>CM056811.1:52363813-53613813 GCA_029852735.1 Persea americana | reverse complement strand
TGGCGCCCTTCTTCATCATCATTTTTTAGTCGCCGCCATTGTCGACATAGAGACAAAGAAAGAGACGCTCTTAAGATCCGTAGGATGTCTATGTTGACATATCTCTTGCCCCTTTTGTGGTGTTAATCTTCATGTTGTCATTAAAATATAAAACCTAGTAAAGCTACTCTCTTTGTTTTTTCTTCCCACAATTGGCAATGTTAAGGATAAGAAAGTTCAAAGGAATGATACTTAACTCAAATACAGGGTCTTTTGTTATAGCACATTCGAAGGTCTTTTGTATGTCAACCTCAGTATATCAGGATTCAAGCCATAGTATATTATGTCATAAGGTGAGACTGTAACCACATAATTTCTTTCATTCTTCCTTAGTGCACAGAATTGAAACTTGTGAATTTTTATTGTCAGACCTTTTCATGTGCCATCTAATATCAAGGATTTTATATCGAATACAGGGGGGTCTATAGCTAATGAAACAATGAAACCTCAGTATTTATTTCATCCAACCTTCGTACAGAGAATTAAGATCTATTCATTTTCTTTGTCAGACCTTCGCATGTGCCATCTAATATCCAGGATTTTATATCGAAAAAAGGGAATGAAACACTGAAACCTCAGTATTTATTTCATCCAATATTAGTACAGAGAATTAAAACCTGCTCATTTTCTTTGTTAGACCTTCGCATGTGCCATCTAATATCCATGATTTTATATCGAAAAGGGGGAAGAGACACTGAAACCTCAATATTTCTTGCTCCAACCTTAGTACACAGAATTAAAACCCGTGACTTGTCTTTGTCAGACATTCGCATGTGCCATTTAATATCCAGGATTTTATATTGAAAAGGGGGAATGAAACACTGAAACCTCAGTATTTCTTGCATCCAACCTTAGTACACAGAATTGAAACCTGTGGCTTATCTTTGTCAGACCTTCGCATGTGCCATCTAATATCTGGGATTTTATATCGAAAAGGGGGAATGAAACACAAAAACCTTAGTGTTTATTGCACCCAATCTTAGCACACATTGATGAGTCCTGAAAAGTGCACATTTTCATACACATTTTGGACCATTTTAAGGGCTTATTGATATTAAAGAGCTTCATTTAGTGTCAAATCATATTTTTATGCATTTCGGATTCATTGTAGTGCATTCATGCATAATTTTCTCAAAAATCACACTTTTTGCATAAATTGATGAAACTTGTCATTTTTGGAAATCTATTTTGGAAAGTTTGTTATTTCAGGTGCATCAAGTAGGGTCCCATGCATAGTACATTCAAATTCCTCACATGTGATTATTGTTGAATTTATTTATTTCAATTTGTGTAGGAGAAATCAAGAATGAGACCCACATTAGTGGAATTTGAGAGAGATCAAGGATAGGACAGCTTTCATAATAGACCCGCATTCTTGGTATTTTTGGAGATTTTGAAAAGTCAACAATGGAAAGATAGATTTGTGATTTCAAGATCAATAAAGGAAACTTCAAATTTGGTGAGATCAAATTCTTACTAAGTTTGAAAACTTAAAAATCAAGAAATAAATTCAAGAAAGGAAATGAGTGCTAGAAGAGTTGACTGGTCAATCAAAGAAGCTTGGAAGCAACCTAAAGATGGAAGGGGAGTCAAGAAACAAGAAAAGAAAGATCCCAAGATCCCTTTGGACATCCACATGGGCCCCACATATCCCATTGCACTACTAATTAGAAGCTTCCATATGTGTACAATTAATTTTGGATTTTTCAGGGACAGCAAGATTAAAATGGTTATAACTCTTAATCCGACTGTCGGATTGGTGCAGTCTATTCACCGTTGGAAAGCTCTTTTCGAGTAGATATCGTGGAGCCAAAGATTGTGTCAATTAGAGCTAAAACGAGGAAGATATGATCTCTAGAAGTTGATGCGATAATTTCTACTCGGGATTGCAATTTTGCACTTGGAAATCACAAAAATCTCTCACTCACCTTGCTATTTCTTTGAGGACTTGTTGGCCAAGGAAAGGACTTACCATACAAAGAATATTGCATGCTACAAACTTGGAACAAAGAAGGAAAGAAAGAGAGGAAAAATCTGTAAATTGATGGCAGAGGCATCCCTCTCCTCTCATGGGAAGATAGACCAGCTCTATCTAGAATTACTACTACGCTCCATCTTCTTCTTCTCTCTTTCCCTCCATTAAAGTCCTCAAAGAGATTTGGCCCGGAAATCACACTACACCCTTGGGTTTTTCATCTAGAAAAGGCTTCTCATCCTAGTATGTAATCGTCATTGTTTAGTTTCTTATCTTATGTAAAGACTTTGCATATTAGTAAAATTGTTTCTTACTCTTTTCAATTCTTCTTTCTTGTCCTTGGGTGATTGGTGCTTGTTTTATGTTTCTTTTTTTGTTGGTGTTTGGATTGACGACCCAAAGGCCCTAAGAGCATGATTCAAATTATGACCCCATGTAGAAAAGAATTTTGAAAGAGAAGAATACACTTCCACACATTTAAATATATGTTCTTCTACACATTTAAATTTCTGTTAAAACCACACATTTACTTTTCTTGTTTTCACTATACATTTAAATTCTTGAACTTTTGTTTATTGTATTTATTTTTATGACCAATTCAATTTATGTCTATTTTGTGCATAGTTTATGGTTGGAAGTAGTGATCATTGCATGCATATTCATATTGGTGGAGTTCAAATATTTTAAGTTGCTGGTTATTTGAGTATTCAAAACTAAATCAAAATTGGAATCAGAGTTTTAAATTGAATAAGCAAGAAAAATCAGAGATTTGAGTCAAGAATCTTGGCAAAATATTTTTTGAAAATTCGTATCCCAACATAAAGTTCACACATTGTTGCAGAAATTTCTGCATAGTTTCAATTTTTAGGTTATGTTCATGCACTCATATCTCAATCGTTTTAAATCGTCTTTCACTTCCGTTTTTTTTTATTTGATTCATGCATCATTATAGTTTAAATTCCAGCTATAAAACTCAGTTTTATCTTGCATTAGATTAGGAGAAATCATGCATAAAAACAGCCCTGCATACTAGTTTTCCCAAACTTAGAAATTTTTAACATTTCATGGCATACATTGCATTACTAACTTTCTAACTTTATGATTAGTTTCTTATTTTGTGGTTTAGATAATTTACAGAAATAAAAGATCTTTCTAATTTTTGTTAATTGAAGATTTTTAACTTAAGAAGTTTCTTAAGATTTGGAAATTATAACATAAGGTATGATTAACTTAATGCTTTCTAAATCTGTTATGATTTGAAAATCTTTATTTATTTGGAACGGCCTTAACTTTAGGGAGTTGATTAAATTGGTGAGAAAGTAGGTTGTTTCCTTTTTAATTGATTTGATTTGTTACTAATCTTTGTTGAACATGTTTTGATTATTTAGTTTCTAACTTAGGTTTATTTTGTTTCTAAGTTAGCTTCTTAGTTTGATTTTTGGTAGTTTTTTTTTTTTTTTGGAAGTTCTAACTTGTGTATTATTTTGTAGTAAGTTCAGTTTTTAGTTTACGGTTTTTAGATTTAGGAAGTTTTCTTTTTATTGGATTGTAATTAATTTAATTTTTGGAAAGTAGGAATGATGGTTGTAATTAGTTTTTAATTAGGCTAGATTTAGATTTCTAATTTAAGGCAGGTACAAGTTGAAGAAAAACCTTAATTTACATTGCTCCCTGTGGATCGACCTGGTCACAAAATTGAAACCTGTGATTTTGCTTTGTCAGACCTTCGCATGTGCCATCTAATATCCAGGATTTTATATCGAAAAGAGGGAATGAAACACTGAAACCTTAGTATTTATTTCATCCAACATTAGTACAGAGAATTAAAACCTGCTCATTTTCTTTGTTAGACCTTCGCATGTGCCATCTAATATCCATGATTTTATATCGAAAAGGGGGAAGAGACACTGAAACCTCAATATTTCTTGCACCCAACCTTAGTACACAGAATTAAAACCCGTGACTTTTCTTTGTTAGACATTCGCATGTGCCATCTAATATCCAGGATTTTATATCGAAAAGGGGGAATGAAACACTGAAGCCTCAGTATTTCTTCCATCCAACCTTAGTACACAGAATTGAAACCGGTGGCTTATCTTTGTCAGACCTTCGCATGTGCCATCTAATATCTGGGATTTTATATCGAAAAAAGGGAATGAAACACAGAAACCTTAGTATTTCTTGCACCCAATCTTAATACACATAATTGAATCATGTGGCTTATCTTTGTCAGACCTTCACATGTGCCATCTAATATTCAGGATTTTATATTGAAAAGGGGGAATAAAACACTAAAACCTCAGTATTTCTTGCACCCAACCTTAGTACACAAAATTGAAACCTGTGATTTTGCTTTATTAGACCTTTGCATGTGCGATCTAATATCTAGGATTTTATATCTAATAGAGGTGGACAATGACTACACCGAAACCTTAGTATTTCTTTGAGACAACTTACTCAAACTGGGTTTAAACCTTAGTATATAATGATTCAAACCATAGTATACGATGCCATCAGATCAGGCCTCCGCATGTGACATCTAATTTCCAAAATTTTTCTTGGCTAATGAAACACTGAAAGCTCAGTATTTCTTTCATCTAACCTTAGTACGCAGAATTGAAACCTATGATGTTTAATAGAGGAGGAAGACTTTCTTGAAGCATGTGATGATATGCTTGAAAAGTATGATCTTCGAACGAATGGATGATTCTTAAAACTATTCGAGAAAAGGAAAAAGCGGGCTTTGGTGCATTGTAGAAATACATTCTATGTAGATATGAAAAACACACAGCAAGGTGAAGGCCTGAATAGAGAGCTGAAGAACTACTTGGATCCCAGAAAAGTAATTGTTGACTTCTTTGGTCACTTTGAAAGGTTGCTGGAAGATCGAAAATTTACAGAATTAGAAGTCAACTTCAGGATGACAAAATCATTACAAACTATTAAGGTGCAAGTTCCCATCTTGATGTATGCAGCAAGTGTATATACACCAAGCATATACAAAATGTTTGAAAAAGAACATCTAAATGGTTTGAGTTGACAATTTGAAGAACAAGGAGATGTAGGGACAATAAAAAACTATTGTATTTTCAATGAAAAAATTCTTAGGCACTTTGTTGTTTATGACCCAGAAGATGAATCCATCACTTGTAGTTGCAGAAAGTTTGAGTTTGTGGGAATTCTGTGTGATCATTCATTAATTGCAATAGTCCATAGATTAAAACAGATCCCTGAAAGATAAGTTTTAAAGAGGTGGACACGAGAAGTTGCTTCATGCTTGTTGAAAACATCAGATAGTGGATTCACACCTGAGAATGAGAAGAATGACATATCAAGAAGATATAATGTTATTCTTCGTAATTTTGTGAAAATAGCAGCAAAGGCATCCGAAAGTGAAAAGGAGTTTCAAGAAGCATTTAAGCTCTCAAAGACTATGTTGCACAACATAGAAAATATACCATTTGAAGAGAAGATGGATGATAATTCAAAAGGTGCTGCAAGCAAAGGTGATGTACTGGTAAGAGAGTTTGAGGAAGATGGTTTGTTGGCGGCAGTAAATGCAATAAAAAAGAAGGTGGAAAATTGTCGTAGAAGAGGGAGGGTCAAGAGTTGTCTTGAGAAAGGTTCCAAGAAGGGAGTACATAAAAGTCAATATCAAAAAGCAAAAAAGAGTAATACAACACAGTATAATGCCTTGACTCAATCGTCATATTCTATCTTACAGGTAATGAAATCACCAAATGCATGATTTAAAAAGTTGTATGATTAGGACAATTTAATGAAATGTTATCTACTCCATTCCTGTAGGGACCCTCTGATGTTGGGTCAAATGCGGTTCAATATCCTCTAACCCAACTACGTAATTTGCTAGCAAATGTATATTCATTGTTACATTAGCCTTATTAGAACCATATTCTTCGCATTATGTGAAAGGTTTATTGAATTAGAATTCCTTTGATGATTATATAGAGATCATTTGTTCCTGGAATAATGCCGACATCTTCTAGCGATCAATATAATTCTTATTTCCATCCACCAACAATGACATCACATGTATTGTTAATCTATGAGTTGTTAATCAATTGAAAATTTTCCTTTGAGATGCTTTTTTATACGCCATTATTTGTTCCTTGGAAGACTAAACTATAATTTACCATTTTATAGGGACCATATGCCTATGGAATGAATTCCATGTTTTCTTGCGGTCAGTCCATTTTACAAATGCCACCTAACATGCATTTTCCACTTTTGGGACACCTGCCAAGTACATTAAATCAACCAGCTGAGATGACTCCCTCTGTTGGAGCAACTTTGACTAACAATTGCAGAAATGATTCTATACAAGAGCTAACTTCAAGACAGTTCAAGGGGTAAATGAATCTCACTATGAGAATCATAGTTTCTTATGTTCATACTTTCTTAGTAAACATTTATTTTGCTTGAAATTAATTCATGATATTTCTTATTGCAGGACGAACTTTTTGGAGACGGTTCTTCACATTTTGGATCTTTGGCACAAACTGTGCTATTTTGAGCTATTTTGGTCTGATCTAAGTTGGTTATAATGTCATTAGTGGTGCCTCTAAAAGATTAGGCTATGCTTAATTTATAGCATGTGTGGTTATCAAACATCCACAAAAAATATTTACATGTATATAAATCAAATGGTGGGCCCTAAGCATATGACCCAAAAAATAGGCAAACCCATTAAAAGTGATATAATGAGACCAATTTAAGCAGCAAATGATCAAACCCACACAAAAAATGTAATAATAAAAGCACAGTAAAATTACAGTGAACAAACTTAATAATCATATTTGTACAACCCTTATTTGTAATTTCATAAAGTCTGAAATCCAAGGAATGGTTTCAAATTAATCAAAACAGGCCCAACTATGAAAAAAATAAAAATAAATATCAGGCCCTTTTTTTTTAAACAACTTAAGGGAGGCAAAGGTAAGAATTCTAACATAGAGTTAAAGTTATGACCATGTGTACTCCCTTACGCAACATGTCTAGGCCAACAAACCATACACAGAACCTCTTTTCTCACCTTCACACTCACACAACCCATTCTAAAATACAATGGGCTTATTCCAAATTCTTAGAAACTTAAAGGGGCTTGATAGTAACCTAAAGAACTCAATGTTCTGTCACAATAAAACTCACTTTATCCCATTACACGATGAGAACAAAACTACCTCACATAGAACACATCCCAGAAAAGATAGGTTTCTCGCCTACACGTCTAAGGTGCTTGAATAGTGGGCCCCACCCTAAGATTAACCACAACTTCATAATCGCCCAGCTCTATATGGCGGGGCGGCCCAGATTTGTGATTAGGTTTTCCCACGGACCCCACATCATATTTAAATGAAAGAAATACCATATCAGGGACTCACGTCCCAGCAAATATAAAAGTCTGGATGACAGCCGGATGGGACCCACTCCTCAAGGGCCCAGAGTCTCTAGGGTCGCCTTTGGGTCCTCCTTCGAATCCACGGTCCAGATCTAAAATTAGGGGCTCACTTAGGTCACACAGTCCCAAAACACAGATGCAGTCCCTCACGGTTCAAGTCGAGGCCCTGTTAGTTTGCTCTTCCCTGGTTTCAATGGCCTCTAATTTGAATCAACTCCAACCAGCCAACCTTTCTAAGTAATACCCAATTATAGAATCTTATATGCGGAGGAAAGGGTTTTGAAACTCAAACAAAGTGTTGTTTGAAACAATGCAATAGTAATATCCATATGAGAAAATCGATTTAATCATCCCCAAATCTCCGATCTCATTGCAAAATAAAATTGATTTTCTTGTCCATAAAAAAAAAATTATCCAATTTAAAAGAATGTTGAATGCATAAATCATAACACACTGCTCTGATACCAATTGTTAGATCTAATATGGTTTGCAATTCAAATCAAACCTATGGATCTTGATTTAGGCATTAATAATGGATAATCTAAAATACTAAAAGTGTACCTTGTGCCATGATCTTGATGATGAGCGGATCTCTTTTGTCAAATAGGGTTTTCTCCTATCTCCCTTATCACCCACTCCAATATGCATGAAGTTGAAGGGTACTTTTCAAATCTCATAGGTTAATAGAGATGACCGGAAAACCATATATATAGATAAGGCCTAGAGAGATTTATTCCCATCAAAGAAATCAAATAAAAGTAAGTCTCCTTAATCCCCTCAAATTAGTCAACAAAAGTCCTATTTAATTGGGCTTGCTAAAATTGAATCCAAGATATACTTAGTAAAAACAAAAACTAAAAAGGGGAAAGTAACTTAAATTAGTGGGCTCAAACCGTGGGTCCTAATAGTGTTGCACATGTGGTCATGAGGACCACTCATGTCTAACAAAGACTTCAATCAAGTTTTAAAATGATAGCTCAATAAAAGTAAGCTTAAAGTTTTTGAAGGTTTAAAACACAAATGTTTTGATTGAAGTGAAAATGCTAATCACATGTTCTTTAAATAAACAACTTGTAAAGATATGACTTATCAAGTTATGCAAGTTGTATTGAAATTCTAAATCTAAAACATGTGATGTATGAGCATAGTTGTTTTCAAGATAAATTAGTTTGCCTTGTTTTCAAAACAAATTAGTTTGCCTATGTGTTCATGGACTGAAAACAACTAGCTAGAGATTCAACCAAGTATGAGATTCATGATATGAGAGAAATCAAAGTTTTAACAAAGCATGAAACCATTATGATATGAAAGTGAAAACAAACTTGGTTTGAATCTAAATGAAGAATCTAAAACACCAAGGCAATTCAAAGTGAAATACATGTAATGGATTCAACAAGTCATAGTTAGTATGCTAAAATTAATTTACCAATAATTTAAACAAAGCACGTAACACATGATGTGGAAAAACAAAGCTTTTTCTAAATCTTACTTAGAGATTTAACTCAATGAATCCAAGCTTTAGCTTTCCAAATTACCCACTAGCCTTCCTTCCCTTTGTTTGGACTTAATTCTCTTAAAGAGTGCTTAAGTTTTTTGTTCAAATTCCAAGGAAGAGCTCAATTTATAGCAAAAATAAGGCTCCAACGGCTAGCTGTTCGGCTGGCTGAACACCCTATGAGAAAAACATGCTCCACAGAATGGGTGGCCGAAAGGTGGGCAAACAACCTTCGGCTGGCAGAATTCTGGGCAGTTTCTTAGGCCTGAAATGCCCTGTTTTTCACCACCAAAAACCTATTTTCAAATAAGTTATAAGGCAAGGTTTTTTTAGGGCTCTAAGGGAATCGTTTATGATCCCAATTACTTGAACTTGGTTGGCACTTCTCGATTTGCAAACTCGATGCTTTGGGCCTTCTAAAAGCTTGACACTCCTCTTGAATCTGATCTTCCTTGTAATAGCCGGAGTGGTAATGTCTTCGGGACTCTTTAGCATGGAATTGACAATACAAAAACAGTGCTCATGAAAATGTGGCACTAACACCTAGCTAAAAAAAGAAGAGGGTCACTTCAAGCTTCAACTATCATCTTACCTAAGGATTTCTCTCATCTTATAGATCTCTCATTTCTCTATAATTGAAGGTAATCTTCATTCCTCAACTTAATTCCATGTAATTTCCCTTTTTCTCCCTAGAGTTTCCTTTCCTTTTTACAGTTCTCTTACAGATCTAGGTTTATAGATCTCTCTAGATCTGTATTTTGGAGTTGATTGAGAGCTTGGAAACCTTAGAAGCTTGGATTTCTATCTTTGGGCTTGGATTTCTCTTATTTCAACCATTTTCATTGCAATTGGAGTAAAGGCAAGTACAATACTTATTTAACATGGAATGAATGTTTCTTTTCATTTGATTATGCAGATTCAGTTCAATTGAATGTTTGATTACTTAGATCTACTTTTTGGGATGTTTTCATGAATTTTTAGCTATTGATGAATGAGATTTCTCATTTGGACAATAAATGGCCCAATTGGTGATAGATGGAGTGTTTTTGATGTTTGTGTATGGTTTCATGATGGATGGATGAGATTGGATGAAGTTTTGATGGAAATTGGATGGAAATGGAGAAGTTGTAGAAATATGAAATTTAGGTTCTCGTGTGTACCCAGTCGACCGACCCCTAATGTCATGACCCGGGCCTGAGTTATGATAATTCCGGGCCGCGATCCATACTTATTCCCGTAAACTCTGAATTAACCGAAGTTAAAACAAAATCCACAAGGGATAACATTCATTCATACCTGTCAATTATACAATTTGCGGAAATATACATTGATAAAATCAATTCAATATTTATACATGTTTACAAAATAAAGTTCCCTTATACATGTATAATTCTATCATTTTCTTTCTTTCATCAACCACTGTATATTCAAATACAATGCAGGTTAATATCTATTCATGTTCTCAAAACATTACATCCCAAAATGAATCCTCATAAAAGAATTTCCAAAAGAAAACATTCTTAATTCGTTTTCGCACTCAAATTCCTGTATCAAACGGCATTCCATCCATCCCATTCGATTAGTCCTCCTGGAGGAACCGGATCGGTCTCCTCCGCTGCCGCTGGGGCCGCAGCTGGACCGGCATGGGCAATCGGGCCTGTAATGCCATCAATAACACTAATGAACACGACGGTTCAACAATGTATAAATAGAACTTGTGATAGCACATGTTAGTACACATATTAAACTCATTCAATTTGTTTAGCAAACAATTCCAATTCTATACAAGTCTAGATAATTCCTACAATGACAATAGATGAGCACAAAAAGTGAATTAATAGATATGTACAAAATGGCCACTACCATAGCATTCATTTCATTTCATTTTATTTCATCTCATCTCAATTTCATTTCATTTACCATCTTCCCTCAAAGGAAGGATTTATCTTCCGAATGGAAGGCATCAATCAGTACCCATAGATACGATTGGAATTTATGAGACTTATCAGTATCTTGGCTATGGACACTAGCATCACCACGGAGCTCCGGAACGCCCCAAATCCATCTACTGCAGTAGGAATAGTCGTTTATTTACATTTCAATTCATTTTATTGCATTTAGCTCTTTTAAAGCTTTAATACAATAACTATGTAGTGCCAGACTCAAGAGTCAATACATTTAATCCATTTCTGGATTCAACTCAATTCAGTAGTTCCATTCTTAGTAACGAGAATGAATAAACAGTAACATCAATTTTATGAGATTGGAACACATTGATACAGAATACAATACAATAAGAGAATTACTAATTACATAATTCTACTCATTCATATTTCAGTTCCAACCAACCATTTAGGTGTAACCGTTGGTTATCCAATCAACGTGTTATTCTCGATGAACATCACATTTATATATATTATATGTACATTGGAGTCCCCGTAATTATCACCTATGGGGGGTTAGTCTATAATTAATTAACCATTAAAGTAATAGTTCAATTACAAAATTCTCTTCTCATTGTTCTTAATTCTCAATAGTCTCAATTACTCCACGATTAGCCTTCAAACTAATTCAAAGGGGCACTTAGGTACTGAAGAAGTATCCATATTTCCTATAAAATCCAAAACCAATTGGACTCAAACGGAATCAATGCCCTGTCCAGCATCAGGTTCGCTCGAGCGGACTCAAGTTCGCTCGAGTGAACCTAGATAGAGAAGTGGTTGCTCGAGCTAACTCAAGTTTGCTCGAATGGACTCAAACAAAATGTGGGTCGCTCGAGCAGATTCATATCCGCTCGAGCGCACTCATCCAGAGAGCGGGTCGCTTGAGCGAACTCTTCAGAATTTCATTCCGAAATTCTGCAACTCTCTCTCTCTTACTCTTCCTTCTCTATTCCATTACCAGAACTTGCAATAGCATTGGAACCTCCTGTTCCCTCCTCAATGCTCACACCATTCACACATTAACAATGCTTCTAATCATCCCATCAATCCATTCTAAAAATCAATGGAAAAAATGTACAAACCCAATTTCTATGAAATCTCTATTAACATCTACAATACTAACAACATTCACAAGTAAATGCTTATACTTGCCTCCTTTGAAGCTTCTTTGACAAAAAGCCCTTTTTGCTTGGCTTGGTTTGATACAAATGTTTCCCAAAGGAAATTCTAAGCTCTTCAACAATGGAGGATGGCTCAATGGAGAAGATGAAGTGGCTCTCTTCTTCACTTGAATTACTCTAACTTCAACCTTGATGAAGAAGAATGGAAGAATGAAGAAGGAAGAAGGGAAAGGTGCCTAGGGTTTGCTCAAGATGAAAAATGAGTGAATGACTCATTTCATTCTAATATAAGGTGTTTTCACACTAAAACCCACTATCATTAAGTCTATTTACATTTAGAGTCAAAGGAAGGCTCATTTGACCAATTTCAAGCCAAACGCACTCGAGTCTATTATGAAAATTAATGTACTCTTCGAGATACACGCATTGGTATAAAAAATTTCCATATTTGATGAAATACATGAAAACCCGTATTTACGAAAAAGTCCTTGTTCTACATTGTTTGAGCCTAAACTCAATTTAATTAAGCTAGTTTCCTTCCAATCCATTCAATTATGCTTATTGTCTCTCTTTGGTCATTAACCTTTATTAACCCAATTATTCATGCTTAATTAGCATTAATCTTAATTAATTAGCCTTAATCATGATTAGTTCGAGTCGGGGTGTAACACCTAAGGGGTCTACCGCCCAGGTCAGGATGTCAGCCAAATACACAGGAAAACCAGGTAAATAACTGGGAATTGAAATGTGTCTCAGACACTGAACTTTCGTGTACGTGGTCTACTGCCCAGGCCATGATGTCAACCAAATACACTATGCAGAATGTCTGGGAAGCAAGTTAGATTCTAGAGAATTCCAATGTACTCGGTCGACCGGGATCACTGGATGTCGACTAGATACACTAGAAAATAGGTTGATTGAAGGAGTCGGAATCCTGACTCCTCGTGTACCCAAGTTGATTGGCCTTGCAGGTGTCAACCGGGTACACTATAGACTGAGATTTTCATATTTTTGTAATTTTGCAATGTGATATGTTGTGGGGCCCATTGACCATCCAAATGGACTTCTATTGATATGCCAAGCATGAGTCAATGGTTTGACTCAACATTGACTCATGGGGACAACCAAAGTATGGTCTAGCGTATTAATTGGATTTCAATTCGGTTGTTAAACGTTGTCGAAGATGCCCGTAACTTCGAGACCCAAAATTCACTTCATTGGCATCTGAAACTCCATCTAAGAATTGAATTGGATGATATAGACTTGGACCTGAAAAGGGGGCCATTACTTAGGTTGCACCTTTGCTGATTTCCATTGAATGGCTTGATTTTGGGGACTTATTATACTTGATTCATTGATCTTCACTCTTGATGTTACTCATTGCTTATACCAATTAATTAAATAGAAATTGAAGGACCTGAACCTAGAACTTCCTAGTGGTGACTCGGATTTATGGATTGGTGATCATTGACTTGCGTCTATTGCTAGGTGGGCAATCATATGGCATAAGAATGGATGGATGTGATATCTAAGAATGAAGATGATTGCTATTATGGTTTTGTGGCCCATTTATGAATGAGAATGGACTGAATACTATTGGACTGAACATTTATGTTGTACTTGGACTGTTTTGAGCTAAGACCATGACAAGGTGGGTCATAGCAATGGGTTTTATGATGGACTTTGATTTGGATTGTATTCATGGATTGGACATGTACCTTAGACCTTTTACAGACATGATAGAACCTTGCTCGCGCAAGACGAACCTAGACGGACACATACCTTTACTTGTTTCCTTGAGTCGACACTAACATTCACTCAGTTGTTATAAGCTTAGCCATTGGACCTATCATCCTTGGTGAGAGCTATACTTGTTATGGATTGGATTTAAGATGATGAGATATGGTTAGACGGCCAGTGGGATTCCAGTTTTGGTCTATTGAGCGTGAGAGTGTTGATATTGTTATTATTATTTGCGGGGCTTGTCATCCCTTGTGTGTTACTTTATTTTCCCGCCGTAACTGGTTTACAGTATGGGAGGGTTAAGGCATAATATCTCACGGTGTCCAGCTCATGTGAATGTGCCACATCGATGGTTGGTTAGATTAGATGTTTTACTTTCATATTTGTTCTATTTGTTATATTCTTGCTCAATTGCTTAGCATGTGTGCCTTTGCTTATCTTATGATATTATCACCATTTCGATTCCTTTAGATGCATACATCTTATGTTACTTGTAAATTGTGCCTTGCCAGATCCATAGATCTGACCTATCATTTGATGCTTAGATATTATCCCCGACCCCGAGGGCGACATGCTCATCGAGGCGCCTATAGTGGACCAGTATGGATGGGGACCGGCCGATCAAGAAGTAGAGCCGAAGGTTGGAGAGTTGGCACCAAGGGCATGAGTATTATTTCTTTTTGGTTTTTGAGTATCATTTGTTGTGAGTAGGGTGGATTATGCAGCTGATATGTACTTAACTCTATACTTTGAGATTTAGATCAGATTTGTCTCCTATTACATTTGACACATGATAGTTTGATACCTTATTGCTTCCGCTATACTTCTTTATGCTTCCGCACTTAATCATTGATTATTATATTGTTAAAAAGTTTTAAATTGGACCTCACTGCGGACTATGATCTTGGAAGTTCTCGGATTTTTCGGAAAGTAGAGTGTCAAATTTGGGTACCTTGGTTGTAAACTCGGTATTCGGAATTGAGGCGTTACAATACTCCCCAAGGGGAGTGGTTGAAGGGCCATGCTCACAATTATTCTTCCACCATTCTTTTAAATCAAACATGCCTAATAGACTCAGACATAAGGCCCCACAAATCATCAAACTACCCAAGTCGCCCTAGCATAATCACAACTCATAAGAGCATGGCCAATCGAAACCTGTTTTTCACAGATAGGACATAAATCACTCATAGAGTTACTTTTAGATTTAATAATAGCTCTTATCGGGATAGCATTCCTAAGACATTTGAGGGAGTTTCCACAAGGCCTTCTAGTCCACAAGCGAATTGAGATTCATTACATAACTACCACAAGTAACTCTATAAGTAGATTTGGTAGTAAGCTGACCATTTTTCGAAAAAGGCCAAATTTTCTCATCCTTACCAAGACATTTAGGAATATATATATATATATATATCTTATGAATATCCTCATGATCCTCGGGGTTGTCAAAGAGTATTTCTTTGAGAACATTAGTGCCCCATTTGTTTTCTGCATTCCATAAGTCTTTAACTTTAAGATCTGGGTTGATTAAAGAGGAAAGAAGCTTTCTCAAATCACTTCTACAAGGGATCCTATTACAGTACCTTCACACATATATATTTTCTCCATTGCCAATTATCCATCCAACCTTATCATTGATGAACTCAACACCCTCGACAAACCCTTCCCAAAACCAGGAGTTGCCTTTTTTGTGAGAGATTCAAATCCCAAATGCCTATTTCTTTTAAAGGACAAGCGATTACCAAGGTACTTCTCATCTTTGTCCATTATCTTCGTACCAAGGATCGTTGCAATACATTTGCATCTCTTATGGCAAGCCCCCTTAATAAAATAGATGGTAGATTTATAAAAATTAATAAGTTGCTATGAAATATCACAGTAGTCTTCCAATAAATTTTTAGTACCTCTAACTTCTTTAATGCTAGCATTACAAAATATAAAGCTATCATCAACAAACAAGAGGTGTGAAATACTATGGGCTCCTTTGGCCACCCTAACCCCCTGAATGGAACCATCTCTTCAGCCTTCGTAAGCGGGATACGCCAGAAAAGGTAAGGGGAGAGGGGTCTCCTTGTCTTAAATCACACTTGAAAATGCCTGCTTTCACATGTGACACCTACTTGAGCCAGATCGGTGATTTGTAGTGATTAGAGTTGATATTTCCTGGTACTGATCAGGACAAGTTTGCAAAAGCAGAATTTCTCGAGAATCTTGACTTTGCAAAAACATTACTTTCCAAATGGTGGGGAATAGAGGGTGATAGAAATCGAGCGTGATAGATAGCAATGGAGAAGTAGTTTGATTCCATATATGTATGACTTTTCGACCAATGGAGAAGTGCTTTGATTCCATATGGGTATGACTTTTCTAATGTATCTTACCTTTGCAAAGTGGCTCTTAAATAAAAGTTATTGGGTCAATTAGAAGTAGTCCACATATGATGCGATATAGTTTTTTTCTTTGGAAACAATTTGATATTGTGGGGCCCACTTAAGATAGGGACGTGAAGTAGTCCACATCGGTTGTTTTAGGGCTATTTCGGCGACTCTACTAAGAAAGATAGAGGGAGTTTTGAATTAAAGTGCTTTTGATACGACATCTTGTCTGAAGAATGGAGGCTTCATTTGGCTTGGAAATTATAAAGTCATCAAAAGAAAATATAGGACTGGCTTATTCTTCTAGTTTTATGGAGATTTTTCATGCCATCCTTTCTAATGGGATCAATCCAATCAATGTCATAGGTTTTATTGATTTTGGATGTATAGAGAAAATATATACATACTGGCCATATTGGTGGTATCATGTATCCGCATTACTCTTGTTCTGTATGATAAAAAAGCGTAAAACAAATTCTAAAAAAATATGTGAAAGGATAATTTTCATTAGTTAGGGCCTGTTTATTTAGATAGAATAAATTGTATTAATCAATTTTAGGAATTCATGGTCAAACGAGCCTCACCTAGAGATTATTGAAGAGGTGAAGGGTGAAGGACATGATGTAGCGATATAGATGGGACCTTGCTCATCTAGGATTTGAATTACTAGCTAGCATATGTGATGGCTGGATTTCCATTTCTCATCTTCTCTTTATTCAATTTCATTGTAGGAGACATTATTTGATGGTCATTTTTGGTTAGTTACATTTGGTTCTTCGTTTTTTTAATACTAATAGAAATACAAAGTTTTAAAATTCCTAGGAATTCAAGTACTTGAAACAAACATGCCCTTCGGGATTATCAGCCAAATTCCTGTGCATATGAAAGGCGGCCACCCCCAAGATTTTTAAAAAACTTAATACATTTTTCTCATATGGCTTCCACTAAGAATTTCATTTTTAACATAATTTCACCTTTAAGGAAAATTCCTCTCAGCCTAATGAAGTGCAAACTTTTATACTTATGAATGCATTTTTGACAAATCCCTCTGGAAGGCCTAAAGAGGGTGAAGCCCGCAATAATGTTGGCCCTGATCCATGATTTCGAATGAAAGACTGGAAGGATGTTGTGCTTCCTTATAAGGTACTGCTTTTAGAACATCCAAATTGTAAATCTTTGTCTGGATTTATTATGGGTTTCGGATCTTTTCTTGGAGCATATATGTTTAAATGACTGAAATTATTGTCATCCAAAAAGCTCATGAAGCAACATTGATCTACCTTGCAGTAAATAAGGCTAAAGATAGAGGATTTTCTCAAATTACGTTTATTTAGAGGCGCCCTTAAACCTTTCAAATTTTTTTTTAAAAGGCTCTTAAAGTGATTAAAGCCATATTAAAGATGGCGAAGAGTGGATAATTAACCTTTCTCATACTTAGTGATCTCTTTTGGGCCATTAATTTGATCATTGAATGGAGCCAATCATTTGGATAGCCTAAAAACAGTTAGGTCCAGTTTAATCATAACCATAAATCACACTTGGATGGTTTTGTTGTAGATACAAATCATCCATAATCGAGATGGCTAATGAAACCCTACCATTTTTTTTATTGGATAATTTAATCTAACAAAGAAAGTTTTGATTTCTCTTAAAACTTCTTGGTGTGAATTAAGTTAACATTTTATTCATATTTATAGAGATTAGAGAGCCTCCTTGTGTAATCTGATCATGCTAATGAGTTCTTCTCATCCAACTTGGACTGAAACTCTTAATACCACATTTACATGGGTTGGATGTTGTCCAAACTCTACCACTAGAGAGAGATCATAAATGGGGCCCACTTGAGGCCCATAGAATGGATATTAATTTACTGCACCTGATTTCTTGAAAAGTAGTACATAACGGTCACTACAATGTGAAACCCAACATATAGAATTACACAAAGGTCAAGAAATTTCCACAGTTGAGTGATAGTTACACTTGCATCAATCTAGCCCCAGATTCCAGAAAAAGGTTCATTAGATGGGGAAGACTAATCCCAAGTCAAGCGCCCATGTCATTTAAAATAACATACCTAACTTGGAATCTAATTGTTGTTGTGGTTAGAGTCCGGATCCCCTGTTTCCACTAAGCTAAGGTGGGCCCAGCATTAGAGTGGGCCCCACAGGACATTTGGGGCCACGTTCTTAGTGCCTATCGTGTCGCAAACAGTAAGACCGCGTCGAAGGCGACCGAACATGGAGAATAATGCGGGGAATTCGTCTAGTAGTCTGTAGGACCACCTAGTCTTGAACCAACCATACTTACCTCTGGTATAGATACATACATAATACTTGAACCAACTATACTCACCTACCCTGTGGCTGTCGCCAATGGTTTCAACATATGGGTTCAAAATCATTGTCATTATTTTAGCCTTATTTTTATTTTACTCTAGACTCCATAGTGGAAACGAGGAATTTCTTGCAAGCAAGAAATTTAGATAGAGTGTTATTTTATCCTCCTTTTAATATATAATAAGTATTTGAATATTTAAATGTTTTTGAAATATTTCTCATTTCGGTAATTTTTAGGGGCTCTACAAAAAAAATTATGCTTAAATTGCAATTAGATGAATAACTATAAAAAATAGAATAAAATAAAAACTATGGCAGAAGGTGCCATCATTTTTTTTACAAAATGCTCCTGTTGTCGCCATACATCGGTGACAGCATCATTGTTTGTATATATTTTTTTAACTCCATCACTTTCTTTCTTCCAACTATTCAAAGCCCACCTCTTTCAACCTCAAGCTTTAACCCCAAGGGGTAGCTCAGTTGGCCTAGGATCAGGGTTTGCACACGGAGGTTGTGAGTTCAAAAGTGCACTACCACACTGAGGCTACATGGGAGTTTACCCAGTTTTCCTCTGGGCATGGAGGGATTAGTCCAACCCAAATGGTTGGGAACCCTCTGATAGAAGAAAAAAAAAAAAAAAAAAAAATCAACCACAAGCTCTCTTTAAAGAAGAATCGAGCCGGAGGAATTGTTTTTTTCTCTGGTTTGTAGCTTCTTTGAAGAGAGCTTGAGCCTGTATGAAATAGATATTGACACGGTGAAGAAAGAAAATGACAGGGTTAAAAAATATCATAAGAATCAAGGTGTTATTGTCAATGAGTGCCGATATTGCCGCTAGGGCATTTTTATCGAAAAAATGTACGCACCCTCTGCTGTTGTATTTATATTTTTTGTATACTCATTCACGTAATCGAGATTTAAAAAAAGAAAAAAAAAAAAGTGGGGGAATGGATTGTGCGATGGAGTTGTCACCGTGTGCATAATATTGGCCCAATTCTACCACCGCAAATGATGGGCCGCGGGCCGGGCCGGTCGAGCCAACTCTGGGCTGGGTCAGTCATGGATTGGTCATGAGTTGGGCTTTCCCCATTAAAGCCCACTAAACCCAGTTCAATGTTGGGCAAGTTTTTTGAAATTAGACCCAGCCAATTGACCGGAACGAGAACAATAAGCAACCCAAGTAAATCCTATAAACTGACTCTTGAACCATTAAAGTGTACATACTAGTACTTACAGAAGTTACAGTGTGGCCCATTTTTCAGATTATTCTGATGATATCTTTTACCATCCAATCATTCTATCAGACACATGTAGGGTCTAATTGAATTCTGGTAATAATTATTGGGCATTGAGTTGTCAAGATCAAGTGTGATTGTTCATTAAATTTTGATTCTAATTATTCCAACATACTGTTTATTCTATTCGATTAGAACCGTTAAAGTAGTTTTATTGGCCAATAAAATCTTTCTAGATTAATTATTATACATCAGATTTAACCAGATTGGCTAAATATGAACGGTCCAGATTTTTTTTTTTTTTTTGACAATCAATTTTCTCCTGTGTTTTGATGGACTAATAAATGACTCTAAAACAGAGCATATTTCATTTAAACACTACTATTTAACTCATTAGCGTTAATTTCCGCTGCTAAGTTGATTTATTTTGTATAATCAGAGTAATGTTTGTTTGTTAATATGCATATATGCTATCTATATTTAAAGTGTAGAGTAATTTTATTACTTGAGTTAGTTGGATGAATAATTATGGTAAATCAATTAAAGAGATTAGGTATTGATCAACGACCAATTAATAATAATTTTGACCATTGATTTATGTAATGGCGCCTATCAACTTAAATGTGATCTTAAATATGATATAATGTAGTTAATCGGATATCAGATATGAATGTTCCCAACTTGAGATTAATTGTATGCATGGGCCAACCAACTCTTGGTCGATTGGATCACGACATTTGATAATCGAATGAACCAACTTTATCACTTATGTGTTGTCATTAATTTAAAAAATCAATAAATTTCTTTAATTCGGTAGTCACCAAAGAGACTCAGTTATGGAAAATCTTTTGTTCTCTAAATTGAATTAAGGGATGTCACAAATCACATTGTGTGAATATGAAAACACTTAAAATTGAAATTTTCAATAAAAAAATAGTTCAATCTAACTCAAAGGTATAATTGTCCATAATTTGAAATTGGAATATGACACGGTTAATAAATGCAATGTGGTTGTGTATGATTTAAGCCCAAAGGCATATTCAATACAATCACATCAAATATTATCAACATTGCCATATTAGCAACAGAACATGGTATTGATTTTACAATCCAAAAGTGGTTTTACAATGATGTACATGTCACTTTAAAATTTTGGTAAATTGTACAGTTGAATCCAAAGCATTATAAAATATACGGATATTTATTTATTTTTTCTTTCAGTTTTCAATTCCATGGCATCACTTTCAACTTCAAGGAATACACCCATGCTGGATGGATCCAACTTTATTTACTCATTGAACATGCTGTTGTTAACTATTACTTTCTTAGATCTTGATATGGCTTTGGACGAGCCTATGGCCCCAACACCCACAAAAATGAGTTCGGTTAATGAAAATGTATATTACAATAAATGAGTTAAGGCCAATAAAGTTATATTGAAAATTATTTTAAACTCAATTTCTAGAAGCATTAGAGGGTCCATGAAGTAAAAGATACTTCAAATGACCTTTTAGAAGCTGTGAAACAGCAATTTGAGATTACTGATAAAGCTTTAGAAGCTGTGAAGCAATATTTGTCATTGATAAAGTATATTCTCTAACCCCCAAAGTCCCATCATATTCTATGTTTTTAAGGCGGCTGATCAAGGATGCACCCAAAGCTTAAAAAGCTGTGAAGTGATATTGATAAAATATGTTCTCTAACCCCCAATTTCCTATTATATTTTATGCTTGTAAGGCGGCTAATCAAGGATATACCTAAAGATTTACCGAATATCTTTAATCGTCCTTTCACAGCTTCTAACATATCCTTTGAATTATATTTCACTTCTATGGACCATCTAATGCTTCTTGAAATTGAGTTAAGATAATTTTCAATATAACTTTGTTAACCTTAACCCACTTTTTATAATATTTCTTTTCATCAACTAAGCTCACATCCGTGGGTGTTGGCGGCATAGGCTCATCCAAAGCCATATCAAGGTTCAAGGAATTAATAGTTAACAACAGCATATCCAACGATTCAATAAAGTTGGGTCAATCTAGAATGAGTATATTCCCTAAAGTTGAAAGTGATGCTATGGAATCGGAAACTGAAAAATAAATAAGTATCCATATGTTATATAATGCTTTAAATTTAACTACACAATTTACCGAAATTTAAAAGTGATATGTACATCATTGTAAAAGCACCTTTGGGTTGGAAAAATAATATATAAATTTATTACCTTTCTTTAGTTAATATGACCATGTAGATATTATGTGATATGATTGTATTAAATATGCCTTTAGACATAAACCAAACACAACCACACCCAATTTATTAACCATGTCATATTTCAATTTCAAATTATGGACAATCATACCTTTGTATTTGATTGAACTATTTTCTTAATGAAACGTGTAATTTTAAGTGTTGTCATATTCACACAATATGATTTGTGACATCCGTTAATTCAATTTAGAGAACAAAGTTCTTTAATAACTGGCTCGCTTAGACAACTACCAAGTTAGAATTTCTTTATTGGTTTTCTAAATTAATATCAATACTTAAGTGACAAAGCTGGTTCATCCTGTTATCAAATGTCGTGATTCAATTGATCAACAGTGGATTGATCCATACACACAATTAATCTTAAGTAGGGAACATTCATATTTGATATCCACGTAACTACATTATATCACATTTAAGTTGATTAGGTGTTATTACAAAGATCAGTGGTCAAAATTATCATTAATTGGTCATTGGTCAATACCTAATCTCTTTAATTGACTCACCATAATTATTCATCCGACTAACTCAAATAATAAATGACTCTGTTCTAAACATAAATGAGCATATATGCATATTAACAAACAAACATATCTCTCCACTAATGAGTTGAATAATAATCAACTTAGCATTGAAAATTAACACTAATGAGTTGAATAATAATGCTAAAATGATATATTCCGTATTTTAGATTCATTTATTAGTCAATTAGAACAATTATAATGATAGATCTCTCCACCATCAATACACAGGAGAAAACGGATCGTCGAATTGAGTTCATGTGTCTTTTATGTTCAAAATAAAAGCCGGATCGTTAATTTTTCACCAATCTTAGTTGAGAAAGATTTTAATGTCCAATAAAACTACTTTAATGGTTCTGATGGGGATTGAATAAACAGTAATACAGAAATAATTAGAATCAGAATTTAGTGTCCAACACACTTGATCTTACAAATCAATGCATAATAAGTATTATTAGAGCTTAATTAGACCCTATTTTTTGTCTGATAGAATGATTGGATGGTCAGAGATATCATCAGAATAATAATAACAACGTGTGACACTATAACTTCTGTAAGTACTAGTATGTACACTTCGTGTTCAGTTTCTAGACTTTAATTGGGTTGCTTTTGGATCTCGTTTTGGTCAATTGGATATACCAGGATGTACCGTTTAATGAAAAGGTCTAATTGAATAATCTGGCCCAACATTTACGTAGGCTTAGTGGGCTCTTAACGGGCCAGACCCAACTCATGACCGGCCCATGCACTGACGCGGTCCAATTTCTACGGCAGTCCAACCTGGGAGTGGGTGGAACAGGTCAGGTGGGCTGCAGTGAACCCAAAACCGGCCTATCTATCCTGGTAACTAGGCTTGGTAAGCTAGGCCGGGTTGGTCCGGCCCAGCCACCCATCAATACTGCCAACCGACTATGCACTATCATGCGCATGGTGATAGCGCATGGTCCCCTCCTTTTAGAAAATCATAATTAAAACTACAATCATAAACATGGGGAATGATCATATGCATCTTTCCCTCATTATAGGGTGAGGGATACTTCCATAAATAGGTCTTTTCAAGTACAAAAGAGCTCACCCCACGTACTTGAAAAGTCACTTTTGTACTTGAAAACACCCATTTATGGAAGCATCCCTCACCCTATGGTAAGAGAAAGATGCATATGAACATTCCCCCATAAACATAATGCATATTTTATTATCAGTCTATTCTTTAATGCCTAAAATAACAAAAATAATCAGAGGTTAAAACATCTTTGTAATTTCTTAAACTGAAAGACAATATCATTGACGTAAAACAAATCTTTAATTCCTGTCTCTTCTAAATTGAAATTGGGCCAGGCTCTTTAATCTCTATTTGCCTATCATTCTAGTGAATGAAATATCTTTTATCAAATATTCAAAATCTCTTTCCTCCAGGTATTTGGGTTTTATTTATGTAAGAACTCAGTAAGCCCCAGTATAATAAATAAAAGATATAGTCAAAGCATTGGATTCAAACCAGTAATCTTTGATGGCATATTTTAGGTTTGCAACCATTAAAGATCTCTATGTGATCAATCCAATAATACCACGAGTAATAAATCAAAATCGTGAAATGAGAATATTACCCGAATGCACCATCTGAAGCCTCCAATCAAATAAAAGGTTGGTCTTTAGTGGGTCATTTTGCCATTAAGATGGATACAGAGAAAACTTTGTAAGCAAGAGAATTACTCAAGGATATATGTCAAGACCCGGGCCCGAGATTAGGGTTACCACGGCCAAATCCCGAGTCGCGAACACCATACTTACTCCCGTAAACCTCACATCACCGAAGTCAATACGAGATTCACAAGGGATCTTACATATACCTGTCAAATGTACATTTTTGCGGAAATATATACATACATTGACATCCAACGTTAATATGTACAAGTCCTTTACATACAGTAAAGTTTACTTACACATCTTATTTCTATTGAAATCAACCATGCATATTCAAATACAATGCATGTGATCTCTATTTACAACAAAATGAATCTATTCAAAATGTTCACATAACTCGCTAAACCGGTCACCTTGAGATTTACATCCATTCATTCAATCCTCCTGGAGGAATCGGATTGGTCTCCTCCGCTGGCGGCGCGGTCTCGGAACCGCTGGAACGTGCAACTGGGCCTGTAATGTCATCAATAACACTGTGAACACGACGGTTCAACAATGTATATACAATTCTATGATAATCATATGTTTAGCAAATTGGTTCCAATGTATAACAATTGTCGCGACCCCGGACCGGGACCCGGGACCGCGACGGTGGTGTGGATGGGGTAATGAACTACCCTTAATAATGATTATACATTTCCTTAATTTCCCACAGGTTTCCGCAATGAGGATTCCACACACACTCATAGAACATTTACATTGGTGCGAAAGCGTGTAGCAAATCAAACTCTTAATCCATTCTCATTATATGAGACTGATAATACACAAGTATGACATGATGTCAGAGTGAGCAATGATCTCATTAGCATTCCCAAAATTTGAAGTTAGAGTTTAAACAAAAGATCCAGTTAAATTAACATTCTTAAAAAATAATGGCCAACAAAGGCAGTACATCCAAAAGTATAAATCATGTATCTTTCTGTAATCTCCCCAAAATGTTCGCAGCTCAAAGCTAAACCAAATGTCTACATGACATTGTCAGCTTGCCACTCCACTAATCGTTGCGGTTCATCGACCGCCTCCTCTGGCTCCTCCTCAAAGGCAATAACGGGAGCTGGACCTGAGTACCACAAAAATGGGTCAGACATGACGGTCTGGCAGGTGGGTGAATAGATGATACCAAGAAAGAAATCAAATCACATCTTAGACATAACGAAAACTTATTAAAACGATAACTGTCATAAAACAGGATGCATGGTTCATTTAAAGTACATATGCAATATAAATCATGTGGGGTATTCAAGGTACAGGAACTGACTAGATGGCAACCACACTAAAGCTAAATCCTCTCTATCACTAAGGTGATGAGAGCACATTCAATGCGTTGGGCTCGAACACACGAAGTGACGAGAACCAACATTATATACATATACATATAGCTAGACAAGATCACAGCCGCGGAACCGGGTAACGGGACAGGACAGGATCCAAGTTGCAACTGGCGGGAGCACAAGGGGGAGGCCCAAGTCAGTTGATCAGACTGACAAGGACGTCCAAGCTTAGTGGTGCCGACTCATAGGTTACATGAGAAATCAAAACATATACAAACTATATCAGTATAAAACACTCGGGCAGGCGGGGCATGGTGCTCGTAAGCACACATTTCGTATCATTATCTGTTCATGCATAAACGGGGCTGGCAGGACATATCAGGTGTATAAATCAGAATTTGAGATAAAACCAGTAGGATCGGGTAATTATACATATAATCTGAGTAAAACAATGCAATGAATCCTTATACCATTAGGGACTATATATTGGGGCATCCATATTCAAACAACATGTATAAGGATCTTGTATGTCTATTATTACCCTTAGTATGGTACTCGAATGATAGAGGACATACCAAGTTTCCTTATGCAAGTTGATGAATCCAAAAGTCCCAATACCTTTCCGAAATGGTGTTTCTTTCTAAGTCAATCTCCTTATGTCATCCCCTAGGTCTTTCCAAGGTGGTAGGGCATTAGAACAACCCATCCAAACCTTTAAATACCATATCTGAAAACAATAGAAAAGACTCAGGAATTCTGAGTGAAATTCAGTCACTAGTCGGTTAGCTGGCGGTTAGCTGCCGAGGTGATCGGCGGTTAGCGGCTGGCTGACCGCGGTTCACCCTGCTAAAATATAGCATTCTGTGTTTCTAACCGCGCATCTTGGCTACCTGGCGGTCACAGGGTTTTTGGTTAGCGGTTAGCCGCGAGATGACCGCGGGGCTGACCGCGGTTCGCCTGTCAAAACACAGCATTCTGTGATTCTAACCGCATCTGGGTCGGCTAGCCGCCGATCACCTGTCGGTTAGCCGCCAAGGTGACCGCCCGCTGACCGCCCAGCTGCGGGAACTACACATCAGGTGCAGATTTCAGTTCTTTCTTTCCCGAACCCTTTCACCTCAACTCCAACCATTTCCTAACATGAAATGGGTCTATTCCCTTCCATTCCACATCTAACCCTTTCCTCCAACCACCATTTCATCAATGCATTTAATTCTCCTTTCAACACAAATCTCATTCAATGCAAGTACAATTATCATTTAAGAAGTCATAATGACCAAAATAATCTTTAATGAATGAATGCATACATTCTCATAAACTAATTAGGAGAAAAATCATATCAATAAGTACATTTCCAAAAGCATTATGAAACATAATAAACTAAAGGAATAGGAATAGTAAAAATCCACATTTTCAATAAAACAAGAACTTATTCAAATCAAATCCATTCATTCACTTGCCTTGGTCTCCAAATATGCTAGTCAAGCTCTAATCCCACTATCAAGCTCAAAATCTACAATCTATACAAAAATCCCCAAAATACATTCATTACAACCCTAGAATGTCAAAATCAAGAAATAGATGGAGATAGCTTCCAATAATCAAGGTGAAGTACCTCCATGGCTAGAAGAACACACAACCAAGAGATGAGAAGAAGAGCTTACATGGAAAGTCCTCTAATGGCAAGAGCTTGCTCAAAATATAGCTTGGGATGGAAGGTTCTCTCTAAAAATGATATCAAGATGAAGCTCTCATGGAGGGGAAGAAGATTACCACTTCCATTTTACCTTTAGCAATAGGTTTGAGAGAGATTGAGAGATAGAGAAGCAAGAAGGCACAAGAATAACCTAGGGCTGGAACTCTCTATGCTCTCAAGGGAAAGTTGCAAGAAAAGGGGGAAGAAGGAATGAACTCCTCCTTATATAGAAAATCTGAATGGGTCCCACAACTTAAAAATCCAATTGGGCTAAAACATCGCTCTACGGGCTTCGGATGGATTCGACGAAGAAGGAAGAATCGATCGTCAAAATTTCTACTTTCCAAAAAGTATATATTTTACGAGTTTCGGAGACATTGAAAATAGTGTCCAGATTTTGTGTAAAAAGACTGTTTTACCCCTATCATTGGCAAAGTAGGGTTTAGAGGTCTCGAATGGAAACGGAACAAATACGAAAGTTGTCAGGAATCATAAAATATATTAAACAGAGCAAATTACAGATTTCCAGAATTATTAAATAAATTCCAAAACTAATCAAGACATCATAAAAGGAACCCCCAAAGGGCCCCACTAGATCACAAGAGTTCCCAAATTTATTCAAAGCTATAAAAAGCTATTCTAATCCAGATTTAACCCATTTCCAGTAATCTCACTTATAGCTAAAACGCGTCTTAATTAACACTAAAAGGAACTCTCGGGGCGGGGTCTTACAACAATTCCATTAACGTCAATTCAATTCAATTCAATTCAATGCATATAGTTCTTCCCTGAAGGAAGCATTCAATTCATGTAGTTCTCCCCTGAAGAGAGCATTCAATTCATTATATACACTTTATCAAGTGTCTTTTCGTTGTCCTCTGGCATAGGCGGAAGGCGCACCATTCACAACCCAGCCTTTCAAGGACTCATTTCATTTCAATATTTCTCACTTTATTAAGTGGCTTTTCAAATGTGTGAGATTTACCAGTGTCTTGATCAGAGATCACCGGAATCACCACGGAGCTCCGGAACGTTCTATCTACTGCAGCAGACTTAGTCTTTCATACATTACAGTGTTTATTCATTTCAGTTCTTTTCTTTTCATTTCATTACATTTCATTTCATAAGTCAACACATTATTCAATGATAGCTCAACAAGGAACATAACAGTAATAGACGAGAGAGGACAAGCCAACTCAAGTCATAAACAATTAAATTTCCTAAAACAACATTCGGGTGAAACGCTCATTATGCAATGTAGGTGTTATTTTAGATGACATCACTTTTTAGTGAAATTTACATTCACATAAGTTTAGCTAACACCCATGAAGGTTTAAAAAATTATCAGAAATCAATTCTGATATTCCCTTTAATTCGGTCACCTCGTCGGTTACCTAGCGGTTAGCCGCATTATGAATTTCGGCTGACCGAACCATATTCGGTCAGCTTTCCAGAATTTCTCAATTCATAGGACAATTTGCTCATTTCGGTCACCTGTTCGGTCACCTACTCGGCTAACCGAAATTCAAATTTCGGTTAGCCGAATTTCTCACGGTCAGCTTACGGTTCGTTTTCCAGAAGCTTAACTTCTGATGGAAAAACCCTGACAAGATTTGCGGTCACCTTGCGGTCAACCCTCGGCTAGCCGAACTCACAATTTCGGCTAGCCGACCTATGTCGGTCAGCTCTCGGTCAGGTGTCAGTCAGCCTGGCGGCTGACCGAATTGTGCCAAGAAGGTCAGAAAATTCTGAACCGAATTTTCTGTAACTGAACTCCTTGAGTTCTAACAAGTCACTTAACATTTGAAATCAATATAATTGAGTATACTTGCCTTGTTTGGAAACTAATCAGCAAGAATTCTCTTGTCTAGCTTGAATCCAAGCTGAATTCCTCAAGCCAAACCTTCTTTTGAACCTAAAACCCAAAATCAATCCACAAAACAGAATTCTTGTGAATTCTTTGGGCCATAACCATTCTATCTCAATAATTAAAACATGGAAGTGCTGAATTCAACTCAAACACTTACTTGTAGCTTCCTTGGTGGAAATCTTGAGACCTTCTCAAGCTTGAACTCCAAGAAAGTAAGAAAGGAGATGAAGAAGAGAACGGTGAAGATGGAGTCCCTCTTCACAAGCACTTGCCAATTCTCCCAATCACCACTCAATGAAGAGAAAGTGGAAGAGAGAAGAAGAAGAGAAAGAGAAGAAGAAAGAGAGCTGCTGGGATGATGAATGAACTCAAATGAGTTCATCATTATCTTATAATCCCACTTTTTGCATTGAACCCCCTCCTATTTCCTCTAATTACAATTTAAGTCAAATGAATGGTCATTTAAACCAATTCATGCCGGATGGAATCGTTACATTTAAGGAAGTTAACGTACTCCTCGAGATATATGTGTGAGTATCAAGAGTTTCCGTATTCGACGAAATACGCTTAAATTCGTATTTACGAAAAAGTCCTTACATTGCATGGTTTAGCCTAAAACCATTTCAATTCATTCATAACCTTCACTATTCTTTTCATTAAGTTCAATTTGACCACTTGAGCCAAATTCTATATCAATTTAGCCATTAATCAACACTAATTCAATATCACATGTTGAATTAGCATTAATCCCGATTAATTAGAGTTAATCTTAATTAACTCGGGATAGGGTGTTACAATATATTTATACACCCAAAATCCTAAATCTCTCCTTCCATCAAGAGAAAATCTCTCTAATATTTATGTGTATCCCTTGACATTTAGTATAAATGGGAATTTCTTTAAAACCTTATTGACTCAAATAAAACTGATTAATAAAAGATCCTATTATTGTGGTGATGTGGGCCACCCAATCGGTCCAACAAATGCGACACAAACGGCCACGACTACTAGTCAGTCAACTTAAACTTTTATTTCCAATGTGCATCAGAGATTTTGTGGGGTCCACCGGTGGGGCCCTTTTAAGAATGAACATGGTGGATTGATTCCTTCATGAACAGGTAAGGTAGACAAGGGAAGCATGGAATATGTATTTGGATAGCGACAAGAGTCTAGAGATTCTTCTGGACATGAATTTTGTGAAGTTAATAGATTGGGGGATGCGGATTCAACCCTCTTTGGACCAATGCGAGGCCGACACGTGGATCCATATGCCAACTCAGCTGATGGCTCATTTTCTACAATGAATAAAAGAAAAGCATAAAGGCTTTCTTACAAATTCATTAAAACCGTCAAAATGAGGAGTCTGCCTTTTTTAACAAAAGCTCTCCTTTTTCTCATTGTTCAGAATTCCTCTATTCCGTGCAACTCATTTGGGAAGAAATCCTGCGACTCATTTCTCAGCATGGCTTCTTGGGTTTTAAAGATTCCCTCCCCCCCCCCCCTCTCTCTCTCTCTCTCTCTCCGTGTATTTCTATGCTTGTATAACACGTCTTGTGGTGCCCTTCTTCATCATCATCTTTTAGTCACCGCCATTGTCGCCGTAGAGACAGAGAAAGAGACGCTCTTAAGATCCGTAAGATGTCTATGTTGACATATCTCTTGCCCTTTTGTGGTGTTAATGTTCATGTTGTTATTAAAATATAAAAACCTAGCAAAGCTACTCTCTTTGTTTTTTCTTCCCACAATTGGCAATGTTAAGGATAAGAAAGTTCAAAGGAATGATAACTTAACTCAAATATAGGGTCTTTTGTTATAGCACATTCGAATGTCTTTTGTATGTCAACCTCAGTATATTAGGATTCAAGCCATAGTATATGACGTCATAAGATGAGACTGTAAACACATAATTTCTTTCATTCTTCCTTAGTGCATAGAACTGAAACTTGTAAATTTTTTTTGTCAGACCTTGTCATGTGCCATCTAATATCTAAGATTTTATATCGAATGCAGGGGTCGTATGGCTAATGAAATAATGAAACCTCAGTATTTATTTCATCCAACCTTAGTACTGAGAATTAAGACTTATTCATTTTCTTTGTCAGACTTTCGCATGTGCCATCTAATATCCAGGATTTTATATCGAAAAGGGAGAATGAAACACTGAAACCTCAGTATTTATTTCATCCAACATTAGTACAAAGAATTAAAACCTGTTCATTTTCTTTGTCAGACCTTCGCATGTACCATCTAATATCCATGATTTTATATCGAAAAGGGGGAATGAAACACTGAAACCTCAATATTTCTTGCATCCAACCTTAGTACACAGAATTAAAACTTGTGACTTTTCTTTGTTAGACCTTCGCATGTGCCATGTAATATTCAGGATTTTATATTAAGAAGGTGGAATGAAACACTAAAACCTTTGTATTTCTTGCATCCAACCTTAGTATACAGAATTGAAACATGTGGCTTATCTTTGTCAGACCTTCGCATGTGCCATCTAATATCTGGGATTTTATATTGAAAAGGGGGAATGAAACACAAAAACCTCAGCATTTCTTGCACCCAATCTTAGTACACAGAATTGAAACATGTGGCTTATTTTTGTCAAACCTTCACATGTGCCATCTAATATCCTGGAGTTTATATCGAAAAGGGGAATGAAACACTGAAACCTTAGTATTTCTTGCACCCAACCTTAGTACACAGAATTGAATCTTGTGATTTTGCTTTGTCAGACCTTCACATGTGCGATCTAATATCCAGGATTTTATATCGAATAGAGGTGGACTGCCTAATGACTACACCGAAACCTTAGTATTTCTTTGAGACAACTTACTTAAACGGGGTTTAAACCTCAGTATATAATGATTCAAACCATAGTATACGATGCCATTAGATCAAACCTTCGCATGTGACATCTGATTTCCGAAATTTTTCTTGGCTAATGAAACACTGAAACCTCAGTATTTCTTTCATCTAACCTTAGTACATAGAATTGAAACCCGTGATGTTTCTTTGTCAGACCTTCGCATGTATCATCTAATATCTAGTAATAAAACACTGAAACCTCAGTATTTATTTCATTCAAGATTAGTATAAATAATTAGAACCTTGAATTTTCTTTGTCAGATCTTCACATGTGCGAGCTAATATCCAGAATTTTATATCGAATAGAGGTGGACTTTGCCTAATGGCCACATTGAAATCTCAGTATTTCTTTGAGACAACTTACTTAAACTGGGTTTGAACCTCAGTATATGATGATTCAAACCATAGTATACGATGCTATTAGATCAAACCTTCGCATGTGACATCTAATATCCAAGATTTTTCTTGGCTAATGAAACACTGAAACCCCAGTATTTATTTCATCCAACCTTAGTACCGAAATTAAAACTTGTGGATTTGTTCTGTCAAACCTTTGAATATGCCATCTAATAAATAGACTAATGTGGGATGGGTTGTGAAATTTTCAAGATCGGCTTACCAAATCCTAATTTTCAGATAAAGGTGAGATGGGTTGTGAAATTTTCATGATAGGCTTAGACAAGTCCTAATTTTCAGATAAAGGTGCGATGGGTGCTGAAATTTTCATGATCAGCTTCCATAACTTGAATGACGGTCATTTTTAGATTTGTTCTAATTTGTGAAATTGTGAGAGGCTAATGCGTGCGAAACATTTAAATTGATCATGGAGGGGTGGGTAGGCCCAATGTTAGTAATGATTCAGATTATAACCTTAGAACTTCTTTCTATTAACCTTACTACCCATAATTGAAACCTGAGAACTTTATGGTTTCTACCAGAGCATAGGCTCTGAAAGAAGTACTGAGGTTTCAATTCTGTATACTAAGCCCGACAATGCACATAACACATTACATTGTTAAAGATATGTTATCATATAATTGAGTTTTGATTCTCAATCTGTTATGAAGGAGGATTTGATGTATTTAAAATTTCTCGACGAATTTTAATTGATTTTTTATTTTATTGAAGGTCAATGGATACTGAAGACCTTCATAAACACAAGCAACCAGCAGAAACTAACATGGCTCGAACAGTAAGATGGAATCTAGACTTTAATCCAGAGGTGTTGAATCCGGAGGTAAATAACCCTACTTTATTAGTCAATGATGGTAAAGATTGGTCCCAAAAATTAAAGATTGGGACAGAGTTTGAAACATTAGATGATGCTTACAACTTATACAATAAATGTGGGGCTTTTAGGGGATTTAGTGTTTGGAAAACTAGTAAGACTGAAGACCCCAAAACAGGTGTCATGAAAAGAAGGGTATTTGTTTGTTCTAAGGAAGGCAAGCATCAACTGGATAAACAAGATCATATGTATAAGCAGCATCGTGATGAAACAAGAACTTGTTGTGAAGGTCATATGGAAAATAAGTTGGGAGTGAATGGCAAATATTTGTCATGACCCGGGCTCGAGTTAAGATAATCCAGGGCCGCGATCCATACTTACTCCCGTAAATTCTGAATTAACCGGAGTCAAAACAGAATCCACAATGGATAACATTCATTCATACCTATCAATTGTACAAATTGCGGAAATATACATTGAAAAAAATCAATTTAAGATTTACATGTATATAAAATAAAGTTCTTTATACATGTATCATTCCTTTCGCTTTCTTTCATCAACCACTACATATCTAAATACTATGCAGATTGATGACTATTCAAGTTCTCAAAATATTACACTAAAAAAAAAATGAATTTCAACTATTTAAAAAAAAGAGTTCTCCAAAAGGATTTCCGACCCACTACGCATACGGATAACCGTTCAAAGGTTATCCCGCCCGTTCCACTCTATCAATCCTCCTGGAGGAACCGCAACGGTCTCCTCCGCTGCCGCCGGACCGGCATGGGCAATCGGGCATATAATGCCATCAATAACACTAATGAACACGACGGTTCAACAATGTATAAACAAAACTTGTAATAGCACATGTTAGTACATATACTAAACTCATGTAATCAGTTTAGCAAAAAAATCTCAATTCTAGACAAGTCTAGATAATTCCTACAATAACAATGGTTGAGCACAATAAATCGATCAATAGACATGTACAAGATGGCAACTACCATAGCTTCATTTCAATTCATTTCATTTCATTTCATTTTATTTACCATCTTCTCTCAAAGGAAGGATTCATCTTCCAAATGGAAGGCATCAATCAGTATCCATAGATACGATCGGAATTTGTGGGACTTACTAGTGTCCGGGCCAGGGACAATGACATCACCACAGAGTTCCGGAACGCCCCCAAATCCATCTACTGCAGTAGACTAGCAACAGTCATTTGGCTCAGGGCAGAAGGGCGCACCATTCATGACCCCGGCCTCATGAAAATAATCATTTATTAATTCATTTGGATCTTAATACAATAGCTAGGTAGTGCCAGACTCAAGAGTCAATAAATTTCATTAATCAATCCATTTCTGGATTCAATTCTATACAGTGATTCCATTCTTAACAATGGAAAAGAAATAACAATAACATCAATCTTAAGAGATTGGAATGCAGTGACAGAATACCATACAATGAGGGAATTACTAATTACACAATTTTACTCATTTCTATTTCAGTTTCCAACTGACTATTTAGGTGTAACCATTGGTTATCCAATGTTCGTGTTATTCTCGATGAACATCACATTTATATATAATAAGTACATTGGAGTTCCCGTAATCATCACCTATGGAGGTTAGTCCATAATCAACTAACTATGAGAACCATGGCTTCTAATGGTCTAATCACAATTCCTCCTTTTATTGTTCGCAATTCTTAACAATCTTGAGTCATCCCATAATTAGTCTTAAAACTAATTTAGGGAGTGCTCATACTCATTAGAAGCACTCCTAAACCAAATAAAAATCCAAAATTTCGTCACAGTTAACACCCTGTCCGATCGATCGGACAGAAAACTGTCCTCATTTTAATCTCTGTCCGATTGATCGGACAGTCAGGTCCGATCGATCGGACCTTCACCGAAAACCCAGCTTTAGTGCATAAACCGATTTCTCTCTTCCTCATTTCCCCTTCTTTCCATTCTAAACCTACATAAAACTTGGACCTCCTGTCCACTCCTCATCTAACATCTCATTCATCATCTAATACACACATTAATAACACTTCTAATCATTCCATCAATCCATAAACAATCTATTCTAAAATCAATGGAAATATACACAAACCCAAAATTTATGAAATCTCCATTAAATTCTACAAAAACTAACACCATTCACAAGAAATGCTTATACTTGCCTCTATTGAAGTCTTTAGACAAAAGCCCTCTCTCTTAGGCTTGGCTTGACACAAATCCTTCTCAAAGAAATCCCAAGCTCTTCAAAAATGGAGGAAGCTCAATGGAGAAGATGAAGGAGATGAAGCCTCCACCCAAAACCACTTGAAATCCTTCACAATCTCCTCACTTGGTGTAGAAAATGGAAGAGCAAGGAAGAAAGAGTGCCTAGGGTTTGCTAAAAATGGGAAATGAACCATCTCTTAGCTTATATAAGTGAACTTTTCCACTTAAACTCTCTTCCACTTCTTCCATTTACATTTTGGGTCAAATGAAGCCCATTTGGTCAATCTTAGGTCAAATGGAATCAAGTGTGTTATGAAAGTTGACGTATTCTTCGAGATACACACATTGGTATCAAGAATTTCCGCATTTGACGAAATACGTGAAAATCTGTATTTACAAAAAGGTCCTTAGTTTACCTTGTTTGAGTTTAAACTCATTTTAATCAACTCAATCCCATTCAAATTCACTTCATTAGACTTAATTCAATCATTTGAGATTAACCCATCTCATTTTTTTCATTAACCACAATTAGCACAATTAATCATGCTTAAGTAACACTAATTTGGATTAATTAACCTTAATTACAATTAGTCCGGGACGGGGTCTAACAATATTATATTTCAAGTTTTAATGATATCCACAATCATCCTCTTGCATCTCCCAGTAAAGCTCACATGTTAAGATCACAAAAAAAATAAAATAAAAAAAAATAGCCTTGTTCAACCTGTAATTACTAATGACTGTGATAAGTCTGGAATACCACCAAAGTCTACATGACTTGTTCAGCAAGCAAGGGGTGGGGACGGGAAACTGTTGTCTTTCTTTCTGTTGATTGCAAGAACCATCTAAGAACAAAAAGAATGAAAACAATGGGGATATTTGATGTCGGAGGCCTTATTGGATACTTTAAAAGAAAACAACTTAAAGATCCAACATTTTTTTACTCTATACAACTTGATGCTGAAGATTTTATCACGAACATCTTTTGGGCAGATAGTAGGATGTTGATTGATTACGAGCATTTTGGGGACGTCGTTTGCTTTGATACAACATATAAAACAAATGGACATGGATGACCTTTTGCACCATTTGTCGGCGTCAATCATCATAACCAGACATTAATTTTTGGTGCCACACTTCTATATGATGAAGCGATCGATTCATTTGTGTGGTTGTTTGAGACGTTCTGTGAGCCTTTGTCCAGAAAAAGGCCAAAAACCATTTTAACTAATCAAGACAAGGCAATGTCAGCTGCCATTGAAAGGCATTATCGGGAATAGTACATCATATATGTGTGTGGCATATGTTTCAAAATGCCTTAAAACACTTTCAGCATGTTTTTCACGGTTTAAAAACTTTCCTTCATGATTTCAGCAATTGTATATATGATTATGACATGGAGGAAGACTTTCTTGAAGCATGTGATGATATGCTTGAAACGTATGATCTTCGAACGAACGGATGATTGTCAAAACTATTTGAGAAAAGGAAAAAGTGGGCTTTGGTGTATGGTAGAAATACATTATGTGCAGACATGAAAAGCACACAATGAGGTGAAGGCCTGAATAGAGAGCTGAAGAACTACTTGGATCCTAGAAAAGTAATTGTTGACTTCTTTGGTCACTTTGAAAGGTTGTTGGAGGATCGAAGATTTGCGGAATTAGAAGCCAACTTCAGAATGACAAAAACATTACAAACTATTAAGGTGCAAGTTCCCATCTTGATGTATGCAGTAAGTGTATATACGCTAAGCGTATACAAAATGTTTGAAAAAGAATATCTAAATGGTTTGAGTTGGCAATTTGAAGAACAAGGTAATGTAGGGACAATAAAAAACTATTGTGTTTTCAATGAAAATTTTCTTAGGCACGTTGTTGTTTATGACCCAGAAGATGAATCCATCACTTGTAGCTGCAGAAAGTCTGAGTTTGTGGGAATTTTGTGTGGTCATTCATTAATTGCAACATTTTATAGATTAAAACAGATCTCTGAAAGATATGTTTTAAAGAAGTGGACACGAGACGTTGCTTTATGCTAGTTGAAAACATCAGATAGTGGATTTACACCTGAGAATGAGAAGAACGATATGTCAAGAAGATACAATGTTCTTTTTCGTTTTTGTGAAAATAGCAGCAAAGGCATCCGAAAGTGAAAAGATGGATGATAATTCAAAAGGTGCTGCAAGCAAAGGTGACGTTATGGTAAGAGAGTTTGAGGAAGATGATTCATTGGCGGCAGTAAATGCAATAAAAAAGAAGGTGGACAATTGTTGTGGAAGAGGGAGGGTCAAGAGAAAGGTTCCAAGAAGAGAGTATATAAAAGTCAATATCAAAAAGCAAAAAAAAGCAATACAACACAGTATAATGCCTTGACTCAGCTGTCATATTCTATCTTACAGGTAATGAAATCACCAAATGCATGATTTTAAAAGTTGTATGATTAGAACAGTTTAATGAAATGTTATTTGCTCTGTTCATGTAGGGACCCTCTGATGTTGGGCCAAATGCAGCTCAATATCCTCTAACCCAACTACATAATTCGCTAGCAAATGTATATCCATTGTTACATTAGCCTTATTAGAACCATATTCTTCGCATTATGTGAAAGGTTTATTGAATTAGAATTCCTTTGATGATTATATAGAGATCATTCGTTCCTGAAATAATGCTGACATCTTCTAGCGATCAATATAATTCTTATTTCCATCCACCAACAATGACATCACAGGTATTGTTAATCTATGAGTCGTTAATCAATTGAAAATTTTCCTTTGAGATTCTTTTTTATACGTCATTATTTGTTCCTTGGAAGGCTAAACTATAATTTACCATTTTATAGGGACTATATGCCTGTGGAATGAATTCCATGTTTTCTAATGGTCAGTCCATTTTACAAATGCCGCCTAACATGCATTTTCCACTTTTGGGACACCTGCCAAGTACATTAAATCAACTAGCTGAGATGACTCCCTCTGTTGGAGCAACTTTGACTAACAATTGCAGAAATGATTCTATACAAGAGCTAGCTTCAAGATAGTTCAAGGGGTAAATGAGTCTCAGTGTGAGAATCATAGTCTCTTATGTTCATACTTTCTTAGTAAACATTTACTTTGCTTGAAATTAATTCATGATATTTCTTGTTACAGGACCAACTTTTAGGAGACGGTTCTTCACATTTTGGATCTTTGGCACAAATTGTGCTATTTTGAGCTCCACGTGACAGATTTTTCTGTGTTCACAAGGACAATCTTTCTTGTATACAATTTGCATATATATGTTACTTAATCTTTTGTATATGAATGGAACTATCTTTCAGATTCTATACAAGAGTGAGCTTCAAGATAGTTCAATGGGTAAATGAATCTCAATTTGAGAAGCATTGTTTCAAAATGCAGTCCATACTTTCTTAGAAAACTTTTATTTTTCTTGAGATTAATTCAAGATATTTCGTGTTGCAGGACCAAGTTTTAGGAGACAGTTCTTCATAGCACGGATTTTTGGCACGTGCTGTGCTATTTTGAGCTCCTAGTGACATATTTTTTTTGTGTTCACAGGGAAAATCTTTTGTATAGACAATTTGCATATATCTGTTAATTAATCTCTTGTATATGAATGAAACTATCTTTCATATTGGATGTGATGAATGTAATTATTGTAAATCTGATCAATGTAAGTAGTGCTTTACCAGAGTACTTGCCAATGTAATTAGTCCCCTTTTGTATTCGATGTAAAATCTTGGTATCAGATGGCACATGCGAAGGTCTGACAAAGCAAATTCACAGGTTTCAATTCTGTGTACTAAGGTTCGATGAAAGAAATACTGTGGTTTCACTGTTTCGTTAGCCAAGAGATGACCTTGTATTCGATATAAAACCTTGTGGCATATACGAAGGTCTGACAAAGAATATTCACAGGTTTCAAAACTGTATACTAAGGTTAGATGAAAGAAATACTGAGGTTAAAGTGTTTAATTTAGCAGACCCCTGTATTTGATATAAAATCTTGGATATTAGATGGCATGGCATATACTATGGTTTGAATCATTATATACTGAGGTTGAACCCAGTTTGAGAAGGTTGTATGAATAAAATACTGAGGTTTCAGTGTGGTCATTAGGCAAGGTCCGCCTCTATTCGATATAAAATCCATTTATTAGATGGTATTCGTAGGTCTGACAAAAAACATTCACAGGTTTCAATTCTGTATACTAAGGTTCAATAAAACAAATATTGTGGTTTCACTGATTCGTTAGCCAAGACACCCTTGTATTCAATATAAAACCTTGGGGCACATGTAAAGGTCTAACAATGAATATTCCTAGGTTTCAAGACTGTGAACTAAGGTTAGATGAAATAAATACTGAGGTTGAAGTATTTCATTTAGCAGACCCCCGTATTCGATATAAAATCTTGGATATTAGATGGCATGCATTATACTACGGTTTTAATCATTATATACTGAGGTTGAACCCAGTTTGTCCTGGGTTGTATGAATAAAATACTGAGGTTTCAGTGTGGTCATTAGGCAAAGTCCACCTCTATCCGATATTAAATCTATTTATTAGATGGTATTCGTAGGTTTGACAAAAACATTCACAAGTTTCAATTATGTGTACTAAGGTTGGTTGAAAGAAATACTGTGGTTATAGTCTCAGCTTATGGCATTGTATATAATGGTTTGAATCATGATACACTAAGGTTGACATATAGTGTGAGAAGTTTATCCTAATGAAATAGTGATGTTTCAGTGCCTCATTAGCCAGGGGACTTCCTGTATTCGATAAAGAAATAGTGTTATTAGATCGCAATGGTCTGCACTTAATAACATGGCCCAAGGTTAGTAGAAAGGTCTAAAAAAGTATCAATCTCATGTTAAGCCATCGTATACTATGGTTTGAATTATTATATACTGAGGTTGAAACCCAGTTTAAGAAGGTTGTCTGGATGAAATACTGAGGTTTCAGTGTTTCGTTAGCCGGGATAATGCCTTGATGTTTCCATTATCAGTTGATCAACATATATGCATTAACGATTAATCAGTGACAATCAATCAACACCCAGTGCCAAAATCTATTATCAATTAGTAGATCCGCCTTATAATTCAATAAAATTACAATATCTCCGTATCAAGTGAGCTTGGAGTGTGGCTAGTTGATATACAAATTTCTCAAGTGAGCCAGGGTTGTGTTCGATACAAAAAAGGGTTGAATGACTGAAGTTCTGAAAACCCAAAATATTACATCATCATTTCAGAATCTCTTGAACTCTCTCACATCAACACACATTTCTATACGAGAAATTATGTACGCCACTTGCAATGAATATGAAATCAATGTTAGAAAATAGAAAAAGAAATCACCAGACAATAAGAATGTAAGAGAGTATTAATTTGATCACCAACACCATAAAGAAGTTGTATTAATAAGACGATAGTTTTTGTTAATACCCTTTCCACAAGAAATTCTGTCAGGTCAGCCTATGAGACCTCATTTTTGTCATCCGGTGTTCGATCGAGCAATAAATGTGCTGCTATTTTTTTTCTTTATAATATCGGATTTCATCCTATTCCAAGAACAAAGAAAAAAAGAAAGAAAAGAAGAAGAAAGAATGAAAGAAATAAATAAAAAAACTGAACAATAAGATTCATTCGAAGTATACGTAAATCATCACTAAAAATTCACAAAGTATTTACTGGCTGAAAATCGAATGTATCTCCACACGATAAACAACCCATGAATTTCATCACAAAGATGCCATAATCATAACTGTTAAAATAGTGATATAAGATGGATTATTACACCAATTAGAATAGATACAACAATTCACATACGAGCCTTTAATAGAGAGACATACCCATTATCTTGTTGAAGGAAGTTATCAACGAAACGAATATCAACCTTATCCCATTGAAGAATCTTCCTTTGACTAAATTGTTCTTTTAAGAAGGATACATGCATAAATGAAATACAACAGTTAAGTTTTATATACAGGTACATTGTTTATTTTGAACATTTCATAGGAGCATATACCTTAATATGGGTACTCACCGTTTGATTCACGTATGCAATGTTAGCACATGACTTCAAAGAGTTGTATATACAAAACAACTTCTTGTTTGAATCAAGTACGAGGAAAAGCCAGTGTCTTGAAGCCCAATTCATTGGGATAAATAATCTGTCCCACGAGGTTAAGATGGACTTCAGGTTCTTCACATTTAAATGCTTTTTAATTGATTCTTCATTGTTGGAATGTAATGTCGTCTGGGAGTTAGTAAGTTACATGTTAGCACTGATATTCAAAAAGTTAAAATCACTAAAAATATTAATAAGAATAATTACATTAAACCACGATGTGAAGAAGTAACACTTCAATGAATTCAGCTTCTCCGTTGGCTTTCTCCCACTCATCAACTTAGCATAGGTGTCAATAATCTAGATTTTCAAGATAGCACATTTAGTGTTAGCTGTCAAGGTTCCAAATTGTATACACAATTGAATGCTTATAATACGATGTGAAATTAAGTACTAACCTTATCGGATATCCAACCTTCTTCATCCAATAAATTTTTGATTTCTGAACGCCAAATTTTTAGCTTGCCCACCTACTCAACACTAAAGAAATAGAATTTATTATTTACTAATTAATAAATATAAATACCGATTATCTAGTGTGAGTACTATGGTGTAAAGTTACTAGGTTTATAATGGTTCATAGTACTCTTTTCCAACTTCGGCTTCAAAACTTGCAATTGCGTCCTCCCTTTCTTCCAAAAAGTCAATCTTTGATTGGATTTCATCCGTAATCAATCTCTCTCTCTCTCTCTCTCTCTCTCTCTCTCTCGTGGCAAGTTCCTTTATTCTTTGTTCTTTTCAATGTTGCTTTTGTGCATGCATCATATGGGGTTCGTAACATCTGTGATGGCTTCTGAACTCTACCCCCATTTTTATTTGAAATATCATTGGTATATCTTGATGTCTCAACACAACCAGACACTGACAGATTTGGAGAAGAAGGAAGATCCATATGACGGAGTGAAGCATCCACATGCGATTGAGGCACCGATATCCCTCTATTTCGCAACTTCATATTTTCACTCCTTAATCGTTCATTCTCTTCCTCCAGTATGGTAAGCCTTTGCTCCAAATCCATAATCTTCGTTATATAGTTATCGCGATTACTTTATGCAAGTTTGAAATAGTTAGTAAAAAATAGATTTAAAACATGAAGTTCATATTAGAGATTTTGAATAGCATTTTCCACTTTTAATCAAATATGGTTAAAATTACAATGATATCCAGCATGCTTTCCTCCTTTCCTCCATTCTCCTGACTATGAAATCAACCATTGTCGTTGTCTCCTATAACCCATAATTAAAACAAGTATAATGCACAAGAAGGATGCAACCATACAACCAAGACCAAGTACTTTAAATTAAACCATAAAAATAAGTTAAAAATACCTGAGACACTTTTGGGGGAGATAATAAGGTCATTTATTCTTTAGTTGGAGTGATGTCCTCAATGACCTAAAAAATAAAGTATTCGTTTCATTTATTGTAGTCAATATCATAAATTACTACAAGAAGTATACCATAAAGAAAAGTGAAGGTATACATACCTCTGTACAGCTAAGTTTGTCCAATGTAGCTTTAAAAGACTTGCATTGCATGTATTTGGAATTCATAGCCCATCGCATATACCGTGGATAAGAATTGGCGCGAATAGGCTCATATCGGTTAACATGTTCATAAAACCAAGACTATAAGAAAAGGTATAAGAATGTAAGTGAAGACGTGAAAGTCACAAGTTCTATTGTATTGTAACAATTATAAAAACTATAATTAAAAAAAAAAAGATAACTACTTACTTCCAAGAGCATGACACATCCATTTATAAATCCAGTTGTCTTCTTCGAGCTTTCGTGTATGTTTTTTTTTTATCAAGAACTCATGTACAACAATAGCCCATGCATAATCATTAACTTTTTCCAACTTATCAAGCATGAGTATGATATTGAATGGAAATGACCGACATGGTTTTGGAAAAAGAAGGGTACTACAAACATACTGAAAGTGCAGCTAGGGCCAATGAACAAGTCCTAGAGGGGGGGGGGGTGAATAAGACTAATTAAAATTCTTTGCCAATTAAAAATATCTCAGTCCAATTTTAATCCCAATTAGGACAAAGAACACAATGAACACATTTAAGAATACAACTTATGAGGAATATGTGTTCAATGTGTGAATGCTTAAACAATCAAAGATATGACAATTAGTTTCATGTTAATAAGCACGAGCGTGTGTAAGACACTCTTCACAAATTCACTTGTGATTCACATCAATGTAAAAATAACTATGTAACCAAGGTGCTCAAGTGAATGTATGTAAAAGAGTGTGTGCTAAACAATATATGATTTACCAATATGTTCAATGTTGTTTTCGCACAAGTGCATGTGTGTCAATAAAACTCAATGATGAAATAGTATCCTTATTAATCTCCACAACATATAGATATGTAAATCATGTACAGGTGATAGAGATAGAGAAATTGATACAAGAGATTTATAGTGGTTCGGTCACACAAACCTACATCCACTCTCAAGGGCCACACAGTCCCCTGGTTCCACTATGAAGAATCAAACTACACAAGTAATGATTCTACATCGATTTTGTTATCGATGTTCGATCACAAAGGTCTAATCCCCTTTTTGTTCACGAGGTTCGATCACAAAGATCTACTCCCCTCTACAATTTTTATAGTGGTTAAATCACAAAGAAATAAGCCACTCTTACAATGCTCTGAATTGAATGAAGTGAGGGAGAAGAACACTTGCCTCTTTTGACAAAATCTGGAGGTTGCCACTTACCTCTTTGATGAAGTCCAGAGGATGCTCTTCGAAGCTTGTCACCGTAGCTCCAAGCTTTTATGCCTCTTGCAATGCTTCCTTGATATTGATGATGATGCTCCAATGTTGTGCTCAATCAAGGGAAGAGGTCTTTGATCTAGGGATATGGATTTTAACTTTTGATGGCTCAAGTTCTTCCCTAGATGATATGGTTTTCACACATCACACTTTCCTTAAGCAAATGAAGCTCTTAGATTTGCCAATACAAGCTTATAGTGTGTGTGGAATGATCTATGAGAGCTCAAATATGATATACCATGGTTAGGACATGAGCTTTCATGATCTTGGAGCACCCTTGGATGATTTGGGGCCTTTTTTATTTATAAACAATCCTCAAACGGCTCTCTAACGGCACTTGGCGGCTAGCCTCCTTCACATCCGCGGTTAGCCGCTACCCCAACGGTCATAAACGACTAGTTTTAGGTAAGCTGTTGGTGGGCAAAGAGGCTAGCCGAATTTTCAAAGAGGCTAGCCAAATTTCAAAGAGGCTAGCCGAATTTTTCAAAGAGGCTAGCCGCTAGGTAACCGCAAGGTAACCGATTTTTCACATAAAAATGTACATTAAACTTCTGGAAAAGTAACCGCGAGGTGACCGTGAGACATGGCGGTTAGTCGACCTCTAGGACCAGTTTTGAGTCTTGAAACGGCTCAAAAAACATTTTCTAAAAACCTATTAAATAAGCCATTAAACTAAGGGTTTTTAGGGCCATCTCTTGGTTGGTTTGGGGTCCCATTTACTTGAATAGGTTGTCACTCATATGGAGGTCTTCCTTGATGAATCCGGGCCTTCCAAGACTTGATCTTCTGCCTTCAAACTTGATCTTCCTTATGAAACTCTGAGAGGCAAGATCTTGGATTCTTTAACACGGAATTGACAATATAAGTGCTCATGGAAATGTGGCACTAACAATCTCCCCCTTTGTCAATTATGTGGCGAAACACCGATTCTAGATATACTTTCAACATATGGACTCAAAAACAACCAAGATTACAATAGTACATTATCTTTACATAGGATACAACGATTACAACTCAAGTAAAGACTCATGACTCTTAATTACTCCCCTTGATAATGTGCTTTGATCTGAATGATATACCTGCATAAGACAAGGAACACTCATTCTATGGTGGGATTGCAAGTCCCCCTTAATCATTAGCCAAACACTTCATATTTAACTGAATCTAGATTAGATCCAAACACATTCTCTTATACCCCTTAGAAGTTTCTTTCCCATTGAAGAGTCCATACTTATTCTCCCCCTTTTTGTCATGAATTTGATAATGAGATTTTCCAAGAGTAAGCATACGGGGTATGGAGAGAGAGAGAGAGAGAGAGAGAGAGAGAGAGAGAGAGAGAGAGAGAGAGAGAGATGGGTTCAAAGAAAGAATTAGACATTTTCTACAATTTGAGCACATCATGGTGGCATTAGCTAGAACAAGTTTAAATATAAGCATGGGGGGTGTTAGCAAGCATGATATCAAAAGATTCGACTATAAAGTGATGCAATCATGTTAAATTGGAATTGAACTATATAAATCAATTAAGTAGGTCCACATAAATTCCATGAATCCAGTTAATGACTCTCTAAGTCCTTCATAAGATATCAAGCGATTGAAGATCATGAACTCAATAAAGATCATATGAAATTTCATTTTCATTGACCTTTTTCATCACTTAAGCTTAGTGATGAACCTGCATAATCATTAGTTTAACAAAATAATATAAATATAAAGCACATGTAATGATTATGAGAAATGTATGAAGTTCCAAACAAAATTAATCCATTTATTAGCATATAATAGGAACACGCATTATATATTTTAGATTTTGAAAGTTCAAGTCTAAAACTCAAAATGATACCAATGAAAATAACATCCAAAACCATTACATTCAGTCCTTAGAAAAATTTAACTTACAAAGGCATAATGAATGTCATGAGAATGAATGCAATCATATCCACAAGTGCATATATCGATATATGACTATGAACACAAGTAAGTAGATATGATAATGGTGATCAATAAAATATAACTGAAGAAAATATCACCAAATGTATCCAATCATCAAACTAAGTGATTATAATCCAAATGATGAATTGGGTACATTGCATTCCAAACAAGTCAAAGTTAGGAAGTTTACAAATAGAGAAGCATATGACTTGCAAAATCATTACACAAAACAAAAGAAAATCACATCACAAAACATAGTGATGATCCTCAATAAAAACATCCATATCAAAGAAAAATACTAAAACTAAAAGCTCATGGATGTGGCAATATGAGAAGTACATAAAGATGTACCTATAAAAGTTAATGCATTCTCAAATAAAAATTGATTTGTTTTCAAAAAAAAATATTCATCCTATCCATATATGTATCTCCATGATCCTCAAAATATAAACTCTCATTTGATCATCTTAGAGATGTCTACACTCCCCGTCAACATTATTCTCTTCTTTTTTCAAAATGATGACAATGAATATCCCTATATAGTGCATGAATAAGATGGGAGGCATGTAACTATGGAGTTACTTCTCAAATGTAACTATTAAAGCTCACATTGATCAAATTTCTCAAAATGTTGCTACTCATGGAAAGGCATGATGATGAATAGATGAGTACCAATTGAAAATTTTAAAAGTATGTAAGTTAACAAAGCCCAAAATGAACATCAATTGCATACTTTTCCATTGAAGAGAAAGCAAAAAACCTAAAATCCATGGAAAATTTATTTTTCAAATCATATTTATTTTTTTTAAAATGACAAGGCAACTGATTTGAAAAATATGAGATGGAACATCAATTGAAAAAGCTTTTTAACTCATTACATCTCATTCAAATTTGCATTTCACAATATATACCTATCAAAAACATATGCAAAATGAATTTCCATACAACTTGACTATCAGACTAAAATACCAATAAAGAGCACAAGAGTGGTCAATGTGGGTTTCTGGTAAAGTTCAGATTTTTTACAACAAATTCTTTTGAATTAAAAGACTTGGTGAATCCAAAACATAGACAAGATCGAAAGAGATTTAAAAGTAATGGAGGACAACAACTTGAGATTCAACCAAGTATATGAATCAAGCTTCATGTGGTGACAATAGAAGCATCAGAGCAGTGTTTTACGTGATCACACAGAATTACGGGTCTTTTCCATAGCTACCCCCTAAGGATTTATGCTTGGCGCCACAGCTACCACACACTGGAATTATACTTGGCGAACCCAACACGTGAGGGGTCTCCTCCCACTCTCCTAGCCATCCTACCTTAATCATTAAAGTTCCAAAGATTTAAATAGATATACCAATATGAGTGCAACTTGGATTGAATCAAGGCATAGTATCCAAAGTATTAAATCAATTCCACAATGATGAACATGTTAAGGATACAACCAATCATATTAAAATCATGGATTGTAAAATATCTTTTAAAACTGCAAAAACTCTGTATTGGTTTTGAAATCATGTAACTAATATATATGTTTCAAAACAGAGAAATCCATGAGACTGGTGGTACTAATCATAGCATAAGCATGTTTAACTTTTGAAAATCATATGCTATGTGAATTAACATCATTTCATAAAGTATGTCTATAAAGAACATGGAATATGAAATCAAGTTCAACTATCATGAAGCCAACCTCTTCAAGAAAACAACTATAATTATGTATTAGAGGAGGCAAACATGAGAGATATGATGCAAAAGTGAAAGTTCTATTCAATGTTCCCAAGATGTGTCACATTTTTTTTTTTTTAAATATACCAAACAAATTAGAAAACCATGAAAAGAACATGGATGTGACAAACACAAAATTCACTAAGCATCATGAATATTCATCACTTATAAAAATATTACTAGAAAGCATAGTGCTGAGCATGAGAAATTGCGTTTGTAACATAAAGCTTAAATATGCAAGCAATTTATAAAATGTATAATATGAACTCAACATCCATCCATCATAAACAATGAACATAACTATGAAACACAAAGAATGGACTTTAGAGAGATTCATATGATCATAAACACAAATATGAAATTGAAACATGCACAAAAATAAAATGACATACATGGATCAATAACATAACCATCCATTTTAAATAAAGACTATAAAGCACAGGGATGGATTTTAGAGTTCTAGTATGGTGTCTTCAAATAAAATTAAGATCACAACCATGCATGGAACTATTTGACATTTGCATAGAGAAAATCTTCACTCTAGCAAAAGTACTATAAGAATCATGAAACATTATCACTATGCATAGAAAATACGCACAAGACTAGGTATAGAATGCAAATCTATTTCATGATCCACAAATCATACAATTCAATTTGCTAACAAAAAAAAATGTAACTAGAAGAACAAAGAAGCAACATGCTTGAAACCTTATTCATTTCCATTTAAGTTAATATAACCATATACATAAGGGAATGAGAACATGGAACATGCTTTGATGATTAAAACTAATGATGTTTTAAGGCATTTCCATTCATACAATCTTCAAATCATTTCAATATTCATACAATCTTCAAATCATTTCAATAAACAAAATCCAACAATGAGCATAAAGAGGATAATTTTGAAGATAACACAAACAATTTTGATTTTCATATCTTTTCAATGAGGCTCAATCATTTTTCAACTTGCATTTTAAATCTTATTTGGAAAACATACAAGTTGATCTTTTCAAAACAATAATTTTCCATATGAAAGTATAACTTAGAAATCAATGGAAAATCCAAATTTTTTCAAATCATTTGTTTTTCAAAAAAAAAAATCTTATTATGACATCCAAACAAATGACTTTTCAACATCAATCGATTATGAAAGATCTAGCTATGAAAGCTTTTGGAACCATAATCAATTGAACATATATAGAGATGCATTGCAACATATATAACTAAATGTGAACAAAAAGCAAATCTAACATGATGAAATTATAATCAAATGATTGTGAAAACCATGATATTTAACTAGTATGGTGCAAGAAGACAAAATCAATTGATCACACATAAACATTGCATTTTAAGAAATGTAACTATGAAAGAACAAAATGCAAATGTAACATGACCAACAAAATGATTTAACTATAAAGAATAGGTTCGTCAAGAAGGTTCAAGGCCTTAAGGTTTGTCTAAGTATCTAACTTTAGGAATCCACCTAAGGTCTTGAGAGGGTTGATCTTTGAGGTCTATCTTAGAAGTCCCACCTACTTTTGGAAATTTGACTTGATAAATTTTTAATTTGGACTTATCACCATGATAGTTAGAGTTGACTAAATTTAGCTTAGATTGGTGATTAGTCTTTTGAGGTTTGTGAGTTTGTTTCTTAGGGGATTGATTCATTTTTCTTTTCTTCTTATTTCCTCCCTTTATTTGACTTTTGAATTTTAAATTTAACTTTGCAATTTTTTTTTTCAAAAGTTCTTTCATGTGTTGATTTAAGGGAGATAGGTTGAGAAGCTTTTTGTTGATAGATTCTTTCATATTTGGTTTAACTTGTTTAACCTTTTTACAATCTATCTTAGGAGACTCCTTTTTAATTGGTTTGACTTGTTTAGTCTTCTTAGAGTCTTCCTTGATTTTTAATGTCTTCCCCTTCATAGAGTTTGATTCTACTTCCTTGGGTTTATAAATGGGTTTAGACACATGGCTTCTTCTTAGTTTGCACTCAAACCTAAAATGCCCTTCAATGCCACAATAATTACATTTAGTCATGGGCAAGGAAGAATGAGTGCTAGAGAATGAGGACTCACCTTTCACAAATGTGTTGGTGAAGTTAGGGTCATGTGAAGTGTACCTATCAAATCCAAGACCCATCCTATCTCTTTGTGATTTACCCAGTCTAAATAATTTTTCAAATTTCTCTTCACCTTGGGTAAATTTGCACTCATACTTTTGTTTGTAGCTTTCAAGTTGAGTGACTTGGTTTTTAAGGGTTGAATTTTCATTTTTAACTTTTATTAGTTCATTTTCAATTCCCTTAAATTTGTTTAGTTCTTCATGGGCAAGTTTTAATTCAAATTTGATTTCATTAATAACATTAGATCCAAGTTCTAGATCTTTTATCTTGTTTTGGGCATTAGGCAAATTTTCCTTAGAAATAGTCAACTTGGATTCTAGATTGTTAATGTCTTTATCTTGCCTTTTTAATTTATCTCTTAGATTTAAGTTTTCTTGGTCAAGCTCATCACAACCTAACTTTAATTCATTTAGTTCATCTTGAATATTAGATAGATTATGCGAAGAGATCATAAACTTAGAGTCTACACAATTTATTACTTCTTCTTTCTCTCTAAGTTCATTCTTTGAAGAGACTAATTGTTTGGTTAGCTTTTTAGTTTCTTCTATTAATCTTTTATTCTTCTTAACAAGCTCTAAGGAAAATGTACATAATTCATCATAAGCTTGTTGAAGGTCATCTTCATTTTCATCATTTTCTTCTTCTTTTAAATCAAATTGAGATTCATTAAGTTCAAAGTCTGAATCTACAATTGTGGGGAGGAGGGGTCTAGAAGAATCTACACAAGAATCTACACATTCTAAAATAGTGGAATCCATTCTAATGATTTTCATAAATCACACCACTAGGGTTCTAACTCTAGGTTTTTACACCTATTCAAGAGTTCCAAAACACGTGATCCTAATTTAGAGCACGAGTCTCTGATACCAATTGAAAGTCCTACTCTGATAGGATTTCAAATTGGATGAACCTAGACTAAGGATAAACTCCGGGTTGTTAAGCCCTATAATGGAGTAACCTCGCTCTGATACCAAATGAAAGTGCAGCTAGGGCCAATGAACAAGTCCTGGGGGGGGGGGGGGGCACGGGGGGAATAGGACTAATTAAAATTCTTTGCCAACTAAAAATATCTCAATCCAATTTTAATCCCAATTAGGACAAAGAACACAATGAACACATTTAAGAATACAACTTATGAGGAATATGTGTTCAATGTATGAATGCTTAAACAATCAAAGATATGACAATTAGTTTCATGTTAATAAGCACGAGCGTGTGTAAGACTCTCTTCACAAATTCACTTGTGATTCACATCAATGTAAAAATAACTATGTAACCAAGGTGCTCAAGTGAATGTATGTAAAAGAGTGTGTGCTAAACAATATATGATTTACCAATATGTTCAATGTTGTTTTCGCACAAGTGCATGTGTGTCAATAAAACTCAATGATGAAATAGTATCCTTATCAATCTCCACAACATATAGATATGTAAATCATGTACAGGTGATAGAGATAGAGAAATTGATACAAGAGATTTATAGTGGTTCGGTCACACAAACCTACATCCACTCTCAAGGGCCACACAGTCCCCTGGTTCCACTATGAAGAATCAAACTACACAAGTAATGATTCTACATCGATTTTGTTATCGATGTTCGATCACAAAGGTCTAATCCCCTTTTTGTTCACGAGGTTCGATCACAAAGATCTACTCCCCTCTACAATTTTTATAGTGGTTAAATCACAAAGAAATAAGCCACTCTTACAATGCTCTGAATTGAATGAAGTGAGGGAGAAGAACACTTGCCTCTTTTGACAAAATCTGGAGGTTGCCACTTACCTCTTTGATGAAGTCCAGAGGATGCTCTTCGAAGCTTGTCACCGTAGCTCCAAGCTTTTATGCCTCTTGCAATGCTTCCTTGATATTGATGATGATGCTCCAATGTTGTGCTCAATCAAGGGAAGAGGTCTTTGATCTAGGGATATGGATTTTAACTTTTGATGGCTCAAGTTCTTCCCTAGATGATATGGTTTTCACACATCACACTTTCCTTAAGCAAATGAAGCTCTTAGATTTGCCAATACAAGCTTATAGTGTGTGTGGAATGATCTATAAGAGCTCAAATATGATATACCATGGTTAGGACATGAGCTCTCATGATCTTGGAGCACCCTTGGATGATTTGGGGCCTTTTTTATTTATAAACAATCCTCAAACGGCTCTCTAACGGCACTTGGCGGCTAGCCTCCTTCACATCCGCGGTTAGCCGCTACCCCAACGGTCATAAACGGCTAGTTTTAGGTAAGCTGTCGGTGGGCAAAGAGGCTAGCCGAATTTTCAAAGAGGCTAGCCAAATTTCAAAGAGGCTAGCCAAATTTTTCAAAGAGGCTAGCCGCTTGGTAACCGCAAGGTAACCGATTTTTCACAGAAAAATGTACATTAAGCTTATGGAAAAGTAACCGCGAGGTGACCGTGAGACATGGCGGTTAGTCGACCTCTAGGACCAGTTTTGAGTCTTGAAAAGGCTCAAAATTTTTTTTTTTAAAACCTATTAAATAAGCCATTAAACTAAGGGTTTTTAGGGCCATCTCTTGATTGGTTTGGGGTCCCATTTACTTGAATAGGTTGTCACTCATATGGAGGTCTTCCTTGATGAATCCGAGCCTTCCAAGACTTGATCTTCTGCCTTCAAACTTGATCTTCCTTGTGAAACTCTGAGAGGCAAAATCTTGGATTCTTTAACACGGAATCGACAATATAAGTTCTCATGGAAATGTGGCACTAACACATACAACATGTAAAGCTTCTTGAAATCAACAATTGAATCCAACCTCTTCTTATCCAACAACTTCTTCTTGTTTGATGACATCTTCTTTAAGATTACTTTTAAATGCTTTTCTAATGTTTCCATTCCTATATAGTTCTTTTCGAGATATTTCTCCAAAAATTCACATTCTTCTGTCAAAACCCTTTTCCCTAATTGTATTCTTTCTCCATTCATACTCAACCCCATTATTAGCGCGACGTCTTGAGGCAGAATTGGAAGAAGCTTTCCTCCAAGTTGAAATGTATTTTTTTTTCATTATCCCACCTAGTTATTATTGTTGATAAAAACGTACGCTGACATTTCAAGTTTGCGGCATCTATGTAAAGTGTTTAAAAAGTGTTTCTCCTATCGCATTAATATGAACATCCTCTAACTTTAAATCCTCGATGAACTTGATAAACCTTGAAGGGCAACATTTAGTATCTAATTTTACAATTTCATTTGTATTTTGGTTGGCCTATATCAAATTGTAACAAAAGAAAAAAAATACGAAATTTAAATGAAAAGACACTAATGAATTGAAGTCATGTTCAGTGATTATCATGATGCACTTTTGTTATCCTTTCAAATGGCAAATAGAATAAGTGTCCCTGAATTAGAAAATGAACCACAATGAGATAGAGTAAAATAGTGATATAACAAAATAAATGATAAATCATTGGAAAGCACAATAAAAACAGGAACTTATTGTCGCGACCCTGGACCGAGATCCGGGCCCGCGATGGTGTTGATATGTGGTTACAACAATAAACATAAGAATATACACTCATTTAATTTTCCACAGGTTTCCGCGGTGAGGATATCACACATTCACAAATATTTACATTGGTGCGGAAGCGTGTAGCAAACCAAATTCGTAATCCATTCCACATTTCAAAGCTGGTGATACATATGTGTAAATAACATGACGTCAGAGTGAGCAATGTTCATATTAGCATTCCCAAAATATCAAGTTAAATGTTTATACAAAAAGATGAGTTGAATTAACATTCCCCAAAAATAATGGCCAACAAAGGCCAGTACAGCCAAACGAATCAAAAGTAAGACAATAACTCCCAAAAGATGTTTTGCAACTCAAAGCTAGACCAAATGTCTAAATGATACTGTCAGCTTGCTATTCGACTAAGCGTTGCGGCTTGCTGGCAGCCTCTTCTGGCTCCTCCTCAAAAAGAACGAGGTCTGGACCTAAGTACCACAAAAATGGGTTAGACACGAAGGTCTGGCAGGTGGGTGAATAGATAATACAATAAAAGAAATCAAAGCATATCTTAAAAACATAATGAAATCTTATTAAAACAATAATTTTCATAAAACAGAATGCATTATTTATGTAAAATACAAATGCAATATAAATCATGTAGGGTAACAAGGAACAGGAACTGACAAGATGGCAACCCCACTTAAGCTAAATCCTCCATCACTAATGTGATGAGAGCACATTAAAGGCGTTGGTCTCGGAGCACATGAAGTGGCAAGAAACAACTAAATACATATATAAATATAATGAGCAAAACCACGACCGCGGAATCGGGTGACAAGACAGAACTAAATTCAGACTGTAGCTGACAGAAGCTAAAAGGGGGACCCCAAGTCGGTGGATCAAACCAACAAGGTCGTCCAAGCTTAGTAGCGCCGACTCATAGGTCAAAACGCATTCAAAACATATACATATCTGAAGGGGTGTATAACACCCAAAACAAACTGAACTGAAGGCTCGTAAGCGCATTTAACACAATAATATCTTATCAAAATGTATAAGGCTGATCAAATATTCAAATCACGGATTTCAGTGGTTTTGAAATGCCACTTGTACTAATACACGAAAATTGTCGAAAAACATATGAAATTTAGTAGAAGCAGACGCTATGGACCCCCGCATATTTTCGAACCATACATTGAGGTTTTAGGATTTAAACAATAGGTATAAGGGTCTCGTATATCGATTAAAGCTTATGGCTTGGTACTCCAGAAGGTTTGAGACATCCTGAGTTCCCTATACAAATTGATAAGCCCATTATCATCAATAAATCTCTGGAATTGGGGTTCTTTTCCAAATCAATTTCCATATAACACCTCTTATTCCTCCATACCATATTGGGGCTCCAAACCAACCTCACTGGACCTTAAAACACCCTTTTGATCATGTTTGGAAACAACCTAGGAATTCTGTATAGTTCGCTCGAGCGAACTGGTGGATTGCTCGAGCGAATAGCATTCTGGAGGATCGCTCGAGCAAACTGCTTCAGAAACTCTCCGTTTCAGCAGTTTGGGCCTCATCTTCTCTTCTCTTCAAAACCTCATTTTAGCCATTTCTTTGACAATACATTTATGGCTCTTTTATATACTTAAACCATCATTACTTCCTCCGACAACCATCCATTAAAACACCAATTGTCCCTTCATTCTCAATCTCATTTAATGCATATCAACCACCATGTATGAAAGCCATAATGACAAGGCAAACTTTAGCAATTAAATGCATACATTCTCAAGAATCTTTTAAGAAGAATAGTCTAACCATTTACATATTTCAAAAAGCATCAAAATCCATAGGAATCTAGAAGAAAATGAATAGTAAAAATTCACATTTTTCATAAAATAAGAAATCATTCAAATCAAACTCATTCATCCACTTGCCTTGGCTCTAAATTAGCTAAGTAAGCTCTAATTACCACTCCCAAGCTCAAAATCAAAGTTCTACACAAAACCCCCAAAATGACATCCATTACAAACCCTAAAATGGCAAAACCAAGAAATAAGAAGAGAGAGCTTCCAATAATGGAGATGGGGCTTCTCTATGACTAGAAGAACACATATCTAAGAGATGGAAAGAAAAGCCTACTTGGAGGGTTCTCAAATAGCCAAAGCTTGCTCAAAGAGAACCCGAGGGTGGGTGGTTTTCCTTACAAATTGTATCAATAGGATGCCTTCATGATGAGGAAGAAGAAGGTAACCTCCATTTTCCCATTAGCAACAAATCTTGAGTGAGTTGGAGAAGAAGAAGCAAGAAGAAGCGAAGAAAACCCTCGAGTGCTAGAGCTCAAGTCTCTCCTCAATGAAAATTGCAAGAAGAGGAAGAAGTGAAGATGGGCTTCCCTTATATAGAGAATGAAGGTAGATCCCACAACTTAATCAACTAATTGGGCTTAAAACATCATCTTCCGGGCCTCGAATGGATTCGATGAAGAAGGAAGAATTGTTCTCCGAAATTTCTAGTTTCCAAAAAGTATATATTTCACTGGTTTCGGAGACATTGAAAATAGTATCTAGATTTTTGTGCAAAAGACTGTTTTACCGCTATCATTAGCAAAGTAGGGTCTAGAGGTCTCGAACGGAAACAGAGCAAACATGAAAGTTGTTAGGGAATAATAAAAAAAAATCAAACAAAGCAAAATACAGATTTTCAGAATTATTAAATAAACCCCAACGTTACTCAAAACACAATAAAGGAACCCCCAAAGGGTCCCACTAAATCAAAAGGTTCTAAAAATGATCCAAAGCTATGTAAAAGCTATTCTAATCTAATCTTAACCAAAATCCACTAACCTCATTTATAACTAAAGTACGTCTTAATTAGTACTAATCGAAAACTCTCGGGGCGGAGTCTTACCTTATAGATTTAAATCAAGAAACAATCGAGTTGTAAAAAAAGTGGGAAATTAGAACTTTCATGACCCAAATCAATCTACAGATAAAGTGCAAAACAGAGTATTCCAACCATGAACAAGGAACTGTTTGCATGGACCTGTTTCTATGTAAGCTTCAATTTTTCGTTGGCACACCCTGAAATCATCATTCACTATTCCCATTCTCGGAGATTCTTGGAGGGGAAAATGACCCTTTTCCATGTAAAGAAGGAAATTTTGGAGGAAATGAAATATAGAAATAGGTTCCACACAAACAAAGCCCATACTCCTCTGCATGTAAAAGGCAAAACATCATGTTCCATAAACATATCGTTTTGTACATAAGACAATAACACAGAGTAAGTTTACATGAACAAGCACAAGACTCAGTGATGAATTTGGTTTTAAACATTCAAACATGAGAAAATGAACTAGAAACAAATACAAGGAATACAGTAATGTCGTTCGTCCGTACCGGCGACTTAATTGAAGCGAAAGCAATACTAGACGACAATATCAACAATCCAAACTTCAAAAGCTTCTTCACAACTCTAAAAACACAATCTTCTCAGATAAAGAAAACTCGATCTCTATCACATTGCCCGCGAATTTCACAAAGAATCGATAATAACAAATGATCTCAAACCAGAACACCAAGAAACACTAACAACACAACCACAAGCTTCATAAACCCCAAAAAGATGCAATCTTTAATCCATCCCTAATCCCTAATTTCAATCTTTCAAAAGCATACCACAAGCTTCAAATGGAAAGAGAGAAAGAGAGAAGAAGAAGAAGATGATCACCTTTTTGCAGTCGTCCATGGATTAAAAATTAGATCATAAGACTTGTGGCGAAGAGTTTTTAAGAGATTTGAAGAGCAATTTGGGGAATGGGTTTTTGGAGAGCCGAGGCACCGAAGAGAAGACACGGAAGTGATGAGAAAAAGGCAGGCTCCTCATTCCGACAATTTTAATGAATTTGTAAGAAAGCCCTTATGCTTTTCTTTTATTCATTGTAGGAAATGAGCCATCAGCTGAGTTGGCATACGGACCCACGTGTCGGCCTCACACTGGTCCAAACAGGGTTTCCTTGTTTGGTCCAAACAGGGGATTCGCTTCCTAGATTGGGACGGTTGAGAAATAAGAGGCTGACATTTTCTTCTCGACAGTTTGTTGTCTCTCCTTCTTAGTTAAAGGAGAGAAAATTGGTGGAAGTTTTCATAATTGGCTAATAAATAATTTAGGTTGACGAATTCAATGACAAAATTTAATATTGTAAAAGTAAATAATAGCTCAAGTTGTGAGGCACCTCCCCTTTACATAGTGTTGAGGGTGCGGGACTTGTATGTCTGAGCAATGTGTTTCTATGAGATGTCAAAGAAGGCTTTTTAGTAAAAGGAAATTCATTTATTAATTAAAAAGTGAGGAACAAAACAAGTAGAGAACCAAAACCAAGAACAATAACCATTTAAAAGAGAGAGAGAGAGAGAACAAAACAGGCCAAATGAAAGAAGAATACACCAAAGCTACAAAGTTAGAGACTGATAACATCACGACCCAAATAATAATAGACTTTTGTCAAAATATGCGCAACCTTGTTAAGCCTTCTATAGATGAAAGCAAAGATGATGGATCCAAATTCCGAAGATAGATTCAGAATGTCCAAAACAATTACATTGATGGACCAGTCACTAGAACCATTCAAGGTCATCACCACACCCTTCGAATCAGACAAAATAGAGACCCTTGCTAAACTCATATCTTTAGCTCTCATAAAAGCATGTCGGATCGCCCGTGCTTTGGCCTCTTTGGAAGAGAAGACCTTAGGTCCACAGATAGCTTTTGCATGAAGAAAATTATTATTTAGTTTAATAGTAAAACCAAAAGTGGCCCTATCATCTGAAGCTTTAAAAGTTGCATCCACTAAAACTCTAGCTTTAGGTGTCAAGGATATCACTCTAGGAATAGAAATTGGATGAATATCACCAGATTTTATGGGACCAATATAATTTGGAATATTCCCCATATAACTATTAATAATTGTAAGAATTGAGGAGGGCTTATTTTTAGTTTTCTAAAAACAAAATCATTTCTAGTCTTCCAAATCACCCACCAAGGCACTAGAATTCTCATCTTAGAGTGATCATTGCTCATATGGGAGGAAAAAGCATCATTTTCACAGTACTTTAACCTCCAATCTCTCAAGCTTTGATTCAAAAAATTATGAGATAAAAACCCGAAATATGATCTAAACCAACATGCCCTTGCATGGTCACAAAGGAATAGGGCATGAATCGCCGTTTCCTTCCCTTTAGCACAAATGAGAAAATTTGCATCAAAAGAACTGATTTTGGAACTAATAAATTCTCTTACCATGATAGCTTTATTGAGGCATTTCCAACCAAATAAAAGAACTCTTTGAGGAAGAGGGAATTTAAAAAAAAAAAAAAAACCTCTCCAATTTGGTTGGTTTTTATTGTTAGGGGCATTCTTATCCTATAAGATTTTCTAAGGTGACTTGGTGGTGAGTTGACCATTTTTAGTCCATTGCCAAATCCTTTTATAGCCTCGATTAACATTAGCGATGTGGATCTTATAAGTATCCTCCACATACTTTTTATTATCAAACTAAGCCTTTAGTTTATTTATATCCCACTTCATGCTCAGGCTTAGAAGCTCCCACACTGAAAGATTAGGGTCCCTAATTGATGAAAATGGTTTCCTAAAGCATTCGTTACATGGAATCCAATTACATTGCCAAGCATTAATACTATCCCTATTTCCTATAACCCATCCAACATTTTCCTTTATAAATTCAACCCCTTCAACAAAACCTTTATAGAAATAAGAATTTTCTCTTTTAACTTTTGGTTTCCATAAAGATTTACTGGGGCAATATTTATCCCTAGAGTTTTGGAGCATAAAAGGTCATCATTGCTAAGGGATCTCCAACAAGTTTTAGCTAAGAGAGCCATATCATTAGATTTAGTTTCCCTAATCCCTAAACCCCTTTTGATCAATGGATTTGCAAATATCCTTCCATTTGATTGTATGCATTTTCTTTTTTCCTTCCACATGACCCCCACACTAGATCCTCCTCTGGATTTTGTCAATAGAATCAATAGTCTTTTTTCAGGATTTTTAGAACTGACCTATTATAAACAGGGAATGTAGAAGAGACAAATTTTGTTAGTGTGCTTCTCCCTGCTTGGGATAAGAGAGGAATTTTCTAAGACCCAATTTTGTTTCGGATTTTATTGATTAGGAACTAAAAGCTTAGATTTTTATTTTTCCTTAATATTTAAGGATTCCTAAGGTACTTCTCTTCATTCCCCATCAATCTCATACCAAGGATCTGAGCTATAGCACTACATCTTCTTTGACAAGCACTTTTGCTAAAATAAATATGACTTCCCTAGGCTCAATCAGGGAAGCTCTATACAAGATAAAGCTATCATCTGTGAAAAGAAGATGGGAAATGCTTGAGGCTCCTTTGGCAATCCTTCTCTTGCAATTTTGACAAGGAGACGTGAGAGAACTTTTGCCCCCAAAATAAATAAATGAGGAGACATGGGGTCTCCTTGAGGAAGTCCTCTAGTAGGAACAATTTTTCCGAATGGGGAACCATTCAACAAAAGAGAAAAGGAAACAGAGGAAAGACATTCTTTAATCAGATTGTTGAATTTTTCATGGAAACCAAAAGCTTTCAAGGGTTACTTCAATGAAATCTGATTCCATTCTATTAAGCCTTAGCTATGTCAAGCTTTAGACTTCTATTCTTGCCGTCTCTTTTGGACTTAAAAGAGTGGATTATATCCTGGTCTATGATATAATTATCTGAAATTTGCTTTCCCTTTGGAAAAGCACTTTCAAAGGGCTAATAATTTTTTGAAGAACCCATTTCACTATATCAGCAATCACTTTAGAGATAATCTTATAGACGATATTACATAAGCTAATGGGTCTAAACTCTAAAGTCATTAGCATTGGAAGGACTTAACTTTTTTTTGGGATGATAATCAAGAAAGTAGAAATTAATAGGTTTAAGAGAAAAGCTATATGAAAAGAAACTTTGCACAATATTAGTGATATCCGGGCCGATATCCTCCCACATGGACTGATAAAAATTTTCTTGGAATCCATTAGGACAAGGACACTTCAAGGGACTCATTTTGAAAATAGCCTCCTTGATTTCAGAAACTGAGGGAATGGCAGTAAAAAAATTGATATACCCCTCAGAGACTGATGGGTTTGTAATCTCCAAAATACATCATAAATCTCTATATTCTCTTGTCGTCATAATGTCCTCAAAATACTTATATAATTTTGACTCAATCTCCTCTCTATTACTCAACCAGATTCCTTCATTATTCTTAATTTTGTCAATCCTATTTAATCTTGTTCTATTAACCATGGAGGAAAAGAAAAAGGAAAAAGAACTACTCATTTTGTATGCAGTTGAATTCATTAGGGTCAAGTGCACTTCTAGAGATGAACATTAAAGAGGTGGTCAGATAAGGATATAAGGTGGAAATGCATATGGTGCTTTTGTTCAATTTGATTTAGAGGGTGATTGATGGCTTGATATTCATTTTCCTTAGAAGGGAGACTAGAACTTTAACTTTATTTTTACAACTTTAATCATTTTTAAAAATACATTTCTTTGAATTCCTAAGAATTAAATTACATGAAACAAAGTACTTGAAATTTGAAAACATATGTGAATTTCATGTTGTGTGGAATTTATGACGATGTATTTTTCCGAGGACACCTTCATATGTGGATTCAACACCTCTCAAATCTACAATTGTGTTTTTCTTAATAGAGTGATGGAGAGAGAGTAAAGAGCACAATTCTTGGAAAAAAAAAAGTCATAAGTTTGGTCTCTTGCCATCGAATTCAAATTCAACACATGAGAGATTTTGTAACAAAAAATCTTTTACAAGGAAATTTTATACCGAATATCGGATTAACTCTTCCTCAAAAAAATTCGATTTTTGCATGAAGATGTCACCACACAAATATGTTCAAGGAAATATCCAAAAGAAGATCATCTTTGGGTTGATCTACCTGTGGTTTAGATCAAAGTTATCAACAAATAGAGAATCTTGAATTTTACTTTGCAATTTCAAAGGACCAACATATAAAATACTGGTTCACTAGATTAGACCTGACATAATTCTTTCAGAATCAAATCATCTTAAACCTCGATGAAGATGGCATGAGAACAGGGTCTGATTAAATGTATGGACAAGGGAGGAAAGAAAAACTAACTGGGAGATCATTACGGAAACATAACAGGCAAGATTATGACTGGCCTGATCGCAACATCGGTGCCGGGCCATGGCTCTAATACAATGACATTTTTTTAAAGACTAGATTTCCATAGAAGTCTCATCAAGACTTTTATTGATTGAAACTCTTCAATATTTTATACCAGATAAGAGAGTAATTGAGAAAACTATAACCAAATTCAAGTATTCAAACATACCTAATCAATTCAAACAAAACTATTCGCACTGTCTCTAACAATCTCCACTTACATACCAAGTCAGGGAGTTCATTAAAATATGAAACCCTATTTAAAGAGGTCGTAGGGCTTGTTCGGTATCTCTACTCTTTTTCTAAGAGGCTCATCCAAGATAGAGCCATTAAAAAAGAGCCATAAAAAGAAGCTAGAATAATAAAAAAATGTATTTGGTAATACAATGATCCATTTTAAATAAGACTTTTATTGATGGCTGAAAGTTTTTCATGAATTTCTCGAGATCCATGAGGTGCCAGGCTTTGAAATTTGACCCCATAACTATAATCGGCCTTCTAAAGAGATCTAACGGTTTGGATCTTGTGTTTGGAGCCCACAAATTTCAAAAAATAATATCAAATAATTTACTTTTCTTGCACATATCTTGAGAGATTGGTGATGATTCAATGGCTGAAATTTGCTTCCATAGAAATGTTTGAACTTTTGAACATTTTCTATGGTTTGGATTGTGATTTACTAACCCAAAAATAAGTTTTAAAAAAAGAGGACTACTTATGGACTAATCCAAAATTGAGTATGTTACATCAACAGTTGATATTTGTTCCCAAATTTCTCGAGATCCACAAGGTGTCTAGCCTTGCAAATTGAACCCATAGCTATGTTCAACCTTTAAAAGAGAAACGGTTTGCATCTTGTGTTTCAGTGCCACAAAATCAAGAAAATAATTTGAAATTGCTCATATTATCTTTACAAATATCTCGAGATTAGTGGTTATTCAACGGCTTGAATCTGGTCCCATAGTTGTGTTAGATCTTGTGAACACTTCCAATGGTTTGGATCTTGATTTACTCTTTTAGATTTTGGGAAAAAGATGAAAAACGGATTGAGCGTTGTGGAAATGGAGACCAGTACTGTTCATTTGCCTCTTTTTCCCCTCTACTTTTCAACTGCATCTAAAATGGGGCTATGGGTTTAAGAGGCTTTGCCACTATTTCTCTAAAGTGGGTAGAGGGTAAAAATGCTGCCAAACACTCTTATTTTCCAAACCTCTCCCCGCTTTAGACATTTAGACAGATAGAGTTTAGAAATAGAGATGCCAAACAAGGTCTTAAGACTCATTTTAGCTGCGCAACACCCTTCAAATTTCTAGAAATAAAGTAAACTCAATGCTATCAAATGCAAAAAAATGCCTCCAAAATATTAGAAACAATATTCTCAATGGACTATTTCTTATTCCCATTGATCGCATGCACCTCCTCCATGGCATCTTAATTAAAAGTCATAAGAGATTTCTGATTTTCCATGATAAAAATAGAAAGATTCATGATTTTATGTGAGAACGTGATTTCCAAAGAATTTTGACTTGAATTCAAACTTAAATGCATGAAAACATGAAATCGTGAATTTTTCAATAAAATCAAGCATGATTTGATGATTAAGTTCTTAATTATTTAGAATTAATGATGAAAATACACATTCTTAACGACTTATCCGCTTTACTTATAAAATGTACATTACTTAGAATCAAGACAAGAGTTGCTCCTTTTAAAGTGGAAGCACTTGTATTGCAAAGATAGCCATATAAAACACTGCACAACCAAAAGCAAGTTCCTCATTCAATTCTTTAAAAGCTTAATTTTTTTATAACAAAATATTACTCGAGAGTGTTGGAGAGGGGATTCAAAGACACTCGATGCTTTAAAAGCTACCACCGAAAAATATATAGATCCTATCATTAATATCCTTCAAGATTTTTTTTTTTTTTAATACCCCAGCCAAGGGGCTGGGACCCAACAGAGACCCTGCGTACATATGGGAAGATAGCTCACTCCAGTAAGGAGGCCCACACAAATGGGAAGAAAGTATGTGTAAATGGGAAAGGAGCCCACACAAGTAGGAAGAGGTAACGTACCTGGGGTTCAAACCTCGGGCAACCAGGTAACCACTGACGCTCCTTCCCACTCGGGTAAGGAGTCATTATTTACTATCTTTCAAGTTATACCATGGGTAAGCAAGCTACTTTTTTAAATTCTACGTGAAATAGCAAATTCAAAAGAGAGTAACATACTTTTCAGGTGTCTTAATTGACTAAAAAGAATTCAACTTATTACCTTTGAACATGTATTCAGCTTGGACCTTCTAAATCGTCCACCATAAAGCCAAAACTCACGAATTAGTTGAAAAATCATTAAGAAAGGGATGAGCCAGGTAGTCGCAAACCAACTGATCCACAAGTCAATAATATCATCCGAGTTCATCAGTGATTAAACAGCCCAAGGCTCGAGCCAAACCAAACTGCTCGAGCAAAACTACACTAGAGGGTGCTCAAACGTCTGCATCCATGCATCGCCACTAGGACAAACTAAAAAATACCATGAAGGAGATAACTAATGAAATATCTTTCTAGTAAAGCCTTCTTTAAGCATTTCCATTCAAAGATAATTATTCTATAGGGGTTGGTGGTTGCGTTTCTTTCCACAATACCTTCCACTTGATTGATAATTTATGAGTAACTATTATTAGTGGCATTGTTTTCTATTATCAACAATAAACTGTGAACTGATTTAGGAGAGACTTGCTCATTCCTAAAGAAAGTCCAATCTCTCATATTCTCTTTTATAGAGTGAAGCATGTGGGTTCTCATGACATCCTTAACGTTCTTCTCATTCTTAAAAGCACTTTTTATTTTTCCTATATGTCATACTTTCTATCAGAATTTGGTAGGTCATTGCCTAACAAACTTGGCTGAACTATTGTGGGTAAAGGTCTCCTAAGTGCTAAGGCCTCCTTTGAGCGGAATCCAATTACAATTCCATATCAAAAGTTTCTCTCCATTTCTTATTAGTCAGCCTATATTGTTATTAATATAACCCAAATCCTTCCAAAATCACGAGTCTCATTTTCTATATTTAGGACCACGGGAACTTGTTCAGGCAATATTTTGATTTAATAATTTTAGCACACAAAGAATGATCCTCACCTCAATATATATGTTAAGCACATTTTAATTAACAAAGCTAGATTGTTAGATTTCGAATCTCATATACCTAAGCCCCCATCACCAATAGCTTTACGATCTCTTTCTAATTAATTGTGTGAATTCATATTTTTTTTCTTCTTCTTGTTTCCCCCATCCGAGGTCTTGGAATCTCCCACTTGACTCACCAGGGCATCATCGGCACCACCAGAGCTCACCAAAGCCTAGTTATTGGAGTCGAAACAGATCGAGCCATATTTTAATAACCTTTGATCCACCCACCTATATATATAATAGAGCAGCACCCAAACGGATGAAATTATCGGCCTCGTTTTGTCAAAAGTCACATTGGAACGGAGAAACGAATAACAAGAAGAGCTGGTAGTTTTAGTTGGCGAGGCACCTCTCTCCCACAAAAACAAGGATCAATCCACGTCGGCAGAACTGTTGGTAGGGGTTTGCAAAATCTAATCAACCCGCTAAACTGACCCATATCCAACCCGCACCTAACCTGTATAACTTGACATGCATCTTGTATCGGTCATGGCAGTCAGATAAAACTGACCCATAGTAAAGTGGGTCTAATTAGGGTTGATTTGCATAACCATCCAACCTGGGAGGATTTCCCGGTGTTTTTCTTCCTTTTTTTTTTGCCTTTCTTTTTTTTTTTTTTTTTTCAAATGGATGGCATCTTGGTTCATGTACATTGGCAACCACCTCTCTAGATCTTACATGAAGATCCCGCTGCTTATATAATCTGAATTGAGCACTCTCTATTTCTATTAACTTCGTTGGATCTGTATGGATCCTACTTTGACATCTTCAACCAAGATCAAGCCATAGATGATGGTTCTTCTTCTTCTTTGTTGCAGTGGGTTATATGGGTAGGATTGGGTCGACCCACACCGGCTGCAGGTTGAAGTGTTTTGACCAGTTTCAAAAGTATGTCGGATGTGGGTTAGGCCTCAAACTATACACAGCTACCCAACCCCACCCTTTTTTGACTCGACCCGACCTATTTGCCACCTCTAGCTGATGGTGAGGGACTTGTGTGAGTGTGTATGTGGGTATTTACCTTTCCAAAAAGAAGAATAACAAGTACAAGAACTGTCCAACTTGTGGTCATCAAATGAATTGGATTGGATCTAAGGCCCAACTAGATCTTTACCAATAAAATAGTGTCTGATTATAAGGTTTACCTAATGGTTGGGTCCAGATCCAGGGTCCACTAGCTTAATAGACCAAATACTATGTCCATGGACCCACTCAATTCCCTAATGGTTGGTGATTTTTGTAACATTTATGCCCTAGTTAGATTATAACCATACCTGTTTAGAATGCATAACAGGTGAAATTAAACTGGGTTCAGGTCCGGATAACCCAACCCGAACTCTACGAGTGGACAGTTGAATCTGGATTTGGGCCCAGATGGACCCGACCCCTACACAGACCTACAAGTTGATGGTTGAAGAAATATATAGCCAAACAGAAAAATTCAATTTATGATATGTATGGAAAAATATATAATTCAGTTTTACATATGACATTGTAAACCAAATGAATTTTGATGTATGCATTCAACAAAACAAAATCAATACTTAGATCGGAAGTGTATCTTGCACCATCAATCAAGATGACGAAGCTTGATGGTGATATCCTCTTCCTTGCATCACGTCACCCGTTTAGATCGTGATATTTTATCACAAATGTTCGAGATGAACAAGATAATCAAATGGGCTCTCTACTCGTTGTCTCTAAAACCTTACTTAATGCATGGATGGTAATGAAATATATCACACTTGATTTATTGGTTGGAAAGAGTGACAGAGGGCCAATGAGTTTATAGGAGATCTTGTTCTCACTCCATCAAAGAGGCCACTAAGGATGACTCTATGTCCCCTCTTTTAATGATAGAGTTCAATCCTATATGTAATTAGGATTCATTGAATGTAAGTAGTGAAAATCTGGACGGGCCGACTAGGCTCAGCACGGTCTAACATGGAAAAAACCGTGCCGGGGCCGTTGACCAGGTCAACGCGCCAGCACGGCTCCCCCCCCCCCCCCCCCCCCCCCCCCCCCCCGGGCGTGCTGGACCCAAGGTGCCTGGGCCGCGGCATGTCACGTAATTATTCATGCCATGCTGGGCCAGGGTGCTTGGGCCTAGGCACGGCCCATAGACTTTATTTTTTTATATAAATAAAATACAAAACTTAAAATAAGTAAAGATTTATTACTCATTTATAAATTAGAATAAATGTTTGTGCATTTATTTTAATAGTTTCGACTTTATTTCAAGTGAAGAATCTCTAAAAGTCCATAATTTCCCTTTCAATTTACATAAAAAAAAATTAATCCATTTTTTTTAAATAGAAGAGGCGTGTAGGTAGGCCCTCAGATGGTATGGCCCAGCAGCCCAAATAGCACGGAAAAATCCGTGCCCTGGGCTATGCTGGGCTGAGCCCTAGCAGCTTGGGCACGGCACGTTTCACGGGCCGGCATGGCTGGGCTCGCCCTTAGCTGGGCGGTGCCAGTTTTGATGCCTAAATGTAAGTCAATTTCTCAAAAACCAGTGAAGAGAAAACCGATGAAGATTAATAGCCACACCTCTTGGTTTTCCCAACCAGTGAATGTGGTCGTGTGGACTACATTAATGTGAAACATTCCAGTATGATCAACTATTAATCAGTGGTTAATATTGTCCGGTCAATTTGGCCCTATAATTTTTAGGTTTTTTTGTCGATCAAAGGTTCCATTTGGGTAGCAGCCACAGGTCGAAGATTATCAATGTAATCTTTCAAGTTATCTATCACATCCTAAAACAATGATAGTTTGGTAGGGGTTACAGAGTTTGAGTCACATGCATTCAGGTGGATCACAAGCAAGAGTGAGTTAAATTTATCTTTAAAGAGCCCCTTTGTCAGCTAAATCTAGCTATCACCAAATAAGATTTGCTATTATATTATTGGTAATGGAGAGCTCTTTCTTCCTAAAATCTCCTCCTGTGTGCTCCACTGGATAAATTCTTACGTATTATAGGGTTGTAAGTGGGTCGGTTCCGGTCCGGGTCTATAGTGGACCTACAACCGGAACCCGGAACCGTTTCGGAACCGATTTCTTGGCTCCGGAACCAGACTAGAACCATATATGGGAAGGGTTTGGATCCAGGTCCGGGTCTAAGTAGAAAATGATATTAAAAAAAAAATGATTTTTAGGAGAGATTTTAAAAAATTGAGGTAATATGTCGGGTCTTGGGTCCACGGGTCTGAACCAAGGTGGAACCGAACCCAGAACCATTTACTTATCAGGGCCTAAATAAGGACCTAGACCCGGTTTTGAACGGGTCGGAACCTCTGGGTAATCAGAGAATCAGTTACCCATTTACATCCCTAACGTATTATAATAGCGTGCCCCTTAATGGATAAGATCGTCACCCATGTTGGCCCCACCTTTATGCCGTTCTTTTGATGATTCTAAACACCCAATGAAGAGTAAAATGGACGCCCCCGTATCAATTACAGATAAATAGGATCTGTCATGGATTTGGATTATTTCTAGTGTGGGTCGCTTCTTATATTTGCTTTTAAATAACTTTTTCCTTTTTTTTCCTTCTTGTGTTGCTAAGTTGGGCCACAGGCTAAGAGTGATACGGAGTTGCCAACAATACTCAGCCATGAGTGTGTTGGCCACTTTAAATTAACTTCGATTGGATGATTCTAGTGAACAAAGTAATAGTAGGTAGGGATGACAATGGGTTGGGCTTATACGGGACTCACCCTGCCCCGCTCCACAGTGTCCAAGACAGGTTATGATCAGGGATATTGGAGAAATTCCAGTTATCACAGTGTGTACAATTGCAAATACAGGGAAAATAAATAGTTCATTGTTCAGTCGGGGGTACATGAGTAATTAGGATACTTTAATTGAACAAATACAAATACGGGAGAAAATCGATAGTTCTGTTGGGTGTAAACAATTAAAAACTGAAAAAAGTACAGCTTTGGGCTAGAAAAGCAGCCCAACTAAATCTGGAAAATCCTACAGACAAGCGGGCAGCTTTTCGGGCAAGACTCTGGATTTCAAGTGTAGGATAATACAGTATCCAAGACAGGTTATAATCAGGGATATTGGAGAAATTCCAGTTATCACAGTGTGTACAATTGCAAATACAGGGAAAATAGATAGTTCAATGTTCAGTCGAGGGTACATGAGTAATTCCGATACTCTAATTGTACAAATACAAATACAGTAGAAAATCGATAGTTCTGTGGGGTGTAAACAATTCAAAACTGAAAAAAGTATAGCTTTGGGCTAGAAAAGCAGCCCAACTAAATCTAGAAAAATCCTACAGACAAACGGGCAACATTTCAGGCAAGACTCGGGATTTTAGGTGTAGGATAGTACAGTGTCCAAGACAAGTTATGATCAGGGATATTGGAGAAATTCCAGTTATCACAGTGTGTACAATTGCAAATATAGGGAAAATAGATAGTTCAGTGTTCAGTCGGGGGTACATGAGTAATTCCGATACTCTAATTGTACAAAAACAAGTACGGGAGAAAACCGATAGTTCTGTGGGGTGTAAACAACTCAAAACTAAAAACAGTACAGTTTTGGGCTAGAAAAGCAGTCCAACTAAGTCTCGAAAATCTACAGACAAACGGGCAGCATTTCGGCTAGAAATGGAGACCCCGAGCGGCTAGGAAAAGAACAAGGTGATCCAGGTAACTAGGAGGGTCTGAGCAATTGAATGCTCCCACACCAACCGAAAAAACCACCTAAGGATCCAGGTACATCCGTGGTCAAAGAAGGGCGAATACCGCGGTTGATTTCCAAGGAGTCTCATAGGTCACAATCCTAGGGCCAGGTAGGTTTGGGTATGGCAGGACGTATAAAAACATAATTATAAGAGGAATATGCACCCTGCATATGAATACGAAAATAAACTAATTAAGACATTCTATCAAGTCTACGAAACAGTCAAGGATCCATTACTAAACATATCTTTTATCATTACTGGCCTTGGACCTACAAGTACGATGATATTCGAGACTATATGCACTAAGGGTTGGATATCAAGATTGGTTCTACACTTGGTGCGTTCTAAAGGTAGGATATCCAAATCCTAAGTCCTGATAGAGCAATAATCATCGTACTCCACATGCCCTCTCAATTTATTCGGGTTAGTATAATTCATGTTTAATCGGGGTAAAAGGTATGGGGCCCACCAATTATCTAAGTTTCAGGTTCCCTTTTTACGAAGGGAGATCTAAATCTAATCTTGCATAAGGGGGTTACTGGGGTCCTAGGGACCTAAACCTAGGTCCACCAGTGGTTCGGGTTAATATCAAAGAGTATTCGAGCTTTCATAACAAAAATCTGTATTTCTGTAGGGGTTATACAATCCAAGTACCACCTAATTTCCCCATTTCTATGTTCAATTTGAGTCTCAAGAACTCAGAAATGTTACTGTGGTGAATCGGGCTAAAACAATCCTATACGAGTAGTAAAGCTGGTCAAAATCCAATTTTGCGGGGCCTATAGAGGCGCTCGCTGGTAATTGCTCAAGATCTGTGCTGGCGGACCACGCATTGCTTGGCAGGTAAGGGGGGGGGGGGGGGGGGGGGGGGGGGGGGGGGGGTTGGGTCTATTGGCCGCTGGTCACCAGGCGTTGGACGTAGTAGTTGTTAGCCGCTGAGGCAGGCTGTGGTGAGGCCACACACACGCATGGCTGGTCGATGGCCATGCATCGCGTGCTGTGATGGCCGAGGCCCGCGGGCTATGACAGCTAGGTGTGCGCAGGCCAGACCAACTGGCCATTGGCAGATTGATTCAAGGGGGGAAAGGAATCCCACAGTGTGCTCCACTAAGTTTCAATTAAACTAATTACTCATAATTTTGATAGGAATTTAATGATCTAACATGATTAAAATCGGGCGTTCTCAACATTTAAACAATTAAATAGATTTATAGGAATCAAGATGACAACCATAACATGCTATGCAAATTAGTTTGGAAACTTGTCTGGGCCTAAGATCGCTCCAAAACAACCCAAGCACTTCGACGAATGACCCAAATCTCGGCAGAAACGCCTCCTCAATCCTCTCACAGAAACCACCTCCAAAAGCCCCTAAAAAACAGAACCCAATCTAAAATCAAAGCCATCTCAAAATTGCCAAGTAAAATACACAAAAAGGCTCTAACTCAAAAAAAGGACAAAAAAAAGAAAAAAAAAACACAATGAAAGGGGGAGGAAGCTCTTACCTCTAAAAAGCTCAAAGAAAGAGAAGGAGGGGGGTCAAGGGACTGGCGGTCACGGATCCTCACAAAAATGAACCTTCTAGTAGATGATTTCCACCATGGAAGAGGATAAGAAAAGAGAAAGAATGAGAAAAGAGAAAGAATTATCTCACCTAGAACGTTGGAATGGAGAAGTGAGGAGAGATGAAAGACTTCTCTTTGTTGGCCAATGGAAATGAGGGGAGTAAACGAGAGATGGTGGTGGTAGGTGAGATATTTTGTGAGAGTTATTTTATAAGTTTGCCACACCATAGGTGAACTTGTGTTGCGAAAACGGAGGTCTTCGGGACCTTTGACGGACTGAGTAAAAAAAGAACAATTGTAGATCACGAGGAGAGCTTTCTAACAAGCCCAAGGTCAAGATTTTTTCAGAGATCGCTAACAGAAGTTACGACTTCCGAATTACGGTAAATACCTCAAAAAGTGTGTCAATGATCAAGCTGGGCTCTCGAAGTCTTAGATGAGTTTGGGCATAACATGAAGTTGTTGGGCAAATCAAAATCTAATTTTTGAACTCAAGAACCACGCATTTCAGGGTTCCGAGGAAAAAGTCAAATGTTCGCTCAAAGGCTATCAACTTATGACGGAATTGGTCAATTGATGGGTTTCAGGGCCTCAAATTTATTCGAGTTGTATACAAAAGTTATCTGGAATGATAATCTTGATCCAATGAGTTTAGAATAATAGTTTAGCAGATTTATGAATAACCCCCCAGTCTTACTCGAAATTACAGAGGGCTCCAAAAAGGGGGTCAAACTAGACTCACAGACTCTCAAAACTTCCTAGAGATGTTCGAAGACTATTCTAACATAGAGAACACCACAATTGGCATCTAATCCTACTTAAACAATCATAACTACATAATTAATTAGTGTTAATCCTAGGGTTAAGAGGTTGGGTTCTTACAGGCTCTACCTCCAAACGTACTCCGTCAAGGACATGGGCTGTACACATGGATAACCCTTGACCTAAACTTGGCTTGTACTTTTCCTCCTTGACTTGCAATCTCGTTGTTGATACCAAAAATGTCACTTTGCCTCTATGCCCTTTCAACATCAAAAAGCTATATGAAGCTGCATCCGACCACAACAGGCAATGCTACTTCAATCATTAGATCTTGTCAGAACCATCTAGAAACTTCAAGATCTTTCAAAATAGTCATAAGAATTGTACACATGAAGTTTTAGGCGATTTCGACATCATTTGGCCTAACTTCACTCTTCCAGAATTGAGCTCCTGACAACAGTGAAGCTGGAGACATTATTTCACAAAATAGAGCATACAATTGGCCTCAAAATGCCACAAGAAGGCTTGACCTCAAATTCCAGGACATTCTTACATCGTTTGGCCCAAAATGCAAAAGGTCGTATTCTCCATGTAGTAAAGACAACTCTCCTAGAGACAATAGTATCGGAGACATCAAATCTTCAATCAGAGCCTATTGATGGTCTTAAAACACTTTCAAGAGGCTGTATGTCAAATTTCAGGTCAAATCGACAACGTTTGACCTAACATCAATCCTCAAACAGCAAAACCAAGCCTCCCGGCGGCGGAAACCACTGAAGCCATCATTCATCAAACAAAGTACATGGATGGTCTCAAAATACTTTCAAGGGGCAACATGTCAAGTTTCAAGTCATTACGACATCATTTGACCAAACTGACCCCCTAGAGCTAAATCAGGTCTCCCGGTGATGGAGCCCCTCGGGACCATGATTTCCAAATCATAGATAATGGATTATCTTAAAATGATTCCAAGAGGCCCCCTGTCAAATTTTCAGATCAATCGGACATCGTTTGACAGTACATCAAAGCGCAGTAGCTTCCTCGCAACAAAATCAAGTCTATTGGCAACAGGACCTCACACGGGTTTAAAAATTAAACAAAAGCCTGTGGTTGGTCTTATTTCTTGCCCATGAAGCTTCACCTCAAACTTTAGGTAATTCCGACATCGTTTGACCTAATTTTGGCTTCTGACGGCATATCGGCACCCCTGCTCGACAAAACCTTTGGCTTTCCCGAAAAATTAGAAACTTTGCCCTCTCTTTTGCAAGGCTTCTCATCAAGTTTTATGGAGGGAAATCATGCCAAAAATTATACAAAATACCAAGAAAAATATGCCAAAGAAAAAAGATCAGAAAAAACTAGTAAAAGGCCAAAAATGCAACCAAAAAGGGTAACAATGCCCCATGGTCGCTGGCAACCCTGGAAAATTGGGTCGCCGGAATTCTGCCGAAAACCCATTTTTTGGGTCCTCGTCGCTTTCCGAGCTATTTGGCCTCTATGATTTTTCAAAAATCTGATTTTCGGGGCGCAAAATCCGTCGATCATTGACAACATTACGGATTCGCCGTCAAAACCATGGGTTAGTCATCGGGCACTTCGAAATTGCTAACCGGCCAACTAAGAAAGCACACTTTCTACCTGATCAACTAAGAAATTGACAGGACAGATGGTACCGACCCATTGGTAGCAATCAATATTTGAAATTGCATGATCATCCAACGACAATCGGCATGACAAATCCATCGGCGATCAAGGCTCCCTACGTCGTGGGTAGAATTCCAAAAGGCCCTTCAAGTACTCTGGCGCCATTTAATGCGGTAACTGGCTCATTTTCATGACAAGTAATGTAGTTGATTACCCATTATTATGAACGGCCAAATCAGAATCCAAGGAATGTGAGTTACAAGCCAACACAATTATGCCATTAAACCATGTAACTCCTCCCATCATGAAGTTTAAATGCGAGTAAATGCTTGTAAGGACCCGTCCCCAGGAATACCTAGTGGAACCCAATTGGACCAAGTCAACCCTATGTTATCCTATTTAATAGGGGATTAACATGAATAGTTAGTAATTTCCATTAATTTAGCCTAGTTTATAGGATTAGGACCCTGGTGAGATTAATAGTAGTTTTCCTAGAATTAATTTGATAATTAGAGGCCTTAGCTGTAATCCTAATTATAGATAGGTTTTTCTTAGAGAGTTGTGCAATTAATCTTAGAATGAACAAATTACCCATGGCCTAACCTATTAACTCATTAATTATGTGAGGGTACTCTAGTCCTTCTAACCATATATTTCCCTCCTTTTTGGAAATCAAAATACCTTAAATGACATTCGCCTCCTTTATTATCTACCGAGTAAACACGGGCACTCTTGTCATTATAAATAGCCTACCTTTATTGCCCTTAGGCTCTTTCATTTGCAACCACTCATTCGAGGATACTTTAGTCATTAAATATGAATATCAAAACTACCCTAGTCCTTATCATTTATTTCTATTAGCAACCAAGGAAACTTTGGTCATTCCATTTAAATCTTCTCCAAATGCCCCCATCCTTATCCTAAACTTACACTAGCAAGAGAGGGCATCTTGGACATTCTCCATTCCACGAATTCCTATAAAAGAGATCTACCACAAGCTTCCCAAACCTTTCTTACACTCTCTCCCTCTCATTTCACTACAATTTCCCTCCCATCTCTCTCTCTAAGCTAGAAATTAGGATTTCTCTCTCTAGATCTTAGCACTCCAATTGCAAGAAGCAAGAGCCTCATCTACATCTAGCCATCTACAAGAGAAAGAGCTCATCTCACCTTCTAGATCTCTTTCTCCTCTCCAAGTGAAGGTAATCTCCATTTCCCCTTTTCAATTTTCTTATAGAATAGTCTTCTATCTTAGAATTCCCTTTCTTATGCATTTCTCTCTTTGGGAATGGGTGTAGAGACTGTAGATTCAGCTATTGGGGCGATCTTAGAGATGTTAGAGTGAAGCCAAGCTATTTGAGCAGTCTTCTTCCTAATTAGGCAAGTAGACATGCTTAGATTCCTTAATTAAATTGATTAACATACTTAGATTGCTAATTACTGTCTTTTACAAATGTTTAGCATGATTTCGGTATTTGGATGGTTGATTGGATGATATGATATGTGAGATTGTTGTTCTAAGCCTTTCTTATATGTATTTGGCCATTGATGGATGAGAATCCTTCATTTGGAAGATCAATGGCCCATTTGTGATGAGATCATAATGTGGGAGGGTTACTTGAGTATTGGAGATGATTGGTGTAGATTTGGGATGGATTTGATAGAGTTTTGATGGAAAATGGAAGATGTTAGAATCCTAAAAATCAAGGTTTCGTGTGTACCCGGTCAACCTGGTCACTCAAGATGTCGACCTGGCACACAGGGGACTTCCCCATCAATTGAGAGCAGAAAATCACTTCAGGGTACTGTCACAACCCGGGCCCGAGTTATGATAATCCAAGGCCGTGGACCATACTTACTCCCGTGAACTCTAAATTAACCTAAGCTAAAACAGAATCAACAAGGGATAACATTCATTCACAAGTACCTGTCAATTGTACAAATTGCGGAAATACACATTGACAAACTAATTTAAAAGAATTCATGTATACAAAATAAAGTTCCTTATACATGCATCATTCCTTTGCTTTCTTTCATCAACTCTAGCATATCTAAACATTATGCAATTGATGACTATACAAGTTCTCAAAATATTACGTCCCAAAATGAATTTCAACTATTCAAAAGAATTCTCAAAATGAATTTCCCAAAACATCCATAGTTCACTTGCACACTCGAATACCCATATCAATTGGTATTTCGACCATCCCACTCTATCAATCCTCCCGAAGGAACCCTCAATGGTCTCCTCCGCTGTCGCTGGGGCCGCTGCTGGGCTGACACGGGCAATCGAGCCTGTAATGCCATCAATAACATTAATGAACACGACTGTTCAACAATGCATAAACAAGACTTGTGATAGCACATGTTAATACATATACTACACCATTCAATATATTCAGTAAACAATTCCAATTCTAGACAAGTCTAGATAATTCCTACAATGACAATGTGTGAGCATAATAAGTCAATCAGTAACCATGTACAAGATGGCAACTACCATAGCTTTCATTTCAATTCATTTCATTTCCTGTCATTTCATGTCATTTACCATCTTCCCTAAAAGGAAGGATTTATCTTCGGAATGGAAGGCATCAATTAGTACCCGTAGATACGATCGAAATTTGTAGGACTTACTAGTGTCCGGGCCAGGGACACTAGCATCACCACGGAGCTCCGGAACGCCCCCAAATCTATCTACTGCAGTAGGAATGGTCATTTAACTCAGGGCGGAAGGGCGCACCATTCATGACCCCGGCCTCATGAACATAATCATTTATTAATTCATTTAGAATTTCATACAATAGCTAGGTAGTGCCAGACTCAAGGGTCAATACATTTCATTATCAATTCATTTATGGATTCAATTCTATACAGTGATTCCATTCTTAACAATGGAAAGGAAACAAACAATGACATCAATCTGCTGAGGTTAGAATGAAGTGATACAAAATACAATGGCATGAGAGAATCACTAACTATCCGATTCTACTCATTTCTATTTCAGTTCCTACCCACCATTTGGGTGTAACCGTTGGTTATCCAATGTACGTGTTATTCTCGATGGACATCACATTTGTATTTATATGTACATTGGAGTCCCCGCAATTAACACCTATGGAGGCACAATCCATAATCAATTAACACTTAACCCATTATTAATCCGAGGGTTCGATTCTTAAAGTTTCTATTTCATTGTTCACAATCCTCACCAATCTCTATTTACATTAATTAGCTACAAAGCTAATTTAGAGGACGCATAAGTGTCCAAAAGCATCCATATTTCTTACGAAATCCAAAACCAACTGGATCAAGTTCGCTCGAGCGAGCGCTTCAGAAAATCAGTCCGAATTTCTGCAACTCTCTCGATTCTTCTTTCCCATCTCCATTCATTTCCACAACCACCTACAATAAATTTGGACCTCCTGTCCACTCCTCATTCATCATTTATTACACATTAATCACACTTCTATCGTTCAATCAGTTCATAAACATTCCATTCTAAAATCAATGGAAATACACAAAAAACCTAATATTTATGAAACTCCATTAAATGCTACAATGACTAACACCATTCACAAGTAGTGTTTATACTTGCCTCTCTTTGAAGTTCTTGGTCAAAAGCCCTCTTTCCTTGGCTTGGCTTGGCACAATCTCTCCCAAAGAATCTTCCAAGCTCTCAACAATGGAGGATGACCCAATGAAGAAGATGAAGATGACCAAGCTCCCTCTAAAACTACTTGCAAGCTCCAAATCCTCACTCTTAATGGAGAAGAAATGGAAGAGAAGGAAGAAAGGGGGTGCCTAGGGTTTGCTAAAATGGGAAAGACTCATCTCTTAGCTTATATAAGTGCACTTTTTGCACTTAAGTCCTCTTTCATTCTTCTTATTTACATCTTGGGTCAAATGAAGACCCATTTGGTCAACCTTAGGTCAAATGAAACTAAGTGTATTATGAAAGTTGACGTACTCTTCGAGATGCACAGGTTGGTATCAAGAATTTCCGTATTCGATGAAATACGTGAAAACTCGTATTTACAAAAAAGTCCTTAGTTTACCTTGTTTGAGTTTAAACTCTTTTTAATCAACTTAATCCCTTTCAAGTTCACTTCATTAAGCTTAATTCAATCATTTGAGACTAACACAACTCATTTAGTTCATTAATCACAATTTGTACAATTAATCATGCTTAAGTAACACTAATTAGGATTAATTAGTCTTAATTATGATTAGTCCGGGGCGGGGGCCTAACAGGTACAGAACCCAATGTACCCGGTCGACCGGCCACACTGTAGATTCTCAATCTGCCAAATGTTTGATGTAATGTCTCCCAGTTCACCCGGATGACCGGAGGACCCTCCAGGTCGACCGGGGACACTCCACCGAGTAGTCTTCCAATGATAACCACTCGATGCAAGTTTAGCCACACATGTCCATCAAGTACAAGACAAGCAGAGTACCTAGGGATACGCTCTAGGTCAGGTCAAGTAACCCTAAGTCCAAACCGGTTATCTTTATCATTATACAAGTGTTTATGAAGAGGGTATACAAGTTAGGTATGAACAAAGGATATGAGTGATGGCTCGCTAATGTTTGTGGGACTACCGGAGTCAGCGGATGTGAGAATCTGTGGGGTCCAACCCTTTCATGACCAAAGACATCCGAACAACATCAATTTTTTGTGGACTGGTATGCCAAATTTTCTACTCTACTTGGAAATAACAAGTGGTGGTCCGTGGATCCACTTTTTCAAGTAGAAAAGAAAATTAACTTCTTTCTAGCTTTCATTGCACATGTGTTAAGAAAAGAGACATAATTTAGAATTGGATGCCGTGAAAGGCAATGTTTTTGCCGTAAAATGCAATTTTGTGTTTTTGCCGTAAAAGACGATTTACAACTCTCATAAAAAGAAAAGACAAGATTTGTGATTTTCGTCTCTTTTAAAAATACAAATACAATAAGGAGAAAGAAAAGAAAATCTGACTTTACAGGAGATTGCAGGGACTCGTTCAGATTGAAGGTTGCAAGTCATGTTTGGGCCTCGCCGTTATCCTTTAGATGATAACAGAGGATGCTTTTGATTCTTTTGGCTCAGCTTAAACCTTAGATTTTTAGAGAATAATGATCAATAGGATATCATATATCCAATAAAAATCGAAGTAGATAGGCTGAAAAGCGGCGTCTAAACCATGGAGATAGAATGACAAGGCCTTGGGGGGTTAGCCCTCCAAGGGTATTCAATCACCTTGTAGTGGTGGTCTCTACAGAGCTTCTTCAACGAAGGAGAGATCCTCGTTGGATCATCGTCGTAACGATATAAAAATTTTTGTGGGATTTGTATATCATGCCTTGGAATGGCAGAAATGACCTCCTTTTATTGGCTTTTGGTGACCATGTGCGGAGTTTATGGGCTTTAAATGCATTAATTGTATTAATGCTCCATGATGGGAGGAGTTACATGCTTTTGAATTTGTATTTTTGTAACTCATTTCTCTTGAGTTTTAATTGGCCGTTGGAGAATAATAGGCCTTGTAACGCCCCAAAATCCGGGTGCCTCGAATCTCGGGACCCTATGGGAAAGTACCCAAAAGAAGCGGAAAATTCCATAAGATAAACAAGTATGAGTCTCATAAGAGCAAGTGAATGAGCAAAGCCCTATAATTTTATATCACTTGTAGGGATTACAAGGTACTTTCCGTAATTAAACTAACTACAATCCTAGGCCAACATGGCCAGCTAAAAGAAAAGAAAATAATAGAGATCTATGTGATAGACGTCTCTCGATACACCAATTGCATCATTCTTTCAACCATGTGGCAACGGATCAACCGCCAAGCAAACCAAGGGGAATAGAAGTTACCTGAAAACACCAAGGATTGGGTCAGGCTCGATGAGCCAGGCAAATAAGCACGTTTAGATGGCAATACATTATGTTTATAGATAGAGAAGAATGCCATACCTGATCCCAACTGTACCTACGTGATTAGTACCTCGATAATAATATAGAATATCAGAGTGCAACAGAAACGGTGTGAAGTGTAGTGCGTAAACGATAATTGAGATAGGAATATAACATATGTTTGATACGGTATATTAGGTAGATAAGAGAAACCATCATCATCAAGATATCATATAAATCATACAAGCACATCAGTGTCACCAGTAACAAAAGTAACATGCGGAAGTAACCTTACCTTATTCGTAACCATCATATCTAGATCCAACCGTATCAACGTCAACAGTTAAACACATTAAACCACGACATCCACAATACATAATAATCATACAACCAATATACACACATAGGATCACACAAAGGTATGTCCACAGCTGAAGTACAAAGGACGTGGGGGGTCAGAGCCAGCACATCGTCGTTGTCTCAACAACTATCGATAGACATCAACCATGGGGGTCAACTCCACCCATCGCTGCCGTCACATTGATTAGGAGCGTACAAGAGTCCATCAATATCCTTAGCCACAGCTAAGTCTCAGCCATTGGTCTTACGTGCTAGATCAATTAACAATATCCATAGCCACTACCAAGTCCCAGCCATTGGTTTTACGCGCTAGATCAATGTCAGTAATATCCACACGAATTTGGTCCGAGTCCCGACGGTCTCGGTACACAAACGGTACCTACTATACTCAACTACATCTCAATATCAATATCAATACCAGTACCAAATCCCTTAGCAGACAAATCATACATTCACTATCCTACCAACCACTAGGTGGTGGTACTTCGAACCGGATCGCCTTATCATCATTAATATGAGACAATATTAGTCAAGCGCATGAGTCATAAAGTTCAGGTATAACTAATCCATCCTCACAATTCCCAACAGTTAATAATACATACCCTTGTAAACTCCACTTCTCGATACGCTTAACTAACAATATCTCATTATACAGTCCGTCTATCAATATCTACCATTAAGTTCCCAATATTACAGGTCAAGACTTCAAGTGCAATGTCCTGATATCTCATCCAATACGGACTGTGATCATTGATCAGAACCAAAGTACAATGCCCTGATTTATAGTACCTTTCGAGGCCAACATCCAAGGTTCGGACCTACCAGCCAGCCTCAATGTCCGTTCTCAACAACATAAATACCACATGTCTTGATCCATTGATAATCGTTGCCCTTCTCTTCAGGTCTAAGGTCCCACTTCACCTAAGATAGTGATCACGGAGTCCCAAATGCTTATTAAGTATCATTGGTGCTCCAGTAGATATTTAGCATCATAAGACATCCATAACCATTGAATCGGGTTCCATTTTACAACCCAAGACCCTACTTAGGTGGTTACACGGGTCAAGGTTAAGCCCGGCCCTTGATTCGTGTCTAGTGTATCCTAAATAGTCCAAATGGAAGGTCAACGGGGGCCACACATGATCAAATAAAAAAGGAAACCAAATCTGGGAAATTTCTGTTTACAATATACCAGGTCGACATCATGGGTCCACGGATCGACTTAGTACTCTGTAAAAGATGACAGCTAACTGGGAGACAGGATCCACTGTGGGGAGGACTGCATTCATGGCCATCTACAGATTGGGGTATTGGTGGGCCGGATACTCGAACACCGGGGTGGGCAGCCGGCTAGGACGACGCTCACGTCACGTCATAGGATAACTGAGAGCAGGCTAGGATTGTGCTGTTATCCCTGGTTGGCTGGTCGGACACTCAGACACCATCGGAGTTGGACATTGGTATCAGTGGTCTGACGAGATTGCTATTGGTACCTCGACAGAGAGCTAGGATGCCCTTGGAGTCTCCCTTTCTCGTGCATTGCATATCATGTGTTGGTGTTGGTAATTGTTAGACTACACTTGGAGTTATTGTAATTTAATTCTCACTTACTATTCATGCTTACATGCCTAGCTTTATATCCTTGTCATCTAATAGTTAAACACTTGTCTTTGCTCTTACTTGAAATATGTTATATCTCACATGCATTGCTTATCTTCTTGCCAACGTTTGTTAACTTTCATTTCCTGGGTGTGTAGACGACACCACCTACTTCATTGAGCACGACACAAAGGCGATCCCAGATGATCCTCAGCTGGAAGAGGAAGAACAACTAGAGTTCCATGCCGATGACGTAGCATAGCGTCATCACTCCTGGCTCTTGAGGGCCTACACTGGGGACACTTATCAATTGTCATGCCTCTTGTCTAGATGTCATCTTTTGTGATTTGATCTTTTGGACTTTATTCTATTCATTCATTGTATATCTTTTGTTAGTGGCCCTAGTTTTTGGGTTGGCCACTTGTTTATAAACTGTATATTTCTTTTGTCTTTTGAAACGTAAATATATTAATGGGAATGAAATACACAATATGCATTGATACTTGTACAGGAAGATCTATCACGAGATGATGTGTCAAATTTTGCAAGCTAAGTTAGTAAATGAGGTTTAAATATACAATCCTCACAACGGACTTTGATCTTCAAGCATAAATGGCTATTTTTTTAATTAGCCCTAATTTTCACACCCCGGATCATGTTTAACCACTAATCGGGTATAGGGGCATGACATTGACCCATTGACATAATACGCTTTCTTGCATGTGCTTGCACTGGAAAGCACTTGTACACCATGTTCACCTGGTTCACTTGCACATCACACCAGGGATATATTACATTTGATACATAGTACATTCACTTGCACGAGTTGATATTGTAGATTTGTGATGTGTGCTGGTAGGTGTCTTGGTGATACCGAGTTGTAGACATATCGATGTCGAGCTTTATGTAGATATCAAGTATACCAAGAGTAGGCCATTACGAGCCGAGTCTTGACGTTGTAGGCATCACCGAGTGCCGTGAGGTAGGTGATGTACACTAAGCCTTATCTATTCCATGTTAATGTTCCTGGTAGGGAGCACCTCATATTGAAATTATGTCCTACACTTGTACGTGGTTATTTGCCCTTGTGATGATATCGACACATAGTTATATGCCCTTCTTTGTATTTATGATTATCTTATTTATGCAGCATTGGTATATGCTCTGACTCGTTGGGCCCATAAGTATGGTTTTGTTATTCAATCGCCGTGCTGATTTCGTTTGCCACCATATCCCATGCACACTAGCATGCATACATGCACATGTTTCGTTGTTCACTTATTTTCTGCATTACAATAAATATTACATGCCATGCAATCCATGATTAATGCATGCCAGAATGTGTTTGATACAGCATCTCGGTGCTTGTAGGCAACACCTACTACTTACGCTGGCGCGAAAGGTAAACGGTTACTTGAATCCGTGAGATTGGTTTGAGCAAAGCAGTTGAAACCTGCTAATGTTGGCTGGTTGCGGTGCTGAGGGCCGTTACATTCAGAAGATATTTTACTTTCGTATATTATGTACTTGGCCCTTTGAGGCTAGATTGTACCAGTTAATGCTATAAAACATGTTGTAATCAGTACTATTGGCAACTTTAAAATAAATATGCTTCACTCTGACAACTTTTTTGAAAATCTTTTATGGGCTCATTTCCTGAAATATATGATTATTAGATACATCTACGTCACGGCCCGAAATTCGATGGGCCCCGAAATCCAGGGGCGTGACAGGTGGTATCAAAGCTTAAAGTGAAGCCTGGGGAATAAATATCAAGCAGGTATCAGACATTCTTAGGAATTAAAAGATGCTAGAAAACCCTAGGACTCGATGTGAGACTAGGGTAGAATTGGATGGGTAACGCTCATGTCAAGCCGCGATTGTGCTTAATGCGACATTTATGTATATCTTATCCTTATTTATTTTGACAAAAAAAAGCCTAGACGACGTACATGAAATGCCAACAACCATTCGGGTGTTGCTCCGAGCAATTGAGGCACGGATGATGATCGCCTCTAGACGATATTGTAGACGTTGACAGCTCAACAACAAGTTATGGGTGAGAATCAATGGTCTAATCGCTGGTCCCTAAGTGCAAGGCCATCAATATTGTAGTTTTACCGAGTGAGTTGGGATCATATCCACAGGGAGTTATTTACTTGAACCTATCATAATAAAACTAAAACTAGCCTAAATAGAACCTATACATTAATTGATCTACTAAAAAAAAGTTTGAAATTAAAATTAGTTACATCCCATAAAAATTACAATATTGAATAAAAGACCTAGTCTAAGAAATCCTAGACTATGCTAATACTAAAGACTACAAAACAAAAGAATCATCAGACAACCAGTTTGATAGGAGTAAATCAATAGACTAAATAAACATAAAATAAAAGAAAGAGAATGGGCTTTAGAATTCAGATTTCCATCATTCAAACTCCAAGCTTAGGACCAATGAATCAAATCAGAAACATAACATCAAACATGGTTTGTCACCCCACATAAATACACTATGTTGATCCATTAAAATCAATTAATGTGATTCACAAATCTGATTTATTCTTTTCACATCACTAAGAAATCATGAACAAGAATGCAGAAATTGAAAACTAAATAAACTCACTTCTACTCTAGTTACATGAAACACCAAGTCAAGGCAGCATTTGTTTCACGGAATACATCATCTCTTGAATTATCTTGAGCGACGTTAACTTGAGGAATAAAGGTGGATGGAGCAGAGAGAGAGGAGGATGAGACAGAGAGAGTGGCGTGGGAGAATAGAGGGATGAGTATGGACGTCCCATGGGGTTGGCTCCCTTTAAATAGCTTTTGATCTAATCTTTGGTGAGAAACTTCTTCTTCTTCTTATTAGACTCTTTTGCCCGCTCCTCAAGAAACTCTCATATCCTTAGCAACACTTTTAATTTGAATTGATCTCTTGCCAAGGATAGAGTCTTCTTGTGCAACTCATTGTATGTGTGGGTCCCTTTCCATCTTCATAATTGTAATCCGGAGTAGAAATTGCAGCATTGACTTTTAGAGGTAATATCTCCCTCATTTCAGCTTCGATTTACATGATCTTGGGCTCCACGGACATCTACTCTAAACAAGCTATCAAAGGTGGGTAGATTACGCCGATCCGACGGTTGGATTGAGAGTTATGGCCGTTATAAGTTGCTGCAGTTAAGAAAATATGAGAATAATTATTCAAATAGGGAAGTTTTATATATGTAGACATCCCAGGCTTGTGGGCCCCATCTTGGATGTCCAAAAGTGCCTTGAATCTCTTTCTTGCTTGATTTCTTTATCTTTCTTTCTTTCTTTGACTTTATCTCCTAGTTGGATTAGATCTCATCTTCCTTTAGTTCAAAATCTCTTAAACTTCGCTTGGATTTTCTTCTTCTAATTAAACACATCTCTTGTTTAATCTGAATCTGAATTCTTGATGATGAGAGAGTCTTAAATCTTGGACATCAAAGGAGAGCAAAATTTCTTTAACTCTTGGGAATTTTCAACAAGTAGCGAGTGGGACCCCTCCGTCGGATGTGCATAGGGGTTCACGCCCAAGGAGGGTGTGGTCCCTAGTTCTTTCATTTTTTTTCCTTCTTTCTTTAGTCTTTCTCTAGTGTGGGCCCTTTTAGGTGATTGTCTTTTACAAAACAATGAATAGTGCAATGAATTAATTGTGTGAGATTTATGAAAATTATGCATGGGACCCGACTAGGTTTTCAATGTGCCCAATTAAATCACAATGCAAGAGATCAATGCATTTTCAAAAATCAAGAAGGATAATTGGTGGAGTGATCATGTGGCCCAATACCCTAATTTCATGAAAATCATGCAATTGAACCAATTTTGACCTAATTTTCAATTTAATGCACAAATGCATGAAATCATGAAATCTTATGCAATTGAATATCCATTGACCTAATTAAGTTCACTAATGTACATGAGATGATGACTTCAAGTGCTATTTTTGTGGACTTATCAATCAAATTAAGATGCAAGAACAAATTCTGGAAGTCGTGTAGGGAGTCACGCAATTGTTGCTTCACCCCCAAGTGCAATGGTGCGAAGCAGTAAAATCCCAGTGAGTCCAGGGTCGATCTATAGGGAGTTATTTGACAATCACTTGAAACTTGTCCTATGAAAAAGCTATTATTAGCCTAATCAATCTATATAATCAGTAATCCTACTTTTGCCAAAATAAATTAATTGCAATCTTTTACAGTCCAATAAAATCCCGAACTAGAAAATCATAATCTAACAAACCTATTCTAAATACTGCATCCACCATAAGAATCATCAGTTAACCAATTGAATGCAATTTTAGAACTAGGAAAATAATGATTAATAATAATATATCAGAAATAATGATATCAAAATTTTGCAATTTAAGAATCAAGTTTCTGCAAGCATCCCAAGCACTGAAGATATGAATAATGTCATTCATAATTGTAACGCCCCAAGATCTGGGTGCCTCAAATCTAGAAGCTATGGGAAAGTACCCAAGGGAAGCCGAAAATCCAATAAGATAAGTAAGTATTAATCTCATATGAGAAAGTAAATGGACAATGCCCTAAAATTTTTATTTCACTTTAAGGGTTACAAGGTACTTTTCGAAATTAAAATAAGTACGATCCTAGGACAATGCGGCCAGCTACAAATAAGGGAAGAATCGCGAATCTATGTGATAAATATCTCTCGATGCACCAACCACATCACTCTCCAATCCCTGCGGCAACGGATCAACCACTAAGTAAAGGAAGAGGGAGAAGATACCCGAAAACACCAAGAATTGGGTTAGGCTCAATGAGCCAGGAAAATAGGCATGTTTAGATGATAATACGTTAACAGATAGGGAAAAAGACTATACATAATCCCAGTTGTACATGCATGATTACTACATCGATAATAAATATAGAATATCAGAGTACAACAGAAATAGTATAGAGTGTAGTGTATGAACAATAATCGAGATAGGAATATAACAAATGTTCGATACAGCATAGCAGGTAAAGAAGAGAAGCCATCATCATCATCAATATATCATCTAAATCACTCGAGCACATAAATGTCACCAGCAATAAAGATAACCTGAGGAAGGAGCCCTTCCCACGTCTGTGACCATCGTATCTAGATTCAACCGTATCAACGTCATCAGTTAAAGACACTAAACAATAGCATCTATAATACGTAATAATCATACATCCAATATACATCCACAGGAGCACATAAAGGTACGTCCCGAGTTGAAGTATGAGGGATGTAGGGGATCGGAACCAGCCCATTGTCGTCATCCCAACAATTGTCGATGGACATCAACCATGGGAGTCATAGCCATCCATCATTGTCGTCTCATCGAATAGGAGTGTATAAGAGTCCATCTCAACCATCAATATCCATAGCCACAGCCAAGTCCCACCCATTGGTCATTAGTGATATCTCGACCATCAATATCCATAGCCATGACCATGTCTCAGCCATTGGTCTTACATGTTATTTCAACATCAACATACATCCACGCATACCCGATCCAAGTGCCAGCTGTCTCGGTACCTCGAAGGCACCTACTATACTCAACCACATCTCAATAACAATATACATGCCAATACCAAAATCCATCGGCCGTCCAACCATACATCCATAATCCTACAAACCACTAGGTGGGGGTACTCCAAACCGGATCACCTCCTCATCATTAATATGAGAAGATACTAGTCAAGGGTATGAGTCACGGAGCTCGGGTATAACTAATCCATAATTGTGATTCCCAACAGTTAATAATGCATACTCTTATATACTCCGCTTCTTTATACGCTTAATTAATACTATCCCATTATACAGTCCATCCATCAATGTTTACCATTACATTCCCAATATTGTAGGTCGGGACTTTAAGTGCATTGCCTTGCCTTCTCATCCCATACAGACCATGATTGTGGATCAGGGCCTAAGTGCGATGCCCTGATTTGTAGTACCTTCCAAGGCCTATATCCAAGGTTCAGACCTACCAGCCAGCCTTAATGTCTGTTCTGAACAACACAAGTACCATATGTATCAATACACCATAATCGCTGCCCCTCGCTTCAGGTTCAGGCTCCCACTTCACCTAAGATAGTGATCACTGAGTCCTAAATGCTTATTAAGTATCTTTGGAGCTCCTATAGATGTATAACAACATAGGACTTCCATGACCATTGAATCGGTTTCCGTTTTACAACCCAAGACCCTACTTAGGTGGCTACACGGATCAAGGTTAAGCTCGGCCCTGGCCCTTGACCTATGTTTAGCGTATCATAAATAGTCCAAATGGAAGGTCAACGGGGTCCACACATTGTCAAATCATAAAAGGAACCACATCTGAGAAATGGCTCTCTACAGTGTACCAGGTCGACTTCATCGGTCCACGGGTCAACCTGATACATTGTGAAAGGGGACAGTTGAACTGGAAAGCAGAAATCACAGTCTGCAGTGTTCCCGGTCGACCTGGAGGGTCCTTCGGTCGACTAGATGAACTAGAAGATATTTCCATAAAAACCTGGCAGATGGGAAATACTCAGTGTAGTCGGTTGATCGAGTACAGTAGGTTCTGGACCTTGAGTGTACTTTATGATCCCAGTTGGGGGGAAGTCCGTAGTGTGCCCGGTCAACATCCTGGTGACCGGGTCAACCGGGTACATACGAAACCCTAATTTACATGATTTTGTCTTCTTTCATTTTCCATCAAAATTCCATCAAATGGATCCTAGATCTATGACAATCATCTCTATACATCAAGTGCACCTTCCACATCATGATTCCATCACAAATAGGCCATTGATCTTTCAAATGGGGGGTTCCCATCCATCAATGGCCAAATACATATAAGAACAGCTTAGAATAACAATCCCACACATCATATTATCCAATCAACCATCCAATTATAGAAATCATGCCAAATAACCATAAAAGACAGTAATTAACAATCCAAGCATATTTATCAATTTAATTAAAGAATCTAAACATGTCTACTTGCCTACTTAGGAAGTTAACTCCTCAAATAGCTTGGCTTCACTCCAAAACCTCTAAGATCACCCCAATAGCTGGATCTACAATCTCTACACCCATTCCCAAAGAGAGAAGTGCATAAGAAAGGAAATTCTAAGAGAAAGAACTATTCTATAAGAAAATTGGAAAGGTGAAATGGAAATTACCTTCACTTGGAGAGGGGAGAGAAATCTAGAACATGGGATGAGTTCCCTAGCTTGGAGATAGCTTGATCTTGCTGAGAGTCTCCTCTTCTAGCAATTGGAAGACCTAGATCTAGACAGAGAGAAGAGAGAGAGAGAGAGAGAGAGAGAAAAAGAGATGAGATGGAATGTAGTGAAATGAGAGGGGAAGAAGCTTGGAACGTTTGGGAGTTTGGGGTGGGTTTCTCTTATAGCATTTGGTGAGTTGAAAATGGTCTAAAGTGCCATCTCTTGCTAATGTTGCTTTAGGACAAGAATGGGGGTATTTATGGAAGGTTTAAATGGAATAACCAAAGGGTCTTTGATTGCTAATAGAAATAAAGGATAAGGATAAGAGTAGTTTAGGTATCCATATTTAATGACTATGGTCCCCTCAAATGAGTAGTTGTAAGTGAAGGAGCTTAAGGACAATAAAGGTAGGCTATTTATAATTGACCAGAGTGCCCGTGTGTAACACCCTGTCCCGAGTTAATCAAGATTACCTCTAATTAATCGGGATTAGTGCTAATTGAATGTGTTTTAAGGAATTAATGTGGCTTAATGACCAAATTGAATTGAATAGGTCCCAAATGATTGATTTAAGCTTAATGATAAGGTAATTAATGAATTGAGTTGATTTTTGACTTAGATTAAGTAATACAAGGGCTTTTTCGTAAATACGAATTTCCGCGTATTTCGTCAAATACGGAAACTGTTGATACCCGCGCTTGTATCTCGAGAAGTACTTTTGTTTTCGTAATAGGCGCGATTCCGTTCGACTTAAATTGGATCAAATGACCCTTCATTTGACTTAATATGTAAATAGTGGAAATGAGAGGGGGTTTAGTGCAAAAATGGGCCTATAATAAGATGATGATGAACGTTGGGTTCATCCATTCACTCCATCAACCGGCCAACTCTCTCTCTCTCTCTCTCTCTCTCTCTCTCTCTGTTTTCTTGTTTTCTTGCTTCCTTTCTTTCTCAATCAAAGAGTGAAGATTTGTGAGCGATTTTGAAAACAACTCATCTTCTTCATCTTCTCCACCTTCTTCCTTGCTTTCATTGAAGTTTAAGCTTGAGAAGGTCTCAAGAAGTCCTTCAAGAGGCTACAAGTAAGTGTGTTGAGTTGAATTCAGAACTTCCAAGACTATTCAGTGGTTTTGGAGTGGTTTTTAGCACAAAGAACTCATTGGAGTTCCATTTGTGAATTGATTTTTGGTTTTAGGTTCAAAGAGGGTTTCACTTTGGAATTTCCACCTTGGATTCAAGCTAAGCAAGGAGATTCTTGTTAATTAATCTCCAAACAAGGCAAGTGTACTCAATTCTACTGATTTCATATGTTAATAAACTTGTTGGAACTTAAGGAGTTCAATTCCAAAAAATCCTATTCAGAAGTTTTCTGAACATTCTGGAGCAATTCGGCCTGACCGATGTTTCTGGGCTGAATCTCACAGGAGATTTCAGTTTCTGAAAAGCTGACTGAACTGGGTTCGGTTAGCAGACATTGAAGGCTTGGTCGACCGACAGTCGACCGAACCACCTAACCGAGTTGTTCGAGATCTCTTTTGAGCTTTCTAGAATTGGAACCGATGGATAGTCGAACCGAGTTCGGTTAGCCGACGCTGTAGGATCGGTCAACCGACACCTGACCGACGGGGTGATCGAATTCCTTTAAGAAATGTCAGGAAATTGTATCAGGAAATTGAGCTTCTAGAAAGCCGACCGACAGAGTTCGGTCAGCCGACATCTAGAGCTCGGTCAGCCGACAAGTGACCGACATTGTGGAGGTTTCAGAATTTATTTCTAAAATTTTCCTAAACCTTCATGGGTGTTAGCTAAGGTTATGTGAATGTAAATTTCATTAAAAGTGATGTCATCTAACATAACACATACATTACATAACGAACGTTTCACCCGAATGTGGTTTTAGGAAAATTTACTTGTTTAATTGTTTAATTGTTTCTGACTTGAGTTGGCTTGTCCTCTCAAGTCTAGTACTGTTATGTTCCTTGTTGAGCTACCATTGAATAATGTATCGAATTAATAAAGTGAACTGAAATGAAGTGGGATGAAATAAATGGACCAATGCAATGAATTAAAGAACAGGTCTACTGCAGTAGATGGAGCGTTCCGGAGCTCCATGGAGATGCCAGTGATCTCTGATTAAGACACTGGTAAATCCCACATATTTGAAAAGCCACTTAATAAGGTGTCCAATATGAAATGAAATGAGTCCTTCTTAAGGCTGGGTCATGAATGGTGTGCCCTTCTGCCCATGCCATTGAGGACAACGAAAAGTCACTTGATAAAGTGTACGTGATGAAATTGAATGCTTCCTTCAAGGAAGAACTAAATGAATGAAATTGTTATTGATTTGAATTGTTTAGAATGATTGGAATTGTTTAGAATTGCTAAACAAATTGTTATCAAAGAATTGTGTATACATTGTTGAACCGTCGTGTTCACAGTGTTTTTATGACATTACTAGCCAAGTTGCCCGTCCCGATCTTGCAGAGGCCGCGCCGACAGCGAAGGAGGCCAATTTGGTTCCCCCATGAGGATTAAATGAGTTGTCGTAGATCAGGAAGCAATCACATTATAACATTTTGGAATGTTTTGAGTATAGATTCATTTTGGATGTAAATAGGAGTCACCTGCATTGTATTTGAATATGCAGGGTTGACTTAAATGTAAATAGGAAATGGAATGTGTAAGTAAACTTTACTTTTATGTAAAGAACATGTACGGTTTAACTTGATATCAGTGTATATGTGTATTTCCGCAAATTTGTACATTTCACAGGTATATGTAAGATCCCTTGTGAATCTCATGTTGACTTCAGTAATGCGAGATTTACGAGAGTAAGTATGTAATCGCGACTCGGGGTTTGGCCGTGGTAAGCCTAATCTCGGGCCCGGGTCATGACACCGTGTTTACTTGGTTGATAATGAAGGAGGCCAAGGTTATTTAGGGTATTTGGTTCTCTAATTTGGAGGGAAAATGTTTGGCTAGAAAGACTAGAGTACCCTCATATAATTAATGGGCTAATGGGTTAGGCCATGGATAATTGATTCATTATAGGTTAATTGCACAACTCTCTAAGGAAAAAAAAACTCTCCTATAATTAGGATTTACAGCTAAGGCTTCTAATTAGCTAATTACTTCTAGGAAACCCAATTAAACTCTTAATGAACTATTAATCTCACAAGGGTCCTAATCCTATAAAGTAGGCTTAATTAGTGGAGAATTACTAACTATTCATGCTAATCACCTATTAAATAGTATAACCTAAGGTTGACTTTGTCAAATTGGATTCCACTATGTATTTCTAGGGAGGGGTCCTTACAATAATCCTCCCATAAGGATGAGCCAAGGTAAATTCAGAATTGTTAGTTATATGAGAAATATCACCATCATCCAGGCTCCAACACTATTTTTAGAATCTAGCGGTCCCTAAGCATGCTATGTATCCAGGAAAAACAAAACATCAAAAGGACCTAGATTAAGAAAATAAACTAAACAATTTGAAAAACAGTTTATCTTACTGAATTTATTATGCGAAGAATCAATCAAAGGGTTACACATCATACTCCCCATCATAGTAGACTACAAAACCAGAATCTACCCCTCCATCTTCATTCTCTCGCTCAACATAATTGCGAAATTGATGTCTCACTCAAGAAGAAGAAATGGAAGTAGAAAGGGGAAGATGTGGAGGGGAAAGAGAGTGGGACGTCCCCCAAGGGGTGGAGAGAATAGCATGGGACGTTCAGTATCCTTTTTTTTAAACTAATTTTGCAACTTCCTCTTCTTTCTTGGCTTGGGATCTTTTGCAACAATTTGGGTTTTGAAATTGTTTCCTTATCTCTTCTTGCTTGTTGCACAAAACCTTCCAAGAATATGACTCTTCTTTCCTCAAAACTTCCCTCACGTGGGCCCACTTGATTTTAAGAAAACCTTACAAAGAAAACTGGATTTTTGAATCGTTACAAGACGCGTGGACCCTCTAGGGCGTGCATCACTAGTGGACCCCACATGAGGTTGGGATTTCTTACAACTTATAGTGTTGTCTAGCCTAAAATTGCGGCAATCAACTTTCCAAGGTCATATCTTTCTTAATGCAACTCCGATCGATGTAGTCTTGGGCTCTACGGATATCAGGTCATCATCCGCGGGCCCCAATTTCTGAATTTACCTTCACAAAATTAAAACAATACTAAAGAAAATAATCCTTTAATGTAGGAAAGGAACAATGCAACATGTGGGACCCAATTCACACTAAATGTATGCATAAGATGTCACCATTTAATCTAATTTTCTTTAATTAAATCAATGGTGAGAAGAAAACTCATCATTTCATGTGTGAATAAAATGTCATGCTCAATTTCTGACTTTCCATGCCCAAATATAAGAAGTTTCATAATTTCAGGTTAAAATGTGATTTTTCAGTGAATCTTGACTCGAATTCAGACTTTTATGCATGGAAACACAAAATCGTAATATTCCCATAAAATCAAACATGTTTTGATGAATAAGGCCTTAAATCCTCTAAAATTTATGATAAAAATATGTATTTTTAAGGACTTATCAGCAACCCGTGTCACCGTTACAAATCATTCTTGACCCTTCTGCGCCGGAACTACGTATGCAATTCCAGGCATTCAGGAAGCTCGGAGCTGCCCAGTTCACGGGAGATGCAAACTCACTAGTAGCAGGTGAGTGGTTGGTTCTAGCCGAGAGGATTTTTAGAATCTTGAAGTGCTCAGTGCGACATAAGGTGTACCTCTCCACTTTTATGTTATAAGGAGTAGTAAAGATATGGTGGAGAAGTGTGGAAGAACCCTACCGGACTATGGAGGATGTCGTCGCTTGGGAGACATTTAAGTAGCAGTTTCTCAGGAGGTTAGGGGTAGGTAGCTCAGTTGGCCTAGGACCACAGTTTGTACCCAAAGGTTATAGGTTCGAAACTGCACTACCACACTGAGACTATAGGGGAGTTTTCCTGGTTTCCCTCTGGGCCTGGAGGGATTAGTCCAACCCAAAGGGTTAGAAACCCTCCGATTTAAAAAAAAAAAAAAACAAAGAGTAGTAAAGATATGGTGGAGAAGTGTGGAAGAACCCTACCAGACTATGGAGGATGTCGTCGCTTGGGAGACATTTAAGTAGCAATTTCTCGGGCGGTTTGTTCCAAAGCATGTGGTCACCCAGAAGCAGATAGAATTTGAACAACTCCAATGGTTTCCATTCAAGTATTAGTATGGCACCGTTTGAAGCGTTGTATGGCCGCATATGCAGAACTCTAATATGATGGGAAGCAGTCAGTGTTAGAAGTTTCCACGGTCACGATCCACTAATTTTAACAATTTACATTTACCAAAAAAAAAAACAAAAAAACAACTTACATGTGTGAGTAAGTGTTACACATGTATAATATTTACATAGGGAGATGGGTGAAAACAAACCACCCCAAAGAACTACTGCTTTGAATCCATCATGACTTCGAAAATGACGGTGTGTTCTTTTTAGACTCCAAGTTATTCATTCTACTTATTTTAAAAACATCCTTGCATAAGTTAATATTAAGTTTGAGAATGTTTAACTTTTAAGCGCAGCAGGAGCTCAGATGGGATGATAATGATAGATAGTTCGAATCTAATAGGAAGACTTCTCTCTCCTCTTTGTAATGTTTCCTCCATGGGGATATAACACAAACGACCACGACCCTGCCCCTCCTCCATCCATCACGGTATGGCATACTTAGAAACTAGCAACAAACGCCCGTGCTGAGCCCGGGCCAAAATAAAGATGTAGTAAATTATTATAATAATTAAAACTATTAAAGAAGAATTGACTATTATTATTTTTAAGAATTTTTAAAAGAAAATAAAGTGGAAAAATATCTTAAGATCTCATGGTAAAAGAAAGAAATTATTGTGAAAAATAATAATGAGAATATTGTAATATCACACCTATAAAATCTTTGTAAATTGAAAAAATGCACTGGTTGAAAACCCCCGCTAAAAAGAGAAAATCTTGAATGGAAGCAAAAAGAAAAATGATATCATTCAAGGAAGGAAAAATTTAAAAAAAAAATGAGAAAAGAAAAAAAAAAAAAAAGCATGCGTCCATTTTTATACAAGCACATGGGCTCAATCTGTTAGGGACAGCGTGTGGAGTGTGAGAGTGGTTGACATGAATCTCTTGTAAAGAAAAAGAAAAACAATGAAATAAAAAAAATAAACAAAGAAAATCAATCTTTTAATTAGTTTTCACTTTCCAATGAAGAAATAAGGTTCAAAACAAACCAAAGATGCCATCATTCTTTGGAGCATCGGCATACTTAGAAAAGGTTATTGCATCTGAAGCCAAATCAATCACAAGGAGGAATTTTAGGGCCTGTGTGTTGAGACCAAATCCAAAGGATTCTTATCCTTTTCAATATGTGGATTGAGATATCCTCTAGCTGGCATGACCGAAATCGTTTGAGAGAGATTCTCACAGAATGTAAACCATATAATGCTTCATGAAGAACCCATTGTGAGAGGCATATTTTATGTGATTGGAGGCCCACCCACAAGCAATCACAAGTGGGCCCCGTCATAGATGCCAACAATCAATCAATGGTATAATGGCAGCAAAATGTAAAAAATGAAAAACAAGAACTTTCTTTTCTTCCGGTCTCAAACCCTAAGGGACTATTGGGAGGCTTCACTAATGGAGTTGGTTGAAGTAAATATTATTTTGAAGAAGGAATAAAATATAAGCGGGTTATAATGGTATTTTATTTTTAATTATTTATTATAAAATTCTTTTTACTTTTTGTATTGATTGCGGAGTTTCTTTTTTTTTTTGTAGAGAAATGAGGTTATATTTTTACCATTTTTTAAAAAATATAGTAGGAAGTTTGAATTAAAGTGCTTTTAATAGACTTTTTTTCTTTTAGAAATAAAGGATTTACCTTACTTTACTCTATTAGTACAGCTGTCAAACAAGCCCTTCGAGGATAGGTTAAGGCCTATCTAGTGTAGAGCTGCGGGGCCTGTCCATATCGTTAGATAGGATAAGAGCGTACCTAAGGCCCCACGTGCCACCTTTGACGACCCTGATTCCGATAAATGTGTGCATTGCCATTCTTAAAAAAACACTGCACACCTTTTGGTCTGGGAATCTGTGTGGGTCTGGCCTTCATCACCAAAGAGGATCTGGAACCAGCCCTGAAAGAAGGGTTCAAAAGGAATCTTTTGTCCACCCAATCTCCGCTGTGCCATGTGTGAAACAGCATCCATCCATCCCCATCATGGACCTGGGTGGAAGGAATGTGCAAAAGTGCCCTTCACGATCTTCCCTTCCTCTGCGACCATGCCTATCTCTTTCACTCTTTCTTAAATCCCATATGCTGCAATCTTTCTGCACTAAAAGGTCCATTGAAAAAGCCAACTTGTTTACAGTCTCTTTTACCTCCTTCGTGGGTGTTTTTGAGAATAGTTTCCTATGGTTAAATATCTTTGTTAGAAACGCTTCTTTCTTCTCAGCTTGGTGATTGTGGGTTTTGCTGTTTAAGCTCTTCCGTTGTGAATTTTCTTTTCCTTTTCATTATTAAGGAAGTTCTCCTTTGTGGGTCTTTAAACTTTGTGGTATTTCGTTCTCTGAGGCTTTGTTTCTCTCTTGGTTTTTCTCGCGTGTAGCATTTCTTCTGTTTTTTGGTTTGTGTGGTTTTATTTTTGTTGGGCTTGTGGGGTTTTGTGCGTCATTGTCGTTTCTTTCTTTTGTCCATTGTTGGGTTCCTGGGCATACATGGTGGGGTGATGGCTTTGGCTGTTGGAGCTGTTTCAAGTTCCAAGAGCATGGCATTAGATGAAGGAAAGGAGGCTAGTGCTGTTGCTGAAAATGAAAATGCAGGTTCCGTTGCTGCAGATGGAGCACACAAGAGACACATGAGTGAGGCTTCTTGTTATTATGAGTCTGAAGAAGATGATGATGAAGAAGGAAAAGGCAACAGGACCTTTGAATTGGGTCCTCAGTTCAGTATCAAAGAGCAGTTTGAGAAGGATAAGGTCGGTTTTGTTGCTGTTAAAAAGATGATTTTTGAATTTTCTTATCATGTAGATAGATGGAATTTCCAAAAATTATTGGTTATGTTTTGTTTTTGTGTTTTAATGTGAGAGAGAGGAGAGTAAGAAAAAAATGGAGACATCCTTTTTTTTTTTTTTTTTTGTTTTTTGTTGGAGAGAATGGAGTCTCCAGAGATGTTACTTTATGTTTGATTCATGAGTTTCTTATTCGTTGAAAACTCTCAATCATCATGATTCTGATTGATACAGAGAAATTGGATTTCTAAAGATGTTCTTCCTTGGGATTCATGGGTCTTTCTTAATTAGTGTGTCTTTGTGATGGTGGAGAGTGTAGGATGATGAGAGTTTGAGGAGGTGGAAAGAGCAGCTTCTTGGGAATGTGGATTTGAATTCTATTGGAGGTACCTGATTTCTTTTCTTTTCTCTTACTCCTGTTCCCATATGTTCAGGTGAGGAGTTAGAAAGATTTGAAAGGTTGTGATAGATGCATTTTTTTCCTATCCCTGTTCATGATTTGTGATTTTCTAGAATCATGAGTTTGCCCTTTAACTTCCTGCAAATGAAAAGTAATAGTAAGATTGCTTTATGGGTCACTCGATTAGAATATGGATCTCAACTTCCAGACACTTATTTCCATTTTTCCAAACAGTTCAGGTTTTTTTTTTTTTTCCATCACTCTTTCTTGTTTGGGCTTTATGAAGAGGACATGCCTTTTGTTATTGAAAAGGTTCTGTTGTATTGATTAAAAAAACAGCAGCAGATTTGAGGAAGTCCATGACATTTTACCCCATTATCATTCATGTTAGTCATAACTGGTTCCTATTCTCTGTTCTAGATTATAGTTTCTAACTATCACTGTTGTTTGTTTTGATGGAAAATTGATAGAGACTTTTGCCTCTTTAACTCTTTTGATTAAGTTATTACTATTTTAATTGGAAACTTGAATGTAAATTTAAAGATAAATTTTACTTTTTATCTTTGTTCATCAGTAATTCTATCTTGCAATGGATTCTGATCAGTTGTACCAGTTGTTGCTTGCTTTAGATTTCTGTTTCTAGAAATTCTGTCTTGTTGGCCCCATTGACTAAAATGCATCTGCGCGATCTGTTCTTGTTTTCTTTCCCATATTGTAGAGAATTTAGATCCAGATGTGAAGATAGTGAGCGTTTCAATACTCTCCCCCGGTAGACTCGAGCTTGCTCTTCCTCTTCCTGTTTCTAACCCCAAGGGCTTATGGTTTACATTGAAAGAAGGTAGCCGTTACAGCTTGAAGCTCTCCTTCCTTGTTAGCAACAACATTGTTTCTGGCTTTACATACACCAACACTGTTTGGAAAACTGGTGTTAAGGGTATGCTCACTCTCTTCCAGTAATTATCTCTAAGGGTGTGAATCTTTGTACCGCATATTCTGTAAGTGGTTAAAAAATTTTGGCAAATCAGATAGTCAGGGGAGGTGGGATTATAAAAAAAAAAAAACAATCAAAGTAGGTGGGACAATAGTTATCAATGCCAATTGCCTGTATCATTTCCTGGGGAAGGTCAGAAAATGGTACTCCACCAGTTCACCTAATGTATTTCCGATTCCCTTTTTCCTTGAATACCAATCTATTCTCCCATAAGAATCAAATTCGAAGTGAATGCAGTTTAGTGTACCTCCACGCTGACCTTGAATTTCATTTCAAAAGCTAACCCTGATGATAATCTCGTCCCATTCATTATAATTCTGTTTTGGAGCTTTGATATGAATTCTGAACCCATTAGCATTTTCCTCTCTTACCGTTATGAAGTATTTATATGACACGGGAAAGAAGTTGGGATCTGATCCAACATAATTTGGATCACTACCCTTCAAAAAAGAGGATTTGGACCAGTGAGTTGGTTGGTAGTCCTTGTGAAAAAATAAAGAAAGATAGAGTAGAGAAGAAAGGGCATTCAAGCTTCAAAACGTGTCCTGCCCTTTCATGATTCATTGCACTTTATAGCCTCATGTTTCCTTCATACAGATTCCCTGTCTATTACATTTGGAAAGAAAAATAAGATGGGTACAATCAAATCTGATTGCTACAGCCCAGGCCAGCTCTTTCTACAGTCTTCATGGGATCTCTTCAATTGATTGAGATGAGCACAGTCCAACCCATAAGATATTTTCAAAGATATGATTGATATCCTATGGATTCCTTACTAAATTGTTTGCTCCTTAACATAGGTGGTCCACTCAAATGATGTGGCTGAACATGGGAATTATTGTCTTCCTTATCAGTCCTCTACTCCTCTCACAGTTCTTCGGGTTAAGAACCACTGCTTATTTCCTCAGTTTTATTCATTAGATTGTAAATCACAATCCTCCATTTTTAGATCATGCTTTTTAATACAAAATATCAATATAAAAGATTGTGAGAACTTCATTTTGAGAATTGCATGTCTGTGATCTGATGGAGTCTTATTTCAGTGGACTCTACTAAACAAATGATAGGAACTTTCAGTCCGCAGCCAGAGCCTTACATACTTGAGATAGCAGAAGAAACAACACCTTCTGGCATGTTTGCCAGGGGATCATATTCAGCAAAAACAAAGGTAAATTCACTTGGCCACTGTCATCTTTTAAAACTTTTCATACTTCTATTTAAAGTAAAGCTAATGATACCGATATGGGTACATGAAATAGTTACGGGCTTCCAAAAGTACTTGCTAGGTTCTTTTGCTTCGTTTCTCTTAACAATCATTTTCGCGGAAGGAATTATATAACCCTCGACCTGTGATCATGGCCTTGGTATGATATGAAGACTGCTGATTTGAGGATGGACCTTATCTTGAATGACCCATTCATCAAGAGGCTGCTCTGGTTTTCTTCCAGACGCCTTCGTGCATTCTAGCTATGAGTGCTGAGGATCTTCTGGATGATCCCAACTACAGTTCTCATCTTCCTTTAAATAGCAATACTAAGGAGTCACCTTTGCTGTAGTAGATCACTCTGCTGGATTCTCCACAAATCCAACTAGGACAAGAATTCTAAGGCACCAAAACCGAGTTGAATCTCATTCTAAGGTCTCCTAGGACAAGGATTAAGCCTTCGACTGGGGGCGAACTCTTTGGCGTTAGCTGATGATTAATCTGACGTGGGGCCTAGGGCCTGATAGGCCACCAATTCAATCAGAGGGCCCGTATGTTTATAACTTGGAACAAAAAGTAGTTCAGTTTACTCATCATGTGGACTACACATCGACAGAGAAACTGGATGGTTGAAAAAAGAGGGGAAAGTTGATTGACAGTCCCTGAATACACATGCAACCAGTCATGAGGAGAGGACTGCCTTTATGCGGATCAACTGTGGCACTTTGGATCCTCTTTATATTATCTCTTTGCAAAATGGATATGTTTATCAAAAAGAGATTTGTTAATCCTGACTCCACTTCATCAAAATTGCTATTTGAGCAAAAAGATTGCAATAAACTTGGGGTAAAAGTTTTGCCTCAAGTCTACTCCTGTTAAATTTAAGTAGCAGTTTTTTTCTGCCTTAGCTTCACATTCATTCTCATGTTCTTATTATTGTGTTTCTGCTTAGTTCATAGATGATGACAAAGAGTGCTACTTGGAGATCAATTACACCTTTGACATCCGCAAAGAATGGGCGTCGACTAGCTGAAAATTCTCATTTAAATTTCAGATGCTTACCTCAGTAGAATTATATTTTCTGATTTATCTGGAGAAATATTTGTGTGCGGACACAAGTTCAAATACTTCCTCTACAGAACTTGATCTCCATTTTAACTTCCATGTTCCTGAGATTGCAACTTCCAGCTATTAGGTGCCGAAACCAGCCATGCAGCAAATACAATGGCTAGATTTCCATTTTGGTATCTTTGGTGAATCTTTTTATGGATTGAGCTCATTTGTTTTGCTATTTCGGCTTTTTTTCTCTATGATTCTTTTACCATTTGTAGGTGGAATGTTGATGTGAAAAGCAATGTAGGTAATTCCATTTCTCTTGCTATCCATGGGCAAAAAGTTTAGCCTTAGCATGTTCTTTAACTCTCATTCCTCGTCTTTTGGTTTCCTTCAAGTTGAATAGATGCATTTGTTGCCTATTGGAATCCAACATTGCTATCAGTGTGATATTCAATGACCCCAAAATTTATGATTGATGGATTTCACAGTATATGGTAATCACTTTTACAAAGTTAATAATTATATATAAGGTAATGTTTTTATAAAGAACCGTAGCATTTTTGGGTCCACTTATTGTCGAAGCAGACATTTAGAAATGGTTTACATCTCCCGTTCTTCTATTTACACGGGCCCCATTGAATTTGCACTCATGCAAATGGACTGTACACCATTGGATCGACTGCACATACCAAGCAAATGGATTGTACACCATTGGATTGACTGCACATACCAAGCAAATGGACTATACACCATTAGACTTGTGGGGCCGGATGAAGATGATATGTTGATTAGTTGGGGCTGATTTTTTGTACAGAGGAGGGACACAGGGAGATCTTTAAATCACCCTAGGTCCCAGCCCCAGGTGGGCCCCATAACAAGGTGCGTATGAGGTTGCACTTATATATATATATATATATATATATTCTCTAAAGCTCCCCTATCTCAAAAGGCGAGTTTCTGCCCATATAAGTTATCAGTGCACATCATGCACACCTCATAGTGGGGACCACCTGATGACCCATCTGAATGGTCTGTACTGTTGGATTGATGAATCAATTTTTGAAGGGCTGAAACTTGTTGGCAGGAAAAGGTTAGGATAATTAGACGGGGCCCATATTTTATATACAAGTAGGCCCCAAACACATGAAGAAATCCCCATTGTTTCCATCCCCAAGTGGAGCCTCAAGTGGGCCCCAAATTGAGGTGTGCATTTAAGCTTAAATGCACACGGTGCATACTGGATAATTTTTTTAAGTAAAATATCCTTCATATATTTATATATATATATATATATTAGGGATATTCATGTGCATCCTTCCCTCACCATATGGTAAAGAACAAACTTAATGGGGGCCACCTAGGGCCCACTAATCATGGGACTTGTGGGGGATGGAAAGAGACATCTTGATGAGCCCATATATCAAGTTTGGGATAATCTCATGCCTCTAACCCCTTCATCCGTAGCCCACAAATTTAACGACTTTATATTAAAAGAAAAGATTTGACACTCGATCCAACGGCCCAATCCATTTGGATAGGTGAAAATTCAATGGATCTAGTGTTGTTAAGGGGTCCCATGTGTGTGGATGTTTTGGATGTATCATAAAGTCGGCCCAACTATGTTGTCCCTCGCCATAATATGGTGAGGGATGGATACACATAAATGTTTGATGGCGCAACACGGACCGATTGATAAAGATCTATAGATCTATACTTCCAACGGTGAGATTGAGTCCTAAGGCTCAAAACCCTAAGATCACTCAGGGGAAAATACCCCAAAGGGAACTCACAAGAATAATTCTGAAATCTTATTGAGAATATAGCATAAGCATTACAATTAAGCATCCCTCTCTATTTATAATAGAGGAATGGTCTAAATAAAGAAACTACTATTATTCAGTGATTTGTAAAATCACTCCCTAAAATCTCTAAGTAAATCAAATCACTAAAATCTCTCTGATTAAGTCAAATCAGTGGTTACATCAAATTACTCAAATTACTAAATTATTTAAAGAAAGCAAATCATCCTTGGTGGGGCCCATTAGTGGGCCATCTTCTTCTTAGATCTCACTGCATCAACTCTCCCCCTCTTAAGAAAACTCGACTCTGGCGAGTTAAAAGATTGATAACACATGAGAGAATTCGACCACAAGTTCGGAAAATGTCTGCCTGGGTCGAAAATTAATCGCACAAATGTCTGCCTTTTCTTTTAATTTGCATGGCATGGCTTGGGAGTTTGACGCAATATGTTCAGTCATCTAAAAGTAGATTGGAAGCGTTGCTTCTTCTGTTGTTTGCATTTAGGGTGAACGTGCGCTTTTTCTGTGAGAGATTACAACTGTAAAATCTGCCATATCCGAGTGCAATCTTCAAGCTTCCATTGTTGATCCCTGAAGATGATGTCAATGTGAAAGACTTCAACAACTTGATCTTCTTGGGAAACCTTTTAACTAATCGATTTGATTATCGATGACTCAATTGGATTTTCTGGAACTGGCATGACAATTAGATTAACTGGATGTTCAATCTGCTTGCTAACCTAGTCAAAGTCCTCAATGTACGCTAGTCCATGTTCTTGCTCAGCCCTTTACAGCTCTTGATCGAACCCACGAAATCTTCATTGCCATGAACTTACTCTTCAATGTCATCTTTGATGTTAGAAGTTAACTCTTTTGGTGCAATCATGGCTACTCTTTCAACTTTTTGCTCCTTTTGTGGCGCTTCTGCTGAAGGTGCAGACAACGACCGAAATGTTGAAGTCATTAGAATGAGTCTACTCCATCGTCCATTCCTAAAAAAGGTATATGTATTTGCCTCTGTATCATGATGCACTTTCTGATAAAAAAGCCATGGACGACCAAAAAGGATATGAGCAATATTCATATGGATCACATCACACCAAATCTGATCTTCATAGCCGCCAAGCTTGAAAGATACCAAACATTTGTGAGTCACTGGAATGACATGACCAGTAGACCATGTGACTTGGTAGGGCTTAGGAAGTTTCTCAGTAGGAAAATTAAGCTTGCCAATGACCTCCTATGCGACAAAATTAATCGCACTACCATTGTCAATAACCACATGAACAGCTTTGTCAACGACTATCACCCACGTGTGAAATTTCTGAACCTATCTCCAGCCTTCGTCTTCCTTTTCATTTGTATTGAGGAGTCGGCGGATGACAATAGTGGGATTGTCTTCTCCTGGAAAAAGTCTTTCTACAATATGAGCTCTTTGTTGACATTGTTGCCTGCGATACTTTTTAAGCATGCGCTTAACACAGATGGCTTCTAAGTGTGCCTCTTGACTGGTTTTGCAATAATTCATATTTTTCAAGATATCTGGTCTCAAGCCTTGGACATAACGAGCTAAATCATGTATCTCATCTTCCTCCAATTCGCATTTCTCATGCAACTCTCGAAATTGGTGGGTGTATTCATCAACCGTCAAATTTTCTTGCTTCAAGTTAAGAAATTCCTCAGAATAGAATTCATTTTCAAAATATCAATTGCCATATTTGCGCTCATACTGAATTCTTTGAATTTTAATGGGGCTCCCAAAATTTTTCATATTGACTTGAATCAATGAGTCAAATATTGTTGTTTGTAGATGGACAATTGTCTAACTAAATGGGCTAGATTGATGACACCCTAAAAGGGTTGGAGTAGAAACGGGCCCACCTGACTCACGTTGCAAAATTATGAACTTTTCTCTTTGTTTTTTTTTTTCTCTAGTGGGGTAGGCCAAGTTCAGGCTCAAATCAGGCCCAAATTGTAGGCCATGCCTGGTTGTAAAACCCAGATTCTAGAGGGTCACTTAGGGCAGGCCCAAACTGGAGGCGTGGGAGAAGAGCCTATTTTGCTCTGTCTTGGTGTTCGTGTAGGATGAAAAGTAAAAGAGAGCTTGGTCTCTTACCTGCAACTTCGGTTTGGAGAAAAACACAGGAGAAGGACTAGGCGATGGAGGCAGATGGCGACAATGGGGTGCTGATGCAACGAAACACTGGTGACGCTGTTGTTCACTCACTACTGCTGTCCACTAGTTGATGTTTCCCCATGGCCAAGGGGTGATGGATGATGCTGGCGACCTTGATGTGAGCTGCTGATTGTTAGATGAAGGGCAAAGTTGCAGTGGAGCCACTCTATAGGCGTAAGGTATCTTCTAACATAGAATCCTCTTCTTTCTGCTCTCTTTTTTTTTTTTTCCTTTTTTCTTTTCTGCTGCTTTCTGCTTCTCTCTTCTTCTTTCTTTTCTGCTCTCTCTGCGTGTTTTCCTCTGCTACTTTTTGCTCCTCTCTGTTTTTTTTTTTCTTTTTTTTCACTTCTCTGGGACTGAGGGGTATCGATGAGGATTTTGGGGATTTGCTGAAGTTGGGTGGTCGGGGAGGGTTTTCAGTGGGTGGAGATTGGATCTAGTTAGGGTTGGAGATTGGATTGGGTTGCGGTTGGCTATGATGGGTGGAGGTGTGTTAGGCGATGGTCAGGGAATAGTTGGGGTCGGCAAGGAGTTTGGGTTTTTTTTTTCTATGCGAGGGATTTACAAATTGGGGATGATTAGGGCTTTTAGGGTTTTTAGGAAAATTGAGATTGGGATGGATGGTGGGTTCAGGTAGGCTAGATGAGGGTTCGGTGATTGGGATGGATGGTGGGTTCGGGTAGGCTAGATGAGGGTTCGGTGATTTAGGGTTTGGGGAAATTTTGTATAGGGCTGGGATTTGGTTCGGGAGTGGCTGATGTGGGGTGTTGGGTCCTGTGATGGGGATGGGTTTCCGATGATTGCAGAGATAGGATGAATGGGCGAATGACGATAGACGGTGGATGATAACGGACGGGTTACCTCGAATTGGCAATCGGGACAGCGATCTGAGATTGGATCTTCGCTCTGATACCAATTGATGGTGCAGCCCGGACTAATCGATGAATATCTAACCTCCGACGATGAGATCAAGCCCTAAAACTCAAAACCCTAAGATCACTTAGGGGAAATACCCAAAGGGAGCTCACAAGAATAATTATGAAATCTTATTGAGAATATGGCATAAGCATTACAATCAAGCATGTAACGCCCCAATTCCGAATACCGAAGTTACCACCAAGGTACCCGAATTTGGCGCGCTGCTTCCCGAAAAATCCAAAAACTTCCAAGATCATAGTCCACAGTGAGGTCAATTTAAAAAAAAAAAATTTTAACAATAAGATAATCAACAGTTAAATTACGAAAGCATAAGAATAGACAGCGAAAGCAACAGGTATCATATAAAATAAATCAAGTAAGGCAAAGCTGAAGTCTAATAAAATCTCAAGTGTGAATAACCAGTTTAATTACATATTAATCTAAATTTCCCCTCACTACAAATTCACTCAAGCCCCAAAAAAAAAAAAAAAAAAAAAAACTGCACTCAAACACCCTACACAGGCACTCCGTCCTCCCGCTCGATCACCGGATCAGCCGACCCCCAACCGTAATCGCCGACTACAGGCGCCTCATGGTACGCGTCACCCGCGGGGTCAAGGTTGAGACCAAAGCACCAAAGATGGGTCAAATTTAAGGATCTGGTAAAGCACCATATACAGATAACACAGGATGTATGCAACAAAAGATAATAGAGACGAGCATGTAATCATAAGAGTAACAAGGAAACATAAACTAGGCAATTGAGCAGTAATTAGCAGTTTAGAATAAGAAATATAAGTAATCTAATCTAATCAGATAACTATGTGGCACATTCACACAAGCTGGATATACCGCAGGATATTATGATGCGGCCCTCCCATACTGTAAATAGTCGCGGAGGGGAAAATATAATCAGCATGCAAGGGGTAACAACCCTAATAATAATAATATATATAACACCGATCACACCCCTTTATCGCACCGATCACACCCCTTTATCATATTAGACCAGACCCGGTATCACACCATCCGCCTAACCATAGCTCATCATAATAGCTCTAGTCATAACCAAATATAGCTCCTATCAGTGATGATCAGTCAACAGGCTGAGCTTAGATCAACTGAGTGAATGTCTAGTGCCGACCCAGGGAACAAATACGGGTTTGTGTCTATCTAGGCTTGCCTTGCACGAGCAATGTCCTAACCAAGTCTCTAAGAGGTTCAAGTATAATATTATGGGACACGGCCCAATATTCAAGTCCAAGTTCAATCACCGTTGGATCCACACTAGACCCACAACCATGGTCTTAGTTTATAACAATGCAAATAGCCAATCCACATCCATTCACAACTATACATCATGACCAACCTCTTCATTCTAAGGTACCAAACACCCAACTTAGGCCGTATGAGGGCCCGCCTAGCCAAAGACACGGGTTATTTATCACTAATTACATCACCGGGTCACCACTACGTAGTCGTAGGTTCAGGTCCTCCAATTTTCCTTTAATTAACAGGTCTATATCAATGACAAGGATTAAAGAGAAGAACAATATTTAATAGTCTCCAAGCAATGAGATCAAGTAGAATAAACAAGGGTCCAACCTAGGTAATGGTCCACTCCAGGTTCAAGGCCATATCAGATAATTGGATCCTTAACTGTAGTCTCAGATGTCAAAAGGATGTTATCTTTAGTGCTCCTGAAGTCACGGACATCGTTGACTACGTTTAAGGGTCGAATCACTGACAATTCCAATCCCAAAAACCTATTTGGTGGTCCCCACGAGTCAAGGTTGAGCCACACCATTGACTCATGCTTGGCACATCAATGGAAGTCTATTTGGATGGTCAATAGGCCCCACAATTGATCAAACATTAAATTGTACAGAAGTCTGGAATTTCACTTTCCATAGTGTATCCGGCTGACATTATCCCTAGGGATGTCGACCGGGTACATTGGATGTCGACCTGGGAGTCGACATCCTGGCAGTGTCCCCGGTCGACATCGTGGCCATGACGTTAACCGGATTCACATGGACCTGAAGTCAAACAGCTTGGTAGTCTCTGTGTTCTCAGAATTTACAGTGTTCCCGGTCGACATCGTGGCCTGGATGTCGACCTGGGACACTAGATTCCTGAACTGACTGAGAAATTCAAGTCTCGGTTGTTTTCTACAAAAACATGTGTATCCGATTGACCGAGCACAGGGTCCGGTCGACCGGATACACTGGACTGAGAGATTTACAGGAAATTAACTAAGACTTGAACTTTTCTGTTTTTAGTGTGCCCGGTCGACCGAGCTACAAGCCAGTCGACCGGGTACACGCCCTGATGTAAAATTCCAAATTTCTGGAATTCTCATTTTTCAACCCGAATTCCAACCAAAACACTCCTAATAACTTCCAATCATCATAGAAACATCACCAAACAAGAAAAACACTCCAATGCACATCCCACCATCCATCCATGGGCCATTGATCTTCCAAATGAGATAAACTCATCCACCAATGGCCAAAAACCATGAAAACAAGCTCAAATGATAGATCTAAACATGTATATACATCAATTGTATTGAAATTGCAAAATCAAAGGAAAGAGAGCATGCATTCTAAGTTATCCAGCATATGGTACTTGCCTTAGACCAGTAGAGATGGAAAATTGAGTATAAGGGAAATCCAAGAAGCCAATATAGGGTTGATGAAGCAATTAGGGATAACCTCCTACTCCTTGTTGCTGGGATTTGGGGAATTAGGGTTTCTTAGGGAGAGATATGGAAAATGAGAGTGAAATGAGAGATAAATGAGAGTGAATTAGGTTTAAGGTTCACGTTATTACAATAGTTAGTATATATGTAGGTTAGGGTGGGTGGTTGTTTACTAAAAGACCCTTAGGATTTACATAGAGGAGAGGATAAGGACATGAGTAATTTGGTTAATCTTAGGAATTCTAGAAGCTTCCTAGCTACACACCCCTCCTATTAAAGTCTAATTACTAGCTACGTCCTAATCTAACTAAAACCCTAATAGAATTATAAATGACACCCTATCTAAAAGAAATTAAATACAAGTCTAATCCTAAGACTTAGGAACATTTAACAAACTATTCTACTAAACCCTATTAAATAGCATATTAAGATAGATAATATTATATTTATAATTATTCAAATCAAATTGAGGGGCCACAAGGGGTGGGGCCTTACAAAGCATCCCTCTCTATTTATAATAGAGGAATGGTTTAAATAAAGAAACTACTATTATTTAGTGATTCCTAAAATCATTCCCTAAAATCTCTAAGTAAATCAAATCACTAAAATCTCTCTGATTAAGTCAAATCAGATATTAAATTAAATTACTAAAATTACTAAACTATTTAAAGAAAGCAAATCATCATTAGTGGATGGGCCCTCTTCTTCTTAGATCTCACTGCATCAATATTTCCATAAATATATATATATATGGGCGAGGCTCTCCTAATAAGCCTGTCAATTTAGCTCATTGAAATGGGTACTTGGCCCGGCCTGGCTCAAGCCTGGAAACACGGGGCTTTTAAAAAAAAATTGAGCCCAGCTTGGACAAGTATTTAAAAGCCTAGTCAAAATGGGACTGCAAAAATGGGCAGAGCCTGCCTAACCTGTCTTGGTCGGGCACGGCCCGCCCGTAAGTTATAGATTTACAAAGACCCAAGTCCTAGATTTATATCTCTATGACACCAGTCCAAACAAGTGAGACATGAAGCTCTCAATTCTCAACTCATACATTTTCAGTATTACTTACTGTGAGCATGCAACTCACAACTGTGATCAGTGAGCTAGCAATAAAAAATAAAAAATAAAAAGAAAGAAAGTTGATGCTAGAGCTGCAAAGTACATCTTCCAAAAGAAAAATTACTATCCTCCACAAAGCTACATGTCCATATAAAGAAGTAAGGACAAAAAGAAGCATTAGATAGATTTAGAGGCAGTTTCTATTTAGTAAACTGGTCAAGTTGCTTGTTGCATTGCATTGTCGGTCCCAAGCCCAAAAAAAGGGAGGGTTTAAAGTCCGGTGATAATATAGGAATAATTAGAGAATGTTAATCTTATGTTTAAGATCGTCCTAAACCGCATGCCCCTAGGTCAAGCTTGGGCCCAGCCCGAGCCCTCACGGGATGGGATTTGACATAGGCCCACTCAATTCAGGGCCAGAACTGGACAACCCATGCCCAGGCCCGGTCCGTCCCATTGACATGCCTATCTCCTAAGCTGAAGCTTACGATAAGATTTCATAAGCTACGCTTCTGGGGCCCACCCTTAGTCCATCCAAATGGACCAAACGCACGACCCCCCATAAATTGCATAAGTCCACCAACTTTTGGTCAGATCCAAAATTACTGGACCATTGGATTGATTATGTACCGATCTGAATGGACTGTTGACCATTAAACTTTTGGCGCCCAGATGGACATGATAGAAACCATGGTCGATAGCCAATTTTTTGCAAAGAGGAGGGTACCAGGGAGTCCTAGGAATCCTCCCGTCCCTAGCCCATGTGGGTCCCCAGGTGGGCCCCACCATACAATTGAGCTTACCTCACCTTATCTTATCCTAAGCTTCAACTTAGGAGAGCTGGCCCCTCTCTCTATATATATATATATATAAAGCAATAGGGAGGTAGGCTGTAGGGAGGAAGGCTGTAGAGAGTGCCATGTCAGCAACACAAGAAATCTTCTTCCAAAAAATTATACACAGAAAATATACATTATTTTAAGGTCACTATCTTCCTCTTCTAAAATCTCTCATTTGAAGTGTTACATCTCAATTAAAATCTAAATCTAAATTTAAAATCTTATCTCCTAAAATCTTGACATTAATATTACCCATTCTCTTTTATCTTCTCTCATCATGTTTATCTTCCCTCACTCATTAGTATCTTACTAATCTTTTCCACTATATTCTCCACATTAATATCTTTCCTCTAATTAGTAGCCACTCCATTGTAAATGTATCATTCCAATTCTCAAACTGATCTTAATTTCTTTTAAACTTCTTTCAGCAAAAACTCTCCTTAATTTAATCAAAATTTGATAACTTGCATCATCAAATACTCGAGAGCCTGTGAGCTTATAGATGAGGACACACTATAGGTCGGATGGTCATGATTGAAGCCCATCATTTTTGTGGTCGATGACTAAGCAAAAAGCGGCATCTTGTTCATTGATTTCTTTGAGCTGGGCAAGAAAAAGAGATCATTTTGTGATGTGGGTTTAGGGAACTTTGTGCTTGGGGCGTAGCTAGTGGGATTTAGGTGTAGTTTAGTTTGATGGGACTTTATGATAGAAGGGTACTCTATAATTATTAATGAAAGAGGTTTCTGTACAGGGAGCGACTATTCACACATCCCTTCTTGCTCGGTGCACATCCGTTCATGGGACCCCTCTAGCACCTTCCCAAAATACCCTTATCCCCTCCCTATCTCCCTCTCCCTGCTCAACGCACGCCTAAGCTCCCACCTCTGCCCGCCCTCTCCCTCCTCCCTTCCTCCGTCTCCCTCTCCCTCCTCCCCGTCTCTCTCCCCCTCCCTCCTTCTCTATCCCTCTCCTTCTCCTTGGCTCTCTCCCTCTCCCTACTCGTCGCCCAACTCCGTAAAACACCCACCACCGCCCGCGCCATCTCCCTCTCTCTCTTTCCCTGTCTCCCTCCCTCCCCCTCTCTTTCTCCCTTTCTCTCTCCCTCTCCCTTGTTCTCTTTCTCATTTCTCCCTGATCATTGTCCCTCTTCCATTCGTCCACATAGGGCCGAGCAAATGAGTATATTGTTCGGCCACCCATGGCCAAAAATATACTCATTTTCTCGGCCCTGCGTGGCCGAATGGGAGAGGGACGAGATCATGGAGAAGGAGAGAGAGAGAGAAAGGGGAGAAAGGGGAAGAGACAGGGAGAAACAGACGAAAAGGGGAGAGAGCGGAGGTGGGCACCGAGCAAAGTTGGTCGGCGAGCAAGGAGAAGAAGCGAAAAAGAGGAGGGATATGGAGAAAGACAGGAGAATGAGAGGGAGATAGAATGAGGGAAAGGGAGACGAAGAGAGGGAGGGAGGGAAAAGGCGAGCGGAAGTGAGAACCGGGGTGTGCGCCAAGCAGGGAGGAGAGAGGGAGGGGACAAGGGTATTTTGGGAAGGTGCTAGAGTTGTCCCATGAATGGATGTGCATCGAGGAAAAACGGATGTGCAAATCATCACTCCCTTTTGTATATACGCCTAGGTTTCTAAGATTTGTAAACAGGCTTATGTCATTTAAGTATTTGTAAATAGCCCCCTGCCTTTTCATTTTAATAGCTTCCATGTGCCCAAAATCAGTAGTCCCAATGAGAAGGGCACCCACCATAAGGTTTGTGTTGAATTTTATAAAAATTACAACTTTGCCCTTACATCAATGAAATAAAAATGAGCATGTTATTATTTACAACAGATACCATTATTTTAATCCAAGTCCCAATGGTTTCTCTCTCAATAAATCTCACATGCACATGAAGCCTAATCCTGTGTTTTGAAACTTTCATCAATCCAATAGTGAGTAGTGCACGGATCGAATCAATTATAACCAATCATAAATACAGATGTTAATTATCATATGATTGGTTTGGATTTAATAAAAGTGACCTTGTAATGATAAAAATGGATTTATGGAGATTTGTTCTCTCCTACTAAGTGTAACTGTTAATGTTACAAGCTTTAGATGAAAATAAGTCCAAGCCTTTAGAATTATGCCCCTACAGATAAAGACATAGGGAAAAGTATCATTTCACTTTAGAAGTTTATGGTGGTTGGAAGGCTATTAATTTTGGAGACATGGAAGGTGTTAAATGAAAAAGAATGGGCCTATTTACAAATGCTAAAATCAGGGGGGCTTATTTACAGATTCTATAAACCTTAGGGGGTATATACAAAACTCTTAATGAAATTCCAAGGGCATATTTTTAAGGTTCCCTTTGGATGTTTTATTTATTTTTCTTTTAAGTATTACAGATCTCGTTATTTATAGATTGTTGCGATAAAAAAGCCTAGATGAGGTTTCAACTACCTCCATGGTCTTCCCCCCACCACCAACCCCAACCCCCCACAAAAAAAAAAAAGAAAAAAAAAGAAAAGAAAACGTACCTCCCTCAAAACATGAAACCCTGATGAAGTTTGTAATACATTGAACTTAGGTATGCCATCTAGGAAATGGGCCGCACGGCCATAATCATGCATCATCACTCTTAAGGAATACAGATGTGGGAAGCACATTGCATCGAGAACAATTGCCATGCAAAAGGGTTGCCATGAGTTTGCATAATTGACAAGCATTCCCTCTTATGGCTCCTATATAGTCGGAATTTTTTCATTTTTTATTTTAGTTTTTAGGGGGAATTTACAGGAAAAAACTCCATAGGTGGTCTCTGCATAAATAAGGACCAAGTAAAGTTTTGCAAATGGAGAAGGTCCTCTAGTTGCTTTTTTGCCTCTTTTTTTTTTTTTTTTTTTTGTCGTTTTGCTATATAGTCGATATCAACCATGTAATATATAGTGATGGTCGATAGCGACCATATCATAAAACTGCTTTATATGATGCCCCAAGTTTGCTTTTCTTTATCATGCAACTATGCTCTGGCGATTTCCCCTTTTAGAAAGAGCTATATTACTCCATCACTGTGGTGGTTGGACTCCATTAAAAGGTTGGTACACACATTGAACATCTTTTATATTGCATTATCTACCCTAAAACATAAGCAACTTGATCCATTTTCATTATTTGTTTGTTAGAAACCCTAAACATTGTGCAAGGTACTTTTTCTCTGCCCTAGGAAATTAAACCAATGTCCAACATAAAGGCATTTTTGTATCTAACTTTGTGAATAAGCAGTGCATGTGCTCCTAAAGACCACCATCGTGTGTAGTTGTCATGTTCTTTTTGGGGTTAATGGTTTAAAAATGGCATTGTTTCTCTATGATATTCTTTAAAAATGGCATTTTGTTTAGGGTTTTAAATATCACATTACAATTACTCTAATATGACAATAAACATTATTTTTTTATCACACATATCCTATCTAGGGTATTTAATAATGGTCAATGGCTTAGAAACATACATTAGTACTCTAATACTTCACTATGGGCATTGTTTGTGTGAATGTATCTACCTTTCGTTGCTATCCAAAATATTTTCTTTTTATTTACTAATAGCATGTCAGATAGCAAGCTGTTAATCATATTCTACTATGATGGTGACTTCGAATTTGATATAATCTGCCTAGTGTACAATGGAGGAAAGCAGAAGATGAGATATCTACCGAGGGACATGACATATGGGTCAATAGTTACCGAAGCAATTGAAGCATCTAATTAGGATTCATCCTTCCAAGATTTAAGCATACAATACCTTCATCACAATGGACGAGCATTTTCGTTGATAAGCACTGAAGATGATACTGATGTCAGGAGAATGTTCAAAGTACCGGGGAATAATGTAAATGGGATATATTTATATGTCTTTAACGGTGGAACAACGAGCAATGTATAAGAGGAGAACAACGTAGGCACATGTATTGATTGTATTATTAAATTATACATTATAAAATATAATGTTCATCTTCCTACTTGCTTATTGTTTTATTGATGCATTGTAGGTTTCAAAGGACTGTTAAAGATCATTCTTGTCTCGAAAAATCAAGGAGTTTATCAAGAACTTGTAAGGGAAAAGAAGTCACAAGCTATAAGAAGTCATAGAGCTAACACATATTCGAGAGCTACCTACCGTTGATATCCATGAAGATAATGACATGCATTTTTCATCTATGCCCAACAATACAAGTCTACATCATACCTCAGGACAAGATATTGTTGTTGATGATATAGAGGATGGGACGGACTATGATGATGAGTTCATCTTTATGACCATCATTCCATCAAACAGATTCGTGGGATCCAAAGGGATGTGGCCGAAAGTAATGGTGTTGAAGCTAATCCAACCAATGCTGCAAATCGTTCAAATTAAACTTTAGGTGTTTATTTCAAGGACAACATGGTTCCTAAGGACATGAACACGGATGTTGGTAACAACTCAGCATGGGAAATGTGGGTGGGGCCTGAATTCCCTGATCATGAGAAGTTTTGGAAGACACTGGCTAAATTTACAATTTATGGAAATTTTACTCTTAAACACTTGAAGACCACCTAGATAAAAGTGACGACATGTTGCAGAGATCAGAATTGTCCTTGGCATATTCACGCTTCTATTGTCGAATCAGGACTACAATTTAAAGTTAGGATGTACAATCCAAACGATAGTTATTCGAGGCCAACGATGGGCATGGCACATCGACCGGCATCAGCGGCGCTTATTGCAAAGTTCATCACGGATAGAACATTTGAAACCAATGGAGATCATGAACGACTACCAAATGGAATTTGGCTCAATTATTAGTTACAGGAAGGCACATATAGCGAAGGAGATGGCTCTACATATAGTGTGAGGATTGTACGAGAAGTCCTTTCAGATACTACCTCTCTACTGCATTGAGCTGCAAATGACCAACTCTGGCACAATAACAAAACATAGACACCACACGTGATGACCATTTCAGAAAATTCTTTTGGGCATTTGACCCTTGTATAAGGTCTTTCACATCTTTATCAAGACCAATGATTGCTACAAACGGGGCACATCTCCGATGCCAATCATAAGCTCTTCCCCATCGCTTTTATCTTGACGGAAGCCGGGCATCATGATAGTCGGAAGTGGCTCCTTGCAAGCTTGTTCATAGCTTTGGGTGAGCCAACCAAATTGACTATTGTGTTGGACCGTTAGAAGGGTCTTGTTCCAACGCTCCTAAATACCACACCCTCCACAAGGCATTGTTATTGTTTCTATCACATTGTTGAAAACATTGAGACGACTTTTAGTGATGGGGCAATTGTGATGAAATTCTGGCATGCCGCAAAGGCATATAGGCCTTATGAGTATGCAACATATATGACTGATATACGTGCAGTCGGCCAAGAGGCGTTCAACAACATTAAGGCAATTGGAAGGCAATGTTTGGCAAATGCATATGTAAAAGGGCGGCGGTAAGATATGCTAACTAGTAATGCGACCGAATGTACAAACAACCTATTAAAAGAGATAAGAGTCCTCCCTATTATAAAATAGGTCGCAAAGATACGAGCCAAGTTAATGGGATTCGATCGAAGGCGCCATCTTCAGTCCCAAAAGTTGTTTAAGCTTTCATTAACCTCTTTCAAATCTAAATTCTCCTTTTCAAGCTCGTTATAGCCTATCTTTAATTCTTTTATTTCACTTTGAGCAATAAATAGGTTATTTTCAGAATTAGTCAACTTAGACTTTAAATCTATTATTACTAATTCTTAATTTCCAAGTTGATATATTGAAGAGGTTAATTCTTTAGCTCACTTCTTAGTTTCTACTTTTAAACTTTTATTTTTCTTACCAAGCTTTTCACACAGTGCATACGATTCTTCATATGCTTGTTGAATATCATATTCGTTTTCATCTATCATTTTCTTCTTATTTTAATTTAAATCGAGATTCGTTAATTTCACTGTTTGAATCTCCATATGTTGGAATGAGTGATCTAGAAGGTGAATCTACATTTTTAAATATTTTAATTTAAATCGAGATTCGTTAATTTCATTGTTTGAATCTCCATATGTTGGAATGAGTGATCTAGAAGGTGAATCTACATTTTTAAATAGAGTGGAATCCCTTTTTTAAAAAGAATTCAACACTAGGGTTCTATCTTTAGGTTTTAACACCTAATCAAGAGCACCAAAGCTCTGAAACCAATTGAAAGTCCGGAATCCGAACCCTAAAGGGTGGGGGGTGAATAGGGTGAGCTCAATTTTATGCCAATTGATCCAAATTTCCAATTAATCCAAATTTTAACTTTATAAAATAAATTGGGGAATAAGTGATGATTATGAAACAAGTAAAGTGCGAAAGCTATAAATAGTCACGACATGGCATACACCATAACACAGTGATATATAGTGGTTTAGCCTCAATGCCTACATCCACTACTTGCTTGTTCCTACACCCTAGCGGATTTCCACTGTCTTAACTTATGCTTCTCAATAGGCTAAGTAATAACCTTTACAATATGCTTTTCTAGGCTAAGCAACAACCTCTTTAATATGCTTTTCTCATGCTAAGCAATAACATTTATAAGCCTATAGATTTTCTCTCTCAAATGTGTCTAAGATACACTCTAAGAGATACAATTTAAGTTCAATACAAAACCGCTACAATAGGCTGATATGAAAGTGAGAGAACAACTCAACATACACTCTATGAATGCAGACAACACAACATTGCAACGCAAAGGTTGATTTTCATATCAATAGTGATTTGAAATTGACTTGCGGAGGGGGATAACAAATCATCCTTTGTTGCTCAAGTAAATGCCTTTTCAATTTTTGACATTGTGGTCGAATATGTCCTCTTATTCCACAATAATGACAAATAGGGACAGAGTTGGTCATCAAATTTCGACAAAAAGGTCGAATGTGACCTTTCACTCCACAATGGTAATAAACAAGCATAAACTTAGCTTGAATGACTTTTCCTTTTAATGCACTAGGAACAGGATTCACATGAGTAAACGTAGGAACAATAGCGGTGTTTTCATCTTGGATGGGGCCTTTAATAAAAATAGTGTTATCCTTTGAGTTGGATGTAGAAGCAACATCAACATAGCCTATCCCACGTTCATCCCTCTTCTGTTTGCTTAAGTTCTCATCCAAAGTTCTGGAGCGAGTCTTCATTGTTGACACCAAAAATGTCACTTTGCCTCCTCAACATCAAAAGCTACATGGAGCGGCATCCTACTACAAACAGGCAAAGCTGCTTCAAGCATCAGATCTTGTCAGGATTAAATAAAAATTGCAAGATCCCTCAAAATAGCCAAAAGAAGGGTACACATGAAGTTTTGGGCCATTTCAACATCGTTTGGCCTAACTTAAATCCTCCAACGACTGAGCAGGAGCTTCCGGCGACGACAGTATTGAAGATAACGAATCTTCAATCAGAGCCTATGGATGGTCTTAAAATACCTCCTAAAGGCTCCACGTCGAATTTCAAGTCATACCGATACCGTTTGACCCTCCATCAACTCTCGAACGGCGAAATCAAGCCTCCTGGCGGCAAGAACCACCAATGCCGTCACTCATTAAACAAAGCGCATGGATAGCTTCTACATGCTTCCAAAGGGTTGTACGTCAAATTTCAGGTCATTCCGACGAAGTTTGACCCGGCTTTGACGCTCCGAAACAAAATCAAGCCTACCGGCGGCGAAGCTCCCCGGGACCATGGCACCCGAATCGGAGCTAATGGGTCATCTCAAAATGACTCCAATAGGCTCCCTACCAAATTTCAGGTCAATCGGACATCGGTTCACCTCACATCAAAGCTCGACATCCTCCGCATGGTGAAATCAAGTCTAGCATCAACGGGACCCCAAACGACTTCAAAACTCAAACAAAAGCCCATGGTTGGTCCTATCTATTGCTCAGGAAGCTTCACCTCAAATCTCAGGTCATTTCGACATTGTTTGACCTAGTTTCAACTCTTGGTGGAAAACCGGCTACAAAGTCTTCGGCTTTTCCAAAAATAGGAAACTTTGTGCCCTGATTTGCATGGCTTCTCGACAGGTTTTCTTCAGTGGAATCAAGCCAATAAATGAGGAGAAATGTCAAGAAAAATACAGGAGAAAATAGAAGCAAAAAAGCCCGAAAAATGGCCGAGAAATGACGACCGAACGGCGACCAAAAATGGGAAAAAATCCCAAGGTCGCCGGCCCCATGGTCGCCGGTGACCATAAGGATCCAGGCCGCCAAATTTCACTCGGAAACCCACTTTTTCGGGTATTTTTCGTGTTTCGCAACGTTTGGCCCCCTTTGATTTTCTCAAATTCTGATTTTTGAGGCATGATATCCGTCAATCTTCGTCAACATCATGGATCTACCATCGAAATCATTTGATCATCATCGGACACTCCAAGATCTCCAACCGGCCGACCAAGGAAGCACACTTTGTGCCCGACCGATCGTGAAATCGACTGGACAGATGTTGCCGGCCCATTGGTGTCAACCAAAGTTTGAATTTGCATGCTCATCCGACATCAAATAACATGCGGATCCATCGATGATCATCGCAAGAAGAATTTCAAAAGACGCGGCACGGCCCGCGACTCTTTAAGCGACTCGGCGATCGATTAATGCTGTTAATTGTCCTAGAAATCTCTGCACAAAGAAGCTCTCTTGCATTGAAGAAACTCTGCTGCAAACACTTCAAGGTGATTGAAGTCCCTTGGTGGGCCACCCCCCAAGGTTTCCCCTCTTCTTCTATCCAACGTGGCCTAGATGTGGCTTTTCAGCCCGTCTACCCAGATTTTTATTAGATATAGGACCTTCCTTTGGTCTTTGTCCTCTAAAAATCTGAGGTCCAAGCCAAGCCAAGTGAACTAAAGTATCAAATGTTCTCATCTGAAGGACGATGGCGAAATCCATACATGACTCGCAACCGTCAATCTGAACGAGTCCCCACAATCTCCTGAGAAGTCAGATCCCTCTTTCTTTCTTTTCTATTGTATTATGTATTTTTTTTAAAGAGACCAGAAAAATCACAATTCTTGTCTTTCATTATTGATAAGATTTGTAAATCGCCTTTCAAGGAAAAATTGCCTTATACGGCACAAAACCGCCTTTCACGGCAAACTAAACAAAATCGCCTTTCACAGCATTCTAAATCTGTCTCTTTCTTTAAAATATATGTGCAATGGAAAGTTAGAAAAAAAGTTTGATTTCCTTTCTACTTGTGAAGGTAAATCTCCGGATCACCATTTCAAATTCCGAGTAGAATAGAAAATCTAGCATACCCGTACAAAATGTTGATGCTCGCTTTTTTTTCGCCCCGCCGCACCCTGGCGAACCCGGGACGGAGGAAGGCAAGAAAAAACCGGGACCATCAAGTTGGCATACCCGGTGGGACTCATTCATTTGAGAACACAATGCTTAGGTTCCTTGGCTCCTTTCTAGTTGGTGGCCTATGTTGGATCTTGCATCTTTTAAAAAAAATGATGAGATAGGATTCTTTGGAAATTTTTGTCTTTGAATTTGTTTCCATTCTTTCTCTTCTCAAAAAAAAAAAAAAAAAAAAGTTTTTTTAATCATTGGGTTCAAATTTGAGAAATCTTGGTATCTTCCCTTTCGGATTTAGCACTCATGGAAATTGCTGAGCCTTTGTTCGAATTGGAATACCATTTCTTCTCTTTGGTGAACCCAATCTTAACTTTTTTTTTAAAAAAGTTTTTTCAAATTTCTCTATTTTGGATTCAAATTGGAGAAATTTTGGTTCTTTCCTTTTTGTACAATGACTCGCAGAAATCGCTGAGCCAGCGTTCGGATTAGGAGGGGCCATTTCCCTATCTTTGATGGGTCCATTAGTGATCTTTCAAAAAAAAAATGAAAAAAAACATGAAAAAAATTCAGATTTCTCTCTTTTGGATTCAAATTGGAGAAATTTTGGTCCTTTCCCTTTTCGTATAATGGCTTGCTGAAATCGCTGAGCCAGCGTTCGGATTGGGAGGGGTCATTTTCCTCTCTTTGATGGGTCCATTAGTGATCATTCAAAAAAAAGTCTTTCAAAAAAAAAAAAAAACAAGTTAAGGTTGTACCGATTGCGTTCTTTAACCAAAGTGAATTTAAGAAAAGCCTTGTCCAGAGTATGGAGGCAGCTAGATTGTTCGAGGCAATGGTCCTTCAAACGAGTTCATTAAGTAATCATACCCTTACCTGGGAGCCGATCTATCCACTAAGGTTTCATAAGACCGAATTGGAATACCTATGTGCACTCTTCAAAAAAACTCTCTTCAAAAAAAAAAAATCTAAAAAAAAAAAAATCTCTCTTAAAAAAAAAAAACCTTCTATCACTGTTGTGTTCAAATTCAAGAGATTTTGGTTCCTTCCTTTTCCGATTTAGTGCTCGCAGAAATGTTTGAGCCTGTATTCAGATTGGAATACCATTTGCTCTCTTTTATGAATTCAATATTGGCTTTTCAAAAAAAAAAAAATTCCGTCATTATTGGATTCAAATATGAGAAATCCTGGTTCCTTCCTCTTCGGACGTAGTGCTCGCGGAAATCGCTGAGCCTTTGTTCGGATTGGAATACCATTTGCTCTCTTTTGCGAATTCGATCTTGACCTTTCAAAAAAAATCCCATCTCGTGTCCTTTCAAGGATGCGATTTACAATATTTGTGCCTAGCGGTGCTAGTACGCCCTTTCGGATCTATTGTATTCGTGACCGACACATTGTATCTCCAACCTTATATCATTTTACCTCGAGTGAGCTTCGCTTCTCGGTAACTTGAATTAATGTTAACAATTGCTTCTAGCAGTTACTAGAACGCTCATTTCGAGCCGACCATACTTGCGTTCAGAACAATTATACTCTCTATGGCTTTTTGCCTTCTTCATTACACTCAAAATGGGCCATGCCCCCTGAGCGATTTGAAAAGAAAAAACCATAGTGCTTTCCATTTATGATCACCATATTCTTGTGATTTCTAATAGATGTGGTCTTGTTTCAGAAGTTTTTCAAAAACTAACAATGGCAGCTTCATTGACCATCACCTTTGACGAGAACAAGTACCAGCTCATGCTTCAAGGGAAGCAAAGCAAGCGCACTTACAAGCGCCCTGCCAGCTGCCGAAGCGTCACCTCCCTCGGCAACTCTCAAAACACCGGGTCAACCTCCACTCCCCGGACTATCGTCTTCGGGTCACTGGGACCATTCCCACTACCCGTAGAAGAGACAGCGCCTGCTAAGAAGCAGAAGACCGCCCCTGAATGTGTCGCTGCCCCGTCACCAAAGGTGGTCACCAAGAAACCTAAGGCTCGTGGCAATCCCGCGAAGCCTCAACCTGCAAAAAACCAGGTCTGCCCCAAGACTTGATCCCCGCAATCTTCACTAAAATAAAGAAGGTCCCGGACATCTGCAAAGCCAGCATACCTAGCTCCTCTCAAGGAGAACCAGTTCTATCCTCTCGCTTACATCAAAGGGGAGAAACCTACCCGCCACCGAACTACGAAACCAACCCAGCACGAGCCGGCTTGCTCATACAAGCCCAAAATCAAGTCGTGCATCACAAGGCCTCGACAAGAACCTGCCAAGGCCTGCTCTCCTGCAACTCGACCCTTCATCTCAACAGGGGCCGAGCTTGCAAAATTTAAAGCTTCGCTGCGACAGGCTAAGGACTGCATCCAGATCTTGTCCATGCCAGTCTTCAAGGAAGACAAGCTCGGTTGTTGCGCACGAGGGACAACATCCTTCATTGCCAAAGCGTAGCCTGGGCTAACTGAAGCTCAAATCGCTCGTCATTTACGTCGCCGCGCGGCATGTCGACAAAAGAGATTAGAGAAGCAAAGAACCCAGCATTTTGAGCTTCAAGTCTCCCAAAAATGGGTCGAAAAAGAAGCTCCTGACCAAGTTGCGGCTGTCCGCATGGTTGGCAAAACCAAGAGACGCCAGAAATCGGCAACGAAAATACATGTCAGACGGCCGGTGACACGTAGCATCTCCCGAACACGTAGACATCAGGAAGACTCTCCCCCTCCTTCAAGCCAAGGACATCAGAGTGATCATTCCTCGGGCTCTTCATCCAGAGAATGAGCTCCAGCTCAGTCACTAAGACAATATCCTCTTTCGACTCACGAAGAGTGAATGTCCTAGTCACAAACTCTGAGCAGCCTCCACCGAATGATAACATGGCTCTACGCATTCAGTAGTTAGAACAAGGACAGCAGATAATAGAGAATCTAATGGAAAACCTCCTCCTCACTCTCCAGCGTCCACCAAACAACGATGAAGTTCCTCCACACGATGAGGCAAACGGTGGAGAAGATGAGTCACACGCCCTTATTAAAAAGGACGTTGACAATATCCTCGCCAAAGCAAAAGAAGAGGATACACTAAAGGAGCATGGAATCAAGCCACCATATCCCTTATGGATGGACTCGGTTCCGTTCCCTCTAAAGTTCAAACAACCTCTTCACCAAACATATACGGGGAAAGGTTCAGCTAGACAGTATGTCATCCACTTCAAGATCCTAACGGGAGCTATTGCGGATCAAGATGCTCTCAAGATTCGTCTCTTTGCAAGCACCCTGAAAGGTACAGCCTTTAATTGGTACTCCACTCTGCCAGAGGATTCCATTCAAAACTAGACCATGCTAGAGACACGCTTCCTAACCCACTTCAAAGGTGAGGATCATCCTATTACTATGGCTCAGCTCTGCGGCCTAAAACAGGGAGAGAATGAGTCCACATACGACTTCATTCACAAGTGGAAAGCAATGGCATACAAATGCTCAGATGTGCTGCCACAAGCGTTGCCAGTCGACATCTGCCGAAACAATATGAGAGCAAGGATCCGCTCCATGATCATCGGCAACAAATCAAAGAATTTGGGAGAACTCCTAAAAGCATCTATAGAGGCTGAAACAGTGATCAAAGACCTCAACAGTCAGAAGTCATCAAAGAAGGAGCCAACCACCATTCCGACCTCCAAGCCAAAGAAAAAGGAGGTTCTCAATGTGCAAACCAAGTCAGCTCCTTAGCCGCCAAAGAAAGCTGAAAACAAAGCTGCAAGTAAGAGACCTGAACTATCTGATGCCTTTAAAGAGCAAGTAGAGAAGAAATACCCGTTTGATGAAGATGTTGAAGAAATATTCGGGGCTCTCTTGGCAAATGAGAAACTTTCCTTGCCTGACCCCAAAAGACCGAGAGATGTTGGCAAAACCAACAATCCCCGATATTGTCAATACCACCAAATGGTCTCACATCCTCTCAACCAATGTTTTGTTATGAGAGAATATCAACGAGATGTGGAAAAACGGAGTCATCACCTTTGATAAAAACTACAGGTCTGCCTCCGTTAACATAGTGTCATATGGACAAACATCAAAGTCACCAAGGGAAAAAATCATTACTTCCTTCAAGGTGATAAAAATGACCCAAACGTCTCAAGAGCCGGTGCCTTACCCAACACCAGAAGGACAGCCCATATGGGTACATCCCGATCTCCTGGAAGATGAAAATTGGGAGATCGTTAAAACAAAGTCAACCGCTCAACAGCGAAGGCATGCCAAGAGACAACTCCGTAAGCTCAAACAGCAGGAGAAGGCTCAAACCAAGCAAGAGGTCCCTGAAAAGGCAGAAACCTCCTCTACCGCCTCACTGGGGGCAACAGAGGAGTCTCTTCCCAAGGCTTCAAAAGTGGTAAGAAAATTCACCCTCAGTGATTTCATGCCACCACGACTCAGAGATGAGACTACGCAAGGGGCATCATACTCTTGTAACTCGATAGTTAGATTCTCCATGGATGGATATGAGTCCAGTGACACTGCCAGTGACACCGATGAGTGGGAGGAATCCCTTGAAATCGGAGAATATCTCTCTGATGAAGAATGGATACTAGGATCCCACCTTATGCCAGTAATCTGGTATAATCCCTTCCAGCCACAAGGATCCTGGTCTGATGATGATGAAGACCAAGAGGTTGTTCAAGAAAATGCTGTCAATCCAGCACTTGCCAATCCTCTAGTGGACCCCAACAAGGTTGAACCACAAGGAGTAGATGAAGAAGAAGATTTGGCTCCTATGCCTGATCTCGAAGAATATTTAAGGATCTTGCAGCGCCTTGCCATAGAGCAAGAGTAGGATCGCATCAATCAGCTTCATCAAAATCTAGAACCGGAAGTACCGGAGAATCTACAAGCATCTCCTCCAGTGACTCTGGAAAATAAAGAAAGTTACTGGATTGATGATCCTCTTACATCGGAAGATGAGTCTGATTCCCAACAGTTCATTATGGAGGCATCTTCTATCGAAGTTGCCTGCAATGTGATAGTTCAGGAGGATAGTGCCTCTGAAGCTTCATCTGCTGAGGCCACAGACTCTCAAGATGCATCCGGTAGCATATCTTCTGGAGCTACATATTCTCGGGTGACTTCCACTGAGATAGCATCCTCTTAGCCTTCGTCTCCTGAAACTGTGACATCAGAATTCAAGCCTCTTCCGACTGATCACCATGAAGAGACTCTAGCTGATGAAGTCTTCAAAGAAAACCCAATCAATTAGTCTCAGATACCCAACCTCATAGGAGATGTCTGGACCGATGAAATACTGGACAAAGAAGAAAAGTTGTTGGAAGCTGTTCAGGACTTGTTCCCGGAAAATGCTCCATGCAACGCAATAACTGAAGACGACAACGCTGCTGCAGAAGCGTTTTCAGCAAATGGGGAGGATCAGCCCCTTGAGCCCGAAGGGGGTCTTCGAAAAGAAGAACCACCTCTAAAAGCTTTTGAAGTTGGGAAAGGTACCCGCTCTAGCCGGGATTACCACAAAAACTACAACCAACCTTCTTCTTCTTCTTATGTAAATCCTTCGGGAAAACAAGTTGTAAATGCCCCAAGCGGCAATGATAATGAAAATGTAGGCCCCAAGGAGGCTTTCAAGTATGACTTGATCGAGCACTTCAAACACATAGCTGCACGACTGCACATCCTAGACTTATTACGAATGTTACCACAAACTCGTGATAGTCTCATTTCAGAACTGCAAAGGCTGAATGTGGATGTCGACAAACATGCCCCACAAGTCCTACAAATTGAAATGGACTATAGGGTTAAAAAGTCAAAAACCTCCTCAAAGGGAGAAACAAAAATGAAACTAAGGGACCTTGCACTAAATGCCTCTCGGTCCAAAAAGCCGCAAGTGCCACCATCACCTTCAATAAGGAAGACCTCCTGCTAGGTGAGACAAAGCACAACCGACCCTTGTACTTCACAGGTTATATTAAAGAGATGCCGATACACATAGTCCAAATCGACCCGGGTTCTGCACTCAACCTCATCTCTACTACGGTACTCGAAAAGCTGGGTATCCCACCTAGCAAACCGAGTCACACATCTGTGTCCATCTTTGGATACGATGGGAGTGCTCAAAGGCCCATTGGAAAAATTAGGTTTAGGTTGCAAATCGGTGATCTTATCTCTGAAGTCACCGTATATACAATAAAGACCCCTTCATGCTACAACATCCTTCTCAAACGCCCCTGGATACACGAGAATGGTGTCGTCCTTTCAACCCTACATCAGTGCATCAAGTTTGTTGGCGACAACGGCTTGATACATCGAGTGTTTGCAGACAAAAAGCCCTTCAAAGGCAAAGAAGTCCATTTCACAGACTCTCAGATGTACAAGGACGAGAAAGAGAAGGAGGAGGAGAAAATAGCATCCTTTGCTGGCAATCTCCAAAAAGATAAATGCAAGGCTCCTCAGCCATCATCAGAAAAAAAAAACAAACCTTCCGGCAAATCCGATGAAAGCAATCCGTCTCCCTTCGTTGTCTCCTTTAAATCTTCCAAACCTTTGGTAATCACTACTAAAGTAAAGAAGACAAAGCAAAAGACTAAGAGCAAGTTTGTTGTCTCCTTCGTGTCTATCATATAAGACATGGATTCGGATTCGGATTCAGAGCCCGAAGACGATACTTCGTCAAGCCAAGCTGATACTCAGCAAGTTCAGCCTGCCCTCACTCCATTGGAGACACCGGCTAACGTAGAAGATCCCGCGTCTGCTAACTTCATCGTTTCGGCAACAAAGCCAAAAGAGAAACAAATCTTCTTCCATAGGTCGGACGCTTCTTCATCAAACTCCTTGCATGAACCTTTCTAAAATGAAGGTATGCCTCAACTATCCTTGTATAGTCCAATGGCACAAGCTATCATGAAGAAAATGGGCTACGACGCTCAAAATCCAATTGGTTTGGGAGGTGGCCGTGGTATTCTCACACCATTGGAACCCACCCTGACCAAAAGTCAGCTGGAAGATTGGAAACTCCATCGTCGCATAGACAAGTCTTAATACGGGTTGGGGTATGATCCTAACACTCCGATGAGACAGTTAAAACAAAGGTTGCAGAGTCGTTTTGCCAACCAAGCCTCGACATCTCGTGTCGATGAAGACATCGATCTCCCTGGATATCTCTTTGAAGAGTTACCCGACAAAGACCCAGGAAGCTCATCAAATTGGTACGATTTCTCTGATGATGAAGAGGATTTGTCCGATGACACAGACGCACAATTCTCTGATTCAGATGAGCCATCATCTCCAAAAGAAGTGCCTTACTTCAACCCAGTTTCAGCAGTTGATTGGGATCATCTTATAGCAAGTCTTGAGAAGAGTATCGATCAAGAAGATTTATGGACAGAAGCGGAGCCATAGTCTGAAAATGCCCTTGGAAATCCAGAAGGTTTTGTTGAGTTGGAAGCCTCCGAAAATATTATGGAGGTACTACCTTCAAACCTTCCAACAGAAGATTCTATTCAAAAGATAGACTTGGGAACACCTGATAACCCACGTCCTATATTCATAAGTAAGAATATAAAGGATGATGAGTTACCCGAGTACGTCTCGTTTCTTCGTGAGTTTGTTGATTGTTTTGCATAGTCTTATGCTGAAATGCCTAGCTTAGATCCTAAGATAGTAGTTCACAAACTCAACCTGCAAGAAAATATCAAGCCTGTCAAACAAGGACAAAGAAGATTCCGTCCTTATGTGATGGACAAAATTGAGCAAGAAGTTCAGAAACTCAAAAACGTTGGCTTCATCCGCGAGGAACGGCATCCTGAATGGTTGGCCAACATCGTCCCCGTGACAAAGAAAGATGGGCAAATCAGAGTCTGTATTGACTATAGAGACCTGAATAATACATGCCCAAAGATGAATTCCCGCTCCCCATACCGGAGGTAATGATTGACAATACCTACGGGTTTGAGCGAATGACTTTCATGGATGGCTTCTCTGACTATAACCAGATAAAGATGCATCCTGAAGATGAATGGCATACATCATTTCGGACCCCATTTGGCGTGTATTGCTACACTATCATGCCATTTGGTCTGAAAAATGCCGGTGCAACATATCAAAGGGCTATGATGAAGATATTCCAAGATATGCAGCACAAGACAATCAAATGTTATGTTGATAACCTAGCCGTCAAAAGCAAAAGAAAAAAAGACCATCTCAAAGATCTTCGAGAAGTCTTCCTCCGGCTTCGCAAACACAAATTGCGAATGAATCCCCTCAAATGCTGCTTCGGTGTTTCATCGGGTAAGTTCCTTGGATTCATAGTTCGGAAAGCTGGAATAGAACTTGACCCCATCAAAGTCAAGCAATTCTAGAAATGCCATCTCCAAAAACCCTACGAGAACTAAAAGGGCTTCAAGGGAGGTTGGCATACATCCGACGGTTCATTTCCAACCTATCAAGAAAGTGCCGTCCATTTTCTCGACTAATGAAGAAAGGCGTAGACTTTGTTTGGGATACAGAATGTGAAGCTGCATTTCAAGACATCAAGTCATACTTGACCAAACCTCCGGTGTTGGCTACTCCCACAACCAGAAAACCTTTCATTTTGTACACAAGAGCTCTCAAATATTCTTTGGGCGCTTTACTTGCACAAGAAAATGATGGAGGAAAAGAAGCTGCTCTATACTACCTCAGTCGCATGTTGGTAGGTGCAGAGCATCGCTACTCTCCAGTCGAAAAAGAATGCCTGGCAGTGATGTTCGCCGTACAAAAGCTACGTCACTATTTGCTGTCAAACACAGTATACCTAATATCGATGATCAATCTCTTAAAGGTCCTTGTCACGAAAGCAAGTTCCCTCAATGCCCGGCTGGCAAAATGGTCCATCATTCTGTCACAATTTGATATTAGATATATACCCAAAAAAAGGCAATCAAAGGCCAAGCTCTAGCAGATTTTCTTGCAGAGTATCCATTGCCTAAGGATTCTCCATTCAGGCATGATCTCCCAGACAAGCCTGTTTACAGTGTGGAAACCTCCTTATCAAATGCCTCCTGGAATATGTACTTCGATGGTGCAACCAGGACAAATGAAAGAGGAAAGCTGATATCGGGAATTGGCATCCTCTTTGTTAGCCCCGACAAATACATGATTCCACACGCATTTTCGCTACTGGAACCATGTTCAAACAATGCAGCTGAGTACTAAGCCCTGATCGTAGGATTGGAACTCGCCCTCAAATCCGGTATCACCATGCTGGGAGAATTTAGGGACTCCCAACTGATCGTCAACCAGATGAATAAAAAATATGAAATCGGGAAGCCTGATCTGTTGCCTTATTACAACAAGGCACAATCACTTTGACAAAAGTTTGATGTCTGTCACATCACCCACATCCGCAGAGGTGAAAACATTTATGCAGATGCCCTGGGCGGACTTGCTGCATCCATGGCAATCCAAGAAGGGGAAAACATGAAAATTACAATGTGTCAAAGGAGGATTCTCCCTCCTTGCAACACACACCAAGCAGTCGCTGAATGCCACCGAGTGGTCGGAAGTCAGATTTCCATTCTTAGACCTTCGAGCAGCGACTGGAGGGATCTGTTCATTGATTACATTATATTCGAAATCCTACCTGAAGATCCAAAAGAGCGGGTAAGCATTCAAAGACGAGCCCCAAATTTTCATTTGGATATTCCCTCCAAAATGCTTTACAGAAAATCCTTCAATGGAGTACTTCTACGCTGTTTGTCACAACAAGAGGCGGAAGAAACTCTAAAAGAAGTTCATGCTGGTCTTTGTGGAGCCCATCAGGCCAGTCCTAAGCTCTATGATCAGATAAAAAGATTAGGTTACTATTGGCCTACCATGGTAGCTGACGCGATGCAATTTGCTAAACATTGCCAACAGTGCCAAGTTCATGGAGATTATATACACATGCCTCCAGAATGGCTACATCCTACAGCAATCTCATGGCCCTTCGAAGCCTGGGGTATGGACATCATAGGTCCTATCTCTCCCACATCAAGCAAAGGTCATCGCTTCATCTTCGCCGCTACGGATTATTTCTCCAAGTGGTCAGAAGCATTTGCGTTCAGTGAAATGAAGACCTCATCAGTCCTTCAATTTTTGCGCACCAACATCATTTGTCGCTTCAGCATACCTAAAAGATTCGTCCATGATAACGGACCACAATTCCGAGATCACAGATTCTACAGGTTCTGCGACAAATATAAAATCCAAAGTTGTCCTTCGACTCCGTATAACCTGGCAGCAAATGAACTAGCAGAAGCCTTCAACAAGACACTCTGCAAAATTATCAAGAAAATGGTCTCTAGTCACAAAAGAGATTGGAGCGATAAACTGCTTAAAGCTTTATGGGCCTATCAAACTACCGTTCGAGGACCAACCCATAGCACGCCATTCTCCTTGGTCTATGGATGTGAAGCAGTTGTCCCTCTAGAGGTACAAATTCCTTCCTTAAGGGTATCTCTATAAAATGAAATGACGCAAGAAAGCAACGTCAAATTGAAACTCCAAGGATTGGATAATCTCGATGAAAGACGGCTCGAAGCTCTACAAAGCGTTGAGCTTTACCAAGCACGCATGGCAGGATCTTTCGACAAGAAGGTCAGGCAATGCGCCCACAAAAAGGGTGACTTGGTTCTTACGGTGAAAAATCCAATGGTTTTTTCCCACAAGTCCAAAGGCAAATTCGAACCAAAATGGGAGGGACCCTTCTTCATCGACAAAGTCTTCTCCAACGGCGCATATGCTCTTCTAAACATGGAGGGCGGCAGATGTATGCTGCCCATCAATGGCAAGTTCTTAAAGCGGTACTACCCTTGAAGACTTCCTACATCGGGTCAGATCGATGCCTGCACGGCCAAATCCGATTTCTAGGTACTTGCTCGTCAAACCCACCCCATTTTTTTAGAGTTTTCATCCCTATGTTGAAATTTCTAAAAAGCCCAAAACAATGCTTACTTTCAATGTTTCATTGTTAAAAAAAAATAAAAATAAATAAATAAAAAACCCAAAATCCAAGTTTAGGAGTCTCTTCCCTAACTTGACCAAAACTTTCGTTCCTTGAACCCAAAATTCATGGTTTGAAAAAAACATAAGGACTCAGGGATTTCCACCGTAGTCCACCCCGACTTTTACCACCAAAAATGGTTTTAAGTCAAAATTTATGACCCTCGTGTCTTTAAACAAAAAATGGTTTTTCAAAAAACCGTGGGGAAGCGACGTTTAGTCAATACTCACACAAAACCCAAAATTGGAAGGATGCGAACCCCATTTGATACTTCCAAAACCTCAAATCGCAAGGAAGCGACACCTCGTCGATACTTGCAAAATTTCAAAAAATCGTGGAGACACAACATTTCAGTTGATATCCACAACCCGAATTTCAAAATAAAAACAAAGGTTTGAAAAAACCTCAAATTTCTAAAATCGTGGGGAGGCGACATTCCATCGATACCCACAAAACAAATTTTTTGGAAAAAAGGCAGGGAAGCGACATTCAGTCGATACTTGTACCAAAATCCGCGAGGAGGCGACATTCCATCGATACTTGCAACCGAATGAGCAAGGAAGCGACATTCCATCGATACTTGCAATACCATTCAGCAGGGAGGCGACTCTTAGTCGATACTTGCACTTTGAAAACCAAAAAACCCAGCTTTTATGCCAAAAACCTGGCTTTCATGCCAAAACCAGAAATCTGGCTTCCACGCCAACAAAACAAAACCTGGCTTTCATACAAAAAATCAAAAATTTGGCTCCCATGCCGACAAAACAAAACTTGGTTTTCAAAAAACTCGGCTTACATGCCACAAAACCTGGCTTTCATGCCAAACAAACAAAAAATTGCCTCCCATGCCACAAACAAAATTTTGGCTCCCACACCACAAAATCTGGCTCTCATGCCAAAAAAACAAAATTTTGGCTCTCGTGCCACAAAACTAAAACTTGGCTTTCACGCCACAAAAATCAGCTCTTATTCCAAAAACTGGGCTTCCATGCCGTAAACAAAATTTTGCCTCCTAAGCCACCAATATTCGGCTTTCATGCCATTCAAAATTCGGCTTTCATGCTATCTAAAAAATCAGGCTGTTTGCCACAAAATCAGGCTTTTCGCCACAAAATCTGGCCTTCATGCCCAAAACAACCCTTTGACAAAAGATTTTCACAAAATAACAACCTTTTGATCAAATTTTCAAATAAACATTCCCATCCAACTTTTACTTACTTTCATCAAAAAGAATTTAAGTAAAACGAGAGAATATAAAATAAAATAAAATAAAATAAAAGGAAGAAGGTGCCAAAAAAATGTTTATACATGAAGGTACCAGAGGAAAAGAGGAAAAGTTTGTTACAAAGTCAGGAGACTAGTCCGACATGGTCTTCAGCCAAAGACTTAACTCTTCAAGCAAGCTCTTGGCCTTAGCCTCCAAAGCTTCCAGGCCGCGTTTCTTCAGTATTTTCCCATAAAATGTAGTAGGCCGTCGTGACCCATCTTCAGCACGAGGAAGCTTTTCCCAGAGAATTTGCCATTGTTCATATTCCTGAGTCTTCCTCCGGAGATTGCTTTCAGGCTCCTCAACTTGGGGAATGAGAGTCCTCTCTCTATCGAGGGCTTTCAAAATAGCAGTCCACTTGGCAACAGCTTATTCTTCCAATAGCTCAAGGCACTGTCTGGCCTCAATGACCTCCTTATCGAGACGGTGCTAGTCCTGTGTTAGCTCGATAATAGCCAACTCGATGACGTTCCTCTATCGAACGAGTTGCTTCTGATTCCGCGAGATCTCATTCAGTTTAGATTTAACCTCGCTAGAAGGCTTCAAAAACATCTCGTTGAAGAAGTTACCATTTGGAAAGCTCTTGGTCTCAATCTATTTATTGCTTAGAGCAATGACTTCATCAACAGAAGCCTTGGCGTCTGTAAAGTCTAGACCGACTTATTCGCTATCGGCAAGATTGTCCTGTACGTGCTTAATCATGCCGAAGCCAACCTCCAAATGGCCAGAAGGAAGAGTCTCGACCCATGAGTTCAATACTCTCTTCAACACCTTCCTAGCAAACTGAAGGGATGGCTCAGATGAAGACTCGCCATGCTCTGTTGGTCGACTGCCCATGTCATGCACCGTTGGAAAAGTAATCAAGAAGCTCTTTTCAACCGGAGCCGCTGGAGAAGGAATATTAGCCTGCGGACTCTCCTCTGCCTCACCAAAACTGGTGGAAGAAGCCCCTACCCCTGGATCAGCCGCTGGCACCCTCTGCTTTGGCTCTGAGAATGATAGAGGAATTTCCCCTGTCACCTCACAACCTGCCAATGAAAGATGAAAAAGGTATGAATATGATCTTGTCAAAAATCAAAAAATCAAAATTATCACTACAAAGTACCTTCTTCAACGACCTGCGGAATGCTTTCTGCCTCCATGAGCTCATCCGAAGCATCGTCAAAAGTTGCATCCATAGATGGCTCAAAGTCGTCGGAATCCTTTGGCAAGTCAGCTGGCAAGAAAACAAAAAAATATGTCAGCAAGTGACGGTTAAGAAAAACAAAGAGAAAAAATACAGAGAAAATGATACCAAGTGGAGATTCTTGGTCTACTTCAGAATCTCTGGGTTCTTCCTCAGATGCCATGACCGGATCCGTCACCGCCACATCGGTCGAAACCTCAGGCATCATCAAATCATTATCTTCTGCCAAAAGAAAGAAAAGCAGTAGATCAAAAACAAAAGCCTCATAAAAAGAAAGAAGCGGAAAAAGAGAGAAGAAGGGTCATACCATCACTACTGATCTTTTGTCCCCCGGCTTCTCTTCTCTAGAGGCTCGTCATCATCCCCTGATGCCTCCTCAGCAATGGTGGAAGGAATTTCCAGATCAGGAGAGTTTTCGTGCCGTCTCTTACTTCGGCGCTGTCCTCTTCTCCTCTTGCTCCTACGGGACGAATTGCTGGAAGTTCCCGCCCCGCCATCGAAATCTGGCCTCTCAATAGAGTCCTCACCAGATGGTCTGCTCTTGCCGGTAGACTCCATGGAAGCCTTTGCTCACTCGGCTTGTATCCAAGCAGTGACCTCAGTCTCCTCCTCTGCAACATGTTCCAAGACCTCACCAGGTATCTTTTGTGCAGCTTCCGATCTAATGACATCCTGGTCCTCGAGAAAGCCTGTTCTGTGCTTTTCTCCAGAAAGAAAAGCCAGAACTTCTTCTCTGCGGACGCCATCTGACTTCCCAAGACCGTTCCCAGAAGACTGGTTTACATCGAGCTCCTTCTTAGAAAGCCCTCGGTACACTGAAAGGCTCTCCACGAACCATTTCGTGAAGCCAGCAGTTCAGAAGGTGGGCAACTCAAGATAAGGAATCATGACGGTAGTGTCTTCCGCACTATAAAAGGCCCATGCATTTCTCCCGTCCTGCAGACCTCCAAAACGCTTCACCTTGCTCGAAGGCACTCCAAAACACCTTGGGAGAAACCCAACTGCAAGGCAAAACGCAAAGGAACATACGGCTGGATGTCGATGAAAAGATGTCTATGGTACACTATTGTGCCGACACGTATGTTGAAAAGCCACGTTTTCTCCGCGTTTGTCAAAGAATAGTCTCTCCCCGACCCTGCCCTAGTCGAATCACAGAAGACACCAAAATCAAAAGCCTTCTTCCGCAAGCCCAGAGAAAGCTTCACTGAAGACAATCCCAGAATCGTCGGATCCTCAAACGGGCAGATAAGAGAGATTCAGAAACAGGCTTCCCTCTAGCCAACCGAATCATAAAAGGGTCATCATCCTGTGCAGCGCCCAATCAGTGGAAACTGGGACGGTGGTATACATACCACGAATATAAAATATGGGCTGAGAATACCCTGTTCGTGGGAAGCCTAAGCCGAACCAGGAAAGCAGCAGCCTGCAATTCGATGCACAAACAAGAGTAAAGAGCAGGTACCAAAGCAAGCCGCTCTCCAAACACCATCTGATAAGCCGGAAAAATGCAGTGCGGCCTGATGTGGGTACCATCTCCTCCAGCAAAAATAGCCTCACCTAGCCAATAAGTGAGGTAAACAGCGAGGTCTCTCCGCAGCGCAATGTCAGAATGAATGGCGTCTGTGTTTGCGAAGAGCTCCTTCAAATTTTCTCGCATGGCAGAGATCTTCTTCAAATCCGAGTTCTTAGCCCTAGCTTCCTGGGTTGTACTCTCAGAAGACTCCCCGTTGTCAAAGAAGTTGGAAGACAAAATGCTACCACTCCTCCAACTGCTACACCGAACTTTCGAGCCCTCCTTCTCCTTCAAAAAGTCGTAAAACGCGACGAGCTGAAAGTACAAAAGCCTGAACTCCTCAGACTGCTCCTCAAGGACGCTGTCGATAGGCATGAACTCCTCATGGAGTTTGCCGAGGATAGGCAGCCCGGTGATGGCGCTCAATTCCTTTTAAGAAAAACCAATCTCACCTTTCGTAACAATGAAGGTGTTGGTTTGTGGAAGGAATGACTCCAGCATGGCCATAAAGGCCTCATCGGAGAAAACCATGGTTTACCGAAAAGCGCGAACCGCATCAAAGATCTTGGCCTCCTTCAGAATGGCACCGCCAACCTATAGGATGTGATCAGTCCACGACTCCCAGCTAGAGTCAGTACTAAAACGGCCGCGAAGTCGAAAAGGCTTCACCCAATTGCTGCCATCGCCCTTGAAAATACCAAGGCCCACCGGTCTCAAATTGACCGAAGGGTGATCTAAACCTTGGTAGCCCCCGGCCGGCATCAAAATGTCCATACGGGCAGGTGACTGCTCTGCAAAACCAGAAGGGCCGCCAACGAAAACCCCGGTTTTGATCACGTTTGTTCTCTTCACCCAACTTGGAGGATCTTCCCTCTTTGAGCACGTGGAAGAAAGGCTCATGATCGAAATAGTCCGATCGAAGGTCGACCGGGTAGAAACAGTTCTCTTCTCACCATCAACTATGTAAGAGAATTGAAAACATCTCCTTTGGTATGTTGAATCGTCGGGGACTGCATCACCAAAGAAGAAGATAGGCTTGGGCACAATGCTCTGATCGTCCGTGACCCAGGGACGGTTGCTTACCATAATCTTATAAAACTCCTCATCCTTGAGGGCGATCAACCGTTGCCCCATCTCATCTCAATTGAGCGAGTCACACTCTTCCAAGTTCCTTTCAACATACTGGACCTCCTCCCAGGCCTGCTGTACGGCCACATTAGAAGATCTTGTAGAACGGCGAGGCACATCAGTGACAGGTTCCTTACCCGTGTTTGTTCTGAAGGAACTACCTGCAAAGGATGGAAATAGAGAAAATCAAACATCAAAATGACATAATTTTGCTAAAAAAAATTCTAACAAAATTTTGGCATGGTTCCGGGGCAATTCTGAAGAAAATGGAAACACCCCGAAAGAAATAAGGAGCTTGAGGATGGGCTCAACATTGCTCCGAGCTCATAATCAATGGAAAATTCTCGAAGAAGGCTTGAACTCAAACATTGCTGCGAGATCAAACCAAAGCTCCTCAAATATCCGCAAGATTGGAAAAGGGCTTAACATTGCTGCAAGCTCCAGAATCCAAAACTTGCAAAGCTCCTCAAAAATCCCCGCAAGACCAGAAAAGGGCTCAACATTGCTGCGAGCTCTAAATCCCAAGACTTGCAAAAGATTTCCAGGTGTGTACTATCACCCTTCCAATTCTATTTTCTAAAAAAAAAATGCATAGAAGGAAAGTTGTCATGCATGCACGTCTTGAAATCCGGGAAAAAAGAAGGAAAAAGAGAGAAGAAAAGAATCTCTTTCAAAAAAAAAAAAAAAAGGGCAGGCCACGTGGCCGTACGGTCTTGTCTATACGGCCACACACACACACACACACAAAAAAGGAAGAGAAAAAAAGAGAAAAAAAAACACAGTAAAAAAAAAAAAAAAAAAAGAAACCGTGAAAGAAAAAGAAAAGAAGAAAAAAAAGAAAAAAAAAAGAAAGAAAGAGAAAGAAAAAAAAATGTGTGAGAAAAAAAAGAAGAAAAAGAAAGCACGTGAAAAAGAAAAAAAAGAGAGAGAAAGAAAAAGAAAAGAAAAGGAAAGAAAGAAAACTTTTTTCTATTTCTACATGGGGTTTCTTAAGGAAAAAGAAGAAACTTACTTGAAGCCATTGATGAAGAAGAAGAAGAAAGAGCTTGAAAATCCTTGAAGAAGAAGAAGAATTCTTGATCTTGGAGCACTCTTGAAGATTTTTGCAAAAAGAGAGCAATAGCAACAAGAGATCCAACCTCCTTGCTTATATAGAAGAAAGCAAACCAAAAGAGGAAAGAAGGAGAAAAAAAAAGGAGGTAAGTGCTAAAAATTAGCAAACTTCCTAAAAAGAGGAGAAATTTGAGATATTCTCTCCTAAAGAGAAGATCCATTGAAAAATTCTCTCCAAAAAGAGAGGGATTATGAGAAACTTTCTCCCAAAGAAAAATATTTTGAGAAAATCTCTCCCAAAATCAAGGAAACTTGAGAGATTCTCTCCAAGTAAAATATTTTTAGATATTCTCTACCAAAAACAAATATCTTTAGATATTCTTTACAAAAATGACACCACATAAGATCTAAGCCATCTTTAAAGCTTAAGGTCCCATGGGCTAGCCCACATGAGCCAGGTTTGACCACCTAGGCACTAAAAGTGGCTTTTAATCAAAATTCCTCTTACCAAGCCTCCTTTCAGTTGATTGGGTCATACAAAAAAAATCCAAGCCTCATGAGTTTCCAAAAATCCAAACCATCCCACCTCATGAACCAAATTAAGCCAAAACCTTGAAATTGACATTCCACAAAAACCCAAACCACTTCAATTGAACCAAAATTGTCCAAAAAAGTGACAAAAAACCAAACCATGGTCCCCTAACTTGCCACATACAGCTTGTTAGGTTACAAGACCAAAATCAAAATTCTAAACCCGACCCCCTAACCTGCCACATACAGCTTGTTAGGTCACAAGGTCAAAAACCAAAAACTTTCTTGACCGCTTGATGCGCCACATAAAGCCTTTAGGTTCACAAGGTCAAAATGAAAAATCCAAAACCCAAAAACCCAATCCAAATGTCATTTTCAAAATTCCCTTGGAAACTCAAAAGGCTACTCTATCAAAGAAAAATGCTCAGAGACTCCTGGCCAAGTCAGAAGTTCTCCTTCAAAGTTTTCTTCGAGGCACATCGACTGCAAAAGCTGTACAATTCGTCGCTGTACCTCGAGGGGGCATTTGTTGACACCAAAAATGTCACTTTGCCTCCTCAACATCAAAAGCTACATGGAGCCGCATCCTACTACAAACAGGCAAAGCTGCTTCAAGCATCAGATCTTGTCAGAATAAAACAAAAATTGCAAGATCCCTCAAAATAGCCAAAATAAGGGTACACATGAAGTTTCAGGCCATTTCAACATCGTTTGGCCTAACTTCAATCCTCCAATGGCTGAGCAGGAGCTCCCGACGATGACAGTGTTGAAGATAACAAATCTTTGATCAGAGCCTATGGATGGTCTCGAAATACCTCCAAAAGGCTCCACGTCGAATTTCAAGTCAAACCGACACCGTTTGACCCTCAATCTCGAAATACCTCGACAGGTTTTCTTCAGTAGAATCAAGCCAATAAATGAGGAGAAATGTCAAGAAAAATACAAGAGAAAAAAGAAGCAAAAAAGCCCGAAAAACGGCCTAGAAACGGCGACCAAAAATGGGAAAAAATCCCATGGTCGCCAGCGACCATGGCCCAAGGTCGCCGGCCCCATGGTCGCCGGCGACCATAGGGATCCAGGCCACTAAATTTCGCCCGAAAACCCACTTTTTCGGGTATTTTTCGCTCGCGATGTTTGGCCCCTGTGATTTTCTCAAATTCTGATTTTTGAGGCATGATATCCGTCAATCTTCATCAACATCACGGATCTGCCATCAAAATCATTTGATCATCATCGGACACTCCAAGATCGCCAACCGGCCGACCAAAAAAGCACACTTTCTGCCCCACCGATCGTGAAATCGACTGGACAGATGTTGCCGACCCATTGGTGTCAACCAAAGTCTGAATTTGCATGCTCATCCGACATCAAATAACATGCGGATCCATCGATGATCATCGCAAGAAGAATTTCAAAAGACGCGGCACAGCCCGCAACTCTTTAAGCGACTCGGCGACCGATTAATGCTGTTAATTGACTCGTTTATAACAAGTTAATACGGTCATTAACTCATTATTTTGGACGGCCCAATCAAAAGCAAGCAAATGGGAGTTACAAGTCCAATTAATTATGGCAATTAACCATGTAACTCCTATCATTATGGAGTTTAATCATGGTAATTAATCATGAAACCCCCATCATCATGGAGATTAAATGCCCATCATTCTCCATCGGCCAATCAGAATCCAAGAAAAAGGAGTTCCAAAATTATGAAATTAAATCTTGTAACTCCTCCCATCATGGAGCATTAATACCATTAATGCCCATAAACCTTCCTAATGGCTACCAGAAGCCTATAAATAGGCAGTCATTCCAAAGGGAAAGGGTCCGAAAAAATCATCTGACGAGTGTTCTGAAGAAGTGTCCGAGAAATCTCTGCTCAAAGAAGCTCTCTTACCTTGAAGAAACTCTGCTGCAAACACTTCAAGGTGATTGAAGTCCCTTGGGGGGCCACCCCGCCCCCAAGGTTTCCCCTCTTCTTCTATCCAACGTGGCGTAGATGTAGCTTTTCATTCTGTCTACCCAGATTTTTATTGGATATAGGACCTTCCTTTAGTCTTTGTCCTCTAAAAATCTGAGGTCCAAGCCAAGCCAAGTGAACTAAAGTATCAAGTGTTCTCATCTGAAGGACGATGGCGAAGTCCATACATGACTCGTGACCGTCGATCTGAACGAGCCCCCACAATCTCCTGAGAAGTCAGATCCCTCTTTCTTTCTTTTCTATTGTATTATGTATTTTTTTAAAGAGACAAAAAAAATCACAATTCTTGTCTTTCATTATTGATAAGATTTGTAAATCGCCTTTCAAGGCAAAATCGCCTTTCACGGCAAACTAAACAAAATCGCCTTTCACGGCATTCTAAATCTGTCTCTTTCTTTAAAATATGTGCAATGGAAAGTTAGAAAAAAAATTTAATTTCCTTTCTACTTGTGAAGGCGAATCTTCGGATCACCATTTCAAATTCCGAGTAGAATAGAAAATCTGACATACCCGTACAAAATGTTGATGCTCGCTTTTTTTTTTGCCCTGCCGCACCCCAACGGACCCGTGACGGAGGAAAGCAAGAAAAAGCCGGGACCATCATTCATTCTTTCAAGAGTAGCTTTTGTTGTAGACAACTCAATGTACACCATATTCAATTTTCCTTGAAGATCAAGCTTTTGGTTCTTAAGAATGGCTACTTCACTTTGGAGATCTTTCAGATGCTTTTCATCATCACACCCATTTTTGCCTGCATCATTCGACAGTTCAGTCAACTTTGAACACTTCAATTCCAATTGATTTATATTTCTCTAAGCTTCATTCAATTCATTGGATAAGGTAGAGTTTTCAAGCTTCAAGTGTTTCAACTTGACTGACTACTTGTCATTTATCTTTACGAGCTTCATTGAATCTCTTAAAAGCTTTTCACATTGAGTTTCCAAGTATTGATCATCATCAAATGATTCGTGAAAATTCACTTCATCTTCTGACTTAGAAACTCTGTTAGAAGAACCCTGCACAGAAGAGATTTTAGAAGATCGAGACATAAAGGCAATAAATTTTCCTTCTAGGATTGACTCTGATTCACTCTTCTGTTCCTCGGAGTCATCATCCCAAGTGACATTTAGAGCTCTATCCAAACGCCTATCAACACGATTAGCACACTTAGCAGCAATGTGCCTATGTCCTTGACATTCAAAGCATTTGGTGTCTTCTAAGGAATTGTTCGAAAAACTTTTACCAATGGGCTTGTCAATCTTAGGGACATAATTGTTCCTAGTTTATCCCTTGTTTTTCAAAAAATTCTTCTTCAAGCCACTCTTGTTTTTATTCAAAAAAATTTTGAACTTCTTCACAAAGAAGTCCTCTAGATCTTCATTATTTGAAGTGGTCTTTGTTTCATCCTCAGATTCACAACCGTCAATCTTAGAGGACACAAGGGCTATTCCTTTATGTTTAAGGGTAGGTAGGTGATTGGCCTCATATGTTTGCAAATTTCCAACCAGTTCTTTAACCCTTTGGGCTAGTTTGGCACTTTACTAACGCAGTAAAAGTCAAGTAAAACTTTTATTTTTTAGATAGAATGTCACATCAAAAGCACTTTAATTCAAAACTCCCTCCATCTTTTTCAAAAAAAGTCAAAAAACAACCACCTGTATCTACTAAAATACAAAAAAAAAAAAAAAAGAAAAAAAAAACTCTACTTTCCCATACAAAAAGTGAAAAAAATCGCATAACAAACAACTAAAAATAAAATACCATCATAACCCACCTATATTTTATTCTTTCTTTAAAATCAACTTTACTTCACTTGACTTTATTAGTAGAATTGTCAAACTGACCCTAAAGGTATCCGGTTTCTTAGTCTCCTCAATTGCCACCACTTTAGCATGAAACATTGGGGGAAGAGATCGTTAGATCTTCTTAACCACTTTACTTTCTGGAATTGGTTCTCCCAAGCTGAAACTGTTATTGACTATGTCACTCAATTTCAAATTGAAATCATCAAAAGTCTCAAATTCCTTCATCTTTAATGATACAAAAGCGTTGGTGAGATTTTGGAGCTTGGTCTATTTGACTTTATCTGTACCCTCATGGACTGTTTGGAGAATGTCCCATGCTTCCTTAACGGTGGAGCAAGAGGAAATTCTTCAAAACTCCGAAGTAGTGAGACCATTATAGATGGCATTGATAGCCTTACTATTAAAATTTCAGGCATACTTCTCCTCCTTGGTCCATTCAAATGTTGGTTTGGGAACAATTCTCCCATCAATTTCAATTTCGGGTGAGAATACCCATCTTCAACACAATCCCAAATATCATCATCGATAGATTTCAAAAACACTATCATCCAAACCTTCCAATACGCATAATTTGATCCAATTAACAAGGGAGGCTTATTGGTGGAGGTTCCTTCTTTATTGAATTCCATATTCTAGATCTGATGGATTGATTCACACAATATCTTAATGTGACACGCTCTGATACCAATTGAAGTTTTTAAAACCCCAAGTTCTAGGGGTTAAGGTCCCAAATTAGATTTCTAATATGCAACTCAAACAACAATCACAAAATCAACAATCAATCACCACAAAAGATACAATGATATACGTGGAAAAATCCAAACAGGGAAAAAACTACGGGTCCCGGAACTCAGTCCAGCAAAAAGATTAAACACTAACAATTCGAAGATTAAAAGAGAACTTACAACCCCTCCCCAATTGAACAACAACCGAAGGACTGTAAAACCTCATGCGAGCGCCTTGCCGTTCATCTTCTCCCGTGCTTGACTCTTCGTTTTCTACCTCGAAGCAACTCCAAGAAGGCAACAATACAGGAATGATGGAGATGAGCTCTAGATATGGAATTCTCAAACCATGAAGAGTGAATTTCTTTAGAGGATGAATGGATCTCTCTCTATGACAGCAGCTTTGCTTTTTATCTCCAAGAGAGGCAATTGTGGCAAAATATAACAGCCCTTATATAGTGGAACCACTAGGGTTTTCCCAAAATAGAATTTTGTTACGAACGCTCGAACTCTTTAATGAAGAGTTCAAACTCTTGTGCATTCTGAAAATTGGTCTAGGAACTGCTAGCAGGTAAAGCTCGAACTCTTAAGCTGAGAGTTCGAACTCTTGTACTTTCTAGAAAATGGCCTGGAAACTGCTAACAGGCAAAGTTCCCTTGAGCTGAGAGTTCAACTCTTGAGCTGAAAGTTCGAACTCTTGTGCTTTCTGGAAAATGGTTTGGAAGCTGCTGACATGCAAGTTCGAACTCTTGAGCTGAGAGTTCGAACTCTCCTCTTCTCTTGAAAATGGCCCGGAATCTACTGGCAGGCAAAGTTCGAACTTTTGAGCTGAGAGTGCAAACTCTGCTCTTCTCTGGATTTTGGCTTGGAGAATTCTAGCAGGCAAAATTTGAACTATTGTGCTGAGAGTTTGAACTCTTGAGCTTTCTAAAAAATGGCTTGGAGACGGACTTCTCATGGAACGTTAGAACATTCAAACGAACACTTCAAAAATGAGGATTCTTGCAGTCTATTCTAGAAAGAAATGAAAAGCACAAAGGTCAATCCCAAGTTTTGTACAATCCCCTGAATTATGCCAACACTCAAAACCTTACAAATACCATCCCCTCTAACAATATATTCTAAAATTTTATTTCAATAGAAGTGGGTCCCACCTTCCAATTGAGCACATGATGGAGATGTGATTAACGCCATGTAAAAGAAAAACCAGTGAAGTGGCCCGTGACTCCATTGTTGGGCCCACTTAAAGAAGATCTGGACCATTCGAGATGAATTCTATATCCTTCAGGGATATATTCTAAATTTTAATATCAATACGAGTGGGGGCCAAACATATGATTGACCACATGATTGGTTGTAGATATTGCTACTTCAAGTGGTTTTTTAAAATAAAAGAAATCAAGTGGTTTTGAATTGAGGCCACATAAAATGGTCCATCTATGATTTTATATGGAGTTGTTTTATTTACATACAAGGCTCTCATATATTCTATAGATTATTCTTTATAAGAATTTATATGAATTATTTGATTATTCTATGTCAAATGTACTAAGAGCAATGACCAAAAGGTTCTAGTGAAGGACGACGATATCAAAGAAACATAGAGGAAATATTTTAGCTAATTTTTAAATGAAGATTATATAAGAGACATAAGAACAAGAGATGATACTTTGTCAGTAGAACATACTTTTTTCTGTAAGTTTAGGGTGGTGGAAGTGAGAAAAACATTTAAACAAATGAAAACAAGAAAGGCTACAAGTCGATGACATTCCAACAGAGACTTTGGAAATGTTTAGGAGAAGTTGATCAAGGAGCCAGGCTTACATAGCGATCTTTCTTTAGAGAATAAAAAAAAATACGGTCATCTCTAATGACTTATCAATGACCAGGTCTCCGCTGATCGTTGATCGATGCATTAGAACTATTTTATCCCAGTTTGAACACATCATCCATTGTGGTCCTCTCAGTTCAAGATCAAGCTAGAGGATTTCAACCGTACATTTTTGTCAAATGCAAGGTGTTGCATCATATGGAAATAGGAGGACAAGGCCAAGTTTGGGTTAACAAAAAATGGTTTGGCCCAGCCCCAGTAATTTTGATCCTTGATCCGTACCTAATGCATAGGCCCGGGTTGGCTCAAGATCTCTAGTCGCCGCTTTGGGATTGGGCGCATTTCGCTTGTTTGCGGAATTTTAGGCCTGCGATCATGGCCCAAGTGTGTTTTTCTGCTCTAACACACAAACTATTCTAGTTCCAGGCATATGCGCCGGTAAATAGCTTGATCTGGTCTCTCATTTTTAACACTTTTGTGACTATAATTTTGTTGCAAGTTGGCCCCAAATGCAACTCCAACCTAGTCCATTAGGCCTGTATTGAGCCCCATAACAACAATTGGCCAAGCTGGGCCCAAAAGATAAGTCGTACATACAGTTGTAATTGTAGTTGCTATATAATGGAACCATTTGAATATTGGTTGTGGGGCCCACTTAGATGCTTGACAATCAAGAAGAGTAGACAAATAGACATATTTGAATGTTGATAGGGAGTGTAACTAATATTAGTGTCATCAAATGATCCTAACCCTCAATTTAAAGGCCTCAATGTTCAAAAGCTTTAAATAGTTCTTTTCTTTTATTGAATCTAATGTTAAATACAGATGAGTGTCAAACTAGAATAAGTGCTAATTCATAAGAGATAGATGTGATTGAAGAAGTTAAATTGATCATAGGTCAAAAATCTCTATTAAAATAGAAGTGGATGCAAAATAAAGCGAGTGGTCTTGATAATTTGTCATATTTAAATAGAGGTGTATGGAGTCTTAAATGCCGATATATTTTGTTGGACATACGATTACAATAGGGGCCCTTTTTTTTTTCTTTTCTTTCTTTCTTTTTCTTTCGCACTCATTTACTTATGTAAATTTCAACATTGTTTTCACTCATTTAGGCATGAAGTGTGAAAATGGTATATAAATGAAAAGATTAAGCAAATGAAGAGGTGCTAAACCATTACACACTTCTTTGTTAGAACGGGCGTTGTTATAGGTTTCACTCCAGACAATTTTTTCAACTCTTATATGAACCTTGAATTTTTAATCTAAACTGTTCAATTTATTTATTGACCCATTAAACCCTAACACATTTAGTTACATGTTCAAATATTCATAAATCTTGAAATATATGATGATGGTAAATATGTGAACCGAGCCGTTCAATGTTTGCTTATGTGAAAATGGTGCTTCCAAATGAATCTGGTATTGGTGTTTCATATGTAATTCAAATATGCAACATTCACATAAATAAGGGGGTGTTTTAAAATCATATATTCCCAAATATTTTGCTATATTATCTCCTATTTTATAATATAATCTACACACCTAAAAACTAGGTGTTTGGATAACTTAGAAAATATCCCACAGCATCTTACTTTCTTGTAAAAACCTTCATATTAAAATATTCATTTATATGTTGTATAAAATAGTCGGTCTTTATCAAAACTACCCAAAACAAGGGTCAAGAGTTTTTGCAAACACGAGTGGAAGTTCATAAGAAATTACTACCATGGTGGCTCACACTATTTTTATAATATTGATAATTTTAGTATAATTTTTAACATTATGGTTTCTATAGGAGTCCTACTATGACTCTCAATATTAGATGGCCCTTTAGTGTTTATAAAGTTTATGTGGGCCCCCCTAACCCTATCATAATTACATAGTTTCTTTGTTGATTAGTAATATTAGGTGGGTCCTACAAATGTCATATTAGGTAGCATCTACCATGATTACTAGTACTAAGCGGGTCCCATACTGCCAACATTAGATTGGTCTCATACTAATTACTAACATTGGATTGTGTGATAATTATTAGTTAGCCATTATTAAATGAGTCTCATTGTTTAATGGCCCCCTAGTGATTACTATAATTAGATTGTTAATATGACTATTGATATCAAATGGGTCCCACATTGATTTTTCATAGATGGGTTCCTCATTGATGTCTAACAATCGATAGGGCTCTCTGTTATAATCATCATTGGATGCATTATATTATGGTTATTAATATTTGGTGGACCCATATTGATGAAACGACATTGCTCGTGATTTTTAACATTTAGTCCAATATTTTTTTAATTAAATGGGTCCTACCATGATTACCAACATTAAATCACTCTGGAGTGACTACTTATTAATGGGCCCTTATTGGGTCAATCATCGTGGTTTCTCTATTCATTTCTTGTTTTGGTGTATCATCTACTGAAAATTTTACAAATTGCCAGACACTTTAAAGGTATATTGAAATCTGTAGAAATTGACAAACACCACAAGTGACACAATATTATAATATGACGCTATTTTATTCTGTGACAATGTAATCTTACAATATTCAAATGTGATGATATTATGTTCTTCCTTTATCCAAACACCTCCTAAAAATCTTACATATGTTAATGACATTTTCATATCACATGTGCAAAAGACAAACTAACCCTCAGGCCTTCCTCTCTCACCCACCGGGCTTAAATTTGAGATATAAAACATTTACTTCACTAATAAACTTTAGAGTACTGTGAATTCTATTTGGAAAGGGACCACAGGCAATTTGATGCTCTAACTCTGTCAATTGGTTTTTGGTTTGCTTGGATAACCAATGTGAAAGAATCCTGAATTGTTGCTTAGATGGTATCTCATCTAAAATATGATCATTGGTGAACTTAGAGAACCACCTCTCATCAAGTCTTTATTAATCATTGAATTGAATCTCAATGAAATAAACGGTAAAGATCATTGAAATTTATGGCTATTAAATCAAAAGCTAGAATGATTTAATGGAATCCCGGTTTTTTTTTATCAACCCTCGTCCACAAGAGACCTTTCTAACCACACCTCACCTTTATAAGTACTAGTGACGCCCTCACGTGCTATCCAAACATATATATGAAGAAAATTACAGCTCACAATGCTATTTATTTTATTATAAATGAGCAAATCCGTATTGCTAGATCAAAATGCTTTTAAGTGTTTCCACTAAACAAGATATCGATAAAAAAATAAATGAGTGCAGCAGATATTTGCTCTTGTTTTGGAAGGGGTTCCTTTCTATATTTTCTTCTCGACTTTAATCTCCTCCCATCATTTTTTTTTCTTTTGACAAAAAGGATAACATAAAATTGTATTGGAAACAAGCAATACAAATAGAAGTAAACGAAGCTTAGTATTACACATGCATGTACGATAGTAGGCAACTTGGTCCATTTTTAGCTAACTAATCCTTTATATTCTTTGCCTAAAAAACCCATTAAGAAACGATAATAGTATCAATTGAATCAAACGTTAAGGAATATGCATAAAATTTAAAACATCACTATTAAAAGAAGAAGTAAGAAAAAAGAAGAATCGAAAGGTATGGAAATCACATTCAAATGTATAGTGACGGAAGTTCGAGTTCATCAAAAGAGGAGCATAAAAGAAAAGGAATCTCAAGCATTTGGCTGTTTGAAATTTAAGATGCCTACTTATCATTAAGGTTTTATCAGCACTTTCATATTTTATTTTACAAAGATAATGTAAATCCAACTCAATAGCATGCCATTCATATAGTGCTACAAGTGTTTGTCTGACGTAAAAAATTTTTATAGCTTTACCTTCTTTCGAATTGAAAAGTTTTATTTTATTCCATTTTCCGTTACCATTATAATTTTTTTCCTTTATTACTAGTTCTTTTATCCTGTCTTTTAGATTGTGCCCCGCTTTTTCATATCTTTTTTTTATTTTTATTAACTTTTAACCAAATTTATTTAGATTAATGTCTTATCTCTTATATAGTGTTTATTTAATTTATTACTGAAAATAAAAATTGGTATTTTCGATTCTCAACTGGCTGCTTTTCTTTTATTAATGAGCTTTTTATCTATTTAAACTTCAAACTATTTTAATCTTTTATTAAGGTGTGATTCTTCTCACGTTTTAAGTCTCTCATTGACTTGTGCATTTTCACTGATCTAAATTTTTAATTTCTCAACACTAATGGGATTGTTAATTCTTTTTAATAAGTAAATTGTGTTAATAAGATTATCAATCACTTCTGACTTTTTTCACTATCTTAAGAGAAAATTTTTTAAGTTTCATTTGATATTAAAAGGTTAAATCTAAAGATCAAATATCATAAAACAGGGATAAATAGAAAAAGAGATAAACAGAAAAAATTATAAGGGTGACTGAAGATATTCTAAGTGTTTTCCAATAGAAATGTAATTTATCATTACAAATTAGATTAAAAATAAAGAAGAAAGGAATAAAAGCATCCCCCTAGCCGATAATGATATAGGGTAATGGATGGGAAACATGTCCCACCTAGATAAGTGGCAATTCATGAATATAATGACATGTGAAAAGAAAACATACACAAATAGGAGGTATATGAATTTTCATCCTATACAAGTCATCCCAAGGTTGTAATCCAACCACAAATCCTACACATGTAGGTGAGCCATCAACTACCATCGCACATCATCTCGTGAATGGGAAAAATTAGCAAATCGCAGTACCCTAAATTCAATTGGGAAAAGGAAAAAAATCCCCACTCCCAAGAAATCATTAAATCAATGCATAATCTTCTATTGGTTTAGTGTTAAAAAAAATACAATAAGAGGAGACAGAAGAGAAAAAGTTTGTGTTCTTCATACCTAGAAAACGAGCAAAAAAAAGGAGAAAGTCATAGAATGTTGTGGCCATGATATGTAAGTTTATCATCTAGTCGTGGATGTCATGAAAGTTGTCGATGAGTAAATTGATCTCGGTTTTGAAGAGAAGAGATCATATTGTTTAGGAAAGAAAACTCTCATAGGTTTTGTTTCAGTTTTCTTTATTTTTTCAAGGTAGTGCAAAACTTCTCAAAGTGAAAATGAAAATCTCAAACACCTCTCTTGGGGCCCACTATATCTATGTGTCGTGATGCTTAAGATTTGAAGTTCAGTGGAGGTGAGAAGATGAGCAGCTGTCCATTTTGATGCCATGCATGTCATGCTCTTGTGGGGCCCACTATCTCTATACGTCATGTTAATTGTGATTTGAAGTTCGATTGAGAGTGGGAAGAACTGGCATATGTCGATTTGGATTTGCTTGAGTGGGCCCCAGGCATGGAGAGAAAACTATAAGTAAATTATTTCATCCCAGGTCCATGCTAAGCCCAGGCCAAAGAAATAAAAATATAGTTAAATTTAATATTTTCATTAAAATATTATTGATAAAGTAAATGAATAAATATATTATTTAGAAAAATGCCTAGGTTCGTCCTAACAATACCCACATTTAATGAGGTTGAATCACTAAAAATCAATATATGAACGTTAAGCAAATACAATGGCAAATGAAAATTTCTTTCAAAAGAAGAAAAAGTTATTTCAGTCTTCTTATTTGTGGAATAAACAAACACTAATGATTACTGATGACATTTGGAATTTTTTTTATTAAATAGGTTGTCCTACTTGGTTTTGATGATAGATTTGAGAGGACTATCCACCATAAAGCTTGTTAGATTTTACAGATGGAAAGGTTGAGGAAGAGGGGTTGAGAGGACCATGTAATAGTATTTTATGAGTGGTATTTTGAGAGGATTAAAGAACTTATATGTTGATGGGCTTATCTTATCACCACTGATCTCTTCAAAGTTGATACTTAAAATCATAATGATAAAATGATTTGGTAGACAGATTTTAGGATGGATTAAGATTAGAGAGTGATGTGAGGATTAAGATAGGAAGATAAAATAGGAAAGATAGGAAAAAATTAGATTTGAGAAGCAGTTAAAAGGATTTCAGAAATGTAGTTATGGAAACATAATCTTAAGTTTACTCGAGAGATTTAGAGAGGAGATTTGGGAGGTGTAGTGGCCCACATTAAAGCCAAAGTTGTATATATATATATATATTTAAGTAATTCTTTGAAAGGAGAACTCCCTACCTGCTGACATGGCACCCCTCGAGCACCCCTCCCCTATTGCTTTAATATATAAGGGGTCATATTATGTCTAGAACACACCAGAAATCATTGAAAGCGATACATGGAAAGTGGAAACAGTCCTTTCAAAGTGTGATATATGAGACGTTTCATTGATCTCAATGTTGGTTTTATGACATAGTTGAGGACCTCAAATGTACTAGAGCAAAAACCTTTTTGCGGCTAGCTTCAAATTGAGTTTCTCCATTATTTTGGATTTATTTTTTCAAAAGGACGCACACAAAATATAATATAATAGTGGGTGTCTCTAGTTTAGCTCGGCAGGTTAGGGACACCAAACGCCCTGTTAGCTTGTGAGAGTGCATAAGCTCTAGTTTTTTTCTTGGGAACAAAATGGGTTTTCATCTTTAATTGCTTTTTATATATTTCTTGGTTTAAATATCGTCATCATCAATATCTTGTCCCAGTTTATATTAATGGGGCCGCATGAGGGATAAATGCTTGAATAGGTAATACCATTGGATCTATTCTTACTACATTCATTTGTGTCCTCTTTGGCATACTCATTTTTGAGGGGGCATCAACTTGCATAGATAAGTTTTTTTTTCTTTCCAAACATTATCCTTTGTTCCACATCAGACAATGTTCAATTGCACTTCATTTATCACATATTAATATTACCTTTAGATGTTCTTGATCGAATGTGCTCATTTCTAATTTTATCATAAATCCATTTAACATTCTTATCTCTGCTATTCACATTTATGTCAAGTTGCTTCATGCGTCAAGTCGAGATAAAAAATAAGAATTATGTCATGAAATTGATATAAATAGAAATTAATAAAAAATAAAAAGGAGGTAAGAATGGACTTGCAATATATTTGAAGTCCCAGACCATGAATGAGAACGGTTTCATGCATTAGCATCAAACCTTGCGTGTGGCGGAGAACTTGGGTCAAATGTAAATGTGATTGTGAATATAAAATTGAGGAGTTGTTAGGCCATTGTGTTAAAAAAAAAAAAAAAAAAAAAAAAAAAAGAAGTTACTTGATGGCCTCTAGGTGGGCTTCACAGTGGTAAAGATAAAATTTTAATTAGGTTACTTTTTCACTTTCGTAAGGATAGATAGATATTTTAAATGAATCGCATAAAAATGTGTAGCGAAATTTACATCATATCTTAGCTTGGATAGTTATAAGTGGGGCCTTGCCAGCTCAAATACAAATGCAAAGTGAGAACTTGTCCCCTCGAGTGAGGGAAATTTTGATATTTTTTAACTCATCCACGAGGAAAAGACATCGTCTTGGTCCCTCTGACACTGTGGTCCCTCCTATCATGATAGCACTGACAGCTAGCACCCATTTACATCACTCGGCATAACTTTTAGCTAAATCACAGCATCCCAGTCTCCACTCCACACTGCAACTTTCCATCTCCCCTCTCTGGTTTCCTTTTGCACCTCAGGTTGGCATCTCTCATCAAACCCTTCTTTCATTTCATCTGATTTTTTGTTAATGGTTGCATTGTAAGTATGCTTTCTTGGTGTGGAATGCAAATGATATTACTTAAAATCTTGTACATTGCAGTGTTTTGTCCTTTTCATTTGATAAAATGAACAAGATCTGCTCTCTCTCTCTCTCTCTCTCTCTCTCTAGTTGATGGCAATGTAGTTATGTATAATGTTTCTTCAAAGAGAAAAAAAAAAAAAGCAAACACGAAGAGGAAAGGACATTGGTTGTATTGTACTTGCTTTTATGTAGTAATCATTTATTTTTATGGTCCCATGGAGTTATATTTTTATGGTCCCTTGGATTAAGTTTTTCTTCTAGTATAATCGATCAGTTTTTATGGTTGATAGCTTTGTCGGATTTTATTGTTGCAGAGTTGAATGAAATCTTTTTTTTATTTTCTGATTTCTCTTCTAATGAGGGGGAAAAGCCCATCATGCTAAATCTTTTAAAATCCATGAATTTCCTCCTTTTCTAATGGGTTATTTCGGATTTTTTTTTTCTGGTGTGTGTTTTACACGGGGGAATCGGAGTTTGCACAGAAGGATCTGTTTTTAGTAATGGGTATGGTTCCTACAGATCTTGAAGCGATATGGGGAGTTTCATCTGTCTCCAAATAAGAAAGAAAATGAGTTGCATTTTATTTACTTGCCTCAAGAGGGGTTTCTAAAATCTGAAGGAAGAAAGAATCAGGCCGCGGAAAAGGATTTGAGGGGATGCATTTGATTGATCTTTGTTTATATGAGTTGCATTTTTCTTCTGTGAGTCTGTTTGAAACTTTTTGGATATGCCATATTTGCAATCTTCCTGACTATTTTGGCAGAATTGATGGCCCTCTATTCGTCCATGCATCTAGAACAATCTAAAGATTGTATAGAATGTTAAGCGGGATTTTTTTTTGTTTTATTTTATTTTATTTTACTTTATTTATCACTAGAACCTTCCTCATCCCATCAATATTTTGGCAATGACCCCTAGTTTGAATTATGTTGGAAAGGGAAAAGAAAGAAAGAAAAAATGCAGCATTTTATGTTTTACAGTCCGTGCAATTGTGCAATTCAAAAAACACACTATGCTAAGAGGCAAAGAAGGATATGTTTTTGTTGATAGGTATTGCTTCCACAGATCTTGAAGGGATTTGGGGAGTTAACTCTCTCTCTCTCTCTCTCTAGCAATATTGTTGCTAGTTTCTGTTAAGCGGTGATATCACCGCTTGTGTCTTCTTCCTCCTCTTTTTTCTTCCTCTTCTCCCTCCTCTTTCTCTATCTCCCTAGTCTGTTTCTCGCCCAACCCACCACCCTCGACACCTCCATCATGGGATGATGGATGATGATGGTGGGTTGAATGGGCCATGGGACGTAGATGGGAAGATGGAACTTGGAGGAGAGATGGGTGATCACGAGTTTGTTTGTTTGTTTGTTTTTCAGTTCTACTTGGTTGGATGTTGTGAAGTGGGCTGGCTGAGAGGTGGTCTCTGTGGTGGTTTTAGTCTCAGGTGAGTTAGGTTAGATGGTAGTGTGGAGATGGGTGTTGGTAAGGAGATACAATGGGTTTTGTGTGTTATAAGGCAAGTGAGCTGAGTGCGTCAAGTTTATGGCTGATAATGTTTGTGGGTGCCAGTTGGGCTGAGCTGCAAAGATGGGTCCTTTACAAAGTGGTGAGTTATAGAGATGGGTTCATATGAGTTCTGTGCAAGGTGAATATAAAGATGGATGGTGAGTGTAGAAAATCGTGTGGCCCGCATACCACGGGTCCCACGTCAGATCAAGCAAAGTAGGGGCCAATGGAGAATACAATCCCACTTAGAGTAAGACTTGATCTGTCCCGACAGATAAAACTCCTAATATGATCACTGTGGATGTGGTTTCTTGGCGAAGAAGTCTCCAGTAAGTGTGACTCTTCTGGGACACGTCTATATAAGGATAAGGGAGCCCTACAGTTGCATATACCTCATTCCCATAGGAAAGACAACAGGCAAAGAGATCCACGGAGCTTCTCAATCAACGAAACGCACATAGATCTCCGGCCGCATGTCGGATTTTCCACATTCGTATTCATCAATTGGTATCAAAGCTCAGCACAGTGCATTTTTACCGTTTGGCTCTCATAGGCAACGTCTAGATCATTGTAGATCTAGGGTTTTCTTTTGGACTCTAGGTCCCGGGTTTGTTCTCTGGAACTCAAAGTTAAAGGAAGAAGAAAACATTTTCCTTCTCTTATTGTGCACGAGGACCAAGGAAGGAGGTCAAGTAGAAAAGGCCTCGGTTTCTTCTTTGCTTGCATATGCAAACCGAGGCATCTCAGAAGTGAAAAAAGTGGTTGTTTTGTCTTCTTTTGCAAAGAGAATACAAGGCTTAATTTTTTAGCCAAGCCGAGCCGAGGCCTTTTTTACTTTTGAGATGCCTTGGTCTGCTTAGTGAAGAGGAAACCGAGGCCTTTTTTACTTGACTTCCTTGGTCCTCGTGCACAATAAGAGAAGAAGGAAAAAGTTTCTTCTTCCTTCACCTTCAAGTTGCAGGGAACGAACTCGAGACCTAGTGGACCTAGTGTTCAGAAAGGAAACCTAAGATCTACTACAATCCGGACGTCGCCTATGAGATCCAAATAGTCAAAACGCAGCCTATGAGCTCGGTTACCAATTGATGGATCTAGTAGTGGAGACTTCGACACACGACCGGAGATCTATGTGTGTTTCAGATCTATTAGTGAGAAGGAAGAAATAGGAATGAGTTGGCTAAGAACGGAGGTGTTGAGGGTGGTGGGTTGGGCAAGAAATGGAATGGGGAGATGGAGGAAGAAGATGACGCGAGTGATGATATCGCCGCTCAACTGAAATGAGCAACGATATCGTTGCTCACGAGGGCCTTTTTTGTTCAATGGACATCTGAGGAGGTTTTTCTCATAAAATCCTCCATAAAATAACTTGCATTTTTGTTTTAGCTTTACAAGGGACCCAAAACTCACACACCCACTTACTACACATGTGACTAACCTGCTGAGCAACAGCCCGGGACAATAAGTTGCGTTTTATTTTCCTTGCCTTAACTATTTCTGTGTTGGTGGTTGGGGGGTTTGGGGGATTTCTAAAATCTCTAGAAAGAAAGAGTAAGGCCCTAAGGATTCTGCGGGGTGCATTTAATTGATCTTGGCTTGTATGAGTTGCATTTTTCTTCATCTCCGTCTGTTTGGAACTTTGGATGTAACCCAGTTGCTTAATTTATGAATATTTTGGCAGAATTGATAGTCATTTGTTCTTCCATGTGTTTGGAATGCTCTAGATATTGCAAAGTATATTGGGTAGGAATCCCTTCCTTTTTTTTTTTTTTTTTTTTTTTTTTTAGTCTAGCAGCTTCCCACCTCAGCAATGTCTCGGCAATGGCCACTATTTTGAATTATGGTGGATAAAGTAGGAAAAAAAGCTTTTTCATATATTGTGGTATGTGCAATTGTGCTACTCCAAAAACACACTATGGAGAGGCCAATGATCTGTTTTAGTAAAGTGTTTGAAACTGATTCTCTCAGCTGTGATATTCTACAATAATTAATTTCTTTAAGAAAAAAGAAGAATTAGATGCATTAGAGTAATAAGGCCAAGTTCATCATTTATTGGTTTTTGTTCTTGTAGGGATCTGGGACTTAAATTGCAGAAAAAGTTAGAAAGCAGGAGTCAATATGAAGCTTCCTGTGATACTTGTGATTACTATACTAGTACTGATTGGTTCCTCTCCTGCAAAAGCTCGAACTGCTGGGCCTCTATCTCCTTCACCTGCACCTGCACCGGCATCCGAATATCTCAACCTCACTGACCTACTCACTGTAGCAGGCCCTTTCCACACTTTCCTTAACTATCTTATATCAACCAAAGTCATAGATACCTTCCAAAACCAAGCAAACAACACCCAACAAGGTCTCACTATCTTTGTACCAAAAGATAAGGCATTCTCATCTCTCAAAAAGCCTCCCCTAACCAACCTCACCAAAGAACAGCTCAAATCCCTCCTCCTCTTCCATGCCTTGCCAAAATACTATGCTCTTGCCGACTTTGAGAACCTCAGTCGATCAAACCCCGTCAATACGTATGCAGGTGGATCATACACATTGAATTTTACCTATACTTCTGGCACCATCCATATTAGCTCGGGATGGGCAGACACGAAGATTAGCAGCAGTGTGCACTCAACGGTTCCTGTTGCAGTTTACCAGGTCGATAAGGTTTTGCTCCCTCAAGCGATCTTTGGTGTCCCGCCACCTCCTTCTCCTACCCCAGCGCCAGCACCAGCTCCTGACACCACACCTACTTCTGATTCTGCTTCATCTCCACCATCTGGAGATGCGTCTAGTGCATCCTCTCCCAAATCTGAATCTTCTACGTCCTCTTCTTACAGAGTCAACTTTGGCATCTTGAGTTACTTGGTTTTGGTGGTCTTAGGTGCCTTGGTATTGATCTTGTAAGAGAGCATTAGATATATGGATAGTTTCATTATATCTGGTGAGAAAACAATCATCTTCACTTCAATTTCTTTTATTTCATTTTTATATCCTTGGTTTTAGATGTAGAGATGTTAAAGACTTAAAATTGGGTTGAGTATCTGTTCCTTATTAGAATGATTACTGTTTAATTTTTCTTTCTATGGGCCTGTGTGTTGCTAGTAGTTCTTTCCTTATTCCTTAGTACTACTACATTTGTTTTCAATTCATAGTTCATGTTTATTAGTTATGATGTTGACTCTTGAGTTGAGAATGTGGGTTGTATATGTATTGCACTTGCAATTGTCTCTTGCACTGTTGCACGCACCAACAGGTTTTGCCAGCTGTAGTATCTGTTACAGAAAAAAAAAAAAAAAAAAAAAAACCATGTGCTTGGGCCTCACCTCTTCAATATATATAAAAAAGAATAAGAAAAAAGGAGGGTTTCTAATTTGTTAGGAAACTAGGGTTTTCTTTCTAAGTGGAAACAGTAGAAAAGAGAAATTTTGAGCATCTTTCACTCTTCCACCATGCTTCCCATTGTTGTTCAAGCCTGATGTTTTATGGCATCTAATTCCTTCTGGAAAGCTTGAAAGGGGTCTGTAGTAAGAATGTTGGTTTTAGGTAGACATCAAAGAGCTAACATTGTATCTTCTCCATCCGCCATCAGTTTTGAGCATAAATTTTAGAAGAAAGAAAGCATTGAACTCTCTTATTTTTGTGGCCCTTCTCATTAAGGTTTTTTTTCCGTAAACATTGCGTTATGATTTTATATTTGCTTGAGATTCTTTGAAAATTTTATTTTAGAACATTCTTGATAACTAACCATTAAAAAATTTTAAAAAAAAGGGGAAAATCTTGATAACTAATTAAGCTCTAGAATGTTGAGAACTCATTCATGTACTTAATTGGGCAAATTTCCATCAAATGGTGGAATCGACTTGGATTGTTACAAGTTTACAACAATACCACCGAAGCCATCATTTATAATTCTGCAGCATGCCTTGATCAACAACTAATCAGCCCTTTTTGCTGAAAGGACTGTAGCAGATTATTGATCAGTACTGAGATTTAGATCGCATGATAAGAGATAGGTGCGCGAATAATCCTCTTTGGCATAAAGTTTCACAAGTACTGAAACTTTGAAGAAGGTAACCCAAGTTGGAAGCAACCCAGAAAAGAAATCCCAGAAACTATCCAGCCAATGGGGTTCTTAGTTACTCTTGGGGAGTTGATCTCTCAGCTTATTTGTGTGAAGGATTCTAATTTATGAAGCCTATTTGGCAAGACCTTCAGTACAATCTCAACCAATAAACATGCTTAACATTGTTCTAATATTGCCATTCAAACTTTGCAATGAGACCCTGATGTTCTATGGTGTTAGATCAGTCAAATTGAAAGATGATCTATGAGGCACAATTTGCTTTGATTGCGTTGTTTTATTACCAAACAGCTGGCTGAGTGCCTAATATTAGATGGATTGGACAAATGTTTTAAAACCTGAACGCAGCCCCTGGCTCTGCCTCGTTTGGGTTGAGTCAAGTGAGGTCAAGTATGAAGTATCTGAACACAGCCTCTGACTCGGCCACCGTTGGGTCCAGTCAAGTCAGGTCCAGTCTCCCTTTTTTTAATTGATGACATGGGTACCCTTGAGGTCTTTGACATAACTGGACTAATCCCCCGGTGGCACCCGTTAAATTCAGACGAACAAACAGTGGGCAAATATGGGGTTGTTTCAAACACAAGAAGTGGAGAGCAAAGCCACTCTCTATGCCACTCCACCAACACCCAAGTGGGTGAGTCTCCCATTTTTGGTTCCCTAAAATTTGGAAAAGAATTAAAACATAAAATAAAAGGTTGTCCCATGGTGAATTGATCAGCAGAGAAAAACAAACAAAAAAGAGAGAGAGAAGAGAATCCAATTGGACTTACGTTTGGTAAGCATCCATGGTAGGGAGATGATTCCATACTCCTTATGATTCCTCTGTTCCAGTGGAATCAAGCCATCCTCATATAGGATTTGTGTAGAGACATATAGGTTTGACATTGAAAGAGGATTCCCACCATTGGTAGAATATGTGATACAATAGTTGTAAGTTTCTTTTAAATAAGTCACGATCTATGACGAATCAGGACCTTAGATTTTTACTCAAAGTCAAGCTGAGCCATCTAGTGTATTTGAACGGTTCGGATCGTGTAAAGGGGCTCCACAAAAATTAAAAAATATATATTTTAGAATCTGGACGTTTTTGCAAATATCTCAATATCCAGACATGATCAACAACTAAAATTTGATCAACTAGCCGTTTTTGACCTTCCAGAGATAGCTGACGGTTTAGATCATGATTATGGGCCCCACAGGAACCAAAAAATTGAAAAAAAACACATTGTTTTTCATCCCCTTTTTGGCCTTGTGAGAAATCAACGGTCTGGACGTTTTTGGCCAATTTCTCATGATCCACATTGAATCAGGCTGCCAAATTTGGACCTAGAGCCGTTTTAGTCATTTTGAAGAGATTGGACGATTTGGATTTTGCAAATGGGCCCCACAGAATTTCAGAAATTGCCATCCAACGGTCTGGACGTTTTTGTAAATATCTCAAATTTCGTAAACAATCAACGGTAGAAATTTGACGTCCTAGCCGTTTTGGACCTTTTAAACAAAACTACCGGTTCAGATCTTACTTGTGGGGCCTAGAAAAGATTAGATTTTGAAAAAAAGGACTGCCCTATATTAACGTGCACGTTCACTGTAGCTCCGCCTTTCAGTGGGTTTGTGGATTTCGGAAATCAGAGGGGGGAAGCTCGGACTGGGGTTATCCATGGGAGCATGGATTCATGGATTCCTTGATGCAGTTTTCTTTGCATTGCCAAACGTGGAAATCCACGGAATCGTAGAAAATATGGGAGGAATCCTCAGAGAAGATGCTTGCCAAACGTTCCCTTAGTGTCCCACTTGCAGTTGATCCACCCACTCTCTCCCAGGGGAGGCCCGGCCCGACACGACCAATGGGTGGGTCATGCCCCCCCCCCCCCCCCCCGCAAAAAAAATTTATGTCGTGTCAACACTTGGTAGGTTTAGAAATACCTCATCTATCCTCATTTCTCTACACTCATCTATTCAACACTTTCTAAGCTCTTTTTTCCCTCTCTGTAGCTCCTTGAGGCACCAAAAGCTCTATTTAAGCTCAAGAAGGCCGGGAAGTTTGTGGGTGACAAAAACCACTGAAGGAGCTCTCTTTCTAAGAAGTTCTCTATAGACCCTCTCTCTTCGAGGTATTTATTAATTTAGGTTTCAGATTTTATTTAGTATTATATATATAGTAATATTATATAATAAGTCCCATCTTCTCTCATTTCTTCAATAAATTATTACAACAAATACAATATATATAATTATTTATTTGGTTTTTTTTTAACTTTATTTTTTAAAAATGACTAGACCATCACAACCATTCAACCCTGACTTTAACCTAAATGATTCAAATGCTGCAAATTTGGGTCTAGATTAGGAGGTAGAAAGCACTCATGAATCTGTTGTCCAACCTTCTCTACTAAAAAAGAAAAGAAAATTAGCTTCTGGCATTTGGCAACATTTCAAATTAATTGAGATTAATGGTCCCACTAGTAATACAATAGAAAAGGCATAATACCTTTTTTTTATAAAGAATTTTACAGTTGTAAGTCATCAGGTAGCACTGACCACCTCAATAGACACATGCGAGTGTGTATGCCCAAACATACTAAAGGGAATGTCAATCAGGCAACAAGGGGTGGTGGCATTCAAACTCAACCATCTCAACTTCTGGCTTTCTTCTCTTGGTTAGGAGTTTTTAATTATAACCTTGCTAATGTTAGATAACCAAAAGATTCTGCACTTGTAAAATTTATTATAATTAATCAATTACCATCTCTACTTATTGAAAATGAATCCTTAGAAGAATTTATGTACCAATCGTTCACCCCTTTATTTAAAAAGGTTTTTAGAAATATTGCTAGAAATAATGCAGTAAAAATGTTTAAAAAAGAAAAGGAGAATTTAAAAACTGCTCTTCAAAACATACCTGGAAAAATAAAATTAACTTCAGAGTTATGGACCTCCAAACAAAATGTTGGGTACATTTCAATAATTCCACATTATATTGATAATGATCGGATTATGCAGAAAATAATGATTTCATTCGCTTTACTCGAGCACCTACACACTGGTGTTAAGATAGGATCCACTATTCTAAGAAAAAGAAAAGAGTATAATATTGAAAATAAGATAATTTCTATAACTTTAGATAATTCAAACCCCAACAATAGCGCAGTTGATATACTAAAATTTGCGCTCTCGCTTAATATAAATGGGATTATGTTTCACAATAGATGTGCATGTCACATCTTAAATCTTATAGTATAATGATAGGTCCACAAAATTCGGTAAAAAAGACATCATTTTACGTGCATTTGTGGACCTAATTTGGACCAATTGCATTTTAATTTCATTATTTCATACATATGAGCATAAATTTGTTATTTCAGTCAAAAATCATTAATCTTGCATGAATTTGTGAAGTTGATAGTTTGCATTACCCCTGGGTCTCACCAATTAGATTCTAAGCAATGTGGCTCCATTGCATCAATTCATTAGGCATCAATTGCATTAGGTAGGCCCCATGCATAGCATGCATAACACATTTATTTTATTTATTGCTAGTGATTTAGTTATTTCATTGTGTAGGTTGTCATGCAAGGGGCCACATGGAGAGATAATTTGAAAAAAAAGAAGAAAGAAGAAAAAAGAAAAGAGGAGTCCACACCCCTACTGGGCGTGAATCCCCATGCACGCCTAGTGATGGGTTGGGTCCCACTGTTGCTACACAAAATTCTTTCTCTCTCTCTCTCTCCAAGTTTTCAAGTTTCCAAGATTCCTCTCTTATCAAGATTTGAAGTTCAAAACAAGGAAGGAGTATTCTACAACAAATCCTAGATAGAGTTTGAGTTGGAAAGTTTTCCCAAAGAAGAACTGAGATGAGTTAGTAAAGAGATAAGAGTCCTAGGAAGATAAGAAGATCAAACTTAAAAAGGAATGAGATAAAGTTTTGTGAGAAGAAAATCCCAAAGGGATGTGGATGTCCAAAATGGGGGCCCACTTGCCCCTGGACGTCCCACAATTCTCTCCATTTTTCTCCTCCTCTGCTCAATCCGCACCATTGGTTCTTCTCTTCACTGCACAAGAAATCTCTGAAAGGACCCACTGCTTAAAGCTTTGTTCAAGCAAGAGATCAAGATTGACAAGGAGATCAATTTGAATTCCAAAAGGGAGTTACTTTGCTTACAAGTCAAGCCAAGATAGAGTTCAGTTTTGGAAAGAATTCCAAGCCAAAGAAGAGGAAAACAAATTATAAAAAGAGCCATAGGGGAGGATGTCCATGGCATGCACTTCCTAGGGATGGACATCCTCTCCCCTCTCTCCTTCCTCTCCCCTCTCTTCTATCTCTTCCCCCCTTCTAAATCTAGGGTTCTTTTAGTTCTAGGTTCCCCACTTTATTATTATTTTTGTGAGAAAGGTTGTTGTGAGCCTTGTCCAAGCAAGATATAGATCTAGGAAGGAGCAGAAGCTTTGTACTAAAGACATACTATCAATGAAAAAAATAGCTTTCTTTTGTACAATGGCAGGTTAGATTTGCGATCGAAGTAAAGGAAGAAGTTAAGTATTCATAACCCTTTCTTTTTGTTAATGCTTGTTTGATTGAATTACTGATGTGCTAATCTAATGTTTTAGTAGACCTATCTTCGTACGAGTCGGTACCTTCCATAGTATTTCTTAATGCTAGAGTAGGATTTTGATTATTCATGCTTATTTTTTATAGATCATGCTTAGGGTTTTATTCTCTTTGATGGTCTATCCTTAGATTTGATGGGTAATGCCTAAATAACTTTAGTGATTTTATGAAGGGAATGAGGTCTTGGGTATTTGATGAATTTTGTAGAAAAATAAATCACTTTTGAGAAATTGGCTTTTTAAGTTTTATCATCCGGATTTGGTGCCTTGATTGGGTCCAGATCTGAAGTAGAAAAGATGATCCAACAAGTGTTTTCAATAAAAGAGTGGTTTTGGATTACTTGATGGATTCCTACGCCTTGATCGTTAATTTTCTGAATTTTTAATTACTTGTGACATCATCTCTCTTAATTAGTAAGTTTTCTTCTTGATTCGCTTTCTGTGGATTCGACTCATACTTGCCGCTGTCTATTCTTAGACACCTATGCACTTACGGTAATTTTTATGATTGATTAAGATCACATCATATAAGATGACTAAAGATTTATTAAGTCTATCATAGAAGTAATTAAATACATTTTAGGTTACATTTTTTCATCACCTTCAAGAAAAGAACATTGGAAGGAATCATGTATAAGGGGGTGTTTGGGCACAAGCAGAATAAAATATACATAGATTTAAATATTGACAGATTCTTTTTGCATATATTACAATATTGATATATTATAATACTTTGTGACTTTTGTTGTTTGGTAGTTTCTGCAGATTTTAACATATTATTACTTTTAGTGTTTGGAAATTGCAAAATCTTTCAAGATATTCTGAATTTATGTGTTAAGCTATTCATAAATATTTAAAAAAGGATAAAAACAAAATGAAGCAATAATTTGAGATGATATTTATTTTTTTCAATATAAAATCACCAATACTTAAATTACAATTATTCTTGAAGATTTACCTAATGCACCTGCACATCCATTGATATAAAATGATCTAGCATATCAACTATCCACCAGTATTCAGCTTAAGGTCAAATGGAAAATTGTCGCGACCCCGGACCGGGATAGTGATGATAATTGGTGAGTGTATAGTAATGATTACCACATTAATCAAAAGATACGCACACTCTTTTAATTTCCCATAGGTTTCTGCAGTGAGGATCTCACACATACTCACAAATCATTTACATTGGTGTAGAAGCGTGTAGCAAACCAAATTCGTAATCCATTTCATATTTCAAAATTGATAACACATATATGATTAACATGATGTCAGAGTGAGTAATGATCCTATGGCATTCCCGAAATATAAAGCTAAAGGTTTATACAAAATGTAAGTTAATTAAACATTCCCCAAAATAATGGCCAACAGAGGCTAGTACAACCAAAAGAATGTTCCCAAAATATGACAATCAATAACTCCCAAAATATTTCGCATTTCAAAGCTTGACCAAATGTCTAGATGACATTGTCAGCCTGCCATTCGACTACACGTTGCGGCTCACCGACCGCCTCCTCTGGCTCTTCCTCAAAAGCAACGAGGTCTAGGCCTGAGTACCACAAGAATGGGTCATACACGACGGTTTGGTAGGTGGGTGAATAGATATCACAATAAAATAAATCGAAAGAATAATTTAGAAGACATTGAAATCGATCAAAGCATTTATTTTCATAAAAATAAGATACATCATTTATCTAAAACACATGTGCAAGATAAAAACATATAGTGTATCAATGAACATGGAACTAGCAAGATGGTAACCACACAAAAGTTAAATCATCTATCACTAATGTGATAAGAGCACATCCAGTACGTTGGGCTCGAACACACGAAGTGACGAGAACCAACATTATATATACATATACATATAGCTAGACAAAACCACGGCCACGAAACCGGGTAACGGGGCAGGACAAGATCCAAACTGCAGCTGGCGAGAGCAAGATGGGGAAGCCTAAGTCATTTGATCAGACTAACAAGGACGTCCAAACTTAGTGGTGCCAACATATAGGTCACATGAACAATAAAACATATACATATCTATATTGGTGTAAAACACCCAGGCAGGCGGGACATGGTGCTCATAGGCACATATTTCAAATCAATAGCTTATCATGCATGTACGAGACTGGCAAAACACGTCAAATGTCTAGATCAATAGTTTGAGGCTAAACTGGCGATATCAGGTGAAATCAGGCTTGAACAATTATAATTCGAGTAAAATAGTACGATGAATCCCTATGTAATTACAGACCATATATTGAGGCTTCAAGATTTAACCAATGTGCATAAGGGTCTTGTATGTCGGGTTTTTTCTCTTAGCATGGTACTCCAGAAGATAAAAGACATTCCAAGATCCCTATACAGTTGATAAGTCCAAAATCTTCAATATATTTCTGGGATGGAGTTCTTTCTTAATCGAACTCCTTATGTCATCCCCTAGGTCTTCCCAAAGCATTAAGGCTTCAAACCAACCAAACCGGACCTTAAAACACCCTTTTTCTGAAAACAATAGGGAAGACCCAGGAATTCTGCACAGTTCACTCGACCGAACTGGAGGTTCGCTAAAACGAGTAAGGTTCTGGGAGGGTTCGCTCGAGCAGACACAAGCTCACTCAAGCGAACTGATTCGAGTCAGGTGGGCTTGAGCGAAGGAGAAGGTTGACTCGAGCGACCAAGTCTCTGGAAGGGGTTCGCTCGAGCGTACAATGGGTCACTGAGCGATCAAGCTTCTGGAATGGTTAGCTCGAGCGAACTGGAAGGTTGGCTCTAGCCATCCAGTTTCTGTAAAAGGTTCGCTCGAGCGAAGTTATGCTCGCTCGAGCGAAGTTATGCTTCAGAAACTACATTTCAGAGCACTCCGAGCTCGCTTCTTCTTTCTCTTCTACACCCATTCAAAGTTACCATTTGACACAAAATTTATGGCACTTCCACCTACCCATACCACATTTATATCCTCCAACAACATTTCACCAAAACCCTTAAATCACAATGATTTCCAACCACATTCAATGCAAGAACAACCATATTAATGACAAATCCATTTATGACAAAAGTAAATTTCCACAAAAGTATAAACATGCAAATCTCAAGAGACCAAATAAGAGGAAGAAACTTATCAATATGCACATTTCCAAGAGTCAATATAAACCATTAATAAAACTAGGTGAAAGTAATCATAAAAACTCATATTTTCCATAAAGCAATAAATCATTCAATTCAAATCCATTCATCCACTTGCCTTAGCTCCAATGAAGCAAATCAAGCTCCTAAACACTCTCTCCAAGCCAAATCAACAATCTATGCAAAAAAAACCCCAAAAGTACAACCCATTACAAACCCTAAAACAATCAAACCAAAGAAACAGGAAGAGAAAGCTCCTAAAAAAATGGAGATGGAGACTCTCTAGAGTAATGAGAATACACATCTAGAAGATTAGGGGGAGAGCTTACTTGGAAGGTCCTCAAATAGACAAAGCTTGCTCAAAATAAATCCTAGGATGGGTGGATTCTTCTAAAAATGGTATCAATGGAGAGCTTTCATGGAGAGGAAGAAGATGATGAGCTTCATTTTCCTTTTTGCACTAGCTTGGTATGGATTTGGAGATGAAAAAGCAAGAAAGGAAGAAGAAAACCCTAGAGTGCAGGAGCTCAAGTCCCTTCTCAAGAAAGTAGCAAGAAGAAAGGGAAGATGAGGTGGGTTCATTATATAAAGGAAATGGAATGGGTCCCATCACTTAACAAGCTAGTTGGCCTCAAATATGGGTTTCCGGGCCTCGATGCATTCGATGAAGAAGGAAGAAATGTTCAACGAAATTTCTAGTTTTCAAAAAATATACATTTCGTAGGTTTCGGGGACATTGAAAATAGTGTCTAGATTTTGTGTAAAAATATTGTTTTGCCCCTAACATTAGCAAAGTAAGGTTTTGGGGTCTCGAACGGGGACAGAGTAAACACGAAAGTTGTAGAGAATAACAAAATCAATTAAACGGAGTCAAAACATGAATTTTTCGGAAATCAAATAATATCCCCAAGTCACACAAAACACTATAAAGGAACCCCCAAAGGGTCCCACTAATGAAACAAGGTTCCCCAAATATTCCAAAGATATGAAAAAGCTATTTTAATCCCAAACTTAACCAAAATTCACTAATCTCACTTAAACTAAAACATGACTTAATTAGTACTATTTGCAATCTCTTGGGGCGGGGTTTTACAAAAATCATCAAACATCCATCGCCAGGGGCATCTCAATATTTTACCTGAGGGAGATGTACAAATTTAAAACAATCATAATATGTAAATATTAGGATTAGATGATAAATTTAAACTAAGTTTGAATTAGACTTGTAAGTTCTACAAAACATAGGATCCAGAACTGTCTTCACCACAGAGGAAACCCAATATCTACTTCATTACATATAATACCTTCCCACAAACCTATAATTTTTTAAATTCCTACTATCAATCAGTTCAAGAAATCAAAAGGAATTATCAAATTCCTGATAGCAAATAGACCCAATAAATCAGGCGGAGTTCTCAAATTCCTACTCCTAAAAAAACAGAAAAATTGGATGGAGTTCTCAAAATCCTCTCTACATATCATTGTTCTTCCTCCCACCGCCAAACGCATTTTGACATGTAAGGGACAATAACGCATCTGACAAAACCATTTTCAAGTGATAAAATTCTTCCAACCAATTGGCTGAGAAATGACTTTTATGGGAGAGAAAGCCAAAAAAATGAGAAGATAAGAAATGAGCTCATACCTGATTAAAGGAGAGAGAAACCTTGCAGAGAAAGGGCTTCAATAAAGAAAAAAGGATTTCTTCATATAATGATTTAAAAAGGTCATTTGAAGAACCGTATGTATGTCGCCCGGGAAAGTTCCCTCTCCTATTTCGAGATATCAAAAGCCAAAAAAAAAAAAATCTTCCCTCCCGTATTTTGAGATATTGTGTTATCTTAGAATCTACAATATTCACCCCTCCCCTAAAGAAAGCAATATCCAGCTTTTCTAAAGAAAACCTAATATTGTAACTTATGATATACACTTTCCAAACACAACCAAATAAAAACATAATGTTATTATCTAACATATCAAGAAATATCTTAAAATATTTAACAATCTATGGTTTCCAAACACCCCCTAAGTGTTACTAAAAATCTCAGAAAACACAACTAAATGTAAAGCATAGGTGAGATCTTACTTATCAAATGTTAAAAGAAACTTCCAATTATAAAGCTGTAGTTAATCGATATTGAGTTATATATTTATCACATGTAGATATTTCTGTTAGATTGTATGACCTCAATCTGGTGGATAGTACGGATAAATTTATTTATTTCATTAATTAATTTATATTTTCATGCTTTATTCATGAGATGAATGGTATTTTATTCTATATTTAGACATGACCAATACAAAATGACATGATGGTTTGTGAGATAAACCGGAGCCCACAAGTATATTAGATGTGATCCATATGTTTAGATGAGATCCACATGTAAGAGACATAAATCACAAATCTTATACTTAAATTAATTCACAGCCAGTGATGAAATTGGGCATCTCATATGATAAGGTTGCAGCACTGTGATCACTATAAGATAGTGTGATATATCTCAATCATCATAATATAAGACTCTGGATCATTATGCTGGTACATTGGATGTACTGAATAACCATGAGTAGCACCTTGTACAGATTTGTCTTTGATTAAAGGACTACTTTCATAATTCCCAAGCAATAGACTCTTAATCCTAAGAGATTAATGGACTCAAGTTTTTACTATGCATTTACTTTGAGTCATCAATGAGTGAGGTCAATTGTAGGTCAATACCTCGATGTCGTGGGTACGTGGTAGTGGGGCTGTGGGAACATATAATTCTCAAGATATAATCTATCCTCATAAATATCCACTTATGCCAATTAATGAATTTTATCATTAGTGAGTGCACACCTATCTTAATTAAGAGTTAATTGGCTGGTTCTGATGATTACCATGATTAATTGGGTCACAAGGATAATAAGAGATGAATCCAATTTGGTTGGACAGATTTATTCCAATAGATGGATGGATATAATTGATGAAGGGGTCTGCTTGTAATAATTGGGAAGTTTATAGTCTTCTTATAATTAATTTCTAAGGTTACAATTGCATTTAATTAGTGAACTTATTTGCAATTAACTGTGGGTCCGGAGTTCACATGAGATGTGGGGTCTAGATTCCTAGTTTGAGTCATATTCTAAGGAATCCCTAGTGGTCCCATGCTAGCCCTAATAAGTGAAGGTTACTAATCTCATGAGAACTCTAAAGGAAAGGAGAAGTATGATACTAACTAAGAATAGAAGTGAGACTTCTAATCTTGGTCTAAGAGGAGGTATGCCATAAACTAAAAATAAGATGTGAGGGTTAGAGACCTCTACACAACAATAATCTCTCAAGTTCATCTCTCTCTTCCTCCTCTCTCTCCTCTGGTTTCCTACTAGAGATCTAGAGTTTTCTTCTTCTTGGAGATCCCACAATTTTCCTTTAGAAGTTATCTAAGAGAGTCATAGCGTGGAAGAACACATAGTCAAGGGAGATCAAAGATTGCGAAAAGAGTTTTTTGTAGATATCAAGTTCTCGATTATAGCACAACCAAGCTCCAAAGACATAGATCTATTATCAATTTAATTAGTAGATCTTGTTATGCTTGTTTCTTTATCTATCTTCTCGATGGATGTTTGATCTTAATGCATGAGATTAGGGTTTTAGATCTTGGGCTTTAGTTTTTGGCCTTATGGATAATTGGTCCTTGCATTAAGTGGGTCAAAAGTTTTGAATACTTATCCACAAGGCCCACCTACTTCCAACAATTTCTACAGGTGAAGAAATCTAGCGGATTTTTAGAATAATAAGAGATTTTTTTAATGTCAATAATGCTTTTATAATCAAATCTTATTTAGAAGAACTTTTTATGAAATATTCTACCCAAATGGTAGATTAGAAACACCCTGTACCCCTTGAGGCCCTCCCCAACCACAAGAAAAGAAAAAGAAAGCTATATGGAATCTCCTTTTGAGCTCTCAAGGAAGAAATTTGTCTTCCTCCGGATCCAGTTAAGTTGTGAATGAATCAATGGTGTATCTACAGATTGATCTGGTTGAAGTCTCAGATGATGACATTGATTTCAATCTTTTGGCCCGGTGGAAAGCAAGTGAAAATAGATTTCTTGTGCTTTCCTCAATAACCCGTGATTTACTAACAGTTCAATGTCTACAGTGGCATTAGAGCAAGCTTTTAGTGCATGTGGGCGACTTACTTACAATAGGAGGACAATGCTATCAAAGGAACCGGTAGAAACATGCATTTGCTTGCGAGATTGGTTCTTGACAAAAAATAGAAAGTGAAACTTGATAGTGGTAAAAGAAAAATAATACGACTTTTCAACAGTAGGAATATCATAGTATTCAAAAAATAAAGGGGATTTTGCCAAAAAAAATCAATTTATATGGCCAGTGCATCAAATAGGAAACTTTAGCCAACATTGCACCAACCAGAGAATCCGTCCAGAAAAACCAACTTTTTTATCATTTTTTTGAGTGGTCGCTGTCGACATTCATTTTCTATGTTGAGGGCTGACGGCGACCCTCGCTATAATAAGTGGGGGTCGTTGTCGACCCTAAGCAAGCAAAAACTCCTCATTTTCTTCCTTCTTCCTTCTTCCTATCTTCCCCAAATCCAATCCAATGATGGAAAAGTCCATCATTGTTTTTTTATGAGGTTTTCCCACATCTCTTCCATAAGGAGGAAGAGTCTAAAACATGTTCTGGCATCTTTTCCTTGTTAGTGCTACCTAGTTACAAAAATAATTGCATTGGACAAAGCGTCACCAGCGCATTACCCGATTTAGCCATGTGATTGGGTCTGTCTTGGTGTCACTGGTCTAAGAGGATCTACAAATCAAGACATCTTTGAATTAGTTACTAGGCCAAGCATCACTTGAAATAGTCCTTCTCTGCAAGACCATTCATCAGGTGGACCCCACCATTTTTTACCATCTTAAGTCTTAATCACTCATGCAAACATGCTTGTTGGCTGCTCACAGCAAATTAGTTGAATTGAACAATAAAAAGAAAAAAAAAGAAAAAGAAAAAGAAAGAAGAGATAGGAAATGGAGATCTTTGACAGATTGGATGGATGGTATTTCATTAGTGTAGAATTTAGGTGGATGTCAGCAAACAGTCCAATTCATAAATGTAATGATAAGAGTAAGAGGTAGGGTGCTGGAGACTCTTACTCCATTAATGTATTAGGTGGACACTTCCAAGTTTTAATAACAAACAAGAGTCCCCCATCATTCTCTTTTGACACTTCTACATTCATGTTACCAGGTTATGCTGCTGCAACAATTACCCATGTAAAAGGGTAGCCCCGGACCTAGACCTAAACTGGACTCGAAACACAGGTCTAGTTTAAAGGACTCGAGCCCAACTAGATCGACCCTACTGGATTTAGAGTCTAGACCAACTGGACTCATACTAATTATATTATATTATATTTATTTGAATGTGTATCATCATATTAGCAACATTGGCTTCGGTTTGGAGAAGAGAGGAAGAATGATGAAGATGAGTTTATACCTGCTCAAGGTCAACAGTGACCCTCACTTGTTACAGCAAAGGTCGCCGTCGATCCTCAACATAGAAAATGAAGGTCGATAGCAACCACCGAAAAAAAGGTTTAAAAAAAAAAATTGGTCTTTTTGTACGGATTTTCTGTTTGGTGCAAATTGGCTGAAGTTCCATGTTTGTTGTACTGGCCACATAAAGCGTTTTTTTTGGTAAAATCCCCAAAAATAAATATCGTAATATTAAAAAATCATCATACCTGTAATTTTTGTCAATTTTATTTCAAGTTAGAAATTATTGTCATAGTTGTTGTAACCTTTATTTTTAGGAAATTGTCATACTCATAAAACTTATAAATTTTATTTGAAGCTGAAAATTATCATTGAAGTTGTTGTAAATTAAATTTATTACAAGGAATATAAAATAGTTCACGTTTTTTTTTTTTTTTCATTTGTAAATTAACATCAATGTTTGTTCATTTATGTTGGTAATTTCAATTTTATTTAAATTTGAAAACCCTAAAAAAGCTCATAAAGTCATTCTCAGCTTATATAAAAATTTAAAAAAAAATATTAGGAGGGGCATGGGTCGTCGTGCCTTGGGCTGTGCGGGGTCTACCCCAGCCGAGTTGAGCACGGCACGGCACAGCCCACCCAGCCAGCAGGCAGGACCCGTTTTACGCCCCTAGACTCTCCCTTCCTAAGTAGATAGATCACAGCCTCCATACCCATGGCAAACAAGGACATGAGCAGGTGAAGAAAGGATTCTGATTTTCCTGATGTTGATTTTCATGCTTGGTGACCAAAATCGAGGTATTTCCTCGCACACTCAATTTTTGTGATACATATTGCAAAACTTGATTAGATTCTTGGAAACGGGCATTGAAATACGAAGATTCCAACCAAAATATATTTATATATATATATATATAAAAGAAAAAAAGTGTTTTTTTTTTTCTCTCTCAGTTTGGATGTTTTTTCGTTTCCCGCCCCACCACCTGCCCCCCCTCGTGTGGGGATTGGACCGTTGGCCAGATACCGAATGCTTTGTCCGACTGTTCTTGGAAGGCTAGGCTAGATAGCATGGACGCGATGCCAATGAGACGGTGCGCTTCAATGCTTTTACGTTCCCGTTATTCCAATCTCAATCTCAATCTCAATCTCAATCTCCTGCCCTCTTGTCATTTCTCATCTCTCTCTACCCCTACTAAACCTTCCCTTTTCCAAAATCCTCCATGGTTGGAACTACTACGCACTTCCATCTCCTTCAGAGACCTCTCCCTCGGCCAATGCGCCCATGCCTGCATCATTACTTCAGGCCTCAGTTCCGACCGTTTTTTCACCAACAACCTCATCACCATGTATGCGAAAAATGGCTATTTAACCCACGCCCGCCACCTGTTTGACAAAACTACTGATAGAGATCTCGTCACTTGGAACTCTATTCTCACTGCTTATGCTGCACTATCCACTGAGTTTGGTGACACCAAACAAGGCCTCCTCCTCTTCCGTGAGATGCTTTTCTCTTCAATTCCATCCACCCGGCTCACATTAGCGCCTGTTCTTAAGTTGTGTCTGCAGTCAGAGTTGCCCGATACAGCTGAAACGGTTCATGGGTATGCTTTGAAGGTTGCTTTGGATTGGGATATCTTTGTTTCAGGTGCTCTCGTTAATATTTATGCGAAATTCGGGCGGATTAAAAATGCTCGGTATCTGTTTGATGAAATGCCAGAGAGAGATGTTGTGTTATGGAATGTGATGATTAAGGGTTATATGCAAATGGGTTTGGAATATGAAGCAAATTTGTTATTTTCGGAACTGCACCGGAGTAGATTGCATCCTGATGACGTGAGTGTGCGTTGTATTCTAGGGGGGTCTTCTGATAGGGGTAGCGTCGAACAGGTTCAGGCATATGCAATTAAAATATGTTTGTTTAAAGAGAATTCAGATGTTGTTGCGTGGAATAAGATGTTGTCTGGGTTTTTCCAAGGCGGCAAAAATGAGGATGTGGTGGAATACTTTGTAGAGATGAAGAGATCTAACGTGGAATTTGATAATGTGACATTTATAATCATTCTTAGCGCAATTACAAGTGCAAATGATTTGGATTTGGGGGAACAGATTCATGGCGTGGCCATAAAATCAGGATTTGATTCGGAAATTTCTGTTGCAAATAATTTAATCAATATGTATTCGAAAACTGGTGGTTTGGATTGCATGCAGAGGGTGTTCAATGAGATGAAAGAACTGGATTTGGTTTCATGGAATACAGTAATATCTAGTTATGCTCAAAATGGTTGCGAGGAAAAGTCCATCATGCTATTCTTGGCTATGTCATGTGATGGTGTTTCTCCGGATCAGTTTACATTAGCAAGTGTTTTACGAGGATGTACGGCAATCACAGAGGGTTCTTTTTTGGGTAAACAAGTTCATGTTCATGCTCTAAAAACAGGTCTTTTAGCAGATGTTTTTGTTTACACTTCCCTTATTGATGTTTATGCTAAGAATCAAAATGTGCAAGATGCTGAATCTCTTTTCAGTGACATGAATGGATACGATTTGGCATCTTGTAATGCTATGATCGCTGGTTATGTGACAAATGGAGAAAATATTAAGGCTTTGAGTCTCTTTTCTTCCATCAACAAGCGTGGTGATAGATTAAATCAGTTTATGCTAGCTACTGCCATCAAGGCATGTAGTTGCTTGGTTGGCTTAGAGCAAGGGAAACAACTGCATGCACATTCCGTAAAGCTTGGTTTCGATTCCGACTTATGCATTAGTAGTGGAATTTTAGATTTGTACCTCAAGTGTGGAGACACAAGAGATGCATATGTTGTTTTTGGTGACATCTCTGAGCCCGATGAGGTTGCTTGGACATCCATGATTTCCGGATGCGTGGAGAATGGAGATGATGAATATGCACTTTTACTCTACCATCAGATGAGGCTCTTAGGGGTCCTTCCGGATGAATTCACATTTGCAACTCTCATCAAAGCGTGCTCATGCTTGGCAGCATTAGAACATGGGAAGCAAATTCATGCAAATGCCATTAAGTTCGACCTTGTTTCAGATACTTTTGTGGGGACCTCGATCATAGACATGTACGCAAAGTGCGGTTGCGTGGAGGAGTCTTATCAGTTGTTTAAGAGGATTGGTGTGAGGAGCATTGCTTCATGGAATGCGATGGTCATGGGTTTTGCACAACATGGGAATGCGGAAGAAGCCCTTCATATCTTTCAAATGATGAGGCATTTGGGCGTCCAACCTGATGGCATCACTTTTATAGGAGTTCTTTCAGCTTGTAGCCACTCTGGCTTAGTGTCTGAAGCGTACATGTATTTCGGTTTGATGTATAAGGACTACGGTATCAAACCAGAGATTGAGCATTACTCTTGCCTAGTTGATGTTCTTAGCCGTGCGGGACTTGTAGATGAAGCAGAAAAACTTATTGACTCAATGCCTTTTGAGGCTTCTGCATCAATGTGTAGAGCATTGCTTGGTGCATGTCGAATTAAAGGGAATGTTGAAATTGGGAAGCAGGTGGCAACCCGGCTATTACATTTAGAGCCCTTAGACTCTTCAGCATATGTTCTTTTGTCCAATATCTATGCTGCTGCTAATCGGTGGGATGATGTAGCAGACGCTAGGAAAATGATGAAAACAAGGAAGGTAAAGAAAGATCCAGGTTTTAGCTGGATTGAAATCAAGAACAAAGTCCATCTTTTTGTAGTGGATGACCGATTGCATCCTGAAGCAGATGCGATATACCACAAGTTGGATGATTTAATGTCGGAGATGAGGGATATGTTCCCGATACACAGATTTTGTGCTTCTTGATGTAGAGGAAGAGGAGAAAGTGCGTGCCCTCTACTGTCACAGCGAGAAGCTGGCAATTGCTTATGGGTTGATTAGTACTCCCCCATCTTCAAGAATTCGAGTTATAAAAAATCTTCGCGTTTGTGGCGATTGCCATAATGCAATTAAGTACATCTCAAAGGTTGTTCAACGTGAATTTGTGTTGAGGGATGCTCATCGGTTTCATTGCTTCAGATATTATTGGTGATCCTAAGAGAACTATTTATTTTTCAGTACAGGTATCCATCCTAAGGTTCAAGCTTAGGGTAGCCATTTTAGCCCCAAAACATGATTATCACATGCTCTCAGCCTGGTTTGCATCCGCAGTTAACCCATTTAAGCAGGGCTCATCGATCTTCACTGGGTTGCTATCTAATTTGACATACTGACTGGTAGTTCAAGATGTACCGTAAATCATTTACAGAGCTGTTATTTTGGTGCAAAAGATTGAAAGTGCTATGCTTTTGGGTGTCACAGGAAGCAGAATGTGTTGTGACAGGCTTTTCAAGTCCAATCCTGAACATAATAGATTGGAAGAGGCATCATACCACCCTTGCGTTGCAGGGTAGGTGCATTGTAAAAATATTTTATTTTTTTATTGTTTATTTTGTAGAGTATGCGGGGAGTTGATGACCATATAAAGAGTGGAGATTGATCAGTAACAGAGTAGAGAATGCGCACAGAGGATGTCTCTGCTTCTTTTCATTGCATGAACAGTTGAGATAAAACCTTTACCAGTGCAGTGTCTGAAACTCAACCTATACAATCCTCTAATTAGCAATATGTTATATTTATGCACAGGGATGTCGATAGACCTCCAATTCCTTGGTTACCTAAGGGATTGAACTGGAAATTCCTGGTATGGACTTTTTTCTTTGACCCGATTTGTAAGCAGGTCTGGATCCAATTAGGTTCAGATGCAAATCTCTATGCCCATGTGTGTGATACTAATATATAGTTAAAAAAAAAAAAAACCTTGCTTAGGTTTGGCTCATTTCTAAAAGACCACCTGACAATTATTATTTATTTCGCAATTGATTTCAATTTTGGCACTCAATTTGGCAATTGATTGCAAAATTGCATTTTTAATTTTGACTGGTTATAAAATCTTATTCTAATCTTACGAGAGTCCAATTATTATATATGAAAGCTATTGTGAAACTAAGTCTCAATTTTGCAATTGATTTCAATTTTGGCACTCAATTTGGCAAATGATTGCAAAATTGTGTTTTTAATTTTTGACTGATCATAAAATCTTATCTTTATCTTACAAGAGTCCAATTATTATATATGAAAGCTATTGTGAAATCAAGTCTCAATTTTGCAATTGATTTCAATTTTGGAACTCAATTTGGCAATTGATTGCAAAATTTCATTTTTTAATTTGACTGATCTTCTAATCTTATGATAGTCCAATTTCATTGGTCTTGCGCGTAGATAGAACTAAAATTAGAATTATTTAGCAGTTGTATTGTAAACAAATGATTTTGGTGATGGCCGCTTAATTTTACAAATTTTTTGATGTATTATTTTCTCTGTGATACATGGCATGCTATTGGACTTATTCAAAAAGATCTATTAGGATTTAGGGACTATAGCTCCTCTCTACATCAATACATCAATTGTCTCATGGAGATCACATAGAAAGGCCTTAGTGGAAGAGTGATTAAATCCCCAATCAAAAGATAGCGGTTCAAATCAAGACGGGGCCAACAGATTTTGCACTATTGAGACAAATTGCCCACATATTATGTTTCTTCAAAACCTAGTTTTGTATGAGAGTGATGCTTTAGAATTGATTATCGGTCATCATAGACAATGGCAGTCATGTAAATGTGTGGACATTGATGGCACTGTACCATTTCGTGCACAACCGCCCCGCTTCTCTTTGGTCCATTGAGTCGGACTGACTGATATTCTGACTTGTCGACCCATTGATTTAATCTCACTAGTCAGCACGTTTGGTAATTTTACCGTAAAATAAAGTTAAAAGTTAAGCATTAAATTAAGAGAGAATAAAATATAAGTGGGTTATGATGGTATTTCATTTTTAATCAATTGGTATGAAATTTTTTAACTTCTTATATAGAAAATTGGAGATTTTTTGTTTTTTAGTAGAGACTAGAGTTTGTTTTTTTACTTTTGTTTTTAAATGATGCAATTTTGAAAATAGATACTTTTGATGTAACCTTGTTGAAAAATAAAGGCTTTACTTACTTAACTAGTAAAGTGCCAAACTGGCCCACGGATTCTCATTTGGTTACATAATTGGGGGCTGCTATTAGAATTTGTCCTGAATCGATCCGACCCAATTGGATCACGCAGTAAGATAGATCTGAACGCACACTATATGCTCATGGACGAATACAGGACTCGGGTTGATCGGATCGATCAATTTTTAGCCACTAAAATACTATGTTGGTGATATTTATTTCATTCGAACTTGGATTTACGATCGAATTATGCATGTGCGTTCCTGGAAGTTAGATCTATCTAATCTAATGGTAAGGTTGGATCATTCATCCAATGATAAATTAATTGGGGCATGATTAGATAGTGATTTTCTTTTCTTATGTGGGACCCTTCCTCTTACAACTATCGATCCCATCATTGACACATAAGCCAGTTTCAGTTCCTACGTATATTTTGAATCATAATATGCCCTAATTATTTTGAATCAATGGATGGATTAAAGGGAAATTTATGGTATATTGGTTTTATCATATGTAATCGAATTGATTAGATTTGTAATCAAATGCTCAATCAAGGTTAATTTGGAACTATGATCCTATAAAGGACTAATATCCATGTGTAGTGTGATCTAATTAGGTTACATATGTCAATGATCGTCAAATTAAAGCGTTTTAGTTATAATGAAGTACAATTAAAGTTACCAATGCACATTATAATGTGATGGGCCATAATTGTTGATAAACCTAAGGATATTAAAACAATACACTTGACAATCATATTAGTGACAATGTAGGTCACACCTCGTGTTTCTATATTTATCAAATTAGAGTCCACAATTTTATTGGCTGTGTCGCCACCGAAGTGACCCAGTTATGATAAATTGTAGATTTTTTAATTGAATTAAAGTCATTACCGTTAGTCTTATAGTCTCAATCCATTAAGATTGATATAATAAATTGATTAATTTCTTTATTCATTAATATATTCATGTTTTCCTTTCATGAGATGAATGGTGTTTTATTACTTAAATGCACATAACCAATACAAATGACATACTGGCTCATGAGATAAACTGGAGCCCATAACTGTATTAGATGTAACACATGTGTATAGATGAGATCCACATACAGGAACATGTGTCACAAATCTTATACCTAAATTGATTCACAACCAGTGATGAGATTAGGCATCTTATCTGACAAGTTTGCAGTATTATGATCACTATGAAATAGTATGATCTGTCTCGATCATAGGAATGTAAGATTCTAGATCATTATACTGGTACATTTAGATGCATTGAAGGACCATGAAAAGCACCTCAAGAATACTGTCTTTACTTTAAGGTTTGCTCTCATAAATCCCTAGCAATGGGCCCTCAACCCTAAGACATTGATGAACTCAAGTTTCTATCTATTCATTTGCTTTGAGTCACCAATGAGTGAGGTCATCTGTAGGTCAACACCTTGGTGTCTTGGGTACGTGGTAGTAGGACTGTGGGAACATTTAATGGTCAAGATGGAATCTATCTTTTCCCCTTATGCCAATTAATGGATTTATCATTGGTAAGTGTACACCCATTTCAATTAAGAGTTAATTGGATGGTACTAATGATTGCTATAATTAATTGGGTCTCAAGAATATAAGATATGGATCTAAATTGGTGGGACGGTCTGTCCAATTGATCCATGGATAGTAATAGAGGGGCCTACTTGTAGTGATATGGAAGTTTAGGGTCTTCATGTAATTTATTCCTAAGACTGGAGTTCAACTGCATTTATTTAGTTGATTTATTTGCAATTAACTGCGGGCCCAGATTGCACATGAGATATGGGGTCGCGTTGTCCTAGTTGGAGCCAGCTTTCTATGGAATCCCTAGTGGTTCCCACGCTAGCCCAAGATAGGATCTTTACTAATTCTATTTGAACTCAAAAGGGAAAGCTACTATTTCTATTTGAAATGATACTTCTTATAGTGGTAATGGTGGAATAAAGGGTTACTAATTATTAAAGAAGTTGGACTTCTAATAATAAAGAAAGAGAGGAGTTGCAAAACTATATAAAGGAGAGGAGAGGAGGCCTTGGACGTCCATGCTCAAGAATCCCTTGGTGATTCACGCCCATCCTCTTGTGTGCAAGTGTTGCACTTTTTCTTCTTCCCTTCTCTCTCTTCTAGTTCCCATCTAGTTTCCTTAGAGATTCTAGTTAGTCTTTCTCTTGGAGATTCCACCATCTTTCTTGAGAAAAGAGATCTGAAACGGGTTATAGCGTGGAAGACGATTTGGCATTGGAGATTCTGATTTTGGAAGAGCTCTTCATCAAAGAGTTGAATCGAGTTCTCCATTAGAGCACAACCGAGCTCCATAGGTATTTTCTACTCCTTGTATGTTGTGGAATCTCGTGGTTGCTTGTTAGGTGCTATTTCTATCTTCTTGATAGGTTTATTTACTTTATATGATCATGAGAAAGAGGATATGGATCCTGGATTGGGTTTTGTAGCCTTCTGGATAGTTGATCTCTGAGTCAAGTGGGTCAAAAGTTTTGAAAACCTATTCTGAAGTACCAGTTTCTAAATTTGTAAATTCCGGCGATGTTCGAGACAAAGATGGAAAGTGAAGTTGGACTCATAATCAAAGAGTTTGAAGATTATCAAAAGGTGTTTTGGAGATGCCCAAAGAGCTTGTGGAAACCCAAGGACTGTAGTTGTTCTTGCATAACTTCCACTGCCGAGACTTCCTCGCCGTGCACCGTTCTCCTTATTTGATCTCCTTATCAACTAAGATGATCAATCTTCTATAAGAAAGTAGAAGCAACACAACCTTCTATAGCCCTTCAGAATAATCCCTCAATGGTTATAGAGAAATAAGGAAATCTCTCTTAGGGTATTCTAATCTCAAATCAAGAAAGAGAATTAACTTCTTATCATCTCTATTAGGGTTGAGAACAAACCCCAATAAATAGCCTCAAATTCATCCCTTAGACTTAGTGCACAGGTAGGACTCAAATTGGAAACCAAAGTCCCAAAAAGGAAAATAATTTGTAGCAGATCTAGATTCTTTACCTTTTTTCATGTGCCATCCAATCGATCGCACAGTGCATTCGATCAATTGGACCACCCAAAATAATTGGGACGCAACAGCACTCTGATCAATCGTACAAAGGATATGATCGATCGGTCCTCGCTGGTTTTACCCGATCTTCATTTTTTTCTTCTTTTCTTCGCTTTAACTTTTCCGGTGAAACAACTACAGTCCATTCTAAAATAAGTTAGAAAATTCAACTCAATGGACCCAGAGTTTTGTCCAACCCATAAATTAGCCAACATAAAAATACAAACACCAGTGAAGTGCCCATTGTAGGATTTAGGGCTTCATTGACATCAACTAAATGGGGGCAAAACTAGAATGAAAAATTGGGATTTGGGCGAAGGGCCTCTGCAAAGATTATAAAATTTTGGGATCCTCGGCTGTGGTTACCATGTTTAATGGGATTTTTTTGGGTCCCTTGATTTTATATGGAGTTTACACAAATTTGTTTGGAAAAGCTAAATATATTTATACCTCATGTATAAAAGAGAAAAAGTTGACATGCTTAGTTTGCTACACCTTGGTAGTGGGCCAACATGCCTCATTATCTATATATCAATACCTTTGTGGTGGGGCCAAATCAGATGCAAGATGGCATAACAGCTTATTCTTCAAAGATGCAAGATGTGGCTTTTTGCTCAGCTAGTAAGAGAAACATGTGTCATCTTCTTCTCCTCACTTTTAAAAATGGGAGAGAAAAGAATCTTGCACAACAAAGCTCTCTAGTGACCAAGAAGAAGAGAGGTTTAACATTTTTTTTTTTTCTGGATTGCAACTCTTAGAAGTATTTTCTATCCCTACAACTATGCATCCTTTCAAAATCCTCTCTAAATATTGTTGAATTCTTTTTAGAATTTTTTATGTCTTTGGGGTGTAATAAAACCCATTTTGGTGGTGTTGTTTACTATGTTTCTTCCTTCCTATCTTTAATCACTGATTCTGAATTTTTTGCCTTTATGAGCAATAGTAATTTCATTAGTTTTCAATTACATTCATAGAATGCACAGTAACTGTTTGATTAAACGCCTTAAGGATGAAATGAAGAGAAAAACTAGTAACATCAGTAGATATGAGGGAAAAAAAATAGAGAGAAGAAACAGATTGGTAGTGGGCCATCCAGGCTCGAGTCTGACTATAAAAACTAGCAAGTTATTTTAAATGAAGTGTTATACTAAACTACCATATTTATAAAAGACGAAAATGCCGTTACCCCTTGTATAAAATAGAAAAAGTTCACATGCTTAGCTCGCTTCACCTTTGTTGTGGGCCGACATGCTTCAATATCTATATATCAACACCTTTGTGGTGGGGCCCAATCAGATGTAAGATGGCATAGCAACTCATGCTTCAAAGATGCAAGATGTGGCATTGTGCTTAGCTGATAAGTGAAACAGGTGTCATCTTCTTCTCCTCACTTTCAAAAATGGGAGAAAAAAAAATCTTGCAAAACGCAGCTCTTTCTTGACTAAGAGGAAGAGAGGTTTAACGTTTTTTAGTCTGGATTGCAACTCTTGGAGGTATTTTCTATCCCTTCTGTCATCCATCCTTTCAAAATCCTCTCTAAATATTGTTGTGTATTTTTTTTAACTATTGATGACTTTCAAATGTAATAAAACCCCTTTTCGGGTCGTTGTTTGCTATGTTTCCTTCTCTTTGTCTTTAATCGGTGATTCTGGATTTTCAGCCTTGATGACCAATAGTAATTTCTTTAATTTTCAGCTACATTCTTAGAATGCACAGTAACAATCTGATTAAAAACCTAAAGGAGGAAATGAAGAGAAAAACTAGTAACATTAGAAGATATGAGGGGAAAAAATAAAGAGAAGAAACGGAGTAGCAGGTGGGCATCCAAGCTTTAGACTGAATATTAAAACTAGCAAGTATTACTAAATGAAGTATTATACTAACCTAACATATTTATAAAAGACGAAAATGCTATTACCCCTTGTGTAAAAGAGAAAAAGTTCACATGCTCGGTTCGCTACACCTTTGTGGTGGGCCGACATGCTTCATTATCTATATATCAACACCTTTGTGGTAGGGCCCAATCAGATGCAAGATGGCATAGCAGCTCATGCGTCAAGGATGCAAGATGTTGCATTGTGCTCAGCTGGTACGGGAAACAGTTGTCGTCATCTTCTCCTCACTTTCAAAAATGGGAGAAAAAAAGATCTTACACAACACAGCTCTTTGGTGACCAAGAAGACGAGAGGTTTAACATTTTTTTGTCTGGATTGCAACTCTTGGAAGTATTTTCTATCCCTACTGTCATGCATCCTTTCAAAATCCTCTTTAAATATTGTTGTGTTTTTGTTTTTTTTTTTTTACATTGTTGATGTCTTTCGGAAGTAATAAAACCCCTTTTGGTAGGGATGTAAATGGGTCCCCGATTCTCCGATTATCCGAAGGTTCTGACCCATTAAAAATCGGGTCTGGGTCCTTATTTAGGCCCCGATAAATAAATGGGTCCGGGTTTGGTTCCACCTTGGTTCAGACCCGTGGACCCAAGACCTGACATATTACCTCAATTTTTGAAAATCTCACCTAAAATCCATGTTTTTTTAATATCATTCTCTACCTAGACCTGGACCCGGATCCAGACCCATCCCATATATGGTTCTGGTTCCTGTTCCGGAGCCAAGAAACTAGTTCCGAAATGGTTCCGGGTCCGGGTCCAGTTCCACATTCTCCTTAACAGTTCTAGTTTTGGGTCCACCATGGACCCGAACCAGAACCGGCCCATTTACTGTTAGGAATCGCAAGAACACACGCACGATCTACGAGAAACAATCAATTAATCACACAGTCTGTTCACGAGACACAGATTTACGTGGTTCGGCAAGATTGCCTACATCCACGGGAGATTCACGCCGTTCACTATTATTGGAGATTCCCACAAGAGTACAAGCACTCACTGTCTCTCTCGTTCTCTCTCAATTTCACCGTAATAACAATGCTCTCACCACCCAGTATAAATACATGAAACCCTAAACCTCTAGACAACCACAACCGTCGGATCTGGCCTCATAACAGATGGTCCAGATTAAACCGACACATTACAGATAAACCCCTATAATTAAATAAGGTCTAAATCAGGCTTCACCAACCCATCATTTACAACCCTACCTTTTGGTGTTGTTGTTTGTTATGTTTCTTCCTCTCTGTCTTTAATCACTGATTTTAGATTTTTAGCCTTAATGAGCAATAGTAATCTCATTGATTTTCAGCTACATTCATAGAATGCAGAGTAACTATTTGACAAAATGCCTAAAGGCTTGTTTCTTTACAAGCATTTCTGACAGGAATTCAGGCTGGCTGTGAATTCAAGAATTCCTTTCAGAAATTCAATGTTCTTTTAATAGGATTCCTAGTATTCAGGCGGCCAGAATTCTCAAATGCCAAAAAGGTGAAATTCCAAAATGCTGGCCCCTCCAAGAGCATTTTAGAATTCTAAAACTCCGAGAAGTTTGGTTGGAACTCTGGCACCCAACTGTAAACCCTCCTACCAACAATAAAGTGGGCCCCATATTCACAATTATAAAAATTTGGCCCATGCAATTCCTATCTAGATGGGTCCATGTTCAAATTTCTAAAATTGGGTCCCACACTTTCATTTTTAAAATATGGGTCTATGTACCATATCCTCGAGGTGGGTCCACATTATAATTCTTACAATTGGATTCCAAGTTCACAGCCACAAGAGGTGGGTCCCATGTACTACAATGCATAAAATGTGTAATTCCAGTCTAGAATTTATGTAGCAATGAAACAGAAGTTTTATGAAATTCAGAAATTTAAAAATTTCAGCCAAGAATTCAGATGGAATGAAAAGTAGAATTGAGAAATGACAGAATTCAGTGGAATTCCAATACAACCTCGAGATATGAATTCTAGGAATTCTAGTAAAGAAACAGACACCAAAGAAAGGAAATGAAGAGAAAAACTAGTAACATCAGTAGATCTTAGGAAAAAAAATAGAGACAAGAAATAGAGTAACATGCGTGCCTCTAGGCTCGAGATTGACTATAATAACTAGCTAGTTATACTAAATGAAGTATTATATTAAATTGTCATATTTATAAAAGATGAAAATGTTGTTACCCTTTATATAAAAAAGAGAAAGTTGACATGCTTGGTTCGCTACACCTTTGTGGTGGGCCGATATGCTTCATTATCTATATATCAACACCTTTGTGGTGGGGCCCAAAAATATGGGATAGCAGCTCATGCTTCAAAGATGCAAGATATGGCATTGTACTCAGCTAGTAAGGGAAACAGGTGTTGCCTGCTTCTCCTCACTTTCAAAAATGGGAGAAAAAAAAGTATTGCATAACAAAGCTCTTTCTTGACCAAGAAGAAGAGAGGTTTAACATTTTTTTGTCTGGATTACAACTCTTGCACATATTTTCTATCCCTACTAGCATGCATCTTTTCAAAATCCTTTCTAAATATTGTTGTGTTTTTTTTTTAATTATTAATGTCTTTGGGATGCAATAAAACCTCTTTTGGTGATGTTGTTTACTATGTTTCTTCCTCTCTGTCTTTAATCACTAATTTTGGATTTTCTGGCTTTATAAGCAATAGTAATTTCATGAATTTTCAACTACATTCGTAGAATGCACAGTAATTGTTTGATTAAATGCCTAAAGGAGAAAATGAAGAGAAAAACACGTAACATCAGTAGATCGGAGGGAAAAAAATAGAGAGAATAAACAGATTAGTAGGGGCCATCCAGGCTCGAGTCTGACTATAACAACTAGCAATTTATTCTAAATGAAGTGTTATACTAAACTACCATACTTATAAAAGACGAAAATATTGTTACCCCTTGTATAAAATATAAAAACTTCACATGCTTAGTTCGCTACACCTTTGTGGTGGGCCGACATGCTTCATTCTCTATATATCAACACACTTATGGTAGGGCCCAATCAGACGCAAGATGGCATAGCAGCTCATGCTTCAAAGGTGCAAGATGTGGCATTGTGCCCATTTGGTAAGGGAAACAAGTGTCGTCTTTTTCTCCTCTCAAAAATGGGAGAAAAAAAGATCTTGCACAACACAGCTCTTTGGTGACCAAGAAGAAAAGAGGTTTAACCTTTTTTTTGTCTGGATTGCAACTCTTGGAGGTATTTTCTATCCCTATGGTCATGCATCCTTTCAAAATCCTCTCTAAATATTGTTGTGTGTTTTTTTTTTTTTTTTAAACTAGTGATGTCTTTGGGTTGTAATAAAACCCCTTTTGGTGGTGTTGTTTGCTATGTTTCTTCCTCTCTATCTTTAATCACTGATTATGGATTTTCTTTCTTGATGAGCAATAGTAATTTCTTGAATTTTCAGCTACATTCATAGAATGCACAATGACTGACTGATTAAATGCCTAAAGGAGGAAATGAAGAGAAAAACTAGTAACATCAGTAGATCTGAGAGAAAAACTAGAGAGAAGAAACAGATTAGTAGGGGGCCATCCAGGCTCGAGTTTGACTATAAAAACAAGCAAGTTATTCTAAATGAAGTGTTGTGCTAAACTACTATATTTATAAAAGACGAAAATACTGTTACCCCTTATATAAAATAGAAAAAGTTCACATGATTAGTTCGCTTCACCTTTGTTGTGGCTGACATGCTTCATTATCTATATATTAACACCTTTGTGATTGGGCCCAATCAAATGCAAGACGACATAGCAGCTCATGCTTCAAAGATGCGAGATGTGTCATTGTGCTCAGCTGGTAAAGGAAACAAGTGTCATCTTCTTCTCCTCACTTTCAAAAATGGGAGAAAAAAAGATCTTGCACAACACAACTCTTTGGTGACCAAGAAGAAGGGAGGTTTAACTCTTTTTTGTTTGGATTGCAACTCTTGGAGGCATTTTCTATCCCTACAGTCATGCATCCTTTAAAAATCCTCTCTAAATATTGTTGTGTTTTTTTTTTTTTAATTAGTGATGTCATTGGGATGTAATAAAACCCTTTTTAGTGGTGTTGTTTGCTATGTTTCTTCCTCTCTGTCTTTAATCACTGATTCTGGATTTTCTTTCTTGATGAGCAATAGTAATTTCTTGAATTTTCAGCTACATTCATAGAATGCACAGTGACTAACTGATTAAACACCTAAAGGAGGAAATGAAAAGAAAAACTAGTAACATCAATAGATCTGAAAGAAAAACTAGAGAGAGGAAACAGATTAGTAGAGGGCCATCCAAGCTCGAGTCTGACTATAAAAACAAGCAAGTTATTCTAAATGAAGTGTTATACTAAACTCATATATTTATAAAAGACAAAAATGTTGTTACCCCTTGTATAAAATAGAAAAAGTTCACATGCTCGGTTCGCTACACCTTTGTGGTGGGCCGACATGCTTCATTATCTATATATCAACACCTTTGTGGTAGGGCCCAATCAGATGCAAGATGGCATAGCAGCTCATGCGTCAAAGATGCAAGATGTCGCATTATGCTCAACTGGTATGGGAAACAGCTGTCGTCTTCTTCTCCTCACTTAAAAAAATGGGAGAAAAAAAGATCTTGCACAACACAAGCTCTTTGATGACCAAGAAGAAGAGAGGTTTAACCTTTTTTTGTCTGAATTGCAACTCTTGGAGGTATTTTCTATCCCTACTATCGTGCATCCTCTTTAAATATTGTTGTGTTTTTTTTTTTTTTTTTTAACATTGATAAGGTCTTTTGAATGTAATAAAACCCCTTTTTGTGTTGTTATCTATGTTTCTTCCTCTCTATCTTTAATCATTGATTCTAGACTTTTTGCCTTGATGAGCAATAGTAATTTCATTCATTCTCAATTAATCATTTTTATTCCTTTTTTATATAGATACATGCTCATGCTTTAGGCATAGGATTAAGCTAGTGTACTAATTATCCTATAATTTCATATGAATCATAGTTGTCAATCTCATTTTGGATATTACTTTGGTCTAGCCTTTAGAATAAAGTTTTTCAGTCTATTCCGAAGTTTAATAAATCATTTGGGAAAAAATATTTAAAAAACAAATAAATACTCATTTAAAAAGAACATATAAATTGGTGCATGATGGTCTCGCTTATTCGCTCACGAGACTACCTAGGTTGGCGGATGTAAGAATCCGTAGGGTCCAACCCTTTCGTGACCGGAGACAAAGCGAACATCAACTTTTTTATATGGGTATGCCAAAATTTCTACTCTACTTGAAATTAACAAGTGGTGGTCCATGGATCCACCTTCACAAGTAGAAAAGAAAATTAACTTTTTTTCTAACTTTCATTGCACATGTGTTAAGAAAAGAGACATGATTTGATTTGAATGCTGTGAAAGGCGATTTTCATTTTTTTGTCGTGAAATGCGATTTACAATTCTTATAAAAAAGGAAAGACAAGAGTTGTAATTTTTATGTCTCTTTAAACAATACAAAATACAATAAAAAGGAAGAAAGGGGATCTAACTTCTCAGGAGATTGCGGGGACTCGTTTAGATTGACGGTCGCAAGTCGTGTTTGGACTTCACCGTCATCGTTCAGATGATAACAGAGGATGCCTTCGATTCTCTTGGCTCGGCTTAAACCTCAGGTTTTTAGAGAATAAGAACCAAGAGGATGTCCTATATCCAATAAAAATATAAGTAGATGGGCTAAAAAGCTACGTCTAAGCCATGGAGACAGAGAGAGAAGGCCTTGGGGGGTGGCCCCCCAAGGGACTTTGGCAACCTTGTATTGGTGGTTGCTGCAGAACTTCTTCAACAGAGAAGAGGCCATTGTAACAACCTTGCAGAGTTTTTCCGTCGTTTTTTCCGCTTTTTATCCTTGTCCCAAATGGTGGAAATGACCTCCTTTTAAAGGCTTTTGGTGGCCAAGAGGGGAGTTTATGGACTTTAAATGCATTAATTGCATTAATGCTCCATGATGGGAGGAGCTACAAGTTTTTAAATTTATATTTCATAACTCCTTTTTCTTGGATTTTTATTGGTTGTTGGAGAATAATGGGCTTTTAATTGCCTTTAAACTTTACAATGGGAGGAGTTACTTGGTTTAATGTCATGATTGTACTTGACTTGTAACTCTCATTTATTGTCTTCTGATTGGGCCGTCCACAATAATGAGTAATTGACCGCATTAATTTGTCATAAAATGGGTCATTAACTGCATTAAGTGGCCGCCAAAGCATTTGAAAAGTCGCGGGCCGCGCCGCTTCTTGTGAAATTCTACCCGCGACGTAGGAAGCCTTGATCGCCGGTGAATTTCTCATGCCGATTATTTTCGGGTGATCTTGCAATTTCAGTCATTTATTGCTACCAGTGGGCCAGTACCATCTATCCTATCGATTTCTTGATCGATTGGGCAGAAAGTGTGCTTTCTTAGTCAGCCAATTAGCAATTTCAAAGCATCCAGTGATGAACCCATGATCTTGACGGCGAATTCACAATGTTGACGAAGATAGACAAATATCGTGCCTCGAAAATTAGATTTTTGGAAAATCACATAAGCCAAATAGCTCAGAATGCAAAAAGACACCCAAAAATGGGTTTTCGGAAAAAATCCAGCGACCTGGATTTCCAGGGTCGCCGTTGACCATGCACCCATGGTCGCCGTTTTTCGGTCGTTTTCTGGTTTGACATATTTTGGCATGATTCCCTTGTATAAAACTTAATGAGAAGCCATGCAAATCAGAGGACAAAGTTTCTGATTTTCCGAGAAAGCCGAAGACTTTGTTGTGCAGAGTTACCGATTTGCCGTCAAAAGCCAAAACTAGGTCAAACAATGTCGAAATGACCTGAAATTTGAAGTGAAGCCCCTTGGGAAATAAATAAGATCAACCACAGGCTTTCGTTTGAGTTTTTAAGCCGTGTGGGGTCCTATCGCCAGTAGACTTGATTTTATCGTGAGGAAGATATCGCGCTTTGATGTATGGTCAAACGATATCCAATTGACCTGAAATTTGACTGGGAGCCTCTTAGAGTCATTTTAAGATGATCAATTAGCTCTGATTTGGAAATATGGTCCCAAGAGGCTCCGCCGCCGGGAGACCTGATTTAGCTTTCGGGAGATCAAAGTTTGGTCAAATGTTTTCGAAATGACCTGAAACTTGACATGTAGCCCTTTTGAAGTATTTCAAGACCATCCATGTACTCTATTTGATAAGTTATGGCCTCGGTGGTTTCCACCATCAAGAGGCTTGGTTTTGTTGTTTGATAGTTGATGCTGGGTCAAAGTTGTCGGTCTGACTTGAAATTTGACCTAGAGCCTCTTGGAAGTATTTTTACGACTATTCATAGGCTCTGATTGAAGATCTAATGTCTTCGATGCTGTCGCCGACGGGAGAGCTGATTTTGTTGCGGTTGTTTCCTTTTTGGACCAAACGGTGTCAGAATGGCTTGGATTTTAATGTAAAGCCTTCTAATGGCATTTTGAGGCCAACTGTGTGCTCTGTTTTGTGAATCTGGGTCTGCAAGTTCACTGCCACAGGGAGCTCCTATTCAGCTGCTAGAAGAGTGAAGTTAGGCCAAATAATGTCGAAATGACCCGAAATTTCATGTGTACTCTTCTTATGGTTATTTTAAAGGATCTTGCAGTTTTTGGATGACTCTGATAAGATCTTATACTTAAAGTAGCATTGTCTATTGCGGTCAGATGCAACTTCATATATCTTCTTTGATGTTGGAAGTGTATAAAGAGGCAAAGTGACATTTTTGGTGTCAACGGTGCAATTGATTTATTTTATAAATATAAAAGGATGGTTAATAGATGAACCATCTGCAGGGAGTCGGCAATCCAACCTACTAAATATAAATAGAGGTTAAAAAGTGGGCATCACCGTGGGAGTGTGGGGGGCCTGATCTCAACCCTTCATGTAAAAGAGGGTTGGTTTTTAGAACCCCTTTAATAGGTGACTAGTAACACAGGCCCAGGCTTAAAAATATTTTTAAATTTAATATTTTCTTTAAGATATTATTGATAAATTTAAAAATAAATAAATTATTAGAAAAATGGCTTGCGTCGTCCCAAAAGTACCTACTCAGGAAAAAAAGCAATGGAGAAATGAATAGAGAAAATCTTTTCTTAATAAGCGAACATAATGTGTAACATGAACCGATAAGAAATAAAAGAAAAAAATGAATAAAATATATTACTGACAATAAGAAGAAAGCAAGCCCTTGAGGTATTCATTCACCTGCACATTTAATGGGGTTGAATAACTAAAAATCAATAAATGAAACTAAAGAAAACACAACAAATCTTGTTGGATTTTACAGATTGAGAGGTTGAGGAATTGGACCATGTACCAATGTTTTATCACCTCGACCCCTTAGAAGTAAATACCAAAAATCATAATGATTTATTAGATAGAGTTTTGGATGGATTAAGATTGGAGAGTGATTTGAGCATTAAGATAGGAAGATAAAGAGAAAAGTTAGGAAGAGAGATTTGAGGGGAAGTTAAGAAGAGTTTTAGAAATGTAGGTTTATCGAAACCATAATCTTAATTTACATGTAGAGATTTAAGGAGGAGACTTGGAGAGATGTAGTGGCCCACATGAAAGCTAAAATAGTGTATATTTTTTCTAAGTGTTTTTTTTTTTCTAAAAAGGAGAACTCTATGAGTGCTGACATAGCACCTTGTATAGCCTCCTTCCATGTTGCTTTAATATACATATATATACACACATATATATACATATATGTGGGTGCGTGGGGTTAGAAGGGAAGAACTGAGAAAGTGAAGGGGAGAAAGTAAAAAAGGAAAATGGATAGGAGAGGGAAGAAAGAGAAGAAGAAAGACCGCCAGTGGCGGCTTACTTGTCACGACGGCCGACTTGCTGCTTGAGGACCTCAGGTTCTATTCTTTATTTCTTCTTCTTTTTTCCCCTAGATTTTGCCCATGAATCAAGCATTAAAGTTACGAATAAAAAAAACTCAAAGTGAAAGTGATTCTGGAAAACTATGATATGATCATGTGAGTGGTAGGAGATTTTGACTAAGAGACATCCTTAAGTAGTTGTGGAATCCTAAAGTGGGCCCACTCATTGGAAATTCAAGCCATTCAAAATATATGTAGTTCTATAATATTATGGAATATGGCATAAAAAAAAAGTAAAAAAAAAATATTGACTAAAGTGAAGTGTGACTAGTGAGTGACATTATTAGAATTTTGAAGATGAAATTAGAACAATCGAGTTCAAGAAGGATTAATATGTCAAAAAAAATTTTAAAAAAAATAAATCCCTTAGTAGGGCGAACTTCTATTTTGGAGTATACTTTGGCGATAACCCATACAAGGGCTTTTATGGTTGCGGCTCGGATTATCATTGGGCCGGGGTGCGCCCCACTTTGACGTTCCCAGTTCCAGTACCAATTGATTTCTGGCTCCCACCATTAGAAATCTATTTCTGCCCCTTTCCCTCCAATCTATCTTCCCCTCTGTTTCTCCAACCCATCGGACACGCCGCTCTCGGTACGCACGAAACAACGGGTGCTTTGTCTTTGTCTTCCTCTTTATCTTTTTTCTTGAGGTATTCTCTTCTTCTTTGAATGTTACAGCTCGGTCTGGTTACAAAAAAAACACCCAATCAATCTTTAATGGGGTATGCGATTTCACCTCTTTGTGGTTTGATTTACTGCAATTTGTTGGTGTATGGGACATGTAATGCGAGCCTAAACCATGTATATCAAGTGTATGTTATAACGCTTGGAAGAAACTTTGATGAATGGAAAGATGTAATCTATTGTAGATGGGAATTAGCTACATAATTGTTGATAACAATCAAACAGGGCAATCTTAGCAGTGGGTGAATTCATTACACACCCTTCAAATGCTTATGTAATCAAAACATATGATTTGATAAATGCGTATGTATTGGTTGTGAAAGGAATGTCTACTTCTGATTTGAGAACCCATTTCACTGATGCACTTGCTTTTAGTTGTTTGCTGGGGTATACTGCACATTGATTAAGTGGCCGGCAAAAATCGATTTAAGGAAAGAGACATTGTAATGTCCATTGAAACAGTAATATTTTTGTCCTTTGTAATCTTTCACCTTTTCAAGGATACTAATACCAGCAAAATTAACCCAACTAAGAGTCCTTCTAAAATCAAAACACTCACTAATTCTAATTCAAGTGAAAAAAATACTAAAATAAAACACCCATTAATGCTTTCTTAATTTTGAGACTCTTTTGACTTAAGAATAAAATAAATCATTAATAAAATTTCTAATTTAAAAGGAAATTCTCCACCGAAGCAATAGCACCCCCACAATCCTGACGTGCGGGATCTAAAGCCAGGATTGAGCCACCACCCCCATTTGTTAACGCCATACATAGCGGCAATGACCCTCCTCCAAAGAGCGCCGCCCCCCCACCCCCCCCACACCACCACCACCACCACTTGACTAAAAGTGCCTTGTTCCTATTCTCCAAACTACCAAGACCCAATCCCCTATTCCGTCTTGATTTAATCACCTCACTCCATTTGATCAAGTGTAATTTCTTCTTATCACCCTGACCCTCCCATAAGAAATTCCTACGAATGCGGTCCACCCTCTCCACCACTGCCTTTGGCATCTTGAAAAGCGACATATGCAATTCGAAAAATTCAATGAGGTGGGCTTATTCAATTCACTTTTGATTCACTTGATTCTAAGTTCAAGTTCAACGAGTTTGATGCACTAATTCGATGTAATTTGATTCAATTTGTGTTGATTCATGGGTATAATTTGGCATATATGTACACCGAAATATTATGATGAGAACCATTTTCCTGGTTCTTATGTGTGATCACACTTTTTTCTGAGCCGCCTATACAACCTATCGTTGTGACCATGTTATCCTCTCACAAATGCTACCTCCTTTGAATTGCCATAAACCTAGATTTGACACTCATCCAAACATTATCACCAGTGAAAATTTGAAAAGAAAAATAAAAATAAAAACCTTCTAAAACAATTAAACATGAGGGAGCCCATATCTAAAACCCTAACAGTTAATTGTAATTATCCCTTCTTAATCTCTTTGTTAGATTTCACTTCCTTTGGCATTAGACAGTCTCATATTCATCACTCATATGACAGGAGATTACTTATTTTGTACGTCTTATTCACGTGTTTTACATATGAACAATCCGATGGTGGGCTCGGCTCCATTTAGATATGAGATTTTTCACTCATGGAAAATGAATGCATTAGGTGATGGTGATTTTTGAGTTGTTTGAATTTTTAGATGGGCCCCACTTATTGTTATTATTATTTTCTGCTAGATGGGTGAGTGGTACATAACATGTGATACAACCTACCTACCTACAGATCGATCCCTGGGTAGCTGTGTGAGATGACACCCTTGCCACCAGGGTGTCTCTAGTTTCTCAATGGGGCCCCACTTATTGATTTACATATTATTCTTTAATACTAGTCAAGAGACATGGATTTAAAGGGATAAATAACCCATGGTCAAATCCCCTCTTCTCTGCCGTACACACACATATATATCTAATTACAAACTCACTAAAGGCCTATTTGGCAATTCTTATTTCTTTGAAATAAGGCTGTGTTTGACAAAACCTATCTGTGTGAAGTAGATCTGTGTGATATAGATCTTTTTCAGAAGGACCGGTTTGAAATAGATGACTTACAAATAGAATTAGGAAAAAAGAACTGGTTGAAATAGACAATTTAGGAATCAAATTGTTCTCGATTTTTCACCAATTTCTCAAGATCTATAATGAATCGAGGGCTTAAATTTGAGCAGATAGCCATTTTCAGCCTTCCAAAGAGGATCAACCGTTGTGATCTTGATTTTGGGGCCAACAGAACTCTAGAAACTCTAGATATGCAGATGTAAGGTTTTTCTTTTTCCACAAATATCACGAGATTCGAGATAGATCGACAGCTGAAATTTGCGCCAATAGTTTTGCTGGGGCTTACAAATATTTCCAACACTTTGGGTCATAATTTAGTGGCTCACAATTTAATGAAAAGAGGAAAAAAATTGAAGGTAAAAATCACATGGATTTGGCTGTTTTTGACCCCGAGGATCTCCAATGGTTTTGTCTTTCATCAATTTCTTGAAATTGCAAGGAATAATCGGCTAAAATTTGAACCCATAGCTATTTTCAGTCTTCCAAAGAGGATCGACCGTTTGGATCATGCTTGTGGGGCCCACTTGCATATCTAAGGTTCTACCTTTTTCGTAAATATCTCAAGATTTAAGACAGATTGACGGCTCAAATTTGAGCCCATAGCCATGTCTGGGCTTAGGAATATTTCCAACAGATTGGATCATAATTTAGTGGCCCACGATTTTAATTAAAAAAAGGAAAAAAAATGGAGAGAGATAGGATCCATATCGAAGCATATTGGAAAAGATTTATATCTATATGGAAAATCCCATTCACAAGTACCTCTTAGGGTTCAAGTGTGAATCTCATGATTTTGATACTTGCTATATTTAGTTTCATGATTCAGCTGATTTTTAGGTGGGAATATCAATTACCAATTGTATTTATTGTCATTCTCAAAAAAAATTTAATTTTTTTTGGTGTTTCTATTTCAACGAGGTTATCCAATTAATTTGTGGGATTCGAAGAAGTTTTCTTACAGAAACAAGGAATAGGCTTGCGATTGAAGCATTTGACTATGGGTTTGGGTTTCACCCTAAATTGATTCTCTGTTTTTGCCCTTTTTTCATAAAAATATTTCTTTAACTTCAGACAACACATTTTAACCATTCAAAAAAAAAAAAGACAATACATTTTAACCATTGAAGGTTGATGATCCAGAATTTATTTACTTTTGGATTTAAAGCGAATAAAAAGATCAACTGGTTTATTTTTTTCGGTAACGTCAACGTCTTAATCATTTTCAACTATTCACACATATATCATAATTCATAAATAATATTTTGGTGTGCGTCAATGGTGTTTTCATATAAATATTTAATGGTATCATAATCCATAGCCGTATTTATTAGTATATTGATGTTTTGCTAGGGATGAAAAATAATTGGAATATGAAAATAACTATTTTTTTCTTTTTAATCCTTTCATTTTTTACAAAAAAGAAACCCCACTTTTCATGATAGTATTCATGAATTGTTTCAATTTTGGACCCTTGGGTGATTTGCAGTATATTTTTTAAAACCAAGGATAAGCACCGTCAAAGCCTAGGGACTTGTGCAAATCCCTTTGGGATATATACTCCTTTCACAAGGTGAGTGCCATGTGGAACCCTAAAAACATGACTGCATTGCAAAATATTGTGACCCAAGTGGCTTTACTTTGTAGCCATGATAGAAGCTCCATATTCAGGAGGCCCTAATGCAAAACATAGAATTATAGACCTATCATGCAGGGTCAGAAATTGGGGTATGGAATACCTACTTCATTATGAATTTTGAGTTCTTGAGGATAAATCTCATAGTAATTTTTTGTTAGATTGTGGGCAGCAGTAGCAGCTTTTTTCTAGCCTGGGATTTGATGATAGTCTATTTCAACCTTGTACTACTAGTTAGGGGTGTAACGGTTCGGTTAACCGTTTGTTTTGGGAGAACCGTTAACTGAACCATGAATTATGGTTTTCAGTTTTAAAAATTGTAACCGTATCCAGAAAAACTGTTAAAAACCGAACTGCGGTTAACCGTTAAAAGCCGTAACCGAACCCTATCAGGAAAAACCGTTAAAAATCGTTTTGTCAAGTGTATACTTAAGTTAAGAATTATATACATATTTTCATTTAGGCCCTTTATTAATTTATTTTTTTTATTAGTATAACGGTATGGTTAACCGTGTGCCGGATAACTGAACCGTATTTTACTGTTCGGTTTGGTTAATAATCGTGAGTCAATACTGAAAACCATAACCAAACCATTAATTTCGGTTTTCCGATTTTAATAACTGTAACGAACCATGAAACATGGTTATTAACCGCGGTTCGGTTCGGTTAGACGGTTTTCCAGTTTTCTTTTACACTCCTACTACTAGTTAGCATTGACAGTGAGAAGTAATTAAAAAAAAAAATTTATTTTTCAAACTTTTTATTGCCATTCTTAGTTGTGGGAAACTATTTGTGGATAGGAAGGACTGGGGAAGTTTCATGAGAAGTTTAAAATTATTTTTCAAACTTTTTATTGCCATTCTTAGTTGTGGGAAACTATTTGTGGATAGGAAGGATTGTGGGGAAGTTTCATGAGAAGTTTTTTTTTTTTTCTTTTTTCTCTCACTAGCAAAGAATCTTCTGAAGATCCCTCTGTTTTGTTTATGAAGCTGCAGAGTGCGTTTCTCCTCCACTTTATCCACATATACTTTCATCTGAAATGGAAGGATTTGTTGAAGTATCACCTCTCTCTAGTGCTCCAACCAGTGTATCTTCTGATTCCTTCATTATCAGCAATGACAGTTATGTACCAATTCACTCTTCCTCCCAAATTCTTGTTGCCCAAGATTCCAAAGAACTGATAAATGTTGAACATTACGAGGCTGCTGTCTCTCATACAAATGAAAAACACATGAATGATGAAAAACTGGGAAAAAAGGTAGCAATTATAACTTCTACATTCTTTGCTACTTTTTTCTCGGATTATCTCAGAATTATTTGATTTAATCAGGCACCAACAGTCACTTCTGGTTTGGATTCTCTTGATGATATTCTTTTTCAGCCCACCAAGACCACTGGTAAGGAACTGAGAACACTGGCAAGAACGTTTTCTTCTATATTTATTATCATATGTGATGGGTTAATGTGATTGGCAGTTGGAGGAGTTGGTAAGTTCCAACCTAAGCCAAAAGCCCGAACTGTCACCTCAAAATCCGGTGCACCTGGATCTCCTGCTGGTGAAGTGGTGCCAGTTCCTTCTTCACCTTTAATCACAAGCTCAATAGTTGCGGAGGTTGTCTCTCCTCCACCTGATGCTCGGCTCCTTTCTTCTCAATGTGAAGGATTGAGGGACATAAATCCTCTGTGTAATGCTCCAACCTGTGTTTCTTCCAATCCGCTGACTATCAGCAATTGCAGTTCTGCATTGTTCAACCCTCCCTCCCAAGTTATTGTTGCTGAAAATGCTATAGGCCTGATAGATTTTGAACATTTGAAATCTGCAGTCTCTGATGCAAATGAAAAATTACTGAAGAACAATGAAGAATTTGGTGAACAGGTTGCAACTCATAACTTCTATACCCTTCCTATGTTTTTCTTGGATTTTCTCTGAATGATTTTCTTTGATTTCAGGAACCAACAGTAACTTCTGGTTTGAATTCTCTTGATGATATTCTTTTTAAGCCCAAGACCACTGGTAAAGAAATGAGAATGCTTGCCCGAACTTCCCCTCATATTTTATTTAGTACCTTATAGATTTAAGTGATTGGCAGCTCGAGGAGTTGGTAAGTTCCGACCTAAGCCAAAAGATCCAACCACGACCTCAAAATCCTTTACAGTGGTGATTCCTCCTGTTGACATGGTGCCAGTTCTTTCTCCACCCCCAGTCACACCTTCAAAAGATTCAAAGTTTGTTTCTCCTCCATTTGATCCTCGTCTTCTTTATTTTGAAGTCAAAGGATTGGCAGACAGATCTCCTCTCTGTAATGTTCTAACCAATGTTTCTTTGGATCTCTTGACTGTCCTTTTGCAGTTCTGCACTGATAGATCCTTCCTCTAAAGTACAGGTTGTTGCCCAAGATGCTGACCCAGTACAGGTAGAAAATTCAGAAGCTGTCGTCTGTGATGCAAATGAAAACATACAGATGAATGGTGAAAGATTAGGAAAACAGGTTGCAACTCATAACTTATATATGCCTTTCTGTTTTTTTTTTTTTCTACTTTTTATTTTGGACATCCCTAGAATGATTTCTTTTTTTTTTTTTTATTGAATTCCAGACACCAACAGTCACATCTGTTTCGGATTCTCTTGATGATATTTTTTTTCAGCCTGCCAAGACCACTGGTGAGAAGATGGGACCGCTTGATTTAACTTTTCTTCCATATTTTGTTTGATATGTTATGGATTTATGTGGCTGGCAGTTCATGGAATAGGTAAATTCCAACCGAAGCCAAAAGCTCCGACCACTTCCTCAAAATCCATTGCACCTGTTATCCCCCATTATGTTGTTGCGCCAGTTCCTTCTCCCTCAACTACAACTTCAAACATTGCAGAGTTTGTTTCTCCTCCATTTGATCCTCAGCTCTCTCCTCAAATTGAAGGATTAGTGGACAGATTGCCTCTCTGTGACACCCCAACTAGTGTTTCTTTTGATCCCTTGACCACTGGCACTTGTTTTTCTGCACCAATTGAAACTTCCTCCCAACTTCTTATCGACCAAGAGGATGCGAACCCGACAGATGATGTACATTTCAAAGCTGCAGTCTCTGATGCAAATGAAAATTCACAGTTGGATCATGAAAATTTGGGAATGGAGGTAGTGAAATAACTTATACATTACTTCCTATTTTTTCTTGGGTAGCTTGGAATGTTGTTTAAGTTCATCATGGGAAATTTGATGATTTTAGCTTGCTTTCAGGCACCAACAGTTGCTTCCGATGTGGATTCTCTTGAGATTCATTTTCAGCACATAACAACTGCTGGTAGGTAAAGCGAATCTTTCTAGAACTCTTCTTTTGTTTTTTGTTTTGTGTTATGGATCTTCATCTATGTATTTGTTTGCTTTTGGGTGTTTTACCCAACTCAAAAGTCCTAGCTAGTGCCTCAACTTCTTCTTTTCTTTTCTGTTTTACAATTTCTGTTTGATGTGAGAAGGATTTTGAGTCACTGTTTAAAATAAAAAGTAATTTCGTTTGAGACCTGTTTTCTTGAGGATGTGGTGCCAGTGCCTTTCACCCCTAACCACAACCTCAAAAGCCATCACACATATTGTTCCTCCTTAGGACATGTTGGCTCCTCCACAGGGTTCTCATATTCTTTCTTCCGAAACTGAATTCTTGGAAAAATGGTTCACCTAATTCCTTTCCACCCAATGTTTTGGTTGAGTTCTCAACAGTGAATTTGCCGTATGATTCCACGCACTCACAACACGTAACCCAACAGTCATCAGACCGTTCTGAGACTCACTTGGAAACTGCAGTCGCTGGAGGGGATGGGTATTTGCAAACTGATCCTGTAACATCAAAAAGAGAGGTGGGCCTTTGTAATTTCCATGATCATCATGTATTTATATTTTTCATGAACAGGCATATTAATGGTGATCATGGTATCTTCTTGTTCTACTTTGTGTCCTTCACTGATTTGTATACTGATTTTCCAGGGTATTAAAGGTAGAAAAAGGAGAACTTCGACATCAGTTAAAGAAACTGTAGGAAAATCTTCAACAATTAGTGAAGAAAACGAAGCTGGCAATACACGAATGCAACTGAGAAAGAGGAAAGCTGTCCTTAGTCATGTTGAAGAAAATGGTGTTGGAATTGAGGAAAACTATAACATTAATTTAATGAATGACAAAAATGGGAGTGACAATGAGCATAATGGAGAAGATGGGGAGGATCCAATGAAGAGGAGGAAGGTACCAAGAAGGACCAAGGGACCTGCAACTAAAACTGATAAACCAAGTCGAAGTAGTAAAAAGGCATCTGATGGTGCTGATCCAATAAAAAAGGAACCAGCCAAAAAGAAATTTTGTCATTCTACTCGAAGAAATAGGAGGACTGGTACTAGAATTTCCCATGAGTCTTATTAAACTGGATTTTTTTGTCTGATGTGCAACTCTTACTAAAAGTTTGATAATCCCAACTTCAATTTTCCTAGTGAGCAAAGAACTACTTGAAAAAGCAGAAGAAGATATCGATCATAGTAAGCTGAGGATGAAGGACCTTATCATTCTTGCTGAGATCAAGGAACGTAGATCGGTATGCATCCTGTTTCTCTTGTCATTGGGTATGATAAATGAAGAACTACTGAGTAAAATCTTCCTTTTTTTGGCTGCTGCATTTTCTTAGCTAAGCCAGAATTGTGTTTGCTACTGCATCATTTGTCTTGTTTTGCTGTCCCTGACTACATAATTGTCTGCAGAACAAAGAAGCTGAAGCGCTGAAGAAGTCTTTTCCCTACCAAAGGTATTGTATTCGTTACAAAAGCAAGAGCACCATTCATGCATACATTTTCCATACTATATTCATGGAATCTTAGAGCTTGTTAGGCATCATGGGGTTATGTTTGTCATAACGGCCCTTAGGACAAAGGCCCATGCCAAGAAGGCCACTGGCCCATATTTCTGTTGTAATCTAGAGGATCTTCCTCTTGTAATCTAATTAGGAAACTAGATCATCTAATTAGGATAGACTATAGAGAGCTAGTTTCCTTCATCTTGTGATCTAAGATGTAGTTTCCTTCCATCTATGTACCTCTTGGTAATACATACATACATACACACATACATAGGAGCACTAGAAAGCTCCTGAGGAGTTTTTTTTTAGAAAAATGCCCCTCCTAGTGGGGTCCACTATGATGCATGACAACCATGGAAGTCGTTGGATGAAAAGATCTGGACAAGACCTACCATGTTCAAAGTTTCAACTCCATTAGATAATCCCAACCACTTGATCTATGGCCCTAAAGTTTAATAGTTTAACAAGCTTTGTTTTCTTAGGATTTCAATCTAACGGTGAGCAAAAGTTGAACGAGTGTCAAATTTGGACTTGTGGCAATTCATGGGGGTAGTGTGTGAAGAGATTGGATTGGCTCAAGATGGGCTCCACAGCCTAAAAAAAGGGAACAAAGAGGGGAGCTTTTGAGAATTTCTCATATACACACGCACATCTAGGGAAATGCTCCTGTGAGATTTAACTCTCACCGCCTTACAGTGAGAGACACCGTGATGAGCCCCACCTATCGCCATTCCGAACAATCCACATTCCACACACATGGGACCCTGCCCTAAATTACACCGGAGCCCATGGATTTGAATCCATCCAAATGAACTGGACCGTTGGATCGAGGGTCAAAAAAATTTCTTTGAGAAACATTGTTAAACTTGTGGACTATGGATTAAGGGGTTAGAGGCATGGGATTGAACTCAAACTTGATAGCTATGCCCATCAAGGATGGCCTTTTCCATCCCCCACCGGTCGTGTGATCAGTGGGGCCCCGGGTCGGACCCATCATGATCTCTCACAGGAGCGTTTCCCTTATATCTATCTATTTATTTTATATATATATATATATGGGAGATGCTCCTATGAGAGCATCTCTCACCTTGCTATGAGAGATAGGGTGGGGGCCCTCACATCCATATCCAATGCCAACAACTTAAATGTGGGGGCCCCCACGCTATCTCTCATAGCAAGGTAAGAGATGCTCTCATAGGAGCATCTCCCTTCCCATACATACATGCATACATACATACATACATATATATATGCATGTATGTATGTATGTATGTATGGATGGATGTATGTATGGGAAGTATTCATGCGCATCCATCCCTCACCATATTACGGTGAGGGACAACATAGTGGGACCGACTTTATGATACATCCAAACCATCTACACACATTGGACCCCATGAATTACATTGGATCTATCAAATTTTCACCTATCCAAATGGATTGGATCGAGGGTCAAGTTTTTTTCTTAAATATAAATCCGTTAATTTTGTGGGCCACGGATGGAGGAGTTAGAGGCATAGAATTGACCCAAGCTTGATATATGGGCCCATCAAAGATGTCTCTTTACATCCCCCCAATCCCATGATCAGTGCTACATAGCGCCCAGGTGTTTTGTAAATGAAAGAGGGTACATTTGCTTAATAGCAAAAAATGGAGGATGATGAGTTATCTTGTGTGAGGGAAGTGGAGAGTGAGATGGGTTGGAGTATGAGATAGGGAAGAAAATGAGTTTGCGTGTGAAAAAAGAAAATTTATTTTGAGTTTAGTTGGGAGAATGAATATTTAGATCATTTCATTTTCATAAAAGGGTAGAAATGAAATAAAGAAATTTCAAATTCCTTGTACTGGGGAGAGTAAAAATTTGTGTGCGGATAGAACGTCCCAAGAAAGACGTGCGGAGATGAGGAGGGTTCCACTACTTTCGTCTGATACTTGACGCCAATTGCCCTCCTGGGCTCATTTTAATTCTTTTAACTCTCAATTTTGCCTTGTGCCAAACTAAGCAGCTCTCCCGCCTCTGGCACTGTACACTTCCCTCTTCGTCTCCGACAACTCTGAAAGTAAACAGCTCCTTAAACAACAACTGCTTTCTCTCTTTATTTTCTTCTTTATCACCTTCTTTATTACGTTGTTTCCTCTCACACTCCGCATCTTGTTCTCTCTCTCTCTCTCTCTCTCTCTCTCTCTCTCTCTCTCTCTCTCTCTCTCTAATGTCTTCAATTGAAGTATCCTCAATTTGGCATTAATCACCATTGAGACAAAAGAAAAGAGGGTCCTGCTAATGTATTTTTAGTGTTGTCATTTGTCATAGATAGATAGTGTTGATCCATCGGCAGGCCTTTGTATAAAAATCCAAACTGAATGAGAAGGATTTTAACCGTCAAAAGAAAATTTTAAGATCTTGCTTATATTCATTTCCTGCCTCTTCATATAGCACTTTGTAGAGAAATGCTATGAGCTTTGTAATTGTTTTCTCTTAAACCAGTATAGGAAGTGCAACATCAGCATCAGGGGAAATCTGTTACCTCATTGTCGACATCATAAATTATATATTTTAGTACTATTGTATTACCTACACTTTGAAAAGTAATCTTCTAATCACGTTTTATTATGCAGTGCTGACAATCCCACTCCCAACGATGCCCCATATGATGATGAGGATCCCTTAGCCTCAACAGAAGGCCTAGACCCCGAGGATGATCGAGCTAATCTTAAATATGAATCAAGTTGCCGTAAATTGAATTACCACTCCTTTATGAATAGGACACCTACAGAGAGATGGTCAAAATCAGATACTGAAATGTTTTATGAGGTATTTTCTACCTGACCTTATTGCTAGGTTGACAGTAGTAAAATAATTGTCTTCCCAGACGAGCAGCCTTGTTGAGCTATTCTGAACAAACAGAAACATGGTGTTATTTGCATGTAATGGCTCATGATGATGATGATGATGCGTCTCATGGCTCGTGGATGCATGGTGTCCTTGGGCTTCATTGCCCATGGTTCAATAAACTCGATGCCTTGTGTTTTGGGATTCAGGTTCTTTTTTAATGTGAATTAGTCATGATAAACTTCCCAAAACCCAGATCTCAAAATATTCAGCTTCCTGTTTGTGGCCTTTCTTTGTTAAATGCGGTTGTTTGTTGAACACCATACTGAACCATATCTTGCTGCTGCCATTATTTGAAGGGGGTAATTGCTGAACCACAACTTTTGTTGGTCATTGCTTTACCCCGCCAATGAGATTTTGGGAATCTCATCGGTCAAATAGTGCACGGGTATGTCCATGGTGGATCCCTTAAGATTAGCATCCTTGATTAACTAGCGATTTAAATCTCTATCAGAAAGAGGAGGGGGGGATCCCACTTATTCTTTGACTGGAGTGAGGATCATATGATTTCTTAAATACTTGATTGGTCAGGCTATTCGACAATTCGGGGCAGATTTTGGTATGATACAACAGCTATTCCCTGGCAGAACACGCCATCAAGTGAAATTGAAATTTAAGGCAGAAGAACGCAAACATCCTTTGCAGGTTAATGATGCTTTGAGTCATCGTTCCAAAGGTACAAGTTGATCCTGTGGCAGCTTTCTTTATATCTATTTTTTTATGAATTTATTTGAGGTCATTTAGCGGTCGACACTCGTGAATGGTCTGAATCTCCTATTTGCTCAGGCATAGCATTGTTTATTTTCAAATATGCCCCTTCTTGATTCGCATGCATAGGAAATGTGGGCTCTCTAAATCTTTTGTACAATTCTAGAAAGCAACTTAAGACCTGTTTGTTTTATGTAATTGAATTCTTATGAATTGTAATGCTTTGTATTTCTTTAAGTGGTTAAAAATTGCAGAATCAAAGGCGAATATCCAAAAATGACTATCAAAGAACCTCCCCCTCTTATGGAAGTTGAACCAACGGAACATGGGAATTGGGAAATGAATGCCCAACCATCACACTAGTAATTCAAATCCTAGGAAAGTCAAGGTCCCATCTTCACCCCTTACCATATATCCTTCGCCCATCAATTTGGGTCGTGACATTAATCCTTTGGTCAATTCCTATGTTCTACATGCAAACAAACCGTCCCTTAGCATTATTCAAATCTCAGTTCAAAGGTTATTGATATTTTGAGGTTGGAATACTATCATGTAATTCTACTTTTCTGTTGCAGATCTTTCACATTTTGCACTGGTAATTGAACGGCTACAAGAAGCCCAAGCAGAGCAAAATTCTAACAGAGATGCAGACTTTCCTGATGAGCCTAGTGAAAATGAGGTAACTCCTAAAACCAATTCTACATGCACTCACTATCAACTTCACATATTCCCTTTCCTCTAGGTTGTAATAACGGCAAAGGTTGATTGAGCCCAACTTTCAACGTAGACAATCATCCTGTATGACTCATCATAGTATGAATCTTGTCATAATGTCTCTCCATCCGGATGAATCTTTTCCATTGATGGCACCATTAATAAAAAAAAAAATATTTTCCATTGATGACTTGCAAAAGGGTAAGTTTGCGGCAGCTTCACATTCTACAGTGGGAACTGTTTTAGCATCATCTAGATGGAAGAATAGCATTTAAATATGATTTTTATGTATCCTATCACCTACGCACCTTTCAATGGAGTCTTTTTCTTTACCCTTCTTTTCCTTTTTATCCTTTCATTTGATTTTTTTTACTATAAATTGTATTATACATTCCATTAAATTCCATATTTTCCCTTTTTATGTTAGGAAAGGCTTAAAAATGTTCAGTTGACATGCATAATGCAATTGTTTTCATCAATCAAACATATAATTTAGTTTAAATGTAAACAACTAGAGGTAAATAGTGAAAAAGGAAGTGATGATATTTTGTTAAATTAGGTACTTTGTGTCTACAACCCAATAAATTTTCAATTGTATCATTTTCTAAGACTGAAAAAAAAACCTGATTATTGTGGCATGATGTCAATACTAGTATGATAACTCGGAAAGAGTTTATCATGATGAGATAACTAGTGGAGGTTCTGTGCCTCTGGCCATTGATTTTTCTTAAAAGCAAGATGTTCATGGGGCATACACCTTCCAATATGGAGCATGACTTCAGTGTATGCTTCAAGTGCAAGCAATGCCTTAGGCTTTCACCTGTATTTAGACATGTTACCCCAAGGCAAGCGTTTAGTTTCAGCTCCAAGAACCTCAAAAACACTGATTTGGATAACCAAATGGTTGGCTCAAATGTGCAGAACTGCAGATCCCCAACACAGAATACACATGGGCACACACTACCACCACCCCTCTCCCTTCCCCTTTCTTCCGATATGCTGCCGCTGTGTGGCCAGTGGGGGGAAATTTAGTGTCAGGGAAACAAGTCATGGGTTTGCACCTTTCACTCCTAATATTGGAAGATACGTCTTCCATTGTGCGAAGTGTGGGTTCTTCATATGTACTGTTCTTAATGCTCTGAGCAAATAGAACTACCGAACACTATATATTCTTCAGGTCTTTAGGTTCAGGTTGGCCCTATCAACTTGGCCTCCTCTCTAATGATATCATTGCTTCTCATGCTCAGGAACTAGGTGCGGAATCTGAGCCAAAGGGGGAAGAAGTGGCAAAAGAGGAACTTGTGGCTCATAGTCCTGTGAAGTCAAATGCAAGCCAAGATTATTTTGACCGGAGCCAATATGGGAATGCTGATGAACCGTTCCTCCAAGATATGGAAGAATTTGAATATGTCTCATTCTAGAGAACAGTAAGCTGACAAGCAGCACAACTGATTTATGGTTAGAGAAGAGATTGCCATCCATTAACTCCATTTCAACGGGGTGAGTGGATGGGCAACTAACAAGCCATTCTACAAATAATGGCCCAATTATTCTGAGGTGGAATCTATAGCTCAAAGGTGCAATACAGTCCTGTGGCATACCATCCATTCTAACTTTTTTTTTTCCGACTACACGGAGGACTTGGAACTCATGCACTCTTGGCCACCAAGGAGAGGGATGTTTGATGTCTCCAACCCGCTGAGCCATAGCCGGGGACCATTAAACCATGTAATTTACATTAAGCAAAAGGGGGCATATTTGACATTTGATAGAACTTAGAAGAGAGCTGCTACCTGCACACTGAATATTGCTCTCCACACACTGCATTTAAAAAATAAAAAATTCCTAAACTACCCCTCTCCCTGATCCGTTCGGCCACACGGGACCGAACAAATAAAAAATGTTCGGCCCTGTGTGGCCGAACAAACTCGATTTGTTTAGCCCTGTGTCGCCAAACAAACTCGATTTGTTTCGTCCCGCGAGAGCTAATGAGCAAAAATCACAGAAACACACTAAAAATGGTGAAAATTGACGGTATAGTATTTGATTAACCTTTGTACAAGAGAATGAGTGAGGGGAAGAGAGGGAGAGAAAGGAGGAAATGGGAAGAGGGATGAGGTTGCAGGAAAGGAGGAGATGGGGAAAGGGAGAAGGAGAGGGCGGTTGGTGTAGGGCAGAGGTTGCGAGGTCAGCGGCTGGCGGGGGAGAGAGATAGGGAGAGGAAGAGAGCAAGACGGAGCAGGGAGCATGGTGAGGGAGAGAGACGGGAGGAGAGGGAGGGGTAGTTTAGGAATTTTTTATTTTTTTTAAATGCAGTGTAGAGAGCATTTTGCAGTGTGCAGGTAGCTGCTCTCAACTTAAAATAGGGGAAGAAAACCTTGGATAACTGAATGATCCCTTTGATCGATCCCTTCATTTATAATCTCTTCTCAGCCTTAATCAAGGCAATTATAATCTACTACAATCTAATTACATGGAAAGAATATATATTACATTGTTGTAACATTGGAAAATGATATTTTACATTGATAAGTCAACAATAGCATCCCACGTGATGGGTTAGTGTATTGATGGACTGGACCTATCATTCATGGGCCCTGTGGGTCAGCTGGTGTTAACACTCCCGTCAAATTGATGCTGGTCATATAGTAGCAATTTGCTAGTATAACCCTTTTGTGAAGATGTCAGCAAGTTGGAGTTCCCTAGAAACATATGGAAGGCTGGATGATCCCTTTGATCGTTCCCTTGCTCCATTTAGAATCTCTTCTCAGCCTTAATGAAGGCAATTACCACATATTACAATCTAATTACAATGAAAGAATATATATTACACTAGTAACTCTCTCATGGTATCAGAGCTAGGCAATATCTCTGTTGGATTCAAAAGCAAAGTTTTCTTCTCTGTTTTTTTTATCATCAGAAGATCTCCGGTTCGTGGATTCTAGAAATTTTCATCTTCTCATCACTAGAAGATCTCAGTCTCTCGATATAGGCTATTGTGATCAATCGTGGCCCACTTGGGATCATCAACTCATCATCATATATCTAATAAGATCTGGTTGCTTGGTTTTCCTCAATATTTTGGAGATTTTTTCAGAATTTTTGCTAGATCAATGGTAGGCCTTCTAATCATTTTTGTGTTCATCTAATTATTTTGAACAGTTTTCATCAAAACCGAACAAAACTGTGGATATAGTTTGTTTTTCAGAAGTTCCTGTTCTAGTAGGAAGATATTTTGGGTCTTCATCTCATCCAAAACTTTGATCTAGACTGTGATCGGAAAGTGGGTCCCACATGGCAATCTTAGCGCCATTTTCAAGGTCGTCTGGGCAATTTCTTGTATTTTTCTGCAATCTGGGTTGTTTTTAAGTATAAGTTTGGCACTTTACTAATACAATAAAAGTCAAGTAAAGACTATATTTTTTTCAGACAAGATGTCACATCAAATGTATTTTATTCAAAACCACCCCCATCTTTTCCAAAAAAAAGTTCAAAAAGCAACTACCTTTATCCACTAAAATCCAAAAAAAACTTCACTTCTTCATACAAAAAGTCAAAAAGTTTCCATAACAAACAATTAAAAACAAAATACCATCATAAACCACTTATATTTTATTCTTTCTTTAAAATCAATTTTACTTCACTTGACTTTATTAGTAGAGTTACCAAATTGACCCGTAGCAAGATCTTGTGTTTTGTCTTGAAGTAACTCATATTCTCTGGATTTCATCAAGCCTCAAGATTCTGGATTATATTTGTTTGAAGAAAGACATTGTTTCTGCTGTTTTTTTTTTCTTAAAGTAGCTACTTTTGGATCAAGGATCTCCTTTATATATTTATTTATACAATGTGTTATGGAAAAGAGTGCAATCTCCCTTGTTAAATTTAATGGGACCAATTACATATCGTGGGCTTTTCAATTTCAAATTTACTTTAAAGGTAAAGAATTATAGGGTCATGTGGATGGGTCTGATCCTAAACCCAACGATGACACGATTGATACTAAAGCAGTCACCAAATGGGAAATCAAAGATGCCTAGATTATGACTTGGCTCCGTGGGTTAGTTGATCTACAATACATTCTAAGTCTCGGACCTTATAAAATTACAAAATGTGGGATTACCTTAAATAGATCTATCAACAAGATAACTCGGTCAACAGATTTCACTTAAAACATGAACTTTCTCATTTTGTTGAGGGGACCATGTCCATTCATGAGTATTATTTTCATTTTGTTCGTCATGAATACTAAAGCAGTCACCAAATGGGAAATTAAAGATGCCCAAATTATGACTTGGCTACTGGCGTCAGTTGATCTACAATACATTCTCAATCTTAGACCCTATAAAATTACAAAAGGAATATGGGATTACCTGAAACAAATATATCAACAGGATAACTCAGCTTGCAGATTTCACTTAGAACATGAACTTTCTCATTTTGTTCAAGGGACCATGTCCATTCAGGAGTATTATTCTCATTTTGTTCGTTTATGGATTGATTATACTGAGATTATTTACTCTAGTCTACCGGATGCCTCTATCACTGTAGTTCAAGACATTCATTCCACTAGTCAAAGGGATCAATTTTTTAAATGAAACTATGATCTGAATTTGAACAAATCCATTCTAATTTGATGAGTCGGTACTTAACTAACACTCCCCCTAGAGTGGGACACCGCCTGGATCGAAAGCACACGCTTGCATAAGATTATAACACGGCATGGCGCCTTCTTGTCTTGCACACTTGCGCCCGTGCAAGCATAGAACACGGCATGAGGCATTTTCAGCCCTGCGTGGTTTCGAACTCAAGACATCTGGTTCTTATACCATGAGACTTCATAGAACTTAGAATAGGAGGAGAAAACTTTGGAAAACTGGATGATCCCTTTGATCGATCCCTTGCTCCATTTATTATCATTTCTCAGTCGTAATCAAGGCAATTAGAACCTATTACAATTTAATTACATGGAAAGAATATATATTACACTACTATAACATAGGAAGACAATATTTTACATTAATACTAGTCAACTATAGTATCCTATGTGATGGGTTAGTGTATTGATGGACTGGGACTATCATTCATGGGCCATGTGGGCCAGCTGGTGTTAACAATATTTTCTTCCTCGGTTATTAAACAATTCTATCTATTAACATGATCGTTATGGTAAACCAGAGTCTCGAGAAAAGATGATCTTTTTCATCATTTATGTTTTGTTATATATTTTTTATTCCATTTGATGCATTAGAGGGATGGTTTTTTGTTTTCACTCAATTTAGTGTTGCTAGTTACAAGTAATCTTCATAAATGCATTCCAAGTTTAGTTTTACTTTATTTAATTGTGTTCCTCTGTCATAGCCATAGCTACCATGCCAACCTTGATGCCTCCATGGGTAGGGCTGTCAAAATGCCACACGACCTGTTAACACGACACGAACCCACACGATATTGACGGGTTGGGGTGGGCTCTTAATGGGTTCGGGTCGTTAATGGGTCCAAGCCGTTAACACATTAAGTTAACGAGTCGTGTACGAATTAAGCTAATAACCCATTAACAACCCGCTTAACCCGTTAATTTTTTTTGAGTTCCTAAGTGTAGCAAGAATAAATTTATATTATAAAAGAATAAATTAAAATTTATTGTTTTATAGTGGGGCTTAGGTCGGATCCACTCGAGATTCTCACTAACAGTTTCGTGTGGCTTATATATTTTTCTCTTTATATATTTTTGGATGGATTTTCTTTTAATTTTTGAAATGACTTAATTACTTAACGGGTTAACGGGTTGGGTCGTGTAACCCGTTAAATTAACGGGTTGTGTTCGGGTTGGATTTTTTGACCCGTTAAGTTAACGGGTCGTGTATGGGTTGAGGTGATTTTAACACGAATTCGTTAACCCGTAACCCGAATTCGCTAACACGACACAATTGACAGCCCCATGGGTGCCTACTTTTTAACTGTTTCTTCTCTTCCCTGGGTGGTTAGTTGTACTTGATTTATTTTTTTCATTTTGAGTTATAATGAGAATAAAATATACATGGTAGCATAAAATTAACAAGTAGTTGCATACAATGTATCTGACTAGAACCCAAGATTTTTTTTTCAAAGTTTTTCTTTCATCTGCGTGGCATTTATTACGAAACAATAAATCAATTGTACGAAGATGAACCCCTTGTGCCAAATGGTTGCAAGAAGGCTTTTCCTTCCCCTTGAAAGTTATGGTATTAAAAAAGCGCAAAATGCAGTAAGGAAAAGCGTATGTCTTCCTTACTGAAGGGAGGGGAGGGATCGAGGCTTGGATAGAAAAAAAGAAGGGTCAAGGTTAAAGATATACATAGGTATGATTTCACTTTCGCTGGGGAAAACAATGAAATCTATTTTATGCATGTTTTACTCGTTGTAGCTCCAGTTAATTCACCATTAAGGCCTGATGAGTTTCATCGGAATTTATTTTATTATTATTTATAGAAATATATTGATTATTATTTTCTGTTTAATTGTTACGTAGCAAACATGTTATGTTACTCTTATTAAATGCTTGCTAACCATTGTACTTGACTTGTTCCCTTTGGTGCTATAGGTATTGCCTTCAATCCATGGTTCAAAATCGTGGTTTGCGGTTCGCGGTCATCGCGTTGTGGTTCGAGGTCATCACGGCCCATCGCGTAGCAAATTTTTATTTGACCCTAAAAAAAATCGAAAAAATATCCAAAAAATCTAAAATATTATAAAATGATAGAAAATAATATTTTTTTTCCCATTAATGCACACTTTAAAGCAAAATAATGGTCCCCTCAAGTTATAACATCCTAAATCATTGTTGTATCGACGTATATACTAAAATAAGTTGAAATATAAATGCATTTGAACACTAACTTGGAAAAATGTAATTGATTTCAAGAAAAGCCCCAATTTTTTGAAATAAAAATATCTAGACCTACACTTTAAAACATTAGATCTAGGGAAAAATAAGTGAGTAACATCAAATCTAACTCAATATAAAGCCTTTGGTTCATGTATTGGTGCATTACACAATCTTTTAAAAAAAATCAGATTTAAATAATAATAAAATAAAAAATATCACAAAAGTGCTAAAACTTGTGACTTTTTGCTCCAAAAGTATAGATCTAACACACCTCAAACATCTCTAAGTTGTTTTGATGTTGAATCTTGAAAAGAACTCCAAAAAACAAAAAAAAAAAGCTTACCAAAGAGGTCCATTGAGTTTGATTAGATTTCCCCACGGACAAATCTACCCAAAAGTAACTTAGATCTTAAGCTTTTAGGTACTCCTCCATGCCTTAGAAGATGTAGCAATCCTTGGGAAACTCTCAGAGAAGAAAGACAATGAAAGAAGTGAAAGAAGAAGGCCAAAAGGCATGTTTAAAAAAAAAATAATGTCAGACAATATAACAGCCGTTATTTTGAAAATAACGGTCGTTATAACTGTACGGGCATTATATTCAAAATAACGGCCGGTATAGACCTTCTTTTTTGCGATTTTTACCGCAATAACGTATTGCGGCCATTATATTGCATATAACATAACGGTAATGGCTGTTACCTTTACATAATGGCCGTTATGTAATGGTAACGGCTGTTATTTTGAACCATGCTTCAATCCCTTTGAGGTGGAGCCATCGGATGCGGCTGATGAGCCGTATGGCGCAAATGTCTGGTGCGCTGATGATGTTGTCTAGATGTCAAGCTACACAAAATTACTAGACTGGCCAATCATTTTGGGAGTGTTTTGTTATTTTGGGGTTTTGTTTGATAGTTAATGTTGGCTTCATTTTGGGATGTAATTAAACTTTACTTTTGTGTAAATTCTTTAACTTATGCTATGGGAATGCCATTTTGGCAAATGTGCCTATATTTGATGCATGTCTTTCTTTATTGTGTATATTCCGCATGTATGATTTGCTACAAGCTTCCATTGAAACATACTTCATGTTAGAGTTGATTTCATATGGGATCCTCACCATGAAATCTTGCGTGCGGGCAAAATGTTCCGCATCGTCCAACATGCGCAGCATCGCAGCCCCGGGCTGATGGCTGTCATTGGTTCCTAATCAAGTTCGGGGTTGTGACAGTGATCTTCCCGCCAAATTTTTTTTTTTTTTTTTACCAACTTTTTTAGGGTGATCAATATCAATCCGTACAATACGACCCTTGTTTTGTATAGTAAGGGTTGATATTAGCCCTCTACGCGTGAAAAATACGGCTTCCGTCGTCTTCCTCCTTCTCTCTTCCCCAAACTCAACTCAAAGGACTATATCTAAATACGCAGTTCCACACCAGACACTTAGATCAATGAACCAATTTGCATGCCTTTAATCTAAATCTTGAGGGGCACCCATCTGTGTATTCATTAGCTATCTATAGATGAATGGTGAAATATGTGATAAATATATCTTAACCATTCATCTAAAGATAGCGAATGAATACAGAGATGGGTGCCCTACAATATGTTGGTTGGAGGCATGCAGATGGGTTCATTGATACAAGTGTCTTGTGTGGAACTAAGAATTTGGATCTTCCCCTTTGAGTTGGATTTGGGAAAGAGTGGACGAAGATGATGGAAACTGTATTTTCATGCACGGAGGGTTGATATCGACCCTTATAATACATAACAAGGGTCGATATCGAGCCTTGAAAAAGTTGGTAAAAAAAATGGATCAAGAGCTGCTAAATACACTGGTTTTTGCTCTCTCCACACTGGTTCTCTCTACACTCCATACACACCTTGTTTTGCACAAAATGCCCTAAGCTATGGAAACTCCATTCATCTCTGCACACCCCTTTCCCCCTGACCCCCCCTCCCTCTCGGTCGTTGCCTGCCGTCCTACCGTCTGCCAGCTCTCCCTCTCCCTGTCTCTCTCCATTTCTCCCTCTTTCTCTCCCTCTCCCTGCCTCTCTCCCTCTCGCCCGTCTCCCTCTCCTTCTCCATGTCTCTCTCCCTCTCCCTCACCCTGTCTATCTCCCTCTACTGCTTCTCCCTCCCACCATGTCCCTCTCCCTCCCTCTTCCTTTGGCGTTGCTGCTAGAGAAGGCGTTGGTGGTTGGGGTGGGGATGAGGGTGGGTGGGCGTAGAAAGAAGTTGGGAGGAAGAGATGCCCTTTTAGGCAATTTTGCATAGTACAGTGTGTAGAGAGCAAAAACCAGTATGCATTTAGTAGCTCTCAAAAGGACTTTTTTTTAGCAAGAAGACCAATTTGGTTAAAGGTAAATTAAAATGATCATTTTGTTATATGGTGCATCTAAAGTGATTTTTTTTTTGTGAAATTCTCTAAAAACAATGGTTGTGCCTCTTTTGAAATCCAAAAAAAGACTAAGAATGAAGACAAAAGCATCTATGGTGGAATGTGGTAATATGCAGGATTTGTGAGTTGCTTATAGATGAGGAGCCACTCAAGATATCGCGACTCATGGGCACTTTTATTAAAAAAAAAACCTTTAACTCTAGGTTATCATTTTTTGGCAAAATTTTGAATCGTTATTAGTATTTGGCAAAAGGCTTAAATCTTTATAACTTTTTGGTAAAAATCCCTAGAATTTTATAGAATCAGAATCTAGATCTTGGAACTTTTGTTGAAAATTTACAAGCTAAAAAAGTAAAAACTACTGGGTCAATAGGCTGGATGTCGATTGCTTAGGCCCAATGGATCAAACATCTATGGATTAGCTTGATGGTCTGATGCACTATAGTTAGGCTCAATGGGCCAGCCCACTACTAATTAGACCTAATGAGCTGGCTGGTTGTGGGCCTATTCTTTTGAGTCTCTTTTATGATATTATATATATATATATATATGAGAAATATTCAAGTGAGAACTAGTTCTCACCATGCTTTTGTGAGAACTATTGGTAGGGCCCACCTTGAAACCAATCCAAACCGTGCATAAACAGTGACCTCCCTTGATAGTTACTAATCCCGAGGTTTGACACCCATTCAAATGGACTGGACTGTTGGATGGATGATTGGATTTTTTCTTAATATGAAGCCATTAAACTCATGGGCAATGAATGAAGGGATTAGAGGCATGGGATTAGGATCAAACTTGATACTTGGGGTGCTCTCTTATAGATCATTTCATCCCCTCTGGTCTTATCCCTAAATGGGTCCCACAGATGGCCCCATAAAAAGTTCTCACAGTAACTATGTGAGCACAGTTTTCACTGGAACAAAGCCCTATAGATATACACACCACACTGGGCAGGACGTTGAATTCCACTTCTATCCAATACAGCAAGCCCAAGTGGGTCCGGACTCTATCCAGATTCAAAGTATTCCAGGGTCTGCAACCGTTTTTAAGGCATTAAATCCCTCTTTTGCAGAACATGCAAAAAGTGGCACTAAGCCCTGTTTACATCTCTATAAGTAACCGATTAGTGCCATCATAAAGCTGTATTCATTAGCGTGCTTTTACGAGCATTTCCGGCTCGTGGCGGGGCCCAAATATTACGTGAACAGCACGTCTCAACCTATAATTTCCTTTTTCCTTTTTTTGAAACTTGAGAGCTTCTGGATGCTGTCAGTGTCATCCTGAGTTTTCATCCTGAGTTTAATGTAGATCATCTCAAGCCTGTCTGTGGTGGGTCCCATATTATATTGAATGCAATGAGTGAAACTCCCCCTATGAAACTCAAAATGAACGGCCCTTTTGCCCTCTTCATGTATAGAATGCTCTCATATTTTTACTTAAATATATGAGATGGTCTTATCATATGATTAAAAATGCATAATATTATGTTAATCACATTATTAATAACAGCTCAAATCCTACAAAGTGGGGGCGGAACTAGAGGGGGGGTTGGGTTGCCAAATAAATTTGGAAAATGCACCTATTATTGTGAGAATTCTCATTTTTTATATTGGCTGTCTAAAAAAATTGGATAAACCCCTATGTATTAAAAAGTTTTAGTATTTTTTCTCACATTGGCCCCTCCAATAAATTTTCTTAGACAGTGGCTTATCTTTTATAAAAAATCTAACTTTTATTGAAGCAAAACTTTAGAAAATACAATATAAATGGTGGGCTTTCACTGTGAGCAACTCTAAGTTCAAATAGTTGGGCCTTCCCACACTTCGGCTCCTACCTAGAGCCATTTTTTGGGTAAGTCATATCAATCCCATTTGATGTGAGGATCCAGTAAAATTTTATGGAAGTACTTGCAGCTATGAACCTTTTATACATGTAATCATGATTGTTGCAGAGAGAGAAAGGATGTTCGCGGACCCTGAGCCTTTTCAAGTAATCATGATTGACATATATATATATATCCACCAAAATCTAATTAAAAAATAAAAATAAAAGGTGGATGTTTGGATAATTATAATTCATTAGTTGGATAAGACTCTGGGTCCATTATAGTTTTTTTTTTTTTTTTCAAATTAACTATAGTTGTGAACGAAAATTAAATTATTTTGGAGCGAAGAAATATAAGTTTCTAGGGCACTGAACGAGTTGGAGACAGAATCTAGATGCACAGAGTCTGGGACATAAAAGGGTTTCGCTAGCGAGAATTCCTAATTGCTGTAGCGAACTTGGAAAAAAGCCTAGTGCGATCCATTTTTGTATTTTGAGTTTAGTTTCACTTGCTATTTTGATTTGATTCAAACTGGCTGCACGGATTAACGGCTATTTAAAATGGTATTTCTCCCAACCTTAAGTAAGACAAGAAGCTTGCTTTCTCTTTGTTTTGAGGCGAAAAAATCCTAAGAGAGATTCCTTGTTCTCTAAAGTTATTATTAAGAGTTTGTGCTAAAAAGTTGCTCTAAAAGGTTTGCTGCTTCTACCTTGTTGTAGATGATCTGATCATATTGATTCTCAAGGTGTTGCTAAGTCAAGTACATGGAACAATGCATGGCGGGGAAGTTATGGCAACACGAGAAGTTGTGCAATAACAACTGCAGTCCTTAAGTCAACGGAATGACTAGGAAAGGGAGCCATGAGCATATCTTGTAATTGCTTAATAGTGTTTGAGTTCAGATCGTGGTTTTTCTTCCTGGACAGGGTTTTCACGTAAAATATTGTGTATGTCTTCTTCTGGTGTGTGATTAGTAGATCTACTTGCTAGTTTGCTTTGTTTTGTTTCTGCTGCATTGATTGTTGGACTAGCACCCATTTTAGTAAATAAGAGGGCTTCTAGTGGAAAAGGTCAGTGATTTTCCTTTTTTTTTCACCACTGTTCATATAGAGGTCCTCATGGGCCATGCCAGCTCGAGCACAATCTGGGCCCATCCCGATTTGGCCCGGGCTTGGATATGTAATTAGGGTCCGTTTAATAATTGGGTCAGTCTTGGATTAAGTGATAGAGTGCCCAAAGCCCAGCCCAACCCCGAATGTGTAAGGAATGCATGTAATTTAATTGAATTGTCCAAACAATTGCTCAAATGCAACAAAAGTGATAAAAAGCCTGTTTGCCCAACTCGATTAACTAAATGGATGGGCTTAGGCATGGCTTTGGCCCATGTAAGGCCTGGGCCAGTGTTTCTAAAGTTGAGCTGTTCCTCTTGAATTTGCCTTAGCCTAGCCTATAAAATACCCCTATGTTCAAAAGATGTTTGGGTTTAAATGCATATAAACCTCCTTCATCTCAAATCCAACAAACCTATGATCAATGCTCTTCACGCACTAATTATAACTTTGGATCCATCTCGCACCTTTTAAGTAAATCAATAGTGTAAAAGGAGTGCCTCCAATCATTTTCTTATAAAGGGGGACGGTAGTTTCTTTGACCCATGCCGACTACTATGCTCCACTTCAACGATATTTATAGGGCGTGTTTGGCAATTAACTAGTTAAAGTAAAGTAAAGTGAATATAAATAAGAAATGACAAGGTGTCATATCAAAAGTACACAATTTCAAACTTTTCTTCCGAATTAAAAAAAAAAAAAAAATCTCATTTATCCACTAAAAGACAAAAAAATTCTACTTTTCTATAAAAAAAGTAAAAAAAATTTCATACCAAACAACTAAAAACAAAACACCATTATAACAATTTATATTTTATTCTTTTTTGATTTGATGCTTCACCTCGTCATACTTTAATTTACTATATACACCCATATAGGCCCTAAACAAAGATTGAGGCAAATGGTAGGCGAGAAGATAGATAAGAGGAAGACATGAATAAAAGTTCCCTTCATTTCAAAAGCCAGAAGTGTATTCTCATTACCGTTGAAGAAAAAAAATGTTATGGAAAACAACACTTTTGAGCGGTTGTCATTTTCAAGACTTTCTTGGAACTTTGAATTTTCATGTCCTTTTTTAAAATAAGCGAAAAATTTATGGGCTTCTTTGAAATCTACATCAAGACCGATTATCCATCTCCGCGTTCCTAAAAACACTCAGTGGGGCCCACAACAGGCCACGTGCCCGCTTCGCAAGGCTCATTTGTTTTTGCGCATTTTGTATAGCAACAGGGCATGAAATTAGCATGAAATAGCACAACTGACACTTCCCGCGCTCTGGAGTACGTCCTTCCTCCCTCTCTCTAAGAACCCAAAAGACATGTTGGGGTTTTTGACCTTTGGTTTCTCAAAACCCAAACGTCGAAGACTCTAGAAGAAGAAATTAGGGCTTTTATTTTCTTCTCTCTCTCTCTCTGTTTCATCTGAGAAGATTTTCTAAGGTTGGTATTGGCATTTGTAGCAATGTCGGTTCGTTTATTGGGCTTCTTGCTTCTGATGGTTGTGATTTTTACGGCTTGTTGGTTTTGATTATGCCTTTTGTTTTCCGAGCATTCCATGCCTTGGTGCTCGACTCTTCGCTTACCGTAGGGTATTTTCTATCTATCTGTCTATTTTGCCATGGCTGTTGGTGTAGTAACCTCGACTTTAGCTAATCTAATCGCATTTTCTTTGAAATGCTCTTACTCTGCCGGAAAATACAAGGGGTTTGTGTTTTCCTTTGGGAGAATTCTTGTAGGTAACCTGATTTCTCTGTGAATGATTTTGATTACTCCGTTGAGATATGGGTGCATTGATTTTGATGTGAATGATGGCTTTGGATGATGGGTTGAATGGTTTGATGCTTGTTACATTGCCATTGCTGGTTTTTGTGGTAAGGGTTTGAACTTTTACATCTCTTAAAGGGGGTACTGGACTGGACTGGAGACTGTTATTTTGCATTCTTAGGTTACATTACTTCAGCGACATATAAATTCTGATACAGCTTAGAAATCATTGAAATCACAGATTTCTGGCTGATGGGGAGGTGGTTACGGAGAAAACAGTGGTCGAAAGTTGTTTTTTTTTTCAATTACCATTTCTCACCTTCCTAACTACTTTTGAAACTAGGATATCAGTGGTTGTAATGTAATAACAAGAAGAAAGTCTTTGTTCTATTTCCTTTTGCTATTATACTGGTATTATGATTATTCTTAGAAAACCAGGAATCAGATCCAGCTTGATTGACCAATGAGCTATGATCCTGGCTAGCCGGCAGTGTCAATCAACTACTTGAACTTTTGACCGGGTCAACTTAAAATCAATAAAAATGATGCTAAGAAATAGAACCTAACCTTTGTTTTTTAAGAAGAAACTTAAGTTCAGAAATTCATTGATGTAGAGAAAACTTTTAAAATAGACACGAAAAGTGAGATTATAATGTTGGAATAGATATAGGAAACCGACAGTATATTGTGGGTAATGGAGAGGGTGATGAGGCCTAATTAATATCGACTTATACCAAGAAATACACAATGCTCTACCTTAGAAATTCTGTAGTCTTTCAGGCAATGCATTTGCTACAGATTGGGCCCCATGTATCAGTATTGATTTGTCTAAATCATTCATCTTCATTGATGGGAGATGCAACATAGAGTTTCTCTATTTGGAAGTTATAGCTATATAAACAGTGGCTTGTAAGTGGGAAGCTTAATTGATATATGGCCAAGAGTTTATACTCAAATCACATTAACTTCACGAGTTCGATCATTGTGTGATGTAGGCCAGCCTGATTGGATTGATCTACAGGACCACAACCAAAGAAGTGGCTGCTCCAAACTCCAAAGATCGGACAGCTCCTCTAATCCACTAAAGTAATGAACAGACAACACTGTAAGGAAGGAAACTTAACACAAATTGTCATGCAGTCACCTGAACACAAATTGTCACGCAGTCACACACCCAAGCCAAACTACCCATACATTGTAAAATTGAGTTGAGCGACAATTCACATGAGGGTGGGTGGACATGAGGGCTTGGATTGAATATAGGTACGCTTTAATGCATAATTATGACTTAAGGGGTCGTTTAACTTTGAGGCCCTTATATCAAGACTTAAAGATAATCTAATAGGACTAGAGTGGGCTGTTAAACCCGTCATGTGACAATTCCATCCGCTCATCCAATGGGAATTGGGATACATCTAGGTGGAGCCACAAAGTGGGAGCATGCATCTTATATCAATCTGAATTGATGCTATCATGGATTATTAAGTTTGTACAAGTAGGACCACCAGCTATGGCCTATGGTCTGACGACTCAGATTGTTGAAATGGTGGACTCTAAAACTTAATAGATTTAATAATAGTTAAAGATTAAACAACGATACGTCATGTTAGTTTATATGTGAATTATTTGGAAAAAAATTGGATTCTAGAATTTTTCTGTCTTACGGATGTTTTGGATGTTCTTTCAGTCTTTTTCTTATTTTTTTTTGGGTAATTAAAAAAAAAACTCATGCCAAGATGTACTGTGACGGTTGCAAACTATATCAGTTTTCGGGATCGATTGCAGCCCCCAATACGACAATGTTTTTGAATTTGAACCATTATCTCCCATACTTCTTTGTGCTGCTGCAAGGTAAAGCAAGATGCAGCTGATCTCTTGTCATCTACCAATAGGGGCCATCAGATTTATGGTCAAGACTAGAACAAATCCCTTGTTTGCAAGTGCCAATGTGAAGTTTCTTTTTTCTTTTTTCTTCTGTTCTCTTGGACATCTTGTTAGATTTCTATTTTTGACGAACATCTTGTCCAGTGCTACCTTTGGCAAATCATGTAAGACATTTGATTTGACTTAAGAAGTTTGTAGTTCTGGACGTGCTTAAATACATCTCTATTCGTCTTTCTCGGCAATCATGGTCAGGCACAGGTCATGTGTGCTACTGTTTGGGTCCATCTTTTATGACCGATGATGTGATTGTCATATGTATGAGCTAGGGGTTGTCCAAGTATGAGAAGTCTTTTTTTTTTTTTGGATTTTTTCAAAGCCTCTGATTTCTATTTTTCAATAACCTGATTTGATCATCACTGTACAAATTTCTTGAACTGGCTCTGGTCAAAACCCATTCTTCATGAAGAGAGTTATTTTTTAGATACTGTGAACACCACCTTAAAATGAACTAATGATATTGGGCAGCAACACCTTCGGACGGTTGGCTAGGATCATGGAGAGAATTCTGTACATATAGTCATATACCCCGTAAGACAGATAGGTAAGAAGTCACTCACTCCATTGAATTTGGGTCTCTTTTGGGATGAGGTTGATGTAGGTTGCATTACACTCTTTTTTCAGGTGATACCTAGTATTGGATTCTGATAATAACATTGCAAGGATAGGTAGTCCTTTTTCCCATTTCTTGCAAGGATGCTCTTCTTTCTCATGCCTTGCAACTTGTGACCACTGTAATAGAAATCATTCTCTTTTTTTAGACAAAATCTCATTCTGCACCTGTACATTGGACTGTGCATTTGTCTCCACCTGCATTTGGAATCGATTTGGTTCGAACTTTTGATAACTACATTCCTTCCATGATACCTTCTTTGAAAATTTTATTCTAAGAAAGTTTTTCCTTTAGTGCCTCTACTTCCATTTGGTTCTTATGCTTTATTTTTCTTCTTATGTTATGTCATAAGGATCTAAGAAGCAGGTAGATGAAAAATGCCAATCTCTGATGATGATGGAGAACCTGTGCTGCAGTCTGTAACGGACTACCACTTTGTAGATGATAAGAACAATGTCATCTCATTCTTTGTTTTGCCATTTGAACTGGGCAAGGATGAGAGAGTGGGTGGCACGGAAAAGGCAATATTCTTGCATGGGAAAGCTGATGGGGGCCTCCAAAAAATCTACAAACGGGTTATCAGATGGAAATTAGATCTTTCAGGTGTGCAGCATGAGATTTCAGTGCTTTCCATGGAAAGTTGCTGGATTAAGCTTCAGAAACCAAGGAAGAGTTTTGAGGGTACGATCAGGACAATCTTAATAATTATTTATTGCCTTCACTTTGCAAAGAAGAACCCAAATGCATCATGGAGATCTCTTTGGAAACACTTGGATAAAGTTTGCGGGTTTGACATTTTGTTTGGTTATTTGATTCATCATTTTTATCTTGGTGCTCCTCATTAGTCTTATAACTTCTATATGATTTGTAGCTTACATGAGGCCATACCTTCTGAGGGCGACCTACGGCATCACCTTCCTTTGATTAGAGTTATGCTTAGGAGAGACGAGGCACTAGCAAAATCCAAGGTTTTTGAAGCCTTCATTTTGTTAACATTTATAATTTGCCATGCATTGAGTTCTATCTTGTTATTTTGTACACACCGAAATTGTTTGATGGTATAAAAACAGTAGAAATAATGCATTTTGATATAATTTAGCAATTAGTCGATGGTAATACCAGTTGGGATGGGAGAATTATAAACAAACATGATAAGATTCATGAGAATCCTGTCCTAAAAGAAGAGCAAGATGCCCAAGTAAGTGGCTATTGTTACAGATTACCTTTCCATAGTTGCGAGAGTGCATTTGGATGCAGTAACTTAACTGAATAATGTAGCACAAAATATCGAAAGAGAAAGCCCATATTGAAGATCCAAACATTTTGCACTATGAACGGTACACGATCCAGGGAGAGAATGGGAATGGCTGGGGACCTCAAACCCCTACCACGATACAGGGAAGACAATCTCCCTGTTCTTCTCCAATCTCCCTGTCTCCATTTCTTCTCCAAAGCTCAAGGCAATGTTCTGTTGAGCTGGTAGAATTTTGGACTCCTTCATTTAAAAAAAACACAGTTATTGGTAAAGGCAGGGGATTTGCCTTCGTTAGATTTGGGTCGATGAGAGAGGCTGAACTAGCCATTTAGCTGGCCAGAGGCAGATCGTGTTGAGGGAGGAGAATTATCGTGCAGTTATCCAACCAAGGAAAGAAGGCAGAGTCTTTGTTGATCGGCATCATTCAGAGCCCTTCTTGAGAGATCCTGGGAAATGTGTTAACTCACTTGATAATCCATGGTTCAATCCTCTCAGACGATTGACATTATCCACCGGGAGCTCTTCTCAAGAAGGGTGGATTATGTAGAGAGGAGAGTCCCCCATGATGGGAGTGTCTCCCTGGGTGATTAAAGAAGGAAAGAACTCCCTCACCAATAGTTTGGTTGGATTCCTGAATGGGTTGTCTAGGGTCCATAACTGGTTTAAGTCTCGACGATGGAGTTAAGCTACTGGACCATAGTACGGTATGGATGCGGTTTGCATATGAGAATGATGCAGAAGAATTCTTACTATCCCTAAAAAATGAAGATGGCACTCCTTTTTGGGCTGTGGATAGATGGATGGAAGTCCTGGGGAGGCCCCCTGGAGTAGTTTGGCTGAGGTTCAAAGGTGTCACCCTGCATGTGTGGAGGGAAGGTCTCTTCAAGCTTCTAGGTGACTGTTTGGGTCAGACTTCGGAGGTTGATCACAGAACAATCCAGCAGGAGGATCTCCTCTTCAGTAGAGTGAAGGTGCTACGGGATGAGACGAGAAGTCTCCCCAAGGAGATATTTCTATGGTTGGATGATATCTAGGTGGCGATGATGGTGGAGGTTGACAAAGTGGTACCTCATCAAGAAGGGTACTCTCAATAATGGTTGGATCAGAGGGACGGAGGCATAGATTGTCCTATTCTTGGCTCTTATGATGGAAATCAAGAAGGTGATGATAGCATCGAAGAGGATTCCAGCGACTGCGCAGAATCCTGCTCAGAGACTGAGCTTGAAGACGATGTCGTTAGAGATCCAAATTTGAAATTCAAATTAGATTGTGCTGCCCTTGAATTAGATAGTGTGGGCGGGGTCCACATCCATTGTAATGGTCCTCAGTGTGGTGAGCCGATGGCAGTGGAGGCTTAAGAAATAAGAAAAGAAGATGGCCCATTTAAAGAGGCCCATTCTAATCTCGGCTTTAAGTGGACAGTTCCTTAAGAGTCTGTGAAGAAATCCTCTGGGTTTCTTGGCCACTTCTTGCTATTGACAAAGGATACAAAGAGGGACGAACAGATCCTCAAGCTGGTCGAAGATCGTGGCCCTTCTCATAGTCGATGCTCTCTCGAGAGTCAGATATGGATCCCTACCCTATCACTGTTGGGAAGTTCCACATCCCACATTGCCTAAGTCCTGTGTTGGACATGTCTTCATATACTTGTTTGGGCCTTTAATCTATCAGCTTAAGCTTTTGGACCGGTACATGGCATCTTACATGGTATCGGAGCGGGTTCCGATCTCGTCATTCTTGTGTAGCCCATGTGGCTCTTGTCATTCTTGTGTGGCCCACGTGGCAGGCCTGTTTGTGAAATTTGTTGGGCCTGCACGTGAGGGGGAGTGTTGGGAAGTTCCACATCCCACATTGCTTAAGTCCTATGTTGGACATGTCTTTATATACTTGTTTGGGACTTTCACCTATCAGTTTAAGCTTTTGGGTTGGTACATGACATCTTACAATCACGATGTTCTCCATGAACCAAGGCGACACGATTGCTGCAAAACCCAGACAAATTGCTTCTCCAGAACTTGCTAGGAGGTACCTTGGCTCTCAACTTGTGGTGATCAGGTCGACTACGACCATGCGATTAGTGTCTACCCTAGAGTCTTCTTTTCCAAGGGTAGGGGACGCTAATTCCCCACACTCGTCAGATACAGCAGACGACTGGTTGGGTTTCTATCAACTAGAAAAGAGGGGGTTTCGACTCCCCCTCTAAGTTGTGCTGTGAGAACACCCCACTCCCTAGCAGTATGGACAAAGTGTCCTTGTCAACTCCTAGCACTGGCGGATGTGTCAAATCTCAGGTGAATGTGGAAGCAGTCTTCTCCAAGGTTAGTCTGGAGCACTGTCCAAACTCTACCTCCTCTAAATGGCTACCAGAGATATTGAAGCTTTGAGGGGAGGTCGTGGGGCTTTCTGTCAGTAAATGTGAAAAATGTTGGGAGAGTCTCATTGAGTTTGGTGAGGCTTGTTAGAAATAAAATGAAGTACTTTCCTTTCTGGATAAATCTAGGAGTAAAGGGTCCGGAGAATCGCAAGGTCTTCTCAATACCATTAATTACGAGAAAGGTGGAAGTAAGCAGACTAGGGCAGGTAGCAAGGCTAACATTGCTCAAGGATCTCAAGTGGCCAACAAAGTATGCAAATGATTCTTTCTTGGAATGTGCGTGGTCTGGGTAGCTCGAACCGGCGGGTTGTTGTTAAGAGGGTAATTAGGCAGTCAAGGGCATCTTTGGTCCTAATTCAAGAAACCAAAATTACTTCTTTGGATGATGATTTGGTGAGGCAAACTACTGGGTCTAGATTCTTCAATTGGCTGGGCTTAAATGCTGTGGGATCTTCAGGGGGTATTTTACTGTTGTGGGATTCTTGAAAATGGGCGATGTTAGATCATTGGATTGGGCTTTTTTCTGTTTCTGCTGTTGTGAGGGATGTGGAGCTAAACAAGGAGTGGATCATTTCTTCTATTTATGGGCCGTCTGGTACTGGAAGTTGAGATAGTTTTTGGAGGGAACTGGATTTCATTCGAAATAAGTGGTCGGGTCCTAGGTTCCTAGGAGGAGATTTCAATGTAATCAGGCACCCTGAGGAGAGAATGTGAGGGTGTCGTGTCTCGATAGAGATAAAGAAGTTTTCCGATTGGAATAATTCACATGCCTTCTAGGATTTGCAGCTCCATGGGGCAAAGTATACATGGTCAAATCACCAAGAGAACCCAATTTTGTCAAGAATAGACAGATTTCTCTTATTTAGTGACTAGTTCGACATATACCTAGACACGATGTAGAAAGTGTAGAAAATAACTCATCAAGATAAGGCCTAGGCCCAACTCAACTTGGCCCATGTATAGTCTTGTATAATATCCCACTTGTGGGACTTGGTCAGAACACTGTACAACATATTTTCTCCTCTTATTTCCTTGTATAGAAGATTAGGATTTATTCTTTCATTATTTTGATTGTAATTACAGCCTATGACTAGGCACAATGATATTATAAAACTGGATAGTCGATCCTCTCTTGGGACACGGTCATTTCCTCCAAAACATCTTCTCTTTCTCCTTTCTATCTCTCAAGTCTCAGATACTGTAATATGGTATCAGAGCTTTGGTTCTGGAGAGTTGGTTCTTAGTTTGAGAAATCCTTCATCTCTCATTGATCAAGTGCTTCTTCCTCATCACTACTGGCATATTCCTTCTCTCTATTGCTGCTGATCTTTTCTAGAGTGCCCTTGATCAACGGTGGCCTACCTCCGATCAACCACTTGTCACCAGCGGCTTCCATGCTTATGATTGATAGGCCTTCTAGGTTATTTTGAATATTTTTCTGGATTTTTTCATCGCCATTTGAGGTAAGTTTATGAGATCTTCCTTGGTCGATTTTGGGTGTTCTTTCTCAAATATATTTCATCAAGACCGTCCAGATTTGTGGATTTATATAACCAATACCCATCAAATTTGGACTGAAGGTAGTAACCTTGAGCTCTTTCAAGAAGATAGACCTTGATCTTTGATTGGACGACTGTGTGGGGCCCACGCACAGATTCTGCCCATAAAATCAAGGTTGCCTGGCATTTTATTTTATTCTTTGGATGGTTCTGTTGCTGTTTATTGTTGGGTGATTACCTGTGCCACTAGATCTGCATCTTTCCCTGCTTGGTTGGTAAAATCATCACAGATCAAAATACTTTTTTGCTGATTGATTGCATGTTCTCTGCTACTGTTGGCTGTCTCTTGCTTATTTGAGGGCTAATTTCTCAAGTTGCTTGCTGATTTGGTTTGTTAAGGTGAGTCGAAGTTCTTCTCGAAGGACTTCTTGAAAGAAAATATCAAGATTGGTAGAGACCTCTCTATTCATGAGAGCCGAACAAACACATTTAAACTATGGTCTTAGATTCATAAGAAACTGGCTAATGTGAGTTTCCTCTTATAATTTGAGAGCTTCAGACATAAATCCAGAAGAGACGGTTTGAATGAGCATAGAGTTCCGTTCGGTCCATAAGGTGAGAATCCATTGAAATACTCCTGCACAGATTTATCCCCTTGACTATATTTAACAATTTCACTATCCAAGTGAAACTTTCGAGCTTTATTTGTTTGATGGTGGATCTTGTTGAGATGAGCCCACATATCAGATGTTGCAGTATAGGCTTGAAGAGCCACGATAAGAGAGGGATCAATAGAGTTAAGTACCCAAGTGATCACTTTAGCATTTTCCTTGGACCAAGTGGCTAAGGCTTTTGAGTCGGTACTCGGTAGTACTTGTACTAGTAGGCTTAGTTGTGGATCCATCAAGATAACCAAATAACCCCTGACCTTCTACAAAATTCTTTAGATGGAAGGCCCAGGACATATAATTATTCACATTGAATTTAATTGGAATAATTTCATATTTTTCCATTATCTCCAAATGCAGCAGAATAATAAATCAACAGACAGAGGAGTTAATCACTCTTGAGGCAAACAAAACATGGGAGTTGGTATTGGCCCTTGAATGAGCATCTGTTATTGGCAGTAAATGGATCATCTGTTATTGGCAGTAAATGGATCTATTTCGTAAAAGTTCACTCTGATGGGAGTCTTGATCGCTACTTAGTTGCACAGGGCTATAAGCAGGAATATGGGATTGACTATGAGGAGACCTTTGCACCGGTGGCTAAAATGACCCCCCTTCGCACCCTTCTTTGTGTAGCTGCAGCCCACAACTAGCCTCTGTGGAAAATGGATGTCAAAAATGCGTTTTTCCATGGGGAATTGCAAGAGATTGTTTATTTAATGCCACCTTCGGGTTATGCTTGTCCTCAAAAGCATGTTTGTAAGTTGCGGAAACCTCTTTATGGACCGAAGTAGGCTCCCCGGGCTTGGTTTGATAAACTTCGGGCAGTAATCCTTCAAGCTGGATTTCGTAAGAGTCATTCTGATAATTCCCTATTTCTTAGATGGACACCGAAAGGCTACACATTTCTTTTGGTTTATGTTGATGATATGATTATCAGTGGCAATGATATTGCAGGCATTATTGCTCTCAAACACCATCTCACTCGCCACTTCAAAATGAAGGATCTTGGTCCTCTCACTTACTTCTTGGGGCTTGAGTTTGTGCATAACAAATCCGGCATTAGGGTTCAACAACGTAAGTATGCTACATATTTGGTCACTTTGGCTAGGCTTGATGATGCTAACATCTTTGATATGCCTATGGAATTGAACAACAAAATCAGTACGAATGACAGTCCTTCTCTGGATGATCCTTCCGTTTTTCGACGGATTGTTGGTGGTTTGCTTTACTTAACTATGACTAGACCGGATGTTTCTAATGCAGTTCATACTGTTAGCCAGTTTGTTAGCAATCCCCACAATCCTCACCTTATTGCTGCTTTTCGAATACTCCGCTATGTTAAAGGCACTCTTAACCATGGTATCTTCTACCTTTCTGGTGCTTCTCTGCACTTATCAGCGTATGCAGATACTGACTGGGCTGGCTGCCTAGATACTTGGAGATCTACCACTGGCTGGTGTATGTTCTTTTGGGGAATCTCTCATTTCTTAGAAGTGCAAGAAGCAAACCACAATTTTGAAGTCTTCTGCTGAGGCAAAATATCGGGCAATGTCATCCGCTAGTGCGGAAATCATCTGGCTATGCCGTCTTTTTTGTGAATTGTGTGCCCTCATTGGTACTTCTACACCAGTTTATGCGGACAATACCAGTGCCACCAGAATGGTAAACAATCTGATTTTCTATGAAAGGATGAAGACTATTGAGATTAATTGTCACTTCATCTGTCAGCATGTTGTTAGTGAGAAGATAACGTTGCCTCATGTCTCTACCATCATTATATTCACAAAAGCACTTTCCTATTATATTCACAAAAGCACTTTCCAAAACTCTTCATAACGATCTCACTAGCAAATTGTTGTTTTGTTTCTTCCCACATCAATTTGAGGGGGAGTGTAGAAAATAACTCATCAAGATAAGGCCTAGGCCCAACTCAACTAGGCCCATGTATAGTCTTGTATAATATCCCACGTGTGGGACTTGGTCAGAACACTGTACAACAGATTTTCTCCTCTTATTTCCTTGTATAGAATATTAGGATTTATTCTTTCATTATTCTGATTGTAATTACAGCCTATGATTAGGCATAATGATATTATAAATATGGATAGTCGATCCTGTCTTGGGACACGACCGTTTCGTCCAAAACATCTTCTCTTTCTCCTTTCTATCTCTCAGATACTGTAATAGAAAGCTCTTCCTAGACCAACTTCTGATCATTGCCCAATTCTCCTAGACTCTAGGAAAGAGTGGGGCCACCGCCTTTCATATTTGATCTCATGTGGTTTGAGGATAATTCCTTTCCTTATATAATTCGAGATTGGTGGAAGGAAACTTTGGTGGCTGGTTGGGTGGCTGGTTGGGCAGGGTATAGAATTGTGGCAAAACTTAAGAAACTTAAGCTTCTTATCCGGGAATGGGCTGTTCATCAATTTCGAAGCATGGATCACTATATGGCCTGCCTTCTGCAAGAAATTCAGGAGATCGATAAAAAAGAGGAATTAGGTAAACTCTCTTCTGAGGAGTTTCTTAAGAGACTTCAACTGAAAAATTCTTATCAGAAAATGGTAAAAGGGGAGGAGATTAAATGGATACAAAGATCTAGAGTCAAATGGATTATGAATTGGGACACAAATTCCAAAATTTTCTATAGTTTTGCCTCTTTCAGGAAAATGACCAACAAGATTGTCATATTGAGGGATGGGGACAGATGCATCGAAGATGAAAACCGCATATCCGACCACATTATTCAATTCTTCAAGGCTCTATATTCTAAAGATTCTTGGATTCAACCCACTTTGGATAATCTGCCTTTCAATGTGCTTGGTTTCGATGTGGAAAAAGAGTTCTTTGAAGAAGAGATAAAAGTTGCTGTTTTTGAATTGGGGATGATAGGGCTCCTGGTCTGAATGGTTTTCCATTAGCTTTCTTTTGAAGGTTCTGGGTAGATATCAAAGAAGACTTGAAAGATTTTACGAGAATTCCATGCTAGAGGTAAACTCTCCAGGCAATTGGGGGCCACTTTCATTACACTTATTGCTAAGAAGTCTAGAGCTGTTTGTATCAAGGACTTTCGCCCCATTAGTTTGATTGGGTCTATTTATAAGATTCTTGCAAAGTGTTTTGGCATCTTGTCTACAGACGGTGTTGCCCAATTTGATTTCCATAAATCAAGGGGCTTTTGTCAAGAGGGGACAGATTTTGGATGGGGTGACATATTTTGGATGGCGTGCTCATTGCTAATGAGTGTATTCATTCTAGGAACCTTGAAAAAAAGCCAGGTTTGATTTGCAAATTGGATCTTGAAAAGGCATATGATATGGTGGACTGCGACTTAAATATCTCATGCGTCACATGGGTTTTGGGCTGAGATGGAGGATGTGGCTTAGGATAGATCAGAATGGTGAAACAGAATTCATGTAGCCGACTCCAACAGAGTTGGGTCAAGGCTTCGATGATGGTTGTGGCGGTGGTGATGATGATGATTCACTAAAGCTTATAGTAGAATTAGTATGAACTCTTCACCAACAAGTTGTTACGGACTACCAAAAGTTTTGTACATTATTTGCTAGAAAATAAAAATGACCCCAAATTAGGGTAATTGTTGTAAATTAGATGAAGATGCTGTATTTTGCCCACAAGAATTCTGTAAGAATAGGAGATCTCTCACATTGTGGGACACCGGATTCCATCACAAAATTCCTTGCTCTTATGTGTGTATGAATCTCGTTCTTCTTGGGTTCATTCGGATCTTTGAGTGATATTTTCAACCACCAGTCCTCTATGCGAAGGATGATGTCCTTTTCTTGAAAGAGTGATTCTGCACATTCTTACGTTAAATGCCAAGGACTGTGGTAGGTATAACTTTATGTTTTGCCTTGCAATCAGGTGTTCCTTGTTTGGATATTCAATTTCTTTGGTCATAAAAGCATAGCTTGTTATGAGCTCATCCCCCATTGTAGCGTGATTCAAATTGCACTTCTAGGGGGAGAGTTGCCTCACACCCATAACAAGAGAAACCAAGGTGGTTTGGGTAGGCCTCCTAGCATAGCCCAATATGACCATAGTGCTTTTGGAAGCTTCTCTCTTCAATTTTTCCTATTCCGGGCAACCATCTTTTCAATAACCTTCAAATAGTCTTACTGAAAGCCTTTGTGATCTCTTTGCATCTGGTTTGTAGGCTATTCTTCCAGGCATGTCCTGTAATTTTTAACTTGGACAAAAGCAGTGGAATTGGTGGTCCTGAGATTGAGGATCTGTCCCATGTATAATCTTGTTTGGTACTTGAATTGATACATGATATGGGTTCTTGAACTTTATAATGGGGATGACTTCGACCCATTTGGAAAAGTAGTTTATGGCAGCGCGTGTAAATTGATGTCCCTAGCTTGATGAAGGATTGATGGACCCTCAATGTCCATTCCCCAAGCCTCAGAGGGTTATAAGGGTAATGTTATGTCGAGGCTTCAGGCCCTGACAAATAAAACTCACTAGGATGTGGCATGACTTGTGATATTCAGCATGCATTGCATCTTTAACCATGGTGGGCGAGAAATATCCCTGCATCCTTACCTAATCATATGGCTGAAGCCTGGGCTGATGTGCACTACTTCCTTACTATTGTCCATTTTGTATATGACCCAACATAACTTTCACATCCTCGTCCAATCTGGCTTTTGCACCACCTGTTCTCTTCTTTTAGCCACGGGCCTGTGAATGACTCTTAGGTTTGAGAGTCTGCCCTAGACATTCTAGTCCATGATACTCAGATCTTTAAAACACCATGGGCACTTGGTTGGATGTTTGACATTTGGATTAGATAAAGGTAAAGACTGTATCTCCCTTAACAGATTATCCAAAAGAGAGTAGAAATAGAATAGAATGAGAGAACAATTTTCTTATACTGGAGAGTTTGTTGCAAGAGCTTATTACAAGGAGTCCTTAGTCCTTACCCAAGTGATAAATCTAAGAGAGTACCGTTACAGCAACTTAATCTATTCTTATCTAGATTTACAACAGATTCGTAAGCCATCTGATCCACAGGCCCATGACGGACCATTACAAGGGTTATAAATTTAGATTTTGTTTAAATAATAATTTTCAATTTTAACTAGGTTATATTTATGAATTTTAACCAACTCTAGTTGTGTCAACATCCTAAGAATTTGTGATTATGCAGATCCATTGTGCCCAGTTTTTGTCATATTTAATGCTCTTTATTCAGGTATATGGCTCTTGGTATTTTCTGTTGATACTGTGGTGTCATGCTTTAGTGTGATGGGGCAAGAAATTGAAGAGGACGTGGAGCATAGTGCTCATAGTTGGATAGTGTTTGTTATTTGAGAAGTGCTTTATTGGACTGATGGTGTGTTCTTAAGCTTGGAACTTGGAAGTGCTAGAAGACCCGAGACAGAACACTTAAGATATGAAGTTACAAATAAGGAGACCTGGAACTTAAATGTTTCCATGAATGACAATGGAGTGCTTTATTTGTGTTATCAACTCTTTCATTTGCAGTTTTATTGACATATATAATACAGTATATTGTAATTATCTTTTATCAACTTTTTCACTGACATGATTATATTTCTTAATTTTTATTTGGTATTGAGAATCTACTCTGGTAATGCTATGTTTCCTTTGGATGAAAGTTTATCTGATTATATAGTTGTCATAATAATGAACTGTTGAACAGATTCTTCATGCGTTTTTGGAGAACCCAAAGAAGTGCCTAATGTCTCTTAAGGTTTGTGTTTCTATGTAACAGTGTTGGTCCATTGCTCGCGCATTGCTTTGTTTTCTTTTATCATTGATTTTGTTTTGAAGTTTTGATAGAGTCTTTTACTAAATGGTTGATTTATTAGGATATGCAAAAAGTGGAAGAGTACAAATTTATAGTAGATTGGGAAGACATGGACGAGGAATTAGAGAATGCTGTTTGTGATGAATACAATGATGACCCTGAGTTGTTTGATTCTGTTTGTGCCATTTGTGACAATGGCGGTGAAATCTTGTGGTAAGTTTTCTCTCATTGGGGGTTTGTTCTTTCAATGTATTCCTATTTCCATGTTTTGCTTGTGTGTGTGTGTGTGTTAATGATCTGGTCAGATGCTGTGATGAATGAGATGATTTTATACATCAGACTTGTGGATGAGTCCCAAGTGCCAACCATGAAGAGCAGGGGAAGATATTGATGAGGGAAAGGTATATACAAAAAACCAACCCATCCAATCATCCTAGCCCCTTCATCTTAATAGTTTATGTTACATTTGTAAGTATTTGCAATGGCTGAGATAAAAACTCCCCATTTCACATATCAAACCCTGATCATGATCTTTCAGTCCTGCTGCCCTCTACGGGTGGCACTCAACCAGGTGGGCCATATAAAAATCATCTCTCCATCTCACTGGATCATCTCTCTCTCTCTCTAAATATATATATATATATATATATGAGGGACGCTACAAAATGCTTGGGCGTATTTGCTAGGAAAATGCCCCCATTTTTGGGCCGGCCTACGAAAGCAGGGCAGCTGTAATCACATCTAATGCAAATGGGCACATTTAACTAGATTTGGAAAAAGGCAAGGGGAATAATTCCAAAACTTATTCCCACCCAAAAACGGTTGTTTGTCTCTTTTGTACCCTCGTTCCCTTTTCCTGCAATCTCATTGTCTCGGTTGGCAATTTAAATTTAAACATCATTACCTATATTTATGGCTTTGAAATAGCTTGAATCTAAAATCCAGCATGGTTTCCAATTTTATTTGGCAGGCAATTTGTAGTTTTTTAAAGCCAAAGCGGTTTAAGTTAAATGAGAGTACAATAATTTATCAGTGGGCCCATTGATAGATAACGGTTTATAATTTATAAGTGGGTCCACTTGTGCACTTTATGTCCAACTATTTTGAAATACAGCCCATTTTTGTTATAAGAAGATTAAGGCTTAAAACAGAGTCGATGTTTTTTGAGAGGAGAAAAAGGTGGAAGGTAATAAATGACTGCTTTAAAGGAGAAAGAGTCTCCATTACTAACTTATCTCTCATTGGACGTTAGACATGGGGCAGAAGCAGAGGGGTAGTTTGTAGAATTTCCATATATATATATATATCATCATCATCATCATCATCAAAGCCTTGTCCCAACTATGTTTGTGTGTGTGTGTGTGTATATATATATATAATAAAGGCACGCTACTGGTATTGTTGAATGAAGCATCTCTCCCTCTCTCTAGAATGTATATATGGAAACAACTAGTCTGTTGTGGAGAAAATAATAGCCTAGTTATGGCATCCACGAGGACGTATTCCAATCATGATCCGTTGGGGGTAAAGGGTTAAGGGGATGAAAATGCCTATATACGTGAACTAAGTATGTGAAAAAATTGGTAGCGTGAAGTGGTGGACCTAGGATTTTCATTTGAGTGGGGCTAAACTTTTCCTCGACTTTTTCCACATTAACAATAGCAAAAGAGAAAAAAATATACACCACAGGCAAGAGGAAAAACCCACATCATGATTCATTTAAGTGAGAGAGAGAGAGAGAGAGAGAGAGAGAGAGAGAGAGAGAGAGAGAGAGAGAGAGAGAGAGAGAGAGAGATTTTGTGATTTGGGAATTGCGGTTGGGGTAATGTAGGGTGGGTTGGGATGAGTTTTGGACTGGGGCTGGGGCCACATGGCCCATAACCTAGTTTTCCTAATCTCCCTGGTGTGACCTCACCCACATCGCACAATGCGTCATTTTGATTTTAATGTCAATAAACAGTTCTGCTACTTACATTGAGAGGATAATGATGTGAATTGTTGTAGATTTAACAATGGTTTTTAGTTATCATTATGCCCGTTCTAGTTGTGCTACATGCTATAATACCTTTTCTGTTGGTGAATGCCGTTTTGGTCATTATGTACAAATTTTCATTTGACACGTGATTTTTCTGAGTAAGGGAATTCAACTGCTATATGGAACTATAAAAAATTTTCTTTTAATATATGATCAAAGGCTCAGTGCAACTTTTATCCATGGTGGGTATTGATCACTTGTAAAATAAATTAGAAATCTTCATTCATTTCTCGGTAATAACTATTTTATCATGTAATTATCCAAACAAAAAATACAAAACTATTTTATGTTTCTATGTTACTTCTCAATAATCTATTGATATCTTGTTGATTCAGCAATTATATGTATTATTGTTGTATACTTTTATTTATTTTCTTCATTTGTGTATGATAAGTAAAATCTTGTTGTATTCTCAATACAGTTGTGAAGGGAGTTGCCTGAGGTCTTTTCATGCAACCATTGAGGCTGGTGCTGAGTCATTATGTGATTCTCTTCGCTTGTCTGATGCCGAAGTAGAAGTACGTTCCTATTTGTTTCTTTCTTTCATATGTCTGTTCTGCTTTTGCTTATTTTCATGCAACCATTGCGGCTGGTGTTTGTTTTTTTCCCAATGCATTTCTTCTGAATATCAGTGATATTAATTCCGCTAATATTGGTTGGTGCAGGCAATGCAAACATTTTTATGCGCAAATTGTCAATATAAACAACACCAGTGCTTTGCTTGTGGGAAATTGGGTTCCTCTGATAAATCTTCTGGTGCTGCTGAGGTTTGATTTATTTTTATTGGATTTTCTATTCCTGTTTATAGTGTGATCTCTTTTTGTTTGATTCATTTAAAGTTTCATTATATCGATAATAGTAGGAAATGGCTATTAAAAAATAAAGTAGGAAATGTTTACTAAATATGTGTGCCTGTTAAAGTTTTGACAGAGCTTCCTTTTGAAGTAAGAAAAAAGGACAGAGCTTAGAACTTTCTCATGTTATTATTTTATAAACAACTTCCATGTCATGACCTGAAATCCGGATTTCTTAGGAGTCCATATTTCGTGCCGCAAATATAGTTTCTGCAGTTGTGAGAATACGGAAAATTGAATTGCAATGGAATATTATTTTATTTATTTATTTTTTAAAACATCAAGCATTGCATAATGTAGCAGATGGTATTAATAAATCTTAATTTTTCAAGATTTATTAATCAGATCAAATGTCTAACCAAATATAAAACTTAATCAAACCAAATATAACCTTAATCAATTCAAGGGTCTTATTACAGTCATCCAATTTAATAACTAAATTAAAATTAATGTTTCTAAAGTGTCTTTGAAGATCGAGGTTAAAAAATAGGACTTGGGACCTGACTCGGCCGCGACGGGTCCAGTCCTCTGGAATTCCCAGAAAAAAATGTAAAAAAATCTAGAAAGGGGAAAAAAGAAAGATAAAGAGATGATGTTTGATGGCTGAGTTGCTGTGGGTCCAGTTCAGGTGGCGTGGGTGGAAAAAAAAGAGGGGCAAAGGTAGGTTGGATGGGCTAAGAGCCTAAGACTGAGAGTAGTGAAAAGAAAAAGAAGTGTACCAGGCACCTGCAAGCACCATTCCAGTACAGCACCAGCGAGATGAGCAACAGCAGAGTACTGTAGCAGTGAAGCCCTCACAGCACCAGGGAGCAACAGCAACACCACCAGCAACGGCTACATTACAAGAAGCTACAGCGATAGACAGACCCAGGTATGCATATTTGTTTATTTTCAAGGGCTTCTCTCTTTCTCTCTCTCTCTATATATATATATATCTCCAGTGCTGGCAAGCTGTCTAGCACTTTTTTATTGTCCTGTCCTGTAACCTCCTCTTTTTTTTTTTTTTTTTTTCGTTTTGAGTCGACTCGTGGGACTCGCCCGAGTCGCATGGGACTCGGATGAGGCCCACCCATTTTAGTCCTCGGTATGTGCCGAATCTGAGTCGACTTAGCCGAGTCAACTCAGATTCGGCCGTTTTTTTGAACCATGCTAAAGATATTTAGACAATGTCATCCACACTCCACTCTTGATTCCTCTAAGGCTTGTCCTCATATGTATGTTTCTTGTTCTCTGGGTTTACCTTGTATCTTAATAAGTGCCCATGGATTGGATTAAGTTGAGGGAGCTTAGCTAGTAAGCAGGCCCTTAAAATATGACATACAATGATACAAGTACGAGTAAACAAGTAATGATTGTATGAGATCAATATGATAATAACAATGCATGATTAGTGTACGAATAAAGTTACAATTAATACCAGAGCCAATATAGCAATAAAAAAAAATTACAAACTTAGTACAAAATGTCAATCCACATGAGCTAAAGAGATGTATTATAGCCCCACTAAGGGCGGTTAAAGTGCCGGGTATTGTAGCCCCCTTGGCGGACTGTCAAAATCAGTACCCAAGAGATCCCGTGGAATATGACCATCAATATATCAAGTTAAGGTGGTACCTGATGCAAGATAGACCCATGGTCCCCATAGGTCGACCAAGCCTTTGTGCCCAGCCCATTCAATTGCTTAGCTTGTTATTATTATTATTATTTAGAGTGTTTTATGTTTATGTTTTAAGTTATTTAAGTGGATTTTCTTAATCTTGACTAGAAAAGTGTTTGAATGGTCAAGATTCGTTCTAGGGTGTTTGTTTTCTTATATAATGGTGTAAAGCCTCTTCGCTTTGGGGATGAGATGATTAATGATGATGAAATTGAGTTTTGATCATGGTTCAAAATAGTGGCTGCTACGTAGTGCAGTGGTTGCATTATTTGCTGTAGCTATTGTAGGCGCTACACTATTTTAAAAATAGAGAAGAAGTTTTAAGACTTTTCTAAAGATGCTACCCTTATGTGGTTCCAAATTCTTAAAAAACACAAGATTGGCTACTACCATGGTTCAAAATATCGGTCGATACCGGTACATATCAGCCGTTTGCTACCCGTATCAGTCCATACCTCGACGATATCTCAATGAGATATCAGTCGTGGCCTCGTTGCGGTCGGTATCACATAAATATCGGCCGTTACGATCGAAACAAAAAAAAAAAAAAACCTTTTTTTAGCAAAGAGAAGTATTTGAGGGAACAAAGAGTAGAGGAGAGGAGTAAAGTAGAGAGAGATTTGTGAAATGCTATTGCAGGGGGGAAAAGAAAGAAGAAACAACGAGATCATGCATGTGTTGTGGAGAAAATTAAAAAAAATGAAACAAAGAAATAGAGAGCTAGAGAGATTAAAAAGAGGAGAGAATCGTACCTGAGGTTGAAACCCCTTTTTGGCTTGTATCTGGACGAAATGGAAATAGAAGGTGCTTTGAAGGGATCTCCTCCTCCCAGGAAGACTTAATCCTTAAGGTGAGATTCTGTGTTGCCTCCTAGGTCTCCTTATAGAATTTTGGGGATTAACTCTCGATGCAAAACTTTGCTCAATTGGAGGGAGGTCATCTCTCAATGATTAGGATCTATCATTTTTCCTTTTTGCTTGAGGCCTCAGTGCCCCTTGTATAATTCCCCTCCTTTTGGGTGGTGGCTGTATTTTTGGGGTTCTTCCTAGCTGCTTCTCAGTATAGTCCCTTTATACTATAAACCTTTTAATTAATACAAGTTACCATTTAAAAAAAAAATTAAAGAAAGTTAAAATACTTTGTAGTGGACAAAACAATGGTACCCCCAAGTCCTTAGGAGTATTTAAAACTCGCAACCCCTTTAATAGGACCCACTTATGAAAAAAACTAAATCACTCAAAATAAATGACTCCATAGTAGGGCCTTAGTAGAATTTATTCCAATAAGATTTGGGTTCAATCTTTGATGTCATATTGATCACGTATCACTTATACAAATGTGAAAGAAAAAGTTATGTTTTATAATGGTCATTGTGGGCTACATTGATAGACTAATAAATTATAACAAGGGGCCCAAAATTTAAACACTTCATCTTGATATATTTAACTGTTAAAGATTAGACAACGATGGAGAGGGGTCGATGTTTTCCTTTACTGTGTGTACTAACGAGAAAAGACATTAATTTATAGCATTTTCTAATATTTTGGATTTTGAGTATTTTTTCAAACTTTTTGTGGTAAAATTTTTTTTCACACCACGACGACCATGATAGACCATGAACCGTGACCCATACCATATCAGTTTTTTGGGTCGACCGATACCGCAACTTTAATCCATGGTTGCTACACAAGATTCAAATTTTTTTTACCATTAAAAAAATTTGCACTGCATACCATATCGGTTTTTGGGGTCGACTGATACTACGATTTTAATCCATGGTTGCTACACAAGATTCAAAATTTTTTTACCATTAACAAAATTAACACCGCTACATATCGCCGCAACTGCTAAATATCGTCCGCTATGTAGCGTTTTGGCCATTGGATGCTATGCCCTCCACAACTGCTATTTTTATCTTTGGTTTTGAGTTCTCCTTCGAGTTCTTCTTCAAGTTCTCTACGAGATCTTCCTTTGCCAATTGGATTGGAGTTTGGTAAGGGGGCCAATTTTTAGGTGAAAGTCTGACCTATCATCACATCTCTCCATCTCTATCCCACTTACCCTGCAAAATCCCTCTGTTCCGCATTAGTACCAAGTGTTTGTAATCACGTTACGAAGCTAGACTGCATCTAATAGTAATAATGCAAGAGAGTCCTACATGGACGGTGTCCTCTCCGTGCTAAAAAAAAAAAAAAAAACTTTAGTGGTGCTTACTCAAGGTATCCGGGATATATAGACACATAACCAAATCGGGAGCTACTCTAAACTATAACAAATATTGTCGAACTCCAATTCAATTGAGTAGACGCACAAAGCTCATCAATTACAAGTAATCTCACCAAAATCCCTAATCAAACTAGCTGGGTATTTAGATTCAGTCCAAGTGATGTGGTTTGCAATTTGGAAATGATTAGAAACAATAGGTTTATAGTACAAACCCAAATTACTCAAACTACATCAAATCTGCTGGTTCGGTTCTCTTGAGCAAACTGTTGGGGATCCGATAACAAAGTTCACTACATTAGGCGGGTTTTACCTGTAACCTTGCACAACTTGTAACTTTTGCATCCAATCTCCGAATTTGATGTTCTATATATCAATTTTGTACTACTCGATGAGACAAAGTCACAGGATAAAGATCTTCAATTTCTGACATCATTTGGCCCTTGAAAAGTAGTTGCATGCTGCCTCTGTGCAGGAAATTCCAATTTTGACCCAAATAGATACCCAATTATTTTAATCGTTTCCAAATTGGATATGGAATCACAGTCAAACCAAACGAGAGTTTTCTATGTGCATCTAGGGTTACACAAATCAAACCACTTCAAGAATGGAATATTAGTATTTCAGATTATTGAATTAGGACTCATTTTCAAAATAACAAAACAAGCATTTCTAAAAAAATACACCCGGGCAGTGGGTAAACATGATTAAAATATATTGTGACAAGTGAGTTCAATCATGAATCATCAAATACAACTCAATTACACTAAACCCTAGCTTTAGATCATCAATAGCATGTAAGGAATATCATAAACACAAACCCGAAGATTCCAAAACACTCAAAACGGCGTGGTTTTCCAAAACCATGTTGGACAACCACTTGTGGTCTCTAAAGTCTAAACAGTTGATCGTACCATGCCACATATTTTCCAAAACAACTTGGGCCCCACATATTTTATTAATAATTTTAATGCATTTTGTTAGTGTTTGCCATTAATGTCCTCCTTAGTCGATTGTACCATACCGTCATATTTTAGGTATTTTAATTTTATTCCAAATTTGCATTATTTAATTCTTAATTAAATCAAATTATTCTTTAAAATTCTGAATTTGCATGGGAATTGTCTTCCGATTACTCTTCTATATATGGAATCTTTTTAATCATTTACAGTACAATGGACCTATAGTGCTTATTTAACATGTATAAGTTGTAATATCAATTATACATTATTGGACACAAACTATTTTATTATTACTAAATAATATTATCAGGGTAAATTTCGGTTTGGGTCCTTACAACTCATACCTCCATTACAATTTTATTTATGATAACACATCGAATGGAATGAATACCTTGAGCTTGGATCAAAACATACTGAATTTTCTACTTCTAATTCCAAGTGTGCGCGTATTTTGGGAAATGGATAAGGCTTCTATGGATGTTCTTTTAATATTTGGAGATAGAACACTATTTTTTTATTTTTTATGATTTGCTTCAAAGTCCAAGTGTGCATGTATTTTGGGAAATGGATTAGGCATTAGATTAGTTAACACCTAGAACTTCTATGAATGCTCTTTTAATATTTGGAGATAAAACACAACCCTTACCAATTTCTTCTTTGGTCGTATGGTTGTCTCCATGAAAATAGACGGAAAGATTAAAGGATCGAGTCTTGGTATACCCATCTCAAGATAAAACGCTACCCTTTTTATATGACATGAAAAAAAAGAATTTATCAAAATAGAGATAGTATTGGTAGAACAACGAATTAATACAGGTTGAAGAATTGGTACAAGAAATTATCCCAATAAATGAGTGAACTAATAGGATCAAAACCCTAGTAGGATCAACATTTAATTGCAAGGACGAAGTTCCACAAACAGATGCAATCCCTAGGTTTAGGGGTTGCGGGGAAGTGCTGAAGCACAATACTGTTGCCGAAGCACATGTCTATAGACACTACACGTCTCCGCAAAGACCATAAATGAGGATGTGCCTCAAAGGGAAAACCCAATTCTATTGATCAACTCTTTAAATAAAATTAGAAACTAATGATAGATAATTAGTGAAATAAAGGTGGTCCTAAATTGACTTGGGCCCTACACATGTGGCCCGAGGTCTATCCTGCATCATTCTCCTTGGCTTGGAGCGAATTTTATCTCGACTTTAGTAAATGTCTGCCTGGGGCGAACATCAATTGGATGAACTTCCGATCCGTTGTCTGATTTACAGCTTTTGTGTACGTCTTGAATTTTGATTGTTTCCTCCAATTTGAAGCAGGCTTGACACATCGCTTCTTTTGACAGCCAGACGTTGTGTGGATGTGCGATCGAACTGTTGGATACTTCATTTGTACAATTTGCACCAATGATTTGCTCTCCTTTCGTCATAACATTGTCATTTTCTTTCTTTTGATGATCTTCATGTCTCTTTTGGAACAATTGTTAGATCTAGCGAATGAAGAGGCTTGTGGTATGTTAGATCCATGCCTGCAATGTCCAAGTTTTCTTCCTCTTTGCATCTTCCGTCTTTTGATTGATGTTGTCCTAGTTTAAAGACACTTGCATCCAATTATGCCTTGAGCTCTTCTATTTCTTGACCTTCACCTTGATAATTATCCCCTTCGTTATCATTTTCTAATTTAAGAGGTTTGATTGGCATCATTGCAAGAGTTGCAGTCGCAATTGTAAGCATTATGGATCATCTGGCTTTCCAAATTTAGGTAAAAACATCAAATGAACACAAACCCTAATAAGACTGTGTCTCAAAAACCCCAACATTAAAATCTTTATAATGGAGAGATGTCAAAAGACCCTGAATCATGGTCCTATGGGATTCGGCCATTAGGAAAACCTAAGGGGAACCCATAGCGAGGTCCCACTTCCCAAATATATCATCTTCCCATCATCAAGTTATGTTTTGAGATGATTTCTCTACTATCTCCTTGACCAGAATGAGATTTGGTGCGTCCTCGTTTATTGTGGACACGCGCTTTGGCGTATATTGTGCTTCGGCACTTCCATGTACGCCCTAACTCTAGGGCCTGCATCAGTTGGTATCAGAGCTGAACGATCCCTCCATTGATCGGTGTGTTACCCCTATCCATCCCCACCAATCTGTCCACTCATCTTCATAGCCTCCCATCGTCGTCCATGAGTGCCATACCATCGTCTGCCCTCCTCCAACACCCCTACCCCATCGTTCGTCTTCTGCCAGACTTCCACCCATTCATCGAATCCAAATACCAGCCAATCCCCATCATTGCAAATCCAAACCGAGGCCCAAAGACATCTTCAATCACCAAAAAAAAGAAAAAGAAAAATCAATTGATCAAACCTGACCCACTGTCCAGAAAAAAACCCTCGTCCTAGTGCTCTTCCTAAAACCCGAACCCAACCCATCTACATTGCTCCACTGTTCAGCAAACCTCAAACCACCGAAACCCATCATCTTCTTCCAGAAACTCCCAAGACATCCCAGAACCTAGCTTCTACTTTGACCAGATCCCAAACCCCAAAAAAATATAAAATTAGAAAGAAACATAGAAGAAGAAAAGAGAGAGAAGAAACGTACCTGGAACCTGATCGCCTGCCGCCAGATCTTGCCACCATCATCTTCAATCGTTATTGCTGCCGTCAACTTCATTGGCGACCAAGAGGAGTTGTTTGGACCTTTGTCGGGCAGCGTCGTCCACATCACGTCACCACCACAGTCGCAAGCTTCACTCCTTTTTGTGCCTTGAGGCTGACGACGGGATCCCTTCTTTTTTGGTCTCCTTTTTCCCTCTCATCGGCCTCGACAAGGGCAATGATGAGAAAGAGACAGAAGGGTTTCAAAACCTTTTTTCTTCTTTTCAGGCACGGGAATAGAAGCTATAGACACACGTACCAACTCTTGGACACGTGCTTCTTACTGGGTTAGATTGTTAGAGTGAGGACGAAAGAGAAGAAGAAGATTGGAGTGAAGGTCGTGCATCCTTGGATGATCGACTGTTCTATTTATAATCAAGTTAGGCCTTAATCAAGGCACTAAGTATGTCAAGAGTACAAATTAGAATAATAAAAGAATAGAAAGAATCAATCCTAATCTATACAAGGAATACAAATAGAGAGAAATAAGCGAAACATAATTATACAATCTTTGACTAAATCAACCCACGTGTGGGAGGCTGTAATGGGCCTTTGCTGGGCTGGGCCTAGGGCCTGAGCCTTTGTTATCTTCTACACTCCCCCTCAAATTGATGTGGTAAGGCAGAAAACATCAATTTGCTAGTAAGATCATGATGACGCGTTTTGGGGAGAGCTTTGGTGAAGATATCTGCCAACTGGTTAAGAGTAGAGAAGTGAGGCAGAGTGATCTTCTCAGTAACAACATGTTGGCGGATGAAGTGACAATCAATCTCAATGTGCTTTGTCCTTTCATGAAAGACCCGATTGTTGGCAATCCTAGTAGCACTGGTGTTGTCCCCATGAAGAGGTGTAGAACTGCCAACAAGGACACCGAATTCACAGAGGAGACGGCGTAGCCAGATGATTTCAGCACTAGCAGACGATATCGCACGATATTCGGCCTCTGCAGAAGACTTGTAAACGGTAGTTTGCTTCTTGCACTTCCACGAAATCAAAGAGTCCCCAAGAAACATACACCAGTCAGTGGTAGATCGCCGAGAATCAGGGCAACCAGCCCAGTCGGCATCCGCATAAGCAGATAGGCGCAAAGAAGAACTAGAAGGGTAGAAGAGACCATGGTTAAGAGTGCCTTTTAACATAGCGGAGTATGCACAAAGCAGCAGCAATGTGAGGTTTGTGAGGATTGCTCACAAATTGGCTAACCGTATGAACGGCATGAGAAATATCAGGCCGAGTCATAGTTAAGTAAAGCAAACTCCCAACTATCCGTCGGAAAATAGAGGGATCTTCCAGAGGAGGACCATCATCAATACCGAGTTTGCAGTTCAGTTCCGTAGGCGTATCAAATGTGTGAGCATCATCAAGTCTTGCCGAAGTGATCAAATCGGTAGCATATTTATGCTGATGAACCCGAATGCTCGATTTGTTACGCAAAAACTCAAGCCCCAGAAAGTAGGTGAGAGGACCAAGATCCTTCATTCGGAAATGACGAGTGAAATGGTGTTTGAGATCCGTAATGCCAACATTATCATTGCCACTGATAATCATATCATCAACATAGACCAAAAGGAATGTGTAGCCCTTTGGTGTCCACTGGAGAAATAAGGAGCTATCAAAATGACTGACGAAATCTAGCTTGGAGTATAGCTGCCCGGAATTTGTCAAACCAAGCCCTGGGAGCCTGCTTGAGGCCATACAGAGATTTCCGCAATTTGCAAACATGCTGAGGAGGACAAGCATATCCTGGAGGAGGTTTTAAGTAGACAGTCTCTTTCAACTCGCCATGAATAAAGGCATTTTTGACGTCCATTTGCCATAGAGGCGAGTTGCGGGCTGCAGCGACACACAGAAGAGTACGGACGGTGGTCATTTTGGCCACTGGTGCAAATGTCTCTTCATAGTCGATGCCATACTCCTGCTTGTAACCCTGCGCAACCAATCTGGCTTTGTAGCGATCAAGACTCCCATCAAAGTTAACTTTTACAATGTAGATCCATTTGCTGCCTATCACAGAGGCTTTTGCAGGAGTCGGTATCAAGTCCCATGTCTGGTTTGCTTCAAGAGTGAGCAATTCCTCATTCATAGCATCCTGCCAGTAATCTATTTTGGAGGCCTGTGAATATGAGGTGGGGATAGGAGCACTATCTAAAGATGAAAAAAGAGCAGGAAATCCATAAAGGTTGGGGGCAATGGAAGGACGACTAGAGCGTTGTAGAGAAATGGTAGTATCAAAAGGAGTATGATTACCTGCTGGTTCAGGAGGCAGCACTGGGAGAGGATCAGGAGAGGGAGTCACCATAGGAGGAACCGTATTGTGCCGGACATAGACTTTGGGAAGAGATGATGGAGAAGCCGATTCCTGGAATTGTGGCAAATAGGACACAGCAATAGGATGATGATCCAAGCGTAAAGAAAAGAAAGGAATCTGTTCCAAGAAGATCACATTGCGAGATACGCGCATGCGTTTCTCGAACTAATCATAACGCAAAAAACCTTTGTGTTCATTACTATAGCCAAGAAAAACGCACTTGGCCGCCTATGGAGATAACTTAGAGCGCTCAGTAGGAGGAAGATGAACAAAGCACAAGCAACCAAAAACACGTAAGTGAGAGTATGAAGGGGTATGACCAAAGAGAACTCCGTAAGGAGTAGTCTTTCCCAGAACAGAGTTGGGAAGACGGTTGATAAGATACACAGCAGTCTGTGCAGCATCACACCAAAATTTGGGAGGGACTAAGGATGCAATTAAAAGCGTACGAACAGTTGCAAGAATATGTCGGTTTTTCCTTTCCGCAATTCCATTTTGCTGAGGGGTATGTGGACAAGATTTTTGGTGAAGAATGCCTTTATCCGAAAGGAAGGTAGAGAATTCATGAGACATGTATTCTCCACCTGAATCTGATCTAAGAATTTTAATAGCTCTTTGAAATTGGGTTTGGACCATGTTATAAAATTTTTGAAAAATGGAGAAGACCTTAGATTTCAAGCGCATAAAGTAAATCCAAGTATACTGAGAATGGTCATCGATAAAGGTCACATAGTACTGAAAACCTGTCCTACTCAAGGTAGGAGCAATACCCCAAACATCAGAATGAATAATGTAAAATGATGCTAATGCACGATAATTATGAATAGGAAAAGGTAAAATGTGACTTTTACTTAAGCAACAAGTTTCACACTTAGATTGAGAGAAAGAGGACATCAATTTATTATTAATTGTAGAATCCAAACAACCAATCTTATATAAGGAAAGCAAATGGGCATTGATCACATGACCAAGACGGTTATGCCAAACAGTCCACAAGTTATTTTTAGAAGAAGAAGAAGCAAAGAAAGAATGGTGTCCAATGTCCTGCAAGAACAGGCGTCCATGTTTACTCCCCGTTGCGATCACCTTCCCAGTCTGTCGCCCCTGTTTAACACAACCAGAAGAAGAAAAGTGAACAAGATAACCATCATCAATAAGTTGTCCTACAGAAAGTAAACATTGGGAAGGGTGATGGATTGGCCAGAGACACTGGATAAGGTAATCGTACCAACTCCAGAAATGAGTAGTTGATCACCATTAGCAGTGGTTATTTTCTCGTTTCCAAGGTAAGGATGAGAATCTGTAAAGTTATGTTCTACAGATGTCATGTGATTGGAAGCTCCTGAATCTAAGAACCATGTGGATGAGGTGATAGGAGAAGGAAGAGAGACAGAAGAATGGAATGCAGGAAAAGTTATAGAGGAATGAATTTGATACCGACCACCAGAAAAGCCCATAGACGCATAAGCAGAGGTAATTGTGTTTTGGATCAGCTCTTGAATCTGGGCCTGAGTCATGGATATAGCCCCGGATGAAGTACTTCCTATATCAGATAAGGGTGCTTGAGCCTGAAATGCTGTAGGAGTGTTCTGTCTGGGCATATTGGAGGGAGGCTTCTTAGGCTGTGTCTCATTCCGTCGCTGTAGGCTGCGATAGTCCTCAATAAGATGACCGGTTCGTTTGCAATACCTACAAACCAATTTCTTGCGGCAATTTTTGGCTATATGTCCGAAGTCTTTGCAGTCATAACATTGAGTCTGCTTCAGAGTGGGGGTTGCCAAAAGAGCCGAGTCAGCGGGAAGTGGTGCAAGGAAGGCTTTTGGTTCTTCCAGAATAGTACGCTGGGAGGTGAGACGAAGTTCTTCGCGAAGGACCTCTTGAAAGCAGGTATCAAGATTAGCAGAATTTTCTTTATTCATGAGAGCCGATCTGACAGATTCAAATTCGGGTCGCAGATTCATAAGAAACTGGCTAATTATGAGTTTCTTCTTGCAACTTGAGAGCCTCAGATAGAAATTCGGAAGAGACTGTTTGGATAAACATGGAATCCCTTTTAGTCCATAAGGTGAGGAGACCATTAAACTATTCCTGCACAGATTTATCCCCTTGATTATACTTTGCAATTTCACTATCCAAGTGAAACTTCCGGGCCTTATTAGTTTGATGATAGACCTTCTTGAGATGAGCCCACATGTCAGCTGCGGTAGTGTAGGCTTGAAGAGCCACATCAAGAGATGGATCGATGGAATTAAGTATCCACGTGATCACTTTAGCATTTTCTTTGGACTAGGTGGCTAAGTTTTTGGAATCAGTGGTACTTGTAGGCTGTGGCTTAGTGATTGACCCATCAAGATAACCAAAAAGCCCCTGTCCTTCAACAAAGTTCTTTAAATGGAAAGACCAGGACATATAATTCTGCTCGTTAAATTTAATTGGGATAACATCATACTTTTCCATGGCAGAAGGTAGAAGATAAGAAGAATCAGCAGTAGTTTGGAGAAGAAAACAACCAGCAGCAGGCCAACAGTAGTTGGTGAGGAGTTCAAACAATCCTCAGATCCAAGACAGCACTTAATAGTAGTGGATGAGGCTTCCACTCACACTGAGCACACACAGGTGCAAAAAAAGAGTCCAAAACTAGTCCAGACGAATTGGATTTGGATGGCTGGATTTCTTCGTGGGGCCCACAGAGAGATCTGATTGATAATCAGATGAGAGGCTAGAAACCAGGATCAAAATCCCTTTCCAGCAGTAGAGGTCGCATCAAAATCCATTCAGAATCTAGGATTTTGTGCGGCTGTGATGAAAACTATTTCAGAAAATTGAATAATCACAAGATGGATCAGAAGGCCTACCTCTGATCTCTGAAAAATTCTGAAAAAATCTCCAAAAAGATAAGAGGTGGGCGACCAGGGCTGGAGAGTGACTTGTAGATTTTGTGATGATTGCAGGTGGGCCACTATGATCACGATGAGAAAACAGAGAGTTTTCACTCACGTTTTTGCTTCCAAAAGCCACAGATGCGAAATATGTATTTCTTAGATGATGTAGATGACGTCTTCAAGAGATTATGGCTCTGATACCATGTTAGAGTGAGGAAGAAAGAGAAGAAGATTGGAGTGAAGGTCATGCATCCTTGGATAATCGAATGTTCTATTTATAATAAAGTTAGGCCTTAATCAAGGCACTAAGTATGTCAAGAGTACAAATTAGAATAATAAAAGAATAGAAAGAATCAATCCTAATCTATACAAGGAATACAAATAGAGAGAAATCAGCTAAGCATAATTATACAATCTTTGACTAAATCAACCCATGTGTGGTAGGCTGTAATGGGCCTTTGTTGGGCTGGGCCTAGGGCCTGAGCCTTTGTTATCTTCTACACAGATCCAGTTTAGTTTGAGTTGGTCACTTTGACCCTCCTGAGGCCCAACAGATTGTGTTGACATCATCACTACATCACTAGAAGCAGTCTACGGCAGATTTGCCCATATCAGCTGTTGAATCGTCTTTTCACAATATTGGAGCCATCTGCTGTCGGATTTTCGATCCGTTTTCTAAGTTGTGTTTGTAGAGAGTAGATCTACAAATAAGGTCAGTCCATTCATACATCTCATATGAAATTGCACATCAGTAAACTCCACAATGCACTTCAAAGAGTCAAATATGCGGATAAATATGGAAGATGGTATTTTGAGAATAAAGTCTATTTTACGCAATTTTGTTAATTGAAACAAGAAGAATTGTCTGTTCTTGAATTTTTTGACAAATTTTCAAGGCCCCAAGCTGCTTGTGGAATGTAGGATGATGGGGAACATGATTTAATTAGTTTTCTCTGAGGTTTGAGACCGGACATAGTGGAGAGAATGACTGACAACACGAACATTCACGAGGCATATTGGGAAGCAATTCGTGTGGAGCGGATGCTTAAAAGGTCTCATCTAGCAAAAGTTACTCCTTAAAAAGAGATATCACCACAAATAACAACAGACCATGTCCAAGAACCATTGATAGAGGATATATAGACTGCGGAATTAGAGCCAGAGGATTCCACAGCTCCATTTGACAATGAAATTTCTTCTATGAATAATGATGATCGAGCAGTGGAAGCGAAAAGGAAAGATGACAATGTTGTTGAAATTCCCCACACTAATTCTCACATTAATTTTGTCATCGGGGATCAACAATGGAAATTGGGAGATGAAGAACGACAAGCCAGAGATTGTAATATGATGGTGCAACTTCCACATGTGATACATGCAACGGCTCAATTGCACATCCACATAGAACTCATCTCCCACGACACGATGCATCATGATTACTTCAAATTGGGGAAGAATATTGCATAGATTCTTCAAGATGTGCGCAAAAGCTCATGCTCAACGAATGAATCAAAAGTTTGTCCGATTGATATTTGACCCACGCGGACATTTACCAAACTCGAGGCCGAGTTCTTTCCAAGTTGGGGATAATGATGCAATATCGACCTCATGGCTGCATGTGAAGGAAGGGCCCACATAGATTTAGGATTTTAATTATAGTTATTAGTTTTTAATTTTATTTAATGATTGTTATTAGGGAAGTTTCCATTATTGGATTAAGTTTTCTTATGCATTAAGTTTGCTTTCTTATTTATATGGCATTGTAGTGAAGAATTATTCAAAGAGTTGATTAATTGATTTTGGGTTTTCCCCACTGAGGTGCGTCCTCGTTTATCGTGTTTGTGGAAACTTTTGAAGTGTCTTCGGACACTTGCTTCGGCGTATATTGTGCTTCGGCACTTTCATGCATGCCCTAACCCTAGGGCCTCCATCATGTTGTCTTAAAAATCAGTAAAGGTGCCGAAGAGGCTTCTGTACTAACAAAGATGGATGTTTTACTGTGCATGAACAGGGAGAATCCTTCAAATGGGCTTGGGCCTTTTAGAGCAAAAAAGAACCTTTCTTCATTTAGTTGGGCCCAACCGGATGTTCTAAATCAGGACCCTGCCTTGATACCATGAAAAATTTGTGAGCCTCTTTTTTTCGTAAAACTGAGATGATTTATTCGATTAATGTCAGCCCTTACACTGAAGATTGTAATTACAAGAAGGATATCCTGCCTTCAGTCTATTATCCTCAGATAAAGACTAAAATATGGTACACTACTGGAGTACACATGGTACATATTCCTTAAAACTTTGACAACAAGACAAAGGACTCCTATTAATTGTGACTCTGTGACTGGGGTTGGACTTTATATTAAATGTGAGATGAATCTTCTGCTAAGTGATGCATTAAGCACGTGCAAAATTTTTAAGTTATATGGTGTACCCCACTAGGCTGGTTGATTATGGGCTTTTGGGCTTCTCCTATATGTACTGATTTCATTGGCTACATCATAATGCCACATACATTGTTGTCCTTCTTTATGTTGACTTCCTTTTTCTCACTAATAAAACTTGGTTCTGGAGAAAAAGACAAAAAAAGAAGAAACATAATTCATGTAGTCAACCCCAAAATAGTTGGGAGTTGACAAAGACTTGGATACTGATCCAAACCACTTGATCAATGGCCCACAAATTTTTTTATTTTTTTATTTTTTTGGAGTGGCCCACAAATTTCACCGTCCAAAACAAATGCACAGTCGATCCAACGGTCTAGTCCATTTGGATGGGTGCCAAACACCGGGATTAGTGACTATTGTATCCTTATCTATGAATATGATAAGCCTTTGAAGTAAAGAGATGGAGAAGAAATGTGATGAATCTGTCGTATTCCTCTTTAGGATCGACTATGGTATATATAATATTCAAGATGCCAAATAAGGTTACAATGGCTACAATTATTGTTAATTACAATCAATTTGCTACTCTAGAAATAGAAATGTACAGTAATTGAGATCCTCAATGAATGGCAATATGGCTGTGCTAATCCAGAATGAAATGTACAATATTTGACTAAATCCAACTAGATCCACACGTGGGCCAAAAGGTCCATAGGCCTATTTGAGTTGGGCCTCACATTGATGGACTATTTTTCTACACTCCTCCCTCAAATTGATGCGGGTCGAAATTTCGACTAGAAAGTATCAATTTGGACAAAAGTAGTCATGGTGATCTGAGGTAGTGCTTTGGTGAAGATACTGGTCATAAGATGAAACATATGGCAGAGATATCTTGTCAGAGACGACATACTGACGGATGAAGTGGCAGTCTATCTCAATGTGTTTTGTGCGCTCATGACAGACAGTGTTGTTTGCAATTCTTATTGCACTAGTGTTGTTAGCATATAAAGGAGTAGAATTGGTTAAGAAGACACTGAACTCTCGAAGGCGGTGACGAAGACAAATGATTTCACTACTTGCTGAGGACATAGAATGGTATGCAAGCTTCAGCTGTAGACTTTGAGACAGTCGTTTGCTTCTTACATTTCTAGGAAATGAGAGATTTACCAAGGAACATACACTAGCCTGTAGTAGAACGACGAGTATCAAGGCAGCCTGCCCAATTAGCGTCAGCATAGGCTTGTAGCTGGAGAGAGGATGATGAGGGGTAGAAGAGACCACGATCACAAGTTCTTTTAAGGTATCGAAGGATGCGATAAACAACAAGAAGATGCGGTTTATGAGGATTGCTTACAAACTGACTGATTGTATGCACTGCATGAGAGATGTCTAGTGTAGTCATAGTTAAATAAAGTAGGTTGCCAACCAAATGACGAAAAAGAGTAAGATCTTCAATTGGAGAACCGTCATCTTTGTTGATTTTGACATTGAGCTCAACAGGTGTGTCAAATGATTTTGCATCGTTGAGTCGAGCAGACTTAATCAAATCATCAACATATTTGGTTTGATTTACTCGAATTCCAGCTTTGCTCCTGGAGACCTCTAGGCCAAGGAAGTAGCTTAACGAGCCAAGGTCCTTCATCTTAAAATTGCTCATTAGATGAGATTTGAGTCTAGAAATCCCTTCAACATCATTACCACTAATAATCATGTCATCAACATAGATTAACAAAATGGTACAGCCATGTGGAGTGCGCCGAATGAAGAGAGAGCTATCATTTGGACTTTGAGAAAACCCCGCTTAAAGAATAGCAAAGCAGAATTTATCAAACCAGGCACGAGGAGCTTGCTTGAGGCTGTATAGGGATTTTTTCAATTTGTAAACATGTTTAGGAGGGTGAGCATATCATGGAGGTGGTTGCATGTAAACGGTCTCCTGAAGGTCCCCATTCAAAAAGGTGTTTTTCACATCCATTTGCCAAAGAGGCCAATTATGCACTGCCGCAACACTGAGTAAACAACGAACAATAGTCATCTTGGCTACAGGAGCAAAGGTTTCCTCATAGTCAATACCATATTCCTGTTTATAGCCTTGAGCAACCAATCGAGCTTTGTAACGATCAAGGCTCCCATCGGATCGAACCTTGACGGAGTAGATCCAATTGCTGCCGATAATCGAGGTGTTTGGTGGTGCTGGAACCAACACCCATGATGAATTTAGTTCTTCATTCATCGCATCTTGCCAACAAGGGATACTCGAGGCCTGTGAATATGAGGTGGGAATAGGAACAAGATCTAAAGAGGTAAAGAATGCAGAAATGCCATATCTTTCAAGTGGAACATGCTTACGACTAGAATGTCGTAATGGAGGTTGTTGAGGACGATCATTACTTGAGGGAGGAGCCGGCAAGAGAGGATGATTAGGAGCAGTAGGAGGTGTAGGTTTTGTGCGCTAGACATAAACCTGTGTAATGGGTGGTGGAGACTTGGATGTGGAAAACTGAGGAAGGTTTGAGACTTGGATCGGATGTTTTTCTGGACGGCGTGCGTAGAAGGGAATATATTCCAAGAAACAACATTTCGTGAGATACGAAGATGTCGATCTTGCGGGTCATAGCATAGAAACCCTTTGTGTTCATTACTATAACCAAGAAATATACACCTAGCTGCCTGAGGTGACAGTTTGTTTCTTTAAGCAGCTGGGAGATGAACAAAGCAAAGACACTCAAAGACCCTCAAGTGTGAGTAAGATGGGGGATGACCAAAAAGACACTCATATGGTGACACTAATTGTAAGACAGAGCTAGGTAAGCGGGTAATTATATGAATAGTAGTTTGAGCTGCTTCACACCAAATTGTGGAGGAACTAGTGATTCTACAAGAAGTGTTCAGACAGTTTCAAGAATATGTCTATTCCTTCTCACAGCAATTCTATTCCGTTGTGGTGTGTGAGGACAAGATTTCTGGTGTATAATTCTCTTATCCGATAAGAATGAAGAGAATTCAGAACGAAGAATTTTGACGGATTTTTGAAATTGAGTGCTTACCATATTATAAAAGTTTCGAAAAACAGAAAAAACTTATGATTTAAGTCGCAAGAAGTATATCCATGTGTAACGACAATGATCATCAATAAAAGTCACATAATACTTATATCCCATTCTACTCAGGTGTGGTGCAATTCCCCAAACATCAGTGTGAATAATATCAAAGGGAGCAATAGCACGAGAATAATGTACTGGGAAAGGTAAAACATGACTTTACTTGAGCAACAAGGTTCACATTTAGATGTAGCAAAAGAAGTTTTTATTTCCATTAATAGAATTTTCCAAACAACCAAGTCTAAATAAGGAAAGTAAACTTGTATTATTTAAATGACCAAGGCGTCTGTGCCAAATGGTCCACAAGTTTTGTAAAACACCCACAGAAGACGAAGCAAGCAAGGAATGAGGTTTCATATCCATGATAAATAGCCTGCTATGTTTACTCCTCATCCCGATCACCTTCCTAGTTTGCCGTTCCTGGATAACACAACCAGAGGATGAGAAATTAACAAGATACCCACAATCAACAAGTTGGCCTACAGAAAATTAAATTGGCTGACGATTGTGGAACAAAATCAACATTGGAAAGGGTAAGCGATTCTATATGAGGTGTAGAAAGCATTATGGAACCCATGCCTGTAGTGGACATTTGTTGTCCATTAGCAGTTGTTATAGATTCATGCCCTACATAGGTTTGGGAATCTTGTAGATTTTGTTCCACGGAGGTCATATGATTAGAAGCACTTGAGTCTAAAAACCATGTAGAAGGTGATATGGATGCAGAGAGTGCAGGAATGAAATGCATGAGAAGCAGTTGGAGGAAGGGATAGACCACTAATACCCATTAATGTAAATGCAGATGCGACAAAAGTATTGATCATCTCCCGAATTTGAGCAGGTGTTGGGGCTACAGTTTCATCATGATTTGGTATTCCCGCCTGAGAGTGCTGGGCTTGGAAAGCAGTCTGTCCTTGCTTTGTAGGTTGTTCATTTCTTCTAGGTGGTCTTCTGGTGCACTCAGAAATAACATGGCCTGTTCGTTTGCAATAGTTGCAAAAGAGTTTCTTTCTACAGTTGTGAGCCAGATGTCCATAACCCTTGCACTCATGATATTGTGGTTTGTGACCATGAGTAGTGAGAAGTGCGGTCTCTTTTGATAGATGAGGAGCAGGGGTAGTGAGAAGGGCTTTAGATTCACTAATGAGTGACTGTCGTGACATAAGTCGGATTTCCTCTCGGAGAACCCTCTTGGATGCAAGTTTCCTAGAACCTCAAGGCATAATGAGATAATTTGGGTAATTGTAGATCGGTTGACCAAGTCGGCGCACTTCATACCGTTGAAAGGAAAAACTACAATGGAACACCTGGCCAAGACATATGTTCGAGAGATTGTGAGGTTACATGGCGTCCCAGCATCAATCGTATCTGACAGGGATACTAGATTTGTTTCACAATTTTGGAAGAGCTTGCAAAGGGCTATGGGTACCAAACTGAATTTTAGCACGGCGTATCACCCTCAGACAGATGGGCAGACTGAGAGAACAAATCAAACACTGGAGGACATGCTTAGAGCTTGTGCTATAGATTTCAGCGACAGTTGGGACGAGCAACTACCATTGGCTGAGTTTGCTTATAATAACAGCTATCATTCGAGTATCTAGATGGCTCCTTTTGAGGCTTTATATGGCAGGAGCTGCCGTTCTCCGATTTGTTGGGAAGAAGTGGGTGATTGGCAGATATTAGGCCCTGAATGGGTGCAAACTTCTACTGAAAATATTAAGAAAATCAGGGACAGATTGAAGACTGCTCAGAGTCGCCAGAAGAGTTATGCAGATAAGCGTCGAAGAGAATTAGAATTTGCGGTGGGTGACTCGGTATTCCTCAAAGTTTCACCAACAAGAGGAGTTATGCGATTTGGCAAAAAGGGGAAGCTAAGCCCGAGATACATCGGACCATTTAAAATTTCAGGGCGTGTGAGCGATGGAAACGCTTACGAACTGGAGCTACCATCATAGCTCGCTGGAGTCCATAAGGTGTTTCATGTTTCAATGTTGAAGAAGTACGAGCCAGACCCGTCTCATGTGCTAGATCTCGAGCCAATGGACCTACAACCAGATTTATCCTATGAGGAGAGACCCGTTGCAATTTTAGACACAAAGGAAAGGGTGCTCCGAAGGCGAACAGTTCGACTAGTCAAAGTACTATGGAAGCATCACGATAAAAAAGAAGCTACTTGGGAGCTCGAGGACGAAGTCCGAAAGAAATACCCACATCTTTTCATCACAGGTATGTTTTAAATTTGGAGGACCAAATTTCCCAAGGAGGGGAGTATGTAATATCCTGAGTACTTGGGCCCCAGGACTAGCTTGGCCCAGGTAGGACCCTTAGTTGATTAATTATATTGGAAGTAGACTTTTGCCTCACGTGAATGGCTTTTAGAAAGGAAAGGAAAGGAGTTGTATTTCAACTCTAATTAGAAAGAGGTAAGAGTAAAGAGTAGAAAGTATAAGAGATAGACTAGGACTCTACCCCTCCTTTTATATTTAAAGAAGTCAACGATCCTTAGTTTAGTGTTTTTCCTTGTTCCTGTTGAGAAACTGAGAGGAGGATCCTGTGACTACAAACCAAGCGAAGAAGTAGAAGGCAACGACCATCGGATGTCCTATTCGCGTCCACACATTGCAAACGCAACCATCACGTATAAAAGGTGAGTGGATCTTTCTTAATACTCTTGATGATCTAATCAGATGCTTGTTGTTGTGCCTTAACTGTTGTACAAAGCCAATTATGTTCAGGGATTATAACTAGATGGTAGTTGAGTCATCTGAGTCATGTAAATCCTTGTTTATCATAGTAGTTGATGAATTGGTGATGTTTTCTCTTGAATCTCAATCTGTTATGAGTATCGGAATTGGATTTTCATGAAGACAGAGTCTGGATGTCGACAGAGTAGGAAGAATTTGGAATTGTGGGACCCCATGGTCCACTGGATGATGAATCTGGTCCAGGGATTCTGTAAAGGGGTCATGGGCGACCTTTAGTGTAATGGACCCATGCTGAGTGGACCTTGTATGGCCCACCAAATCACCTTGCAAGGAGCCTGAGGCGTGAATCAGGGAAAAAGAGCAACTTGGTCGATGTTAGTAGTGGGACCCACTGCATGATCTGATCTGAGATCAGAACCCCACATCCTGTAGGGGACTCTTGGTCGACACTAGTGATGCTGGAACCATAAGAAGTGGGGCCCATATGCTTGTATATCTAACAGTCACAAAAACTCCCATCGTGAATGAGTGTGTTACAGCACTAGTTACTGTTTGAGTCTAGGGGTCAAAGGATTGACCTGATGGTACATCAGATCCAATAAGATGATAAATTACCCTTGGGCGACCCCTATGATCTTGATCATCTAAATTATAGACCAGTGGGACCCACTGTTCCATGTATACTGACATTCCCAGATGTGGGATGAAGATTCAGATTTGTGGGCTGTAGAGAAGGGTCTGAGGGTGAGTCCAGTCCATCAGTTTGAAGGTGCAGCCTTGGCCGAACATGAGTTTGAGGTCTGATCTTAAATTGGGCTATGTGGGGCCCACTAGATTTTTACAACAAGGTGTTCAGGTGTGAAATAGTGTTCTGTGTGTGTGTAATAGTGTTCTGGGAGGAATATATATAAGGGAATAGCCATGGATTTTATTTGTGTTGGAATCTAATCATACTAATTAAGGGTTCTATGAATTTTATAATAGATTGTGTGGACTGTTTGGGAATGGTGGCGTTGTTTCTGCTACTTGTGTAGTATATTATGAAAGGGGACGTTTTATGGAATTAATTATGAAAACAAGGGTGGGGTCACCTCTACACCATCAATTACCAGTTATGTCTAGATGGGGGCAATGAGAAATCTGATGGTGTTAGGGTTGGACCCACGTTGCTTTACTTGTGTACTTATTTATATTAATTGTTGTTTATGTTTTGGTTACTATGTGATGGTAAGATATTGTGCACTGGGTCCCAGACGTGGGGTGTTGGACTTAGTGTCCGGGCCGTTATAGCGGCTGGTCCTTTGGGGACGTGTCTGATGAGACAGGGTCATGGTGATCGGTATACATGTATACAATGAGCCTTGGAGGCGTGGTAATGTGCATGGGCACGAATATATTTATGAATGTACTTCTTAATAGTAATTGATTCATGTATTCAGCTTTGTTGTTTATTTGACATGTTGTTTATGTAATTAGGAAAATTCATTCACCAGTAATACTGATGTTGTGTTGCCCCCTTCAGGTAGTCACGTTGCGGGTGGGGCAGAGTAGAACGACGTTCAGCACGTAAATTTTGGCATGCGTGGCTGACGAGAGAGAACGGGAAATATTCAAATAGTTGATGAAGGGATTAACCTTGTTTAGGGATTTTATTATATGTTTTAAACGTCTTGAACTGAATTAGAATATGGAATTTGGTTTACTCAGAGATATTAATTTTGTTCAAACATTCATAATTTAATTAAAGTTATATTTTGATCTAAATGCCTGATCCCTTGTGGAAAACATTTGATGAATGTATGGTGAATATTTACTAAATAAATCACGATCCAGAGTCCGACAGGGCCCCGGAATTTGGGTCGTGACAAGAATCGACTGACTTTTGTGCGGCAAAAAATTCCAGAAAATTAGTCAGATAGTTAAGGATAAACGGTTGACCCTTTTGAGAAGATCCTGCCTTGATTCGATGATCGGATGTGGGGTCCACTTGGTGATCTCACAGAATCCCTGTTCTGAGATGTCATCTGAGTTTTGAGAGCCTGAAGCAGTGTAGTCTGCTGGATCTTCAGATTAATAGATGATCATGAGAGAAAAGCCACCAGAGAGAAGGATCTAGAGACCCCTTTTTGAGAAGAGTTCAGATTCACAAATTCTATCGACAGAGAAAGAGGATGACGACAATGAACTTGAGCCAGAATCCTTTGAAGATGATATATTTTGAGAATGTGGATATCACGTGAGGTATGAGCTTGTTGTCTCTGATACCATGAACACTTATCTATGATAAGCCTTTGAAGTATAGAGATGGAGGAGAAATGTGATGAATCTGACGTATTCCTCTTTGAGGATCGACTATGGTATATATATAATATTCGAGATGCCAAATAAGGCTACAATGGCTACAATTACTGTTAATTACAATCAATCTGCCACTCTAGAAATAGAAATGTACACTAATTGAGATCCTCTATGAATAGCAATATGGCTGTGCTAATCTAGAATGAAATGTACAAGATTTGACTAAATCCAATCAGAGCCACTTGTGGGCTAAAAGGTCTATGGGCCTATTTGAGTTGGGCCTCACACTGATGGACTGTTTTTTTACAACTATGGGGGAGAGGAGCCTTTGTTTTATGTTCTACTTGGATCATAAGGTGGGTCCCACTACGTGTTTTTCACGTTGAGCTCATGACTTGACGAGCTTGGCGATATATATACATTGGTTATCCAGTACATACCTTTTTTCGATGCACACCGTTGCACACCTCATAGTAGGTTTCACCTAATGGTGCATCTAATTGGACTACACGCACACCTCCATTGATAGTCATTGAACACCTGGGTTTGCACCCATCCAAATGGATTGGACCAATGGATCGACTGTGCACCCATTTTGCATGGCTGAAACTTGTGGCCCCGTGACCGATACATCGGTGGGCCCCACCCAGTTGTTTCGATCCTTTGCAGTCCCATCCCCAGTTAGCCCTCAGGTGGGCCCCACAGTGAGGTGTGCGTGGAGAGGTCCGTGTGCACTGCCGCAGGTGATAATAATGCTCCCATGGGGGGCATATAAGGCTGTTAAACTTGTGGGTGACAGATCAAGGGTTTAGGATGATCTGATGGAACTACAGTTTTGCGCATAGATAGGTCACATCCAGATCTTCCGGTCCCCTACCTCCCCCATGATTGATGGGGCCCCAGGTGGGCCCACAAGATGCTCCCCACAGGTATCTGTGGGAACTATCTGTAGGATAGCACGCCCTATATTTGTGTGTCTATTTCATTTTCTATGCTTTATACTCCTTAATAGTTTGTCAGTTCATTTTAGTTTCCTGCTTTTCAGGTTTTTAGCTGTGTTTCTGCAACCTGTGGTCGCTTCTATCATCCAGTGTGTGTTGCGAGGTTACTTCATCAGGGAAATGAAGCCAAAGCAAAAGACCATCATAAAAGGATTGCTGCTGGGGAAGCATTTACTTGCCCCATCCATAAATGCGTTATATGTAAACAAGGTGAAAATAAAGAGCTTGAGGAAATGCAATTTGCAATATGTATACGCTGTCCAAAAGGATACCACAAAAAATGTTTGCCTAGGTACTTCCTAATTATTTGCAACACTTCATATTCGATGTCTGATTTATTTAAAAAAATCATGTCAGTATTACTAACGTTGTTATATTTTATTCAGGAAGATCTCTCTTAGACCTATAGAGGAAGAGCATATTATACAGAGGGCCTGGCCTGGCCTCATTCCAAACCGCCTCTTAATCTATTGCATGTAATATTTCTCTCGTGGGTTTTTGTTACCAATTTGCCTTTGTACCATTTTTTTTATACATACATAATTCATAAGCTATTTATTTTTATCAGGAAGCATGAAATAGAGGAAGACCTTGGGACTCCAACAAGAAACCATATAATATTCCCTGATGTAGAGAAGAATAGATCACGTCCTTTGGATTTGAAATCAAGCATGAGAAAGCTTATATCTAAGAGGAAAGGCATGTTTTCTGGAGATGCTTCTAGCGATGAGTCTGACAAAAAGATAAGAAAGGAAACAAAAAAGGGTTCTCTGACTGGACTGGAGAATCACTTTACGAAGAAAAGAGAGAAATCCTCTTTTGAACTAGGAGTTGATCCTTCCAAGAAATTCAAAGCACCTGATGCCTCCATATGTTTTAAAGACATTGTAAAGCCCATCTTTCCGAGAGTGGACAAGTCTTCTTCATGGAAGGAAAACAAAGGATCTATTAGACGAAATTCAACAGATTCACCCCCAAGTATGGGATTACAGGCTGTTAAACCAAAGCTGAAGGAAATTTGTAGCAGTAAACCTGTAATGCCTTTGTCTTCTCCTATTATGAAGAAATCTAGTAATATGTCACCTCTACTTGACAGTGAGTCGAAAAACAAGTGAGATACTTAACTGATAGTTTATCTTTTAGCAGGTTCAATAGTTGGTTTTCTTTTATTAAATCTAACATTGCATGGTTCTCCGGAGGCTGCAGATATCATATGCAGCTCGAAGTCAATACTTGTTTCCAATTGGCCTTACATGTAAAATGATATTCATAATAGATATGTGCATGAAACATATCCTGATCCACTTTGTTGGGCCATGATTCTTGAGACAAATGGATGATAGACCTTTTCCAATGTTTATTTTAATACCCATTGTTTCATTACACTGGCTGCCCTGATTAGCAATCATGATTGAGTTTGTTTCCCCATTGATAAGACACTTTGCTATTCTTTTACCGGTTGTTGTTTTTGCACACTATTTTCTTGAAGTAAAAATCGCCTCCATTGGTTGAAAATGTGGTGAGCTTTTAAAATATTTTATGGATATGATCTGACAGTTAAGCTTTTCTTGCTGAATCATAACCGGTGGAATGCAGGATTATGAATTTAATAAGGAAGACATCATCATCAATAACATTGAAGGACATCATGGAGAAGTACAATCCACCGGCTACTCAAGCATACTCCTCAAGAAATGTCGACAAGACCATTACACAAGGGAAGGTGAAGGCTTCTGTTGAGGTATATAATCCATCAAATTGTGAAATAGAGTAATGGCACCATTTTCACCAAAATTCATAATTTCATAACTGTGTACGCTATAGTCCCGCTTTTTCCTAGTGGTCATGATGTTGATGAATATGGAGACAAAATGGATGCTGAATTGGGGATATGGTATGTCCTATTTTTCAATATCTACAAATACAGATTATTCATTCACATATTTGGATATGGGTTTTCTTCTCTTTCCTTTTTTCGTTTTCTGAGAAAAATTACTTCATCATCTGTATCGGCATCATCATCATGATCAAAGGATTATGACGTGCACCCAAGTGTAGGGTAGTCTTCAATTAGTATTACTTGGTGAGTCCGAGGTCGATCGAGAAAGATAGAAAGCTGATTTGCTCTTGATCTAACCTAATTAAAATCTATTATTATCCTAAGAAAAATCTATACAACTGATTTTGGCTCTTGAATAAAAATTAATTACATTCATTACAACCCATTAAAAATTCCTAATCTATAAGTCCTAATTCTAAAAATTTCTAATTAAAACAACCAATTGAAATAAATAGAAATCAGTAAAAGAATTTTTCTAAGGATTAGGATCCACTTTCTCTAATGATCCGAATTACGTATAGCTTAGATCCTTTCTGCTCGAATTCAATGTAACCGGAGAGCAAGTTTAAATTCTCAAATTAACTGCTTAGTCTGGGTGCTCTTTATTACCAAAGGATTCCTAGCATTCCCTATATCTAGAAGTGAAAATAAGAAATCAAGGAATGTGCATAATAAAGAAGAACCAACAATTAATTAAATAAAAAAACATATTTTCACCTCCTTGGATTACAAATCAGCCCTCCATTGCCTACAATCTCATCATCTTCTTGTTTTTTTTTTTTTTTTTTTTCTTTTAAATGACCGCATCCTCTTCTTCAAAAAAATAATTGCAATAATTGCAAAAGAAAGGAAAAGAGAAGAGATGGAATGGGAGAGAGAGAGAGAGGGGGGGCATGTTGTGTTGAGAGATAGAGAGAGAGGGTCGTGTTGTGTTGTACGGGGATATGGGACGCCCCACCCCTCTTTTCTTCTATAATTTTTGCAGCTTGTTTCCTCGAGGAGAAAGAAGAGGAAGAGAAAAGGAAAGAGGGAGAGAAAATAGGAAAAAAAGAGAGATAAGGAGTAAAGGGATAAAAATCAGGAAGGTTGGACAGTTTTTTCCATATTGGGTTCCTTGTTGCTCAAGCTCCTTCCTTGGTGGGCCCATCTTCTCTTCTCTACAGAAATCTCTACGTGATCTCGTCCATAGAACTTGTCTTGATCAAGCCAGCCTTCGTTACAATTCTTACATGCTTGGAAGCTCTCTCGTATGCTTGGAAACTTCCCTCCTTGTTTTTCTCCACTTCTTTCTATAAATAGTCTTTTTGTTTCATGGGAAGCTGCCTTCATGGAGTCTCATTAGAAGTAGAAGTGTTCATCACAAAAAGGGAATGAGAATTCAAAATTCTGCAAATCTCATGGGCCCCACACCCATTGGGCGTGCCCCCCTTGGGAAGCACGCCCAAGGTGGGGTCCATTCTCCATTTAATTTTTTCCTTTTCTTCATTTATTTCTTCTCTTTTGCATAGTTCGTGGCTTCCGTCTTGCTTGACTTTAATTCTTCACTTGTTGCTGGGCTTGGACTCTTCCTTTGAATTTCAAATCTCCTAAAATTTAGGAGAGAGAATTTGTGCAAAGATTGTGGATCCCACGGTCCCACCCCTAGGACTTCCACCTTGAGATTCACGCCCAAGGTGGGTCCCACATGGGTGCTCTTCATTTTCTTCTTTTCTTTCTTTTCTTTGTTTCCATTATTCCTCTTGAATTTCTTCTTCATGTGGGTCTCCTTTTCTTGAATTTCCTACGTAAAAAAAATAAATAAATTAGAAGGAATAATTTTTACGTAGAAAACTATCATGCCATGCATGGGACCTATTGTGACACGTATGAATGCATGCAAATATACCACCTTGCTCAGTTTTTCGTGCACAATCCAATGGTGTAAAGAAATTACGTATGTTTATGTGTAAATTTGAAGTTATTCAGGAGGATAATCGGATAATCCAAAAAGAATAATCCATAAAACATACAATTTTCCAAATTTAAACCAATTTTCTCATGAAATCCAACCTGAAAACCATGATGCATAATTTAATGAAATTCAAAAGATTTACTCCTAACAAGTCCAAAATCTTCATGAAATAATGAGAATGATGTGCTATTTTATGGGCTTATCAGATTATAATATTTATCTGGAGCCTTTTTTTCAGTTATAATGGCCACCAAATATAACTGAAGGTTTACCTAACCCTATAATAGCTGCTAGCTTTCAGTCACATTTGGCAACATACTAACAAGTAGCCCTAGACACCTCAAACCTGCAAAAAACCTAGTCTGGAAATCTGAAAACAGGTTATATCTAAAACAATTTATAACCTAACCTCAAATATGCAATGGGTGGTGTTTCTGTGATGAAAAATGTACGTAAGTTTATAGCTAATGAACCAATATCAAGGAAATCCCATTTGTCAAGTGGTGCCACACCAGAAAACCAATTCAGAGAGTGGCATACAGGAAAGCGTGAAAGGATTAAGAAGATCACCGTCTTCAACCTAAGATCTCAAAGAAAAAACTTGATTTCATTTTATCTTTCCATTAAATAGTAACAATGACTTAACATAGATTCTTAGAATGACTGACGCAATCCTGATTGTGAATTGCTAGGATAATGGAGATGGACGTGGATTGCGGATTCGACAGTAGGGTTCGGGTGCGGTTGGTTGTTGGGTGTGCTGATGATGATGGGGTGGTTGTGACGGGTTGATGATGATGAGCAGTGATGAAATCAGGGAGAGACAACTGATCTCCCGGCAATTGTCGGATTTTGGCTTTGATACCAAATTTGACAAAGCCATGGATCCTCAATTGGAAAATATAGACCAATCTCCCAAGGGATCAATCGAATCCAAAGATGGATTCAACCACTGGGACATACTCACTGTCAATCCAAGCCCAGGCCCAATTTGGGCCCACTTTGGAAATACTTAGTCAAACGACACTTGTGCATAATTAGTTTGTAAATCAGATCTTTAGGATACATTTACTTGTAATCAAGGATTTCAATCCATCTTTAGTATACAATTACTTGTAATGAGGGATTTCAATCCCTTTATAATGAAAGGATGGTCGTCCCTAAGAGGGGATTGGAAAAGCATTAAAACATCATTGTTGGTCTGCCATCTCTCAAAATGTCATGGTATCAGAGCACCAGATCGATCATCTGTGATCTGTGATCTTCTCCTAAATCATCTTCCAAACATTGGAAGCCAGTATATGATCTTTCTCTTCAGCCGGATCATCCCTGATCATCTCAGATTAGACGTGGCCCACCTGTGATCATCACAACCTCATCAGCAGAAGACAACCATCTTGGTCGCTTGGAGTTTCTTGGATTTATGACGATTTTTTCATGATTTATTGATCATCAGAGGTCGGTCTTCTACCACTTTTTGTGAATATTCATTCTTTTTCAATAGTTATCATCTCGGCTGTCCAAAATCCTGGATCTGGATTTGATCTTCATACGACCAGTGCCAAAAGTTGTATAAAACTTCTCTCATTCCATCCCCACACTCTGATCTGTGCCAAGATCATCTAGTGGGGCCCACGTGTGCATCTACACACTGACGACAGGGACGACTTTCACTCCCTGTACTGTGGTTGCTTGCGGTTGATGCTGCTGACGACTTCTGGTGACTTCTATTGCATGCTGCTGTTACTTCCTGCTATTTTTGGTGTTTGCTACTAGATTGCTGAGGTTTCTACCTACAGATTGCTGTTTTCTTTCTTCTTCTTTATCTACTATTCTGGTTTCTGTCCTTTGGTGGGCTGCTGGTTGCTATCTGATTGTGTTATTCACCTTGTGTGTGCTTCTTCCTACTCTTTCGTCATGGACAAACATGAAATCTCCCTGATTCGATTTGATGGCACTAATTATACCTCATGGGCCTTCCAATTTCAAATTTACTTGGAAGGAAAAGAACTGTGGACACATATTGATGGGTCTGAGCCTCAACCTGCGGATGATGATAAAAAAATTTTAGCTTGGAAGACAAAGGATGCTAAAATTAAGACTTGGTTGCTGGGCTCTGTTGAGTCTCATTTCATTCTCAACCTCAAACCCTGCAAAACTGCTCGTGACATGTGGAACTATCTTCAGCAAATTTATCAACAGAGCAATGCCGCTCGCCAGTTTCAATTAGAACTTGAAATCTCTCAATTCACTCAAGGCACCCAGTCTATTCAGGAATATTACAATGGCTTCCGCCGCTTGTGGTCTGAATATGATGAGATTAAGTTTGCCACGGTCTCTGCGGCACTTTTACCGGAATTGCTTCCATTACAGCAGAGTAGTCATCGGGATCAGCTTCTCATGAAACTTCGTCTGGAGTTTGAGACAATTAGATCGAATTTGATGAGCAGAGCTACCCTTCCCAGCTTGGATGACTGCCTTCAGGAACTTCTGCGAGAAGAACAGCGTCTGGCTACTAAAACTACTCTGGAACAACAGAAATCTGCTGAGGCTCCATTTGCCTATGTTGCTACTACCAGACAGCCTTCTCGGGACATTAGTAAAGTTCAGTGCCGTAATTGCAAAAAATATGGTCACTATGCGAATCAATGCAAGGCAAAAATTTGTAGATATTGTAAAGCCACTGGCCATGTCATTGACGAATGTCGGAAGAAAACTCGCAATTCTCCTTCCCGGAGCTATGTACCGTCCGCTACTGGTCCTTCCACCGTGTCGTCTGCTCCTACTGCTTACACGGTGCACAATCCACAATATGCCCCCTCTGACTTCAGTGGTTCTCTGCCATCTGATTCATTCTCCCAGCCTGGTTCCTCCTCACACTCTGCCTCTCCAGCTCCTATCACCCCTGAGATGGTAAACCAAATGTTCATCAATGCCTTGGCCTCCATGAACATCGCAGGTACTGCTTCCCCTCTTTCCAATACATGGTACTTCGATTCTGGTGCAAGTAATCATATGACCTCTTCACCCATCCATTTACAACATGTTGTTCCTTACACTGGTCCTCAAACTGTTCAAGCTGCCAACGGAGATCATCTCCCTATCACCTCTGTTGGTGATACCCCTGGCCCCTTACCATTAACCAATGTTTTAGTTTCTCCTCATCTTGCTACCAATTTGGTTTCTGTGGGTCAACTTGTTGACAATAATTACACTGTCTCCTTTTCTTCTTCTGGTTGTGTTGTGCAGGACCAGGAGTCGGGGGAAGTGATCGCGAGGGGGCCTAAGCGTGGCAGGCTTTTTCCCTTCCCAATATCTTCCGCTCTCCAGCATAAACCTTTACATCAGTTATTTTGTTTTTTTCAGAATAATTCTCAATTGTGGCATAATAGACTTGGTCATCCAAATGCCTCTACTTTGTCTACTTTATTTCAATCTGGCTTAATAAATAAACCTATTGATTCTGCTTCTTTTGAATGTGATGCTTGCAAATTAGGAAAGAGTAAAACTTTACCTTTTCCTCACTCCACAACACGAAGCACTGCATGTTTTGACTTGATTCATAGTGATGTTTGGGGCATTGCTCCGACCCTTTCTCATAATCATTTCAAGTACTTTGTAACATTCATTGATGACTACAGCAGATTTACTTGGCTTTATTTATTACATTCGAAGTCTGATGTTTTTAATGCATTTAAAATTTTTGTTCACTATGTTGAAAATCAATTCTCTACCTGCATTAAAACTTTGCGCTCAGACTCAGGGGGGGAATATGTTTCCAAGGATTTTCAATCTTTTTTAAACAATAAAGGAATCATTTCTCAACGTACTTGTTCGTATACTCCACAACAAAATGGAGTCGCGGAACGGAAAAACAGACATCTTCTTGATGTAACTCGAACTCTTCTACTTGAATCCTCTGTTCCAACTCGTTTTTGGACCGAAGCCGTCACCACGGCGGTCTATCTCATAAACCGTCTTCCATCACATACCATTGGTCATTTAACGCCTCATTTTAAATTATTTGGTCATCATCCTGTGTTTGATCACTTACATACCTTTGGTTGTGTTTGCTTCGTTCATCTCCCTCCCACAGAAAGAACGAAACTAACAGCACAATCGCGCCGGTGTGCTTTTTTGGGTTATGCCACTCATCAAAAAGGTTTTGTTTGTTATGATCCCATAGGTCGTCGTATCAGGGTTTCTCGAAATGTTATTTTCTTTGAAAATCAATATTTCTTCCAAACTCACATGGACTGTCCTCGTCCCTCTTCATCAGCTCTCTTACCAGGTTTTTCGGATCAAACCTCTATCACTAGGTTTCATCCTGCCTTTGTATACCGCCGTCGGGAGAAACCTCCCACTGCAGCTGGCCCTCCCCCTGATCTTCCACCGACAAATGGTTCACCGACAAATGGTTCCACGCATGCTCCTACCTTACGTCGCTCCTCCAGAAATTCTAGGCCACCTGACCGGTATGGCTTTACCCATACTTCTTTGATGACTACTCTATCTTCTATCTCTGTCCCAAGTTCTTATTTGCAGGCTGTCCAACATGATTGCTGGAACCAGGCCATGAAGGAGGAATTAGATGCATTGGCTCTGAATCACACATGGGATATTGTGGAGGGTACTTCAGCAGTTAAGCCCATTGGTTGCAAATGGATCTACTCGATCAAACTTAAATCTGATGGGTCTTTCGATCGACACAAAGCTAGACTTGTGGCACTCGGAAACAGACAGGAGTATGGCATTGACTACGAGGAAACATTTGCACCTGTGGCAAAGATGACATCAGTTAGGTTACTTCTCGCCATTGCTGCCTCTCAGTCTTGGCCATTATACCAGATGGATGTCAAAAATGCATTTCTCCATGGCGATTTGCACGAGGAAGTATACATGCGTATTCCACAAGGCGTTCCCTCTCCCTCCAAGAGGTCCGTCTGTCGGCTGCGAAAATCGCTTTATGGTCTAAAGCAAGCTCCTCGGGCTTGGTTCGAAACATTCAGGGGTCGCTTATGCGACGGTGGCTTTACTCAGAGCCTTTATGATCCATCTCTCTTTCTCTGCCACACATCTACAGGGGTTACTGTACTTCTGGTATATGTTGACGATATTATTATCACTGGCACGAATGATGCTATGATTAAATCTCTCCAAGATTCCCTCCGGAAGTACTTTCATATGAAGGATTTGGGTCCTTTACATTATTTCTTGGGCTTAGAGGTGCATCAATCTCCCAAAGGTCTTTTTGTTAATCAACACAAATACACTTCAGACCTTATAGAGTTGGCTAACCTCCAGGATTCTTCACCTGTTGATACACCTGTCGAGGTTAATCTCAAGCTAAGTAAAGATGATGGCGACCTTCTTCTTGATCCTCATACATACCGGCGCTTGGTGGGAAGTCTTGTCTATCTCACCATCACTAGACCGGACATATCCTATGCTGTTAATCTTGTGAGCCAGTTCATGACCGCTCCTCGCCACCTTCATTTGGCAGCTGTTAAGCGTATTATACGCTATCTGTTAAGAACTCTCCCCCGTGGTTTATATTATCCAAAGGATAATCCTCTTCATCTAACTGCTTATGCGGATGCTGACTGGGCCGGCTGTCAAGACACGCGTCGTTCTACTACTGGTTGGTGCATGTACCTTGGCAATTCCCTCATTTCTTGGAAATGCAAGAAACAAGAACGTGTGTCCAGATCTTCCACGGAAGCTGAGTATAGGGCAATGTCTTCTGCTTGTTCTGAAATCTTATGGCTACGGGGACTTCTTTCGGATCTTGGGTTTCCTCAGCCCTCTCCTACTCCATTGCATGCCGACAATACTGGGGCTATCCGAATCACGGAGAATCCAGTCTTCCATGAACGTACTAAACATATTGAAGTTGACTGTCACTTTATTCGGGATGAATATAAGCGGGATGTCATTAGTCTACCTCATGTCCCTACCGAGTTTCAGTTTGCAGACATTTTCACAAAGGGACTTCCTCGGCCTCGACATCAGTTTCTTGTTTCCAAATTGCTGCTTTATGACTCCCCAGCATCAATTTGAGGGGGGGTGTCAATCCAAGCCCAGGCCCAATTTGGGCCCACTTTGGAAATACTTAGTCAAACGACACTTGTGCATAATTAGTTTGTAAATCAGATCTTTAGGATACATTTACTTGTAATCAGGGATTTCAATCCATCTTTAGTATACAATTACTTGTAATCAGGGATTTCAATCCCTTTATAATGAAAGGATGGTCGTCCCTAAGAGGGGATTGGAAAAGCATTAAAACATCATTGTTGGTCTGCCATCTCTCAAAATGTCACTCACCACAGTGGTAAGTGGTAACACCATGATAAGAGATGAAGAGAGAAACCTCATAGATACCGCTCAGAGAGATTCTTGATCAATTGTAATAAGCATGAATTACAATAAAGATGATCACCCTTATATAGGAGTAGTATCAGCCTTTTGCAACTTGGACGCCAAGACTTTCCTAAACAATAAAGGAAAACTAAGTCACTAACTTGCCTAACAATCCAAATTAGATAAAACTCCTAATTTTAAATACTTCTAAATAAATCAACTATCCAAATAAGATTCCAATTAAATGGATGTCCTGTTGGGCCTATGTATTGGGCCCAATTTGGCCGACCCATGGTCTAGCCTGCATCACTAAACAGTATCAGAGTCAAAATTTTAAAATAGCATTTATCCTACGAGCACTTGTCCTGCATCAAAGAGGCCCTACTTGGTCACTACATTTCGAATTATTGAAAGTTGAAATTGTTTTTTTTTTTTTTTTTTTTTTTTTTTGCTTTTTCTGAGAAGAATGGCCTTTCCACCCTTCATACAGGCCTCAAAATTCATCTTGAGGATTCATTTAATCCATAAATTTGAATGAACCAGACCATTTGGCTTTTAGCCTATCAGCCCTTGATTTGCACCAGTTGTACAAGTTGATTGCAGATGGAGTTGTTACAAGTTGAGTAGGAAAACAATGCACCAATCCAAAATGAAATAGAAGTGAAAGAACAGAAGAGAAAGGTTTGGCTGTAATTTATTTTAACTAGTATGTCTAGTTTATTGTTCATTGGAGTCACGTTTGTGAAATTATAAGGTTAACAGTTACCAGATGATAAAAATTAATTAAGTCCCAATCCAACAGATATTAAATTAGTTTTTGTACACAAGCTGGCAACCTAATCAAGTCGAAGTTGAAATATTTTGAGATGCATCATATTTGTGTTCAGTACCAATACTGCAATAATATTGTGTCCATTAGGATCTGTTGAGCAGGAAATAATATCCAGGTGCTTTAGGTTGTTTGTAGGTAAGTGTGAAGTCGGAGCCTTTGATCTCACGGTTCTTCACATGAGACCATCAGTACTCGTGCTATGACTAAACTTCTCATGTCAATTCCTGAAAGCGAGACTTCTTAGCATTATGGCAATTGCCTAACGTCTCTGGAAATTGTTCAAGGTGTTGTTGGAGAACGAGTTTGTGAAAATATCCTGCTTTAATCTAAAAGTTTCCAAATAAAAATTACTCTCAAGACTAAGAGAATTTCATTCGGTTGTCAAATTGGAAAATTATACTATATTATTAAAATGTTGACGCATGACAAAATCGAAATGTTATATGATATTTTTGTTCTGGAAATTGATATTGTCATCGAGGTCTCAGCATCTTACCTTTGCTGACTTAGTGAGACTACTAAACAACAAGTCCACTAAAAAAAACTACAATCTCCTATTTCCAAATGAAATAGCTTAAAAGAAAGAACTAATCCTATTCAATCTTCTAATTGAATCCGTCGCTCAAGAATGGTAAGTGGGTCACAGCCCACTTACAATTTGCCCCATTTACACAGTAACTTGTTCAAAAGCACCCAACCATGTATAGCTGTGTAGTATATTGTGTTACCTTAGTTGGAGATCTAATTAGTTAGATAATTCCTGTAATCACTGTAAATAAACAGATCTTGTATCTCCATAACATCTGTATAATAGATCAAGACCCTCTAAGGAGGGACATCGAATTCATTCTTCAAATTCCATCTTCCTTATATCATATCTCTGTCTTTGATATGGTATCAGAGCTCTGGTCTCAAAGTTTTGGATTTAAATAGAGAGGAATTAGTCTCTCTTGGCAAAGAACAGATCCGGGATCTGTTTCATGGTTTTCTTCCAGCAACAAATTATTTTGGCAAGGATCTGTTTTCGCAGTCTTCTTCAACTTCATTGACGGTAGTTCATCTCTAATCCACTGAGGCCCACCAGAGATCATCCAGTTACACCAAAATACTTAGAGGAAGTGGTCGATACACTCTTCAGTATATTCCGGTGGATTTTGGTGATATTGTTGGTGCTTTCGAAACTTCTGTGCACTGTGCTTGTCATCGTCGCTGGGATCTATTTATCTGTCGCCCACCACCGACCATCACATCTTCGTCGAAGAGACCCACCATCTTGGTCGACTATTTATGCTGAAAGTTTTGGCAATTTTTCCAGATTTTTTCATCCATCAGACGTAGGTCATATCATCAATCTTGTGATTTTGCAGTTTACTACAACTGTTTTCATCAATCCATCGCTGTGATTTGGATCTACATCTGATTTGGATGAAACTCGCACTCATTGGTCGGGAAAAAGGAACTACAGAGAATAGGTGGGACTGATCTTGCCTCTGATGGGTGACTCTTCCTTGGTCGACACATCCAAACAGGGACGTTCAAACCTGTTTCTTTTAGGGAAACTGTGTTTCTTGCTGCAAACAGTATTTTGGCTTATCCTTCAATCAGAAGTACCTGATTCGTTACGGGAGATACCAGTTAGCTCTCTATTTGTATACACAGACTGTTCTGTACCTCACTGCTGCTGTTTAAATTACTGCATATTCCCTGTTTATATCTGCTGACGTGCATCTTTGAGTTTTGGCACTCTTTCATATCTGTTGAAATCTATTTTCTGAGTTTTTGCATCTCTTGGTGCTGGGATGGAGAAGACTGAAATTTCCTTGATTAAATTTAATGGCAAAAATTACTCATCTTGGTCATACCAATTTCAAGTATATCTTGAAGGGAAGGAAATGTGGGGTTTTGTCTCAAGAATTGACCCAAAACCCACAGAAGATGAGAATTTTCTTTTGTCTTGGAACACAAAAGATGCCAAGATCAAAACTTGGGTTCTTGGATCTGTTGACCCTCAATATTTCCTTAACCTTAAACCTTACAAAACATCTAACGATATGTGGGAATATTTGAAAAAGGTTTATCATACGGAAAACTCTGCATGTCAATATCAAATAGAGCTCGAGATTGCTGAATATCCTCAAGGAAACTCTTCCATCCAGGACTATTACTCGGGATTTCTTTACTTATGGGCATAATATGATGAGATAAAATATGCAAAGGTATTTGAAACAACTCTTTCTGAGATACAACAGTTACAAGAAACTAGTAATAGGGACCGGTTTCTCATGAAGTTGAGACCCGAGTATGAAACGGTTCGTTTCAATCTTATGAGCAGAGTCCCATCTCCATCCTTAAATGAATGTCTTAATGAACTCCTGCATAAGGAACAATGTCAAATAACTCAGCATGCTTTGAAACAACGGTCTTTAGGAAATCCTATTGATGTTGCCTATGTTGCAACTGGAAATCGACAGTCTGTTACAGCTTATGTTGCAAAAGGAAATTCTCAGGGCATGGATTTGAGTAAAATCCAGTGCTATGGATGCAAAAATTTTGGGCATTATGCCTCACAATGCAAACAAAAATTTTGCAATTATTGCAAAGCAAGTGGACATGTCATTGCCGATTGCAGAAGGAGGCCACATAATTGTACCCCTCGGGCCTATCATGCCAACACTGTAGCTGATACTTCTTCTTGTGACATTGCTTTAGCCTCAGTCATTTCTTCACAAGCGCCTGCTCCATCTCGACTTCTATCACTTCTAAGGTCATTCAACAAATGATCATGAATGCCTTCTCTGCACTTGGCATTTCAAGTAATCATGAACCCTTATCCTCAGTTTGGTTTATTGATTCCGGAGCCTCCAATCAAATGACTTACTCCTTTGCTCATCTATCTAATGTGCAAAAGTATAATGGTAGTTTGCAAGTTCATACCGCCGATGGTCAAAAGCTTTCCATTACAGCTCTTGGTGATGTTGTTCATCCGTTACCTCTGAAAAATGTTTTCTTATCTCCATCTTTGACTACAAATCTTTTATCCGTTGGCCAATGGATTGATGATAATTGTAATGTCTCATTTTCTCGTTCTGGTTGTGTTGTGCAGGATCAAGTGTCGGGGAAGGTGATCACGACGGGGCCTAAGTGTGGTCGTCTTTTTCCTTTTCTTGTGCCTTCCCCCTCTTAGAATAAGCATGCATTTGTTTTTGCTTGTGTTTTCTCTAATGATGTTTGGAGGCTCTGGCACAATAGATTAGGCCATCCTCATTCAAAAATGTTATCTTTTATGTTGAACAATGGCATTATTAATGAAAATAAATTTTCTCTTCATAATATCTCTAGTTACTGTTTTGCATGCAAACTTGGTAAGAGCAAACTTCTTCCCTTTCCTCTGAAATATACTATGGCTTTAAAATGTTTTGACATTATTCATAGCGATGTCTGGGGAATTACTCGTGTCATTTCCCATACAAATTATAAATATTTTGTCACATTTATCGATGACCATAGTAGATTCACCTGGGTATATTTTTTGCATTATAAGTCTGACGTCTTTGATGCTTTTCAAACATTTATGGCCTATGTAGAAACCCAATTTTCCACTCGTATTAAAATCCTACAATTTGACTCGGGGGGAATACATGTCACATCAGTTTCAAACCTTTCTGCAAACACATGGAATGTTATCTCAAAGATCATGCCCATATACTCCTCAACATAATGGGGTAGTTGAACGAAAGAACATGCATCTTCTGGATACTGTTCATTCTCTTCTCTTAGAATCCTCTTCTCTTAGAATCCTCTGTTCCTGCTAGATTTTGGCCGGAAGCATTAGCCACTGTAGTTCACTTAATAAATCGACTACCATCTCCCCACCTCTTCAATCAAACTCCATATTTTTGATTATTCCACACACAACCTACTTACACTCTGTGAGGCCCCACCCCTTGTGGGCCCTCAATTTTTTTTGAATTATTATTAATATGATATTACATACTTTAATATGCTAATTAATAGGCTTAATAGAATAATTGTTAATACTCATAAGTCCTAGAATTTAGCTTTTCTATAATTCTTTATAGATATTAGGTGCTTATTGTAAATTTAGTAGGTTTTGATTAGATTAGGACTTAGCTAATAGTAGAATTAATAGGAGGGCTATTATGAGTTAAGAACTTTCTAGAATTCCCACCTAAAGACCTATTTACCCATATGGCCCTTTCTCTTCCCCATTTACAACTAAACTACCATTTTGGTAATTGTCCTAAACCCTAATCTATATAAACTCTACTATTGCAAATGTAGCCTAAAACCCTAATTCACTCTCATCTTCCCTACCTCTCCCCAAGAAACCATAATTCCCCAAATTCCAGCACAAGAAGAAGCTAGAGATCACCCCAATTACACTATTAACACTCTTAGGAGTTCGGAATTCTCATCTCTTTCTCAACTCTTTTTGCAATTTTGAATTGAGGCAAGTACCCTATGCTAATTTCACATGATGCATGCTTTTCTTCTCTTGATTGCAATTCAATTCAATTAGGTAGATATGCATGTTTAGATCTTTCCTTTTGAGCTTTGTTTATGGATGATGGCCATTTGATGGATGGGTTCTTCCATTTGGAAGATCAATGGCCCGGTTGGATGATGGTTGGAGGTTATAGAAGTGTTTTTGTTGTTTATTTATGTTTATGTGCTGAATGGAAGAGATTGGGGATGAATTGGATGAAAAATGGGTTGAAGAAGGAAAATCCCAGAAATCTGAGAATTTCACATCAGCGTGTGTACCCGGTCGACCGGCCTCCAGCTCGGTCGACCGAGCACACTAAAAATGGGGAAATTTAAGTCCCAGTTAAGTGTTCTGTAAAAATATAGTCTAGTGTACCCGGTCGACCAGACCCTTTACCCGGTCAACCGGATACACATGTTTCTGTAGGATTAACTGAGACCTGAAATTTCTCAGACATGCCAGAATCTTGTGTACCTGGTCAACATATAGGCCATGATGTCGACCGGATAAACAACGAATCCTGTGGAACCCCCCAGCTGTTTGGCTCGACCTGGTCGACATCATGGCCACGATGTCGACTGGGGACACTGCAGGATGTCGACCTGGGGGTCAACATCCAGTGTACCCGGTCGACATCCCAGGGGATGATGTCACTGGGCAAACTGTGTACAGTGAATTTCCAGATTTCAGTTCCTTTGATGTTTGATCAATTGTGGGGTCCATTGACCATCCAAATAGGCTTCCATCAAGTGTGCCAAGCACGAATCAATGGCGTGGCTCAGCCTTGACTCGTGAGGTCCACCAAATGGGTATTTGGGATTTGAATCGTCAATGATTCGATCCTTAAATGTAGTCAATGATGTCCATAACTTCAGGAGCACCAGATTTATTATCTTTTTGACATCGGAGACCATAGTTAGGGATCCAATTACATGATGAGGCTGTGAACTAAGAGTGGACCATTACTTAGGATTGGACCTTTGTCTATTGCGCTTGATTCCATGATTCGGAGGATTTCATGTATTATTCTTCTCTCCTATCTTTATTATTGTTATATAAACCTGTTAATTAATGGGAATTGGAGGACCTGAACCTAGGATTACTTAGTGGTGACCCAAGGATGTAATTGGAGATGAATAACCCGTGTCCGTGGTTAGGCGGGCCCTCATACGGCCTAAGATTGGGTATGTGGAACCCTAGAATGGAGAGATTAGTCTTTAATGGATTGTTGGCTCATTGTGTATGAGCATGTGATGATTACTTATGGAATGAACATGGCATTGTACTTGTATTGCCTCAGGCCATGGTTGTGGGCCTCGGAGTAGATCCAATGATGTTGAACTTGGACTTGGATATTGGACCGTGTTCCATGATATCGTACTTTAACCTCTTAGAGTCTTGGTTAGGACCTTGTTCACGTAAGATAAGCCTAGACAGACACAGACTTGTACTTGTTCCTTGAGTTGGCACTAAACATTCACTCAGTTGATCTAAGCTCAGCCAGTTGACTGATCATCACTGGTAGAAGCTATATTGATTATGACGAGCTATCATGATGAGCTGTGATTAGACGGACGGTGTGATACCGGGTCCGATCTGATCTGATAAAGGGGTGTGATCGGTGTTATATTTATGTATATTGTTAATAGCAGGGCTGTTATCCCTTGCATGGTTATCTTACCATTTCCCCACCGCAACTGTTTACAGTATGAGATGTTTACAGTATGGGAGGGCCGCGGCATAATATCCCGCGGCATATCCAGCTTGTGTGAATGTGCCATTTGTTATCTGATTAGATTAGATTACTTTACATTTCTGATTCTAAATTGTTAATTACTGCTCAATTGCCTAGATCATGTACCTTGTTATTCTTATGATTACATACTCGTCTCTATTCTCTTTTGTTGCATACATCCTGCGTTATCTGCATATGGTGTCTTGGCAGATCCTTGGATCTGACCCATCTATGGTGCTTAGGTCCCGACCATGACCCCGCGGACGACGCGTACTATGAGGCGTAGGTGACCATGGGTGGGGGCCAGCTGACCAGGTGGTCGAGCCGGATGATGGAGCGCCTGCACAAGGGGAATGAGTGCAGATCTTTTTGGGATTTTGAGAGTCTCTTGTAGTGAGTGGGTAGATCGACAATTTGTATAAACTCTTGATTATTATACTTTGAGATTTGTTGGACTTGTGCCCTGTTATATTTGACTCATTTACTTGATACTCATTGCTTCCGCTATCTTTACTCATGCTTCCGCAATATAACTGTTGATCATATTATTGTTCAAAAAGTTTTAAAAATTTGACCTCATTGCGGACTACGATCTTGGAAGTTCTTGGATTTTCTTGGAAGTAGCTCGCCAAATTTGGGTACCTTAGCAGTAATTTCGGTATTCGGAATTGGGGCGTTACAATTTTTAGTACTAGACCGGGCAAGTCTCTAGGAAATAAAATACACTAGAAACTTTAGGACGCAGTGAGGATTTTAGTACTGGGATACGTGTAAAGACGATGGATTGGGTAGAATTGGTGTAGTCCTAAGTATTATACTCAAACTAATACAATTGCCTTCTCTTGGCAGATGTCGGGAGAAGAGGCGCCACTGATGGCATTAGCGGCCAGAGATCCACCCGATTTTGAGGAGAGGTTCCGGCAGTTTCTTCAGGCTTTCCTTGTCTCGCAGGAGACACAGGCGGCAGCCCTTCAGCAGCAGACCGAGACTTTCGCGCAGTTTTAGGCGCAGGTCCTAGATGTCGTCGAGAGAGTAGCTCGTCAAGAGGAGGCAGTCGTTCCCGTTCGGGAGGTGGACCCGGACGATATATTCGAGAGGTTCCTCAAGAGGGGACCGCCAGAGTTCACGGGCACCGAGGATCCCTTAGTCGCTGACGACTGGTTAGTGCGGATGGAGAAGATTTTCAGGGTCTTCGAGTGTACTAGACAACAAAGGGTGCAACTGGCGTCCTACATGTTCCGGAGTGTGGCTGAGGACTGGTGGAGGACCGTACAGCGTCCTTATGAGTTGATTGGGGATGAGGCAGCGTGGACCACCTTCAGGACAGACTTCCTCCGGAAGTTCATCCCAGCCCACATCAGAGACCAGAAGCTCAGAGAATTCCAGGACCTCGTTCAGGGTGATATGACTGTCTACCAGTATGAGCTTCGTTTCACTCAGCTCTCCCGTTTTGCAGAGGCCCTTATCACACCAGAGTCTCAGAGGGTTCGATGATTTGTCAAGGGGTTAAGAGCTGACATCCAGTTGCACATGGCTTGTATCGACCAGGTTACTTATGAGGATGCTGTGCGGAGGGCCTATTGGGCCGAGGAGCATCTACAGAGAGTTGAGGCCATGCATCAGCAGAAGCGGGTCAGGACCGCTCCACTTCGACAGCAGCCCTCAGTGCAGCAGCAGCAGCGGTTCCGAAGGCATAGGCCAGCGGGCCAGATGGCGCAGTATCCACAGTGATAGCAGCACCGCACCCACGACGCGTGTTACGATTGTGGCGATCCCGGACATATTTCCAGGCATTGCCCACTCCGCCGAGAGCAGCCCCCGATGCTTCAGCTTCCCGCACTTCCGAGAGCCCCAGCTCCAGTTGCTGCTCAGCTAGTACGTCAGGTTGCCCCAGCAGCCCAGCCACCGCAGCAGCAGTACTGTGCCCCGCAGCAGGCGCGCGCTCTATAGCAGTAGCCACGAGGACAGCATTACCAGTGTGGGCGTCATCAGAGACCCCATGGACAGCAGCGCCAGCAGCAGAGGCCACAGGCAGCCGGACAGGTCTTCGCGCTCACACATGAGGATGCCGAAGCCGCAGGGAATGTGGTCGAAGGTACTCTTTCCATTTGTGATCAGCTTGCTAGAGTATTGTTTGACCCAGGTGCGACACATTCTTATGTGTCCTCGACTTTTGCTTTATTCCTTGGTAGAATAGGAGAGGAGTTACCCTGCACGCTAGTTGTATATACACCCGTAGGTAGGAGCGTATTATGCCAGACTTACCACCCCAGGTGCCGAGTGCATATTGGAGAGTGCATTCTGTTTGCAGATCTGATCGTGTTACCCATGCATGACTTCGATGTCATTTTGGGGATGGATTGGTTGTCCAGATACCGAGCAGTGATGGATTGCTTCGAGAAGACAGTTAGACTCTCTATCGACGGTTCAGACGACACGGTGGAGTTTGTAGGCGAGAGAAGACCACCCAGCACCAGGATAGATATGGTTTCACTCACACCTCTTTGCTTTCCACTCTTTTTTCCATTTCCATCCCTAACTCTTTTTTTACAGGCGGTGAAGCATGACTGTTGGCAAAAGGCTATGCGAGATGAATTAGCTTCACTCCAGGACAATCATACCTGGGATATCATTTTATGTCCCCCTTCTGCAAAACCTATCGGATGGAAATGGGTCTTCTCAATCAAACTTAAGGCAGATGGCTCATTGGATCACTATAAAGCACGTCTCGTTGCATTGGGCAGCCGACAAGAATATGGCATAGACTATGATGAAACATTTGCCCTTGTTGCAAAATGATGATGGTTCGTACTGTCCTTGCCATTGTTGCCTCTCATTCACGGCCTCTTCACCAATTTGATGTCAAGAATGCTTTTTTTCATGGTGATCTAAAAGAAGAAGTCTATATGCGACTTCCCCAAGGAATTACTGGTGGTTCGACAGGTGATGTTCGCTTACATCGATCTCTCTATGGTCTAAAGCAAGCACCCCTTGCCTGGTTTGAAAAATTTCGGGATGCACTACTTCACCTTCAATTCTCTTAGAGTGCCTTTGACCCCTCAATGTTTTTGCATCATTCTTTAAAAGGGATTATGTTCTCTTGGTTTATGTTCATGACATCATCGTATTTGGTACAGACTCTGACATGATCACCTATCTACAAACCTCACTTCATGAGTCTTTTCATATGAAAGATTTAGGTCCACTTACATATTTTTTGGGCCTTGAGGTACATCAGACCGAGAAAGGTCTAGTTCAAGACCAACACAAATATGCTATGGATCTTCTAGAGATGGGAGGTCTTCAGCATTCCACTCCCGTAGTGTACACCTCTTGAGGTTAATATCAAGCTCACCAACGATACTGGTGATCTTTTTCCTGATGCCACGTTTTATTGATCGTTAGTCGGAAGCTTGATCTACTTGAGACCATCACTCGGCCGGATATTTCATATGCAGTTAACCTGGTTAGCCAATTTATGATGCAACCTCGCCATCTTCATCTCGCTGTTGTTCGGCGCATTATTCGATATATTCTGGGTACTCCAGCGCGTGGTCTATTCTTTCCTATGGGGAATTCGACATCTCTCACTGCCTATTTTGATGCTAATTGGGCTGGCTGTTCTGATACTTGAAGGTCTACAACCGGGTGGTGGATGTACTTAGGGGACTCCTTGATTTCATGGAAGTGCAAAAAACAGAATAAAGTCTCTAAATCATCTACAGAAGCAGAATATCGAGCTATGTCTGCAGCATCATCTGAAATAGTCTGGCTTTGTGGTCTCCTCTCTGAGCTTGGATTTCCTCAATCCGGTCCTACTCCTCTTATGCCGATAATACCAGTGCCATCCGGATCACTGAAAATCCTGTCTTCCATGAACGTACTAAACATATAGAAGTGGCTTGTCATTACATACGAGATGAATATTTGCATCAGACTATTAGTCTTCCTCATGTTTCTTCAGGACTTAAAGTTGCGGATATATTTACCAAGGGGCTTCCACGACCACAGCATCAATTTTTAGTTGGCAAATTGATGCTGGTTGACTCAACTGACAATTTGGCCCATTTACACACGTAAACTTGGTCAAAAGCACCCAACCATGTACAGCTATGTAATATATCGTGTTACCTTATTAGGAGATCTAATTAGTTAGATAAATGCTGTAATGACTGTAAATAAACAGATCTTGTATCTCCATAACATCTATATAATAGATCAAGACCCTCAAAGGAGGGACATCTAATTCATTCTTCAAATTCCATCTTCCTTATATCGTATGTCTGAACACATGCCAAATCCTATCTATTATTCATTATAATCTTCCTGGAATTCAACATTTTGGTTACCTGGATTGAGGCAAATTCACAAATCAGTACAACTGAGTGAATGGATTTCCAAATCTGTCTAAGCATGTGTATAGTATTTCGCTATAAATAAACAAAAGGAATAAGTAACATATGAGTTTCACATAATTAAATTAAATTGGAAAATTTTATTTAGGTAAGGTCAAATTGGATATTGCCCATGGACACAGCCTAACCACTTGGTAGCACAAGCCAACATGGTTCTTGCCCCAACAAAGGTGCAAGACAAAACAAGGAGTACCATTAACAAACTTTGTGCACACTACAAGGTGATCATCAAGGGTCTGAATCATCAAGGCAGTACCTGGAGATTATCCTCCCAAAGTTGACTGATAGTCAAAACATTATAGGCCTTGGTACGTAGACGTCATCACCATACCGTGCTGAGCGGTCTAGGGGTCCAAGGTACAAATGCATCATCAAGGTCCTTCATCCGTAACCCACATGCTCTCTGTTGGTCCCCAACACATACAACTAACTTGCCTGCAACTTGCCCCTTACACATAAATCCAGAATTTTATTTATGCCCCGCTCCGATTCACCATTAGTATCTGGATGTGTACAAAAGCATTGGCACAGCCGGCCCATTGTATGTTTGAGTTATTCACATAACCAACACTTCATGACAGCTAAATCCATAAACATTATTTATTTATCACTTGAATCATCTGCTTTATACAATTTATATGATCAAGTACCAATGATACACACACCCAAACCATACCAAGATCAATAACAATTAATGATATATGAAACCCAAAATTCAGCATGTGTATGTCACCAATATTCACAGCTTCAGATTTCAGATTCATTCAAATAAAAGAAACAGTGAATTAAAAGGGCTTATATGAAACTCTTTTAAGAGATTATGAAAACCGGAAAATAAAGGGCAGGGATGGTATATACCTATGGATGTAAAACAGTCCTTAGCAGGGACTTATTTATAATTTCAGAACATAAAGAATTCAAAGAAAACAGTACTCAGGGGTTTAGTTGTAAAAACAGCTTATTCCAATGGGCTAAATTGTAAATTTCAGAAGTCTAGGATTTAAGGACGACTCGAAAACAGTTTTAAAAAAATAAAGAAGGAAAACAGGGACTGTATTGAAAATTTCCAGTACTTTATACTAAGGGATCAACTAGTTAGATTTGGCTGTAAAAATAGGAAGTTTTGGGGTTCAATCTGTAAATTTCAGAATTCTAAACCGAATACAGTTTAAAATAATAATAATAAGGAAGACGACGGATCGTAATGCAGTTTTTTCTCAAAACTTTGCAACTCAGAAGCTTGTTGCAGAATGCACATACACCTCACGAGGAGGTGTTTTGGGTCAGTTGGATGTGGCCCTAGGGAGCACAACCAGAAGTGGGACATGTGGGCCCCACAACCAATTTTGAAAATTGTTACATTAACGATCTGTTTCAGCAAAAACCCTGTTCCAGGATGGATTTGGTGCAAATCTTGGGTTGATTTGAGTCGATTCCATTCTCTAACAATCCTATCAACCTTATTATATAAGTTTACAACAGTTCTAAATTCTAAAAAGAAGATTTGAACTCAAAATAATGACAAGCCATGGTTGACAGTGCCCTAAAACACTGTAACAGTCATGTAATGAGGATGAAAACCCAATCAATTCACTAGAAACAACATCATCCGCTAGAAGATTAAGATATCCACTCACCTTTTATAGACTAGGTTTGACCTACTCACCTGATTGAAGAGAAAGGTCATTCACTAGGCTCTCAGGCTGCCGATCCTCTTCTTCTACTGCAATTTCCTCTCTAATTCTACTTGTCTCCCACCTAGGTCTGGCTTTCTTAGGGAATTGATTAGTAGTGAGAAGAAAGGGAATGGGAAAACCGAATATATTGTCTCTTGGAAGTTCTAAAGTATCCAGAAAGTGTATTGCACAAGAGTCCTTCCAAGGGTAGAACTACTACACGTTGCACATTCCATATGCTAGTTGACCGCCACTAGGATAGGGAGTCAAGGAGTTGGGTCCCATTCAACTTATATTTATACAATACGAGAATTAATAAGTAGGGCCTACCCTAATATAATTATAATTAATTTAGCATAATAATCAATACAGGAGTGGCCAAATAAATTTACTTTGGACTAAAATTCTAACTCCTACTGGGATATTACGATTATATCATATAGATTTTTTAGCTTTATTACTTTTCAACATAAAAAATGTTAGAAACGAATTCAAACCAGGATAATTTCATTAATTTAGAAATATTTTAATGAAAAAAATACAACAGCTGTATCCATATCCATGTCCTAGATTTCTAAAAGTGCAGTCGAGTCCTTGATCCAGATTTCCATATCTGGGCATCATATCTTCTAATCAAATTAGTATTCTTAGATTTAAGACTTCTAACATTGGAAAAAATGGTAAAAAACAGCAAAAATATAAATCAAAATCCGCAATTCTCAGTTGGCTGGGTGTCCCAGACATCTTCATATGTTTGCTGCGGTGGGACCCATATGGCTCACCTTCTGATGAAGCAGATCCCACCATGATCTTCTAATGTCTTGAAAACCATCTTGGTGCATTTTTTGTTGGATTTTGGTCCATTTTAAGTTTTTAACCCATCTATAGGAGGCCCAAAACACCCTATTTGCGGCCTGTATTTACAATTTGCAGAAAATCACTTGCAATTAATTGTTTTCCGAACAGCCCCGTGATTGTGTTTTTCTCATGATTTGGCACTGTTTGGGGCCAAATTCTCGATCTAATTTGGTGTTTGCTTGATCTAGCCATTGTGGGCCCTCTTTGTGCCTTCATGATGCTCAGTAAAACCTTCGGCAAGGGAAGTAATTCTTCTTCATCCAATGTGGCAACAATATATTATCACTAGTGTCTACAATTGTGTTTTTGTTATCTTTCAGGCAGTTCGAATTGCTTTACAGAAGTTGAAAAATGGTTGCAGCATTGAGGATGCCAAAGCAGTTTGTGAGCCAGCAATTCTCCAGCAGATAATAAACTGGAAGGTATTTTTTCATTTTGTTTCTCAGAACTCATATAGTAGTCATGTAGTTACAGTTTGCGAGACTAATTTGAGTCATTGCTCATTACGGTATGTGGAAAATAAGTCTTGGAGAGTACCATGTGCAATTTTCAGTGTCAAAGGGGAAAGATATCCACACCTTTGAAGTGCATGGATCCATGGTGGACCTTGTGCGCCTTATAAAATGGCACCATTGGATCCCATATATGAGACGGCCCTGCCTACTTGGGTGGATCATGGATGAATTTCAGATTTTCCTCCATTTTAGTGTATTGCTTTAGTACACTTAAGCTGTAGGGAAAGTTCTATGCTTTCACGTTTAATTAAGTTTTGAAGGCTAAGATAAAAATATGTCAGTCACAGTTGGAACGTCCTCACTGTTACAACCATGAAGTTGCTTTATCAAGTCACTTTGCCTATAACAAAAAGGGGAAGATTATGACAACTAAGTTCTTGGTATTTTCTTTTGATGTACGGTGCTTAATTTCCTTTGAGAATCATATCAAAGCAACAAGAACAGGCCACCCAACCCATCCGTTATTGATATTTAAAAAGTATGCTTTGTGCATTCAAAGGGGGTAGCAGGAGGAATGACTTTTCCTGAGAGCATGCGTATCAACTTCTAGAGCTAGTTTCATCCTCTTGACCCATGATATTGGTATGCATTGATTGAACAATTGGATGGAAGCCAAACCCTGCAGAGAACATCAGAGGAAAATTAATGTAAGGGATTAGATTCAAGAGGAAGTCCAAAACTAATAGTTGCTGTCTTTATTTGTGAAAGAAAAAAAAAATCCTAAATGGCTGCCAAATATTATCCCAATCATAGAAAAGAATTAGACCAATCCATGTATATATTGATTTTCATGACTAAATGAAGCTTGCCCAAAGATATAATCAGCCATGGGTCTGCTACCATCGGCATCTTATGGCTAACTTAAGGATCAGGATTCTGTATGTTTTGATTAGCTGATCACCTACTGTGCTGTGTTTTGTAGACTTTGCTTGGGCTACTAATAACAATAATATCCACTATTAAGGAAAGAAAATGAAGAAGAATGGAGAAGACAACGATTGAAAGAAAGGAACTTAGGGCTTTTGTGGAAAGAGGAAGAGTGACACTACACAGGTACGGAAGAATAACCAAAGGGTTATTCTCCAAGCCACAAACTTAGGGGTAGGGATCTATAGGAACAAAACTGTCCCGGTCTCACACCACAGACAAGAAAGCATCTCAAAGAGAAGAAAAAACTCAAATTCTTATTCCAATATTCAATGATCAATTTGTATAGAATAGTCTATGCTCTAACTTGGAAAACAAGCCTCAATAAAAATAGAAACTTCTAATTTAGTTCTAAATCTTAGCCATTAATGAAATTCAGGAAATTCTAAGAAATCTTCTATAAATTGCAAAATAGGAAAGTCTTGTACTAAAATAGGAAAATCCTGCATGATCTGGGGATTTTCTCTTTATGGGCTTTTAGTGGGCTTGGGCCCAGTGGCTGGCCAATCAAGGATCTGGCTTGCATCAAAGAGAGGGGAAAGTGAAGAAAAGAATACCATGTTGGATTGCACAATGATTGATCTGGCAACCCCATTTGCAGGGTTGCGATGCAGTATTTTCCCGGTGAGGATAGGGTCGATCCTTGGAGAGTGGAAAGCAGGCAACTTGATGAAACCTGTCCAAAATAAAATCTAGATCTAGCCTAAGAAAAATCCATACAAAACCCATCCATTACTAGTTTGAAAATTAATTAATTACAATCAATTACATTCATAAAAAATTCCTAATCTAAAAACCTAATCTAGAAAGCACATAAAACTGCAACCAACATCAGAATAATCAGCAAACCAATTGGAGATGTAAAGGTTCAGAAATAATTAAATTGAATTTCAGAATTGAATGAAGGCCTTGCAATCTAAGGGTTGGGATTCAGTTGCTCTTCTAAGTACTGAAAATACGGGTGACTTCATTCAAGATTCAAAATCTGAAAAATCAGATTTATTAATATTTGGGGGATTTAAAAAAGACTCTAGTCTCCTGTGTATATTTTTATCATTTAGCGGTCCAGCATGCAGTATATCATTTGAAAATAAGGCATAAAAAAAACATAGATAGAGAAAATAGATCAATAAACTGAAAATCAACTTACACCCTTCTCCTTAGAAAATCTACCCCTCCATCCTTCTGCTTCTTCTTCACCCAATAATTAATTTTTCTTTGGCCTCATAATTTACTAGAAGACTGAGAGATGTAGAAGAGAGAGAAAGAATGGGATGAGAGAGAGAGAGAGGGGGGAGAGAGAGTTACACATGAGATATGGGGTTGGAATTGGGTTCTTGCACGTCCCCATATGTGGCTCCCTTTATTTGTTTTTTTTTATTGCTTATTCTCTAAGCAATTTGAGTTTTGGAATCCTTTTCCTTCTTGGACTCCCAATTGCAATGGATTTTATCAGCAAATTTGAATTTTCAAATTTGTTTCCTTGTCTTTAATTACTTGTTTTATAATCCTTCTAAGAATAGGACTCCCTTGGTAGTCAGCAGCTCATCACTTGGGCCCCACTTCACTAAAAAAAAAAAAAATCAAATCTGAAAATCAGATTATTACAACTCTTTGTAGTATGTGTGGGCCCCACAGGGGGTGTGCAAGTGATGCAGGAGCATATGGCCTAAATTCAATAGATGATGTGATTGATCAGGCCCTTGCCTATTTGGATCGATTTGATTGATCACAAGGATTTTTGGATCCATCTCAATCAAGGCACAATCATGAAAATGATTCAAATCTAACTTTCCAAGGGAAATTGGATGGTCAAGATGGGTTTGAAATAAATTTCAAAATTAATTGTAATTCTTCTGAATTAATTGGGGGATCAGAGCAAGTCAATCTTGGCCTATTTGAATTAATCAGATCAAGTTATTCTAAGCCCCTGTACATCTACTAGGCCTAAAATTGTGCACAGCAAGCCAGGAGGTTTGGACCCATTGAATATGGGCCCAACCCATGTCCAATCCACCTTAGGCAGCAAGCAGCCCAAGTCACCTAGATCTAATGGCCAGCTTTCTGCAACTAGTTAGTCCCTCATAATCACCTGTGGGGGATATATTCTCTAAAGCACAGCTCATACGATGAATCTGCCCAAAGGACTTGATTTGAATTTAGCCCTGATGCTCCTGTATCAGCAACCTTGGAAATATCCAAGCACGGACGTCCCTTGCTTCCTTGGATAATTTCTGGATTTTCTTTCCTTTTTCTTTCTTGTTTCCTTCTTTCCTTTCCTTCCTTCCTTCCCAAGTCTCCTTGATCATCCTTTCTTTCTTGGCTAGAATTTAAAATTTGAATTTCAAAGTCTTCAAAACGGAATAATTCTGAATTTCTGCAACAACAATGGGGCCCACCTTGGACGTCCACCTTGGGATTCATGCCCAAGGTGGTGTGGGTTACCTAAGGCGGCTTCTTCATCAAGTGTTCTTATTCTTACCTCTCAATTTTTCTGTACTTAGGCCCCAAAATTCTGATTTTCTGCACAAAAAAAGAAAAAAGTAGAAATAATAATTTCATGCAGTAAACAAAAATGCTTTGTATGGGGCCCCAATTCTACACGTATGCATGCGTAGGAATATACCACATTGATCAATTTTTCATGAATTACGTAGTGGTTCAAAGAAAACATGCATGTTTACGTGCAAATAAACTTTATCCAGTGCGATAATAGGATAATTAAAAAAGAATAATTTCAAGAAATCATGCAAGTAGGCCTAAATGTTTGATTTTATGAATTTCAATGTAATTCGATGAATTTGTCCTGCATAAGTCCATAAAATCACATGAAATAATGAACTAAATACTCAAATTAATGGACTTATCAATGATCCCTATATAATTCGCACTAAAACAGTGATTTGCTCGGGGTATTTTTTTTAATCAAAATTTCATCAAATTACAAGAAACTCTTGATAGTTTATGAGTTGCAGAAAACTGCAGCCCATAAAAAAAAGAACAAATATGCCCCTCTTTTCTAACAATGACTTTAGGTTCTATAGACTCTTAGGCGGCTATGTAATTGAGCATCCATACCTTTCAGGAGCACAGTTGTAGTCAGGTTTCTAGATCCTCGGGGTGGAACATGTAAGGATCATCATCCAAATTGGAAAATCCTTAGATACTATGCAAATGGATCTAGATCCAGATCAGATCCAGAAACGGGTTTCATACCCACTTTTTTTCGGATTGGAGAATTCTGATATTTGGAAAATCGGATACCCATTGATATGCCTATATTGCATTACTTGCATGCACCATCAACTAGAAAGATGGGATACACGGCCATCGGTTATTTGTTTTAATGAACACATTAAGACAACCCTTGATCCATGGAATACGGCTAAGATGATGTTCTTGATCCAATATGGATGTTCCTTTTACCGACTTAGAGCTTGAACATGGTCTAGTTTCATCTTCTTTTGATAAAAATCCATGACAGCTTTGCCTGATTTACCTGCCTGTTGATTAATTGTTGCTTTGGACATTTGGCTTTATTAAGGGCTGTATTTGGTAAGGCTTTGCTATGATCCTTTCTACTTTGGGCTACATTATTTTACCAGCACGGGCTATTTGTCATGCTTTCTTGTCAATTAATTGACTTGGCATTTAAATGTGCATTAATTGAATTTGGATATTCCACTAATTGAAGTTAGTCAGGTGATTTGGAGGGACAGACAGCAAACCCAGTGGCTAAGCAGTTTGCATTTCATACAATGATGTGTCTCATGGATGAAGACATTGGCAGCTTGTAGGAGAATTTCACAAGCAACTTATGTCGTCTGAATTGCACTGATTTTGATTGTTATTGTTCCACCTGCAGAACAAGCTCAACATTTACCTTGCACCTTTTCTGCATGGCATGCGCTATACGTCTTTTGGTCGCCATTTCACTAAGGTGGATAAAATTAAAGAGGTATGGAAATGGTCAATATTTACCAATGATCTCTCTCCTTTTTGTGTAGTTGAAGTAAAATGTCAAAGTAGTGACAACTTGGGCTTTGATCTCTATTTTGTTTTTATTTTTGGTGAATTGTAGAAATGTTTGTCACCTTCTTAACTAATATTGTTTTCAAATGTACAACTGAAAATGTGTTTCTACTTTTCAGTAACCATTGAAAAATGTTAATATAATGCATTCCACTCTGCAGATTGTTGATAAGATCCATTGGTATGTACAAAATGGTGATATGGTAAGAATGTTTGCTCTCTCCTTGCCTATTTTTTTTTTCTCAAGTTATGATTTGTTTTTGCTTTTGATAATTTGGTGATATTTTTACTGCTATATGGAATGTGGCACTCTTCCAATGGAACCATCCATGTTTTGTTGATATACCCACATGAAACATATGCATGCAACAGGTGGGCACCATCATATTGATGTCCCGGTCCAAATATCATGGTTCTCTCTTCTTGAGTTGGTTGTGCTCATGCTTTTTGAAACAAATGGATAGTTAAGTGATTTACTTTGACGGAACATGTGGGGCCCCCTATCCAATGGTCAGGTCCATAACAATTTTCTGTGATATCATTAGCATTGCTAGGTTTTATCTGTTGCATAGCTTGCGTATGGTTGCAGTTGCAGTTGTGTCTTCATGAGATCCGATCCTTTATAGATTTTAGTGTTTATAAATGTTGTAGGGTGTGTTAGTTTGCACGACTTAGTTGATGAATGTTGCATTCAAGGATCAAAATAGCGGTAGTGGCGAGCGTAGCGGCTGACGACCAAAATATTACGTAGCGGGTACCGGCGATGCTTAGGGGGCATAGCGGTGTGAATTGAAAATCTGTTCAAAAAATTTCAAAAAAATATCAAAAAAATTCAGAATATTGGAAAATGTTAGAATTTGATGCCTTTTTCCTATAGTAATTAAGATTGGGTGATGTAACAGTCCTTTCAGTGCATAGAGTATCTGTACTACTGAATGATTACAAAGCAACAATAGTTATCTACTTTTCACATGTTTTTATATTAGTTAATCTAAGTTAAAAACTATTATGCATTTCTAAATTCATAATTCAGAAGCATTTTAGCATAACTGTACATATCACAAGATAAATAAATTATAAAGTAATGGCTAAATAAAGCTTAAAGTTCAAACCAAATTCCCAATTAACTTCCATTAAATACAAAGAAAGAACTTTTGTGGAGAGTTGAGAAAAGAATTCCTCTACTAATACTAAAGGGCGTGTTTACCACGATATTTTACAGTTTTGAGGGAATTATTCAATTACCAAGTCAACCACAACATATACATATACAAATCACACAATCTACCATGTGAGATGCCCAAGTAACAAGATGTGTGTATATTAGTCCAATACGTATTCAAGTTTCCATTAATCCAAATATCAGGGTCCAAAATGCAAGTTTGACAAATCAAGAACAAAAGGGAACAATTCAAACAATTTGCAAATAATAAGAATGAATAACAAGCCTTTGTTTGCAATTCTAGAAAACTTAGGACCTCATCCATAGCATTCTCCACATTCAACACTTTATTTAAATAAAAAATAAGCCAAAGGGTGTAATCATAATTTTCTAAGACTGAAAGGATCTTCTTGCAAATTCAGAATTCATATAACGCTGGAGATTTCTACCCAGAACCCTATCTTACTTTATTTCCCAAGAAAATAAGTCATAAGGGCCTAATTGTGTTTATTAGAAACTACCAGGGCCTATTCCAAATTTTAGAAACTCATATAGGCTCAATAATACTTAGAGAACCTGTAAACAGAGGTCTCACGCCTGATATACTTGGGCTGGTTGGGTAGTGGGCCCCACTCCATTCCCTACTCAAGGGATTTGGTCCCAAGGGGGTCTGACTGTCTGAGTAAATATACTAAACTAGCAAGGGCGGTTTGCAACTCATATCCAGGTCGAAAACCCCAACAGAACTCGGTTTCCGGAAGAAAAAGGGCTTCACGAATCACGCCGGATATCGGAGGGATGTCTGGTTAGTGGGTCCCACTGGGGCCAGCCCCCAAAATAACCTTTACCACTGGGGTCACCCATCCATGCCCTGCCAGATGATCGGACCAGATCCTCGATCAGGTCGTCCAAGGGGTCCCACAAATGCTTGTCGACCAAAATAGCTTCTTTCTCCTCAATCCTGCCTTCTCTCATTCAAGCTGCTGGATTTGGCCCACCTCACATGGGTGCATCACTACTATGGTCACCCATGGGTCCAATCCCGGATCCATGGACCAGATTCATCATCACGTGGGCCATGGGGTCCCACAATCCCCAAACAGGATTCACCCTGTGACGCCTTATTCTCTGAAAGTCAGGAATTCAGACCTGATCTCTTAGCCATCTTAAGGACTTTTGCTGAAAAGTTCCCTAACAACAACATATCTCCTATTACGTGGTTTACTTGAATTTCAATCCATTTGATAGTTTCAAAGGTGTTGATATGCATCAAAACATTCCAAAACAGTAAAAAATTCAAATGTATCAAATAATCAAATACATAGTTTGAAATTGGAACGACCATTACAGGAAAAGTTATAGACTGGAAGCCCAGATTATCCATCATAGCATTAGTTTCAAGAAGATGCAGAATTCTACTCAAATAAAATAGAGGAATCGAAAATATACTAGGTCAAAACCGGAAATTTGGAACCATACACAATTAGATCAGAATTTCTACTCACCTGTTATGGCTAACTAAAACTTGTTCTTCCTTGTTTCTCCAAGGCTAATACTAGACTAGGGTTTGAACTGATGGAAAAGAAAGTGGAAAAGAGAGAGAATGGCGTGAGAGAGGCTTGGGGGTCGATTAATATATAAAAGCTAGAGTTAGAATCCTTCTCAAAGTCTTCTTCCTAATTTCGTTATTTCCTTCCCACATGCCACTCCTATTCCACTCTAAATCCCCCATGAAACTATGGTCCCACCACATAAATAGCAAAGTGTCCCTAAAGCATCTCCCAGCTAAATCCGAACATAATATTTGTTGCACTAATAATTCTAAGAAAAATTAAGGAAGTTAAATATAAAATATTAGAAAATAATCTAGCCCGTATAACTGGGCCTGTGGTATTACAAGAAGAAAAGAAGAAAGAAGCTCTACTATGTGCTTTAAAAAAAATATGCAGAGTAGACGTCAGTCGCACTCCTTAGCGGTTGGTAGCGGCTACCGACCATGGCGGCTGTAGTTGTCCATAGTGGCTGTTGCATTTGCTAGTGGTGCTTAATTGTTTGTAGACCGCTATGCCCGATAGCGTATCGGCCGCTGTTTTGATCCATGGTTGCATTTATTAGTTCTCTAAGTGGTATGTTAGAAAGTTGCATGTCAAATAATACCACCTTTTGCAAAGTAGGATATGATTGGGAACGAATATGAAAATTTGGATTTTATCCTCACTCAGATTAGAAATTTGATAGCTTGGTCTCATCCAAAATGTGTGATAAAATTCAACATAGATGGATGAGCTAGTGAGCATGGTTTAAAATCTCGGTTTCGGTTGTGGTATCGGCCGGGCCGAAAAACCGATATGATATCGGTATCGGTCGCGATTATTGGTTTGTCGTGGTCGTAGTGGTGTGAAAATTTTTTTTAATCCAATAAAATTTGCAAAAATATCCAAAAAATCCAGAATATTAGAAAATGCTGAAAACAATCTTTTTTTTTTCCATTAGTAACAACAATAAATCAAAATATCGGTCACCTTAAGTTATGAGTCCTGTCTGTATCGTAGTTCGCTGTCTTCTCCAGTATTTCATATAATGCAACTATTATTGATGCTCATGATCAATTTATTAGCGTAAAATATAAGAAAATAAAGATAACATATCAATCATCATTTAATACTAACTCAATCAGCAAATAAGTTGTGAAATTCAAGACCATGGAGATAATATATTAAGATCTGGAACATGATAGTGAGATAGATAAATCATAAAGCACTTGGGCATCAAAAGGTTCATGGTTTACCTGAAATTAGAGGGGACTAGAGTATAGAGACTAGAGAAAGAGACTGATGAGTATGAGTGTATGACAGATTGACAGCCTAATTCCAAGTGGAGTGTTGCCCAGGCTCGATATCATCATCATCATTTCTTCGGTATTGGTTAAAAAGATATGCTCCATACTGTTACGCAGCACTACCATAGCCGTGGCCATATTCATATTGTTCTTGATAAGATGATGAACTATCTTGAACCCCTGTAGATTGAGATGGCTGGTTGTACTCAAATGGCATGAAAAGGTCGTTGGGGAAGTGGTGGTGGGGGAAGCCTCCCTTGCTCAATTAATATCTGTTCGATAGAAAGTATCGGTGTTGGTGAAGGGGGGTACCTAATTAGGGTCATATGAATAACCCCCATGCCGTCCATACATGGCACCTTGTTGGCCAATATAACCCCATCATGACCATCAATACCTTCCCCCACTCCTTGCCCAGCGGCGCCACTACTACTACTTGCCTCGGCCTATCCAACATGTCTGACATAGCCACGACAAGGATCTAACTCGATAGCACCAGGAAAATGCTCAACTGTCTCATAAGTGACAGGCTCATCATCTCTATAATGACCTTCATCCCCGGGAGAGTCAGGTGGAATTCTTGCTGATGATGAAGAAGTAGAAATACTTGACTCATTCTCCTCGTCCACCTCTTTTTTCCTTGGTCCACTTGTATCAGGTGCGCGCCCCTGTTGCATTGTCAAGTTTATTTCTTCTATCCTTTCTGAGGCCCTCACTGGCTCAGGCCTATCCCCAGTCAATTTCTTCATCAACTCCTCAAATGCTGTGTCTTGGTCTAACACCGTATTCTCTTCTGAAAAGATATAGTCCAAATTAATTGGACAAAAATAATCCCGTTGATCCTCAAACTGTCGTCTCTTTCTATTTCTACTCTGGAGCTTGAGGTTGTAGTGGATGTAGATCAATTTATTTAGTTTCTGCATTGTTAATCTGTTTCTTGGTCGTGTGGGTAAACGAGAAGGTGCTCTATTTTTTTCACAATTGGAATACGATGTAGTTTGGCTAAGGACTTTAATAGCAATCGTCCTTAGTGCAGGAGCACTCTCTCCATAATTCAACCACCATTCAGCTGAAAATAAAAATAGAAATGATATTAGAGTCAATAAAATAATAATAAGTCCTTGAATAATATAGAGATGACATTACAATCAATACTAGGATTGGTCTGTGTGATAGCTCTCCGCGCAGTCGTCGTTCCAAAACTTCCGGCACGTACATTGTATATGTCAATCTAAAGACATTAACATAGAAAAATAAATTGGAGAAATGACAATATTATATACTTTTTCCTTAATTATAGCCTACCTGATTAGTAACCCAAATTACTTCATTTGTACTCTCTGTGGTCTTTCAATTACAGTTTTTAGTCCCAAATGGATTTCATCAGATATGTGTCCATCCGTAAATTGTAGATTAAAGAAGTATCCTGTAAAACCAATGAATTTTAGTCAATGATAAATTAATATAGTGAGGAGAATTGAATACAACAATTCAAGTATTAAAGGAAATAGCCTTCACTTACCAGCAGTGTGTAAATCATGTTTCAATTGTCGTCCCCATCGATCGTCAATGATCTTCCAAAACTTTTTGTAATATCTAAAATTTGCTTGAATAGCCAACTTTGATCTCTCCATGGTCTCATGTAAGAAGCCCATTGTTGGCTTATCATCGTCATCAACCAATCGAATAACCTTTATTAGGGGATAAAAAAACATTCAAAACACCCTTCACATGAGGCCAAAATTTGTTGGACTCAATTATTTTACTTGCTTCTTTTGTAATGGGACTTGGCCTCTTTCCCCATTTCGAATTCACGAACTCCTGTGATTTTATCAATTGGAGAAGTCTTCCTCTATACTTGTAAACACTTTCGATGGCAATGAAGTAGGTGGCAAATCTAGTGATGCCAGGCCGTAGTAGTTCATGGTTGTTTTGTATGTGTTTTCATCATGGAAATGAGTCTATATGACTGATAAAAAAAATTGGTGATCTTCTTTTATCTTACCAATAACTGCAGCATGACTTTTGCAGTATCTTCAAGCATTAAATCTAGGCAATGTGCTGCACACGGAGACCAAAAAATCCTTGGTCTTTGTTTCATAAGCATCATTCCTGTAGCTTTCATGTTTGCAGCATTGTCGGTAACAACCTGAACTACACAATCTACCCCAATTTCTTCAATCACCTCATTCAATAACCTATTAATATATTTTGCATCTTGGATATAATCAGTTGCATCAACTGATTTGATAAACACTGTGCCCATAGATGAGTAAACTAGAAAATTCGAGAGATGATGATGTGTGATGGTCGTTCACCCATCGCACATTAGTGTGCAACTTCTTTGCTTCCATGCTCATTTGAAAGTTTGCACCCCCTCATACTCTTTCTCAACACAGACATGCCCAATCTCATAAGGGGGGGGGGGGGGGGGGGGGGGGGGGGTGGTGTGCCTTTACACTTGTAGACCACGTTCTGCAGCTGCATTAAACATGGTGGTGAAATAAGAAGAAGATGCCTTGTTGGGTGGAATGCCTCCATAAAAAAAAAAAACTTCCTAGTAGCTCTCACTAGATGTTCACTTGCTTTACCAAACTTGCCCTTTAGTGCTTCCATGATGCTGGGCTGCTTTGATGTTGGTTTTCTATAAGCAAATGGGTCAGTTGGCCCCACCACATCTGGCCTACGAGGTGCATGTGTAGGAGGTCTTTCAACCTCCTCAATGTCTGAATCTTGACGGGGTTGTTTTTGACTAAATGCCCGACGCAAACTCGCTCCCCCCGATTCGGATGACCCGCCATGCTCATATTGGCTACCTCTAGCGGCTGCTTCATATTGCATTCTTCTCATCTCTTCCCTCTCCTGAAGTGACCTCATACTTTCTCTCCTAGCCTCCTCATTTCCGTGTCTTCATCGTTATCATTGGAGGAACCAAATATTTCTTCTCTGCATGCATCAAGTTTCTCAGTTCTTCTTTCTTTTATAGTTGTTTTTTATTTTTATTTTGCAAATGCATTAATGAGCTCCTGCATTTCAGCTCTTACATTTGGTGGCAATTTATGACATTTTGCCACTTGTTGTCTTGATACATGTGGCAAATGTTGTTTCAATCGGGTAATCCCCCCATTGAGCACTCGTCCACAATAATTACATTTTACTTTACTTTTGCTTCCGACTGCTTCGCCGTGACTCCATGCCGGATCTATGTCACGCACCATTGTTCCTATAAAATAAGAAATTCATGTAATAGTAATACTCTAACAACAATTATTTTTAAAAAAAGTAGAAGATTTAAAAAAATCATTTTGAAAACCCTAAATATATAGATCTAGTATAAAAGTATGTAGATCGATCATTAACACACCATACAATGATTATGAATCATTAAAACAACATATTAATGATGAAATCCCCAAAAAAATGATATATTATAATTCAAATATTAGAAAATCCGAAAGTAAAATAATTAAAAAAAAAAACTAAATCATGTTTATGACTATGAGTAGATGTAGATCTATTATCTACACATTATTAATAAGCCTTTGGTAGTTAAATAAAGTATCATGACATAAATACACTTGAACAATTATTTTTACAAAAGAAATAAAGATTTAATAAAATCATTTTCAAATTCCTAAATATAGAGATCTATCATAAAAGTATCCAAATCAATCATTTACACCACACAGTGATCATGAATCATTAAAACAACATATTTATGATGAAATCTCCAAAAAATGATATATTATAATTCAAATATTAGAAAATCCGAAAATAAAATAATTAAAATAAAAATCTAAATCATGTTTATGACTATGAGTAAATGTAGATCTATCATCTACACACTATTAATAAGCCTTTGGTATCATAGATACTCTAACAAGCAACAACAGTTATTTTAGAAAAAATAAAGATTTAATAAAATCATTTTCAAAATCCTAAATATATAGATCTAGCATAAAAGTATGTAAATCAATCATTTTCACACCATACAATGATCATGAATCATTAAAAGAACATATTTATGATGAAATTCTAAAAAAATGATATATTATAATTAAAATATTAAAAAATCCGAAAATAAAAGAATTGAAAAAAAAAATTCAAAATCATGTGTATGAGTAGATCTAGTATGAAAGTATGTAGATCTAACATCTAAGTGAAGAATACAACACAAGTGACAAACCCAATGATTTCTATGCTTCATCTAAAAATAAAAAATAAAAAACACATAATAAAATGCTTTCAGTTGATTTTCTCTTACCTTGAATAATATTTTCTTCAAGAAATAGATGTGGGATTTGGAAATATGCAAGAGGCATGTGCGGAGTATGGCTGCTGCTATATGCCTCTAAGGAGTAAGGAGATGAGAGGAGAGGAGAAGAAGATGAAGATTGGGGAAAAAAGTTAGAAAAGTAGGGATTTTTGGGTTTTTAAACCATCTCGGCCGATATTTTGGAAAATATCGGCCGAGATCTCTGTAAAACTGAGATGACCAAAATCTTGGCTGATATAGGCCGAGATTTTGGCAACTTTTACCCCTGTGATATCGATACCGGTATTGCGGGCGCGTATCGGTCTGGTATGGGCCGATACTGGTTCACATCGGCCGATATGAACCGGTATCGGCCGATCTTTTCAACCATGCTAGTGAGAACTGGACCATTTATCAGGTATCTTCTTTGATGTTTTCTAGAGACTACGTCATCTGCACTCTACTATTTATACTCTGCTCTTTATACTCCGCGGTTCCCCTTCTACTGCATTTGCATCCTGGGTATTGAGGTCTATCTCAACACCTACAAGTGGCAAGGGAATGGGTTAGGTTTACGAAAATCCTGACAAGCATACCATCAATATATTCCATACAATCACAATTTAGAATTAATGGCAGGGAGAGATTCGACCGAGTTCAAAGATAAATATGATAATTCAAGATTATGCAAGAATAGAAATATAAAACCACAAGAATCATCAATGAAAAATCTGAAACATAAACAAACTTCCTAATCAAGATTGACGATCCACTTTAGCTAATTTGTCACATGAGTTTATATCAAGTCTCCCAAAACGTGATGAGGAGCAAGAAGTTACAACACGATATTATAACAGCCCTCCCATAATAGTGGCGGAATCAAGAATAAGCCGGCAATCAATTCTGCCTGATTTCATCTTCTAGGCAAGTGGTTAGGGTGTAAAATGTAAATTTACAGAATTGGGCAGATTAAAATGGCGACCTTGCATTGCTTGTAACTTTTGCAAACAATGTCCGAATTCGATGATCTACATATCGATCTTGTACTGCTCGAGGAGAAGAAGCCATAGGACCAAAGATCTTCAAAATCTGACATTGTTTGACGCTCGGTAATTGGGCCGTATGCTCGCTGCTTTTTCTGAAATTTAGACTTTTGCCCCTCTTTGTGAACCATGGCAATTAATCCCTAATTATGTATGGAATCCCAATCCTATAAATAATTAGGGTTTAAACAAGTGTTCACGCAAAATAGCATAAATTCAAATTTAACATTCTAGCACCAGTTGGATACATGTAAAAAAGACGTGGAACAAAAGATCATCTGGTTGAGCTAAGACCATACCGAGACTAATTATGAAGCTTACAACAAATTACAAATTATTTCAAATTCTAAGCCTTTGATTCCTTATCACATGCAAGTACGTATGCTAAATCAACCCTTTGAAATCATAGTTCCGCAAACACCACTAGATTAATCATAATTAATCAATTTCCAAAACTAACGCCACTGCTGATCCTTCCATATTCATAATTAATCACGTTCCAAAAACCCTATATTCAAGTTCAAATCCTTTAAATCATCGAACTCTAGCTTTAGGTTCGGCCAACATGGATCTCTCATGGAGATCCACAGCCAAGACCTAGTCCATTTCATATTTGCATATTTGGTTTTTTGGGTTCCCACGTCTTGGTTTGGTTACATCCCTTATTCCTTAAGTCTCAACTAGATTATCCCTTATGCGTAAAGTCTCACCTAGGTTATCCTTTATGCCTTAAGTCTGAACTAGGTTAGAAAACTAAAAGAAAAAGTTTGATATTTATGTCCTTTTGATAGTGACCCTGAAAGGCATCATTCCTGTTAGTCACATGTTTGAACTATTGAGCTATTGAGCCCTATGGGCACCTTTCACATAAGTCGGGAGAAAACTAAACAATAAGGATAGTGCCCTTTCAACTAGGGGTGTCGAACAGGCCGTGACCCATTTACTCACAGCCTAGCCTGCCTTGGGCTGACACAGCACAACGGGCCATGCTTTGTAGGCCAACGTGCAAAAAGTATTTTTTTGTTATTTTTTATTTTCAGCCCTTGGACACTGTTAAACAATCTAAACCGTTTACAGTTTGATGGGTCCCACTGTGGATGGTCAGTTTATAAAGTTGATTTTCTTGGTTGGTTAGGATCGTGAGAGGAAAATGCTTGGTTGTGGACCGGGCTAGGCTAAGGCTAACCTAACCTTGCCTGAATTGGGCTGGGTTCTTTAGCCCATGGGCTGAACTCATGCATAAATTTTTTGCCTCTAAGAGTTAAAGTGGGCCAGTTTTGAGCCTATATATAATTCTACTTGAATGGCTGGCTCATCCTGACATAATAGGACAAAAAGGGCAGTACATTGTTCATGAAGGGGTTGTGCCCGATTCATATCATGTAATGAATCTCATTTACAAATGAATCTTAAGATTCAGGTGTGAATCCTACGATTTGATACTCATTTCGTTGAATCTTACGATTCAAGCGATTCGGCTAAGTGAGAATTGGCTACAACCAATAAGTTAATATTAATAATTTTTTACATTTTTTCTTTCTTTATTCTCTCTTTCTTTTATTGCTTGTATTTTTAAAAAGTTATTTAGTAGTTAACGAAACCTCGTAAGAATTTTTTTGCGGTTTGGATAAGGTTTTAAAGATGAATAAAGAACATGCATTTAACTAAAGCATTCAACTGTACGTATGGTGCTTGTCTATATCTTCTTTTTTTAATCTATTTTGGTTTTTTTATTTCATGAACACTTTCTTAACTTTAAGAAATACCCTACAGTGTAAGATTGATGGTTTGGATTTTATTTTATTTTTATATTTTGATTTAAAGCTAATAAAAAATATATATTGATACTTTAAACTTAGTTAACTATTTACACATCATTTATTTCATATATATATTAATATATATTATGATGTTCTTGATATGATTGTTTGATAGACTTGTTAATATATTTATACTACTATAAATGGGAAAATGGATGGTTATGAATAATTACTTTTTTCCTTCTTTTAGTTTTTAATTATTTTTCATTTTTATTAGAAAAATAAAATATCCTATGATTTGCGATACGATTCGATTCATGGGTATGAACGATTTGCGATACGATTCCGATTTTGAAAACTATGCATATAAATAATACGCCTGAGACAAGATATATAAGAAAACAAGCTACGAAAATATTGATTAAATTGCGGGTCGCACAATGAATCCCCATTTATTCCAATTCCTAGGTTTAGGATTTCCTTGCACATGCAAAGCCCAATGCCAATGCATCCCAATGATACCATAGGGCTTTAGACACCACTAGATTGCCCCAAACCATGATCTCAAGGATCTTCAAATTGGGTTTTGGTCAATTTCTCTTCGCAATTCTGAAGTTAATTTGGTGTCTACAAGTCTCATTACGTTATGCCCTTATGTAAGCATATTGTCCTATGCGTGCTGCTTGGAAATTCGTATGTGAACATCAACCCAAATGAACACCTGCCGCCGATACCTTTCTTATTCATCATTAATGAATTTCCAAAACCCTAGATCCAAGTCCAAATCCCTAAAATCATGAACCCTAGCAAGCCCATGTGTGAGAAATGTTAAAATCATACAACCTAGGATGCCTTAAGTTCTTCAAGACCCCAATTCTCATCACCATAGTGGTTGGTCACAGTGTTTTGTTTTTAGTTGTTTGGTATGGAATCTTTTTAACTTTTTGTTTGGGAAAGTGGAGTTTTTTGTCTTTTAGTGGATAAAGGTGGTTGCTTTTTTATTTTTTTTGAAAAAGATGGAGGGAAATTTAAATTAAAGTGTTTTTTATTTGACCTCTTGTCTGGAAAATGGAGGCTTTACTTAACTTTTACTTTATGGTAAAATTACCAAACGAGCCCTGGTCTTCAAGACCCTAATTCCCATCCCCATAGTGGTTGGTCACGGTGTTTAAAATCTCAGTCGATATCGGTACGTATTGGATGATAAGTATCAGTATCGGCCAAGACCGATTCGATATTTGATAAGACCTAATACCGGTTCCAGTCCATCAAATTATTGTGTAATTACCAGTCGGCGTCGGCCGAGAATTTGAAAATATCGGCCCAACCGATATATCGCCCGATATTCTCAATTTCTCAGCGACTAGGTAGAATCATACAAACTCCTGCTCATTGTTTCTCCCCTGCTCGTCTTTTCCCTATTTGTAACAATCTTTAGGGCTGAAAATTTTGGTGAAAAAAGGACAAAGATAAAGAGAGATGGAGGGAAGGAGGGAGATGTTGCGTAACTTAAAAAAAAAGAAAGTGAGAGGCTTGGGAGACATCGAATGCATGTAAAAGGAGAAAACAATAAAAAATTAAAAAGAAAAGAGAGAAGAGGGGAGGAGGAAACTTACCTATAGCCAGGGCTCTGCATAGCATGGTGGTCTGGCCGCTGCTCCACCTTAACTAAGGGCCCGTTTGGTAATTTACTAGGTTAGCAAAAGTAATGTAAAGCCTCCATTTCTCAACAAGGGGCCACACCAAAAGTACACATCTTCAAAATTCCCTTTTAAAAAAAAAGTCAAAAAGCAACCTCCTTTCTCCACTAAATGACAAAAAAAACACCCACTTTTTACACAAAAAGTCAAAAAGATTCCCCACCAATCCACTACCGTCGAACCACTGCCAGTGTTTGAGGGAAAAGCTTGATTCCTTACATTTTTTTTCTATCAGCACCACTTGGTCTCTTCCAGGATCAGTCTTCTACCATATGCAATGCTCTGGGACCAAGTTAAATTCTCCAAATGCTTATGCCTATCAATGTTAGAAAAACCCTGGACTAGAAGTGGAGAGAAAGACGAGAGAAAAGAATTTGGAGGGAAAGAATGAGTTGGTCGTGACACCAAGTTGGGACAACCATCTGTATCTCAATTCATTAATACCTCCATTTGGGAGGATTACAAAAAAGCCCTCTGATTCCTATTAATAACATAAGACCACTTGAATTAATTGAATTACAAATAAGTCCTGTCTAACTCTTTACAGCCTGCTCTTAATGAGAAGTCCAAAATAAATAATCTATGTTGGTTTGTAAGATTTCTCCTGGGATGACTTTGTTATCCTTGCAAATAGATCACTTTTTACGTCTTACTCAAAATAGTATACTTGCGTCGTATTAAACCCGATCATAAATGTAAAGAGGTTTTCTTCCTCCTCAGTGTGTGTATTATTAACTATATCTGAACCTCGAGAGATAATTATGGAGGAAACATGTAAACTCACTGGAGGGATTTTCCTTTTTCAGGGAACCTACAAAGACTGCAAGGCCCTTTTACTCTTGGCTTGCAAGCCTACTATTTTCAAGAATATAACATTGTTGAGTCATAGTAACTTAAGGTCAGACCAACACAACGACGTTGCCATATTCGTGTGGGCCAACTAAATTTTCTTCTCCAATGAGAAAGTATCTACTAATACACCATTTGTATTAGGTAATATGGTTTGTAGTGAACCTATTCACCCTTGATTGGTTACTTATTTATATGATGGTTGATATCAAAGGCAATCGCTCATTACTTTACAAGATTGTGAGCGTCCCTGCGCCCCCACCCCCGGGCTCCCCCTCTTCTATAATTAGTATACATTCAACCTGTAAACTATTTTTCATTAGAGATATTTCATACGTTAATTTCTTCTGCTGCATCTCAACAACCATATGACAACAAATAAGCAACCTGCCATTGAAAAATATTCTTGATTAGGTACGTACAAAAGCTTGTTCCTATTGAGGATTGACGCAGTCTCGATTTGTTGCAATCAGACTATCTAGGGTCCAAATAAATAAAATGCAGAAAATATCTAGCCACTACACCAATATGCAGTAAAAGAACAGAAAGAAATTAATGGGGAAGGAACAACGCTGAAAAAACCCAAAATCCGACCTTAAAGAACCTTCTCAATCTCCTAGCATCGAACGTGATGCAACAGAAAAGGTAAAATAAAGCCTAAACAATGCTTTATTGATCGTATTGAAAATCTGTATTGTAGCTGCTACAGTAATGACGACCCTGTAGTCTATATATATGGCTTAAAAATCACACAAAAATCCCTAAGAAACCTAGCTATCTTACTAAACAAGCTTCCTATCACAATTAGGATTCTAATACTAGTACTTAACATAATAAAAACTAACAAAATAATAAAGAAAATTGATCCAGAACAGATTCTGGTTGACTATGATAGCTTGCAGTAGAATGGTCGTGGGACCCACATGGGCCATGCTTTGGAAGTCGCCACTCAACTATCCTAGAGAGCCCTCATGAGCGAACCTATTGTCTCATGTGGATTGGGTCTAGTTTGACCCAACAAACTGTAGGCCCAAAAACAGCAACAGGACAGGCTTTCTACTGCTGGAATTTTCTGAAAACCTGCAAACAGCACCCTGTTATTTTGTTAATTCCCAAAACAGTTCCTGAAATTCACATTTATACGTAAACCACTGTTTGGGTCCAAGTGGGTCCAAGTTTTCCATCAAAACTTGTCGGGACCCTTGCGGGCCATCTTGGGATGCTCCCACTGCTGCAAATAAGATCATCATCAATTCCTGCATCAAGGATTCACAACACTGACTCTTTTCCTCTCTGTTATCTTTAATTTTTGTATTGCTATATTTACTTTCTTGTGAGATTTCTAAAGTTTACCTATTCCTTTACACTAGATGGTCGACTTCTGTTGTGGTGCTAATGACTACAGTCTCTTAATGAGAGACAAACTTGAAGAAACTGGGAAGAAGTGCTTGTTTAAAAATTATGATCTCTTTCAACCAAAGGTAGCCTTCACATTTTCTTATTTGCAGTGTGCATGTTATAGTATTAACGAATTTGTTGTTGTTCTATAACTTATTTTGTTAACTCATTTCACCTTCGATTTTGCAATGAATAATTTATAATGGATATGGTTAGATGGAATAATAAAAAAAAGATTTATAAGAGGAAATTGGAAGATTGGTAGAAGGAGGAGAAATGAGGGATAGAAGAGAAGAATATCTGGAGTAGCATAATAAAACGGACCCTGAAATCAAGGACTCTTAATGTGACTAGGAAACTAATTCTAATGACAACTCATTAAAGAAATAATAAAGAAAAAAAAATTCCTAGACCTTGTTGGGTCCTCCCACATGCCTTGCATTGGAGTAGAGACTAGAGAATGGAAAGAACGGAGTGGCGGTTGTGTAAAGCAAGTTTGACGACTTATTTCGGATTGATTTGAAAAACTGTTAGCAAGAATTTTTATTTTTCACTTTTGTCTTCTCTGTGGTTTGTCTTGAAATTTCCATTGTGACTTGTGAATGGGTTTCTGCAGAATGATTTTAACTTCGAACAGAGAGACTGGATGACTGTGCTCCCACAAGAGCTACCTGATGGGTCTCAATTGGTCAGTGAAACCTGCTCATGTATTACTTGTGAGAAGTTATATGATCCCTGGCACTGCTCGCACTTAGGTTTGTAATTTTAGGACGTTGTTCAGTTGTCCAGAACCTAAATGACGGCCTGTTTATCAGATGGCTCCCTCCCTACATGGATTGGTGATGCTTGAATTTTGAGATTTAATATTTGGTAGTCTTTATCATATGGGTGGTGAGTCATTGTTGTTTTTCATTCCTCGCCATCTATCTGCAGGCCACAGAAATATGGTTAGAATTTCCCACAGTTTGGGCATTGTCAATCAACTCTAGGACAGATCAGGTCACAACTTTATAGTTATAACTGTGGGCCCCGCTTGTACATAGTCAAGGTCTGAGGAGTGAGGGCAATATGCATCGTCAGGTTAAGGATCATATAATTCTTTGTTCCACGCTGTTAAACTTGGCAAATGTATGGATTATGTTCCAAGGGGTTGGCCAAGTGGTCAGTACCATGGCAACTCTCTCTTCCAGAGTTAGAGGTCCTGGTATCGATCCCCTGTTCCCCTTTTTCTATTCTGTTCGAAGGTTGAGTCCACTAGTGTTACCACCTAGGGCCACATGGGTTTTACCCGGCTTCTCTCTGGGCTTGGAGGGATTAGTCCAGCCCAAAGGGTTGGGAACCCTTAGTTAGCAAAAAAAATAAAATAAAATTTGTCAAATGTATGGATTCTGTCTACCAATCCTACTATTCTTCTTTTGAGTAGATAATGGGTCTCAACCCTCCTTTTGGATTCAAGGCATCTCTTGCTAACAAGTTCATCGACAAAGCTCTCGAGTTCAAGCCAAAGCTCATCATTCTAATTGTTCCTAGGGAAACACAAAGGTAATGCTCTCTTCTTTTTCTCACTTCCTATCCCATTTATTCATTCATTGCATTGTTTCTTTGCAGATTAGATGTAAAGGAATCATGTTATGATCTTATCTGGGAAGAGACTGAGACTCTCGGGCAAGGTGTGATCATATTTATTTTGTTTTCGCTGATCTCTCTCTCTCTCTCTCTCTCTCTCTCTTATCCTGGCAAACTGTACACGGAGGGCTAATGTTTTAGTCACCTGATTATTGGCCATATCATGAATGATACATATCCTTTCATTTTTAGTCACCTGATGGTTTTCCTCATTAAATGTGGAATAGTGGGGTGATTTGCCTATTTGGACAAGGATTATCTGATGCTCTTTATCTTTATTCATCATCATCATCTCCAAAGCCTTGTCCCAACTGTGTTGGGTCGGCTGCATGAATTTTGTTCTCCCATTCCAATCTATCCTGAGCCAAATCCTTGGATAAGTTGCACGTGTCTTCATATCTATTTTTACTACCTCTTTATCTTTATTAAATAACAAAATTCACTTCTCATTAATAGATCCAAAATGATGCTCAACTAAATAAAACTACATGTTTTGTTTAGCTGAGCTACATGTAGGTCCCATTTGGTAACTTTCAGCTTGCTTGAATATGGTGCACATTCCCCATGAATTTCCTCAACTTGATCTTTTAGTATCCAATCATTGGCTTGTAAATGAAAGGGTGGTCACGATCAGAGACCAGAGTAGATCTATCATATGGGTAGATTTTCCTTTGAGGGATGTTTTCTGGTCTGCAACTGTTAATGGTGGGTCCCACAAGGCTAACAAGCTTGGATCACCGTAAGGTGGGTTGGCAACAAAAAACAGAGAATGCCGCATAATATTTGGTTGGTCATTATAATTTTCTACTGCCATTATATTGTCAGGGGGCAAGCCTCTAATTGGTGGCTAACACCTTCCAACCTTTCTCTTCTGTTCAGTCCTTCTACCTCCCTGGTTCTGTAGATACAAATGACAAGCAACTGGACCAATGGAATTTGAAACCGCCGGTGCTCTGGCTTTGGAGTCGTCCCGACTGGACTCCACGGCACATGGCTGTGGCTGTCAAGCAGGGCCACACATGCAAGGTGCAGGAAGAGCCATTCATAAACCAAGTCGAAACACAGTTTTCGGATCAGTGGTGGAAGGATCATGATTTTGACGATGATATGGACATTTCTGATGATGATTTGTATGCAAAAAATGATCAAGTGAAAAGATATGCGGAAACAAGAACAATGGTTACTGAACAACAGATGGGAACTACTACACCGAAACACTATACTTGTCATCATGAAGAAGATGGTGATGGAGGTCGTAATGGCTATGGAAATATGAAGAAACGAGATCATGAAAACCCAGGGAGGGAATATAAAGTGAAGCAAGCAAGGACCACGGACCAACATCACATTAGCTGGCCTCACACAGGAGTTATGCTCAATGCAGAAATGCTTTCACTATCTGGAGGAACAACTACTAGAAGTTTGAGGGAAGGTGGCCCATCTGAAGCTTCTGAAACAGGTAATGAAGAAGTCCTCCAGTCCCAGCATGGTTTTTCAGGTTCTGGCTTGGAATTTGGAACTGGACTTGGGGGTGCTCCTCTATTAGGATTTCCAGGAGACCTAAACTATTCATTTGGGCTCTCAACCGAAGCTGTATATTCATCCTGTCCCAATGCATCAATGACACAGCAGTATGGAACCTGTCTCAATGAGTTGAATTATTCGGGTCAGGGGTTGGGCAGTGTGAATCAGCTGTCTTCTTCCTTCGGGGTCTTTAGGCCATCTGTTGTTTATCCTAACACACATGTGACACAGCAGTATACTTTCACACCTCAGTTGCCACAGATAGGAGGTAGCATCTTTGCCACTCACGGACCGCGGTCGGATGTTCAATATCCTTTCCCTCACCAGAGCTCATCTGGCTGGAATGGTAAGTGATGTCACTGTCAAACATGCATAGTTGTAAATATACTCATGTCCAAATGTGCATTTTGTTCTTCTGTAGTGGCTTTCCCACCTTTTCCGTACTAAACTTTTCCATACTAAACTTCCATCAAAGTAATTAGGTGGATGGGCAGAAAGCTTTCTATGGATTATCACTTGGTACCTCAAATATAATGATCATTGCAGTAACCAATCATTCTCCATGCATAACTTCCCATTAGAAATCTTTTAGATGCCCCCCTGTTTGACGGCACAAAGCTACACTGTTTGCTGCTCTTGCTGTTTTAGTTGGCGGTGAGGATAAACTCTTCATGTAATGATGCATCAAGGCCCCAGTGAGTGGAAGGTTTTGTTCTGATCACGTGATTGGTCTCTTTTTTTTATTATTTTATCATGTGTTTTATATGTAATCAGTTTTATGCCAGACCCAATTCTGATTTTTTTTTTATAGAACTAGAGGGGAAAGTGACCTTTATAAGTTTGGAATTCATGGGTGGGCCCAGCTGATGGATTATATCAATGGGCTGAGAGCATCTTAAGATCCACGTCATTGGAAAATGTGGTTGGAGGCCTATGTTTGTACAAGCCCTAGACAATGCTCATTTTTTTTTTCTGTTGCTGACTAGACCAGGCCCAAGCTTGAGGCCCTAAACAAATTAGATCAACACCAGCTGAACCGGACGTCGGCACTTGCCACTCCCTGCATATTGGAATTGATCATTGTAGTTTTATCACGCGCACTTGTAAATGCCCGTCCGCCACTGGATTGGGGGCTTGTTCATAAAAGACACATTGGATGAATGTCGATCTGTCATCGAATCATGACTCCTGATTCTCTCTGGTTTCTATTTTTCTGGATCCAGATTGCTGGTCTGATGGTCTATTATGCTCCTCCAGATAATTGATATTGTCCTTGGTATGAATTCCACACTCGAGGATCATCTGGTAGGGCCTACTTGTCTGATAATGGCCGAGGTGTTTTAATTAATCTTGTCGGCTTGAGGTGTGAATCATGATCTCATCTGTTCATAGCAGGGCTCATCAGATGACATTTCAGTTTTAGGTCTCCAATGTTTGCTTCTTGTTATGGCTGTTGATTAACGGTGCGAATCAGGCAGGTTTGGTTGGGTATTATTAGCTCAACCCAAATCCAAACCAAATTATACGAGGTAGAAACAACATTCAACTGGACCCACACGAACATAAATTTTTTTTGATTCTGGTTCAACTTGTGTAATCAGGTTGAGTCTGGTACCCAAATTTTTTTGGTTTTGTTAGCTTTTCAAAGGTCAATGACCTACGTCCTCACATGATAACATATATGCGAGTTATTCTTGGCTAGTTTTGTCTTCGGTAATTGTATTCAATGGTAAAGAAGTCTGGTCGATCCCTTTCAATGAAATGAACTTGTGAGCATGATGGTGTCCATCTCCTGACCCTTAATTACATGTGCCACTTATGGACTGCTTCAAAGTTTTGACAAGCCAAAAGAGGCCATATGTCCAATAGAGTTTTTTAGTTTTTTTTTTGGGTAGAAAGGGTATTCATTAAAAACACAAACAAACAAACAGCCAAAGAGAAACAAGGACATTAACTCCCTAGCCAAAAGGATAGTAGCGGCTCAATCTCAGCCTAAATCCCGCCTAACAGAGTATTCCATGTAGGGCCCCTGGGAGCATACTCAGTCTGCAAAACTAAAAAGCGAGCTAAAGCTTTAATGTCTAAGATAATAGGATATATGGACCAATCATAGTCTCCCTTCAATGCATTCACCACTTCTTGAGAATCCACCAAAACATGAAGTCTGATAAAACCGTTCATCCTTGCTCTCTCCAATGCCGCTAAGACTGCCCTCGCTTCGGCCTCTTTTGAATAGACGGCTTTGAGCTATTTGACAGCACCTGCATCCATAATAACCTCATTTAACATCATCGTGTAACCGAAAGAGGTATACCCATCATTAGCCTTGTAGGCTGCATCAGAGAAGATTGTAATATCTTCTTTACTAGAGATCACAGAAGGGGGTATGGGTTCTTTTCCCTTTCCCTAAAGGGGAGATCCTTAAATTGGCAAGTTGACTCCTCAATAATTTTATGGACAATTCTAATGATCTTTGAAGGGTCAAGTGATTGACATCTATGAACGAAGTCATTCCTAGCTTTCCGTAGTCCACCACATGGAAATGATCCACATTTTTACTGAGCATTCGTTTAAGGGGAGGGATTGGGTGACAATGCTCACACGAGTTCTTCCAACATTCCATTAGAGCCATAGAATGCATGGAATCATAACCAAGACCCCACTTTGAACCAAACCGACAAGCTCTAGCAAAGTCACAACACATGAGAGCTTGCTCAACCGTGCCCTCCTCCTTTTCACATATGAGACATTTAATAGCTACACAGTTAATCTTAGATTGATTAATAGCTTTGACTGGAATAGCATTTCTGACACATTTCCCACCCAAACACTAAAAGCCTCTGAGGGAGAGGAGGCCTTCATAAAGACATCCGATTCACTAGAGAGGAGAGGTTAGAATCATTTCTAATGATTATTAATCTATAAGCTGATTTTGTCGTCAATTGGCCATTTTTCGAAAAAGGCCAAACTCTCTCATCCTTCGCAAAGGATCTAGATACATAAGTTTTACCATTATCTTTAACATTAGAAGGGTAGTTAAAATAATCTTGTAGAGCATTAGTATTCCATTTTTTTATCCGCACTCCATAGATCTTTAACTTTGAGGTCCAGATTATTCATAGAAGAAAAAGGCTTTCTCAAGACATTTTTGCAACGGATCCATGTACACTTCCAAACAAATATATTCTCTCCGTTACCAATTATCCATCCAACGTTTTCATTTATGAACTCAACCCCTTCAACAAACCCCTTCCAGAAACAGGAGTTGCATTTTCTGTGTCTAGCTTCCCAAAGGTTACCTCTGGAACAATATTTAGCCCTCTGAATTCTTGAGCATTGCAGATCCTCATTGCTAAAGCATCTCCAGTAGGTTTTAGCCAAGAAGGCTAGATTACTACTTTTGGTATCTCTAACTTTTAATCCCCCTTTCGGAATGGGCAAGCATAATTCGTCCCATCTAATAGTATAAAAATTTCTTTTACCCTTACTCTTGCCCCACCAAAAAGCTCTTAGAATTTTATCAATAGAATCCGCAGTTTTATTCGGGAGACGAAGAACTAACATATAATAGATAGGAATAGTAGAGGCAATTGACTTGATTAGGGTGTTTCTACTAGCTTGAGATAGAAAGAGAATTTGCCATGAGGATATCCTGCTTTTAATTTTATTTATGAGAGCTTTAAAACTCTTATTTCTATTTTTCCCGAAGGTCAGGGAATTCCCATGGAATTTTACATTCTTGTCCATAACTCTCATACCCAAGATCAAAGCAATACACTTGCATCTTTTATGGCAACCCCTTTGCTAAAATAGACTGCAGATTTTTGAAAATTAATAAGTTGGCTTGAGATATCGCAGTAGTCCTCCAGTAAGTTTTTGACTTCCCTGGCTTCTTTAATTCTAGCATTACAAAAGACGAAACTGTCATCCACAAAAAAGAGGTGTGCAATGCTTGGGGTTACTTTTTTATACTATTAACCCTGAGTAGCACCCACCTCTTTAGCTTTAGTGAGCATGTGGGACAAAATTTCAGCCCCCAAAAAAAATAGATAGGGGAAAGGGGTCTTCTTTGTCCTAACTCTAGGTGTGTGTAAATTTCCAAAAGGGGACCCATTCAGTAAAATAGAGTAGGAGACATAAGAAATGCATTTCTTAATAAGTTGAATGAAGAGGGTTTTACCCAAAAAATCCCTTAAGACTCGTAATAGGCCAATAACACTATCAATATCTTATAAAGACCACAGTAGTCCTAAAGGCACTGCTTGGATTTTTTTTTTTAAAATTTTTTCTCTAAGCAGAGATATCCCCAGACCCAAAAACCCTTTTCCCCTTTTCCCCTATTCCCCTATTCGACTTCTTTTCTCTACCTTCGTCTATCTTCCTTTCTCTCCCAATCGGTCGGCAACGGCAGCAGAGATCGACTCAACTGAAGTTCTTTCTCTCCTCTCCTCCCTACCTGCATTTTTTCCTTACCGTTGGTACTAATCCCTAACTTATTTTCCATTCTGATTTTGATTTTTCAGTTGTTGCATTGGAATCTCAGACTGTTTGTTGGTTTTATTTTGTGCAATTTGATATTCTCTCTGTGTTGGCTGTCTTTGTTTGAGATGTGTGATGTTCTCATTGAAATTGGCTGCCAATCCAAGGGTGTGTTTTTTACCCTATGGGAATTGAGATCCCTCATAGGAATTTTGGGTTTTTTTTTTTTTTTTTTGTTGTCCTTTTCATTCAAGTGATTTTTCCTATCATGGGATGGTGAGAATTTGAAAATCACACACAACACTTGTGCGGGAGCGCCATAGGTGAACAATACAGGCTAATCCAATTTTTGTTGTAGATGTTTTCTTTTATATGTAAAGGTTTTGGCAAAATGTTTTCTTTTATATGTAAAGGTTTTGGCAAAATCTACAATATGAAGGACTGGGGACATTTTCTACAGAAAATGTGCTCTCTTTCTTCACTATCACTCCACACAATTTGCAGATTCTATTAGTGCTTAGTCAATAAAATGTTTATGGAAAAGTATTATGGATTCTTAATGCTAGGGAATGCATTTTTGGAAACATGGCTTGTGTACCCAACTTTGCTTGGGTGGAATGAGGGAGAGAAGAGGGATATAGTGCACCCTTTTTCTTTTGGAAAAAAGAAGCCACTAGTCTGACCTGTCCTCTAGACATCAGGACTCTCAAAATTGTGGATAAACTTTTATATGGAAAGGTTTTGCACCAAACATTGATCAACGCATCCACTGGGAACTTAAGATTTTCTTTGGAAATGTAGAGCTGCTCAAGTGTACCTTAGAAGAGGAAAGCCAATCTCTTATTGACAAATCTCTCCAACTTCTTTCTCCTTCATCAGCCCATTCTCTCTTGGTAGTGGTTTCAAGATTATAAATTACTCTTTCTTTCTAAGCCGTTCTATACATATGTAGTGTTTTGACAACTAGTTATTCAATGAAAGTCCTCGTAGAAATGTTAAACTAGTTGAGTTACTTGATTTTATTTTATTTACAAGGGGCTAAAGTTGTGTTTCTCGTACTTGGCATAGATTCACAAGCTTGAGTGTTTTACTTTATGGTTTTGATTTCATTATGGTTGTGGATATCTTATTATGCATAATCATCTCCAAATTTTTGTTCGAGTATGGATGATCTGATGTGCACTTTAGCTATTTGTTAAAATTCTATGGAGAATCCTATTATTTTTCTTTTGATTTCATTGCATTGATGTGCTATTTAGTGCATGGTTGTGAATGGCTTAAGGGATTATTGGAACAATGCAAACAAAATATACTTTTTTTTTTTTGTTTTATAAAGACTCATTTAAGTGAGTTGGTGATGAACTTTTCATAATAAACATAAAGCAATATCTGAATGATTAATGATCCCCTGAAGGTTGGGGATGATGATAAGTTTAATGAAGATTCCCACATTTCTTATAGGAAAAGGAGGAAGGATTAGATTTTTTAATTTGAGTCCTCAGTTAGGGGTTTCTTTGGCCGACAAAATTTGCAAAAATTATTCAATCATCAGCCAAGAGCAATAACCAAGAGGGAGCAAATATCAAGGACTTTTTAAGAGTGCTGGGAGACTATTTAAACAAGGAACTTTTTCACATTGATCACTTCAGTTTGCTGGTCGGTTGCCCAGATGAGGCAGTGTGGGACTTTTACAATAGCTTAACAAGTGATCATTATTCTCTAACTACTTACAAGGAATTTGTAAGTATGCATTGTACTATCTTTATACAAATTATTCTCTAACTACTTGCAAACTAACCTTCTACTTTGATACTCCATAGGTTGGTTGGCTCACCCAGAAATTTGTGGTTTATGGTTGGAATAACCCTTTCATCTGGCCCATCAAAGAAAAGATAGACATCCCCCACCATGACAATGGGAACGACTGTGGGGTCTTTGCATGTGCTTTCACCGAACACTGCATTCTCCGAAAACCACTCAAGTTCACACAAGCTGACATTCCATTTTATCGGAGCAAAATAGTTCTGGAGATATTCAAAATGGCCTGGGTGCTAAACTCCTATAGATTGGATTTAAGTATTTTAGACTAAGAAATTGACTTTGATCTTTTTGTGTAATTGACTAGTTTTTTTGTATGGCCAGTTTGCATGTATATTCAGTTGATACAATAGGACATGCTTTTAGAGAATTAGATGTGCATAAGTTAACTATTTTGTCAGAATATGCATGTAATTGGCAGGGAACTTGCTGTTAAATGTTAATTGACGGATGTGAATGTGAATGTTTGGGTCTACCTTTGATGGACGAATGTGTGATTGTCAAGGAACTTATTGATTAATGTGAATGTGAAGGTGCATGTGTACCTTTGATACTGTTTTTTTTTTTTTCTCTTTTTTCTAATGTCTTCAGGGGCTGTAGAGATGTATTTCTCTTATAGAGTAGATAGGGATGGATATGCATGCATTGTCTTGTTGGCAATGTTTTGGAAGGGGTATCCCGGCCCATGACAGTGTTGTGAGAGGGGATATCTCTGCCTGTGTTAGTGCTGTAAGCGGGGATATCCCCATCCACTAGAGTAATGTGGGTGTTGTCGTTCAGAGTGGTTTCAGTTGGGACGGGGATATCCCCACCCAAATTAGTGCCGTGAACAGGGATATCCTTGCTTGTGTTAGTGCTTTGAGTGGGGATATTCTGGCCCAGTAGAGTACTGTGGCTGCTGTTTCTTAGAATGGCATCGGTTGGGATGGGGATATCCCCGCCCAAATTAGTGCTGTGAACAAGGATATCCCTGCTTGTGTTAGAGCTGTGAGTGGGGATATCCCCGCTCACTAGAGTAATGTGGGTGCTGTCTCTCAGAGTGGTATCAATTGGGACGGGGATATCCCCGCCCAATTTAGTGCTATGAACATGGATATCTCTGCCAGTGTTATTGATGTAAGCGGGGATATCCCCACACACTAGAGTATTGTGAACGGAGATATCCCCGCTCACGTAATACTTGTGGGCGAGATATTGCTACTCCAAATAGAGTTTCATAAGTATGGATATAGGCAGCTAGGCGGGAACAGTGTTATAGCAGACGCATTAGGTACTACATCAATGTGCATTATTAGAAACATCCATCTACCCCAAAAATATGTATAAGAAACATCCATTAACACCAAAATATATGTCAAGTAGCATTAACAATTATGTATACAAATCTAGAGTTTTTTAGGAATATCAAAGCATCACCCAAAACAAAAGACACATGCTTGGTTGTTTGGGTAGCAAAACACTACTCACTGGTGGATTACGATGTCTTTGAACATGTGTCATCTCTCTTTACAGTTTGAGACATGTTACTTCCCTACATTAGAATATCAAAACATCACACAAAAGAAGACACGTGCTAGGTAGTTTGGTTATCAAAACACTACTCGACTGGTGGATTGCTTATCCTTATCCTCTGTGTGAATTCTTTTTTTTTTTTTTGGTCGCCCAGGTTGCTTGGACGCATGTGGAGGCAAAACCATTTCAACTGGCATATGATCCCATTGTCTTATATCTCAAGTAGCATGCAAAACCTCATTTTTCATGAGTCAATAGGTTGCTGCCAGGAACCAGTGCTCATCGAAGTCATACGGGCACTTGTTTCTCAACTGCATTGCGGCTATTGCGTGCGAGCACGGGATACCCAATATCTGCCATTGGCGACATGTGCATGTTCTTTGATCGAGATGTACTACATCAGTGAATCTTGCTGATTGAACCTGGAATTCGACAAGTCCGGCAACACGGACATGAAGTCTGTGAGACTCCTCGAACCCTTGACTAAGAATCCTTTCTGCGTAAGGAGTTAACTGAGAATTAATCGTTTCTGAATGTGGACTGCACCTTTGGTAGAACTCCATCAGTTTTGCACGTATTTCCTCAACCTACTTTGTTACATTAGCATTCTGGTGTCTTTAAGTGGGCTATTTGTTCATTTAGTAGCGTTGTTGGTGAGCATATCATAGCAACGCCCTTCTACAAATGCATTTGACCAATGCTCTTTTCCAATTGCCTGTTGGCACACAAAAAATCCATTTGCCCATGCATAACATTCCCAAAGGCAAAATACACATTTTTCATGAAAAAATGATGACATTTGGTGACTGCTGGAATCTGATCGGTTACAACAAAAATTCTCCAACGGCTGCTATCTGTAAAAACGTCACCGGTCGCTGCAGTCTTCAAAATACAGACCGCCCAGCACAATGGAGTGGCCGCTGACTTCCGCTCAAAAACTGGCTGCTCAACGATGCAAGACTAACCGCTGGAGCTACGCTCAACAATGCAAAACTGCCGCTGGACATTACACGACTCCCCGTATTAGCCGCTGAACTCCTTCTTCCTTAACTACACGTCGCTCATGGTTCATGGTTAGTTACTTCTTTCAGAGGCCGCTGGACCTACAAAAAGGGAACGGTTACACGTCCATCAATTACAATTTCAAAACTACCTCCACTCGTCCATGATCTCTAGCAGTTATGGCCCCATAGAGGTTATAAAATGAAGACTTAAAAGAACAAGAAAGGTCGGAAAATTTATCTTTGGTGCAAAAAGACTATTGTCTCTCGGATCCTGCATAAAAAAGCCCCAAAACTCTATCATTGCAAACACTCTCTCCTTCATCTATCAAGTTAGAATCAAGCAGTGATAGGCGTTTCTCTTCTGGGACCTGGGCGATAATCTCTGAAAGTTAGCCTTTGTTCTTCTCACTAAGGAGGAAGGACAGAGATTGCCCCTACTGTTCGGAAGCAGACTTCTCTGATTAATCCTTCTTCCCCATCAGTGGTGATGAATTACAAAGACTGATTGAAGAAGTTTAATTGCAGACTTCTCCAATCCTGTCTCCAGCAAATCCTCAAAGACAACAACTATCTCCTCCCTTCCTTCAACCCAAGTTTTTCATTATCTTGATCTCCTAAGCTTGATGTGGGCGTTGTAAAAAAAAAAAAAGTTGTGTAAACAACCTGCACTCAAAATGTGGAACAATGAAAAACCCATGTAAAATAAAAGTGGAGATAACCTTTTTTTTTTTTTTTTTGTAATGAGGTTGTCTCCATGTCTTTCTGTAACGTTCAAAAGATGAAGTGAGAAATAAAGCTTCTACAAAGACGTTTTCACCTCTCAGTTATTCATCACCATTTTGGGCGAAACATTGCCTTGATGTAGTTGTATGCTGAAACGTCAACATCTCGGATATCATTTAAAAATGCCTCATACTCACAGGGTTTGTAAGACTTTGTAGCACACTAGAACTTTCGAACAATAGCACCGTCTTTGAAGTTGCTTTTGACATTTTCGGCTATATGACGACAACAAAAGCAGTGCCTTATGCTAGGAATGACGTTCATCAGCGCAGGAATGAGACCTTTCATTTGGCAAGAGACAACGGTCAAATTCCTTGGCTCACCCAAGGCCAAGCTTAAATTTGCAAAAAGCCACTCCTAACTCTCATGACGCTCGGCTTCTACAAAGGCAAAGGCAAAGGCAATGGGGAACAATTTTTTATCCGCATCATATGTCACAACCACTAATAATACACAAGGATATTTGCCACGTAAATGTGAACCATCAACTGCAATCACTGGCCTCAATGAAGTCTAAAAAGATCGAATGCACGGGCCGAAAGACCAAAAGAACCTCTTCAAAGAATCATCATCGTTTATTTCAATATTTGTAAACGTACATGGATTCATCCTCTGCAATTCATTACAATAAAGAGGAAGATTTCAAAATGACTCCTCATATGATCCACGGATCAATCGAAGGGCAATGTCTTTCACTTTATGAGCCTTTCTGTAAGTAATACAACAACCAAACTCCATTTGAGAATCATTAATAATCTCCTTCGGACTCTATCCATTATGTACTCTGCAATTAGCTCTGAAGAAGCTTGCCGATGTGCCATTCCCATCATCGGTTTAGAGCAACATTGGTTAGAGTTATACGTGCGGACTTGGAATTGTGGCCCAGATTCGATAATAGAAGCATGAATATGCCAAGGGAAACTTTGACCGCTGCAACGTGCTGTAACTTTGGTGCGACTGGTCTTCAAGTGCTTCAGATTGAAATTGTTGTAAATTGCAAACTTCGCCAATATTCTTTTGAATGTGTCACGATTTGAAAACTTCCGCCCTATCAACATCTCTCGTGTAGAGTTTAGATACGTTTCAATCAAGTACTTTTCAGGAACCATGGTGTCCTCAATATTAACATCCATGGCTTTGTATGAAGGCTCCAGATTTTTATTTTGGGTAGCTTGATTTTGTTCTTTGTTGGAAACAGTTGTTGTATTTCTACCCACTTGTGCATGTTCACATCTATCAAATGCTATCTCATCTTCAACAGTTGGTGCATACATTATCTCATCAACGACATTATAAGGTCCTATACTTTGATCAATGACAACATAATTGGGTGCTCCCGAGAACTCGATATCATTATCTTTATGGAGGTTGACTGTCGGAAATTCTCAGACAGGAGTTGCATGCACTACCTCTTTCTCTTTGTGTTTCTCCCTTGACGCACAAGAATTGTCGTGGCTTAGACCATGCAAGGGCGTACGTTGCAACCTTTCAATTCATAGCAAATGAAATTGTAAGAAATTGTATTAGAAACTCGACTTACATTAAAATAAAATAGAAGAAACTCACTTACATAGGTTTTTCTTGTCTGTTCCCAGCTGCTGGATTTGTTCCTTCACTAACATATAAATATAAACCATTCGTTTTGTTTACCAATGGTCTGAACATTACCTTAATATCCTCATCCTCATCCTCTTCTAGGGTAATCAATGAGAATGCAAATCCATCATGATAAAGGTATTCTAAAACTGGCATGTCACTGAGTGCTTCCCACTTAGATTCTTCAAGTGCAACGTCTCGCAAATAACTGTAACTTATGTTGGTGGGTAAATACCTCATTTCTTGTTTTCCACCTTTGTACGTCGGACGGTCAATATCAAAATCAAACTCTCCATCATAGTGGAAGATGACCAAAACTTCATTGTTTGACATCCTAACATTCAATAAAAAAATGTTTGAGCTGAGTTTAACACCAATAACAAATTTAAACAATGAAATGAATTCCGATGACAAAAATGTTACATTATGGACTCCATCCATTATTATTATTAAAGAATATTAAATGAATTGTATTAATATATCAACAAATGGACAAAGAGACATGACTACCTAATTTTTTATTGCTTTGGAAGCAAATCTTCAGCACTCCATGACGTGGCTGGTCAAAGTGGTGTTGGCAATGGCCATTGAGAATTATATTTAACCAATATAATATACACTTGTATCTCTCATTTGAGGAATTATGACCAAATGTCCATTCCTTATTGAGCTAATGCCGATGTGTATATAACTGATAGAATCACAAAACTATTTTCAAAGCTTAACCATTTCTATGTTAGCTAATAGCCATGCCCATAACCATATCCAACCATTTCTATGTAAGCAAAAGCTGATGATGCCCAATTCTATCATCTTCTACTACATCCAAAGCAAAGGCCCATTTGCATTACTGAAATATGGTCCTTTTATCATAGGAAAGTCAATGTGGACTATCCACCTCTTTAATGGAGTAAATATTAATTATCTATCAAGGAGATAGAAGCTTTAATGAGTACTTCCAAACATCAGCTTTTTGGGTAAAACAAAAAAACATGTGCAGATTGTGCTTGTAGGTTTAATCAAATGTAAAAAAGGCAAATCTAGACTACCAACCTCTTTAATGGAGCTCAAACCTTTCCATTTAAAGATTCAAGAATAGTATTCTCCCATAAAGCAAGGTAAAGTGGAATAGGGGCTGTAGAGAGATTTATCCGGATTAAAAAAAAGGGTAAAGGGGAAAAAGGGAGTTCGACAGTCTTTAAGTTGTAATGAACGATGAACGGGGATGTCCCCACTCATTTACTTAGAATGAACTGCGATATCCCCGCTCAGCGCTAAAAGCAAAACAAAAAATAAAAAATAAAAAATGGTGGGAGGACCCAACTGGTTTATATAAGATGTTGATGGTGTTTTTGGCTTTTGACAAGTCTTTAAGGATTTTTCTGGTAAAATCCTCTTGGATAAACTTATTGTTAAAACCAAATGCATTGAGGGTCGCAATTAAAAAATCCCATGCCATTCGGTCATATGCTTTAGCCATATCAAGTCTAAGATCTATATATTTTCTTTTCTTCTTGGTCTTGAAAGAACGAGTCACCTTGTGAGAAATAATATAATTGTCAGAAATTATTCTTCCTTTTAAGAAAGCACTTTGTGAGGGGCTAACAATAGTAGGAAGGATATCTTTAGGCCTATTAGCAATGATCTTAGAGTTAATCTTGTAAACAACATTGCATAAACTTATAGGTCTGAAGTCACTCGCAAGGGTGGGTTTGGCTTTTCTTAGGTATCAGCACTATGAAGGTTCTGTTAAGTTTTCCAAAGGCAAAGTTGTATTTGAAAAAATTCTGAATGATGTTAACAGTGTCCCACCTACAGTATCCCACATGTAATGATAGAATTTAGCTGAATATATACCCATCGGGGCCTGGAGCTTTTAAAGAGCTTAAGTTAAATACAACACATTTGAGTTCTTCTTCAGAAGGGATAGCTATGAGATTGGTGTTCTCATCATGCAAAACAACGGGCCTTATTAGTTCTTTAATTAGGCTCAAATCCCTAGAAGCAACTGATGACGTGATACCCTTTAAGTGACTGCAGATTTCAGAACCTATATCCTCCTTATTATTCAACCAGATTCCAACATTATTTTTAATTATGACAATTCTATTTCTTCTCCTTCTATTGGTAGTAATAGAGTGGAAAATTTTAGTATTTTTATCCCCCTCCTTAAGCCATAGCTTCTTAGAGTTTTGTCTCCAAATATCCTCTTCTTTTGCTAGGTATTCGTCAAGTTTAGTGCTAAGATCAAATTCTTTAATAATACTATTTTCAGAGGGGGTTCTGGATCTAATAGATTCAAGGTCAGCTTTAGTAGACCTAATGACACCCTCCACTTTTCCTATCTTATTTTTATTCCATTTTATTAGATCTTTACTCAAGGAAGATAGGGTCTTCACAATATTTATTTCTTTCACCCCCATTAGCCTTTTGCTAACCACTTTTTATCATGTTCTTGTAGCCATCCTCTCTTAACCACATATTGTGGAATCTGAACGGTCTAGGAAGCTTGGGATTCGATGGAGTGTGGAAAGAGGAATTGGAGAGTGGTCAGATCCACCCACTATTAGAATTGTTAGCGTGGCTTGAAGAAACATATTTTGCCATTCAATATTCACAACCGCTTTATCAAGCCTTTCTTTTTGTATGGGCAAAACCCTTCCTTTTATTTGACCAAATGAATGAGGGACCGCAAGACCTTGGATCAAACATATTTGAATTATTTAAAAAATCTAAACAAGGTTGGTTAAAATCCTTTCCTCCCCACTTCTTGTTGATTCGAGGTTTGATTAAAGTCGCCAGCAATAATCCAAGGAGCTAGGCCGTGATTCACTAATGCACTCTAGAAAGCTTTCTTTTCTACAAGGTATGGGGGTCCTTGAATAACGTTAAGGGCATGTTTGCACAACACTTTTCCGCGGAAAACCCATTTTTCAGGTGTTTGGTGCGGAAGAATTCTACGGAAACGTTTTCATGCATCGTTAGCATTTTCCTTGATAATGGTGGAAAAGGGTTTTCCTTAGGGGGGTGGGTTGGGTTATGGAAAATGGATTTCCTCGAAAAACTTCTCTCTCTTTTCCTTACTCTTGTCCATTTCAACCCAATACCCTACAACTCTTTTATTTTTTATTTTTTTAGATAAATTATTATTTGATGTTGAATAAATAATATACATGTTATGTTCTTTTTCTTCAAAAAATTGTTTCACAAAATAAGAAAATTTGATTTTCTATAAGGCATCAATAGCGGCCGGCACCAAACAACATTTGCACCAATTTAACGAGGAATTTTTTTTTTTGCACCAAACATGAATTTCTAAATTCTACAGAAATCCATTTCCTAGGCTTCCATTTCTATGGAATTTGCTGACGTTGCAATTTTTCCTTTTCGCGGAAAGGGTGTGTACACAAACCTGGCCTAAGTCTCCAAGCTTGTTCATTGGTTGCATTGATTATGCGGTGGAAAAAGTTTTTGTCCTTTGAGTCTATGTATAGGTCAAAATCATCAATCCAAAAGATCGCCACTCCACTTGCCCTTCCAACAACAACGATGAAATGGAATTCATGTTATTGAAATTAAGTTTCCTAGAAAATTTTTTCATTTGATTTTCATCAAATTTTGTTTCTGATAAAAATAAAAAATTTGGATTATACACTTTGTATAGGCGATTGTTTGATTTCTCTGACAATGGCCACTCTCTGAATTCTCTAGATTATCTCCGCTGTGGGCGCTCTTTGAATTGGTTTCTTAATCTACCTCGGAACCATCTCTTGCTGAGTATTCCTGCTAGCCCTCTTATTATCTTCATCTTCATGTGTACTGGGATTATCAGAATTCAGAGCCAGGTCAGATCTACCATTTAACCCCTAGGTATCATTTATAGCATGGTTTAAGGAATTATTGGCCATGCCTTCATGCATGCCATCTCCAAATAAGACTTTGGGAGGAATGACTGGTTCACGCCTTTTCCATTATTAACCATTGTTTAGAGAAGAGCTCTATCAGGAGAAGCAAAGCTTCTAATCAAATTGGTAGATTGGGGATCCACTGTAGGAAGAGGATTTGTTCTCATCCCAAGGTTATCGTTCTTAAAGCCTGGAGTGGTGGGGCTCCATTGTAGGACGGAACACCATGTTGTTCGTGGCTTGAGAGTCCACCCTGGCCTGACCTTAGTGCCCGAACCTCCTCTTAGCTCTCTTGATCCTGCTCTGAAAACGGAGATTGGTGTTTTTGGAGCGGATTCGTCCTCGGAGCACGGTTCAGCTGTTTTCTTAGCGCGGTTGACCATCTGTTAGCGCGGTTTGACTGAATATATACTGTTTTCTTAGCACGGTTGACCATCTGTTAGCGCGGTTCGATTGAATATATAGCGAACCATGAAAAGTCTTCAGTTTTTTGTGCATTTTATTTTTCTATAAGCTTGACATTTGTCTTTTGAATGAAGAAACTTCTTTTGATTTGTTAATTATTGTCTATTTTATGTGATCAAATTGCAAAATTAAATCTTTTCTCTATTTTTTATATTTGAATATATGAATAAGATATATTTGTGGCCATTAGTTAATTATTTTTAAACCCACAACCATTATGTTGTATAAGTGCTTCGGTATAATTATTTTAAAATTTAGCGTTTCGGCGCTTCTGCTCCATGCTTGGGCACTTTAGGGCTTGACGGTTCATTAGGAGAGAAGGCCATGGTGTTTGTAGAATGGAGGTCCACCATATGATCAAGATTTGTTCTCATCTATCTTTCAAAAAAAATATTTGTTCTCATCTTAAGATTTTGGATCTCAAGGCCTAGTAGGACCGCACGGTTAGACACATATATGATTGTAGAAATGATTAGCATGAATTCGAGAGGACCCCACACCTAGATTGGTAGTATTCATAGTTGGACAATAAATCAGCTAGTCGTTGTGGATTGAAGTTGGAGTCCGAATCCCCTGTTTGGACCAAACAGAGAAGCCCTGTTTGGACCAATAAGGGGGTGACACATGGGAGGAGGATGTCAAATCAGTTGACTTATTTCCTACAATGAATAAACAAAAAAAAGCACCTCCTCCCATGTGTCACCCCCTTATTGGTCCAAACAGGATTTCCCTGTTTGCTCCAAACAGGGGATCTGGATTCTTGAAGTTGAGGTTGTAATCCCTCAAAATCCGGGTGATAAAGATCAACATCAGCATGCCTCTCTGACATCAAGCTCACATTAACGTCTCTTCCATGACCATTTTCACTGACTACTTCCTCTTTCTACTTCCTCCCTAATAACAACCAGTGCCTCATCTTGTCCCATTGGTCTTGGTCATATCCTTCCCGCATTTACCGAGACAGAATTCAAACCATTATTAAGACCTTTAAACAGCCTGCGTCGAGCTTGACTTGGAGATACCCTTGTACGTCCACCCTCTCCTCTATGTATAGGTTTTGGCAACCTCCTTTTTGGATAAAATTAGAGGTCACACTTCTAATATTAGTATATGTGTCATACTCTTCATTTCTTTAAGAGTTCCAACTGGAATAATAGCCTTTTGTTCTTAGGGCTAGCATGTGGACCACTAGGAATTTCTTAGAAAACTGCTCCAACTGAAGATCTGGACCCCGCATCTCATGTGAGCCCCATGCTCACAATTAAATGCAAATAACTCCACTAAATAAGTGCAATTGCACTACAGTCTTAGGAATATTTACAAGAAGAGCCTAAACTTCCCAATTATTGCAAGTAGCCCCCTCCATCAATTACATATATCGATCTATTGGAATAAGTTGGTCCAACCAAATTGGATCCACATCTTATTATATTTGTGACCCAATTAATCACAGTAATCATCAGTATCATCCAATTAACTCTAAATTGAGATGGGTGCGCACTTACCAATGATGAAGTCCATTAATTGACACAATATGATATTTCTAGGGTTGTAAGTGGGTTGGTTGTGGTCCGGGTCCAACATGGACCCGGAACCGGAACCGTTGAGGAGAAGGTGGAATTGGATCGGGAACCGCTTCGGAACCAGTTTCTTGGCTCCGAAATTGGAACCAAAATCATATATAGGATGGTTCTGGATCCGGGTTCAGGTTTAGGTAAATAATGATATTAAAAAAATATGGTTTTTAGGAGAGATTTTAAAAAATTGAGGTAATATGTTTGGTCTCGAGTCCATGGGTTCGAATCAAGGTGGAACTGGACCCGGACCCATTTACTTATCGGGGCCTAAATAAAGACCTAGACTTGGTTTTTAATGGGTCGGAACCATCGGGTAATTGGAGAATCAGGTACCCATTTACATCCCTAGATATTTCTCTCTAAGAGGATAGATTCCATCTTGAAAATTATATGTCCCCATAGTCCCACTACCACGTACCCAAGATATCGAGGTATTGACCTACAGTTGGCCCCATTCATTAGTAACTCAAAGTAAATACACAGTAGAAACTTGAGCCCATTAATCTCTCAGGATTGATAGGCTGTTACATGGGAATTTTGAGACCAATCCTTTAATCATAGACATATTTCGACAGGGTGCTACTCATGGTCCTTCAATAAATCCAATGTACTAGCACAACAATCCAGAGTCAATAAATCCAATGTACTAGCACAACAATCTAGAGTCTTACACTCTGATGATTAAGACAAAATACACTTTCTTATAGTAATTGTAGTGCTAAAACTTTTTCAGGTGAGATGCCCCACTGTCATCACTAGTTGTGATAATACTTCGAGTATAAGATTTGTGATCAATGTTTCCTGTATGTGAATCTCATCCACACACATGGACTACATTTAATATACTTGTGAGCTCTGGTTCATTTAATGAACCACCATGTCATTTTGTATTAGTTATGTGCAACCAAATAATAAAATATCATCAATCACATGAATAGAGCATGAAAATATAAATTAATTAATAAAATAAATCAATATCTTTACATCAGCCATTGGATTAAGGACATACAATCTAACACAAAAAACCTCGTCATTTTCACCTTCACCGTCAGTATTGGTTTATGTCTTGTATTCTTCAATCTATCGGCTCTCTTGCCATGGACGTAGGTGGTTTTGCCGAACTATATAAAATTCTTGTCTCTCTCTTGTGTGGCATGGTTGAACAATCACGTATTCGCACTTCCGCAAGCACGGACACAACAGTCAGAAAACTTATACTCTTTACGGTGTTCCTCTTTCTCTTACTTGCAGCTATGAGTGTGACCAACCTAATAATCTTCTCCATAGTAGCCTGGTCTGAACCCCCAACTAGTTCTCTTTCTGGATGGATAGTCCTCACAAATCTTTTTACCTTTATCCATGACCCAGAAGAAGAAACAAGACCACCTTGCACTAAGACAATGGGGATGGAACCACAAAAAGGGAATAGACACAACTCAAGGATTCGGAGTGTATAGTTCAAAGTAACTTTGTCGATGGCCAAACACCATTCTTGCAGATGTCGTTGTACAACCGAAGGAAATTTTCTGTTGTTTACCTTTTGGGTGTTGCAAGGAGCCAAAAAGGTTACCATATGTCCAATATAAGGCCATAATTTACCTATGTGACATGACATCTTTTGATTGGACGCCTTGAATTAGGAAAAATCCCTATGTACTCAACCATTGACCTGTTATCCTACTTAGAGTCGTGTAGATTGGAAATCAAGTCCCTTTGCTACTTGTGCTGAAGGAATCTTTATTGTATCAGATTCATTTCTGCTGATGTCTCCACTTGATCCATATTTTACCGTCTCCCTCGCCGTTGCAAATCCATCCACACAAAATTTGGTAGCTATTAGTGTCACCTTGTGTCCATTTGTGATGTGCTTGTGAGAAAGCAAATTCTCTACATTAGTCAATCCATGAATGTTTCTGTGTCATCTATCCATCGTATTGAGGAAGAACAAATCAATTTTTTTATGAATACTTTGAGGACGTTGATTACATTAATTTAGGAAATTGGGTTCTCCCTCCCTATGTTTATCTTTTCAATGATGGTTGTCTTATATGGTTGTGCTCGAGATTTGTAATCATGTATACATTCGAGTTAACAACTTTACAATTTGTGGAAGACATGCAATGTCATCCCTAATTTGATTGACATTTGTTTGCTATTAACTAGGCATAGCTAGTGGTGGTTTTGGTAGAAATTCGACTTCTTGTATCAAATTAGAGATTGATTATCTTGTTCCAGGGTCAAAATGACCATTTGTAAATGTTTCTTTCGAGGCAGCAATTATTTTTTTTATTTTTCTTTTTTTAAGAAGTAGATGAAGAGAATTTGTAAAGGTTTGGATCAGACTGAAGGTGTTAAGTTGTAGTGAGAAGGAATACGTGTTATTTTGAGAGCTGAAGTAGTCTAACAGCTGGTCCTGTGCTCTTTTGGGTAATAAGCAATAGGGTTTGGATATCATTAATTAGGGTAGATAATATATTGGGGAATAGGGGAAATGAGTCATTTATGTTTTTCTGTGAGTAGTTTAAATAGGGAAAAACATTTAGAAAATTTTTGGACAGAAAATTAGGGCTGGTTGTGGGGAGCTAACTTTGGGTTTTAATGGGTATAGGTTTTATGAAAAAGCCTAGGGGCTTGTATGTTCTAGGGTTGGGTTATTTTGGGTTGGATTTGAAGGGTTTTTTGAAAAGGCTTCTAAGGCTATTGTAGCTTGTTGTATAGGAAATATTGAAATCTGCAAAAATTAATGAAAAAGGAGAAATATCCTAAAAGAAGGTTGAGGCTTTTGTTTCGGTAAGTTTTTGGGCTCAAATTTAAGGGATTTCTGTGGAAAAACTTAGTGCACATTTGTGTAGAGGTACTTTCTGCGGAAAGTGGGAATTGCCAAATCAACAAAACCTATGGGAATGGAATGCCGTGGATTTAGTTTTCCATGGTCGTAAAGAATTTTGGTCAGATGCAAAATTATTTTCTTTGTTGAAATGGTGATTTTTATGTTTGGTGCAGCTGAGGATTCCTCACCTATTATGCCCAATTAGAACAATAGAAAACAATTACCAACAATAGTAGAAAAATAAAGTTCAACAAAATGATCAACAAATTATAGAATCCAATCGAGTTCAACAATAGTAGAACAATCAAATTCAATAAAATCAACAACAAGAACATAGAGGAACACAACAATGACAATCCAAATAGTTGAAAACTCAAATTCAACATAATCCACAACAAGAATACAACATACCCTAGAATGATCACATCCAAGAACTTGATTTTTTTGCAAAGAAAGAGACCTTGCAATCCGGTAGGAATGATGGAGACCGAGACCTTGGGCTATCCTCGGATTCAGGTTAGGGTAAAGGTTTGGATTTGGCTCAGGGTTAGGGTTAGGGTTATGGTTTGGGTACATTGTTAGGGTTAGAGATAGAGATGGAGAAGGTCTTGCTAGAGAGAGAGAGAGATGGATTTGGAATGGAGATCAATTGAGAAAGAGAGGGAGCTGGAGATGAGATTCATCGGCCTTGGAGATCTTGTTCTTTGTTTTTTCTAAAGCTTCTAGTCTTTATTTTTCATCCCATTTTAAGGAAGACGAGGAAACAAGGTTTATACATGGGGATAATTTTCCTGTAGAAATGGAAGTTTAATACTCCCCCATGGGAATCAAATTATGGGGTTCCCGCAGAAAAAACTTAACGTGGTGAAAATCCTATTACTGTGGACTTTTGCCACACCAAACACATGAAAACCATGATCCTGAGGAAAACCGGTTCCTTTTTTACGAAAATTGGTTACACAAATGTGACCTTAGGGTTTGTGATTGGATTTATATTTTATTTATTTATTTATTTGCTAGAAAGGGAAGTTTTCATTGACAAATGGTGAAGTCCACAAAACAAACACCAGTACAACTTAACAAGAAAACAAACAACCCAGGATAGACCAACAAAATACAAAAGCAGGAGATTCGAGCTTGACAAAACATTCTACAAAGGCCAAGATACACCTAACAGACACTTCCATCCCGGATGGGCATTAAGGTTTGCAGAAGAGGACCCTTCCGCAGTAACTCTAAGGCTACTCACACATATAGATCTTCAGATAGCAACAACATATCGCCAGATGTTTGGTCCGTTCCAGGCTCAACCATCACCTCCCTCTGAAGCTTCGTTTCCGATGTTGCACAAAGCTAGGAGGAATTGTTCATGTGCCCCCGGTGGGAGAAATGATGGGAACACAATTGGGGTAGGGAGTTCCATCTTTGACAGCAGATCAGGAACTTTGTTCGCTGTTCTCTTAATGAAATTTGCCTCCCACCATTGGACATGCATTAAGGCTCGCATTAAGTTCCTCCAATATATCATGCATTACCATGAAAGATTGCCATATCTTTGATGAGAGTCCACTATGGTCAGACAGTCTCCTTCAATCACTATATGCTGGAGAATCATTTTCCTACAGATTTTGATTCCTTCTAGTAGAGCTTGTAATTCTGCCTCCAGGGCATTGCCCGCTGCAACCTTTCCTGCATTGTCCATTATGAGAGTACCTGCCGCGCTTCGAATGATTCCACCAATTCCTCCACATTGAGTAAATGGATTGAAAGAGCCATCAAAGTATAATTTGACATGGTTACCTGGTGGCGGGAGCCATATGTCTGGAGGAACTCTTGAATGCAGAACTGTCGAAGAGATGAAATTAGAATAATTCCATTCATACCATGAAAATATGGTTTAAATTTGACTGAAGGGGTGAGGATGGTGAGTGGCTAAACACATGATCAATTCTCATTTTCCAGATAAACCAACAACCAAATAAGGCAAATTTAACAGAGGACTTAGATGCATTTGACCAGAACCGTTGAGAGAAGGTCATGGAACTTTTTGGTCTGTTTATGGTTCGAGGGAATAAGTTCCAAATGAATTTGGTTACTGGGCAAGACACTAGTAAGTGGTCCACTGCCTTATCCTCTACATGACATAGGGAGCAAGTTAGGGAAGCATAAATATTTAGAAGGTGGAGTCTCTTGGCTGTAGGTAGTTTGCTCTGTAAGGCCCTTCATGTAAAGAAGAGTATTTTGGATGGAATGGCTCGGGACCACAGACGCTTCCATGGGAAGTGAGGGCCCATAAGTGGTTGTTCAAGGGCCCTATATAGTGCCCTTATTGTACAGGATCCCGCTGGTTCTGAGCCCCAGCATCTGATGTTTGAACCTCCAAGTGGGATGGTTGTGATTTTGTCAACTATATCATGTTCCCAAAGCCTGTCTAATAAAGCTCTATTCCAAGTCAGGCCCTCCTCATTATTAACAATCAGATTAGATACCCATGCAAGCTGAGAGTCAAAGGAGTCCAGAGACACATTTAAAGGAACAGGGGCTAGAGACTGAACCTGAGGAACCCGTCTATCTTGAAAGATTCTGACTTCGGATCCATTTCCAATGAGCCACTGTTGGTTGTTGAATATGAGGTCCCTGTGTTGGAGCATTGCTTTTCAAAAGGGTGAGTCTGAGCTCCTTAATTTGTATTGTTGAATGGGTTGGTGCTTCAAATACTTTTGGCTTAGCAACCTAATTACCCACATGGCTACTGGGTTAGAGGAATCTACAAAGGGTATGTCCTAGAGCTGCTTTGTTCAATTTGTCCAGAGTAATCATTATTTTGTTTGCCTCAGTGTCCATATTTCCTGTCCTAAAAGATTCCCCCACATACGCACAATAAAACACACAATAAAAACGCTTTCCCTATTTACAGTATTTTGGAAATTGAAGGGTTGAAATGAACTTCTCTTTGCACTCCAATTAATATTAAAAAAACTGAATTAGTCTACATCTGAAATCTCATGCGAGTATTTTAATAATTTATCTTTTATTTTTATTATACAAAATGCATGTATGAATATTCATATAGATTTAATTTCAATAATATTGCCAAACATACTTGTCTTGGTTTTGACCCTTGGAACAATATTAACACAATGTTACCAAACAAGTTATGCAAAGCATAGTCTTACCGGAACAATTTACCATAAATATTACCAAACAAGTTTTGTACATCACAACGTAGCACAACCTAATCTCACCACAACCCAATTTAAGAACAGATTCGGAAACAACACAAGAATGATGCCAAACAAGCCCTAGGAAACTAATCCTAATGACAACTCATAAAAGAAAAAAAAAAAAGAAATGAAAATCTTGGACCACTTCGGGTCCTATGCATGGGCTACAGGCTTAACTACATCGGCCCCACCCACAGGCCTTGCATCTCAAGGTGACCATTATAATTAAATTGTTTCAAAATTGGTAAAGTGAAAGGGTACTGCTTGTGGCCAACCAGGTGACTATTTTAAGCTTCGGCTCATTGGTTGGTTTTTAACTTAATGGATAGTTGTGTGCAAGTGCAAAGTGCACTTAAAGAGCAATCATGCTGGCAAAGACACCCTTCCCTTGCACATGGGCGCTCAATGCATGTGATGCAGTCCAGGGAACAATGGTTAGCCTCTACTCAGATCCTAAGAAAGAGTAGTACTGAGAGGTAAACAAAGGATAACAACAAATGAAACAAGGCTGGAAAGGACCCCATGAGAAATAACACTTAATTTTGTGCTAAGGGAAACATCTTGCTATGCTCAAAGAAATTAATAAATTAAAAACTACAGAATTTCAGTGAATTAGGTGAATGGTATTATCATTCAAACCAAAAATAAATAAAAAAAAAAAAATGCAAGGCCAGTCATTCACTCACCATAATGCAGGTAGAAATGTACAGAATGAATTGAATTGATCATCAGCTTTACACATTTGGAATAATTAATTACACTGCATGAGATAACAAATGGGGCAGCAAAGGCCCAAGAATATAGGTTTGATGTCATTGGGTAACCGATCATTTGTCATCTATTTTTGGAGAATTGAGCAGTCTGAGCCTTTGATCAATCTCTGCCATGACAGCTGATTTCTGCCTTTTCCGTTCCCTTGTAAGAGCATCAATGGTCATGGGACCGATCTTATTGAAAGCTACCTGCAAGTCATAGTAAACACCAGATTGTCTTCAAACAATGACTGTCGTTACTAGTAAAAAGTATTATGATAGCATCTTATTGAGCTCACAATAGTATTAGCAGTCATGGACCCTTCGAGCATCATATGCTAACTCATTTGCACGGATACTCTGAAAGAGTCAATGCATAACTATATCCGATACTTCCATTTTTATGTTTATGGTTTGTGTTTTTGCTGTATCCATGGTGTGATCCCGTGGTCCATTTCATATCTCACAATGATATCTAGGAAGTTATTGGAGTTCTTCAGATCCAGAGACTTCAGTGAGAAAGTTTCTTGATTTCTACTTTTCCCTATCTATAAATTAGATTGAAATAACCAAATGAGTTTTGGCATTGCAATATAGAAAGTTTCCTAAAAGAAATTCATCTTACTGTCAGCAATTTGTCAGGATCAAACAAATGATGGGCACTCTTCTGCAAGATGCTAACCACTTCTTCTATCTGGTGGGCATTTAGGACCTCCTCTTCATTCATCTGCACTTCATTATCACAGCTTATATAAAAAGGCTGTTCCTTTAGAAATATTCATTGGCAACCGGAAAGACAACTCAAATAGAACTGAAAAAATGCAACCTGAAGAATGATGAGGGATGAAATGTAGACATTACTTTGAAGATTGCCAATGCAACATGAAAAAGAATCGCCGCTCCCTCATTGAAAAGAATGTCCCAAACTCGCAATGTTGTCTGAAAATGAGTTGCGGGGATTGAAGTAGTCAGATCAAGAAAAATAATTATCAAGTGGGATGCTTTCATGCCTTCTTCATAGAAATTAGGAAGCTCAAATATTCCGCTTCCTATTCGCGTTGAGATCCATACTTGTCGTTCTAATACTCATCAAGTCTACTCAAACAGCGCAGAATAGGTCACTACCTATATGTGGATTTGCCTTTCTTTTGGAGCTTGATTAGTAATTTTTTCCCTTGATTGTCAATTTGTAGGTCACAAATCAAGGGTAAGGGTTTTGGACTTCCAATTGGAGATTCCAAGAGAAACTCCCCCTTGCTGTGCATATTGAAGTTGGAATTCAGGGAACTGTAAATTTACAGAGACAGACCTTATAATTCATCTTGAAGGCAATAGCCTAATACATCTTAAACGTAATAAACATATTCACAAAATGTTAATGGTCCTGGAGTACCAAACGAATGTAAAATTTTGAAGGAGTTGGGAAAAAATTCAGGCGCAGCATGTATTATATTTTCTTATAATTTTAATATTTTCTTATAATTTTAATGAGAAGCGATATGGATGAGTTACTGGAGCCAGGAAACCTACAATTCCTGAAAATCTACAAAACCACTTCCCTTAATTCCCAAATCTTATAAAATGATTAACTTTTCATTCATGTGGCAAGGACTCTGAGAAGGTAATCTTAAAAATGTTTAAAGCATCAGGAATCAGCAAATAATATAAACAAAAGTTAGTCAGATTTTATCACTAGTATTATATTGGAAGGAGCTAGTTAGCAGTGACTCTCTTCTTACCTCTGAGGGCAAGCTTTTAGAGAACAGGCAAATGAACCATTCTGTTGCAATAACGGACGCATCAAGCTCTATAGCTTCTAAATGAGTAGCAATCCTGCATTTTTTTTTTATTTACAGAGATAAAGAAACTGTCATCAATATACATATAAGAGGTGACAGGAACAAACAATTATCCCATCAAGATGAGTCTGGATGTATTGAGATTACCATCTCTCAGAATATTTTTGGCACAATGGGGGGTTACTTACTCAGCAAATGCTGGCTTTAGGAGGGATTTTTTAAATTATTATTTTAAGATTCAGGTATGTGAAGCAAACAGATTAACAATAGAGAAGAATATAACTACTCAATCTGCAAAAATATCTTTAAATCGCTTATAGTTAGGGTGCTTCTATACACAACCTAGCTGAATATTGATGATATAAATAAGAGCTTATACCTACAAACTTTCAAGAATAAACACATTTCCATAATTCCACCGTCAGTTTAATTAGATGAAAAGATCTGCATTTATAATGCAAATACCAACTAGGCTTATCTTAAGGATAAGGATAATCAACTAATATCACTAATATCCTAACAATCCTAGTAATCCTAACAAACAAGCATACAGTTTCTTCAACAATACCTGGGACACTTTTTATAAAGCAAATCTCTGAACACCCTTTGCTCGACATTGCAACCAGACAAGTTATCAGTGTAACAATCATTAACTAGGATGTCTTCTAAGAGAACAGCAAGCATCCAGAATGCGTCTTCTTCTCTCTTCATTACCAGCAGCAACAATGCAGCCACATAATTTAATCCCTACACAACAATCATCACAAAGGAATTCAATCCGATTTGTACCATTTATTAAGAGATTTATATTTATTTGCGAACAAATGCAAACATGACTTGCCTGGCAATAACCGACACGGCAATCTCGGAAAGAATATGCAACAAGTACACGTCGCAAAGATGCAAGACGTTGTGGTGTATCCAACAAAGGATGACCTGGGAATGTGCGCGGAAGATCCTGCAGTAACTCCAAGGAAACGAGTTGGGTAGAGGGAAGCCCACTAGCTAGATGATAAACCAAGCATGTGGAAGGTGGGCTGTAATGTTGCTAATTCTAATATGATGATGATATTATGATAAAGGCAGTGTTTGAATGAACCCAAAATAGCCAAGTGATCTGAATGTTTTTGTTCTCATATGTGTTTGATGTTGCACAGAATTCACCACCTAATCAGAGAGAGGAATCTCATGAATTCAGTCTTCTTCAGTCTCAAACACTCAGAGTGGTGAAATGAGAAAATTCACAGAGAGGTCTGCTTGGTTAGCAACTTTGTGATTAAAAGTAATAATGGCTCATTAAGATAAAGAGATTGACAATGTGAGGATCCCAAGTGGAAATATATGTTTTTTCTATTACGATTAGCTATAATTTGTTTAGAACTCTAATTCAAATTTCAGTCAAAACACTATCTTGATAGAAATTGGCCTCATGATTCATAAGAACAAATTTAGAAGCAGAGCAGAGAATTTATCAAGAAGAAACATGAAAACTAATATCATTTGTATCATAGACATTTATCAGAGCACAATTATCATAAATGAGATTATCCATGAACTCACATTGTCAATCTGCAGAGCTGCAGGTGTGTCCTTCCCCTCGACTGCCTTGATCAAATCATCATAGTAGCTCTCAGGAGCTGCGGACCTCTTCTTCGCTGCGCCAGAAACAGAAAACCATACCTTGGGTCGTAGAACTGGTGGAATTCCCTTCCTTATAAGCCTCCTCAACATGATTGAATTGACAACCACAAATAGTCTAAGAGAACTGACTCTATTCTGTTCCTGATACCAATTTTCACCTTTACTTGCCTCCAATGCCCACCAGACTTGGCGCTGCCTCTGCATCCTCTCTCTCACCTCATTCATGACATTAATATCATTGACATTCCCTTCGACAGTAAATGCATAGATGTCGTGGAATTTTACTGTAATGGCAGCCCTTCTGAAGAATCTGGTGTTCTTCCAATATGGCCTCACTTGCAATTCATGTGAGGTTTCTCCAAACATTCTCTTGTTTCTTCAATCTAGTTAGAAAACACTTCTATTTAAGTTATGGATGGAAATTTCTAAGGGACTAGAACTTGCAATGTGATGAGAGGCGATGGTATAGTGGAAGTGTCTTTTTTCTTTTTTCCTCAAAGAGAAGATGTCATAAGAACAGCATTTTCTCAGGCCACTGAAAGGGCTTTTGGAAGGAGATGAATCAAAGTTCAAATAAGAAGATGAGAGGGGTGAGGAAATTTCTGAAATGGGTCCTGTGGGGAATAATGAAATTCAGTACACAGGAATATTAGGTCAGCAAAGAACCATCTTTAGTACCATAAAGACACTGCAATTTGTAAAAGCATGAAGGATTAGAGGAAAAACAGTACTTTCTTACCAAAACAAGAGAGAAAGAAAGTTTTTCTAGGTGGTGTTTTCAAGAGCAGAAAGATTAGAAAGAACTCTTTTGATTTTCAATCAATGAAAGAAAGAAGAAAATGGCAAGCAACTTTTTTTTTTTTTTTTTTTGTTTTTTGCAATTGCAACCACAAAACTGGGTTGGGTTTTGTTTAAACCTTGGGTGATTGAAAGATGGGTGATAAAGGGATATTAAAAATCTAATCTTTCCTTGCAATCAGAGAATAGAATCTGAGGAAATGAGAAGAAATATGGGTACATATATACACAGAAGGGATAGTTTTGGGGTTCTTGATAGTTAGTTGAGGTTTCCGTTATGACAGGTACTTTTGCTATTCCAAATAGCCCTTGACAACTTTAATGACTGAAATAGCCTTTATTTTTGCCCTCAGGATTGCCCCTTTTTTTTTCTTTTTTTTCTTTTTACATTTTTAAAATGGCTACAGTATATCTTTTCTGCCGAACCATCCCATTAACGTGGGGCCCAATGTGGATCATGATCCACTGACCCGAAAAAATAGGCCCATGGGCTTGGAAAAAAATCCATAATTATTTATAGATCCTGACAGTTGGAGTAATCCATTTTGCTGATGTAGACTGGAAATTACTTTGATCATGATGGAGATTATGTCCAATGTGAGAATGATTTGTGCTTTCTTTTACCACACTAGGGAATGGGCCCATATCATAATTGTATGATAAACTTCTAGGGTTGAAAGTTATTTCAGCCAATTATAAGAAGGTAAGTGGCATTTCAGCAATTAAACAAAAGAGGGGGGGAAGTTGTTTAACGAGAAAATGGGTAATGGATTTTTACCTGCCAGGGCAGTGATCCGTGTTGGTTCATCCACAAGATGAACCGTTGAGATCACATGAGAATAGAAAGGGGGAAAATAGGGCCATGTGCTGAGTTGTTTTTGCTAAGCCCCTCCAAATAGACTGCCAAAAACAGTTAATCTAAAGGGAATGATGATGATTATTCCAAATAAGAAACAAATAAGAAGATTGTGGACATCTGACACCTTTTCGGTACAGTTTGGCATGAAATTACTGAAAATGGCACTGCCAAATTCAATGACATAATTACCTGATTGAAGATTAAAGTCAAATGATTTCACACGGGATGCGTTATTTTAGGTAAAAATTTAAGGGAAAATTAACCAGAAGTCCCTTAATATTGTCGTTTAAGGCCTCTAATTCATAGGATTTTCGGTTAAGGCCTTAGTCTATGCGCCTAGGCTTATTTTAGGCGGAGGTTCCTAAGTATTACAGATTATACATTTGTATAACTGATTTGCCCTTCTAACCGTCTGAAGTTATGTCACAAATTTAATCATTGGTTTTAAATTCCATAACATGATATTTTATGATTGGTTTGCCCCTCTAAAGGATTTTATTTCATAGTTTTAGATGAAGTTTCAAAATTCAAATGGGAGGGAATTTATCAAGTTTCGAAATTCAATGGGAGGGAACAATGTTGAAGAACCTGTACAATAATCACGGTCTGACTTTAGGATATTCTATTACGTTAGATAGAGGCCCTTGACACATGGCATAATGGGTTCGGTACCAAAGATGAGGATCTTGTAAAGCCCCACAGATCAACGTCATTGGAGGGTTGAAGGTGCAGCAAGGGAAGGTCATGACCTTGGATGGAGAAAAAGGACGGCTTCGATTGGCCATTGAGGTGGGATGCGACGAGGCGGTCCAGGGCGGCCCAGTCATTGACGTGTTCGGGTTGGTGAATCGGGTTCGGGTTTGGATCGTTGTTGGAGATGAGATAGGAGGTTTGATCACTGGAATTCACTTGGAGTGGAGGGCGAGGGGAGCTCTCAAGAGGTGGTAGTGAACGCCATTTCCAAAGGTGGGCTCGGTTGGTCCAACATGTCTGCTGTTGCTGCCATTGTTGAGCTTGTTTTGCTTCTTGCAAGCGCTATACATGTATTGGTTTCTCCTTGGCATGAATGGGTATGTCCCAACGACGTTGCAAAACCTGTTGAGGAAGTGTTAGTATTTTTGTTGGCTAATTCATGGGTTGGACAAAACTCTGAGTCCATTGAGTTGTATTTTCTACTTTATTGTATAATGGACTGTGGTTGTGGCACCGATAGAGCTGAACCTAGGGGTGTACACGGATCGGATTGGTGCGGATTAGGCCAAATCTGCCACCAATCCGTTGCCTACGAATTGAAAGATTTGTAATCCATCACCAATCCATTACTGTTGAAATCTGATTCGATTCGATCCGATCCGATCCATGGAGGAGCGAATCGGATCGGATTAATCTGTTCAATCCGTTACTGTACATTACATGGAAAAAGAAAGAAGAAAAAATCCATAAATTTTGAAGCCACTGAATTAAAGGAGCATGAGTTGAGAGCTATATGCCTATTTATTGTGTAGACATATTTTTTGCTAGGATGGATAACTACTGTGAAGGCACTTCAACCAATAAGCATCCTTTCCTGGATAGTTCTAATTATGCTTATTGGAAAGTCAGAATGATTGCCTTTTTAAAAGTCATAGATCTGGAAGTTTGGAAATCTATTGAGAAAGGCTATTCCTTACCTAATGTCACTACTGCTGGGATAACTAGTTTTAAATCTGAAGAGCAGTAGACTAAGGATGAAGAATTGGCACCCACTTGCAACTCTAGGGCTTTGAATGCTATTTATAATGAAGTTAGCATGTCAGAGTTTCGTAGAGTTTCTACATGCACTACTGCAAACGAAGCTTAGGATATTTTGCAGATTGTACATGAAGGGACTAACACTGTCAAACAATTGAAACTTCAGAAATTGTATACAGCTTTCGAAACCATAAAGATGGAAGATGATGAAACTTTTGATGAGTTCAATTCGAAGCTGAATGCAATAGTGAATGATACTTTTACTTTGGGAGAGCTAATTCCTGAAAAAGGAGTTGTGAAAAGATTTTACGGTCTCTTCCAGAAAGGTTTGATGCAAAGGTTGTAGCCATAGAGGATAATAAAAATCTGAATGTTCTCAAAGTTGAAGATTTGGTTGGCAACCTTCAGACTTTTGAAGCAAACCTAAGGACTAATGACAAATCAAAATCCAAAGGTATTGCCTTGAAAGCCTCCAAAGAATCATTCAAGAAAATTGCTAGTGATTCTGATTCTGATCATGAGGAGATAGATCCCCAAGTTGCTGTCCAATTTATGAAGCAATTTCAGTTGTTTATGAAGGGGAAGAAAAGTGATTTGAAAATCCCTAAAAATTATGTTAAGAAGAAATCTTCTAAGGGGATTCAATGTTTTGAGTGTCATGGTTATGGACACATTGCTAGTGACTGTGCTAACAAAAAGCCAAAGAAAAAGGCTTTCAATTTAACTTGGGATGATGATACTTCTAAGGAAGATGATAAAAAATCTGAGTCTGAGAAGCGTGATGCTAGCAAAAAAAATAAATTCATGGCAACATTAGTTTTTGCTACTCCACCTGTTTCTTCAAATGATGGTACTTATCAAGATGTTAGTGAGTCAAAAACTGGACATGATTGGAAAGCTGAATATTAGTTATTATTTGCAAAGTCCATAAAGATGCTAAAGATGAATGAAAAAGTGGCAATAAGATGGAAAGAATGTGAAGAGCAGAATACTTCTTTGAAAGCTGAATTGTCAGAAGCTCTTACTAAAGTGAGTCACTTAGAGGCTGAAAATAGTAAGCTGGCAGATAATTTGACTGCTGAAGCAGAAAAGTGTGATTTACTTGATCACTATTTGAAGGCCTTGAAAGTTGAAAATACCAACTTGCAAGGAGGACTAAAGATGATTCTTTCTGAGTTGAATACTAGCAAGGCTTCACTAAATAGGATGGATATTGGGTCTAAGAAGCTTGATGACATCCTGTGCAGTCAAAAGGCAAAGACAGGCATGCATGGCATTGGCTATGCTGCCGAGGCATTTACATCAAAAGCCAAAGGTACTAACTGTTTTGTTCCAAATTCAGTGGTTTCTAATCCTGCTGTTCATGTTGTCAACACAGCTGCCAAGAAGAAGAATGTGTCACGCTCTGATCGAATTATCACTTGTTATCATTGTGGAATTAAAGGACACATTCGACCCAATTGCAATAAGCTGCGAAAGTCACCAAATCGAATGCAATGGAAAATATAGAAGGCTGAGCTGAAAAAGAATACCAAAGCTATTTGGGTCAAGAAAGAAGACCTATCTTTTGTATTGGTACACACTTTGCTGAAATGTTTGAATATGCAAGTGTGCGTACCAAAGCTTCATCACCCCTGATCTGCAAGATCAAGCCCCCACCCCAGTGCTGATACGGCGATCTTACTGAGGGGGAGTCATTATTAAGGGGGAGCTGCAAAATCCAGATTGACATGGGCTGTTTAAAAATAATTGTTTGTCAATTATGGACAAAAAGGGGGAGAATAATGAAGCTAGGGGGAGAGAACAAGCAAAGATCTATAGGTGCTGAAAAAGTTTTTGTCTAAAAATTCAATGTATTTTGGAATTTTCTTTTGGGTAGATTGTTTGTATTGTTCTAGGGAGTTTTGTCCATGAACTACCAAAGGGGGAGATTGTTAGTATTTTTGTTGGCTAATTCATGGGTTAGACAAAACTCTGGGTCCATTGAGTTGTATTTTTTATTTTATTGTAGAATGGACTGTGGTTGTGGCACCGATAGAGCTGAGCCGACAAAGATTGAAGACCGGGTGAATCAACCCAGGTTCGATCGATTTGACAGTAGATGTGCCTCAGTTATTTGCTTTGTCCAATCGATCGGATGCACTGTCCGATTGATCAGACAGTAGATGTGCCTCAGTTATTTGCTCTGTTCGATCGATCGGATGCACTGTCCGATCAGGCGGCGCAACTTCGAAAAAGTTCCCAGTTTCTGCACGAAATTGTTTCCTTTTGAGACATGGTTTCCTAATTTGAGTCATACTTGTGCACCAAGTCTAAGGCACGAATTTGGGCTATATTTAGGGTATTGCTCTCAACCCTAGTAGACACCACACCTCTCATTAATCTGAGTCAGAGATATCTAAGAGAGAGATCATTCTCTATAGCCATTGAGAGATCGTTCTGAAGGGCTGCTCTAGAAGGTTGTTGCACCTCATTAATCTGAGTAAGAGATATCTAAGAGAGAGATCATTCTCTAGAGCCATTGAGAGATCGTTCTAAAGGGTTGCTCTAGAAGGTTGTTGTTGCTTCTATTTCCTTGTAGAAGATAGTTCATCTTGACTGACAAGGTGCGAAGAGATCAAGTAAGGAGAACGGGGCACGGTGGATGCCGTGTCAGTAGATTCTTTACAAGAATAACTACAGTCATTAGGTTGAGGTACAGACTGAGGTAAAGGAACTTGTGAGTATATCTTGTAACTGTTCGTGAACTCCTGATTTCTGATTTGTGTTTTTTCTCCCTGGATAGGGTTTCCACGCTAAAATATTGTGTCTGCCTTTTTGTGGTGTGATTGGTGTAGACATCTCATTTTGGCACCCTATAAGGGGCAATTCAGTCCACCCTATTTAATGATGTCCTGATTAGGTCCCGAGTCAAAAGTCACCTGTTGTCTTTAGGCCTCTGATCATCCCGAAAGTTAGCTCATTGCAATCTACTCGTCGAAAGTTTTCCGCCCATATATAGAACTCCAAGATCTGACGGGCGGATAAAAAATCATGAATCGGGTCCCAAACCCCCGAGGCTCCCGCATGAAAAAATCACCTATCATTTCTGGACCTCTGATCGCCCTAAAAATTTGTTCATCGTGACCTACTCGCCGAGAGCTTTCTGTCGATATGTGGAACGTCGAAATCCGACAAGCGGATCGAAATCTACAAAGCTTGGGCCCCATTAATGATAACCCGGCCAATCTTCACCGGACCCCACCTTCTCGACCCAAACCAGTTTCTTTTAAATCCAAACCCACCAGGCCTGGCAATGAACTCCAGCCCACGCTGAACCTGACCCAATCCAACTCATTAGGCCAATTCCAGACCTCACCTGACCCAGACACAACCCGAGCCTGATCCAAACCTCTAGACCTCACCTGACCCAGGCTTGACCTGGCCCATTAGCTGCATGGGAGAGGAGAGTCCACGAGATCTGGACTCTCCCCTCCCCTGAGATTTCTCTCTCCCTCTCCATCTTTGACTTCCTCAAACCTATCCTTATCCCTCCCAGGACTATCATCCTAGACGCAGATCTCCCCCAAAGCCCATCTTATACGCTCATCTCTCTCCCAACCCGTGAGAACTCTCGAGTTGTCCTAATCTCCTTCTAAGTCTCTATCTCCCTCTCACGCACGTAGAGGCATTCCCATGAGCAGATCTCTTTCTCCCTGGCCTCCTTCCTCGCTCCCCATCTCCATCTCTGCACCCATCATCCTCCACCCAACTCATCTCCTCTAGGCTCCATCTTCTTCCCAGCAGACTACCACTACCATCTTCTTCTTAGAACTTCCATCCAGAACCCATCTTACGCAAAGAGACCTACAGGCGCAGAACGGATCATCTCCTGTAGAACTGTCTTCACCTCTCTCGCCACAACCCATCCCACGCGCCACCATCTCATCTCATTCCCCGATCTCACGTCTCCCAGAACCCATCGCCCACCATCATCTTCCTCCTCCCAGGCGTCCATCTCTCTCCCCTTCATCATCAAAGAACCCATCTCGCACATCTTCTCCATCTCACCATCTCGCCCTCTATCTCTCCCAGACGCACGCCTGATGCACGCAGCAAACCCAGCACCCCCCAGACGCCACCCTCTGCTCCATCTCCCTCCTCAGCACCGCTGGACGCGTGTAGAGACACCGCGGAAGCCCGAACCTCCATGCCAGCACCCACCTTCGTATTCCGCAGCACCTCGCGCCGTCGGACGTTCCCCTGCCAGGTACGCCTTCTTCCCTTCCTCCTTGCCACCTGCACCCACTGCGCACCCTTCTCTCTCGCTCCCCATTTCTCCCTCTCGGCTCTCTCTCTCTCCTTCCCTTCTCCCTCCACTCTCTCTCCCTCTCTGCTCTGTCTGCCCTTTCTTTTCTCTATCCTTGTTCCCTCTTCTTCTCCCTCTTCCATGCACTCGCCCTCTCTCTTTCCTCCCTTTTTCTCTCTCTAGTTCCTTGTCCCCTCCTCTCTCCCTCTCTTTGCGTCTCCCTCCACCTCTCCGCTTCCCCTTTGTCTCTCCCTCTGCGCATCCACTTCCTCTGACCAAGCCGTTGCCCACCTGCACCACGTGCATCACACCTGTGCACCCACCTGTACTCCTTCATCGCACACCCACTGCTACCGCCACTTGCACCTTCTTCACCTCTGACCTGCCCGTTTGCCTTGCCAATCATCGGAGCTACCAATCCAGCCCATGCACGCACAGTCTGGTTTCACTCCACTATTTATTTTCTGCATTCAATTCTTCATTCACTGTGGTCTGTCTTTTGTTCTTCATGCATCTAACATGCCATGTATTTAGATTAGTGTTTTAGGCCATTATTATTATTATTATTATTATTATTAATTTTTTTAAAATTAGCCTTAATCTGTATGTCAACATGCATTTAACATGCCCATGCATTATAATCGTATGACATCTTGTTTCTTTAGTTTATCCTCTTTATAAAAAATGAGACTGCACTCCCTTTATTTGTTTATGTTATTTTTTATATAAAAATTAGAATAAAAACCAAAAACACCAAAAGAAAATAAAAATAGCAGTGAAAAGTAAAGATTAAAAATAGGACTTTAGCTACCTTATTAATTAGAATAATTAGGCTAAATTTAATAATTAAGCTCTTTTCTCCCCTCCCCTCTCATTATGATCAGGAAATCTTATTTAGGAAACTTCAAATAAATTATTAAATAAAAATTAGAAATTCACTCTCCTCTTCTTCCCATCTCATTAGGATTGGAAAGATCATTAGGATCTTAGGCCCTATCTATAAACACAACAAAAACAAAATAAAAATCATAAAAATTAAAAAGACCAAAAAAAAAGTAAAAGATATTAAAAAAATACTCAAAAATATTAATAAATTGGAGTTAGAAATTAGATTGTAGCTTAGACTGATTAGGTCAGACCCCAGACCTAGATCTAGGTCTCCCTCTAGCCAGCTTAGACTACCCTAGTTTCATTAATCCCAACTGATTAGGTCCCACTCTCTCTCCGGGCCCCACTAAGGGACCGGGACAGCGGATGTGGGCGGTTAGGACCCTAGGTTAGGGTAGAGATCCATTTGGGAAATGGAACAGTTAAATTGAATCCAAGTAGGAACTCCCATAGTTAGGCCCTTCTAGCCCCAATTATTTAAAAATAAAAAAAACTATAAAACCAACAAAACCAATCCCAAAAATATTTTCTTCTCTTTTCCTCCACCTCCAGTGCCAAATATTTATTTGAGCTCAATGATTAAAGGGAATAAAGGCTGATTCCGAGAACCTGAATTAATGAGAATGACGAAATGAGACGAGTGGTTTCACACACCCCAATATCAGTTTATTTACTACCAGCCCATAATCGGCCGCCCTCAATCAATCCCGGCCCAACATCGGCCATTTTTATCTTACTTCCGGCATCAGCAGCCATGCACTTTTATCACTTGCATATCGCACGCAAACCCACAGAAATCACAACTCAAAGTTTCGTCTGCATCATTCTTTCGATTCGAAGAATTAGCCTTTAAACCCTAGGTCGTCAAAGGACATCGAAGGGAGTACCCAGGAATGGGGTTGATCATCTTCTAAATATTTGGCACCTTTCTCCTTATTTTCTTAGTTTATTTTCTTTTTAATTTGCTTATCCCCTAGAATACTTGGATTTAACTTTAACTAGTCTGTTCAACCCTGGATGTTGATTTCCCTTGCCTAGTTCACTACGATCCTATCTTGGAGCCCGTAATTCGACCCTTGACCCAAGCTCGACCCAAATTGAAAGACCCAAATTAAGTGAAGAGACAACCGTCATATGTCGCCGGCGGCACATTAAACGAGAGAAGAACCCACCCCATTTTCCTCCCTCATTTTTTCGGCTTTCGTTGAAGGACGGTGTTACGGCCGAATCCGTAACTGGCGATCGTGATCCGTTGATTTTGAGAGTAGTTGGAATCCTTATTTTCGATGTATTTTTTTATCTCACACTGTTGAATGGCGATTCCCCTCTCGGGGCGAGGGGGGGGGGATCAAAATTCACATCCGACAATTGGTAGATAGCTAGTTCTATATTCTGATTGGTTATTTCCACTATATGTTGATTGGTTAATTTAGAATTAGTATAGCCCCTGCAAAAACTTTCAGGAAGTTTTGTAAAAGCCGAAAGTATAGCAGATTGGTTCGGAGCTTGCGCTAAGGAGTGGAACAAATTTTATTTTCGCTCCTTTGTTTACTCTTACAAAAGAGGAGTCAAGCAGAAAACACGCAATAGAGGTTGGCTATTGCCTCGGTTTGTGTACTGAGAGAGAGGGGGGAGGGGCAGCACCACCCCCTTTTTAGAATTTTTTTGAGTTTGGTATGAATTGATTTGAGTTTGGAGTGAATTTATTTGAATTTGGAATGAATTTATCTGAGTTTTTGAACAAACACAGATAAGTTTATCTGACATTTTGTCATAAACTTAGATAAATTTATAAAAAAATGAAACAAACTAAAATAAATTTATCTGACTTTCTGTGACTTTTGTAATAAAACGCAATGTTTAGGGACATGCGGCCAAATGCCCCAAAATCTAAACACCTTGTTTATGTCAGTCTCTTGGGTGAGTTTAGTCATGGAAGGATAGTGTGATGGGGAGATCTTGTTAAGGATTTGGGCAAAATCAGAGAATCACAACCTTTCATTCAGGGGCCTTAAGTTTAATGGTTTATTAAGTTATAATTCTGACTAAGATTTGATCCAATAGTAAGACTAACTCACATTAAAATAACTTAATTAGCACTAAGCACAATTAGAATTAGTAAATCAAAATTAATTAATATTAAACGCGATTAATTCGGGTCGGGGTATTACATCAATTAAATGCTTAAATTGGTCAAGATTTACCCTTGAAGGTGGATTAGGATTTCCCAAAGAATCACCTTTGGAAATGGACACAAGCAGCCTCAAAGGGCTCCCTTTTTTCGTGCCTTGTAGTGGACTGTCAACTGCACTGTCCCATACAAGGTGGGCTGCCCTAGGCCCTGGCCATCACCCTCCATTTCGTTCGGCTGACCATTCTCCCCACTTGTTTGGACATGTCCCTCATACTTCTAGAGACCTTAAACATAATCTAAATCCCTTTTTGGCCATTGTTCCTACACTAATAGAATGATTAGTGCACCTAAACTTTGGTTCTCAAAGGGATCCTCCTTGTGGAGTTTACCATACCCCTCTCAATAATGTGCAACTTAGAGCTTGGACTTACTTGATTAGTTAAGTTTGAGACTTTGAGGGGTGATTGTTTGAGTTGGTAAGCACCTCGGAGATTGTCTGGAACCATGCATAGTGCAATCCTAAGTTGAGTGCATGCGACTAAATTCTCGGATATCATATTACCGTTAGAAGCACCAAGGTATTTATTAACCATGACATTTGGGGTCTTAGGGATACATAGGGTCGAATAGAATTGCATTTGCATGTGAATGACAATCCAAGACCTATGTTTGCTATTTGTAATGGTTTCCCTTGAATGTTATATATGATTTGATGTGGGACATACCTTTACACTGTGTTTATTCGCATGCTTTGAGGATGCAATTCACTTTCGTTTCAAGTCTTTTGTCACATATACCTTACCTACCAGATCTTAGTATTTGACTTATCTAAGTCACGCATGGGAGTTAGCGCGCAGCCATTGCCCTACTTCTCCCTTAGGTGACACGGTCCTTGGTTGTGGTGTATTGGTTTGGCGAGCAAGCATATATTGCCTTGCTGCCTCCCCAATCCCCTGGATTCGACTCTTACCTCTTTTACTCATTCGGTTTTGACCATTTCCTACTGAAATATTGTCTGACCGCCCTTAGACCATTTAGGCCTTTTCTACTCTTGTGCTAAGTATGATTGCTCAATTAGTCAATGTCGGTTAAATATTTATGTTTAGCCTTATCCGTTTCATCTAAGGTATATATATCGTTTCGATCAAGTTCAGTTAATTTGACATCTGTTAAGGGCAACTCTTTAATATATGAGTTTTTAGTCAGATTTGTTCGTATTCGGAGTAGACCCCTTATTTGGAAGTATACATTTTTCACAGTCCTATATTGTTAGATTTAATTGATCTCAAGAGTTGGCATCACCTAGCTTCGGTCCACGATCAGTTGACTCCGATTGTTTTTGGATGTAGACTTTTAGTGCTACTAGAGTTAGTTTTCGGTTGAAGTTTTAGCCCATTTGCCAGTGATTCAATGCAGTCATGTAGTATAAGTTGGGATTTTAGCTTCTCCGCAGTCATGCCGTGTGAGTTGGATTTTATTTCAGTGAGCTCTCTCCAAGATCATTCCGTGCAGTTGGGAGAATATAGCTGATGTGGATGCCATTTCGCTAAGTTTGAAGTAATGGAATATTTTGTCTTTAATTTGATCGATTACGCTATGTTATTATTATTCGAGAATGATGTGCCTAGTCTACTTAATTACATTGGAATTCTGTTAACTTTATCTGTCATTTATTCTCATTTTGATATATATGGATTGTTATTTATATTCAACTACTTACTGGCTTATCATAACCTCACTTAAATATACTTGGTGTTGTAGGTATGGTGCCGCGGAGGAGGAATTTGAAACGGCAGCTGAGGAGCTGTAATACGTAGGCGAGTAGACATTTGATGATGTCATTTAGACATATGTTTATGCTCGAGTTGCGTATGGCATTTTGGGAGCAAGAGTGTGTTTCTTTTATATTTTTTGATGATGATGATTGTATTTTGTGTATCTTTTGGGAACACTGACATTGTTTTTGTAGAGTTAGTGTTGGGTTATAACTAAAAACACTTTTAAAACTTTTGTATATATTGATATCTTAACTTTAATATGAATGTCTCTTTCGGAATTGTACTGTGTGATACCTATCTTTTTATTTATGTTTCATATCATATATTGCTATCGATAATTACCATAACCTTCTGCTGAATCATTCAAACACGTGTGATAAGTAATTACATCTTTACTGTGGAAACTTGTGGAAATCACACGTCAGTGCCTGCGCGCCGTGTACGGTCAGGATCATCCCCCATCAGATCTACAAGTGGCCCCCACTTGTTGGAGGTCCCGGGCTTTTTTTACATGAATGATTTACGTCTTAAAATACAATCACAGGGCTCAAAGTCAACAGGATGCCCCTCCCAAATTTTCTCCCTCGGGCGCAATGCAAGCCGGGTATTATTGAACACGGTCTGCAGCAACACCAAAGAAAAGAAGTGCCTAAATTAGCATTTGTCAAAGCAACAGAACTACCTTTGGTCAGAAAGTCAACTTTCCACTTAGTCCTTGGAACAACCACAAAAATATGATAAGAAAAACATATATATATATATATATATATATATGGAGAATATTCAAATGAGAACTAGTTCTCACATATTATATGAGAACTTTTTTGTGGAGCCCAACTAGCAATACATCTAAAACTAATAACCAATAGAGAATCCCTTGATAGTCACAATCCCAAAGATCGGCACACATCCGAATGGATTGAACCGTTGGATCGAGGGTTAAATATTTTTTTGAATATGAAGTTATTAAACTTGTGGGTCATGAATGATGGGGTTAGGGGCATTGGTTTGGGGTCAAACTTGATAGATGGGGTGGTCTCATATAGATCTTTCCATCTCCCCTGTTTCCATCCCCAAATGGGGCCCCACAAAAAAGTTCTCACATAATATGTGAGAACAATTCCCACCCGAATATTACCTTATATATATATGAGAAATATTCAAGTAAAAATCAGTTCTCACATATAATATGAGAATTTCTTTTTATGGGGACCAATTATGGGCCCCATTTGGGGATGAGACTAGTGGGGATGGAAAGATCTGTGTGAAACCACCCCAAGTTTCAAGTTTGACCCCAAACCCATCCCCCTATCTTCTTCATCCATTGCCTACAAGTTTAATTACTTCATATTAAAAAAAATATTTAACCCTCGATCCAACGATTCAGTCCATTCGGATGTGTACCAATCATTGGGACTAGTGACTATCAAGAGGTTCTCTATTGGTTGTTAGGTTTGAATGGATTGCTGGTTGGGCCCCGTAAAAAAATTCTTATATAATAGGTGAGAATTAGTTCTCCCTTAAATATTTCCCTATATATATTATACGTCGATTCAAAAGATTACCGACAAGAGTCCACACAAAGGACAGTGAAAATTTTAGTCTCAACACCTACACAAAGTTTGACCCTAAGGCACTCGTCCAAAAATCCTGCATTGAAGAAAATGCCCTATATATGTTTAACCATACTACGAAAGCCCTAGCCCATAAATTCAGGGTCGGACCCGGGAAATGCAAACGAAAGAAATATGGGGGGGGGGGGGGGGGGGGGGGGGGGGGGTTTGGAAAAATACATTATTTAGGATGGCGTTTGGAAAAATAAGTCAAAATACAATAATATGTGTATACACTACACCAAAAACGGGAAATTGGAACGGATTTCCGTTCCTGATTCGCCCGTTCCTAATCTGTTAAACCGTTCCAAAACCGTTCCAATTTCCTATTTTTGGAACGGATTAACGGATTAGGAACGGAAAACAGGAAATTGGAACGCATTACCGTTCCTAATCCGTCCGTTCCTAATCCGTTAAACCGTTCCAAAAGCGTTCCAAATTTCCGTTTTTGGTGTAGTGATAGTATGCTTCCTGGCTAACAAAGGGCTGCACTCCGGAGCTAACATCTGAAATCCACAGCCCTAGACACATAGTTTGGGCATAAGATTTAAGAAAGCCCAATAATGAAATGGCTAATGAGTGAAAACACTGGATTATTGTGTATAGTCTCAATTTAACTACCTTACAGATCATTCTGAATTCTTCTTAAACAACTGCAACTGCAAACCACAACCACACAATGTCCTCACACAGAATAAAACTCGTTAGGTTTAGTTTGATAGGTGGAATAGGAAGAATGGAGCCAATCCAATTCTTACCCATTTATTAATTGGGTAACTAATGTCAACCCAAGGCGAAAATCAACTGAACCCTCAATTACCGGATATGTTTTGAGTTGAGTTAGTGGGTTGAGTCAAGAATTGCTGCCCTTGTTATAAAAAACTATGATGCATAAGGGCCATGCTTGGAAATCACTGTTTATGAAGCAAAAGAAGAATTCACCCACCAAACTATTACATGACGGCCATGCTTGGAAACCGTGGTTTAAAAAGTTAAAAAAAAAAAAAAAAAAAGAAAGAAAGAAAATTTCTCTCTTAAGTATGAAGAACCACCTGTGTATTTGTAAAATGAATTTTGATAGAAAGACAATAATTTAACAAATTACAAAAGTTAGGAACTACAAAGTAATTCTCAATATTAATATATGGACTTTTAAATTATTATTCAAAAAACTGAGAGTACAGAATACATCCCCATAATTGAAACAGTACGTACACAAAGATCATTTATGTAGAGCCCATCACCTGTTAAAGAAGGCAAAGTGACATTGCACATATAATATAATAAGAGGTGTATGCGGCCCCTTACTCAAATGGTAAGGAGCAGTTGCCACCCTGGATATGCCCCTTCTTCCTTTGTACGTAGGTTTTCTTTCCACATGTGTGGCCCTTTTCCTGTGTGTATGGGCTTACTTTCCCACTTGAGTGGGCTGCCTTCCTGCATGTGGAGTCTTTTGGGTCTCAGTCCCCTAAGCCCCCTAAGCTGGAGTAACAAAAAAAGAAGTCAAGTTTAAACAAAGGAAAATCGAGACTTGTCTAAACCTAAAATGTTGGGTTTCTAACTGAAATTAGACAAAGGATTTGTTGTTTAATTGTTCTTATTAAGTTTTTAATTTTATAACCAATGTTCCCTCAAAGGCGCTAAAAATGCAGTATTAAGAGGCAATGATACAAAATGGTCTATTAGGTAATCTCTCCTCTGAAATAGAATGATTGCCCACTTATGGCTAAAGTAAATTTTCTTTTTTTTTTAACCCATGCCAAGAGGGCTAGGACTTAATTGAGAGCCCACACACACACGGAAAGCCAGCTCACTTAAGTGGGAAAGGAGCCTACATACGAAAAAGAAAGCATACACATATGGGAAGAAAGCCCGCACATGCATTAAGAGGTAGTGTACCCAATGTTAAAACAGTGGGCAGCAAACAGCCACTCCTTACAGCTCGTTCTCCTCTTCAGTAGTCCTTCCGTAAAACCCCCTTCCTTTTACCATGAAATCGTATAAATTCATTACGGAGGAGGTAAATGGGCCCTATGTTTCGAGAAGAAATAATTACGCTATGATATCACAAAATCCCCCTTTAATGGATTTCTTAAGTCTATACCCATGTTTGTAAGAAGAACTCATTTCTGAAAGTAACTTCATGATAAAACAAATCATCGATTTGCACAAGTAGATTGTATAAATACGAAGAATACAAAACAAAGATCAAATATCTTATTCCAATACTGTCAACCTGCCTCAATTTTAGAAGAAGTCAGTTTACACTATGTTTCTTCAGATATTTTTGTCACCAAACCAATAAGAGACTACAAAAATCAATTGAGAGAGAGAGAGAGAGAGAGCGCCCCCCCCCCACCGCCACCCAAAAAAAGAAGAAGAAAAGAAACAGAAAAGAAAAAAGAAGAAAGAAGAAAGAAGAAAGAAAAGAAGGTGGAGAAAGAATGCCTGGCTTTCCCATGTACGCCATCAATGGTTTAATGAATCCCTCTCATAAAACCGATTTCATCGAAAGGAATTCCTCATCAGGAAATGGAGGAAGATGGGCAAACGTACGTCTAAGATCCCATGAAATCTCTAGGAGATGTCTCATGTAGTTGTAGAATAGAAGACTCTTTGTTGTTTCTCTTCCTCTTCTTCTTCTTCTTCTTCATGTTATGGTACTTCTTGTGATGGAAAGTATGGAAAATATAACAGAAGGGTCTTGTGGTTTTGGTCTTTGTGTGTGTGAGAGAGAGAGAGAGAGAGAGATTTTCAAGGGTTCTATTGTCTGGGTGAGGACATGAGAGAGACATCCTGAAATAAATATATACATAGTTACAAAGGAAAGAGGAGTTTTAATTGGAGGGGATAGTCAATAAAGAGGAGTGATGTTAGTGTTCTCTCCAAGATGATGTGGGAGACTGTTTTGTGTTCATTTTCATGGGTTGGTTTGGTGGGCCCCACAACGCATTTTCGCTTCGCACGTTTGGCCGGTCTATTTGTCTTCCCTTGCCACCCTTAGTCAATGGTCTTTGGGGGCTTTTAGGTGGAGGAAAGCATCCTAACACCACCACATGCATGTAACAACATATATTCTATATAATCTATTGTTGGCATATAGCTGTAAACGGGTAAAGTTGGACCCAGTGTCAGGTTTTTTTTTTTTAAACTCGCTGACTAGATTCTCGAATAGACGGACGCAAATTGAAAATAGCTATTTGGGACCAATATTTGGAGGAATATTTATTTTGAGTTAAGGTTCATGGCTACCGCGTGGCCGGTGATCAAACTTTGAAGTTTTTACTGATTAAAAAACCCCATGAACTTGAGAAAAACAGTAGAAAGCTTAAATACTTCATAACAACAATGGGTTATGGAATAATCCAACATTACGTGATATTACAAAAAATCTAAGACGCAAATATCACAAAAAAAGGACATTTTTGACATGTAATCCTGAATAAGGACAAATTTATCAAGAAAAGAAAAATGGCAGGAAGCTCTTTATTGTCATTATGAAATATTAGGCCCTCCGTTGTTTTTTATGGACTTTAAGGGGTTCATTTTTTTTTTTTTTTATAGTAAAAAACCCTAAAACGTACCTTTAGTCATAGTGGGTTTCATCATCTGCAGTACTAGGATAATAGTCATGTGTAATCATAATTCATTTGATCATCTCTCGCACTATGGTGTTAATCAAAATGGGCTGCTAACCCAACACACTTATGAGTGAGTAGTGTTGGCACCTTAGTTTCAACATGTTCAATGATCATCCCTTGTTTTTCGAGTTAAGAGTATCACTATCACTCCTTGCCCATTATCCCTACATAGAAAAAAAGAAAAGAAAAAAAGAAACTGAAGATATCCAATGACAGAGTAAAATGAAGGTTACAAAATGGAAATAAAATAAAACATAATAAATGGCAGCCCCCACCCTCTGATCAAGTCATGCTTGTTTATTTATCAAAAGGTGAAAATCAAAATCAATCTTGCTCATAAAGAAGAGCCTGCATATGCGGTATAAAATAAATGTCTGAAAATTACTAATCATTTAAAAACAGCATCTACTTGTAACATTAAGTGGTTCTGAACGACGGCATCATGATATTTGTATGATGCTACAATACAATGCCTGGCTATGAAAACAGTGGCGTAAAGAAAACGGGAAAAAAGAACATGTAGAGTGCAAATCATTGCTGTTCAGAGTGCAAAAGCAATAGTTGATAAGCATTAAGAGCGCTTCTGCTTTCATAGAGCAGAATGCTGGGTGATTAAGTTCTTCTGATAGCAGTCTTTAGTAGCCCTTAACTGCAACGGGCAAATGCCATGATTCAAATAGCTTTTAACGCAGTCATGGATTTTATTTACCAAAAAAACACAGTGATGGGTTTAACCCGCTCTCCGTGCTTGGGCTGTTGACTTGGTCAACGGCCCGGTCTGGCAGTCCCCAGCTGGCCGTGCTGGGCCAGGGTTGCCAGGCCTGAAGCCCGGCCCGGCCCGAATAAAATTGGTGCCGTGCTGGGCCAGGCCCCCAAGCCCGCGGGGGGCCCAACCTGGCATGAGGAGGGCCCAATAGTCTCATTTTTTCAAACCGCCCCCCCGCCCCCCCTCCCCTCAAAATTCAATTTCTCTTATATGTTTTATGGGTTTTGTATTATATGTTTTCTTATAGAGGGGATTTGTGTTCCCATGTAATTGATTGGTGTAAATTTCTCTAAATAATGGATGTGTGTAAAAAAGGGGTGCCTTTTAGGAAAATAAAATGATGCAAAGTAAATATATATGAAAGTATATATGCATATCATATTGCCACAGTGTTACTTTTTACCAGTGTGATGTTCTGGGAACATAGGTACTTGCATGAAACTGTGCATTCTGGATTTGGCCTGCAACACTATTATTAGCTGTGAAGGTTGATATGAGAAGCATTTTGTTGATCATGGATCAGGAATAACTTTTTTTTTAAACTTTATCGACGAATTTCCTCAAATTTCAATATTATTTTTTTCATTGGTCATGGGTAGCATGGCCTTGATAATTATTGAAAAAAAACTAAAAAGAAAAAATAAAAAGAAAAGGGGAGGGGGATCTGTGGGCCCCCCATGGGCTGCACGGCCCAGGCCTAACTGGGGCTCGGCCCAGCATGGCACAACCAGGGCCCTGCTGGGCTGACCCCCAAGAGGTTGGGCCCGGCCAGGCACGGCCCGCCCCGCATATGAGACACAAGCCGCGCTGGCCTGGCCAGGGCACGATTGGGCCAGGTCATGGGTGGGCCATGCCGGAGATTTTCACCCCTACTCTAGAGCTTGTTTGTGCAATGCCTTTTGTCCGAGGGAGGGTTAGTCGGTTAGACATGGATTTGCATAGGAAATTCCAACAAAATAGAGATTTTAGGTGGACAGTTTTGCTGTTCTCAAAAACCAAAAATAGAATCCCGCGGAAAACACCTTAAACGACATATACTTAAAGCACATGTGGAACCACCAATTACTGCCGCCTAGTAATCTGATCAGCACCTAGAACATGTTGTAAAGTATTTATGCCGCCTCTACTAATGCATCAAGGTTTTGGTTGGATTAGTTAGCGGAGGAAACTTAATATGGTCTTAGTGTCAATCGGCCGAGAGTTCAAACCCCAGGAAGAGCAATTCAACATTGAAATATGCTCGTTATAAAATGCGCGCCGACCAGGTTCCACTTAATGGGGAGTGTTGAAAGTATTTTCACTGCCTCTACTAATCCTTTGAGATTTTGGTAGGATTGGTTAGTAGAAGAAATTTAATAGAAATCAGATACATGTAATAAAAGTTGTAATATGAAGACTTAAGTGTTGTTGTTGGGGTTCCCTGATGATTTGAATTACCTTGTGAGATTTTAGGATTTTCCCATATGAGCTCTTACCACTTGATAATGTATATAAGTTAGGTTTCCACCATCCAAGTTATAACTTTAATTTAAACATAAGTAGAATATCCAAATATGCTTGAATCAAGATTTGTTAGCTAGTAAGCACCTTCCGCTCTGTAAGACCCCAACCCCTAATAATGTATTTAACACTAATTAAATTTGACTTTTAATGATTAAGTGTATTTAGATGTTAATTCACTAAGTTTACACGTTACGATAGAGTCTGAGAAGTGTTGGGAAATTTTGAGAGCTTTTGGAACTAGCTTAGTACCTTTAGGACTTGGAATTATGAAAATTGTTAATGGTGTTTTGGAAATTTCAAAGAAATATCAATTTAGGTTCAGGGGGCAATTTAGGTTTGCCGGACAGATGAAATTATTCCGAGAAACCTTCATGTTCAACTTATGGCCATTCGATGTCCTAAAACCCTTCGTTCCTTAGTATTGTCTTCAAGCTGGGGCATAGTCTTCATTTCAGAAAAAGATGAGTTATAGCTTGGAGCATCGAAAAATATTGTTCTTTCGCTCATTAGTGAGATAAAGTATTTTTAAGAAACTTCCGCTCTTGGTCCACACCCATTGACGTCTGAAGACCTTTGTTTCACCAAATTGCTTTTTACCCACCTTAATGGCAAACTTGTAATTACCCAAAGTCCACCTTTATAAAAGGGAGCCAAGTCTCGGCCATTTATCTCTCCTCTTATTTCTTCTCTGCTTCACTCGTTTTCCTTGCATCTTAGAGCTTGATTCTCCCATACCTTGAGCTTTTAATCTCCTTTCGCTTAGCCAATCGCGCCAAAGTACTTGCGGTATCCCCATCTCTCTACCAGTAGATTTCTATGCATTTCTGTCAGTGGGACACCCCTTTACCGTCGATTATAGGCCCATTAGGGCATCTAGAGGTAAGCTCTTAAAACCATTATACATATGTTAGCTAAGGGGAGTATTTTAACGGTTGACCCCTATTTGTAGGACCTCATTCCAAGCCTTCATTTGGTTTTGGATTTTTAGGCTTCTTTGGATCGTATAGGGGTTTTCTATGGTGGGATTTGATCTCATTGAAATTGAGAGTTTTGATAGCAAGTGCTCAATTTAAATTTCATTTCTTTCATGCAAGTTACCTCGATGATTCCTTGAAATTCCATGTTACGTTAGTATTTGTTAAGCTAATGCAAATGATGTGTTTTTAAATTGAAAACGATGGGTCATGACTTCAGTAGATTGGTTTTAACAAACTTTAAATGTATGCAAAGGATTTAGGAAAGATGGACCTAAGAAGGGAAGAAAAATACAAAAATGTCCCAATCCAGAACTTTGTCCATACATTGAATATTGTCTGATTTGACATGGACCCTAAGGGCCATGTTTGACCAACATATAGTCCGACATGGCCCCCCAGGGTCCCATGTCTGACAAACAGAGACAGTCCCTTTTGGGCCTTGTCTTCTTGCTGTTTGGACCCCTTCCTTTTCACATCTTTCCTTGATGTTTTGGGGAATTGTGAACCATTTCCAGGATCAATATTTCCCCCCAATAATTGATAAATTAGTGGAATCAAAACCTGGTTCTCCGCGGAAGAACCTTAGACTTAAAAGGTCACCTTAAACTTTGAACTCACTTATTGCTCGTGACCGAGATCAATGGGAAGTGCATGTTTGAGCGGGTTTTAACGCCCGAGGATTGTCCAGAGACTTGTTCAACACATTACTAAGTATTGCATACGTGGACTTAAAGGTTTGGGATGCCGATCAACCTTAGACGCACCAAAGGACTTATGAGTCCCGTCATGTGGACCCTTAGGATATAGAGTTAAATAGTATTGCTTTGGCTTGTCAATGGCGATCTAAGACCTAGGAAGGTATTTTGCAATGGTTCTTTGATTGTTAGCTAGCTTGGTATCAATCAAAACATGATTTACTTGTCTATTTGCATGGATACGTGTGCTTTTCTTGATTCTTAGGTGTGTAACCATTGTCCTATCTTTGCCTTAACTGTAAGGTTCCTGGCCTTACTAGTGTGTTTAGACTCAAAATTCGTACGTTTAGTCTAACTAATTTTCATTTTAGTTAATTAAGTGGGTTTAGTGCATGAACGAGTTAGTTTTTTTACTAGGACGATGTTTGCAAAGTTTTGTACAATTATGAGCGCGTTTAGCAGTAGTAGGGGTAGTTTTCGGTTTAGGGAAAATTGAGTAGATTTTCTTCAAAATTTCAATTTTCTCCGAATTTCGGTTTGTTGGAAAGGTCTCGTTTTGCTCGTCGATTTTCTCTTTTGAAGCATCGCGATTTGATACCTCTATGTCCATCAAAATCGTTGTTCTTTTGTCGTTTTGCTGAGTTTGGCCAAAATTGTAAAATTATGGAAATACCATGCTTATCTTATATAAGTCCATTGTCTATCCCCTCTCGCTTCTTTCTTTCTTTCTTCCATTCATTTCAATTTCATTTGAGCATTGCCGGAGCTCATCTCCTTCCTCCTTCCTTTTGCATGTGACATCTAGAGGTGAAATCTCAAGCAACCAAGCCACCCATCTTCTTCCTCTTCCTTCCCTCAACCTATAGACCCCAAATTGGTGAGCTTTTCTCCATCTCTACTTCCCTAAATTCCTTCTTAGCTACCGTTACGGTGTTGTATATCATTGAATCCACTCCTTTCTTTTTCTCGATGTTGTAGGAGTGGTAGAGAGAGGTTTGGTAGAGAGGGTTTGGTTGGTGAGTGTGGATTGGAGTCTTCTTCTCCAATTTTCCAAAATCTCATCTCATTTACCAGAGGTAAGTAGAATATTTTTGTATGATGAATTGCATGTACTTGTTAATGACTCCTTGAGGTATAATTGTTTACAGATCTTGAATTACCAAGCTTGATCATGCTAAAATGAAACATTCACATGCTGATAAGGGTGGTAATGGTGATTTACCTCAATTGGATGGAATGGGTTGGTTTGATGGTGGATGGTGGATGTTTAAATGCTGTTGGAATGAGATTTCTGAAGCTATGCAGGTTGAGCCTTGGATTTGAATGAGAACAGCTTCAAAAATTGATTTCTGGGAAAGTTCAGTTACCTCACAATTGACCCGCGGATAACCGTTGTCTGCCACCTACAACCAAGAATCAAGCCTGGGTTCTTGTGGTGAGATAGGGGTTTGGGTGAGGTTCACTCTTCAACCCTGAACGAGCAACAGTGTTAGAAGAAACAACATTGGTGCAGCTGCCGCTGTCTATGATGAGCTTACAACTTCTTCCATTACACTTCAGATATGTATGGAAGATGGCAGTCTGCCACCCATCATCATCCTGCTGCATGGCTAGTGCACACCTGACCACTGGCATTTGGGTCCTCTCATGGGCACTCTGGTTCACTCTCTCCTCCTTAGTTTGATAGGCAGGGAGAAACCTAAGGAAGGAGATGTGGTCCTTGGAATCCCCACAATCATCATCGGATGGGACAAAGTCAGGAACATAGTTATCCACATCCGAGTCACTATCATCCTGAACTTCTTCTATGAACTAATTCCTCGTGGGGCAAGTAGCAACAAGATGTCCATACCCCTGGCACCTATAACATTTGGTTTGAGAGGTTCTCCGGGAGTTTTCAGAAGGAACTCCTTTTCCTTTGGGGTCCCATAAAGTAGAATGATTATTGGTGGTCCCCTTCTGTTGAGGATTTCCTGAGCTATTTCTCGCATTCATAGGGTTAGCCCTAGGTTCCACATTGCGTGAATCTACCTTCTCAAGAAATTGAAACCTCACATATTGCTCTAGGTCTTGTACCTTCTCATACATCTCAGCAAGGGTTGTAACCCTATGCTGAATAAGCTCTTTTCTAATCTCAGGACGCAAGCTTGTCCTAAACTAAGTGTCACGCCTCGAAACCGAACTCCTGCAGCGGTCCGATCTCAGGAAGTGTGATTTTGGGGTTAGTAAAATTTTTTGCTTTCCCCAGGATCCGCGTGTGTGAGGATAACAAAATTCCATCACAATGGAACATTTCGCGGAAGCTTTCATGGCGTTGCGACCCGGAGCCCGTGGCCATCGGATTCTGTGTCGCACTCAACCTGTCAGCATAAAGCTGTTATAATAATATTCATACTCAGACTGGAATAAACATGATATTAAAATATAAAGAGCTGACAGTAATAGGATAATTCATTTCCCATAAATATTCAAGTTGTAAATTATATATGCATTAATTAACCACCCAAAGAAAAAGGCTAACAAAAGCCATCCAAGATAACTAACTAAACCAACGGCTACCCAAATTATGTGACGAACTCTAATGCCAAAATTGATGTCTACATGACATCGTCAGCGCAACCAACCTACTAAAATACAAGGCTCCGAATCCGCTGCACGCACTCTAACTCAGAACGAAGGACCTGCTACCTATGACACCAAATATAGAATATCAGACACAACGGTCTGGTAGGTGAATAAACCAGATAAAGCATACAAATGTTTATCAAATCATATTTAAAATCATAGGATGCATTTAAAACGAATACAAATACAAAGACGAATAAAATTAAGTAATTTCTATATAAAGAGGAAACTCACATTTAAAACATTCCAAACTGACTGATAAACAATCAAAATATTGGCAATCAACATTTAGCTATATTCTCCTATTATCGAAGTAACAAGAGCACACAAATAGAACTGTTGCCATACAAAATGGCTAGAGCAAAACGGTTGCCATACAAAATGGATGGAACAGAATCATTGCCATGCAAAATGGTCGGAGCAAAACCGTTGACATACAAAATGGCTGGAACAAACAAATAACTGTTGCCAAGGCCGGAGCAAACAAATAGAGGGTCCAAACTGCAATTGGTAAAGTATTTAAGGATCCTAAGCCGGGTGATCAATCCAACAAAGTGACCCAAGCTTAATGGTGTCAGTTCCAATCCAAATGATACGATCAAACCATCGAAAGGAACTTTAATCGATAAAAGTATAACTCTTAGCAAAATACAAACGAACAATACGAACAAATCAAACGAGTAGTTTTACCGATTATTCAAACGTGGCGAACCACTCAAATCCATAACCATACATATACCAAGACTGCATCATTTGATCCATTGTGGATTTGAAACTAGAATGTCGGATTTTCTACAATTAATTTGGTGCCCTGAAGGTAAACGACATTCCAAGTTCCAAGTACACATTATCAAGTCGAAGGCTCTTAGAATATTCCGGGTTTTCAATCTCATCAAAGTCTTGTAATTAGTTTTAAGTTCCCAAATTCGGTCAGCCCTCGATCACCTGTCAGCTAGCGAGGTGATGCAAGTCGGCTAACCGACAGCTGACCGACGGCTGATCGTCAGATCCCAAATCAGGAAAAAAATCGCATTCTGGAAATGGAACCGAAATGAGGTTCGGTCACCACTCGGTTAGCCATTGATTACTTGTTGGTTAACCGAAAGCTGACCGAAGGGCCTCCTGGTGAAAACACACTTCTGGAATTGCGATAGAGTTGTGGTCGGTCACCTGTCGGCTAGCCGAACTAGCGTTCGGTTGCCACTTCGGTTAACCGACACCTACCTGACTTTCTGCGTGCAGATTTCCTTCAAGTCAGATTTTCTGTTTCTCTCCTACATTCTTTTCCCCATTCATTCACTTACAACACCTGAACTCCTCATATAACTGAAATCACACCTCATTCAACCACAAACATACCAATCCATTCCATTTACCAAAATCTGATGTGAACATAGCTTTTCAATTCATCAAGAGTACAAAACTTTGAGGTATAAATGGTACAAATTCATAAGCTTTAATAGACAACAAAGTTCAGATTTTGCTAAAGTAACAACTTAAAGGAAACATAGCATAAACCAATACTGAGCCCATTCAAAAACCAAACCAATTAATTGTAGAGAAAACCATCATAGCATAAAAAATGTAAAGATACAAAATTTTAAGAGAAATCAACATTTAAATTGTATGCATCCCTTAATGTAATTTATTCACTTGCCTCAAGTCCAAATGGGTTCTAATTACTCCAAAGACCCTTCAACTTAGCCAAACTCTAATCCCACACGAAAAGCCCCATGAAAACATCTCAAAATTCACAAAAATTGGAAAACAAAGGAGTTATCCAAGAAGCTCCTTGCATGCATGATAAAAAGCTTTTAAAGGATGTAAGAAACCCATATCTAAGAGAAGAAAACAAGGCATTACCTGGAAGTACAAAGATCAGCAAGAAAAAGTTGAAGGAGAAGGTTGTTTCAGCAGAAATCTTTCAAAAAGGGTATCCTTGGAGAGCTAGAGATGAGAAGAGAATGATAGGGTTGGTTCTTCACTTTTGGTTCATTTTCATTGACATGCAAAGGGAGGAAGTTGAGAACAAGAGTAGAGAACTCCTCTGGTTCGTTGGTTTGGAGCTGAAACAAGAAGATGGAGAAGGAGAGTTCGATGTTTGTTTTTAAAGGTGGGTTGAGTTGAGTTGTGGGCCTCATTGCCTTAGAGTTTCAAAGGCTTAAAACTCCTATCTGTGGGTCCCGGATGAAGTTGACGAAGAAGAGAAAAATGATCGTCGAGAAATCTAGTTTTCAAAAACGTATATTTTCCTCATGATTTTCAAAATTTAAAATTTATGCACAGATTTGGTGTGAAAAGACAGATTTCCCCTTTTTTTCTTGAAAAACGCTACTCCTAGGGCTCGAATGCAAACGGAACAAACATAAAAGTTGTTGGGATCAAAATAACAAATCCAAAAATATCAAAACCGATATTTTTTCGAGGTCAAAGAACAAATTCCCACACTAACACACGTCACACAGGCCACCCTGGGCCTGGTCAAACTAAACTCAATGCTTTCAAAAATCTCTTTAAAGCCATAAAAATCCAGCCAAACTCACAAACGTAGCCAAACAACCTCTAATCTTACTTAAAATGCTAATCCACAACTAAGGCAGCACTAAACACGGAAATTACGGGTCGGGGTCTTACATTAAAAAAGAAGAGATGATAGATCCTCCCAGACATCATATCTAAGGTTAAGCTCTTTAAATTTCGTGAGGTACTCAGAGACAGTCATACTAACTTGTTGAAGGTTGCTCCTCTGATCGAGCAGTCTATCCCAATAGGATTGGGGAAGGTACTTGTCTTTAAGTCTTTCTTTCATCCTTTTCCACGTGTCAAAGATAGGGAGACCTAGATGCTGCTCATGCTGCTCATGGTGCTCTAAGTTGGTTCAAAATATTCTAGCCTGGGACACTAACTTCAAGGTAGCCAACTTAACCTTCCTTGCCTCTGACATCTCATACCACTTAAAATAATGGTCCATGTCAGAGAGCCAACACAAAAAGCATCTCTATTTTCTCTTTTTTACTCTCTCTCTCTCTCTCTCTCTCTATTTCAACATAGGGATCCTTTGGGTGAGTTTAGCTTTGTCATATAGGACATGAGGAGCAAACCCATCTCTTATGTGGTTCACCTTTTTCTATTTTGTACATCCCTATATTTGTTTTTCTCTTCATATTTTTTTCTAAGGTCCCCAACAATAGGCAGCCCTTTTTAGCTTGCTCGAATCTATTCAACGGTTTTGGTTGGCCTAACCATTCCGATGAATCAAGTAGGCTTACAAAGCTAAACTTCAGAAAGTCACCATATTTTGCCTGAAAAATCTCAAATTTGACACTAAAGCTTCCTATCCAAAATCTTGATAGATGCATACGTGTTTCAGTGAAAAACAGAGTTTAGTACTATTTTGATATATTCTAGAAAGATTGAACCTCCATTTTACTTCCTTCCAAACATTTCAAAATTCCGGATTTTTGAGCAATGTTGAATTTTATCCATTCATTTGTAATCTTCCTCTTTCTAAAAACAAAAACAAAAAAAAAAAAAAAAAAAGAAAAAGAAAAAGAAAAAGAAAATAAATCAATAGAGAAAAATGAAATTAGTCCACTCCGGACATACATGGGGGTCTTTTAACGTCAGATTACCAGACTGGTTGCTTACTGTGGCAATGGTTTAGTTCTGCCTTAGTAGGAATTCGTTCATCTCCCTACATGCGTTACCCATCTCAGACCAGATTTCTTTAGTTTAACTCGGCGGCTCCCGAACCAATAGTCTTCCTTGTAATCTCCTTGCCGAGGGAAAAAAATAATCTAGTGCACTTTTCCCATTTTCTCTCAAGATCGAATTGCAGTTTAATCCAGCACAATGGTAACAAAACCTATCCTCTTCGCTCTATGTTTAATGGCATAGAGGCTCTTCCCATCGAATGACAACGATTGTTTAACCTTCATTTCCTGATGGAAGGCCTTCCTTATTTTCATCATGATGATGAACTTGATGTCAGAAAGGACATCAACGTTGGACGCAAACTGTAGGCATTGACGAAAACTGGAAACCATGGGCTGCCTCCCAACAAGCACCAAGTTTAATGTCTTCAGTCGGGAAAAAACTTGGATTTTTTTTTTGAATTTTTTATGAATGAACGAAAAAATTCTCCTAAAATTTCTAAAATTTGGACAAGTCTACTTGTTCCTAACCTTAACCCTAAACTAGACATCATCCTCGATGTCACCAAACGCACTGACAAGAACTGGAAACCATTGGGCTGCCTCCCAACAAGGTCTAAGTTTAACGTCTTTAGCTGGAAAAAAACTTTATTATTATTTTTTTTTGGAAATTTCTATGAAAGAACGAAAAATTTGGCCTAAAATTCATAAAATTTGGACAAGTTTGCTTGTTCCTAACCCCAAACCTAAACAAGACAACATCCTCGATGTCATGCATGTAATGCGGAAAATGATGATGTAAGACAAGGAAAATTAAATTGCATGAGATAAAGGGAAAAAGTCACCTAATAATTTTATGTGGCGCTCCCTATCCAAATAATGACAAAACAATGACAAAAGGATAATCTAATAATGCACAAGAAGAAAAAGAAGACTGCCTACCTAACCTGGAATCCACCCGGATCCCAAACAAAATCTAAGACGACTTTCAAAATTGGGGTCAAAATCTCTCGCTTAGGTTGCCACATATTATGTTTCATGACTGGAGTTCAATTTAGTAAAGCATTATGCTTCTCAATGTGGTCATGTATGTCAAAATCATTTCCACCATGCACAAGGCATTCCTCCAACGAATCCTCAGAAGCTATCTGTGGATCAACATTTTCCACCTTCTCGTGTAAGCAATTAACCCCACCTATCCTATCATTCTCGTCTTGAGGTTGCTTACTCGCATTAAATATGTGCAGTTAAACTGTCATGTTGCCAGACGAGATTTGCATGAATTCATTCCTACAATTGATTAATGTATTTGAGGTTGCTAGGAATGGTCTACCCAAAACGACTGCAAATTTGGCTACAGTCCCTGCCGGTGGGTTCTTGTCCAAAACTACAAAGTCCATAGGAAATGCAAATTCTCCATTTTTTTTTTCAAAACACCGTCCACTACCCTTTTGGGTATCTAATCAATGAATCAGCCAACTGGAGGGTCACATGAGTCTTCTTCAACTCCCCTAAGCCTAGTTCTTCGTATATGAAATACGAAAGAAGATTCACACTTGCACCCAAATCAAGTACAACATGCTAAATATGATGCCCCCCCTATCTGACATGAAATGGTAGGACATCCTGGGTCCTTGTATTTGATTAGGGTTGGATAAGAAATGATAGAGACAGCTTGCTTGGCCAATAAAGCTTTGTTGGGCACATTGGTGGTCCTTTTGAAGGTGCAAAGGTACTTTAGAAGCTTGGCATAAGTAGGAATTTGCAGAATTGCATCCAATAGTGGGATGTTCATCCTAACCTATTTGAAAACTTCAAACATTTTGTTTAACTGGGCACTAGACTTGGTTGGACCTAACCATTGAGGGTACGGAGCTTTAGGAATGTAGGTCCTATGAGGTAGATCACTAGGCGATGGGTCTCCTATGGTAGTGCTAGGCTCCGTGATGGGCTCCTTTTCCTTTGGTTCAACTAATGGTTCATCCTCACCTTTTTCTAAGTCCACACTCTCCTTAGTTATCTCAGAATTCTCAGCTTCCTGAGGCATCTCTAATTTGTTGTCAATCTGTCTACCTGTCCTAAGGGTAATTATGGATTTGACATGCTCATGGCCTTTCTCTTTGGTATCATGAATAATTTGGCCTTTGGGATTGAGTTCTAGTTGATTAGGGAAGGTTCCTTTGTCTCTTGCACTCAAAGAATTGGCCAGTTGGCCCATTTGGTATTCCAAGTTAGCAAGGGTATGTGATGGACCCGGCCCTTGCCTTCCTCCGCCCCGGGTCTGCCAGGGTTTAGCGGACGAAAAGTGGGCATCAATATTTTTTTATACGGGTATGCCAGATTTTCTATTTTACTTAGAATTTAGAAATGGTGACCTGGAGATCCACCTTCACAAGTAGAAAGGAAATCAATCTTTTTTCTAACTTTCCATTGCACATATATTTTTAAAAAAAGAGACAGATTTTGAATGCCGTGAAAGGCGATTTACTTTTGTTTGTCGTGAAAGGTGGTTTTGTGCCATAGGAGGCGATTTTGTACCGTGAAAGGCGATTTACAAATCTCATCAATAATGAAAGACAAGAATTGTGATATTTTTTTCCCTTTAAAAAAATACAAAATGCAACAGAAAAGTAAGAAAAGGAATCTAACTTCTCAGGAGATTGTGGGGGACTTGTTCAGATAGACGGTCGTGAGTCATGTATGGACTCTACCATCGTCCTTCAGATGAGAACACTTGATGCTTTGATTCTTTTGGCTTGGCTTGTACCTTAGATTTTTTAGATGACAAAGAACAGGGGGGGGGGGTCCTATATCCAATAAAAAGCCAGGTAGATGGGCTGGAAAGCCACATCTAGCCATGTTGGGTAGAAGGAGAGGGGACCTTGTTTGCGGGGGGGGGGGGGGGGGGGGGGGGGGGGGTGGTGGCCCCCAAGGGACTTCAATCACCTTGTGGTGTTTCTTGTAGCAGGGTTTCTTCAAAGTAGTGGAGCTTCTTTGCGTAGAGATTTCTTCGGGAATTTTCTTGTATTTTTCTGGACAATTTCGGATGATTTTTTTTTTTTTACCCTTTCTCCTTGGAATGACCGCCTATTTATAGGCCTTTGGTAGCCATTTAGGAGGGTTTATGGGCTTTAATTGTCATAAAGCCACATAAAGGGAGGAGTTATAAGTTTTAATTCATTTGTTTTGTAACTCCTTTTCCTTAGCTTCTAATTGGCCGGTGAAGAGTTAAGAGCATTTAATTGCTTTTAATCTCCATTATGGGAGGAGTTTCATGGTTTAAATGCCATGAATCCTTTGACTTGTAACTCCCATTTCCTTGGTTCTGATTGGGCCGTCCAAAATAATGAGTTAATGACCATAATAAGTTGCCATAAACGAGTCAATTAACAACATTAAGTGGTCGCTAAGTTGCTCGAAGAGTCGCGGGCCGCGCCGCATTTTTTGAAATTCTTCTTGCGATGATCGCTAATGGATCCACATGTTATTTGATGTTGGATGGCGAAGCAACTTTAGACATTGGGTGACACCAATGGGCAGGCAACATCTGTCCAGTCAATTTCTCGATCGGTTGGGCAGAAAGTGTGCTTTCTTAGTTGGCCGGTTGGTGATTTCGAAGCGTCGGATGATGATTTCATGATTTCGGTGGCGGGATTCGTAATGTTGACGAAGATCGACAGATATTGTGCTAAAAAAATCATATTTTGGAAAAATAGCAGGGGCCAAATGACTCGAAATGAGAAAAGGGATGGAAAAAAACGCCATTTCGGCTGAAATCCGGAGACCCGGATTTCCAAGGTTGCCGGCGACCATGGGGACTTTTCCCCTTTCGGTCGTCGTTTCTCGGCCCTTTTTCTGGCTTTTTTGGTTTTTCTTTATCTTGTATTTTTCTTGACATTTTCCTCACTTATTGACTTGATTCTCCTGAAGCAAACTTGACGAGAAGCCATGCAAATCAGAACACAAAGTTTCCTATTTTTTTGGAAAAGCCGAAGACTTTGCATCCGATTTTCCGTCAAGAGTCGAAACTAGGTCAAATGATGTCGGAATGACCTGAAACTTGAGGTGAAGCTTCCTGAGCAATAGATAGGACCAACCATGGGCTTTTATTTGAGTTTTGAAGCTGTTTGGGGTCCCGTCGATGCTAGACTTTATTTCACCACGAGGAAGATGTCGAGCTTTGATGTACGGTCATCCGATGTCCGATTGATTTGAAATTTGACAGGGAGCCTATTGGAATCATTTTGAGACTATCCATTAGCTCTGATTTGGATGCCATGATCCCAGGGAGCTCTGCTGCCGGGAGGCTTGATTTTGCTTCCGAGTATCAAAGTTAGGTCAAACGTTGTTGGAATGACCTAAAATTTGACGTGCAGCGCTTTGGAAGCATGTAGAAGCTACCCATGTTCTTTGTTTGATGAGTGATGGCCTCAGTAGTTCTCACCGCCGAGAGGTTTGATTTTGTTGCTCGGGGTTTAATGGAGGGTCAAACGGTGTCGGTTTGATTTGAATTCGACATGGAGCCTCTTGGAGGTATTTTGAGACCATCCATAGGCTCTGATTGAAGCTTTGATGTCATCAACACTGTCGCCGCCGGGAGAGCTGACTTTGCTGCGGCTGTTTTATTTTTGGGCCAAACGATGTAGGAATGGCCTGAAACTTGATGTAGGGCCTCCTAGTGGCATTTTGAGGCCAGCTATGTGCTTTGTTTTGTGTGTCAGGGTCTCTGGCTTCACCGTCGCCGGAAGCTCCTACTTAGCTGTTGGAGGAGTGAAGTTAGGCCTAATGGTGCTGAAATGACTTGAAACTTCATGTGTACCCCTGTTTTGGCTATTTTGACGGATCTTATAGTTTTTGTTTGATTTTGACAGGATTTGATGCTTGAAGCAGTTTTGCCTGTTTGTAGTAGAATACGACTCCATGTAGCTTTTGATGTTGGAGAGGCAAAGTTACATTTTTGGTGTCAACAAATGCCCCCTAGAGGTACAACGACAATAGCTTTTGCAATTGATGTTCCTCGAAGAAAACTTTGAAGGAGAGCTTCTGACTTGACCAAGAGTCTCTGAGCATTTTTCTTTTGATAGAGTAGCCTTTTGAGTTTCCAAGGGGATTTTATTGTAGTGAGAGAGATCATGTACCGTCTCAAAGCAAAGTTTTGAAAATGACATTTGGATTGGGTTTTTGGGTTTTGGATTTTTTCTTTTTGACCTTGTGAATGTAAAGGCTTTATGTGACGCATCAGGCGGTCAAGAAAGTTTTTGGTTTTTGACCTTGTGACTTAACAAGCTGTATGTGGCAGGTTAGGGGGTCGGGTTTTGGATTTTGATTTTGGTCTTATGACCTAACAAGCTGTACGTGGAAAGTTAGGAGACCAGGATTTGGTTTTTTATTTTGGCCTTGTGACCTAACAAGTTGTATGTGGCAAGTTAGGAGACCATGGTTAGGTTTTTGGTAACTCTTTGGGACAATTTTGGGTCCATTGGAGTGGTTTGGTTTTTTTGTGGAATGTCTATTTTCAAGGTTTTGGCTTAATTTGTTCATGAGGTGGGATGGTTTGAATTTTTGGAAACTCATGAGGCTTGAATTTTTTTTGTATGGTCTAATTGACTCAAAAGAGGCATGGAACAATTTTTGTATGCTCTTGGTAAGAGAAATTTTGACTAAAAGCCACTTTTAGTGCCTAGGCGGTCAAACCTGGCTAACCCATGGGACCTTAAGTTTTGAAGATGGCTTAGATCTCATGTGGTGTCATTTTTGTGAAGAATATCTAAAAATATCTTTTTTTGGGTAGAGAATATCTAAAATGATCTTTACTTGGAGAAGATATCTCAAGTTTCCTTGATTTTGAGAGACATTTTCTCAAAGCATCTTTCTTTTTGGGAGAAAGTCTTTCACTTTCCCTTTCTTTTTGGAGAGAATTTCTCAAAGAATCTTCTCTTTATGAGAGAATATCTCAAATCTCCTTTCTTTTGGGAAGGTGGCTAATTTGTAGCACTTACCTCCTTGCTTTTCTCCTTGTTTCCTCTTTTAGTTTGCTCTCTTCTATAAAAGCAAAGGAAATTGGATCTCTTGTTCTTATTGCTTTCTTTTTTGTAAAATCCTCCAAGAGTGCGCCAAGATCAAGAACCCTTTTTCTTCAAGGATCTTCAAGTTCTTCTTCTTCCTCCTTCATGGCTTCAAGTAAGTTTTCTTCCTTCTTAAGAAATTCCATGTAGAAGTAGGAAAAAAGTTTCTTTCTTTTCTTTTCTTTTTTTTTTCTTTCTTTTTTTTTCTTTCTTTTTCACGTGTTTCCTTCTTTTCTTTTTTTTTTTACACATTATTTTTTCTTTCTTTCCCCTTTTTTTTTTTCACATGCTTCTCTTTTCTTTTTTTTTTCTTTCTTTGTTTTTTTGTCTCACGTTTTTTTTTCTTTTCACCATTTTTTTCTCTCTTTCTTTTTCTTGGCTGTATGGACAGGTCCGTATGGACCTAGTCGTACTGCCACGTGGCACTGGGCCGGCCAGCCTAGAAATTTTTTTTTCTTGAAAGGGGTTCTTTTTTTTTTTTTTTTTCTTTCCCCCTTTTTTGCTCACCATGATAATCTGGTTTATGCAATCCAAGATGTTCATGCATTTGTTTTTTTGATGCATTAAGATAAAAGGCTAGAGTTTCTAGGTCAAGTCACCATGAATTTTGACTTGGACAAAGTTTGATTGGTTTTGACCAAGTTGGGTTGGAATTGATCAAACTTTTGTCAATGTTTTCCTAGCATCTAATGCATGATGATTTTCTTTTATACATGATTTTTGGTAAATTGGTTTGGAAGCATGATGATGATGGACACCTGGAAATCTTTTGAAGGCCTTGGAATTTGGAGCTCGCAGCAATGTTGAGCCCTTCCTTAGTCTTGCGGGGGTTTTGAGGAGCTTTGCAAGGTTTGGAGTTTGGAGCTCGCAGCAATGTTAAGCTTTTTTTCCAATTTTGCGGAGGTTTGAGAAGACTGGCTTGATTTCGCAGCAATGTTTGAGTTCGAGCATTCTTTAAGAATCCTCCATTGATGATGAGCTCGCAGCAATGTTGAGCTCGTATTCATATTTCCTATCTTTTTCGGGGTGTTTCCCTTTTCTTCGTAATTGCCCCGGAACCATGCCAAAATTTCGCTAGGATTTTTTTAGCAAAATCCTGTCATTTTGATGATTGGTTTCTTCTTTTCCATCCTTTGCAGGTAGTTGCTCCAGAACGAACAAGGGTAAGGGTCCTGTTATTGATGTGCCTCGTCGGTTTGCTAGATCTTCCAATGCAGCTGTACAGCAGGCCCGGGAGAAGGTCCAATATGTGGAGAGGAACTTGGAAGAGTGTGACTCGCTCAACCGAGATGAGATGAGGCAACGTTTGATCGCCCTCAAGGATGAGGAGCTCAGGTTTTTGTACTTTCAGCTCGTCGCCTTCTACGTTTTTCTGAAGGAGAAGGAGGGCTCGAAAGTTAGGTGTAGCAGTTGGAAGAATCTTAGCTCTTTGTACCCTAACTTCTTTAATGACAAAAAGTCTTTTGAGAGTCTGACCCAGGAAGCCAGGGCTAAAACTTTGGGTTCGAAGAAGATCTCCGTCATGCAAGAAAATTTAAAAGAATTCTTCGCAAGTAGAAACGTCATTTATTCTGACATTGCGCTACGGAGAGATCTCGCTATTTACCTCACTTATTTGCTAGGTGAGGCTATTTTTACTGGAGGAGGTGGAACGCACATCAGGCAGCATTGCATTTTTTCGGCTTGTCAGATGGCATTTAGAGAGTGGGGCTTGCTTTGGTGCCTGCTCTTTACTCCTATTTGTGCACCGAACTGCAGGCTGCTGCTTTCCTGGTTTGGCTTGGGCTTCCCATGAACAGGGTGTTTTCAGCCCATATCTTCTATTCGTGGTATGTATACCACTGTCCTAGTTTCCACACATTGGGTGCTGCACAGGATGATGACCCATTCATGATTTGGTTGACTAGAGGGACATCCTTTTTCGAATCTCTTTTATCTGCCTGTTTAAGGATCCGACGGTTTAGGGATGTCGAGATTGGGCAGTCTTCGGTGAAGCTTTCTCTGGATTTATGGAAGAAGGCTTTTGATTTTGGTGTCTCCCGTGATTCGACCAGGGCAGGGTTGGGGAGACACTATTCTTTGATCAACGCAGAGAAAGCGTGGCTTTTCAACATACGTGTTGGTACGATGGTGTACCGTAGACATCTTTTTATCGACATCCAGCCGTATGTCCCCTCGCATTTTGCCTTGCAGTTGGGCTTCTCTTAAGGCGTTGTTGGAGCGCCTTCGAGTAAGGTGAAGCGCTTTGGAGGTTTGCAGGACGGGAGGAATGTATGGGTTTTTTATAGTGCGAAGGACACTACCGCCACGATTTCCTATCCTGAGCTGCCCACGAACTTGGATTTGCTCGAGTGAACCCCTCCCATAGAACCCTTCGCTCGAGCGAACTTCTGGTCCGCTCGAGCCAACCGTCTGTCAGAACTGGAATGGTGTTGGGGACTTGGAAATGATGTTCTATTAGTTAGGAAATGTTTGTTTGAGGCCCCAATGCAACGGGGAGACCCGAAAAGTGATGAATGGAGCCGGTTGAGAAAGAAAACATCATGGAGATATATTGAGGACTCTTTTGACTTACCAAAGTGTATGGAGCACTTGGAATACCGTGATCTTCAGGAGTGCCAAGCCCATAACATTGTTTGACATACGAGTGTCCTATACACCTTGATTTAGACCATTAGGCCTAAATGTATGGTCTGGAATTTAAAGAAATCCATTGTGTTCTCTCCCACTCGAATTTCACATGTTTTTCCGGTTTCATGTAACATTGCTAGTTTTGCTTTAAAAGTATTGATACATGCATTGAATGGGTTTTGCTAGCCCCGTATTTGCATGACCAGCTAATGATGTGATATATGTGCCTACGGGCACCCTGTCTCGCCTGCTTGGGTGTTATACACCAATATAGATATGTATATGTCCTGATTCTTCTTGTGACATATGTGTCACCACAACTAAGCTTGGACGTCCATGTTTGCTTGGTCCACCGACTTGGAGGTCCCCCTCTTTCTCCTGCCAGCTGCAATCTGGGTCCTGTCTTGCCCCGTTACTCGGTTTTGCGGCCTTAGTCTTGTCTAGCTATATAAATATTTTGTTGGTTCTCGTCACTTCACGTGCCCGAGACCAACGCCCAGAATGTGCTCTCATCACACTAGTGATGGAGGATGATTTAGCTTTGGTGTGTTTGCCATCTTGTTAGTTTCCTATTCATTGGTACCTTACATGTTTTATATTGCACATGTGTTTTAAATAGTGATACATCTTATTTTATGGAAATAATTGATTTAACAGGTTTTAAACATTTTCCTAAATACTCTTTGAATTACTGCATTGTCATATCTTTTCACCCACCTACCAGACCGTCATGTCTGACCCACTCTTTTGGTACTCAAGTCCAGATGCCCCCTTCCTTGAGGAGGAGCCAAAGGAGGTGGCCGGAGAGTTGCAACGTGTAGGCGAATGGTAGGCTGACGATGTCGTTTAGACATTTGGTCAAGCCTTGAGATTCGGAACACTTTTTTGGGGATAGTGAATAACATTTTGGGATTCTTGTTGGTTGGATTGGCCTTTATTGGCCTCTAATTTTGGGAAAATGATTAAATGAATTCATCTTATGTATTAACACTAACTTTATATTTTGGGAATGCTATTGATCATTGCTCACTCTAACATCCTATTATTTTTTCTTGGGTAATCAGTCTTGATTATTGATGAAAGGTTACTAAACTTAGTTTGCTACACGCTTCCGCATCCCGAATGAGAATGAATTATATGTGTGTGAGATCCTCATCGCGGAAACCCGTGGGAAATTATAAGTATGTATCATTGTTATCACCACACTCCATCACTTAGCTCACCGATCCCGGATTAGGGCGTTAACCCGGTCCGGGGTAGCGACACGGCCTATCGTTCCCAATAAGCCTTTCGGTGTCATACCCCTCATCCACCGCAAAGGAGTCCATCCTTTCAGGAGACAATGTTGCAAGAGCTCAAAGAGCTCAGAGCAGACAATCAATTGGTCCACTCCCACTCTCAGTCCATAGCCGAGCTAGAGGCCCGGATGGGGCTAATAACTAATAGAAGAGAGGGGGGACATTTGCCTAGCCAGCCCACGGTCAACCCTAAGAATGCATTCGAGGCTAGTAGTAGCTCACAAGCTCATGATACCAATGATGAGCAAGTAAAAGTGGTTGTCAAATTAAGGAATGATCGTTCGGTTGAGACAAGGTCCGAGGAGCCTAAGAAGGATGAGAGGGAGTCTACATCTAATCCTAAGGGTTCTGGGGTTGAAAGGGTTGCTAAGGGAAAGGATGTCACCCATCCTAGTTCTTCATATGTTCCGTCTGTGGCATCCGCAAATGTGCCTAAAGCTCATTTTCCCACTTGTCTTGAAACACCCTTTCCCCTTGGTAAAAAGGGAGCAACCATGGATGAGATGTTAGAGGTGTTCAGGCAAGTGAAGATCAACCTTCCTTTACTAGAAGCAATCAAGCAAGTCCCTTTGTATGCAAAATTTTTGAAAGATTTGCACACTTAGAAGTGCAAGTCTAAATCAAATGTGTCCAAGAAGGTTTTACCCACCGAGTGAGTGAGCTCGATTATCCAGCATGACACTCCCCCCAAGTTGAAAGATCCTGGCACCCCCACCGTTACTTGTATGATTGGGAGTCACATCATTGATGATGCTTTGTTGGATCTTGGGGCAAGGGTCAATCTTTTGCCTTACTCAGTGTATGAGCAGAGTGGGCTTGGGGAATTGAAGCCTACTAAAATTACTTTGCAACTCGATGATAGATTTGTCAAGGTGCCACGAGGCATAATTGAGGATGTTATGGTCAAGGTTGACAAGTTACTTTCTCTTATAGATTTCATCGTCCTTGACACCGAACCGGTGCAACACTTGAGGAAACAAACTCCTGCAATTAAGCAGGCTACGAGAAGAGTTTAAATTGAGAAGGACTTTTGGAGGCAAGCTAGTCAACAATGGGACTCCAAGATTGTTCAATCACAACCCTCCAAATCCTATCCCAACTTGGACCCCACACTTTAAACCCTTCCAAATCCAAGTCCCTTGCAACAAACCTAATTAGAAATATAAAAAAGGAACCCAAAAGAGGCTGGACGTGCATCCCATCTCACCCCATTCCCTTGGACGACTAGAAAAAAAAAAAAAACCCTTCTCCATTAATTTTCCCCCACCTCCCCTCCTCCCATCAACACTTCATCCAAGGCCATCCCTAAGACACAGCACCACTTGGATTTTTACGCTGCTGCAGCCATTGCTACCGCCACACCACCATTGGACCAGCTTCTCATCATCTTCCCTTGTTTGGATTCAAATTGCGAAACGAGAACCGGTTGGATCGTCATACGAGACCGCGAAACTCTCCTCCGTTTAGTGTTTCATTTGTCCAGGGTAAGGTTAGATGCTATTTCTCTTTGTTCAATTTTATTTGTAATGGGTCTTTCATTAACAAATCAAGTTTATGGGGTTTTGGTCTTCACCAATGGGTCAACATCGGATTTTTGTGCATAGTGACAGTGCGTACTTGGTACGGTAGTCTTGATTACTCTTGATGGCAGCTATAAAAGTGACTATTTCAAGATTTTAAAACTAAAATCTATTTTCAATTCTCTGATTTTTATTTATTTTTATTTATTTTTTTGCATATTAACAATTAATGCAATTGGTTGGATTGATAAATCTTATGGTGGATGCAGCAATTAGATTGGTTTTCTAAATTATGATTTTTATTTTTCTTTGGTTTTAATTAAATTTTCAGACTTGTAATTAATTTTTAATTAAAGTAGGACATTTGATTTATATAGTTTTTTTTTTTTTAGGATAGGACTATTTTTCTTTTCAATAGGACATGTTCAGTGCGATAAATTGCTCTCTGCGGATCGACTCGGTTTCACAGGTTATTATTCCAATCGAAACCTTACGCTTAGGGCTACGATCATGCTCCCTATGAAAGAAGCCCTAGTTTAGTTTTTCTTTTTGTTGTATCTTTGCTCGAGGACTAGCAAAGTGTTAGTCGGGGGTGTGTTGAGCTACTAAATGTACCATTTAGACCCTTCAATGACGTCTTTGTTATGTCTTGGGATGATACTACAAGTGCTAAATCGTGATATTTTCATATTTGTAGGTGTTTAGGCGAAGGGAGTGAAGGTTGAGCTAGTTGGAAGGACATAGCCTTAACTTAAAGCAAGCTCGGTAAGACTGGCTACTGGTGTTCGGACACCGGTATAGTGGCGTCTTTACATCGGTTGTGGGGTGAATCTATTTTCTTACGAGGTTTAGAGGACAATCTGGGAGAGAGATATATAAGGAACCCCAAAAACGAGTTTGAGGGTTATCAAAGATTGGAAGAGGCAACCAGAGGCCAGTATTGAAGCATTCCAAGGAGCATCACTGGAGAATTCATCAATGATTCTTCTTTACTCTCCCACCATGTGTAACTAACTCTCTATCTTAGGGCTATGATGAAACCCTAGTCAAGTCTTTGGCAATGTATAAGTTCTAGGGTTTTGTTTGAGATATTTTGATTACATGATGTGAATACTACCCATTTATGGGTTTTATCATTTAATGCTATATCTAGCTTTAGTGCTTGTTTTTATTGTCTTGAATGCTACTCATGTAATGTTGTTTGAATGTATGTGATCTTTAGGTCCAAGATAATCCATGCCCTAGAGATAGGTTATGCCCAAATCTAAAAACCACATGATCCATTTGGTGACTTCATGGATGCTTGTAGCCAAAATGGGTCTTTAAAGCATTGATATTGAAACCCTACGTATTTACTCACCATTGTACAAGGCTAGAATGGATTCATACCCTAAGGCCTTCCTTTCATTGAAGCAAAGTCCATTCTCATTTAGATAATTTAGGAACCAAAACCCCAAACCAAATTTTCCTTCTTCCTTGGAATTTTATTTAGGAATTGATCTTGAAAGCAACGCAACTTAGCCTTTTTATCCCAGTGGATATGACCCCTGGCTAACATCACTATTCTCACGGGTAGAGATAGTAGCTAGGTTTTATTTATTTTTGGAAACCTCGCTTTTGAATAGGGCCGTCAAAATGCCTCACGACCCGTTTACACGGCATGAACCCACACGAAATTAACAGGTTCAGGTGGGCTCTTAATGGGTTCGGGTTGTTAACGGGTCAAACCCGTTAACATGTTAAGTCAATGGGCATTGTACAAATTAAACTAGTAATCTGTTAACAACCCTCTTAACCCATTAAAACTTTTTTAGTCCCTAAGTGTGGCTATAATTAATTTATATTCATGAAGAAGAAATTGAAATTTATTATTTCATTGTGGGGTTTTAGGTAGGATTCACTCGAAATCCTCACTTACTGTTTCGTGTGGCTTATATATTTTTCTTCTTATATATATATTTGTATGGATTTTCTTTTAATTTTTGAAATGACTTAATTACTTAACGGGTTAATGGGTTGGGTCGTGTAACTCATTAAATTAATAGGTCGAATTCGGGTTGGATCTTTTTACTCGTTAAGTTAACGGGTTGCGTACGGGTTGAGGTGGTTTTAACCCGAATCCGTTAATCACGACACGATTGATAGCCCTACTTTTGAGCAAGCAGTTACTTTGGCCCGTTTCAAGTTTTACAAAAAAATTGGACCATTTTTTTTATCACCTTACCCTATCTGGATAAAGCAAACTTCATCGAGTTTTCTATGTATCCAAACTAAAGAAGAAGATTGTCCAAGATATAATTCCACAGCCCTCTCTACCACCTTTTCTTCCAGATGGGTCTTTGAACCCTTATCCATCTGCAATTCTAGCTAGAAGAATAGTACAACGATGATTTGCAATCACTATTGACGTTCTGGTCAGTTGGCGTGGAGCTCCAGACACAGACACCAAATGGGAGAAGTACCGTGATCTTGAGGCTAGATTTCCTCAATTTATCCTTGAAGACAAGGATCGTTTGAGAGGAGGGAATTGGTACAACTCTTTAAATCTCAGGTGCATAGCTTTGCATGGGGTTGATTAGGTTCGTGGCATGTGTGCTTGTTTGGTGAGGCATGACTGGGTCTCAATGGAATAAGGTGTCGCACATTGACTTCTGTTGAAACAATAATTAGACAGAGGAGGTTGCATAGTGCTATAAATAAGGGAGAGAGGGGGTTGGACGTCCATACTTGGAATCCACACCCAATGCAAGGTGTTACGTGTCCTTCTCCCCTCTCCCTTCTCTCTCTCTTCTAGTTCTCTTCTGGTTCGCTTATAGAAGTTCTGGTTGATTTTCCTTTGGAGATCTCATAATTTTCCTTGAGAAAAGAGATCTGAAACGGGTCATAGTGTAGAAGACAACCAGTTCTTGAAGATTCTAATTTGCTACAAAGTAAGAGTTCTTCATCGAGCAACTTGTCTTCTTCTCTGTTAGTGCACACACAAGCCTCCAAGGTATGATATACTCCTTATATGTTGTGGATTTTTATGGATGGTTTTGCTGCTGCTATTTTCTATCTTAGATACAGTGCTTTACTGATCTTGATAATGAGTTTGAGGTTTTTGATCCTGGATGTGATTTCTGGCCTTATGGGTACTTGATCCCTAAGTCAAGCCGGTCAAAAGTGTTGAAAACCTATCCACGAGGCCCACCTACTTCAAACAATTGGTATCAGAACCATACCTCATCTCTAATCATGTTAGATCAGTTTTCTATATCTAATCTTTGGATGAGATGCGAAGATGATAGACCTAGGGCCATGTAAGGATTATTTTTTATTGGGTTTGCTTACTTTTTGTAGTAGATCCATGTTTGGAATATCACAAGAGAATTTTACTATGATGGAAGGATGGTAAGAAGCCATTGGAGGCTATTTGGGATCATTAGAAACGAATTTGAGACTAGCAGGAAGTTAATCTGAAAAAACCCAAATTTTGAGTTCGTCAGGTCGGCCAGCCTACTAGGTCAAGCCGGCTCACCGAGTCTAGGCAGATTTGTTATGTTTTTTTAGATCTGAATTCTTCCTTTGGCATCCTATCTTTCCACTATGGTTTGGCAATTTGGTTTTCTGAGTTGTGTGGTTGTATAAGATACTAACTTGCAGGTGAAATTGTCCTCCCCATATGGCCCACAAGTCTTTCTCTTTCCTTTTATGGTTATTGGTCTATTTGAGGCTAAGTGTAAAGGGCATCATGGTTTCCTTAGTTTCCCATGAAAGGGCAATGCATGGTGAATTTCCATACAACCCTTTTATTTTGATTATTAGATTACCATGTAAGTCTCATCGTCGAGGCATAGGAACTTGTATAATTTTCCAATTTTGTAAATTCTGGTGGGGTCTGAGACTTAGAATGAAAGTGAAGTTGGATTCCTGATCAAAGAGTTTGAAGCTTGCCAAAAGGAGTCTTAGAGATACCCAAAGAGTTTGAGGAATCCCAAAGATTTTGGAAGTCTAGGAGTTTAAGAAGTTTACTCCGCTTAGGCCATGTGGATGAGAGGACTAGTTTCTATCAGAGCACTTTCTATTTTTGGATGATTACTTTTATAGAATGTTTCCAAATTTAATCCAAACATGGTAGTTACCAAAATTGGTAAAATCAATTTAATATTTTGAAAAGAGTTCTAATTAGAGAATTAGTGTTGGTGGACCCATGAGATGGACCCATCGGTAACACTAATATTAGAAACTGGACTTTCCTTAAATTTAAACTTGACTTGGAACCAATCATTGGTCTTATTATCAGATGATATTAGTATTTGTGGGCCCATAGACTTTAAAAGGAAAATCCTCAATTCTAAAATATTAAGTGGGAGCAAGGCATTTAAATTGAGTAATCCCCATGGTCTTCCACCATAGGTCCATTGTAAGGAAAGCATTTGCATCGTGCCATCTTGAGAATGACCGTTCCCCACGGAGGGCATTTATTTGTCTGGATACTAGATATGGATCTCCTTACGATAGTGTTGGTGAGACGGGGTAGGGGCCCACTCCCCAAGGAGGCGTTGCCCACAATGGTTGTCATGCAATGCTAGTTGGGGGGTCACACTTAACTAAAATAATGATGTAGTATCCTCAAGGATTTGCCTCCTGTATTTTAGAGACCAAAGCTAATCAGGAGTCATATATTATTTGATATGATATACCTAGATAGTAATGAATAATGAAGATCATAGATAGTTAGTCTTAATTATAATTTTGACCAACTTTGATCCGCACCAATCTAAGTGGTATTCACACTCCCCAAGGAGGCATATCATAAGGGATTGAAATTTTAATGTATTCTGAATTTAGTTGTTAGAGGATTCCCAAATAAATTTGGTAAAATACAAAACCCTAATGCCATTTATATTCTTTTATTAAATGTATGGTTCTGTGCAACAGTTTTATTCAGCATGAATTCATCAACCTTCAATCCCTTTGCGACCATCCTCAACATGAATAAGTTGGTGGGATCCAACTATGTAGATTGGAAGAGGAACTTGGACGTTGTCTTGACTGCTTCGGGATACAAATATTTCCTTACCACACCCTACCCTGAGCAGCCCGGGCTAGATGCATCATAGGACCAAAATGACCTTTTCGACAAATGGGTGAAAGATGACGAGATGGCCAGATGCTATATGCAAGTATCTATGTCTAGTGTTTTACAACACCAACATCGATCCTTTAAGAGTGCATCAAACATCATTATGAATTTAAAGGAGATGGTTGGGGACCAAGAAAGGCCTGCAAGATAGGTAGCTATGAGGATTCTCATGAGCACTAAGATGGCTGAGGGAACCCCAGTACAGGATCACATTTTGAAAATGATGGATTTATTAAATGAGTGATATGTACTAGGTGCTGCGATTGATGCAAAATCGCAGATTGATATGAACCTCGAGTCGCTGCCAGATTCATTCAACAACTTGAACGTCAATTATAACATGAACAAGATGAATCTGACTTTAGCTGAGCTATCTAGCCAACTGGTAGCGACTGAGGGCATTATCAAGAAGCCTAGTGCCCTTATGACAGAAAAGTCAGCCGCCAGGTTCAAGCCGAAAGGCAAAGGCCGGAAAGGCGAAAAGAAATCGGTCTCTAAGGGCCCTAAGGTTGATAATGGTCCCGATGGTGGTGTAGATAAGGCTAAGGGTACGGGAAGCAAGGGATAGTATTTCCACTATGGTAAGACAAGACATTGGAAGATGAATTGTCCTGATTATTTGTCTAAGAAGAAGGCCTCATGTACGACTGAGTTACTTGTTTCTGAAGTTAGTTTTGCAACCAGTACTTCATAATCCCATTGTGTTCACTCCGGTACAACTGATCACATTTGTAATTCATTGCAGGGGAAACCAGGAGGCTTAATGACCGAGAAATCATCGTCAACCTAGGATCGGATGCCAAGGCAGAAGCGATGTCAGTGGTAGTAGTAACTTTAGTGTTTTCAGATATTAAGTTGGTTTTGTCAGATACTCTATATGTACCGTCTTTAAGGTGGAATTTAATTTTAATTTCTAGCTTAGTTAATAAAAGTTATTTTATTACTTTTGGTATTGAAGTTGTCATAAAAAGGAACGGTACTTTTATATGTTTTGGCAAGGTAATCGACGGTCTTTATTTGTTAACTCCCACAATGTATGAGACACATGACACCGAAGTAATCAATAGGACAAATAGACCATCATTAAAGAGAAGGTCGCATTCATTTAATCCAACAAAGCTTTGGCACCTGATGCACGGTCACATTAACCTGGATAGGATTGACAAGCTAGTTAAAGATGGTATCTTGCGTTCATTGGTGTTAGAACCAATGCTTGTCTGCGAGTCCTGTCTAGAAGGCAAAATGGACAAAAGACCATTTTCATCCAAGGGCAATAGGGCCAAAGATTTATTGAAATTAGTGACATATTGATGTGTGTGGACCCATAAATGTTAGAGCGAGAGGAGGATATGAATACTTCATCACTTTTACGGATGATTACTCAAGATACGGATACATATACCTTATGCACCGCAAGTCTGAGGCTTTTGAAAAGTTCAAAGAGTTTCGATCAGAAGCGGAAAAACAATTAGATAAAAGTATCAAGACTCTTCAATCAGATCGAGGAGTCGAATATCTCTCTGCTGATTTTATGGGATACTTATCAAAGAATGAGATTCTAAGGCGAATATCTCTCTGCTGATTTTATGGGATACTTATCAAAGAATGAGATTCTATCCTAGTCGTCTGCTCCTGGTATGCCTCAACAGAACGGAGTAGCAGAAAGAAGGAACCGGACCCTTTTAGATATGATCATGTTTATGTTGAGTTTCTCAGGACTGCCTATATCCTTTTGGGGATATGCCTTGGAGACAACCATGAACGTACTAAGCCTCGTACCATCTAAGTTTTTACCTAAGACTCCTTGAGAGTTGTGGTCTGGGCGAAAGCATAGTTAGCAACATTTACATATTTAGGGTTGGCCGGCACACATGCTGAAGGTAAAAACGGATAAGTTGGAATCAAAGTCGGAAGTATGCACATTTATAGGATATCCTAAAGGTACTAAAGGTTGGTTATTTTATAATCCCAGATAGCAGAAAGTGCTTATCAGCACCAATGCATTTTTTCTGGAGGAAGATTATATGATTGACTGGAAATCTTTAGAAAATGTTATCTTGGAAAAAATTCAAGGGAAATCAATTCCAAATCCTAGTATAACCGAACTTGAAGAAGATTCTCCCATACCTAACCTAGTAGTTACACCAGTGCCTCGTCGTAGTGGGTGGGTTGTTAGGCCACCTTATAGGTTCTCATTTCTAGGAGAGTCCTACGAGGCAATCTAGGAAGAACTGGAACATGATCCTGTAACTATGGTGAAGCAATCAATGACATAGATTTGGGATGTTAGCAAGATGCTATGAAAGCTGAGATGGAGTCTATATACTCCAATCAGGTCTAGACACTTGTGGACTTGCCTGCCAATATTAAGCCTATTGGATGCAAGTTGGTCTGCAAGGGAAAAAGAGGACCAGATGAAAGAGTTGAGAACTTTAAGGCCATGCTTATTACGAAAGGGTATACTCAGAAAGAAGGTATCGATTATGAGGAGACATTCTCACCGGTAGCCATGCTTAAGTTCATCCGGATACTCTTATCCATTGCGGCCAATCTCGATTACGGCCATCTCGAGGAAGACATCTTTATGATGCAGCCAGACGGTTTTGTGGCTAAGAACCGAGAGCAAAGAGTTTGCAAGCTGCAGAAGTCCATTTTTAGACTGAAGCAGGCGTCCTGGAGGTGGAACATCCGTTTTGACCAGGCAATCAAGTCTTTTGGTTTTTGTCAAAATTCGGATGAGTCATGCTTGTACATGAAAAGTAAAGAAGGCATAGTAGTTTTTCTAGTATTATATGTCGATGACATCATTCTCCTTGGCAGTAACATAGAAATGTTATCAACGGTAAAAGTTTGGTTAGCTAAGACTTTTGATATGAAAGACTTGGGAGAAGCTAGCTACATCCTAGGTATCAAGCTTCATCGAGACCGGAAAAATGGGATGATTGGCTTATCCCAAGCTGCGTACATAGATAAGGTACTAGTGCGGTTCGCAATGCAAGACTCTAAAAAGGTTATCACACCTTTCAGGCATGGAGTGCTCCTTTCCAAGTATCAGTGTCCTAATACACCTAAGGAAAAATAGCAGATGAGAGATGTGCCATACGCTTTGGTTGTTGGTAGCCTCATGTATGCTATACTTTGTACTAGACCGGATATCTGTCACGCAGTGAGCCTAGTTAGCAGATATCAGTCTAACCCAGGTCCTAACCATTGGACTGCTGTGAAGTGTATTCTCGAATACTTGAGAAGGACTAGAGATTACAAGTTACTTTACTGTAGTGATGAGTTCATTCCAGTCGGATACACGGATTTTGAGTTCATGTCAGATAAGGATTCCAGGAAATCAACGTCTGGGTATGTGTTTATCCTCGGCGACGGAGCTATCAGCTGGAGGAGTTTTAAATAGGAATGTATCGTTGATTCCACCTCGGAAGCTGAATAAGTAGCGGCTTGTGAAGCGTCATGGCTCAAAAGACTCCTTATGGAACTTGGAGTAGTACCTTTGGCACGACAGTCGCTCATAGTTTACCGTGATAGCAGTGGGGCAGTCGCTCAGTCCAAGGAACCCATAAGCCATAAAAGCCAAAAGCATGTACAGAGGAAGCATCATTTGGTCAAAAAGATTGTGTAAAGAGGTGACATTGCCATCACCAAAATAGCATCTATAGAATCTCGCCGATCCTTGTACTAAGCCTTTGACCACGAAAGTGTTTGAGCAACATGTAGACGAGATGGGCATGAGATGCAACCCCGACTGGCATTGAGTTTAAGGTTCAGTTTGGCTTCTCTACTTTTGCCCTCTTATTGGCTTAAACCCGTTTCAATCTGATTTTAGCATGTTTGGTTGTCAGTTTTCCTATGTCCAATTCAAATGGCATTAAGACCATTTCTGTCTGTTTCATGAAGTCAACAAAAGGGGCATAATCGAATTAAAGAATGTTGTCTGAAGCTGGTAGATGAAATGCTACACAGTGATTTGGATGTCCTCATAGGATAGTCTGGTTTTTGTTTTTTGTTTTTTTTTTTTAATTTATGGGACCCACAATCATGATCCAGATCGTTGGAAAGATTTAGAAGATCAAACACGGCCATGTGTCCAAATTTGGGCCGTTGGATCTTCATATATATTGAGATATTTAAAAAATACTCTAGGCCCTTTGATCTACTTTTTTTTACTTTTGTGGGCCCCAAATGTTAGATCTGAGCCGTTAGTTCTCTTTGTAAGATCAATCACGACTATGTTACCAAATTTTAATATTTGATTCCTCACGGATCTCAAGGAATTTAAAAAACATCATGGACCGTTGGTTTAAAAATAATTGGTAGTAAAGTTTTTAAAGGGTCCATGGGCAGTCTTTTTTTTGTATTTTTTATAAGTTGTGGGACCGTAAATCATGATCGAAACCATTGGATATATTAAGAAGGCCCGACACGACTATGGATCCAAATTCTAGCCATTGGATCATCATAAATTGTGAGACATTGGCAGAAAAACCTAGGTATTTTTATCTATTTTTTAAAAAACATCCAAACCAGTAATTCTCTTTGTAAGACTAAACATGATTATGGCACCAAATCTCAAAGCCTGATTCCTTATGCATCTTGAGATATTTATGAAAAAACTTTCAGCCATTGCTTTAAGAAGATCTATTTCAATCAATTTTTTTGTGTTACCACACACACTATTTTAAAAACATCTATTTCAAATGGGGCCATTTGAAACAGATCTATTTTATGCAGATCTATTTTACATAGATAAGATTTGGCAAACAGAGCCTAAGTGGGAGATTACTAGATTGTGGGTCTCAATCCAATAGATGATGTAATAAATTGATTTATTTCAATATAATCATGTTTTCTTTTCATGAGATGAATGGTGTTTTATTACTTGTTTGCACATAACCAATACGTATGACATGAATTGGAGCCCACAAGTATCTTAAATGAGATACACGTGTGTGGTTGGGCATCTTATTTGAGAACGTTGCAGCATTATGATCACTATATGGGAGATATGTGTCACGAATTGTATACTTAAATTGTTTCACAATCGATGATGAGATTAGGCATCTTATTTGACAACGTTGCAGCATTATGATCACAATAAGATAGTGTGATTTCACTCAATCATCATAGTGTAAGATTCTGGATCATCATGTTGGTACATTCGATGTGTTGAAGGACCATGAGAAGCACCTTATGAAACAGTCTTTAATTTAAAGTCTGCTCCCATAATTCTCTAACAATAGGCTCTTAATTATGAGATATTAATGAACTTAAGTTTCTATCTATTCATTTGCTTTCGGTCACCAATGAGTGAAGCCAATTGTAGGTGAACACCTCAGTGTCTTAGGTACGTGGTAGTAGGATTGTGGGAACATATAATTTTCAAAATGAAGTCTATCCTCATTATCCCCTTGTGCCAATTAATGGATTTATCATTGGTAAGTGCGTACCCATCTAAATTAAGGGTTAGTTGGATGGTACTGATGATCACTATGATTAATTGTGTTTTGTGGATAATAAGATGTTGATCTAAATTGGTTGGACAGGTTTAATCCAAGCCTACTTGTAGTCATAGAGAAGTTTATGGTCTTCTTGTAATTCATTCATAAGACAGGAGTTCAGTTGCATTTAAAAAATGAAATTATTTGCAATTAATTGTGGGCCCGGATTGCACATGAAATGTAGAGTCAGGGTATCCCAATTGGAACTAACTTTCTATGGAATCCCTACTGGTCCCCACGCTAGCCCAATTATCAGATCATTGCTAATTCTACTTGAACTCTAAAACGAAGGAAGAGAAAGTTACTAATTACCGTGGAAGTAGGACTTCTAATAATAATTAGAAAGAGGAGGTTGCATAGTGCTATAAATAAGGGAGAGAGGGGGTTGGACGTCCATACTTGGAACCCACACCCAGTGCAAGGTGTTGCACACCCCTCTCTCTCCTCTCCCCTCTCTCTTCTAGCTCTCTTTCGGCTCGCATATAGAAGTTCTAGTTGGTTTTCTTTTGGAGATCCCACCACTCTCCTTGAGAAAAGATATCTGAAGTGAGCCATAGTGTGGAAGACAATCAGGTCTTGAAGATTCTAATTTGCTACAAAGTAAGAGTTCATCATCAAGCAAATTGTCTTCTTCTCCGTTAGTGCACACGCAAGCCTCCAAGGTATGATCTACTCCTTATATGTTGTGAATTTTTATGGATGGTTTTGTTGCTACTATTTTCTATCATAGAGATAGTGTTTTACTGATCTTGATCATGGGTTTGAGGATTTGGATCCTGGATGTGGTTTTTGGCCTTATGGGTACTTGATCCCTGAGTCAAGCAGGTCAAAAGTTTTGAAAACCTATCCACGAGACCCACCTACTTAAAACAGAAACTACTTGGGAGTGTGTTGCCTTCATTTTAGGTGATTTGTTATTTTTTAGACATTGTAAAAGTTGATGTTGGCTGGTTGGGATTTCTGTATTTATGCCAACAAAACTTATCAATAAGATTCATATTTTCTTTTTCTCTACAAACAAACACAACGTGCAATCTCCGTCAGAGATTACTCATTAATTGTTTTCACTCTCTGAGCAGTGACTCTTAAATTGTCACCATAGCCCGGGGTCGCAAAAGCCATTGTATCACACCACATCATCCCCATTAATTTCAACTTCATCATTTCATCTCCTCCATTACATCTTTATGATCTCATCTTCCCCATATATCACAGCTCTTCCCCATTAAAATGGAAATTCGTATCCTTATTTCAAAAGGTTTCTACCCTCTGCCAAATTCTCTTAGCCGCCATTAAAATGTAGACTTGGGTCCTTACTTGCAAAGGATTTCGCCCTCCAAAGGCTAAAAAAAATGGAGATTCGGATCCTCACGCAAGAAGGTTTCCGCCCTCCAATCCAAACAAAGATCTAGATCCTTGCTTTATCAGGATTTTGCTCTTTAAAAAAGCTCTCCATTGAAGACAATGACTTATCAAGGTCTCAAAGGGCTACATGGGCTTTGCAAGAGTTCTTGTCATAATATATAATTCGGAAACTTATGTATCAAACCTGTGTGAATAGAGCTAAGTAGAAAGATTAGAGGGCAAATACATATCATGAAAAATATGATACGTTTTAGGGCGGATACATATTAGGGCTATGTGTGAATATGATAGAAACAATGCCTTGGTTGGGTATATATATTAATTTATGGGTTTTATTCAGGTGAGAACAGTTCTCACAAACATTGTGAGAAGTCTCATTCCAACCATTGGATCATACAAATGATCTAACGACTGGAAATATAGCATATTTAAGTGAACATTTAGGATTGCCCACCCGTTTTTTTCATTTCCCTCTCTCCCGTTTCGGCTTCCTCTATCCCGTCTCCCCTCACTCTCTCTCCCGCCTTCCTCCATCGCCCATGGCGTTTTGGGTTCCTCTTTCCCACCCCAAATCTCTCTCCCTCTCGTCTGATTCAGCTTCCTCTCTCTTGCCTAACTCCGCAAATGGCTATCCATCTTCCTCACCTATCATGGATTCCCAAAGACTCACTCCAACTTCCAGGCTCAACTCTGTAGATGGCGAGTGCTTCAAAATGTCTCAACAACAATGGCTATATGAGACTCTTTCTCGTTCTCTATCCTTTTCTCCCCTTCTCTTTCTCACCCAAGGTGTCCCTTCTTCCAAAGCCTCATCCTCATTCCATCACATTCGACTTTCCCTCTAAATGACTCGAAACCCTAAACCCCTAAATCTTTGTATTTTAAACCCCAAATCCTAAGGATTACAAGAAGCCCCAATATCCTAAATACCCAAATCCCTAAGCACTCAGATTCCCCAACCCTAATTCCCCAAATTTCTATTCCCCAAAGGCCTAAATCGCCCATATCTCATAAACAAAAAATCGATGCCCCTAACCCAACCTTGATTACAATTATGGGGTGATTTGTGATTCTCTGTGTTGTAGGCTTAAGAAGACAATGGAGTGGTGGTTTTCAAATTGGATCATTTGTTGTTGTAATTGTGGTGGGGCACGTATTTTGATTAATGGAATTGAGATGAATGTTGCGGTTGGAATGAAATTGAATTCTTTGTATTTAAGCACGGAATGGAATGGTGTTTGTATTTTGGAATGGAAATGGATATTGTGATTTGAAATGAAATTGAATTCTAGAATGGAATGAAATGGATTTTGTTATAATGGAATGAATTTAGAACCATGTTTCACACAGGACTTATGGTTGACTTGCATAGGTGGTGAATGGAAGGATGTTGGAACATTAGTTGTAAAATGCATAACAAAACTATGCTCACATACTGGAGCAATCAAGAACTAAAAACTCTATTGATTGTTGATAGCTCATTGTACTTAGGACTTCTCTTTCCATAATAAGATCCCATTAAAAAAAACCCAAACATCAACCTAATGCTTGACATTGAAATCTGCTTCTTGTTGCTATATATGCTGATAAGCCAAGAAGATCTCAACGTGTGCCTATCAAGAATCCAAAGTTCATGGAACTATTGAGGATTTGATGCCGAAGATCTCAATGTGTGCCTATCAGTTCATGGAGCTGTTGAGGATTTGATGGAGTTGACAAGTCCTGTTAGCTAGTGTTTTGTTATTTGAATAAGTGCCAGCTATTGAGTTGGAATCAGTTGTCAGAGTCCTGATGTCATGTAGTTGTGCTATTAATTTTAGGAAGAGTAAGTTAATTCCTTATGTATTTAAACTCTAGTATTCTGCAGTAATAAGATAAGTTCATTCATTAACAAATTGCTGCGGCTTATTCTCGGCCTAAGTAGAATCCTATTTACAGCTTTGATTGGGACCTATCACTGGTATCAAAGCTGTGCCATAATGACAACCAATAAGGAACGAATTGAAAATCTTGAAGTGGGGCTAGGAGGACTTCAAGATAGTATGAGTCGGATGGAGCTTGGCATTGCTGACAAGTTTCACCAAATGGAAGACACCATCAACAAGCTAACGGAGGCCTTGCTGTTAAACAAAGAAGGGTCCAGCAGCAACACCAATGACCGTCATGGTCGATTTCGCCACAATAGGGAAGAATTCATGGAGAAAACGGAAGGGGGAAGACAAATGTTCTCATCCAAATTGGCGAAACTCGAGTTTCCAAAATATTCGGGAGAAGACCCTATGAATGGTTCAACATAGTGGATCAATTCTTTGAGTACCAAGGCACTACCGAAGCTCAAAAGGTGTCATTGGCATCTTTCCATCTTGAAGGCGAAGCGAACCAATGGTGGCAATGGTTACAACATGCTTACAAAGAAAAAGGAAGGGAAGTGCCGTGGGCAATTTTTGAGGAAGAACTATGGGCTCGATTAGGGCCGACGGAGTGTGTAGATTTTGATGAAGCTTTATCAAGGGTGAAACAAGTGTGCTCGTTGCGAGACTATCAAAAAGAGTTTGAAAAGCTAGGGAACTGGGTGCAAGGATGGACACAAAAGCCGTTAGTAGGGACATTTATGGGAGGCCCTAAATCAGAAATTGCAGTAGGAATCCGGATGTTCAAACCTAAGTCATTGAAGGAAGCAATAGGCCTGGCACGAACGCAGGATGATCAAATAACTCGCCAACGAAAAATCACAAAGCCATTACACTTCAATCACAACCAACTCGACCTTGCTTCTTCAACAAAGGCAACAACCGCCATGCCCATGAAATGTCTTACTTGGGATGAAATGCAAAAAAGGCGAGCTCAAGGCCTCTGCTTTAATTGCGATGACAAATTCACTCCAGGTCACAAGTGTCAAAGACCCCAGCTCCTGTTACTGGAAGGAGACTGTGGTGAAAGCAATGTAGATGACGTGGACCCCGTAGCCAATGAACCTGAAATATCACTGCATGCTTTAACCGGGTGGTCAACTTTGAGGACCATGAGGATCACGGCCAAAATTTGGAATCATGAATTGACTGTCCTTATTGATAGCGGATCCACTCACAATTTTATTAGCGAACAAATAACTAATTGGATGCAACTTCTAGTGGTACCAACCGAGCCATTAAATGTGAAGGTGGCGAATGGGAATCCATTAAAATGCCAAGGACGATTTGAAAACATACATGTCTTGCTTCAAGGTATTCCATTCTCCCTTACTCTTTCTGCTTTACCATTGATCAGGTTGGATTTGGTTTTAGGAGTTCAATGGTTAGAGCAATTGGGGACAGTGACTTGTGATTGGAAAAAAATGACCATGGAGTTCCGATGGAATAATCGAGTTCAAAAGTTGCAAGGGATAGATGCTCAGCCCATTCAATCCGCATCCATGAGGGCTGTTTCAAAGGAATTATGTCAAGGCCATTCATGTTTGCTATTTGTTTACAAACCGAAGTTGAGTTGCGACAAAATGGGGTTGGGTTCGATATGCAGCAGTTGTTGAAGGCTTTTGTAGACATTTTTCAAGAGCCAAAACAAATACCTCCAGTAAGAGAGATTGACCACCACATCACTCTTAAAGAAGGAACCGAGCCTATCTATGTGAGACCCTACAGGTATGCCTATTTTCAAAAAGCTGAAATTGAAAAACAAGTTCACGACATGTTAAAATTGGGGCTTATAAGATCAAGTATTAGTCCTTTTTCATCTCCTGTCTTTTTAGATAAAAAGAAAGACGGCACATGGCGCTTTTGCACTGACCATAGAGCCCTTAATGTTGTAACCATCAAAGACCGATTCCCAATCCCTACCGTAGAGGACATGTTAGACGAACTTCATGGGGCAGCCTTCTTCACTAAATTAGATTTGACCGCTGGTTACCATCAGGTCCGGGAACATCCAACCGATATTCATAAAACTGCATTTCATACCCATAATGGTCATTATGAATATTTAGTCATGCCCTTTGGTCTTTGTAGTGCTCCCTCCACTTTTCAAGCCATTATGAATTCCATATTTTGCCCTTATCTTAGCAAATTTGTGTTAGTATTTTTTGACGACATCTTGATTTATAGTCCCAATTGGACCATGCATCTTGAACATGTTCGAAAGGCTTTTGAAATTTTAAGGCAGCACATGTTTTTTGTCAAACTCAAGAAATGTGCATTTGGCCAACAGGAATTGGAATAGAGAGCAGCTACCTGCACACTATAAAATGCTCTCCACACACTGCATTTAAAAAAAAAAAAAAATTCCTAAACTACTCCTCTCCCTCTCCCTGCTCCCTGCTCCACTCCCTCTTACTCTCTTCCTCTCCCTATCTCTCCCCCCCCCGCCAGCCGCTGACCTCGCAACTTCCACCCTACGCCAACCCATCTCCCCGCCCTCTCCTTCTCCCTTTCCCCATCTCCTCCATTCCGGCAACCTCATCCCTCTTCCCATTTCCTCCTTTCTCTCCCTCTCTCTTCCTCTCTTCCTCTCACTCATTCTCTTGTACAAAGGTTAATTAAATACCATACCGTCAATTTTCACCATTTTTAGTGTGTTTCTGCGATTTTGCTCATTAGCTCTCGCAGGACGAAACAAATCAAGTTTGTTCGACGACATAGGGCTGAACAAATCGAGTTTGTTCCGCGACACAGGGCCGAACAAATCGAGTTTGTTCGGCCACACATTGCTGAACATTTTTTATTTGTTCGGTCCCATGTGGCCAAATGAATCAGGGAGGGGTAGTTTAGGATTTTTTTATTTTTTATTTATTTATTTTTTAAATGCAGGGTGTGTAGAGCAATATTCAGTGTGCAGGTAGCAGCTCTCATTGGAATACTTGGGTCATATAATTACTCCTCAAGGAGTAAAGGTGGACCAAGGAAAAATACAAGCAATGTTAAATTGTCCAGGGCCTATTAATATTTCTGAATTGCGTGGGTTCTTAGGCCTTACAGGTTACAGGAAGTTTGTTCGCAATTATGGACTTTTGGCTCGGCCACTCACCACTTTGTTAAGAAAGGGACAATTCGGTTGGAATGAAGAAGCCGAAACTGCCTTTGAAGGCCTTAAACAAGCCATGACTTCCACACCTACACTTGCAATGCCCAACTTTAATGAACCTTTTGTTATCGAGTCTGATGCTTCAGGGGACGGAATTGGTGCGGTTCTAACTCAACAAGGAAAGCCCATAGCCTTCATGAGCCGAGCCTTGGGGATGTCAAAAGGATCATGGTCACCGTACGCTAGAGAGATGCTGGCCATTGTTGTAGCTGTCCAAACATGGAGACCATACTTATTGGGTCGAAAGTTCTTTATCCAAACAGACCAGCGCAGCCTTAAATATCTCTTGGAGCAGCGCATCACTACTCCAGAACAACAAAAATGGGTGTCAAAGCTATTGGGTATGAGTATGAGATAATTTATGAGCCTGGCAAGGAGAATTCAGCTGCGGATGCGCTTTCACGCATGGCAGGCAACCCATGTCTTGATGCTTTATTTGTCTCACAAGCTAAGGTCTGGGATAATATCAAAGAAGAGGCTATTAGTCATCCTTACATGCAGAAAATAGGCAAGTTGGCAACTGAGAATCCGGGCAGCCCATATACATGGCGAAATGGACTGGTTTGTTACAAGAACCGGGTGGGTGTACCTCCTACATCTAACATCATTCAGCAGCTATTGCGAGAATTCCATGACTCGCAACTTGGTGGCCATTCAGGGGTGCTATACGAACTTACAAACGGCTTGCCCAACAGTTCTATTGGCCATCAATGCATCGGATGGTGCAAGAATATGTCTCCTCCTGTGATGTATGCCAACGAGCTAAATCAGAAACACTCTCTCCAGCCGGACTCTTGCAACCGTTGCCCATCCCATGTCAAGTATGGGACGACATCACAAAGGACTTCATTGAGGGTCTTCCACAATCCAGCGGGAAGAACACGATTCTAGTTGTAGTTGATCGCCTTAGTAAGTCAGCACATTTCTTGGCATGACCCATCCCTACACTGCAAAAATGGTGGTTGAGAAGTTTGTTGAAGGTGTGGTGAAACTCCGTGGTATGCCAAGATCTATAATTAGTGATTGGGACCCAATCTTTATCAGTCATTTTTGGCGTGAGTTTTTCAAACTGTCAGGCACACAACTGAAAATGAGTTCCGCATATCATCCGCAAACGGATGGCCAATCAGAAGTAGTCAACAGATGTGTTGAACAATATCTTCGATGCTTTGTCCATCAGCAGCCCCTAAAATGGAGTTCCCTCCTTCCATGGGCTGAGTTCTTGTATAACACGGCCTATCACTCATCCACGGGAATGACACCCTTTCAAGCTCTATATGGGCGCTTACCACCAACAATTCCACACTACCAAGTGGGCATGTCTCCTGTGAACGAAGTAGATCAACAGCTCGCCACACGGGATGAAATATTGCGTCAGCTCAAGGCAAATTTACATGCAGCTAATAACCGCATGCAGCAAGTTGCTAATTCAAAACGGCGTGATCTTGAATTTCAAGAAGATGATTGGGTTTTCCTTAAATTTCATCCCTACCGCCAACGAACAGTCTTTAAACGAGCATTTCAGAAATTGGCAAACCGCTTTTATGGTCCCTATCAGATTGAACAAAAGATTGGTAAGGTGGCATATAAGCTCAAGCTACCAAAAGGATCGCGTATTCATCCCGTCTTCCACGTTTCATTGCTTAAAAAGATACTGGGAGACTCCAACCCCACTACTGTTGCGTTACCACCTATTGCTGATGATGGAGAAATTCTCATACAACCCGAAGCCATCTTGAACACACGTTGGATCGAAAAAGGTTCAAGGTTTGTTGAGGAAAATCTTGTCAAATGGAAACAGCTTCCAAATGATGATGCCACTTGGGAAAACGCTCAAGAGCTGCGGGAGAGGTTTATCAACTTGAACCTTGAGGACAAGGTTCCTCTAAATGGGGGGAGTATTGATAAGCCAAGAAGATCTCAACGTGTGCCTATCAAGAATCCAAAGTTCATGGAGCTGTTGAGGATTTGATGCCAAGAAGATCTCAACGTGTGCCTATCAGTTCATGGAGCTGTTGAGGATTTGATGGAGTTGACAAGTCCAGTTAGCTAGTGTTTTGTTATTTGAATAAGTGCCAGCTATTTAGTTGGAATCAGTTGTTAGAGTCATGATTTCATGTAGTTGTGCTATTAATTTTAGGAAGAGTCTATTAATTCCTTATGTATTTAAACTCTAGTATTCTGCAATAATAAGATAAGTTCATTCATTAACAAATTGTTGTGGCTTATTCTCGCCCTAAGTAGAATCCTATTTACAGCTTTGACTGGGACCTATCATATGCCATGTATCCATTTGTTTAAATACTAAACGTAATTGCAGAGAACCTAATCGGATGAACCCATTTTTTTCTATGACCAATTAATCAAATGACAAGGCCTGGTTGCAACATTTGAAACACTTTCATTACAGTCACATGAATTAGAAAAACACCATTTACAAGTTGTCAAAAGAATAATTAAGTTGATTCATACCAAAGTGAAATGTTGCAACAGGGCCTTCTATACATTGACAATCCCCATTGGATGGCTACTGGATGAGGATTCCATTCTAATAGCACACCACAGTTGTGTAGCTGTTTCATCAAAAGATGTCCCGGTTAGTATGGATGTCTATTACAACACTCAAACAAACCAACATTTGGCACATCCGTTGCTACAACATTTCATTTACTTCGATTGCAACGTTCAAACAGACCAGAATTTCACAATTCCATTGCTGTAATATTTAATTCACTTTCATTACAACATTCCGGCACCAACATCCAATTACAATATTTAAGTCCAACAATTCCATTCCATTCTGAGAAATCTCTATTCAAACAAATCCATTCCAACAAAGAAAAACATTATAACATGCCGTGGGTAGCAACACCCTTTACATTCAAACATCCATTCAAACCATTTTACATGACAACATAGCCCCCCATCAACACTACCACTTCCAATAGCCAATTCTAACAGTGAAACTATGTCAACCACTGCTTCATGAAATGGGGTCTACAATCTGACTTGAGGTTTTTCAGTGTTAAGGAGAGACAGGAGAGAGACCTTTTGGGAGGGTGGTTTTTTTTTTTTTCCTCACTTAAATAAGCTTTCTCCAGCACCGTTGGGTCCATAGTCTCATGATCTCATGGGAGAGAGGAAGGGGAAACATACGAAAGGGAGGGAAACGGGAGAGAGATTTGGGGCCTGAGACAGGTAGTCGACCTTTCTTTTCATTTGCAGGGGAGAAGTAAATGGGTCGGGTGACGGATGGAGGTGGGAGAGAGAGGAAGGGGAGACGGGAGAGGAGGAGGGAGATGGGAGATGGGAGAGAGATTTGGGATGGGAGAGAGAAAACCGAAACACCGCGGGCGACCGAGGGGGGCAAGAGACAGGGAAGGTAGACGGGAGAGAGGAAGAGGAAACGGGAAAGAGGAAAATGAAAAAAATTGGCCCGACTGGGACGAGACTTATCACAATGTTTGTGAGAACTGTTCTCACCTGGATAAAATTCTGAATATATATATATGGGAAACGGTCTAGTGAGGACCGTCCTCACCATTTTTTGTGAGGACCACTCAGGGCCGTCCGATTAGAAACCTGATCCAACGATTCTGATGTAACCTATATAACTAAAGGAGGGAAATGAAAATGAGGAGAGAGAATCGCAGAAACCAGAAGAAGCCCCAAATCGATAGAATCACAAAAACTGGAAGAAGCCCCAAATCGATTCACCATCCTCTTCCGCCTCCTTCCCGTCCTCCTTCCCGGCACGGTCTCGCAGATCCTCCTCCTCCTCCCCTCTCGACGACGTCTCCTCTCGGCTCCATCACTTCCATCGTGCAGCCAGCAAAGACGCCCAGTGCTCGATTTGATTCGCACCAGAGTTGCATTCCTCTCATCCCTCTTCCTCGTCTCTCCCTCTGTCTGCCGTTTTGGCATCTGAACTTGAGTCAGTGATCTATGACATAAATCCTGGCAGGTTATTGAGGCCAATGCCTTGGTCGCTGGTTCTGCCGTCTTTGGAGCTAAAAACTATGCTGACGGCATGAATCTATTATTTATACTGGTTTAAATCTTCAACACCTGCACATGTGCACAGGTTTTAATCTTTTTGGCATTGGGTATGACACTACATGTTTCTGGTTGTGCAGCTATTAGAGGCATCAAGACTAGCAAAAGGCCTGTAGCAGTTGTGGTGTGAGCTGTGAATTAGTCACGTTTCTTAAGGAACAGATTTGGAAAAAAGATTCTGTGCTTCATTATCTGCTCCTATGTAAGTATCCTTGCAAATACTAGTTGTCACTTTATGTATGGATAACTAATTCTGAAATAATTCATCCGCTAACTCTTCCTTGTGAACTTTCATATTTTATTTTCAATTGTGTACTCGTGCGATAAGAATTTGTTCTTTTTATGTCCTTTTGAAATGCTTCCACTTTTCTCTTTTTTGGAACTCATTTACTATTGTTTGCTGTTGTTTTTATAGCTGCAATAGTGCTCTTGCTGTTGCTACTAATTGTTTCTTTATTCTTTGACACCCATACTGCATATTACCTCTTTTGGATTGGAAGGTATTACTATTTACTAAGCCTAGTCAAACTTCAAATCCTCTAAATCTCATACTTGCAGACTTGTGAATTCAGTGTACCTATGTAATTTTTAAACTAATCGGTATTTTCCTTTTAGCATCGATAAAAAAAAGTGATGCCATCCATGAAGATGACCTGAGTGATTGGACGATCTTAGCTGCCAAATGTGAAGGGAAAAATGAACAGCATTCAGGAGATTTGGGCAGTGGTCCACTTTAATGCCTGTATTATGCTGTTAAGGATTATCTGACCATCCTGATATTGGTGATACATCTTTTATATATGCTGCTGATGTGCCTATTAAGTCTTCTTAAATACTTTTACCAAAATAAAAATAAAAATAGTCTTCTTAAATCCATTCATGTGTGCCCTGTCCACATTTGAGCTGCTGGTATAGTGAGAACAGGGAGGTCAGATTGTGTGTGGACTCTGCAAAACCTTGATGAGCCTGCCGCATATGGACTCTTGGTGCCATCCCTCACTCGAAGTCTACTACCTTCAAACCTTGCAATGGTGGTCCCTGACTTTTAGATAACCTAGGCTGCCCACCAGTAATAAGGGCCCATGTATTATTTCAGTTGATTTTGGACTGTTGGTTGATGTTAATTTACCATTTAAGTTTCGCATGTATGGACCAGTGATCACCTAACATTTAATTTACCATTTTGGGTTTTAGAGTTTGTTACAAAAATGAAATTGGGGTTTCTATGGCATGCAGATTAGTCCACTGAATTCTCTACAATTTTTATTTTTAGTGTTTTTTGTTGCTGGGGTTATTTTATCTTCCCCAACTAGTCGCTGTTTAACAAGGTGGGATCCCATACTACACCATCAACTGATCATCCAGTAGACCTATCCTGGCAGTTTACATTGCAGAGATTGTGGGAAAGCCTCGTCCACAGCGACGAAGGTACCAGACATTGGATATGCATGTTATAGAGAGTTACATGATTCTTAATAGTGCCTTGCCTCTACTATGCCGAAATCCTAAGGCCTTGAGAATGTACATTGGGACATATATTTCTCCCTGATGCACTTACCTTAGCCCTTAATCAGTGTGTTGTATTTACATTGTTTAGAAACAGTGTGACAATCCACACTCAGATGATTTCAGCCCCTTAACGGGATGGCTAGGATCTTCCAATATGGGTTTTGTTTTATGATATGGTATGTCAGCCCCTTAACGGGATGGCTAGGATCTTCCATCGTGCAGCCAGCAAAGACGCCCAGTGCTCGATTTGATTCGCACCAGAGTTGCATCCCTCTCATCCCTCTTCCTCGTATCTCCCTCTGTCTGCCGTTCATGCTCACCTCTCTCTGATCCGGACTCCCTCAATCCGTGCACAGGTACATCTATCTTTCGTTCTCTATTCCTCTCCTCTCTCACCCAATCCTACCCAAACCTCAGTCAAGACTATTTGGGCTTTAGAGTATGTTTCAAAAAAGAGATTTTTGCTTTTATGGCATGCTCTGATTCAAGATTTTGGGGCTTTAGTGCTTGTTTCGTAAAGAAAATTGGGGCTTTTATTGCATGCTATCATTCAAAGTTTTGGGTTTTAGAGTTTTTACAATTGACATTAAAATGCATTTTTCGAGTGTACCTTCACCGATACTGATCAACTCTCTCAAATGCTGACTATTATTTTCCGTTTCTTCCACCAACTTCTCGACCACAGTTCCTTTCTTAATTGCGTACAAATAAATTAAAAGCATGTTGGAGACAAAAGAAATCCTGGTCCGCATACCTCTGGATCATCCAACAGGCGAAGAGGGCCAGAGTCTGGATTTAACAAATCCCTGACTACCTCATTGTAAATTTCGAGTGCAAAAATCTTTATAATAAAATCCCTATACGGAGTTTGTATGAGATGCAAAACAACATAAAAATTAAGCATTGCAATGTTATCTGTTTTACTCTGCATTTCTACCTTAATTGGAAACTACAAACATGTTACTAAAAAGAAAGTATGCATTTACATGTATGGCAAATTATGATTAGTTTCATTTTGTATGTAGAATGAAAGGCAGATTGAGAATGGCTTTGAAGTGATGTGGACTGTTGAGAACTAAATCATGCTAAGAGCACTACTAGACCCTACCTCCTCATTCCTGGTTAGAATTTAGCTGACCTGAGGATTTTGATAAAATGAAGACTTTCTTAATAATATTTTTCTAACCCCCCAAGAAAAATTCTATTTTTCATGATGCAATAGTAGACAATATATCTCGGTTCTGAGTGCAACCACACCTACACAGATTTTCATTACAAGCAGAACTAGCAGGCCAGGGTTATAAGAGGCTTCCATAATATCATAAAATGATTAGGCATTGCTCTTAGTGTCCTTGCAGGACCAAATCTAATTCTGTTGGGTGAGATTCGTAAGAGGACAGAACAAGCGAGTGGCTGTGAGAATGTTAATAAATTAAGGAGGAATTGGTGGAGCCTTTGGAAAGATTCACTATTACTGTTCATGATCTTGTGTTGGTGTAGTTGGTCCTTGATGTTGGTATGTGTCAATTCAATGGGTCAGTGGACACAGAAATGTGCACTGTACATGTTCGGACTAGATGGAGTTTCTGTTTCATACTTTCATCCCTTAAATTCAATAGAAATAGAATGCCAGAAGTATTCATGTATTTGGGTTTTTTTTATTATTATTATTATTGTTTTTTGTTGTTGGTTTTTTTTTTCTCTGTTGCTGGGGGTGGTTTTTGGGGATTTGTGGGGTTTTTTTTTTATATTATTATTGTTTTTTGTTGCTAGATTGCTCTTACATGCAGTGAATGATTTTGCAGGCGTTAGTGCTAAATAAATGTCTTACTATCTTGTGTATTGGCACTAGTAAAATCACCTGTACGTGACTCTTGTTATCTGTATAACAAACCTGTATCAATTTCTTAAGATGTTAACAATATAGAATTTCCAACAAAAAAAAAAAAAACAAATGTAATAACTCATGAAGATGTTAAGCTCGTCAAAAAGATCTACTCTCTCAAATGCTGACTATTATTTCCTTTTCTATAGACTTCTGCTTCAGTACTCAGAAAGACCTCTTGCTGGGATTTTTATTATTATTATTTTCTTAATGAATGTCATCAGCCATTGAAAATCCTTCTCATGTAATGATGGGGACAAGGCCAGTAAGCTGGTGAGGTATAGTTTTTTTAATTTTTTTTTTAGTTTCTGAACCTTCTGCTCACCATCCTCAATCCCCTTGTTTGGCTGGGCCTGCATTTAGCTGCAAATTTCTTAAACTTCTGCAATGTTGCGGTTTCACCTCTTGCTGTGTGTTTTTTTTTTTTTTTAGTAATTCTTCTTATGTAATGATGGGGACAGGGCCAGACTCAGAAATTGGGTATTTTGTGTTTTGAGGAGGGTTTTGGCACAGCACTGTTTTGTAAGGGAAACGGTCTTAGGGTGGACCTCTATCAGCAACCTCCACATTAGAAGATGGCCATGTGTTTCCGGATACAGTTGGGTGGAGGCTAGCAGTTAGATTGATGTTCACTGTTGGATTAAATCATTTCCAGGCGTGATTCATGATCTTCATTTAATCAATGTTGCAGATAACAATTTGTATTTGAGTTGGTAGTGTTGGGGTTTTTTTTTTTTTAAATGTTTTTTGTTGTTGGTGTTTGTTTTGTGCTGTCGAATATTGATGAAGGGGATTAGACAAAAAAAAGTTTATGATGGGGCAGAGATGGACCTCTGTATTAATTGATGGCTTTCAAATTGTGATGGACTCTTATGTTCGTATGTATTGGACTTGATATCCTCTAAGTGCATTCTATTTATCCAAACCTCCAGGGTATATCATAGTTTACTCTAATTGAAATATTTTGGGGCTTAATGATTTGAACACTGCATACACAGCTGAACCCAACAAAGTGGTGAAACGAAAATGTAGAAATTTTTTCAATGCTGCCCGACTCTTATTTCCGCAATTACGTATGTGGATTATGGTCATTTGTCAAACCATGGCTATCAGTTCCCTTTTTTTTCTTTTTTATACTTTGGATTGCTTGAACTGTAAATATATTTTTTTTTGCTGGGGTTATTTCAACTAACAATATTATTTGCACAGAATGTCATCTTGTAATACAACCCTATCTGAATTTACTCCAAAATGCCGATGTGGAGCTGGACCGATGAAATTATATACTTCTCGTACGCAATTGAATCCAAATCGAAAATTTTGGAAATGCCCAAATTGGAAAGTAAGTGTGTTTAGGCTACCTCAAAAACTAGTCACTATGTGTTGTTAAGGTTTAAAATTTAGCATTAACTATTTTTTATGTGTGTAAAACTTTATGCAGGATGAAAATGGCTGTGGTGCATTTCTTTGGAAAGATGAAGTAGTGCATTGCCAGCTTGCCGAAGCTAATTCAACGACGTGTGAAAGAGATAATTTGATAGTGGTCGTTGAAAAGATAGAGTCCACATTTTGTGTTTTTATTGAAGTAGAGAAAATTCGAAATGCATATCTCCGAAAAATTTATCATGCTATTATAGTTGCGTGCTGTATTATAATCATAGTTTTCTTGTTCAGCTAGGCATGAAATACATGCTCTGGGGATATGTTTTCTTTGAAGGTTTAAAAACATGTTTTGTGCATGACGGAACATGGAAGTTATTTGCATAGTTGTGTATATTTCATGTGCTGATTTGATAGGTGTAGATTTCGTGTTATGTTGCTTCATTTGAAGATTGATTCCATAATCGGATCTGATGCGCCATTGGGTTGCTTTTCATGTGGTAGCAATTTAATCTCCTTTGAAGATTAATTTCATCATATTTCTAGGTAGGTCAATTGATCATGCATCTGGCTTAAACTTGACACTCATCTGAATTAGGCAGGTCAATTGATCATGCAAATTTTGACTCTCATCCAACTTTATCCAATATCTATAACGTAGACAATTCAGAAGAACTCAAAATACTACATCTCTTGATTGCAAGACTCCCAACTTTTCCACACAGGCAGATCATGAGTCCTTTAAAACTTCTATAACCCTTGTGATTGTTAGGCTCTATAACCCTCGTCATTGTTAGGCTCTCAAGTGGCCCACAGGACCGGATCGTTCCAAATGATCGCAGCCTATAGTAATAACCGGTGGAACTGGAGTGGAACTGGATCGATCCATGTAGGGTTTATTTATCGCAAAACCTTTCCCAATGAAAAAATCTAGTTATAGTCTAAAAAAAACTATAGAAATCAAATTTTCTAATTGAATTAAAAATTAATTACAAATTTAAAATATTACTTACAACCAAAGAAAATTAAAAACCTAATTTAAAAATCTAATCTAACCACTGCATCACCATAATTTATTAGTCCAACCTGCATCACCAGATTTTAGGGAAAATTACCGGATTTTCACCATTCTCCCTTCAACCTAGGTGAAACACAATTTTCACCCTTCTCCATTCAACCTAGGTGAAACATAGGGATAGGTGTAAAAAGCCCATTTGACTGTAATCATCTTCTTCGATTCTCCCGTGATTTTACAATGGCATTTTAAAAAGTAATGAATTTACAATGTCATTATAAAAAGTAATGAATTGGATGGAGCCCATTGATAATATAAAAAATAATGAATTGCAATTGTAATGAAAGAATGATTTTTAATTTCTTTATTTTTATTTAAAATTAATTTTATTTTCAACTAGCAGTCCAGAAAACAATTTTGATGTAGTTTTTTGTATATGATAGGTATACTATGATGCATATGATAGGTCTATGATTTGGTGGTCCGTTCAAATTTTATTTCAAATGCCAGGCAATGTCATTTTTTTATCATAATATCTAAATATAATTGAAATAATGAATTGGAATTATCACAATAAAAACATTACCAAAAACATAATAATGTATCCTTTTAATGAAAAATGATTTTTGATATATAATTGAAATTCATTTTATTTTCAACATTTTACTGATTTATTTCCTTTTTTTTTCTTTTTATGAATGAAAAAGTTTGAGCTTCCGTAGATGGCTTCTAATCTAGTAACCTGTGAAGTGTCCGGGAAAAATTCAAAAATTTCATAGAGTGGTCCTCCTTCTAAAATAAATTTTTGAAGAAAAGATTCCATAGAGTCGTCTCGTGCACAGGGGGCAAGAGGGAAAATGGTGGCAGGGCTCGCTATAGCGAGAACCTCGCTGTAGCGAGCCCGGGCTCGCTATAGCGAGGTTCTCGCTGTAGCGAGCCCAGGTCTCGCTATAGCGAGGACAGTGAGGGAAGTTTTATCAACACTGAGGGCAGTTTCATCCTAAAGTAAAATCTACAAAGTTTATTCGCATGCTTCTTCTCTCTCACTATTCCTTTATCCGCATGTGACTTGATTCTTCTCTCTGAGTATTCCTGCCCACCTGCTCCCATCAATCTCATTCATTTTCCTCTCTTCTCTTTCATTTCCTTCTCAGCTGCTTCAGGTATGATCCTCTTTTATTCCTCTCATGTCTTTTTTTTTTCCCTAAGTAAACTCGTTGGCTGCGGCTTTCATTTCTTGTTTTTGATTAATCCCAAACTCTACCGAGGGTAAAAATCTTGAGCAGCTGGATTTTTTTAAGATTTTAATTTCTTTGTTGGTTGGATGGTTGCAGAGATTTTCTTTTATGAGGTTTGTGGGTTGTTGCTTTTCAAAGAAATAACTGACTTTTTTTTGTTAGATCTGTCAAAAATAGGAATTTTCACTATGATATTTTTCACTGATTTCAGACTGTGTTGGCTTTTGCATTTCGTCTTCAATTTGTGTTGTGTTTCAATTTGTGTTGTGTTGGGTTATTCCGACAGGGTTGATCTGTTTGGCTGTATATTTTGTGATAAAGTGCTGTACCAATATGATGTTTCCCTTTAGGATATATATAAAGTGAATTGTATATCATGGAATTTGGTAGATTTTTATGCACATTGTGTTTGTTGAAACAGGGTTGCACCTTATAAAGTGATTTATATATCATGGAATTTGGTGGATTTTTATATACATTGTGTTACATTGTGTTTGTTGAATCAGGGTTCCACCTTATCTGTTTCCTTTTTATTTTATTTGTACAGTATGCCTCCTAAAACTTACAAAGGAAAGCAACCTGAAACTTCTAAAGGGAAGAGACCAGCTGGGTCTTCCTCTCGTTTCAATAATGAAAGGTTTAAAGATGCTGATGGTGTTGAACGTTTTGAAACAAGATTCAGCAATCGGACAGTGATATTTGAGAGAATAGTTGTGCACTCTGAACTCATCCATACTAGGTTTTTGCATTGGCTTCATCTGAACGGTCTTACGATTTTAATGAACTTGAATAATGAATGCTTTGAAAATTGGGTACGGGAGTTTTACTGCAATATGTATGATGTCAACAATAGTGGTTTCAAGACATACGTTCGGGGGAAGACACTGACTGTAGATGCAAATAGCATTGCCACTTTACTCAGTCTTCAGAGACCTGTTCACATATCCTATCCAACAAATGATCTTGATAACATGATGATGCAAGCGAATGAGGTAGCTATAGAGCTGTGTGGGAAACCCACTGTACTGGATAGTCCTGTTCTGAAGATATTTGGTCTCACCACTGATTATCGGTTACTCAACACATTTGTCTGCTACAACATTGAGCCTAGAAGTCATAGATTTGATCTTATCTATTCTCAGGCTTTCCTTCTCTACTCCTTAGGCACAAGCACCTCTGTTGACATCCCACAGGCGATACTGGAATCAATGCTGCGAGTTTATAACGAACCACGAAAAATCACCCTTCCTTTTGGTGCAATGATTTGTAAATTGATGATTGAAAAAGGTTGCCAAGCGTACAGTCATGAATTGCCTGTTGCTCGAAGACAGGTAATAGATGGTTGAACCAAAGCAATGTCTGATACACATGTGGCCCGACATCTTCAGAGGGGACAAGCCCCAAATGAAGCTGATGACGACGCAGAGGCAGATTCCATTGAAAATCGTCTCCTTGCGATTGAAAATGCAGTGTTTGATCAGTCTATCCAGATTGAACAATTGGATGAAAGGATGGCAACCGGTTTCTCTGACATTCGTAATCAGCTGACTGAAATGTTTAACCAGCTTCGTCATCAATGAAGCGCCTCCTTTAGAAATCTCCCCATCTTTTTTTTTCTATGTTTTTCTCTTTGTTATCCATGACTATGTACAACCTATGTAAAAATTTGAAAAAGTGAATGGTAGTTTTATATTTTTGTTTAACCCATTGACTGGCTGGATGCACTCCCAATTTACGTGAACGTTTCAACTCCGTGTTTATGACGTTTTCAACATAATGGGCCATCCTTGTTTCCAGTGATTTCAATTAAGTTTATTTGGATTACATGATAAATCTCCTTCAGGGCAAAACTGCTTCTTTGTATGCTCTTTAATTTAATTGACACTCAAGGAATTCTAGACCTAATTTAGTAAACCAGCTTCTAAATTTTCAAACTGCAATCCACTTTCAAAAATTTACTACTACAGACCCCAATCTTAATGGGGAAGAGGATCATTTTATAATAATCTCCATATGCCTTTATGCAGCACTATAAGGGTTGTAGGTGCTCAAAATGTTCTTATGCATTTATGTGAATCACAACATATACTATTGACATGCTAGAAGTGAAATCTATAACAGCCATGCCATAGTCGTCCTTGAATAGCTACAGCCTCATCTGATGTACCTCCAAATTTAGGACGGGATTGCATATACATCATACACTGCATTGAACTAAAAAAATATCCTTTTATTTTGTTTCTCATCTTACCATTTTTTGAGGACATGAATCAAAGGACGGTACAATACTATCTGCTTTTTATGTGATGGATGAAGGAACAGGTGGTCCTACTTCCCCAAAACATTGAAAGGCAGGGTCTCACTATATTGAGCCACCAAGTAATTAATTATAAAGAAAGCATATGTTGCCACAACTAGTATCTTAATAAAGCAACACTATAGCAAGATTCAAGACGGTAAAAATTTAATTAGATCAAAACATACAAGCGTCAATCTTCAAAAAAATTCCCACAGTTTGGCGCGTATCGCTTCAACTTGTTTTGATATAGTAAACTCCCTAACTTCCTTCAGCAAAACATTTGTCTATTCCGCAATGTTCTAAGTGTTCAGATATCTGCAACCCATAATGTAGATTGATAAAAGTACATGACCACCCCCCTCTCTCTCTCTCCTCTTACCACAATCGTGAGGCATCTGAACACCTGTTAACTACCCAAAAAAACTCATTCTCTTTTACAACCACTGCCATTCAAAATTCACAATGTCATTCAATGAGTGAAAATTCACAATTCCCTTTTGTCATTGAATATTAACAATAAACAAGCAACAGGCAATTATCTAAGGGACAATCTTTGCATAAGGGTAGACTTCGAACTTAAAAAAAAAAAAAAAAACCACCATACCACTTCCTTTCCCAATGACAATGCTCTAATTCTCTCCTTCACATAAGCAACATTCATCTCACGTGTCATGTCCATGGGTTGACATCGGAACCGGACACATCTGAAGAGCTTCCTTCAACAGCTGTATTGGTTGGGGCTTCTGGCATTCTTGGAATGTCCACATGTAGATTGACAGTCCCCCTGAAAATAAAACACATGCAACGTAATTAGTAATTTAAACTAAGAATAGGGTCATTTGCTAAATGGGCAATCAATTGCAATGGTGTACACTTTACACAACATAAAGTCAAATTTCTGATATAAAAACACTATTGAAGTGCTTGTGTGTGCGTGTGTTTTTTCCCCTTTTTTTTGGTCTAATTGAAGAAGTGATGCACCCCATATAGCTTTGCATCAGTTGCCTCGCAAGACTCATATCCACTGTAGATTGAGCACTGTAAACCTTTCAAAACTGAAGCCAAACCAAGAAAGATAGGACCTGGATTCATGAAAGGGACCTCATTCAGCCCTCCTTTCCTTGTCCACATGAAAACAACACCTGTCCCTAACAAACTCTACTTTGGATATGATCAGGAACGCTATTTTCTAATTCAAAATTGAGTCTGCACTTATTTAAAAAAATGGGCCGAGCCCAAGTGCTTAAGTAACTAAATGGCCATGACCATGAAAATGTGGCAACCTGTGTCAATAAGGTTTGCATTGTCAAAAATATCAATCTTGATATTTGGGTTTTCTCTAGATATTATTAGAAAACTGTTGCGGAAAATAAATTAATTTTAAGAATAACAAAACTGAACAAATAACTACCTATTCAAAAGAGCTGGGCAATTCCGTTTGTCATGTGAAACACCACGCTGGTTGCATCCACGACAAAGTCGGTCTTTCTTTTGAGCTTTCTCCCTTGACGACTTTAGTCTTTTTGGACAGCCCTTTGTTGTAGCATGAGGTCGTTCAATCAATTGCACTGCTTCACTAACTGCGTCACTAACCATTTTGTTTTTTCCACTTGATGTATGTTCTCCTCCAAGTTCAAGTTGATTCATTTGGCGACACATTTTATGAAGATCAGTCAAAACATTTCTTGCATATTCGTACGTCTTTGAACACATACTTGCCTCATTAGAAACCATGTTGCCCCAATACGACAAATCACCATGCCGGACAATCAACGAGGTGCCACCAGTTGTATTCCCCACGATCAAACATTTGCTATATTCTGTACCATCTCTCGCGTGAGAAGTCCATCTCTTTAATATAAAATGCTCAGGCAAGGTAAAATTATCTCGTGTTTCAACGCAACAATTATATGACTGCAAGGAATTCCTCGAAACTCAAATAGTTTGCAAGAGCAATTTGCACATTTAGAATCTTTGTTGAAAATGACCCTTTCAGAAGTTTTGCACTTATTTTTCATGGACCAAACATCATAAATGCTCTCTGACGCATTTTCCTTTACAAGTTTTGGAATGGATGACACCATTGCCATGAATTGTACCTGAAACTCATGGAAAATTTTTCTCGAATATATTCCAGCCATTTGTTCCTCCATCTCCAAACCAGTTAGGAGCTTTGGCGTCGTTTGCAAGTTTTCATGCTCCGCTTTTAGCTCTTGATACCTTTGACGAGTAATGGCACGTTCAAAGCGCATCATAAAGTCATGCAAACCACACTTATGTGTTTCAAACTGCTTAAGGAATGCATTGAAACTTTCACTTCTCTGTGACGATGACATTCCCGCAAAAAACATGCCCCTTAAGAAGATTGGTATCCACATCTCACGAAGCGTGTACATGTCTTCTAGCCAACTGTCTTCTTTCAAGTTATATTGATTTCGTATCTTGGCCCATTCTATCTCAAAATGATCCGTTGAGACAGCATTGTAAACAGCTTTATTTATTGCATCCATAAGACCGTCAGCATGAATTGCAAGTCCGCCTAACTTGGATGGCAACTTTTGCATAATGTGCCAGACAAAAAATCGATGTCGTGTGGCAGGCATAACGTGCTTGATTGCTTTCCTCATCGCGGGATCTTGGTCTGTTACAATCGCTTCCGGTGGACCCGCAGGCATAGCTTCCAACCAACGTCTAAATAGCCACACAAATGAATCAAAACTCTCATTTGATAAAAAACCACTTCCAAAGATGACCGTTTGATCATGGTGATTTACTCCCATAAATGCACCAAAGATAAGATCATATTTATTGGTTTGATATGTTGTGTCAAAAGTAACAACATCACCAAAAACAATGTATGAAAGACGACATAGGTGATCTGCCCAAAACACATGCTTGATTTGATTGTTCTCATCTGTCTCTATAGAATAAGAAAAACCCGGATTCATTTCTTTCATGTATTCAAAATACTCATACAACATCTTTGCGTTCTGCTTGTCTCGATGGTGATTTCGCATGTCTTGCTCATTGAAACCAACTGCTCCTGAACCACCGGCTTGTGTGCTTAAGAGCCCCATTTGATTTGCCGGTCGTATGTTATTTTCTTCAAATGCATCTATTAATTTTTTATGAGCTGGAGTAATTTTACAGTGTGAACGAAACATATGTGTCTTACGTGGGGTAGATAAGACATGAGTATGTTCTTCAACAAATTTGTTAACAACCCAATGTCCGCTTGTAATTTTTTTCACAACGATCTCCGCTCTACAATTTTCTCTCGTATATGGAACACGCTTCTGTGACACAAAATCACCTCCTTCCTTTTCTACCCTCTGACCTTGTTTAGCGCACATAAACTGCTTCCAATATACTTCACCCCTCTTTTTTTTATCTGAACCACGTCTAATACCAAAACCAGCTGCCCTCGCTTAAGTATTATAAAATTCGTAAGCTTCTTCCAAGTCATGCAAATACATTCCCAACCGTGGGGTCTTATCTTCGTCTACTTCAGGTATGAAGATTCTACTCATGGAAGATGCAGCTGATTCCAACTTCTCATCCATTGAAAAATGTGAACAACAGTCCCAGATTATACATGAAGGAAAAAAAATATTCTCAGGGATCACTCATGAACAGAGACATTGTCAAGTAAATAACATAGAATAGTTGCCCATCATATATTCTGAACACAAAATTAAATAGATAAAATAAAAATAAAGTAAATCCAAAATATATTATTTGAGAAATACCTGAGTGTTTCCATTCTGGTTTGGGTTTTCTTCCTGGTCCGAGCTGGAGAACTCTTCTACCTCATTACCAGCGGGCAAGGTCTGAGAAAACAGAGCTGGGTGAAAATAGATAGGGTCATCCATGGATAGTCCCTTGCGAGCGGCGGAATGAAAGGATAAAACTTGGGTAAAAATATGCATTCAAGATTGTTCAAGTGCTATAGCACAATTTCTTCAAAGTTAAAATATTAATTATGGACATGATACCTCAAGGGTGTTCTTTTGCTTCTCCAAACCTGGTTTCAATAGACGTATCGGATGGGGCTTTTCTTCTCTCCAATTTTCTCTTTCACACGTCGTTGAATTAGCTTCAGTAAGATGCCAATTTGCTACTTCATCTTTCCAAAGAAATGCACCACAGCCATTTCCATCCTGCATAAAGTTTTACACACATAAAAAATAGTTAATGCTATATTTGAAACCTTAACAAAACATAGTGACTGGTTTATGAGGTAGCCTAAACACACGCACATTAATTTGATTGGGTCCAGGGTAGACATACCATATCATAAAACAAAACCCATATTGGAAGATCCTAGCCATCCCGTTAAGGGGCTGAAATCATCTGAGTGTGGATTGTCACACTGTTTCTAAACAATGTAAATACAACACACTGATTAAAGGCTAAGGTAAGTGCATCAGGGAGACATATATGTCCCAATGTACATTCTCAAGGCCTTAGGATTTCGGCATAGTAGAGGCAAGGCACTATTAAGAATCATGTAACTCTCTATAACATGCATATCCAATGTCTGGTACCTTCGTCGTTGTGGACGAGGCTTTCCCACAATCTCTGCAATGTAAACTGCCAGGATAGGTCTACTGGATGATCAGTTGATGGTGTAGTATGGGATCCCACCTTGTTAAACAGCGACTGGTTGGGGAAGATAAAATAACCCCAGCAACAAAAAACACTAAAAACAAAAATTGTAGAGAATTCAGTGGACTAATCTGCATGCCATAGAAACCCCAATTTCATTTTTGTAACAAACTCTAAAACCCAAAATGGTAAATTAAATGTTAGGTGATCGATGGTCCATACATGCGAAACTTAAATGGTAAATTAACATCAACCAACAGTCCAAAATCAACTGAAATAATACATGGGCCCTTATTACTGGTGGACAGCCTAGGTTATCTAAAAGTCAGGGACCACCATTGCAAGGTTTGAAGGTAGTAGACTTTGAGTGAGGGATGGCACCAAGAGTCCATATGCGGCAGGCTCATCAAGGTTTTGCAGAGTCCACACACAATCTCACCTCCCTGTTCTCACTATACCAGCAGCTCAAATGTGGACAGGGCACACATGAATGGATTTAAGAAGACTATTTTTATTTTTATTTTGGTAAAAGTATTTAAGAAGACTTAATAGGCACATCAGCAGCATATATAAAAGATGTATCACCAATATCAGGATGGTCAGATAATCCTTAACAGCATAATACAAGCATTAAAGTGGACCACTGCCCAAATCTCCTGAATGCTGTTCATTTTTCCCTTCACATTTGGTAGCTAAGATCGTCCAATCACTCAGGTCATCTTCATGGACGGCATCACTTTTTTTTATCGATGCTAAAAGGAAAATACCGATTAGTTTAAAAATTACATAGGTACACTGAATTCACAAGTCTGCAAGTATGAGATTTAGAGGATTTGAAGTTTGACTAGGCTTAGTAAATAGTAATACCTTCCAATCCAAAAGAGGTAATATGCAGTATGGGTGCCAAAGAATAAAGAAACAATTAGTAGCAACAGCAAGAGCACTATTGCAGCTATAAAAACAGCATCAAACAATAGTAAATGAGTTCCAAAAAAGAGAAAAGTGGAAGCATTTCAAAAGGACATAAAAAGAACAAATTCTTATCGCACGAGTACACAATTGAAAATAAAATATGAAAGTTCACAAGGAAGAGTTAGCAGATGAATTATTTCAGAATTAGTTATCCATACATAAAGTGACAACTAGTATTTGCAAGGATACTTACATAGGAGCAGATAATGAAGCACATAATCTTTTTTCCAAATCTGTTCCTTAAGAAACGTGACTAATTCACAGCTCACACCACAACTGCTACAGGCCTTTTGCTAGTCTTGATGCCTCTAATAGCTGCACAGCCAGAAACATGTAGTGTCATACCCAATGCCAAAAAGATTAAAACCTGTGCACATGTGCAGGTGTTGAAGATTTAAACCAGTATAAATAATAGATTCATGCCGTCAGCATAGTTTTTAGCTCCAAAGACGGCAAAACCAGCGACCAAGGCATTGGCCTCAATAACCTGCCAGGATTTATGTCATAGATCACTGACTCAAGTTCAGATGCCAAAACGGCAGACAGAGGGAGAGACAAGGAAGAGGGATGAGAGGGATGCAACTCTGGTGCGAATCAAATCGAGCACTGGGCGTCTTTGCTGGCTGCACGATGGAAGTGATGGAGCCGAGAGGAGACGTCGTCGAGAGGGGAGGAGGAGGAGGATCTGCGAGACCGTGCCGGGAAGGAGGACGGGAAGGAGGTGGAAGAGGATGGTGAATCGATTTGGGGCTTCTTCCAGGTTTTGTGATTCTATCGATTTGGGGCTTCTTCTAGTTTCTGCGATTCTCTCTCCTCATTTTCATTTCCCTCCTTTAGTTATATAGGTTGCATCAGAATCGTTGGATCAGGTTTCTAATCGGACGACCCTGAGTGGTCCTCACAAAAAATGGTGAGGACGGTCCTCACTAGACCATTTCCCACCTTACTATGGGGGATGCTCTTATGAAAGCATCTCTCACCTTACTATGAGATAAAGTGAGGGCCCTCACATTTAAATTGTTGGCATTGGATATGGATATGAGGGCCCCACCTTATCTCTCATAATTATGTGAGAGATGCTCTCATAGGAGCATTTTCCTCTTATAAATATATATGTATGTATGTATACACGTATATGTGTGTATATGTATACATACATATACATATATGCATGCATGCATGTATGTATGTATATATATTCTCCAAAATGCCCTTTTTCCACTCCTCTTTTTTTTCTTTCATCATAGACCCCACCTTGAGTTAATATGGTCTTTTCACACAAACTTCCCACCCTGAATAGTCACAAGTCTAGATTTGACACTCATCTAACTTTTCTTTACCATTCGATTGAAATCATAATAAAACGATGCCTCTAAACCATTAAGTTTTAGAGCAATGGATCAGAAGGTTAGAATGATCATATGGAGTCAAAATCCTGCATATGGGTTGGTCTCATATTTTTATATATATATATAGGGGCTAGCTCTCCTAAGCTCAAGCTTAGGATAAGGTAAGCTCAAGTATGTTGTGGGGCCCACCTGGGGACCCACATGGGGATGGGGATGGGGAGATTTTAAGGACTCCGTGGGATCCTTCTCTCTGCAAAAAATCAGCTCCAACCGTGATTTTTATCATCTCCATATGGGCCCAAAGGTTTAATGGTCAACGGTCCATTTGAATTGATACATAGTCGATCCAACGGTTTAGATAATTTGGATCTAATCGAAAGTTGGCGGATATGTGCAATTTAGGGGAGTCATGTGTTTGCTCCATTTGGATGAACCAAAGATGGGCCCCACAAGCATGGAGCTTACAAAATTTTATCCTAAGCTCAAGCTTAGGAGAGCCTTGCTCATATATATATATATATATATAAATATATATATATATATATAGATCTTTCCATCCAATGGACTTTCATGATCATCGTGCATCCTAGTTATATATATATAAATATATATATATATATAAATATATATATATATATATAGATCTTTCCATCCAATGGACTTTCATGATCATCGTGCATCCTAGTGGACCTAACTTAAAATAGTGCTTTCCTCCTAAAAGATGCCTGAGAACTGTCTAGCACTTCCCTACAAATCCATGGTTACCCATTCCCTTCAAAACCACTATATACCCACTGCAAGAACACCGCTAGTAGTCCACAGGGGGTCCCGTTTAGTCCAAACAAGGCTGGATTCGAGTATGTCAGAGAGCAGTTTACTGGTAACTCAGCTAGCGGTCTCCTGGGGAGCAGCCAGGCCGTTTCAAGCCAATCATGGCCCGGTATTTGGGGCCCTTCTGGATGGAACCCTGCATGCCCAACAAGGGTATGTGCAAGAAATGGAACCATATGGCCATTCTAACTTTGATTTTGAAGCCCTCGGAAGTTTATGCTGGGCCAAGTTACCTACACTCAATTGACAATATCTAAATGGGCCCCTGCCCTTCTTAAATGATCAGGTTTCTTTAATGGTAACGTATGGGATGATCGTAAATGGTTGGGTGGGTCTCTCCAATGCTTGTAGAGTATGGGATGATTGTCCTTAGGCCCAAGGGCCAAGAGACAAGGAAGAGCGCGGCTTTGCAATAATAGATCAGTCATGCTTGTGTTTGATATCTGGGTCAGGTTTAGTGTCAGAAATTAACCAGCTCATCAACCTAAAAACCAGCCCAAAGCAGGCCCAGCGCGCTTTTGATAATACATAGACATGCCACGATTTAACGGTCAGATGATCCCGGTTGTCGATCCGATGGGTTCTGTAGATCCATTGTGTTTAAAAAAAAAACTGAAAAGATCACCTGGATTGAGGAGCCAAATAGGAGTGACCACAGGGAGTTAACAAACATGTACTAACTGATCCCAATTGGTTGGGTTTGGTCAGTTCGTAGGGTTTTCCAGATTTTAGCCCATATAAATATTCTATGATACAGATAATATGTATTTTTCCCTGCCAATCCGCGTTTGATGCCAATGATGTAGACCTTGTGAACACTATGGATCATCTTGGGGCCAAGCCAACATAAGATAGGGTGGTGTAAGGATGGAAAGATAGTGTGGGGGGTTAAAGTGTCAACACAATAGATTATTGTACCCTTTGATCCACGGCCCTTAATTTTAATGGTTTTAGAAGACTATATTTTTATGGATTTCAATCCAACAGTGAGTAACTTTGTACTAGTCAAAGTTGGGTAACTAGATTATAGGTGGTCTAGTGGCTAATAAAATAGGGTGAACATCAAAAAGTAATTAAACTATTTGGACAATGCCTATATAATTTGATGTGAAGCCCACCAAATGATCAGAATTCCGATGGGATCTCATTCTTTAGCTCAGCTGGCTAGGACACCATAACCCACCCACCCCCACATAAACAGGCAAAAGTGTGTTAGTTTGCCCACTACCAAGCCCACGAAAAAAAATCTCAGTGTGGCCCGCCTTTTTAATGTTAAAAATATGGTAGAGCGACCCCATCATTTAAAATACTCTAAATGTAGTGGGGCCCATCAGAATGGTCAAACAAATTTGGGCTCACAGACGGTTCAGGTTGTTGTCCAGCTCCCATAACATAGCAGCGACTTTGGGTGGATGGTGATGATGAATTGTGAGTAGGTCTAGTCCAAATGCCAGGTGAAGTTTGTTAAAATGGGAAATTATTTTCAGAAAGAACTTGCCTATGCCATTTCCTTTTTTTTTTTTTTTTTACTACGTTGGGCATTTGGGCTATTGGTCTAGGGCTGTCCTTCCTTAGACAGTCAAAAAGACAGGACCAGCCTTGCCCGGAACTGTCCTTCCTTACCCTCAGCCATGCAGGGCAGGGCCCTGATAGGCCGAAGCCCTAGAGGGCCTCCACTACTTAAGCTCTTATCCTACATCCCATACCCTATATTTGTAGATCAGGGCCTGGCCAAGTCGAGGCCCAAGCCCTGAAAATGAGAAGACCAGCTTTTAATATTAACCTGCACCAGAACTAAGTATCGAGAGTCAACCAAACATTATCTTGCCGAACCTCTTCTTGTGGAGGTACCACTAAGAAAATGTTTGGAGAATAGAGGCTTTCTCTAACAGGATGTTTGGTAATAGGTGAGGAACCCATGAGGAGTCCGTAGATTTAAGGTTCTTTACTACCTTTGGAATAAGAATTCCTTACTGAGCACACATTACCATGGCTGCTCATGCATCTTTGGAAGTGCATTACTCAGTTGCTACATGAATTTTTTTGCTGGAAAGTACCCTTTTGCAGGAAAGACTGCAACCAAATCGCAGACCATCTAGCTAAGCTAATTAAAGTCTCAAAATCCTGCTTTCTTCAATTCCTGTCTTCCCATTCATATTAACTCATTATATGTGCAGGAGAAGATAATCCAGCATGACGATAGAGCCTCTCAAGAGCATTTTGGCTTAGTTTCAGGGAACTACAGGCTTGCCACTACTTCTGAAGATCACTTAGACCAGCAGAGTGGTCCTGTTTTGATGTAGGTTAGTTGTTTAGATAGGCTATGAAACCTTCTCTTTTGATGTATATTGATGTTTGCCTAGGTTCTTAGATGCTTTATCTATCTTCTGCTATATGTTCTAAACTTTCTTTCTTGTGTTTTAATATAAATCTCACTTCTAGCAAAAAAAAAAAAAAAAAAAAAAAAAAAAAAATCCTTACTGAGGCTTTGTATATGGGATTTCACACTGATATTAGTGTCTACCAATGTATACTAGTAAAACATGCCAGCGTTTAGCTTGGGCAATATAACTTTTAATATTAAAAAATAAAAAATTTAAATAATATTTAATCTAAATTATACTGAGATGTTAACAATTGAAATCAAGATTAAAACCTATAAAAATAATAATAGAAAAATATAGTTGGTTAATTTTAAAATGAGAGCACTTTAATTTATTTGAAATTAGTTGAGTATTTACTTCATGAAAAACCATAAATCCATGAAAACGTATCACCGCGGAAACTTAAAAAAGAACCCATCAAAATTGGCAAAAAATAAAATAGGATTATGATAAAAGGAAACGAAATCATTATACACCAGAAAATACATAAAAAAAAAGAAAAGGAAGTGTATAGAAATAAGAAGTTTGATTAATTAGAGGAAAAAAAAAACCCACGAGAAATCAATACAAAAAAAGAAAACTGAAGTTAAAAAATAAAAAAACATCAAAATTGATAATGACAACGACAATGTGCGGTTGCTTAGCTAGTTGGTAACCCTAAATGTATTCTACTTACCTAGGGATAGATAAGATTTTCCTATGACAATAGATAAGAAAATCTAAATATGCATCGACTGATTAGAGACCGCAGAAGATTGGACTCTTTAGAAGGAAGCTCATTTTAGATTGAGCTATTTATTTAGTTGGCTAAAATTGAAAATTTCTTTCGAATTCCTAAAATCTCTCCTTCAAGTTAAAATTAAAATTAAAATTGAGCTTCGATTTCTCAATCAATTGAGAAATCGGAGTTCAATTACAAAATTGAATCCTATCTCTTTCATATATATTAATAGCTGAGACAAATTGGCTTCAATGTGTGAGTTTGCAAAAGTGATGACATTCAAATCTTACAGGGTGTGGTCAAACCGGAAAATCCTAAAACTGAGGATTTCCATTGGTTAAAGTCCACGGGGATTTATAATTACCAAACATGGGTTTTTGTAATGATCTTGTAAAAAAAAAGTATTTTTCCGAAGGAACTGGTAGCTAAACATGGCCTAAAAGCTCTTTTTTTTATAGGACAAAGTCATGCGCACTTTGGTGACTTGGTCCTAGATGTAAAATTTTATTCATTTCATTGAAGAAGGAAAAGGGTTAGAAACATTTCTATTTCATATGTGACAACGGGATGAACTAAAACAAAAAACTTTTTCTTCGTAGGTGTAATCCGTTGGACATAAATCCAGTTTTTTGTTTTTTTTGATTCCTTAGATTTTTTTTCTCCCCGTTCTTGTGGTATCAAGACGCCGCAGAGCCGGGATATCTTATCTGTCGCTTCAGAAAAATAGATATCCCCAGAAAACATTTTTAGTTCAATCTTTTTTCTTCTCTCCACCTAGAGCAATCCGCCTACTTGGCTTCTTGTATTTAAAGCGATTTGTGTATCTACTCCAATGATACTATTGTTCCATACCATTATAGGTGAAGAACTGGGTAACATATGCACTTCTTCAGGAATGAGAAAAATCGATCTACTTTCATTTAGTGTTCTATCTCTCACACCTTTCACAGGAATTCCCTATTTCTGAACCATTCCAATTTAAGGCTTTTTTTTTGTTGTCTTTGCTTTCTACAATAGGGTGTTATCTTTGAGAAATTTAAATGATCGACATTCATCTACCCTTTATGAATTGGCTTCATTTCCAATTTAATATGAATCTGACTATTAACCACTACTGGATTCCATTAAAAAAAATAATTGCACTTAAAAAATAGGGAAAACTACCAAAAAAATCCTCATAGGACCGACGAGGACTTAGTAGCTTGTTGAAGACGGGAAGGGTACTCAAGTTCCTTTTCAGTCTTTTTTTTTTTATTTTATTTTTTTTTATTTTTATCATTTTGCGATATAGTTGATATCGACCATTTTGTAGTGTTCAGCAAATAAGACAGGTACATGTTCGAAAAAATCTACCTGACAGATTGATCGATATCGACCATTAGGAGGAAGTAGTAATGGTCGATATCTACCATTTTGTCGTGCTCAACGAATAAGACAGTTATAGGTTGGAAAAAAAATTCTAACCGACAGATTGGTCGATATCGACCATTAGAGCTAAGAAGAAGAAAATACGCTATTCTCTCTTCCGTAGGTGAGCGAGAAAAACACAGATCAAATGTTCGAGAAAATGACCGAAAGAGTACCAAGAGCGACGGTAAGTGAGTGTATGGGGCTGTGTAATGTGTGCAAGTGGGGTGCGAGTGCAAGGAGTCAATTCGAGTGGGCTGTGAGTGCAGGTGGGAGTCGTGTGGTTATGAGCGTGATGCTGCTGTAGGTGTGGTCGTGCAGTGGTGGGCAATGCAGTGAAGGTGGTAGCACTGGTGTTATGAAGGAGAACGGAGGAAATGAGAGTAGATGCAGCAGTGGAGTGAAAGTGGTGCAGGTGCAGTGGCAGCACGTCAATGAGTGCAGGGGGAGAAGGGAGGAAGGAAGACAAGATGGAGAGGGAGAAGGAAGGGAAGGGAGAAAAAAAGGAATGGAAAGAAAAGGAAGAAGGATGAAGGAGATGGCTGCGCGTGCAATGGAGTGGTGCATGCGCAGTGCGGGGATAAGAAGTGCAACGAAGGTGGGTGCGGGGAAGGAGAAGGGAGAATGAAGCAGAAGGGACCGGAATGGACACTACAGAATTGTCGATATCGACCAACCTACAGAAAAGGTCAAAAGACCCCTCCCGTCTTCAACATGCTATTGGGTCCACGTTGGTCCTATAGGGGCCTATGGGGATTTTTCCGATAGTCTTTCCTAAAAATACTAATAATTTTGACTTGAAAATGGATGTTTTGATCACCTTATATCTTCAATGTTTCCTGGAACAACAAACTATCTTTATGAATTGGTTGACATCCCAATTCGCTCAATGGAGAAAAGTGGCAACACTCCCTTTTAACAAACTATCTTTACAAGAAGCAACAAAAATAGAAGAAAGGTGTCGGAAACAACCGTGCAACACCTAATCCTTACATAACTTTGACAATTAAATAAGGATAAATTGAACTAAATATATATGTGGGTGGGTTGTTAGGGAGTTTTATAATCGGTATAGGGTATGAAATTAACTTCATACCCCCATTTTATCATTGTTAAGTGATTGTTACAGTGGACATTTGTGTGTGTATGTGTGTGTGTGTTGAAAATCTGTCTAACATTGGCCCTTGGGATTTTTCTTAAAATAAAAGCCTTCATTTTAAGGGTTTTTAATTAATTTTAAGGGTACAGCTGGGTGCCTTCATCTATGTCTAGATTGACTGACCTAGTGATACTTGAAGACCCAATGTCTGAGGTTGCAACACCACTCGGCAATGAGCATGTTAGCTGATGCCTTTTTCAAGTGGACATTTCCAAATAGTGGTCTTAACCAACATTATTCTTTTCTTTTAGGACTTCTGTATGTAATGAGAGGACTTGGGATTTTTTGTTCTATAAGAGAAAGGAATTGTACATTCCTATGGTCTCATAAGAAATAAAATTCTTCTCTATTGAGAAAACATAGTCCATTTCTCTCTTTTCCACAAGGAAAAATATGTCGCACTAAACAATTAAACCATGGCCTATAATTTTTTTCCTCTATAATAGAATCCTCTTATCCCCCTTAGGTCACATTTGCCAACCAATCCTAATTAGGGAAAAGATTTTTGCTTTCCATATAGGAGTGGAAAACCAATGTTGACAATTGTAAATCCTCGAGAACTTAGGCCATTTGAGACCCTCATTTTTTAGGATTCTTAGGTCCCCCGACCCAACACCCACCAACACACAAATAAAAAAAGGGATGTGAAATCCTTAGTTATAAAGGACTGTATAAAATTCTATAGTCTACGGAATCGTCACTGGTTTGCTACACATGACCAAACAAACGCTAATTAAGCTATACAAATCCTCAATGAGAAAAACCCTATGTTCCAAGGGCAACGAGTGATGAGTCCACAAAATTGAACTTTAAATCATCCTTTTATGTAGGGCCAATTGCATTCAATTTCAAAGAAATCATGATTTCATGCATTCGAGCATTAAAGTTTGGATTTTAGTGAAGGTCATTCAAAATCATTAATCTTGCATGAATTTTATGAAATCAATGGTCTGCACCACCCTAGGTCACACCAATTTGGCTTTTTTATTTTGAATATGCATCAATTTTGGACCATTACACGGTTCATTAGGCATCATACTATATTGAGTTGGGTTACATCCATGGCATGCAAAAACTTCATACAATTAATTAGTATTAATGCTATCTTTTATCTTTGTAGGAAATCCTAATAGATATGGGAACCACACTGAGATAAGCTTGGAAAGGAATTGAGAAAAGAAGAAAAAAATTATAAGAGGAACCCACTTTGGGCGTGTTTCCCAAGGCACGACCAAGGGAGGCCCCACTGGGTTGCACACTTTCAAATTTTCAACTCTTAGAGATCGTATCTTCTTTGTTTCCAAAAATCCAAAAATCTCTTCCTTCTCTCCAAGATTTGAAATTTGAAGAGATTTAATTCAAGATGGAAGTGGATCAAAAGAAATTTGAAATTGTGGGGGATAAACCAAGAGGAAGATGGAAAGCTCGATCTCCAAAGAAGATTTAAAAAAAAAACTCAAACTTAAAGAGATGGAATTCCAAACTGAGAAGGAGATCAAGACAAAAGAGGAAAGGTGATAAAGAAAAAGAGAAAGAAAGATTCAAAGGAGTTTTGGACATCCAACATGGGGCCCGCATCCCCCTTGGACATCCCAGATGGTTCTCTCCATTAGTCACATGAAATCTCAAATTCTTGAAAAAAGTTATCACTTTGACACATGGAGATCTTTGATGGGGCCCAAGATGGAAATTATTGCACAACAAGAAGCTGAGATTGGCAAGAGAATAATTCAAATTCAATTTACTGATAAGATGAGAGGATTTCTTGGAGTGTAAGATAAGCCAAGATAGAGTTCAAGAAGGAAACAACTCAAGCCAGAAGATGAGACACAAACTATACATAGAGGGCCTCCTCATAGGGGGCGTCCATGCTCTCTCCTAGGCTTGGACGACCCCCAACCCCCTCTGTCCCCTCCTCTTCTCTTCTCTTCCGTCTCTTTTAGTTCTAGGCTTCTCTAGTTCTAGTCCTCCACTTTTTCGATTTTCTAAAGATAGCTTTGGGCCTTATCCAAGAAAAACTAACTAAGGAGAAGATTGTAATGCCGCCCCCTCCGCCCCCTCCACCCCCACCCCCTCCCCTTCTCTTCTCTTCTCTTCCGTCTCATTTAGTTCTAGGCTTCTCTAGTTCTAGTTCTCCACTTTTTTTATTTTCTAAAGATAGCTTTGGGCCTAATCCAAGAAATTGAGGAGAAGATTGTAATTGATGGACCCATCTTTTTCTTTCTTGCCTTCCTCCGTCCCGGGTCCGCCGGGGTGCGGCGGGGCGAAAAGAAAAAAAAGAGCAAGCATCAACATTTTTTTTTGTACGGGTATGCCAGATTTTCTATTCTACTTGGAATTTGAAATGGTGATCCGGAGATTCACCTTCACAAGTAGAAAGGAAATCAAACTTTTTTTCTAACTTTCCATTACACATATATTTAAAGAAAGAGACAAGATTTTAAAATGCCGTGAGAGGCGATTTTGTTTAGTTTGCCGTGAAAGGCGGTTTTGTGCCGTAGAAGGCGGTTTTGCAATGGAAGGTGATTTACAAATCTTATCAATGATGAAAGACAAGAATTGTGAGTTTTGTCTCTTTTAAAAATACAAAACACAATAAAAAGGGAAGAAAGAGGGATCTGACTTTTCAAACGATTGTGGGGACTCGTTCAGATCGACGGTCGCAAGTCATGTATGGACTCCGCCATCGTCCTTCAGATGAGAACACTTGATGCTTTAGTTCACTTGGCTTGGCTTGGACCCCAGATTTTTAGAGGACAAAGACCAAGAAAAGGTCCTATATCCAATAAAAAAAGGGTAGACGGGCTGAAAAGCCACATCTAGGCCATGTTGGATAGAAGAAGAGAAACCTTGGGGGGGGGGGGGGGGTGGCCCCCTAAGGGACTTCAATCACCTTGTAGTTCTTGCAGCAGGGTTTCTTCAAGGCAGGAGAGCTTCTTTTTGCAGAGAATTCTTCAGGATAATTTTCAGGCGATTTTTTAGGACCCCTTCCATTTGGAATGACCGCCTATTTATAGGCTTTTGGTGGCCATTAGGAGGGTTTTATGGGCATTAATGGTATTAATGCTCCATGATGGGAGGAGTTAGAAGTATTAATTTCATAATTTTGTAACTCCTTTTTCTTGGATTTTGACTGGCCGATGGAGAATAATGGGCATTTAATCTCTATGATGATGGGAGTTTCATGATTAATTACCATGATTAATCTCCATAATGATAGGAGTTACATGGTTAATTGCCATGATTAAGTGGGCTTGTAACTCCCATTTCCCTGCTTCTGATTAGGCCGTCCAAAACAATGAGTTGATGACCCTAATAAGTTGTCATAAAAAGGTCAATTAACAGCATTAATTGGTCGTCGAGTCACTTGAAGAGTCGCGGGCCGCGCCGCGTCTTTTGGAATTCTTCTTGCGATGATCATCGATGGATCTGCACGTTGTTTGATGTTGGATGATGATGCCAATTTAGACATTGGTTGATACCAATGGGCTGGCAACATCTGTCCAGTCGATTTGTCGATCGGTCGGGCAGAAAGTATACTTTCTTGGTCGGCCGGTTGGCGGTTTCGGAGTGTCCGATGATGATCAAATGATTTTGATGGCGTATCCGTGATGTTGATGAAGATCGACGGATATCATGCCTCAAAAATTAGATTTTAAGAAAATCACAGGGGCCAAACATCGCGAAACATGGAAAGAATCGGAAAAACGGTCGTTCCGGCGGAAATCCGGTGACCTGGACTTCCAGGGTCCCCGGCGACCATGCACCAATGGTCACCGGTGACGATGGGGTCGGCGACCCTGGGCCCTGGTCACCGGCGACGATCGGCCAAGTTCGCTGGCGGCCATGGGGTTTTGCCCCCTTTTTCGATCGCCGTCCGGTCGCCGTTTCTTCGCCGTTTTTCGGGCTTTTTTGCTTCTGTTTTCTCCTGTATTTTTCTTTGACATTTCTCCTCATTTATTGGCTTGATTCCACTAAAGAAAACCCATCAAGAAGTCATGCAAATCAGAGCACAAAGTTTCCTATTTTTGGCAAAGCCGAAGACTTTGTAGTCGATTTTCCACCAAGAGTTGAAACTAGGTCAAACGATGTTGGAATGACCCAAAATTTGAGGTGAAGCTTCCTGAGCATTAGATAGGACCAACCAAGGGATTTTATTTGAGTTTTGAAGCTGTTTGGGGTCCCGTCGATGCTAGACTTGATTTCACCATGTGGAAGATGTCGAGCTTTGATGTATGGTCAGCCGATGTCCGATTGACTTGAAATTTGACAGGGTGCCTATTGGAGTCATTTTGAGATGATCCGTTAGCTCCGATTTGGATGCCATGGTCCCGGGGAGCTTCACCGCCGGTAGGCTTAATTTTGTTTCGGAGCGTCAAAACCGGGTCAAATGTTGTCGGAATGACCTGAAATTTGACGTGCAGCCCTTTGGAAGCATGTAGAAGCTACTCATGTGCTTTGTTTGATGAGTGGCGGCATCGGAGGTTCTCGCCGCTGAGAAGCTTGATTTCGCCTTTCGAGAGTTGATGGAGGGTCAAACGGTGTTGGTTTGACTTGAAATTTGGCATGGAGCCTTTTGGAGGTATTTTGAGACCATCCATAGGCTCTAATCAAAGATTTGATGTCTTCGAGACTGTCGCCGCCGGGAGCTCCCGCTTAGCTGTTGGAGGATTGAAGTTAGGCCAAATGGTTTTGAAATGGCCTGAAACTTCCTTTGTACCCTTCTTTTTGCTATTTTGAAGGATCTTGCAGTTTTTGTTTGATTCTGACAAGATCTAATGCTTGAAGCAGCTTTGCTTGTTTGTAGTAGGATGCGGCTCTATGTAGCTTTTGATGTTGAGGAGGCTAAGTGACATTTTTGGTGTCAACAAATGCCCCCTCGAGGTACAGCGACGAATTGCGTAGCTTTTGCAGTCGATGTGCCTCGTAGAAAACTTTGAAGGAGAACTTCTGACTTGACCAAGAGTCTCTTAGCATTTTTCTTGATAGAGTAGCCTTTTGAGTTTCCAAGGGAATTTTATGGCAGTGAGAGAGATCACGTACCATCTCAAGGCAAAATTTTGAAAAGGACATTCGGATTGGTTTTTTGGGTTTTGGAATTTTTCTTTTTGACCTTGTGAACCTAAAGGCTTTTTGTAGCGCATCAGGTGGTCAAGAAAGGTTTTTGGTTTTTTGACCTTGTGACCTAACAAGCTGTATGTGGCAGGTTAGGGGGTCGGAGGTTGGATTTTGATTTTTGGTCTTGTGACCTAACAAGCTGTAGTGGCAAGTTAGGGGACCGGGATTTGGTTTTGGTTTTGGTCTTGTAACCCAACAAGTTGTATGTGGCAAGTTAAGGACCATTGTTTGGATTTTTGTCACTCTTTGGGACAATTTTGGGTCCATTGGAGTGGTTTGATTTTTTATGAAATGTCAATTTCAAGGTTTTGGCTTAATTTGGTTCATGAGGTGGGATAGTTTGGATTTTGGAAACTCATGAGGCATGGATTTTTTTTTTTTTTTTGTATGGTCCAATCAACTCAAAGGAGGCATGGAACCATTTTTTGTATGCTCTTGGTAAGAGGAATTTTGACTAAAAGCCACTTTTAGTGCCTAGGTGGTCAAACCTGGCTCATGTGGGCTAACCCATGGGACCTTAAGCTTTAAAGATGGCTTAGATCTCATGTGGTGTCATTTTTGTAAAGAATATCTAAAAATATCTCTTTTTGGTAGAGAATATCTAAAAATATTCTTACTTGGAGAGAATCTCTCAAGTTTCCTTGATTTTGGGAGAGATTTTCTCAAAGTATCTTTCTTTGGGAGAAAGTTTCTCATAATCCCTCTCTTTTTGGAGAGAATTTCTCAAAAGATCTCCTCATTGGGAAAGAATATTCCATGATTCTTTTCTTTTAGGAAGTATGCTAATTTGTAGCACTTACCTCCTTTCTTTTCTGCTCCTTTCCTCTTTTGGTTTGCTCTCTTCTATAAAAGCAAGGGGAGGTTGGATCTCTTGCTCCTATTGCCCTCTTTTTGCAAAAGTCTTCAAGAGTGCTCTAAGATCAAGAATTCTTCTTCTTCTCCAAGGATCTTCTAGTTCTTCTTCATTCTCCATCCATGGCTTCAAGTAAGTTTCTTCTTTTTTCTTAAGAAACCCCATGTAGGAATAGAAAAGGGTTTTTTTTTTTTTTTTTCCTTTTCTTTTCTTTTTCTTTCTCCTTTTTTTTTTCTTTTCCATGTGTATTCTTTTTCTTTCTTTTTTTTGTCACACGTTTTTTTTTCTTTCTTTTTTTTTTCTTCTCGTTTTCTCTTTCTTTTTTTCTTTTCTTTTTCTTACACGGTTTTCTCTCTGTTTTTTTTTTTTTTACCGTGTTTTACTTCTTTTTTTTTTCTTTTTGTGTGTGGCCGTATAGACAAGACCGTACGGTCATGGCCGTACAGCCACGTGGCCTGTGGGTGATATTTTTTTTTTTTTTTTTTGTTGTTGTTTGAAAAAAGAAACTTTCTTCCTCTTTTCTTTCCTTTTTTTTCGGATTTCGAGACGCACATGCATGGCAACTTTCCTTCTATGCATTCTTTCTTTTCAGAAAATAGAATTGGAAGTATGATAGTGCACATCTGGAAATCTTTTCGCAAGTCTTGGGATTTGGAGCTCGCAGCAATGTTGAGCCCTTTCTTGGTCTTGCGGGGATTTTCTAAGGAGCTTTGCAAGTTTTGGATTCTGGAGCTCGCAGCAATGTTGAGCCCTTTTCCAATCTTGCGGATATTTGAGAAGATTTGGTTTGATCTCGCAGCAATGTTTGAATTGAAGCCTTCTTCAAGAATTTCCATCGATTATGAGCTTGCAGCGATGTTGAGCTCATCTTCAAGCTCCTATTTCTTTCGGGGTGTTTCCCTTTTCTTCGGAATTGCCCCGGAACCATGCCAAAATTTCGCTATAATTTTTTTAGCAAAATTCTGTCATTTTGATGATTGATTTTTCTCTCTTTCCATCATTTGCAGGTAGTTCCTCCAGAACGAACAAGGGTAAGGAGTCCGTCACTAATGCGCCTCGTTGTTCTACCAAATCCTCTAATGTGGCCGTACAGCAGGCCTGGGAGGAGGTCCAGTATGTTGAAAGAAATTTGGAAGAATGTGACTCGCTCAACCTAGATGAGATGAGGCAACGTTTGATTGCCCTCAAGGATGAGGAGTATTATAAAATCATGGTAAGCAACCGTCCCTGGGTCACAGACGATCAGAGCATTGTGCCCAAGCCTACCTTCTTTTTTGGTGATGCCATCCCCGATGATTCAACATACCAAAGGAGATGTTTTCAATTCTCTTTCACCGTTGATGGTGAGAAGAGAACTGTTTCTACCCGGTCGACCTTTGATCGGACTATCTCGATCATGAGCCTTTCCTCCACATGCTCGAAGAGGGAAGATCCTCCAAGCTGGGTGAAGAGGACAAATGTGATCAAGACCGGGGTTTTTGTTGGCGGTCCTTCTGGTTTTGCAGAGAAGTCGCCTGCCCGTATGGACATTTTGATGCCGGCCAGCGGCTACCAAGGTTCAGACCATCCTTTAGTCGATTTGAGACTGGTGGGCCTTGGGCATTTTCAAGGGCGATGGCAGCAATTGGGTGAAGCCTTTTCGACTTCGTAGCCGTTTCAGTGCTGACTCGAGCTGGGAGTCGTGGACTGATCACATCCTGCAGGTTGGCAGTGCCATTCTGAAGGAGGCCGAGATTTTTGACGCGGTTCGCGCTTTTCGGCAAACCGTGGTTTTCTCCGATGAGGCCTTCATGGCCATGCTGGAGTCGTTCCTTTCACATACCAACACCTTTGTTGTCACGAATGGTGAGATTGGTTTTTCTTTAAAGGAACTGAGCGCCATCACCGGGCTGCCTATCCTCGGCAATCTCTATGAGGAGTTCATGCCTATCAACAGCGTCCTTGAGGAGCAGTCTGAGGAGTTCAGGCTTTTGTACTTTCAGCTCGTTGCCTTCTACGATTTTTTGAAGGAGAAGGAGGGCTCGAAAGTCTGGTGTAGCAGTTGGAGGAGTGGTAGCTTTTTGTCTTCCAACTTCTTTGACAGCGGGGAGTCTTCTGAGTGTACGACCCAGGAAGCCAGGGCTAAGAACCCGGATTCGCAGAAGATATCCGCCATGCGAGAAAATTTGAAGGTATTCTTCGCAAAGACAGACGCCATTCATTCTGACATTGCGATGCAGAGAGATCTCGCCATCTTCCTCACTTATTGGCTGGGTGAGGCTGTTTTTGCTGAAGGAGATGGAACGCACATCAGGCCGCATTGCATTTTTCCGGCTTGTCAGATGGCGTTTGGAGAGCGGCTTACTTTGGTGCCTGCTCTTTACTCCTATTTGTGCACCGAACTGCAGGCTGCTGCTTTTCTGGTTCGGCTTGGGCTTCCCATGAACAGGGTATTTTCAGCCCATATTTTCTATTCGTGGTATGTATACCACTGTCCCAGTTTCCACCAATTGGGTGCTGCTTAGGCCGATGACCCTTTCATGATTCGGTTGGGTAGAGGCAAGCCTGTTTCCGAATCTCTTTTATCTGCCCGCTTGAGGATCCGACGATTCTGGGACGTCAAGATGGGGCAGTCTTCAGTGAAGCTTTCTCCAGGCTTGCGGAAGAAGGCTTTTGATTTTGGTGTCTCCCGTGTTTCGACCAGGGCAGGGTCTGGGAGACACTATTCTTTGACAAATGCAGAGAGGAGTTGGCTTTTTAACATACGTGTCGGCACGATGGTGTACCGCAGACATCTTTCGTCGACATCCAGCCGTATGTTCCCTCGCATTTTGCCATGCAGTTGGGCTTCTCTCAAGGCGTTGTTGGAGCGCCTTCGAGCAAGGTGAAGCGTTTTGGAGGTTTCCAGGACGGGAGAAATGCATGGGCCTTTTATAGCGCGGAAGACACTACTACCATGATTTCTTATCCTGAGTTGTCCACTCTCTGGACTGCTGGCTTCAAAAAATGGTTTGTGGAGAGCTTTTCAGCATACCGGGGGCTTTCCAAGAAGGAGCTTGACGTAAAGCAGTCTTCCGGGAAAGGCCGTGGGAAGTCAGATGGTGTCCGCCGAGAAGAAGTTCTAGCTTTCCTTTCTGGAGAAAAGCACAGAACAGGTTTTCTCGAGGAACAGGACGTCATCAAATCGAGAGCTGCACAAGAGATTCCTGATGAGGTCTTGGAACAGCTCGCAGAGGAGGAGGTTGAGGTCACTGCTTGGATACAAGCAGAGCGAGCAAAGGCTTCCATGGAGTCTACCGGAAAGAGCAGACCATCCGGTGTAGAATGTGGCGAGAGGCCAGATTTCGATGGTGGGGAGGTTGCTTCCAGCAGTTCGCCCCGTAGGAGCAAGAGGAGAAGAGGACAGCGCCGAAGTTAGAGGCGGCATGAAAGTTCTCCTTATCTGGAAATTCCTTCCACCATCGCTGAGGAGGCATCAGGGGATGATGTTGAGCCTCCAGAGAAGAGAAGCCGAGGGGAAGAGACCATTGATGATGGTATGCTTTTCCCTTTTCTCTTTCCATTTCTTTTTTTTCATGAGAGCTTTTGTTTTGATCTACTGCTTTCTTTCTTTTGGCAGAAGATGATAGTTTGATGATGCCTGAGGAAGAACCCAGAGATTCTGAAGTAGATCCAAAATCTCCTCCTGGTATGACTTCTTTTCTTCTTCTTTTTTCTCTTTGTTTTTCTTTACCGCCACTTGCTGACTTTTTTCTTTTTTTTTTTTTTTGCCAGCTGACTTGCCAGAGGATTCCGACGACTTTGAACCATCCATGGATGCAACTTTTGATGATGCCTCGGATGAGCTCATGGAAGCAGAAAGCATTCCACCAGTCGTCGAAGAAGGTACTTTGTAGTGATAATCTTGATATTTTGATTTTTGACCAGATCATATTCATACTTCTTTTATCTTTCATTGGCAGGCTGTGAGGTGATAGAAGAAGTTCCTCTATCTTTTTCAGAACCAAAGTAGGGGGTACCTGTGACCGATCCAGGAGTAAGGGCTTCTTCCACTAGTTTTGATGAGGCAGAGGCGAGTCCGCCTACTGATATTCCTTCCCCAGCGGCTCCGGTTGGAAAGAGCTTCTTGATTACTCTTCCAATGGTGCCTGACACGGGCAGTCGACCAACGGAGCATGGCGAGTCTTCATCTGAGCCATCCCGTCATTTTGCGAGGAAGGTGTTGAAGAGAGTCTTGAGCTCATGGGTTGAGACTCTTTCTTCTGGCCATTTGGAGGCTGGTTTCGGCATGGTGAAGCATGTGCAGGACATTTTTTCCGATAGCGAAGAAGTCAGTCTGGACATTATAGATGCTAAGGCTTTTGTTGATGAAGTCATCGCTCTAGGCAACAAGTGGACTGAGACCAAGAGCTTTCCGAATGATGATTTCTTCAACGAGATGTTTTTGAAGCCTTCCAGCGAGGTCAAATCTGAATTGAATGAGATCTCGCGGACTCGGAAGCAACTCGTTCGGGAGAGGGACGTCACCGAGTTGGCTATTATTGAGCTGACACAGGACCGGCACTGTCTTGATAGGGAAGTCACCGAAGCCAGACAGCGCCTTGAGCTATTGGAAGAATAAGCCGCTGCCAAGTGGACTGCCCCTTTGAAAGCTCGCGATAGAGAGAGGACTCTCATTCGCCTAGTGGAGGAGGTCAAAAGCAATCTTCGGAGGAAGACTCAAGAATATGAACAATGGCAGATTCTCTAGGAAGAGCTTCCTCGTGCTGAAGATGGATCACGACGGCCTTCCGCATTTTATGGGAAGATTCTGAAGAAACGCGGCTTGGAAGCTTTGGAGGCTAAGGCCAAGAGTTTGCTTAAGGAGTTAAGCCTTTGGCTGAAGACCATGTCGAACTAGTCTCCTGACTTTGTAACAAACTTTTTCTTCTTTTCTTTTGGTACCTCCATGTATAAACATTTTTTGGCACCCTTTTCTTTTTGTATTCCCTCGTTTCACTTAAATTCTTTTTTTTTTTTTATGAAAGTAAGCGAAAAAGTTCGATGGGGATGTTTGTTTGAGAATTTGATCAAACGGTTGTCATTTTGTGAAAATCTTTTGTCAAAAGTTTGTTTTGGGCATGAAAGCCAAATTTTGTGGCAAAAAGCCTGGTTTTTTTATGGCTTGAAAACTAAATTTTAGATGGCATGAAAGCCGAATTTTGATTATGGCATAGGAGCCAAATTTTGTTTGTGGCATGGAAGCCCGTTTTTGGCATGAGAGCCGATTTTTGTGGCGTGAAAGCCGAATTTTGGTTTTGTGGCATGGGAGCCAAATTTTGTTTGTGGCATGGAAGCCGGTTTTTGTTTATTTGGCGTGAAAGCCAGATTTTGTGGCATAGAAGCCGATTTTTTTTTTTTAAAACCAAGTTTTGTTTTGTTGGCATGGAAGCTAGATTTTTTATTTTTGGCATGAAAGCCAGGTTTTTGTATTGTTGGCGTGGAAGCTAGATTTTTGGTTTTTGGCATGAAAGCCGGGTTTTTGGCATGCATGAAAGCCGGGTTTTGGCGTGAAAGCCAGGTTTTTGGCATAAAAGCCGGCTTTCTTGGTTTTCAAAATGCAGGTATCGACTAAGAGTCGCCTCCCTGCTGAATGGTATTGCAAGTATCGATGGAATGTCGCTTCCTTGCTCATTCGGTTGCGAGTATCGATGGAATGTCGCTTCCTCGCGGATTTGGGTGCAAGTATCGACTGAATGTCGCTTCCTTGCTTTTTTCTCAAAATTTTGGTTTTGTGGGTATCGATGGCATGTCGCCTCCCCACGATTTTTGAAATTTGAGGATTTTTCGAACCTCTGTTTTTGTTTTGAAATTTGGGTTGTGGATATCAACTGAAACGTTGTGTCTCCACGATTTTTTAAAAATTTTGTAAGTATTGATGAGGTGTCACTTCCTTGCGATTCGAGGTTTTGGAAGTATTGAATGGGGTTCGCATCCTTCCGTTTTTTGGGTTTTGTGTGAATATCGACTAAACGTCGCTTCCCCACGGTTTTTGAAAAACCTTTTTTTTTTTGTTTAAAGACACGAGGGTCGTAAATTTTTGACTCGAAACCATTTTGGCGGTAAAAGTCAAGGTGGACTAGGGTGGAAATCCCTGAGTCCTGATTTTTGTTTCAAACCATGAATTTCAAGGATCGAAAGTTTTGGTCAAGTTAGGGAAGAGGCTCTTAAACTTGGATTTTGGGTTTTGTTTTGTTTTTTGAACAATGAAACATTGAAAATAAACATTGTTTTGGGTTTTTAGAAATTTCAACATAGGGATGAAAACTCTAAAAGGGGTTGGTTTGACGAGCAAGTACCTAGGAATAGGCTTTGGTCATTCAGGCATCGCTCTGATCCGATGTAGGAAGTCTTCAAGGGTAGTACCGCTTCAAGAACTTGCCATTGATGGGCATCATACATCTGTCACCCTCCATGTTTAGAAGAGCATATGCGCCATTGGAGAAGACTTTGTCGATGACGAAGGGTCCCTCCCATTTTGGTTCGAATTTGCCTTTGGATTTGTGGGCAAAAACCATTAGCCTTTTCACCGCAAGAACCAAGTCACCCTTTTTGTGGGCGCGTTGCCAGACCTTTTTGTCGAAAGATCCTGCCATGCGTGCTTGGTAAAGCTCAACGCTTTGTAGAGCTTCGAGCCGTCTTTCATCAAGATTATCAAGTTCTTGGAGTCTCAATTTGACATTGCTTTCTTTCGTCATTTCGTTTTGTAGAGATACCCTTAAGGAAAGAATTTGTACCTCTAAGGGAACAACTGCTTCACATCCATAGACCAAGGAGAATGGTGTGCTATGGGTTGGTCCTCGAACGGTAGTCCGGTAGGCCCATAAAGCTTCAAGCAGTTTGTTGCTCCAGTCTCTTTTGTGACTAGAGACCATTTTCTTGAGAATTTTGCAGAGTGTCTTGTTGAAAGCTTCTGCTAGTCTATTTGCTGCCGGGTTATACGGAGTTGAAGGACAACTTTGGATTTTGTATTTGTCGCAGAACCTGTAGAATCTGTGATCCCGAAATTGTGGTCCATTATCATGGACGAATCTTTTAGGTATGTCGAAGTGACAAATGATGTTGGTTCTTAAGAATTGAAGGACTGACGAGGTCTTCATTTCACTGAACGCAAATGCTTCTAACCACTTGGAGAAATAATCCGTAGCGGCGAAGATGAAGCGATGACCTTTGCTTGACGGGGGAGAGATAGGACCTATGACGTCTATACCGTAGGCTTCGAAGGGCCATGAGATCGCTGTAGGATGTAGCCATTCTAGAGGCATGTGTATATAATCTCCATGAATCTGGCATTGTTGGCAACGTTTAGCAAATTGCATTGCGTCAGCCACCATAGTAGGCCAATAATAACCTAACCTTTTTATTTGATCGTAGAGCTTAGGACCAGCCTGATGGGCTCCACAAAGACCAGCATGAACTTCTTTTAGAGTTTTTTCCGCCTCTTGTTGTGACAAGCAGCGTAGAAGTACTCCATTGAAAGATTTTGTGTAAAGCATTTTGGAGGGAATATCCAAATGAAAATTTGGGGCTCGTCTTTGAATGCTTACCCGTTCTTTTGGATCTTCAGGTACGATTCGAAACATAATATAATCAATGACCGAATCCCTCCAGTCGCCAATCGGAGGTTTGAGGATGGAAATTCGACTTCCGACCACTCAGTGGCATTTAACAACTGCTTGGTGTGTGTTGAGAGGAGAGAGAATCCTTCTTTGACACACTGTAATTTGCATATTTTCCCCTTCTTGGATTGCCATAGATGCAGCAAGTCCAGCTAGGGCATCTGCTCGGATGTTTTCACATCTGCGGATGTGGGTGATGTGACAGATGTCAAACTTTTGATGAAGCAATTACACCTTGTTGTAATAAGGCAACAAATCAGGCTTCCTGATTTCATATTTCTGATTTATCTGGTTGACGATTAGTTGAGAGTCCCCAAATGCTTCTAGCATGGTGATACCGGATTTGAGGGCGAGTTCCAATCCTATCATCAGGGCTTGGTACTCAGCTGCATTGTTTGAACATGGTTCGAGTAGCGAAAATGCGTGAGGAATCATGTATTTGTCAGGACTAACAAAGAAAATGCCAATTCCCGATATCGGCTTTCCTTTTTCATTTTTCCTGGTTGCACCATCGAAGTACATGTTCTAGGAGGCATTTGATAAGGAGGTTTCCACGCTGTAGACCAGCTCGTCTGGGAGATCATCCCTAAGCGGAGAATCCTTAGGTAGGGGATGCTCTGCAAGAAAATCTGCTAGAGATTGGCCTTTGATTGCTTTTTGTGGTACATACCTAATATCAAATTGTGACAGAAGGATGGACCATTTTGCCAGCCGGGCATTGAGAGAACCTGCTTTTGTGACAAGGACTTTTAAGAGATTGATCCTCGATATCAGGTATACTGTGTTTAACAGCAAATAGTGACGCAGCTTTTGTACAGTGAACATCACTACCAGGCATTCTTTTTCGACTAGAGAGTAGCGATGCTCTGCACCTACCAACATGCGACTGAGGTAGTATAGAGTAGCTTCTTTTCCTCCATCATTTTCTTGTGCAAGTAGAGTGCTCAAAGAATAGTCGAGAGCTCTTCTATACAAGATGAATAGTTTTCCGGTTGTGGGAGCAGCCAACACCGAAGGTTTGGTCAGGTATGACTTGATGTTTTGAAATGCGGCTTCACATTCTGCATCCCTGTCGCGACCCCGAACCGAGGCCCGGGACCGCGACGGGGGTGGTGTGGATAATGAACCACCCCTTAATAATAATTGTACATTTCTTTAATTTCCCACAGGTTTCCGCGGTGAGGATTCCTCATACACTCCTAGAACATTTATATTGGTGCGGAAGCGTGTAGCAAATCAAACTTTTAATCCATTCACCACAAATAAGACTGTTAATACACAGGCATGACATGATGTCAGAGTGAGCAATGATCTCATTAGCATTCCCAAAAATATGAAGTTAAAGTTTAAACAAAAACTCAAGTTAATTTAACATTCCCCAAAAATAAAGGCCAACAAAGGCCAGTACAACCCAAAAGTAAAATCATAGATTAGTCTATAATCTCCCAAAATGTTCGCAGCTCAAAGCTAAACCGAATGCCTAAATGACATCGTCAGCTTGCCACTCTACTAGTCGCTGTGGTTCATCGATCGCCCCCTCTGGCTCCTCCTCAAAGGCACTAACGGGAGTTGGACCTGAGTACCACAAAAATGGGTCAGACACGACGGTCTGGCAGGTGGGTGAATAGATAATACCGAGAAAGAAATCAAAGCATATCATAGTTATAACGAAAACTCTCATAAAACAGGATGCATAGTTCATTTAAAGTACATATGCAATATAAATCATGTGGGGTAATCAAGGTACAGGAACTGACTAGATGGCAACCACACTAAAGCTAAATCCTCTCCATCACTAAGGTGATGAGAGCACATTGAGTGCGTTGGGCTCGAGCACACGAAGTGACGAGAACCAACATTATATACATATACATATACATATAGCTAGGCAAGACCACGGCCGCGGAACCGGGTAACGGGACAGTACGGGATCCAAGTTGCAACTGGCGGGAGCACAGGGGGAGACCCAAGTCAGTTGATCAGACTGACAAGGATGTCCAAGCTTAGTGGTGCCGACTCTTAGGTTACATGAGAAATCCAAACATATACAAAACTATATCAATATAAAACATACGGGCAAACGGGGCACGGTGCTCGTAGGCACACATGTCATATTATTATCCGTACATGCATAAACGGGGCTGGGGAAACATATCGGTGTATAAATCGGAATCTGAGACAAAACCATTAAGATCGGGTAATTACATATATAATTTGAGTAAAACAAAGCAATAATTTCTTATATCATTAGGGACTAAATATTGAGGCTTCCATATTCAAGCAACATGTATAAGGATCTTGTATGTCCATATTACCCTAATTATGGTACTCGAATGATAGAGGACATACTAAGTTTCCTTATGCGCGTTGATGAATCTAAAAGTCCCAATACCTTTTCCGAAATGGTGTTTCTATCTATGTCAATCTCCTTATGTCATCCCCTGGGTCTTTCCAAGGTGGTAGGGCATCAGAACAACCCATCCAAACCTTTAAATACCATATCTGAAACCAATGGAAAAGACTCAGGAATTCTGGGTAAAACTCGGTCACCTGTCGGTCAGATGGCGGTTAGCCGCCGAGGTGATCGGCGGTTAGCCGCTGGCTGACCGCGGGGCTGACCGCGGTTCCCCTGCTAAAAATGTAGCATTCTGTGTTTCTGACCGCGCATCTCGGCTACCTGGCGGTCACTGGGTTCTGCTCAGCGGTTAGCCGCGAGCTGACCGCGTGGCTGACCGCGGTTCGCCTGTCAAAACACAGCATTCTGTGTTTCTAACCGCATCTGGGTCGGCTAGCCGCCGGTCACCTGTCGGCTAACCGCCAAGGTGACCGCCCGCTGACCGCCCAGCTGCGGGGACTACACATCAGGTGCAGATTTCAGTGCTTTCTTTCCCAACCATTTCACCTCAACTCCAAATCATTTCCCAACGTGGAGTGGGTCTATTCCCTTCCATTTAACATTTAATTCCTTCTACCAACCACCATTTCATCCATGCATTTATTTCTCCTACCAATGCAAATCTCATTCAATGCAAATACAAATCTCATTTAAGAAGTCATACTAACCCCAAAATAAACTTTCATGAATGCATGCATATATTCTCATAAAACTAACTATAAGAAAACCATGACAATAAATACATTTCCAAAAGCATTATGAGACATGATGAACCAAATGAAATAAGAATAGTAAAAATCCATATTTTCAACAAAGTAAGAACTTATTCAAATCGAATCCATTCATCCACTTGCCTTGGTCTCCAAGTATGCTAGTCAAGCTCTAATCACTCTATCAAGCTCAAAATCTACAATCTACACAAAAATCCCCAAAATACAATCATTACAACCCTAGAATGTCAAAATCAAGCAATAGACGGAGATAGCTTCCAAAAATCAAGGTGAAGCACCTCCTAGGCTAGATGAACACACAATCAAGAGATGAGAAGAAGAACTTACATGAACAGTCCTCTAATGGCAAGAACTTGCTCAAAAGATAGCTTGGAATGGGACTCTCTCTCAAAAAAAGGTATCAAGAGGAAGCTCTCATGGAGGGGAAGAAGACTACCACCTCCATTTTGCCTTTAGCAATAGATTGAGAGAGGTTGAGAGATGGAGGAGCAAGGAGCAAGAAGAAGAGTCTAGGGCTGGGCTGGAATACCTTGTTCTCAAGAAATTGCAAGAAGAGGAGGAGGGAAAAGAACTCCTCCTTATATAGACAATGGCTATGGGTCCCACAACTTAAAAGTCCAATCGAGCTAAAACATCAATCTACGGGCTTCGGATGGATTCGACGAAGAAGGAAGAATTGATCGTCGAAATTTCTACTTTCCAAAAAGTATATATTTTACGAGTTTCGGAGACATCGAAAATGGTGTCCAGATTTTGTGTAAAAAGACTGTTTTACCCCTATCAATGGCAAAGTGGGGTTTAGAGGTCTCGAATTGGAACGGAGCAAATACGAAAGTTGTAGGGAATCATAAAATACATTCAACGGAGCAATTTACCGATTTCCAGAATTATAACTAAATCCCCAAACTAATCAAGACACAAGAAAATGAACCCCCAAAGGGCCCCACTAGATCCAAAAGAGTCCCCAAAATTATTCAAAGCTATAAAAAGCTATTCTAATCCAGATTTAACCCATTTCCACTAATCTTACTTATAGCTAAAACACGTCTTAATTAACACTAAAAGGAAACTCTCGGGGCGGGGTCTTACATCCTCCACCCCTTAGGGCATTTGGTCCACCAAATGAAATAAAATAACTAACCTCGGGTAGTAGATGCGGATACTTCTTCTGAACTTGATCCCGTAATTCCCACGTTGCCTCTTCAGGTCCGTGATTTTCCCAGAGCACTTTCACCCATTGTATAGTCCTTGTCCTCAGTTCTTGTTCCTTCGTATCGATGATCTGAATAGGCTTCTCGACATAAGTGGCATCTTCTCTAATCTCTAATGGTTCATGACGGAGTACATGTGACGGGTCGGGGACGTACTTTTTCAACATAGACACATGGAACACATTGTGTACGCCGGAAAGCTCGGGTGGTAAGGCTAATCTGTAAGCCACGTCACCAATCTTGCTCACAATATCATAGGGTCCAATGTATCTCCGAGATAATTTGCCTTTCTGACCGAATCTCAGAGTTCCTCTAGTAGGTGACACCTTCAAGAAAACCTTATCTCCTTCCTTAAAATGTAAGTCCCTTCGATGAGAGTCTGCATAACTCTTCTGTCTACTCCGGGCTACTTTCAGACGTTCTTGGATCAACTTGACTTTGTCGCTGGTTTCACTCACCATAGTCGGTCCATGAAAACTGCAAACGCCTACTTCTTCCCAACAAACTGGAGTTCTACACCTCCTACCATACAATGCCTCAAAAGGCGCCATCCCAATGCTCGAATGATAACTGTTGTTGTAGGCAAATTCGCAAAGCGGTAGGGTCTCATCCCATTGGGTCTTGAAATCTAGCACACACGCTCGAAGCATATCTTCAAGGGTCTGAATTGTTCTTTCCGACTGACCATCTGTTTGTGGGTGATACGCTGTGCTGAACTGAAGCTTTGTTCCCATAGACTCATGCAAAGTCTTCCAAAATCTCGAGACGAATCTGCTATCTCTATCTGAAGTAATGGAGACTGGCTGCCCATGACGGCTGACAATCTCGTTGACAAATAACTCCGCGAGAGGTAACATATGCATTTTCTCTCCGGTCTTCATAGGAATAAAATGAGCTGATTTGGTGAGACGGTCCACAATTACCCAAATGGAGTTGTTCCCTTTTCTGGTCCTTGGCAATCCCGAGATGAAATCCATGGTAATATGTTCCCACTTCCATTCTGGGATCTCTAATGGCTGCAATAACCCTGGAGGTCTCTGATGCTCTGCCTTCACCAACTGACACGTCATACATCGAGAAACGAAAGCTGCTATTTCCCTCTTCATGTTGTTCCACCAAAATCTGCCTTTCAGGTTCTGATACATCTTCGTGCTACCCGGATGCATGGAGTATTTCGTGCTGTGCGCCTCTGTCATAATGTCATTCTTCAAATCTTCAATATTGGGCACGCATAGACGATCACGATAGAATAAGACTCCATCCACAATACGGAAATCAGGACGTTCTGCTATATGCTCTGAAATCTTGGCCAACTCTGGATCTTGCAATTGGTCTTCCTTGATCTTCCGAATGAACGAGGGTTCAGACACTGACATGTTGGCTAGCATCACTCCCTCTCTTAGGGGATGAAAATCTACCCCCAACTCTTCAAATTGCTGAAAGAAGCACGTAACTCTTAGGCTTGCCACACTGGCTGACTTCCTACTCAAGGCATCGGCTACTACATTTGCCTTTCCCGGGTGGTATTTGATTGGAAAATCATAATCTTTGATGTATTCCATCCATCTTCTTTGTCTCATATTCAATTCCTTCTGAGAGAACAAATACTGTAAGCTGCGGTGATCGGAGTGGACTTCGAATTTCTCCCCGTAGAGGTAATGTCTCCACATCTTTAGTGCAAAAACGACTGCTGCTAATTCCAGATCATGCGTCGCGTAGTTCTTCTCATGATCCTTCAACTGACGGGATCCATAAGCAACGACTTTTCTATCTTGCATCAACACACAACCGAGTCCTATATTCGAAGCATCTATAAAGATGGTGTAACCGCCGCTCCCGAATGGTAAAGTGAGGACGGGTGCTGAAGTTAATCTCTTTTTCAACTCTTGGAAGTTGGCCTCACATTGGTCTGTCCACACATAAGGTGCATTCTTCTTGGTCAACTTTGTCAATGAAGCTGCAATCGACGAAAATCCTTGCACAAATCTTCGATAGTAACCCGCCAATCCAAGAAATCTTCTGATTTCTGACGCGTTCTTCGGTCTTTCCCACTTCACAACTACATCTATCTTGGCTGGGTCCACTGATAATCCTTCTTTGGAAATGATATGACCTAAAAATGCGACTTCTTCAAGCCAAAAATCGCACTGAGCGAGCTTCGCATACAATTGATTGTCTCTTAGGAGTTGCAATGCTATCCTCAAATGCTCTTCATGTTCTTCTTTAGACTTAGAGTACACCAAAATGTCATCAATAAATAGCACTGTGAATTGGTCTAAGTACTCCGCAAATATCTTGTTCATCAAAGCCATGAATACTGCTGGTGCATTCGTCAGTCCAAATGGCATCACTAGAAACTCATAGTGTCCATATCTCGTCTGGAACGCCGTCTTCGATACATCTGAATCTCTAACTCTCAGCTGATGATAACCGGACCTTAGATCGATCTTCGAAAAGTAAGCAGCACCCTGCAATTGGTCAAACAATTCATCTATCCTTGGCAATGGATACTTGTTCTTGATGGTAGCTTGGTTCAATTTCCGGTAATCAATACACATTCTCATGGAACCGTCTTTCTTCTTGACGAATAAAACTGGAGCTCCCCAAGGTGAGACGCTCGGTCTAATAAAACCTTTGTCTAACAATTCTTGCAACTGAATCTTTAACTCTCCTAATTCAGCTGGAGCCATTCTGTATGGTGCGATAGATATCGGAGCGGTCCCTGGTAACAATTCGATGGTGAAGTCAATCTCCCTAACAGGTGGTAAACCTGGGATTTCTTCTGGAAAAATGTCTGGGAATTCGCAAACAATTGGGATCTCCTCCACCCCTTGGGACCGTTTATCCTCCGTGATAAACGCTAAGTAGCATTCACATCCACTTCTCATTAGTCTATCAGCCTTCAATGCTGAGACGAATCTTGGGCAGGAATTCTTCCTCTCCCCATGGAACAGTACTCCTGCTGGGGTCTCCTCTAATTTGAACGTGAGGGTCTTGTGGAAACAGTCCATCGTAGCATGGTATCCTGCTAACCAATCCATTCCTAGAATGACATCAAAATCAAACATCTCCAACAAAATGAGATTCGCCGGTAACACCACATCTCCCATCTTAATAGCACATCTAGGATAATACTTCCTACACACAACTTGTTTGCCTACGGGGGTGGACACCGTCAATACGTACTCAAGTTCTCTAGCAGGCATATCAATCAACTTAGAAAATTTTGGAGACAAGAAGGAATGCGTAGAGCCAGGGTCAAACAAAATCTTAGCTTCAAATCCACAAACTAGGAGTGTACCTTCCACCACGTTATCAGCTGCCTCTGCATCAGCTTGGTTAATTGCATACACTTGTCCTCGCTGTTGAGGCCTGTTCTGAGCTTGTTGCTGCCTTCCTTGCTGTGCATTCCTATGCTGTTGAGGAGGACGCTGATTCTGATTCTGTCCTTGCTGACGAGCTTGATGCTGCTGTGGAGGTCTATATTGTTGTTGTGGAGCCTGCTGCTGGAGTGGCCTGGGCTGGTTTTGTACAGCTAATGCATTCTGAGGTGGTGCCTGGCGCTGAGTTCCTTGTTGTTGCTGGTTCTGTCTGTTGTTACCTTGTCCAGCTTGCCTTGGGCAGTCCTTGAGCTGGTGTGCCATGGATCCACATCTGAAGCATGCTCCCGTAATCGTACGGCATTGAGCACTCTCATGGTTCTTACCACAGTGAACGCAAACTAGAGCATTCTGCACGTTTTGTTCGTGCCTCGGTCGTTTGTTCTGTTGGTTCCTTGGTTGGTGATTCTGTTGGTGAGCTGGTGCCTTTCCTTGGATCTTGAGGATCTTGTTGTTCAGGTTCTCGAATTTGTAGGCCCTTCTCACAGCCTCTTCAAAAGTGATAGGTGGTACAACGCCCGTGGCATCCCTTTCAATGATCGGGTTAAGTCCTTCAAGGAACCGCGTTATCTTCTTCTCCACAGTGTCAATTAATTCGGGGGCATATCGAGACAACCTCTCAAACTTCGTGAGGTACTCTTGCACAGTTGTGTTACCTTGTACGAGCTACTGGAATTCAATGGCCTTCTGTCTCTTGACATGTGTCGGTACATATTTGTCATTGAATTGTCTCTTGAAACTTGTCCAAGCCTCTGCGTCTGCTATGGTCCTATACTCAGCCTTGATTGTCTTCCACCATATGTCCGCTAGGCCGGTGAACATGGAAGCGGTGAGCTGCACTTGTTGTCTACCGGTACATCTGAATATCTCGAAGATGTTCTCTGTCTGCTCCAACCAGTCGTCTGCAGCTAGTGGGTCCTCATGCCCAGTGAACTCCTTGGGACCCCTCTTCCTAAACTTTTCATACAACGCATTGGGATCATGTTCCCTATTGTTGATGACAATCTGAGTGCCTGGAGGTTGCGCTGGTGCCGGTTCAGGTCTCCTTTCCAATACTTCTAACAACTGCCTTTGCATCATAGCCATCTCCCTAGCATGCTCTTCATCCTTCCTGGCCATTTGCTCTTGCAATCTGGCTTGATTTTCATTGGCTTGACGTTGCTGGTCAAGCATGGCTTGCATCATCTGTTGGAATTGATTCTGCATGTTTGGATCCGGATACCGTTTCCTAGTGGCCCGGTGTGTTCACTATTGCTTGCGGTGGGATTGTCGGTTACGGGTCTTTTTCGAGGAGGCATATCACTGTAAAACAAATTGTTAGCACATAAAGTCATATAAGGGTCACACATTGCTCACACGAGTCTAATTAACGAAAAGTCTAACAAGAAGTCTAACGGATCCTCGCCACGTCCTTAGGATTTCTAGTTTCTTTTAATTGCCTGAAACACGTCTTGCTTTGATACCAGTCTGTCGCGACCCCGAACCGGGGCCCGGGACCGCGACGGGGGTGGTGTGGATAATGAACCACCCCTTAATAATAATTGTACATTTCTTTAATTTCCCACAGGTTTCCGCGGTGAGGATTCCTCATACACTCCTAGAACATTTATATTGGTGCGGAAGCGTGTAGCAAATCAAACTTTTAATCCATTCACCACAAATAAGACTGTTAATACACAGGCATGACATGATGTCAGAGTGAGCAATGATCTCATTAGCATTCCCAAAAATATGAAGTTAAAGTTTAAACAAAAACTCAAGTTAATTTAACATTCCCCAAAAATAAAGGCCAACAAAGGCCAGTACAACCCAAAAGTAAAATCATAGATTAGTCTATAATCTCCCAAAATGTTCGCAGCTCAAAGCTAAACCGAATGCCTAAATGACATCGTCAGCTTGCCACTCTACTAGTCGCTGTGGTTCATCGATCGCCCCCTCTGGCTCCTCCTCAAAGGCACTAACGGGAGCTGGACCTGAGTACCACAAAAATGGGTCAGACACGACGGTCTGGCAGGTGGGTGAATAGATAATACCGAGAAAGAAATCAAAGCATATCATAGTTATAACGAAAACTGTCATAAAACAGGATGCATAGTTCATTTAAAGTACAGATGCAATATAAATCATGTGGGGTAATCAAGGTACAGGAACTGACTAGATGGCAACCACACTAAAGCTAAATCCTTTCCATCACTAAGGTGATGAGAGCACATTGAGTGCGTTGGGCTCGAGCACACGAAGTGACGAGAACCAACATTATATACATATACATATACATATAGCTAGGCAAGACCACGGCCGCGGAACCGGGTAACGGGACAGTACGGGATCCAAGTTGCAACTGGCGGGAGCACAGGGGGAGACCCAAGTCAGTTGATCAGACTGACAAGGATGTCCAAGCTTAGTGGTGCCGACTCTTAGGTTACATGAGAAATCCAAACATATACAAAACTATATCAATATAAAACATACGGGCAAACGGGGCACGGTGCTCGTAGGCACACATGTCATATTATTATCCGTACATGCATAAACGGGGCTGGGGAAACATATCGGTGTATAAATCGGAATCTGAGACAAAACCATTAAGATCGGGTAATTACATATATAATTTGAGTAAAACAAAGCAATAATTTCTTATATCATTAGGGACTAAATATTGAGGCTTCCATATTCAAGCAACATGTATAAGGATCTTGTATGTCCATATTACCCTAATTATGGTACTCGAATGATAGAGGACATACTAAGTTTCCTTATGCGCGTTGATGAATCTAAAAGTCCCAATACCTTTTCCGAAATGGTGTTTCTATCTATGTCAATCTCCTTATGTCATCCCCTGGGTCTTTCCAAGGTGGTAGGGCATCAGAACAACCCATCCAAACCTTTAAATACCATATCTGAAACCAATGGAAAAGACTCAGGAATTCTGGGTAAAACTCGGTCACCTGTCGGTCAGATGGCGGTTAGCCGCCGAGGTGATCGGCGGTTAGCCGCTGGCTGACCGCGGGGCTGACCGCGGTTCCCCTGCTAAAAATGTAGCATTCTGTGTTTCTGACCGCGCATCTCGGCTACCTGGCGGTCACTGGGTTCTGCTCAGCGGTTAGCCGCGAGCTGACCGCGTGGCTGACCGCGGTTCGCCTGTCAAAACACAGCATTCTGTGTTTCTAACCGCATCTGGGTCGGCTAGCCGCCGGTCACCTGTCGGCTAACCGCCAAGGTGACCGCCCGCTGACCGCCCAGCTGCGGGGACTACACATCAGGTGCAGATTTCAGTGCTTTCTTTCCCAACCATTTCACCTCAACTCCAAATCATTTCCCAACGTGGAGTGTGTCGCGACCCCGGACCGGGGGATCCGGGACCGCGACGGGGGTGGCGTAGATGATGAACCACCCCTTGTACTAATTGTACGTTACGTTAATTTCCCACAGGTTTCCGCGGTGAGGATTCCTCATACACTCATAGAACATTTATATTGGTGCGGAAGCGTGTAGCAAATCAAACTCTTTATCCATTCACATCAAATAAGACTGTTAATACACAGGTATGACATGATGTCAGAGTGAGCAATGATCTCATTAGCATTCCCAAAATATTAAGTTAAAGTTTAAACAAAAGAACAAGTTAATTAACATTCCCCAAAAATAAAGGCCAACAAAGGCCAATACAACCCAAAAGTATAAAACAATATCATTCTCAAAATTCCCAAAATGTTCGCAGCTCCGAGCTAAACTGAATGTCTACATGACATCGTCAGCTTGCCATTCTACTAATCGTTGCGGTTCACCGACCGCCTCCTCTGGCTCCTCCTCAAGGGCAAGGACGGGAGCTGGACCTGAGTACCACAAAAATGGGTCAGACACGACGGTCTGGCAGGTGGGTGAATAGATAGTAACAAGAAAGAAATCGAAACATATCATAGATATAGTGAAAACTATCATAAAACAGGATGCATATTTCATTTAAAGTAAAGATGCAATATAAATCATGCGGGGTATTCAAGGTACAGGAACTGACTAGGTGGCAACCACACTAAAGCTACATCCTCTCTATCACTAAAGTGATGAGAGCACATTGCGTGCATTGGGCTCAATCACACGAAGTGACGAGAACCAATATTATAAACATATACATATACATATAGCTAGGCAAGACCACGGCCGCGAACCGGGTAACGGGACAGTACGGGATCCAAGTTGCAACTGGCGGGAGCACAGGGGGAGACCCAAGTCAGTTGATCAGACTGACAAGGATGTCCAAGCTTAGTGGTGCCGACTCTTAGGTTACATGGTAAATCAAAACATATACAAAACTGTATCAATATAAACATACGGGCAAACGGGGCATTGTGCTCATGGGCACACAGGTCATATTATTATCCATACATGCATAACAGGGCTGGGGAAACACATCGGTGTATAAATCGGAATCTGAGACAAAACCATTAAGATCGGGTAATTATATATATAATTTGAGTAAAACAAAGCAATAATTACTAATATCATTAGGGACTAAATATTGAGGCTTCCATATTCAAGCAACATGTATAAGGATCTTGTATGTCCATATTACCCTAAATATGGTACTCGGATGATAGAGGGCATACTAAGTTTCCTTATGCACGTTGATGAATCTAAAAGTCCCAATACCTTTTCCGAAATGGTGTTTCTATTTATGTCAATCTCCTTATGTCATCCCCTGGGTCTTTCCAAGGTGGTAGGGCATCAGAATAACCCATCCAAACCTTTAAATACCATAGCTGAAACCAATGGAAAAGACTCAGGAATTCTGGGTAAAACTCGGTCACCTGTCGGTCAGATGGCGGTTAGCCGCCGAGGTGATCGGCGGTTAGCCGTTGGCTGACCGCGACTCACCCTGCTAAAATGTAGCATTCTGTATTTCTAACCGCGCCTCACGGCTACCTAGCGGTCACTGGGTTTGGGATTGGCGGTTAGCCGCGAGGTGACCGCGCGGCTGACCGCGGTTCGCCTGTCAAAATGCAGCATTCTGTGTTTCTAACCGCATCTGGGTCGGCTAGCCGCCGGTCACCTGTCGGCTAGCCGCCGAGGTGACCGCCCGCTGACCGCCCAGCTGCGGGAACTACACATCAGGTGCAGATTTCAGTCAATTCCTTCCCAAACCATTTCACCTCCATTCCAACCATTTTCTGATGTGGAATGGGTCTATTCCCTTCCATCTAACATTCAATTCCTCCCACCAACCATCATTCCACCAATGCATTAATTCACCTACCAATCCAAGTCTCATTTAATGCAAGTACAATACCATTTAAGAAGCTCATAATGACCCAAAATAAACTTTGATGAGGAATGCATTTATAATCATAAAGCTAAGGAAGAAACCATGTCAATAAATGCATTTCTAAAACATTATGGAATCATGATAAATCAATGACATATGAATAGTAAAATCCACATTTTTGACAAAGTAGGAACTTATTCAATTTAAATCCATTCATCCACTTGCCTTGGTCTCCAAGTAGGCTAATCAATCTCTAATCCTTCAATCAAGCTCAAAATCTACAATCTACACAAAATCCCCAAAAATACCTTCATTACAAGCCCTAAAATGGCAAAACTATGAAATAGATGGAGATAACTTCCAATAAATCAAGATGAAGCACCTCCTAGGCTAGATGAACACACAATCAAGAGAAGAGAAGAAGGACTTACATGAAGAGTCCTCTAATGGCAAGAGCTTGTTCAAAAGATAGCTTGGAATGGGACTCTCTCTCAAAGAAAGATATCAAGAGGAAGCTCTCAAGGAGGGGAAGAAGATTGAAGCATCCATTCTTCCTTTAGCAAGAGATTTGAGAGAGATTGAGAGATGGAGGAGCAATGAGCAAAGAAGGAGAAGAAAAACTCTAGGGCTGGGCTGGGATTTCTGGTTCTCAAGGAATTGCAAGAAGAGGAAGAGAGAAAAGAACTCCTCCTTATATAGATAGTGGTAAGGGTCCCACAACTTAAAAGTCTAAAATGGGCTAGAACATCGATCTACGGGCTTCGGATGGATTCGACGAAGAAGGAAGAATTGCTCGTCGAAATTTCTACTTTCCAAAAAGTATATATTTTACGAGTTTCGGAGACATTGAAAATTGTGTCCAGATTTTGTGTAAAAAGACTGTTTTACCCCTATCAATGGCAAAGTAGGGTTTAGAGGTCTCGAATGGAAACGGAGCAAATACAAAAGTTGTCGGGAATCATAAAATACATTCAACGGGGCAATTTACCAATTTCCAGAATTATAACTAAATCTCCAAAACTAATCAAAACACGAGAAAAGGAACCCCCAAAGGGCCCCACTAGATCAAAAGAGTTCCCAAAATTATCCAAAGCTATAAAAAGCTATTCTAATCCAGATTTAACCGATTCCCACTAATCTCACTTATAACTAAAACACGTCTTAATTAATACTAAGCGGAAACTCTCGGGGCGGGGTCTTACATCCTCCACCCCTTAGGGCATTTGGTCCACCAAATGAAATAAAATAACTAACCTCGGGTAGTAGATGCGGATACTTCTTCTGAACTTGATCCCGTAATTCCCACGTTGCCTCTTCAGGTCCGTGATTTTCCCAGAGCACTTTCACCCATTGTATAGTCCTCGTCCTCAGTTCTTGTTCCTTCGTATCGATGATCTGAATAGGCTTCTCAACGTAGGTGGCATCTTCTCTGATCTCTAATGGTTCATGACGGAGTACATGTGTCGGGTCGGGGACGTACTTTTTCAACATAGACACATGGAACACATTGTGTACGCCGGAAAGCTCGGGTGGTAAGGCTAATCTGTAAGCCACGTCACCAATCTTGCTCATGATATCGTAGGGTCCAATGTATCTCCGAGATAATTTGCCTCTCTGACCGAATCTCAGAGTTCCTCTAGTAGGTGACACCTTCAAGAAAACCTTATCTCCTTCCTTAAAATGTAAGTCCCTTCGATGAGAGTCTGCATAACTCTTCTGTCTACTCCGGGCTACTTTCAGACGTTCTTGGATCAACTTGACTTTGTCGCTGGTTTCACTCACCATAGTCGGTCCATGAAAACTGCGAATACCTACTTCTTCCCAACAAACTGGAGTTCTACACCTCCTACCATACAATGCCTCAAAAGGCGCCATTCCAATGCTCGAATGATAACTGTTGTTGTAGGCGAATTCGCAAAGCGGTAGGGTCTCATCCCATTGAGTCTTGAAATCTAGCACACACGCTCGAAGCATATCTTCAAGGGTCTGAATTGTTCTTTCCGACTGACCATCTGTTTGTGGGTGATACGCTGTGCTGAACTGAAGCTTTGTTCCCATAGACTCATGCAAAGTCTTCCAAAATCTCGAGACGAATCTGCTATCTCTATCTGAGGTAATGGAGACTGGCTGTCCATGACGGCTGACAATCTCGTTGACAAATAACTCCGCGAGAGGTAACATATGCATTTTCTCTCCGGTCTTCATCGGAATAAAATGAGCTGATTTGGTGAGACGGTCCACAATTACCCAAATGGAGTTGTTCCCTTTTCTGGTTCTTGGCAATCCCGAGATGAAATCCATGGTAATATGTTCCCACTTCCACTCTGGGATCTCTAATGGCTGCAATAACCCTGGAGGTCTCTGATGCTCTGCCTTCACCAACTGACACGTCATACATCGAGAAACGAAAGCTGCTATTTCCCTCTTCATGTTGTTCCACCAAAATCTGCCTTTCAGGTTCTGATACATCTTCGTGCTACCCGGATGCATAGAGTATTTCGTACTGTGTGCCTCTGTCATAATGTCGTTCTTCAAATCTCCAATATTGGGCACGCATAGACGATCACGATAGAATAAGACTCCATCCACAATACGAAAGTCAGGACGTTCTGCTATGTGCTCTGAAATCTTGGCCAACTCTGGATCTTGCAATTGGTTGTCCTTGATCTTCTGAATGAACGAGGGTTCAGACACTGACATGTTGGCTAACATCACTCCCTCTCTTAGGGGCTGAAAATTTACTCCCAACTCTTCAAATTGCCGAAAGAAGCACGCAACTCTTAGGCTTGCCACACTAGCTGACTTCCTACTCAAGGCATCGGCTACTACATTTGCCTTTCCCGGGTGATACTTGATCGGAAAATCATAATCTTTGATGTATTCCATCCATCTTCTTTGTCTCATATTCAGCTCCTTCTGAGAGAACAAATACTGTAGGCTGCGGTGATCGGAGTGGACTTCGAATTTCTCTCCGTAGAGGTAATGTCTCCACATCTTTAGTGCAAAAATGACCGCTGCTAACTCCAGGTCATGCGTCGCGTAGTTCTTCTCGTGGTCCTTCAACTGCCGGGATCCATACGCAACGACTTTTCTATCTTGCATCAATACACAACCGAGTCCTATATTCGAAGCATCTGTAAAGATGGTGTAACTGCCGCTCCCGGATGGTAAAGTGAGGACGGGTGCTGATGTTAATATCTTTTTCAGCTCTTGGAAGCTGGCCTCGCATTGGTCTGTCCACACATAAGGTGCGTTCTTCTTGGTCAACTTTGTCAATGAAGCTGCAATCGACGAAAATCCCTGCACAAATCGTCGATAGTAACCCGCCAATCCAAGAAAACTCCTGATTTCTGACGCGTTCTTCGGTCTTTCCCACTTCACAACTGCATCAATCTTGGCTGGGTCCACTGATAATCCTTCTTTGGAAATGATATGGCCTAAAAATGTGACTTCCCCAAGCCAAAAATCGCACTTAGAGAGCTTCGCATACAATTGATTATCTCTTAGGAGTTGCAATGCTATCCTCAAATGCTCTTCATGTTCTTCTTTAGACTTAGAGTACACCAAAATGTCATCAATAAACACCACAGTGAATTGGTCTAAGTACTCCGCAAATATTTTGTTCATCAAAGCCATGAATACTGCTGGTGCGTTCGTCAGTCCAAATGGCATCACTAGAAACTCATAGTGTCCATATCTCGTCCGGAACGCTGTCTTCGATACATCTGAATCTCTAACTCTCAGCTGATGATAACCGGATCTTAGATCAATCTTCGAAAAGTAAGCAGCACCTTGCAATTGGTCAAACAATTCATCTATCCTTGGCAACGGATACTTGTTCTTGATGGTAGCTTGGTTCAATTTCCGATAATCAATGCACATTCTCATGGAACCGTCTTTCTTCTTGACGAATAAAACTGGAGCTCCCCAAGGTGAGACGCTCGGTCTAATAAAACCTTTGTCCAACAATTCTTGCAACTGAATCTTCAACTCTCCTAATTCAGCTGGAGCCATCCTGTATGGTGCGATAGATATCGGAGCGGTCCCTGGTAACAACTCAATGGTGAAGTCAATCTCCCTAACAGGTGGTAAACCTGGGATTTCTTCTGGAAAAATGTCTGGGAATTCGCAAACAATTGGGATCTCCTCCACCCCTTGGGACCGTTTATCCTCCGTGATAAACGCTAAGTAGCATTCACATCCACTTCTCACTAGTCTATCAGCCTTCAATGCTGAGACGAATCTTGGACAAGAATTCTTCTTCTCCCCATGGAACAAAACGCCTGCTGGGGTTTCCTCTAATTTGAACGTGAGGGTCTTATGGAAACAGTCCATCGTAGCATGGTAACCTGCTAACCAATCCATTCCTAGAATAACATCAAAATCAAACATCTCCAACAAAATGAGATTCGCCGGTAACACCACATCTCCTATCTTAATAGCACATCTAGGATAGAACTTCCTACACACAACTTGTTTGCCTACGGGGGTGGACACCGTCAATACATACTCGAGTTCTCTAGCAGGCACATCAATCAACTTAGAAAATTTTGGAGACAAGAATGAGTGCGTAGAGCCAGGGTCAAACAAAATCTTAGCTTCAAAGCCACAAACTAGGAGTGTACCTTCCACCACGTTATCTGCTGCCTCTGCATCAGCTTGGTTAATTGCATACACTTGTCCTCGCTGCTGAGGCCTGTTCTGAGCCTGTTGCTGCCTTCCTTGCTGTGCATTCCTATTCGGCTGAGGACGCTGATTCTGATTCTGTCCTTGCTGACGAGCTTGATGCTGTTGTGGAGGTCTATATTGTTGTTGTGGAGCCTGTTGCTGGAGTGGCCTGGGCTGGTTCTGTACAGCTAATGCATTCTGAGGTGGTGCCTGGCGCTGTGTTCCTTGTTGTTGCTGATTCTGTCTGTTGTTACCTTGTCCAGCTTGTCTTGGGCAGTCTTTAAGCTGGTGTGCCATGGATCCACATCTGAAACATGCTCCCGTAATCGTACGGCATTGAGCACTCTCGTGGTTCTTGCCACAATGAACGCAAACTAGGATATTCTGCACGTTTTGTTCATGCCTCGGTCGCTTGTTCTGATGGTTCCTTGGTGGGTGATTCTGTTGGTGAGCTGGTGCCTTTCCCTGGATCTTGAGGATCTTGTTGTTCAGGTTCTCGAATTTGTAGGCCCTTCTCACAGCCTCTTCAAAAGTGACAGGTGGTACAACACCCGTGGCATCCCTCTCAATGATCGGATTGAGTCCTTCGAGGAACCGCGTTATCTTCTTCTCCACAGTGTCGATTAACTCGGGGGCATATCGAGACAACCTCTCAAACTTCGTGAGGTACTCTTGCACAGTTGCGTTACCTTGTACGAGCTGCTGGAATTCAATTGCCTTCTGCCTCTTCACATGTGTCGGTACATATTTGTCACTGAATTGTCTCTTGAAACTTGTCCAAGCGTCGGCGTCTGCTATGGTCCTATACTCAGCCTTGATTGTCTTCCACCATATGTCCGCTAGGCCGGTGAACATGGAAGCGGTGAGTTGCACTTGCTGTCTACCGGTACATCTGAATATCTCAAAGATGTTCTCCGTATACTCCAACCAGTCGTCTGCAGCTAATGGGTCCTCATGTCCAGTGAACTCCTTGGGACCTCTCTTCCTAAACTTTTCATACAACGCATTGGGATCCTGTTCCCTATTGTTGATGACGATCTGAGTGCCTGGAGGTTGCGCTGGTGCCGGTTCAGGTCTCCTCTCTAACACCTCTAACAACTGCCTTTGCATCATGGCCATCTCCCTAGCATGCTCTTCATCCTTCCTGGCCATTTGTTCTTGCAATCTGGCTTGATTTTCATTGGCTTGCCGTTGCTGGTCAAGCATAGCTTGCATCATCTGTTGGAATTGATTCTGCATGTTGGGATCCGGAGTACCGTTTCCTAGTGGCCCGGTGTGCTCACTATTGCTTGCGGTGGGATTGTCGGTTACGGGTCTTTTTCGAGGTGGCATATCACTGTAAAACAAATTGTTAGCACATAAAGTCATATAAGGGTCACACATTGCTCACACGAGTCTAACTAACGAAAAGTCTAACAAGAAGTCTAACGGATCCTCGCCACGTCCTTAGGATTTCTAGTTTCTTTTAATTGCCTGAAACACGTCTCGCTCTGATACCAGCCTGTCGCGACCCCGGACCGGGGGATCCGGGACCGCGACGGGGGTGGCGTAGATGATGAACCACCCCTTGTACTAATTGTACGTTACGTTAATTTCCCACAGGTTTCCGCGGTGAGGATTCCTCATACACTCATAGAACATTTATATTGGTGCGGAAGCGTGTAGCAAATCAAACTCTTTATCCATTCACATCAAATAAGACTGTTAATACACAGGTATGACATGATGTCAGAGTGAGCAATGATCTCATTAGCATTCCCAAAATATTAAGTTAAAGTTTAAACAAAAGAACAAGTTAATTAACATTCCCCAAAAATAAAGGCCAACAAAGGCCAATACAACCCAAAAGTATAAAACAATATCATTCTCAAAATTCCCAAAATGTTCGCAGCTCCGAGCTAAACTGAATGTCTACATGACATCGTCAGCTTGCCATTCTACTAATCGTTGCGGTTCACCGACCGCCTCCTCTGGCTCCTCCTCAAGGGCAAGGACGGGAGCTGGACCTGAGTACCACAAAAATGGGTCAGACACGACGGTCTGGCAGGTGGGTGAATAGATAGTAACAAGAAAGAAATCGAAACATATCATAGATATAGTGAAAACTATCATAAAACAGGATGCATATTTCATTTAAAGTAAAGATGCAATATAAATCATGCGGGGTATTCAAGGTACAGGAACTGACTAGGTGGCAACCACACTAAAGCTACATCCTCTCTATCACTAAAGTGATGAGAGCACATTGCGTGCATTGGGCTCAATCACACGAAGTGACGAGAACCAATATTATAAACATATACATATACATATAGCTAGGCAAGACCACGGCCGCGAACCGGGTAACGGGACAGTACGGGATCCAAGTTGCAACTGGCGGGAGCACAGGGGGAGACCCAAGTCAGTTGATCAGACTGACAAGGATGTCCAAGCTTAGTGGTGCCGACTCTTAGGTTACATGGTAAATCAAAACATATACAAAACTGTATCAATATAAACATACGGGCAAACGGGGCATTGTGCTCATGGGCACACAGGTCATATTATTATCCATACATGCATAACAGGGCTGGGGAAACACATCGGTGTATAAATCGGAATCTGAGACAAAACCATTAAGATCGGGTAATTATATATATAATTTGAGTAAAACAAAGCAATAATTACTAATATCATTAGGGACTAAATATTGAGGCTTCCATATTCAAGCAACATGTATAAGGATCTTGTATGTCCATATTACCCTAAATATGGTACTCGGATGATAGAGGGCATACTAAGTTTCCTTATGCACGTTGATGAATCTAAAAGTCCCAATACCTTTTCCGAAATGGTGTTTCTATTTATGTCAATCTCCTTATGTCATCCCCTGGGTCTTTCCAAGGTGGTAGGGCATCAGAATAACCCATCCAAACCTTTAAATACCATAGCTGAAACCAATGGAAAAGACTCAGGAATTCTGGGTAAAACTCGGTCACCTGTCGGTCAGATGGCGGTTAGCCGCCGAGGTGATCGGCGGTTAGCCGTTGGCTGACCGCGACTCACCCTGCTAAAATGTAGCATTCTGTATTTCTAACCGCGCCTCACGGCTACCTAGCGGTCACTGGGTTTGGGATTGGCGGTTAGCCGCGAGGTGACCGCGCGGCTGACCGCGGTTCGCCTGTCAAAATGCAGCATTCTGTGTTTCTAACCGCATCTGGGTCGGCTAGCCGCCGGTCACCTGTCGGCTAGCCGCCGAGGTGACCGCCCGCTGACCGCCCAGCTGCGGGAACTACACATCAGGTGCAGATTTCAGTCAATTCCTTCCCAAACCATTTCACCTCCATTCCAACCATTTTCTGATGTGGAATGGGTCTATTCCCTTCCATCTAACATTCAATTCCTCCCACCAACCATCATTCCACCAATGCATTAATTCACCTACCAATCCAAGTCTCATTTAATGCAAGTACAATACCATTTAAGAAGCTCATAATGACCCAAAATAAACTTTGATGAGGAATGCATTTATAATCATAAAGCTAAGGAAGAAACCATGTCAATAAATGCATTTCTAAAACATTATGGAATCATGATAAATCAATGACATATGAATAGTAAAATCCACATTTTTGACAAAGTAGGAACTTATTCAATTTAAATCCATTCATCCACTTGCCTTGGTCTCCAAGTAGGCTAATCAATCTCTAATCCTTCAATCAAGCTCAAAATCTACAATCTACACAAAATCCCCAAAAATACCTTCATTACAAGCCCTAAAATGGCAAAACTATGAAATAGATGGAGATAACTTCCAATAAATCAAGATGAAGCACCTCCTAGGCTAGATGAACACACAATCAAGAGAAGAGAAGAAGGACTTACATGAAGAGTCCTCTAATGGCAAGAGCTTGTTCAAAAGATAGCTTGGAATGGGACTCTCTCTCAAAGAAAGATATCAAGAGGAAGCTCTCAAGGAGGGGAAGAAGATTGAAGCATCCATTCTTCCTTTAGCAAGAGATTTGAGAGAGATTGAGAGATGGAGGAGCAATGAGCAAAGAAGGAGAAGAAAAACTCTAGGGCTGGGCTGGGATTTCTGGTTCTCAAGGAATTGCAAGAAGAGGAAGAGAGAAAAGAACTCCTCCTTATATAGATAGTGGTAAGGGTCCCACAACTTAAAAGTCTAAAATGGGCTAGAACATCGATCTACGGGCTTCGGATGGATTCGACGAAGAAGGAAGAATTGCTCGTCGAAATTTCTACTTTCCAAAAAGTATATATTTTACGAGTTTCGGAGACATTGAAAATTGTGTCCAGATTTTGTGTAAAAAGACTGTTTTACCCCTATCAATGGCAAAGTAGGGTTTAGAGGTCTCGAATGGAAACGGAGCAAATACAAAAGTTGTCGGGAATCATAAAATACATTCAACGGGGCAATTTACCAATTTCCAGAATTATAACTAAATCTCCAAAACTAATCAAAACACGAGAAAAGGAACCCCCAAAGGGCCCCACTAGATCAAAAGAGTTCCCAAAATTATCCAAAGCTATAAAAAGCTATTCTAATCCAGATTTAACCGATTCCCACTAATCTCACTTATAACTAAAACACGTCTTAATTAATACTAAGCGGAAACTCTCGGGGCGGGGTCTTACAGAGTGGGTCTATTCCCTTCCATTTAACATTTAATTCCTTCTACCAACCACCATTTCATCCATGCATTTATTTCTCCTACCAATGCAAATCTCATTCAATGCAAATACAAATCTCATTTAAGAAGTCATACTAACCCCAAAATAAACTTTCATGAATGCATGCATATATTCTCATAAAACTAACTATATGAAAACCATGACAATAAATACATTTCCAAAAGCATTATGAGACATGATGAACCAAATGAAATAAGAATAGTAAAAATCCATATTTTCAACAAAGTAAGAACTTATTCAAATCGAATCCATTCATCCACTTGCCTTGGTCTCCAAGTATGCTAGTCAAGCTCTAATCACTCTATCAAGCTCAAAATCTACAATCTACACAAAAATCCCCAAAATACAATCATTACAACCCTAGAATGTCAAAATCAAGCAATAGACGGAGATAGCTTCCAAAAATCAAGGTGAAGCACCTCCTAGGCTAGATGAACACACAATCAAGAGATGAGAAGAAGAACTTACATGAACAGTCCTCTAATGGCAAGAACTTGCTCAAAAGATAGCTTGGAATGGGACTCTCTCTCAAAAAAAGGTATCAAGAGGAAGCTCTCATGGAGGGGAAGAAGACTACCACCTCCATTTTGCCTTTAGCAATAGATTGAGAGAGGTTGAGAGATGGAGGAGCAAGGAGCAAGAAGAAGAGTCTAGGGCTGGGCTGGAATACCTTGTTCTCAAGAAATTGCAAGAAGAGGAGGAGGGAAAAGAACTCCTCCTTATATAGACAATGGCTATGGGTCCCACAACTTAAAAGTCCAATCGAGCTAAAACATCAATCTACGGGCTTCGGATGGATTCGACGAAGAAGGAAGAATTGATCGTCGAAACTTCTACTTTCCAAAAAGTATATATTTTACGAGTTTCGGAGACATCGAAAATGGTGTCCAGATTTTGTGTAAAAAGACTGTTTTACCCCTATCAATGGCAAAGTGGGGTTTAGAGGTCTCGAATTGGAACGGAGCAAATACGAAAGTTGTAGGGAATCATAAAATACATTCAACGGAGCAATTTACCGATTTCCAGAATTATAACTAAATCCCCAAACTAATCAAGACACAAGAAAATGAACCCCCAAAGGGCCCCACTAGATCCAAAAGAGTCCCCAAAATTATTCAAAGCTATAAAAAGCTATTCTAATCCAGATTTAACCCATTTCCACTAATCTCACTTATAGCTAAAACACGTCTTAATTAACACTAAAAGGAAACTCTCGGGGCGGGGTCTTACAATCCCAGACAAAGTCTACACCTTTTTTCATTAGGCGAGAAAATGGACGCCACTTCCCTGATAGGTTGGAAATGAACCGTCGGATGTACGCCAACCTTCCTTGAAGCCCTTTCAGTTCTCTCAGGGTTCTTGGAGATGGCATTTCTAGGATAGCCTTGACTTTGATGGGGTCAAGCTCTATACCAGCTTTTCGAACTATGAATCCGAGGAACTTACCCGATGAGACACCAAATAAGCATTTGAGGGGATTCATTCGCAGTTTGTGCTTGCGAAGCCGGAGGAAGACTTCTCGAAGAGCTTGGAGATGGTCTTCTTTTCTTTTGCTTTTGACGGCGAGGTCATCAACATAACATTCGACCGTCTTGTGCTGCATATCTTGGAATATCTTCATCATAGCCCTTTGATATGTTGCACCGGCATTTTTCAGACCAAATGACATGACAGTGTAGCAATACACGCCAGATGGGGTCTGAAAAGATGTATGCCTCTCGTCTTCGGAATGCATCTTTATCTGGTTGTAGCCAGAGAAGCCATCCATGAAAGTCATTCGCTCAAACCCGCAGGTGTTGTCAATCATTACCTCCAGTATGGGGAGCGGAAATTCATCTTTGGGGCAAGCATTATTCAGGTCTCTATAGTCAATACAGACTTTGATTTGCCCATTTTTATTTGTCATGGGGACGATGTTGGCCAACCATTCAGGATGCTGTTCCTCGCGGATGATGCCAAAGTTTTTGAGTTTCTGAACTTCTTGTTCAATTTTGTCCATCACATCGGGACGGAATCTTTTTTGGCCTTGTTTGACATGCTTGATGCTTTCTTGCAAGTTGAGTTTGTGAACTGCTATTTTTGGAGACATACTCAGGTAACTCATCATCCTTTATATTCTTGCTTATGAATACAGGACGTGGGTTATCTAGTGTTCCCAAGTCTATCTTTTGAACAGAATCTTCTGTTGGAAGGTTTGAAGGTGGTTCCTCCACAATATTTTCGGAGGCTTCCAACTCAACAAGGCCTTCTGGATTTCCGAGGGCATTTTCAGACCATGGCTCCGCTTCTGTGCATAAATCTTCTTGATCAGTACTCTTCTCATGACTTGCTATGAGATGATCCCAATCACCTGCTGAAACTGGGTCGAAGTAAGGCACTTCTTTTAGAGACGATGGCTCTTCTGAATCAGAGAACCGTTCGTTTGTGTCATCGGACAATTCCTCTTCATCATCAGAGAAATCATACCAATTTGATGAGCTTCCTGGGTCCTTGTCAGGTAACTCTTCAAAGAGATATCCAGGGAGATCGATGTCTTCATCGACACGAGATGTTAAGGCCTGGTCGGCAAAATGACTCTGCAGCCTTTGCGTCAACTGTCTCATCTGAGTGTCAAGATCATACCCCAACCCGTATGAAGAATTTTCTATGCAATGATGGAGTTTCCAATCTTCCAACTGACTTTTGGTTAGGGTGGGTTCCAATGGTATAGGAATACCACGGCCACCTCCCAAACCAATTGCATTTTGAGGGTCATAGCCCATTTTCTTCATGATAGCTTGTGCCATTGGACTATACAAGGATAGTTGAGGCATACCTTCATCTTGGAAAGGTTCAAGCAAGGAATTTGATGAAGAAGCGTCCGATCTATGGAAGAAGATAGGTTTCTCTTCTGCCGTCGTTGCTGGAACGATGAAGGTAGTGGACATAGGATCTTCTACGTCAACAGGTGTCTCCAATGGAGTGAGGGCAGGCCGAACTTGCTAAGCATCAGCTTGGCTTGAAAATGCATCGTCTTCTGTCTCTGAATCTGAATCCGTGTCTTGTATAATAGACACGAAGGAGACAACAAACTTGCCCCCGGTCTTTTGCTTTGTCTTCTTTGCCTTGGTAGTAATTACCAAGGGTGTGGAAGATTTAAAGGAGACAACGAAGGGAGACTGATTGCTCTCTTCAGGTTTGTCGGAAGGTTCATTTTCTTCCGATGATTGCTGAGGAGCCTTGCCTTTCTCTTTTTGGAGATTGCCAGTGAAGGATGCTATTTTCTCCTCCTTTTCTTCTTTTTCGTCCCTGTACATCTGAGAGTCTACAAAATGAACTTCTTTCTCTTTAAAGGGCCTTTTGTCTGCAAATACTCGATGTATCAAGCCGTCGTCACCAACAAACTTGATGCATTGATGTAGAGTCGAAGGAACGACACCGTTCTCGTGTATCCAAGGGCGTCCGAAAAGGATGTTGTAGCATGAAGGGGTTTTTATTGCATATACGGTGACCTCAGAGATAAGATCACCGATTTGCAACCTGAACCGGATTTTGCCAATGGGCCTTTGAGCACTCCCATCGTATCCAAAGATGGACACAGATGTATGGCTTAGTTTGCTGGGTGGGATACCCTGCTCTTCGAGTGCCGAAGTAGAGATGAGGTTGAGTGTAGAACCCAGGTCAATCTGGATTCTGTGTATCGGCATCTCTTTGATGTGCCCTGTGAAGTACAAGGGTCAGTTGTGCTTCGTCTCACCTAGCATGAGGTCTTCCTTATTAAAGGCACTGGTAGCACTTGCGGCTTTTTGGACTGAAAGGCATTCAGTGCAAGGTCCTCCAGCTTTGAGGAGGTTTTTGACTTTTTGACACTATTGTCCATTTCAATTTGTAGGACTTGTGGGGCATGTTTGTCGACATCCATATTCAGCCTTTGCAGTTCTGAAATGAGACTATCACGAGTTTATGGTGACATTCGTAATAAGTCTAGGATGTGCAGTCATGCTAGTATGTGTATGAAGTGCTCGATCAAGGCATACTTGAAAGCCTCTTTTGGGCCTACATTTTCATTATCACTGCCGCTTGGGGCATTTACAACTTGTTTTCCGGAAGGGTTTACATAAGAAGAAGAAGGTTGGTTATAGTTTTTATGGTAATCCCGGCCAGAGCGGGTACCTTTCCCAACTTCAAAAGCTTCCAGAGGTGGTTCTTCTTTCGGAAGACCCCCTTGGGGCTCAAGGGGCCGATCCTCCCCATTTACTGAAAACGCTTCTGCTGCAACATTGCCGTCTTCAGTTATTGAGTTGTATGGAGCATTTTCCGGGAACAAGTCATGAACAGCTTCCAACAACTTTTCTTCTTTGTCCAGTATTTCATCGGTCAAGACATCTCCGATGAGGTTGGGTACCTGGGACCAATTGACTGGGTTTTCTTTGAAGATTCATCAGCCAGAGCTTCTTCCTGGTGATCAGTCAAAGAGGCTTAAATTCTGATGTCACCGTTTCAGGAGACGGCGGCTGAGAATGTGTTATCTCAGTGGAAGTCACCCGAGAATATGTAGCTCCAGAAGATATGCTACCGGATGCATTTTGAGAATCCGTGGCCTCAGCAGATAGAGCTTCAGAGGCACTATCATCCTGAACTATCACATTACAGGCAACTCCGATAGAAGATGCCTCCATAATGGACCATTGGGAATCAGACTCATCCTCCGATGTAAGAGGATCATCAATCCAGCAACTTTCTTCATTTTCCAGAGTCACTGGAGGAGATATTTGTAGATTCTCCTGGACTTCCAGTTCTGGATTTTGATGAAGCTGATTGATGCGATCCTGCTCTTGCTCTATGGCTAGACGTTGCAAGATCCTTGCATATTCTTCAAGATCGGGCATAGGAGCTAGATCTTCTTCTTCATTTGCTCCTTGTGGCTCAACCTGGTTGGGATCCACTAGAGCATTTGTTTGTGCTGTGTCAATAACATTTTGGACAGCCTTTTGGTCTTCATCATCATCAGACCAGGATCCTTGCGGCTGGAAGGGGTTATACCAGATTACTGGCATAAGATGGGATTCTGGGATCCATTCTTCATCGGAGAGATATTCTCCAGTTTTAAGGGATTCCTCCCATTCATCTGTGTCACTGGCAATGTCACTGGACTCGCATCCATTCATGGAGAATCCAACTACCGAATTGCAAGAGTATGATGCCCCCTGCGTAGTCTCATCTCTGAGGCGTGGCGGCATGAAATCACCGAGGGTGAATTTTTTTACCCCGAAGCCTTGGGAAGAGACTCCTCTGTTGCCCCCAGCGAAACAGTAGAGGAGGTTTCTGCTTTTTCAGGGACCTCTTGCTTAGTTTGAGCCTTCTGTTGCTGTTTGAGCTTACGGAGTTGTCTCTTAGCTTACCTTCGTTGTTGAGCGGTCGGCTTTGTTTTGACGATCTCCCAATTTTCATCTTCTAGGAGATCGGGATGCACCCATATGGGTTGTCCTTCTGGTGTTGGGTAAGACACCAGCTCTTGGAACGTTTGGGTCATGTTTATCACCTTGAAGGAAGTTGTGATCACCTCCTTTGGTGATTTTGATGTTTGTCCATATGACACCATGTTAACGGAGGCAGACCCGTAGTTTTTGTCAAAGGTAATGACTCTGTTTTTCCACATCACGTTGATCTTCTCTCTCACAACGAAACATTGGTTGAGAGGATGCGAGACCATTTACTGGTATGGGCAATATCGGGGATCATTGGTTTTACCAACATCTCCCCGTCTTTTGGGGTCAGGCAAGGTGAGTTTCCCATTTGTCAAGAGAGCCCCAAATATTTCTTCAACATCTTCATCGAACGGGTATTTCTTCTCTACTCGTTCTTTGAAGGCATCAGAGAGTTCAGGTCTCTTACCTGCAGCTTTGTTTTCAGCTTTCTTTGGTTGCTGAGGAGCCGACTTTGTTTGCACAATGAGAACCTCCTTTTTCTTTGGCTTGGAGGTCGGAATGGCGGTCGGCTCCTTCTTTGATGACTTCTGACTGTTGAGGTCTTTGATCACCGTTTCAGCCTCCATAGACGGTTCTAGGAGTTTTCTCAAGTTCTTTGATTTGTTGCCGATGATCATGGAGCGGATACTTGCTCTCATGTTGTTTCGGCAAATGTCAACTAGCGACACTTGTGGCAGCACATCTGAGCATTTGTATGCCATTGCTTTCCACTTATGAATGAAGTCATATGTCGACTCATTCTCTTCCTGTTTAAGGCTGCAAAGCTAAGCCATAGTAACAGGATGATCCTCACCTTTGAAGTGGGTCAGGAAACATGTCTCTAGCATGGTCCAGTTTTGAATGGAGTCCTCTGGCAGAGTGGAGTACCAATCAAAGGCCGTACCTTTTATGGTACTTGCAAAGAGACGGATCTTGAGAACATCTTGATCAGCAATCGTTCCTGTCAGGATCTTGAAGTGGATGACGTGCTGTCTAGCTGAACCTTTCCCCGTATATGTTTGGAGAAGAGGTTGTTTAAACTTTGGAGGGAACGGAACCGAGTCCATCCACAAGGGATATGGTGGCTTGATCCCATGCTCCTTCAGTGTATCCTCTTCTTTTGCTTTAGCGAGGATATTGTCAACGTCCTTTTTAGTAAGGGCGCGTGACTCATCTTCTCCACCATTTGCCTCATCTTGTGGAGGAACTTGATCATTGTTTGGTGGACGTTGGAGAGTGAGAAGGAGGTTTTCCATCAGAACCTTTATTCTCTGCTGTTCTTGCTCTAGCTGCTGAATGCGTAGAGCCATGTTATCGTCCGGTGGAGGTTGCTCAGAGTTTGTGACTAGGACATTCACTCTTCGTAAGTCGAAAGAGGATACTATCTTAGTGATTGAGCTGGAGCTCATTCTTCTAGATGAAGAGCCCGATGAATGATCACTCCGATGTCCTTGGCTTGAAGGAGTGGGAGAGTCTTCCTGATGCCTTCTTGTCCGGGAGACGCTGTGAGTCGCCGGTTGTCTGACACGTATTTTTGTTGTTGATTTCTGCCTTCTTTTGGTTTTGCCAACCATGTGGACATCAGTAACTTGGTCGGGTCTTTCTTTTTCGACCCATTTTTGGGAGATTTGAAGCTCATAATGCTAGGTTCTTTGCTTCTCTAATCTCTTTTGTCGATATGTCGCGCGACGACGCATGCGACGAGCAATTTGAGCTTCTGTTAGCTCGGGCTGTGCTTTGGCATTGAAGGACGTGGTCCCTCATGCACAGCAACCGAGCTTGTCTTCCTTGAAGACTGGCATGGACAGGATTTGGACGCGGTCCTTAGCCTGTCGCAACGAAGCTTTAAATTTAGCAAGCTCGACCCCTGTTGAGATGAAGGGTCGAGTTGCAGGAGAGCAGGCCCTGGCAGGTTCTTGTCGAGGCCTTGTGATGCATGACTTGATTTTAGGCTTGTATGAACGAGCCGGCTCGTGCTGAGTTGTTTTGGTTGTTCGGTGGAGGGTAGGTTTCTCTCCTTTTGATGTAAGCAAGAGGATAGAACCGGTTCTCCTTGAGAGGAGCCAGGTATGCTGGCTTTGCAGATGTCCTGGACCTTCTTTGTTTTGGCGAAGACCGCGGGGACCAAGTCTTGGGGCAGACCTGGCGTTTTGTAGGTTGAGGCCTCGTGGGATTGCCACGAGCCTCAGGTTTCTTGGTGACCGCCTTTGGTGTTGGGGCAGCGACACGTTGAGGGGTGGTCTTCTGCTTTTTAGTAGGCACCGTCTCTTTTGCGGGTAGTGGGAATGGTCCGAGTGACCCGAAGACGTTGGTCCAGGGAGTAAAGGTCGACCCGGTCTTTTAGGAGTTGCCGAGGGATGTGACGCTTCGGCAGCTGGAGGGGCGCTTGAAAGTGCGCTTGCTTTGCTTCTCTTGAAGCATGAATTGGTACTTGTTCTTGTTGAAGGTGATGGTCAACGAAGCTGCCATTGTTAGTTTTGGAAAACTTTTCTGAAACAAGACCACATCCATTAGTAATTACAAGAATATGGTGATCATAAATGGGCTATACTATGGTTTTGTCTTTTCAAATCGATCAGGGGCATGGCCCGTTCTGAGCGTAATGAAGAAGGCAAAAAATCATAGATGGTACAATTGTTCTGAACGCAAGTATGGTCGGCTCGAAATGAGCTTTCTAGGGACTGCTATAAGCAATTGTAAACCTTAATTCAAGTTACCGAGAAACGAAGCTCACTCAAGGTAAAATGATATAAGGTTAGAAATACAAATGTGCCGGTCAAGAATACAGTAGACCCGAAAGGGCGTACTAGCACTGCTAGGCACAAATGTTGTAAATCGCATCCTTGAAAAAGGACACGAGATGGGATTTCTTTTTTGAAATGTCAAGATTGGATTCACAAAAGAGAGCAAATGGTATTCCAATCCGAATACAAGCTCAAACATTTCTGCAAGCCTAAATCCGAAAAAGGGAAGAACCAGGATTTCTCAAATTTGAATCCAATAATGATGAAAGTTTTTTTTTTTCTGAAAAGTCAAGATTGAATTCATAAAAGAGAGCAAATGGTATTCCAATCTGCGAGCCTAAATCCGAAAAGGAAAGAACCAAAATTCCTCCAATTTGAGCACAATAGTGACAGAAGTATTTTTTTTTTAAATATTTTTTTAAAGATTTTTCATTTTTTTTTTTTTGAAGAGTGTACATAGGTCTTCTAATTCGGTCTTATGAAACCTTAGTGGATAGATTAGCCCCCAGGTAAGGGTAGGATTACTTAATGAACCCGTTTGAAGGACACTTACCTCAAGCAGTCTAGCTGCTTCTACACTATGGACAAGGCTTTTCTTAGATCCACTTTGGTCAAAGAACGCAATTGGTGAAACCTTAATGCATTTTTTTTTTAAAGATCTCCAATGGACCCATCAAAGAGAGGGAAATGGCCCCTCCCAATCCGAATGTTGGCTCAAACATTTCTACGAGCCATTGTACGAAAGGGAAAGAACCAAAGTTTCTCCAATTTGAATCCAAAAGCAAGAAACTTGAAAAAAAAAATTTTGATAAAATTTTTTGAAAGATCTCCAATGAACCCATCAAAGAGAGGAAAATGGCCCCTCCTAATCCGAACGTTGGCTCAAACATTTCTGCGAGCCATTTTACGAAAAGGAAAGAACCAAAGTTTCTCCAATTTGAATCCAATGAAAGGAATTTGAAAAGGCTTTTTTTTTTTTAAACCTTTTTTTTTTTTTTTTGAAAGATCTCCAATGGACCTGTCAAAGCGAGGAAAATGGCCCCTCCCAATCCGAACATTGGCTCAAACATTTCTGCGAGCCATTGTACGAAAAGAAAAGAACAAAAGTTTCTCCAATTTGAATCCAATGAAAGGAATTTGAAAAGTTTTTTTTTTTTTTTTTTAACTTTTTTTTTTTTAAAGATCTCCATTGGACCCATCAAAGAGAGGAAAATGGCCCCTCCCAATCCGAACATTAGTTCAAACATTTCTGCGAGCCATTGTACGAAAAGGAAAGAACCAATGTTTCTCCAATTTGAATCCAAAAGAAAAAAAACTTTTTTTTTTTTTTGTTGAGAAAAGAAAGAATGGAAACAAGTTCAAAGAAAGAAGTTTCCAAAGAATCCCATCTCATGTTTTTTTTTTTAGATACAAGATCCAACATAGGCCACTAACTAGGAAGGAGCCAAGGATTCTAAGCATCGTGTTTTCAAATGAACGAGTCCCACCGGGTATGCCAACTTGATCGACCCGTCTTTTTCTTTCTTGCCTTCCTCCATCCCGGGTCCGCCGGGGTGCGGCGGGGCGAAGAGAAAAAAAAGAGCAAACATCAATATTTTTTTTTGTACGGGTATGCCAGATTTTCTATTATACTTGGAATTTGAAATGGTGATCCAGAGATTCACCTTCACAAGTAGAAAGGAAATCTAACTTTTTTTCTAACTTTCCATTGTACATATATTTAAAGAAAGAGACAAGATTTTAAAATGTCGTGAGAGGCGATTTTGTTTAGTTTGCCGTGAAAGGCGGTTTTGTGCCGTAGAAGGCGATTTTGCCATGGAAGGCGATTTACAAATCTTATCAATGATGAAAGACAAGAATTGTGATTTTTGTCTCTTTTAAAAATACAAAACACAATAGAAAGGGAAGAAAGAGGGATCTGACTTCTCAAGTGATTGTGGGGACTCGTTCAGATCGACGGTCGCGAGTCATGTATGGACTCCGCCATCGTCCTTCAGATGAGAACACTTGATGCTTTAGTTCACTTGGCTTGGCTTAGACCCCAGATTTTTAGAGGACAAAAACCAAGGGGAGGTCCTATATCCAATAAAAAAAAACGGGTAGACGGGCTGAAAAGCAACATCTAGGCCATGTTGGATAGAAGAAGAGAAACCTTTGGGTGTGGGGGCGGGGGGGGGGGGGGGGGGGGGGGGGGCCAAGGGACTTCAATCACCTTGTAGTTCTTGCAGTAGGGTTTCTTCAAGGCAGGAGAGCTTCTTTTTGCAGAGAATTTTTCAGAATAATTTTCAGGCGATTTTTCAGGACCCCTTCCGTTTGGAATGACTGCGTATTTATAGGCTTTTGGTGGCCATTAGCAGGGTTTTATGGGCATTAATGGTATTAATGCTCCATGATGGGAGGAGTTACAAGTATTAATTTTGTAATTTTGTAACTCCTTTTCTTTGGATTTTGATTGGCCGATGGAAAATAATGGGCATTTAATCTCCATGATGATGGGAGTTTCATGATTAATTACCATGATTAATCTCCATAATGATAGGAGTTACATGGTTAATTGCTATGATTAATTGGGCTTGTAACTCCCATTTCCCTGCTTCTGATTGGGCCGTCCAAAACAATGAGTTGATGACCCTAATAAGTTGTCATAAAAAGGTCAATTAACAGCATTAAATGGTCGCCGAGTCGCTTGAAGAGTCGCGGGACGCGCCACGTCTTTTAAAATTCTTCTTGCGATGATCATCGATGGATCCGCACGTTGCTTGATGTCGGATGACGATGCAAATTCAGACATTGGTTGACACCAATGGGCCGGCAATATCTGTCCAGTCGATTTCTCAATTGGTCGGGCAGAAAGTGTACTTTCTTAGTCAGCCGGTTGGCCGTTTCGGAGTGTCCTATGATGATCAAATGATTTCGATGGCAGATCCGTGATGTTCATGAAGATCGACGATTATCTTGCCTCAAAAATCAGATTTGAAGAAAATCACAGGGGCCAAACATCGCGAAACACGAAAAGAATCGGAAAAACGGTCGTTCCAGCGGAAATACGGCGACCCGGACTTCTAGGGTCACCGGCGACCATGGGGCCGGCGACCATGGGGTTTTTTCCCCTTTTTCGGTCGCCGTCGAGTCGCCGTTTCTTCACCATTTTTCGGGCTTTTTTTCTTTTGTTTTCTCTTGTATTTTTCTTTGAAATTTCTCCCTATTTATTGGCTTGAGTCCACTGAAGAAAACCCATCAAGAAGTCATGCAAATCAGAGCACAAAGTTTTCTATTTTTGGAAAAGCCGAAGACTTTGTAGCCGATTTTCCACCAAGAGTTGAAACTAGGTCAAACGATGTCGGAATGACCTGAAATTTTAGGTGAAGCTTCCTGAGCATTAGATAGGACCAACCATGGACTTTTATTTGAATTTTGAAGCCGTTTGGGGTCCCGTATCCTAAGCATTAGATAGGACCAACCATGGACTTTTATTTGAATTTTGAAGCCGTTTGGGGTCCCGTATCCTGAGCATTAGATAGGACCAACCATGGACTTTTATTTGAATTTTGAAGCCGTTTGGGGTCCCGTAGATGCTAGACTTGATTTCACCGTGCGGAAGACGTCGTGCTTTGATGTATGGTCAGCCGATGTCCGATTGGCCTGAAATTTGACAGGGAGCCTATTGGAGTCATTTTGAGATGATCCATTAGCTCCGATTTGGATGCCATGGTCCCAGGGAGCTTCGCCGCCGGTAGGCTTGATTTTGCTTCGGAGCGTCAAAACCGGGTCAAACGTTGTCGGAATGACCTAAAATTTGACGTGCAGCCCTTTGGAAGCATGTAGAAGCTACTCATCTACTTTGTTTGATGAGTGGCGGCATCAGAGGTTCTCGCCGCTGAGAAGCTTGATTTCGCCGTTCGAGAGTTGATGGAGGGTCAAACGGTGTTGGTTTGACTTGAAATTTGGCATGGAGCCTTTTGGAGGTATTTTGAGACCATCAATAGGCTCTGATCAAAGATTTGATGTCTTCGAGACTGTCGCCGCCGGGAGCTCCCGCTTAGCTGTTGGAGGATTGAAGTTAGCCCAAATGGTGTCGAAATCGCCCGAAACTTCATGTGTACCATTCTTTTTGCTATTTTCAAGGATCTTGCAGTTTTTGTTTGATTCTGACAAGATCTGATGCTTGAAGCAGCTTTGCCTGTTTGTAGTAGGATGTGGCTCCTTGTAGCTTTTGATGTTGAGGAGGCTAAGTGACATTTTTGGTGTCAACAGTAATGAAGACTATGTCAATGACAAATCTGTTATTAAACTTTACAATGGCTAGCTAGACTCATTGATTGAGTTTCGGGATGAAGTTAAGTATTTCACCCATGTTTATTTAAGTTGATATTTTCTTGTTCCACATGTGTTTATGCTTTAATGTTAGAAGATCTGTCTTCAGACCAATAGGTAACTTCTATATTTTATTTCCAAAAGTTAAAGTCTGATTATTTTTTCATTGGTTATGCTTATGTTTAATGGTAATACTTGAATGATTTTGGTTCTTTTATGAAGTGAAAGAGGTCTTGGCCTTTGGAATTTTTAATTGATAAAAAGATTTCTCTAAAGAGAGAGAGAGGACTTTAATGTTAAATCATTCAAATCAAAATGCAATGATTTGATTTTAATTTGAAGTAAAGAATTGGAACAAGTTAGGGATTTTTTAATTAAAAAGGGCGTTAAATGCTTAGTGGATCCTCATGCCTTGATCAATTTCAGTAATTGGTAGTGTTTATTTTCATTAATTGCTTTACATACTCTCAATTTCATCTTCTTCATTACTTTAGTTTCTTAATTGAGTAGTTTTCTTAATTTGCTCCCTCTGGATTCGACTCGTATTTGCCACTGTCAGCAGAGGTAGCCATGTACATGTGGTTAATTTGTGTTCTGAAGATCGCATCTCATCGGTGAGGAATCCTCAAATATGCCGATTCCTCACTTATTATCTAATGTGACCGTAGGAAAGTCATTATGATGAAAAGTTTAAATATTAGTTTAGGTTGAATTTCAACATTTTGGAAAAAATATAGAATGCTTTTTTTACTACTATCTATTTGCCAAGAAGTTATCTAAAAAAAAAAAGAAAAGAACGTTATCTACAAATAGGGTTCTCTCAAAGAGTATTACTACATGGCCTTGTCCTTTCTTAGTTCAAACAAAAACCCTCACATGCTGCCACTTGTATGCATGACAACAATAAAATCTTGGAGGTACATTAAATATATATATATATATTTAAACATATGACTCAGGGGTGGATCAATACTGGCAAAAACTGACAATATGGGGTTGCTCAGTCAATTGGAAACTCTAGAAGTCACTTGGCTATACAGGAATTGATCATTAGGTATGCCACTCTTATCACTTGTGTTGGCTCCTCTTCCCACATGTGTGGTATAACTTAGGCATGAAAATCGCACGGCACAGCCCACTCAAGGCTGGGACCTGTCGTGCCCGGGCCTGGTTGGCACTGCCCATGATTGATATGCAGGCCGGGCCCAACCCTTTGGGGGTCAGCCCAGCATGGCCCTGGTCGTGCAGTGCTGGGCCGAGCCCCAGTCAAGCCTGGGCCGTGCAGCCCGTGGGTGGCCCACAGACCCCCCTCTCCTTTTTTTATTTTTTTTAAATTTTTAAATTTTTTTAAAAAATTGGACGGATAGAAAGTCACAAACTTGGACTTAGACTCTTGGACCAATTTCATTAAAATAAAGAAATTAAGAGAAATAAATAAGTAGAATAACAATAATGATGTTTTGAAAAAATACATCAAATAAATTGTATTTCCTTGAAATTTAAGTTACAAAAGTTCAAAAAAATTACAAGTTTGAACTAGGATCAATATATATATAATGAAATTCAAACCTTCTGATAAATGAAAAAAGAATTAAAACTTTGAAAACTTAAGATACATTCTAAAAAATAAAATTACAACTTTGAAAACTTATGCTACATTCTAAAAAATAAAATTACAACTTTGAAAACTTATGATACATTCTAAAAAATAAAATTACAACTTTAAAAACTTATGATACATTCTAAAAAATAAATTACAAGTTAAAAGCCTATTATGCATTCTAAAAAAATATATACTATGATATATGTAATGCCTATTGTTCGTCTTCTATCTTGAAATCATCATCAATGTTTTGTTTCCTATCCTCTGCTTAATACCAATCTTATAAGCACATGCAGGTCTCAACAATTTCTTCTATAAGCATAATCCTTCTGGGGTCAATAAGGCACCCATTTGCACTAAATGCCTGCTCTGATGCAACTGTAGACGCTGGTATTGTTAGACATCATGGACCATGGCGGCAAGCACAGGAAACTTAGTTTCGAATGATTTCCACCATGCCAAAAGATCAAAAGCATATTTTTCATCATTCGAGATTGGACTAGGATTGTTCCCTAGGTGCATTGTTAATTCATTAAGGTTGTAAGAGGATCCTTCGGAAGAAGAGGAGTTACTTCTGTGAGATTTCCTCATAATACTCCAAATGGCCTTCTTTTTCCCTTTATGTACTTGGGGAGGGCCTGTTGGGACTGCTGTGAGTGCTATTGATCTACCTAATCCATGCATAATCCAAATAAAGTGTTTCTAATTGTGTCTTAACTATAGGCATGTCATTTATATTAGTTATATTCAGGTTAGAGGTTATTTCATCAAGAAGGGTTTTTACACCTTTTAATTTCAATCTAGGATCTAATGCAACAGCTATACAAAATGTTAAAGGAGCTATTCTCCAATATTGTGAAAACTTTGCCTCCACTTGTACACACATAAGTTGAAAAACTTGAAAATCTCTGTACTTTTTAAAAGTAAGAATTATTTCATAAAAATGGGTTAAAGCTTGATTTGGTGCGGGATAATATACCCCGGAAAAAAACAATGTCGTATTATGAAAAACTTCTAAAAAATCTATTATTATCTCAAGAATGGTCCATCTATCATCACTTATAAAAATATTTTCATGCTAAAGTTGACAATATCGATTTAGTGCCATTCCATAGGCACATGCTTGTTTTAACATTTTATAGGTAAAATTCCATCTATGCTTTACATCTTGTGATATTTTCTTTGATCTTAGACCCAAATTTACACATGTCCCTCCACCATTGTTTTCGCGAGGGAGAACAAAAAATGTATCATACAATCCATTTAATGCTCTCTAAATCATTTCTAATAGATTTTACCCATACTTGTACAATTAGATTTATGATGTGGCATGCACATCTTTTGTGAGGTTTTAGTAAATCTGCTGCGACATTGTTAGTGCTTGCATTATCTAAAGTTATAGAAATTATTTTATTTTCAATTTCATATTCTCTAAGTTTTTCAAGGATGGTGGACCCTATCCTAACACCAGTGTGTGGGAACTCTAATAAAGAAAACGAAATCATTTTTTTCTGCATCACCCAATCACTATCAATATAATGTGATGTGATTGCAATGTACCCCTCATTTTGTTTAAAGGTCCATAAATCTGAAGTTAAAGCCACTTTTCCAGGTATATTTTTAAAAACCTATTTTAAACTCTCTTTTTCTTTCAAAAAAAGTTTCTATTGTATCATTTCTAGCAATAACTCTAGATATTTTCTGTCATAAAGGAACAAAGGCTTCCCTCAAAATTCTTTCAAAAGATCGGTCTTCGGCAAGTATAAATGGTAATTGGCGAACTATTATAAACTTAATAAGTTGATATCTAGTATTATTAGGGTGATAGTGGAAAACTCATAAACCACAAGATGAATCATTTTGAGAAAGTTGTGTTTGGATGATCCCACCTCTTACCCCAACGTCAGCGGTATTCGTGTTTTTGGGCACACACTTACTCATGTGTCTATTAAGGTGGCCAGTGTCGTTTGTTGATTTGGCACTAAGGAGATCTTTGCAATATTTACATTGTGCCTTTTCCTCTATTCCTCCTTTGGGATTTGAGACCTTAACTTTAACAAAATAAGACCATACAGAAGAAGTCAATCTTGTTTTTCTCTTCTTTTTAGTTGTAGAAACCGAACATGCAGGCTCTTTACCACCAGTGGGTTCGGGTTATTGGGGATTATGACTATCTACTTTTATGCCCTGACTTTGATCTAAATGAATAAATCCAAGATCCTCCTCATTTAGAGAGAAGTCCAAGTTCAAAGGTTGTGATGGTCCATGATGGACCCGTCTTTTTCTTTCTTGCCTTCCTCCATCCCGGGTCTGCCGGGGTGCGGCGGGGCGAAGAGAAAAAAACGAGCAAGCATCAACATTTTTTTTTGTACGAGTATGGTAGATTTTCTATTCTACTTGAAATTTAAAATGGTGATCCGGAGATTCACCATCACAAGTAGAAAGGAAATCAAACTTTTTTTCTAACTTTCCATTGCATATATAGTTAAAGAAAAAAACAATATTTTAAAATGCCGTTAGAGGCGATTTTGTTTAGTTTACCTTGAAAGGCGGTTTTGTGCCGTATAAGGCGATTTTGCCATGGAAGGCGATTTACAAATCTTATCAATGATGAAAGACAAGAATTGTGATTTTTTGTCTCTTTTAAAAATACAAAATACAATAGAAAGGGAAGAAAGATGGATCTAACTTCTCAAGCGATTGTGGGGACTCGTTCAGATCGACGGTCGCGAGTCATGTATGGACTCCGCCATCGTCCTTCAGATGAGAACACTTGATGCTTTGGTTCACTTGGCTTGGCTTGGACCTCAGATTTTTAGAGGACAAAGACCAAGGGAATGTCCTATATCCAATAAAAAAAAACAGAGTAGACGGGCTGAAAAGCCACATCTAGGCCATGTTGGATAGAAGAAGAGGGGAGATCTTGGGGGGGTGGCCCCCCAAGGGACTTCGTTCACCTTATAGTTCTTGCAGCAGGGTTTCTTCAAAGTAGGAGAGTTTATTTTTGCAGAGAATTCTTCAGGATAATTTTCAGGCGATTTTTCAGGATCCCTTCCCTTTGGAATGACCGCCTATTTATAGGCTTTTGGTGGCCATTAGGAGGGTTTATGGGCATTAATGGTATTAATGCTCCATGATGGGAGGAGTTACAAGATTTAATTTTAGAATTTTGTAACTCCTTTTCCTTGGATTTTGATTGGCCGATGGAGAATAATGGACATTTAATCTCCATGATGATGGGGGTTTCATGATTAATTACCATGATTAATCTCCATAATGATAGGAGTTACATGGTTAATTGTCATGATTAATTGGACTTGTAACTCCCATGTGCTTGCTTATGATTGGGCCGTCCAAAATAATGAGTTAATGACCCTAATAAGTTGTCATAAAAAGGTCATTTAACTTCATTAATTGGTCGTCGAGTCGCTTGAAGAGTCGCGGGCCGCGCAGCGTCTTTTGAAATTCTTCTTGCAATGATCATCAATGGATCCGCACGTTGTTTGATGTCGGATGACGATGCAAATTCAAGCATTGGTTGACACCAATGGGCCGGCAACATCTGTCCAGTAGATTTCTCTATCAGTCGGGCAGAAAGTGTACTTTCTTGGTCGACCAGTTGGCGGTTTCAGAGTGTCCGATGATGATCAAATGATTTCGATGGCGGATCCGTGATGTCGACGAAGATCGATGGATATCATGCCTCAAAAATCAGATTTTAAGAAAATCACAGGGGCCAAACATCGCGAAACGCGAAAAAGAATGAAAAAACGACACTTTTGGAGGAAATCCGGAGACTCAAATTTCCAGGGTCGCCGGCGACCAAGCACCCATGGTCGCCGGCGACCTTGGACTTTGGTCCATTTTCCAGTCGCCGTTTCTCGGGCTTTTTCGCTTCTGTTTTCTTCTATATTTTTCTTGACATTTCTCCTCATTTATTGGCTTGATTCCACTGAAGAAAACCTATCGAAAGGCTGTGCAAATCAGAGCACAAAGTTTCCTATTTTTGGAAAAGCCGAAGACTCCGTAGCCGATTTTCCGCAAAGAGTTGAAACTAGGTCAAACGATGTCGGAATAACCTGAAATTTGAAGTGAGGCTTTCTGAGCATTAGATAGGACCAACCATGGGCTTTCACTTGAGTTTTGAAGCCGTTTGGGGTCCCATCGATGCTAGACTTGATTTCACCGTGCGGAAGATGTCAAGCTTTGATGTATGGTCAGCCGATGTTCGATTGACCTGAAATTTGACAGGGAGCCTATTGGAGTCATTTTGAGATGATCCATTAGCTCCGATTTGGATGCCATGGTCCCGGGGAGCTTTGCCGCTGGTAGGCTTGATTTTGCTTCGGAGCGTCAAAACCGGGTCAAACGTTGTTAGAATGACCTGAAATTTGTTGTGCAGCCATTTGGAAGCATGTAGAAGCTACTCATGTGCTTCATTTGATGAGTGGCGGCATCAGAGGTTTTCGCCGCTGGGAGGCTTGATTTCGCCGTTCGAGAGTTGATGGAGGGTCAAACGGTGTCGGTTTGAATTGAAATTCGACGTTGAACCTTTTGGAGCTATTTTGAGACCATCCATAAGCTCTGATTAAAGATTTGATGTATTTGACACTGTCGCCGCCGGGAGCTCCCGCTCGGCTGTTGGAGGATTGAGATTAGGCCAAATGGTGTCGAAATGACCCGAAACTTCATGTGTACCTCCTTTTTTGCTATTTTGAAGGATCTTACAATTTTTGTTTGATTCTGACAAGATCTAATACTTGAAATAGCTTTGCCTATTTGTAGTAGGATGCGGTTCCATGTAGCTTTTGTTGTTAAGGAGGCAAAGTGACATTTTTGGTGTCAACAAATGCCCCCTCGAAGTACAATGACGATTTGGATAGCTTTTGCAGTCGATGTGCCTCGAAGAAAACTTTAACGGAGAACTTCTAAATTGACCAAGAGTCTCTGAGCATTTTTCTTGATAGCATAGCCTTTTGAGTTTCCAAGGGAATCTAATGGCAGTGAGAGACATCACGTACCATCTTAAGGCAAAATTTTGAAAAAGATATTTGGATTGGGTTTTTGGGTTTTGGATTTTCTTTTTGACCTTGTGAACCTAAAGGCTTTGTGTGGCGCATCAGGCGGTCAAGAAGATTTTGGGGTTTTTGACCTTGTGACCTAACAAGCTATATGTGGCAGGTTAGGGCATCGGATTTTGGATTTTGATTTTTGGTCTTGTGACCTAACAAGCTGTATATGGCAAGTTAGGGGACCGGGATTTGGTTTTGGTTTTGGTCTTGTGTCCTAACAAGCTGTATGTGGCAAGTTAGGGGACCATGGTTTGGATTTTTGTCACTCTTTGGGACAATTTTGGGTCCATTGGAGTGGTTTGGGTTTTTGTGGAATGTCAATTTCAAGGTTTTGGCTTAATTTGGTTCATGAGGTGGGATGGTTTGGATTTTGGAAACTCATGAGGCTTGGATTTTTTTTTTGTATGGTCCAATCAACTCAAAAGAGGGATTTTGACTAAAAGCCACTTTTAATGCCTAGGTGGTCAAACCTGGCTCATGTGGGCTAACCCATGGGACCTTAAGCGTTAAAGATGGCTTAGATCTCATGTGGTGACATTTTTGTAAAGAATATCTAAAAATATCTCTTTTTGGTGGAGAATATCTAAAAATATTCTTACTTGGAGAGAATCTCTCAAGTTTCCTTGATTTTGGGAGAGATTTTCTCAAAGTATCTTTCTTTGGGAGAAAGTTTCTCATAATCCCTCTCTCTTTGGAGAGAATTTCTCAAAGAATCTCCTCATTGGGAAAGAATATCCCATGATCATTTTCTTTTAGGAAGTTTGCTACTTTGTAGCACTTACCTCCTTTCTTTTCTCCTCCTTTCCTCTTTTGGTTTGCTCTCTTCTATAAAAGCAAGGGGAGGTTGGATCTCTTGCTCCTATTGCCTTCTTTTTGCAAAAGTCTTTAAGAGTTCTCCAAGATCAAGAATTCTCCTTCTTCTTTAAGGATCTTCAAGCTTTTTCTTCTTCTTCTCTATCAATGGCGTCAAGTAAGTTTTTTTTTTTCTTCTTAAGAAACCCCATGTAGAAAATAGAAAAGAGTTTTGATTCTTTCCTTTTCTTTTCTTTTTCTTTCTTTTTTTTTTCTTTTTCACGTGCATCCTTTTTTTTTCCACACGTTTTTTTTTTCTTTCTCTATTTTTTTTTCTTTCGCTAGAATTCTTTTTAGCAAAATTCTGTCATTTTGATGATTGATTTTTCTCTCTTTCCATCCTTTCCAGGTAGTTCCTCCAGAACGAACAAGGGTAAGGAGCCCGTCACTGATGCGCCTCGTCGTTCTACCAGATCCTCTAATGTGGCCATACAGCAGTCCTGGGAGGAGGTCCAATATGTTGAAAGGAACTTGAAAGAATGTGACTCGCTCAATCGAGATGAGATGAGGCAATGTTTGATCGCCCTCAAGGATGAGGAGTTTTACAAGATTATGGTAAGCAACCGTCCTTGGGTCACGGACGATCAGAGCATTATGCCCAAACCTACCTTATTCTTTGGTGATGCCTTCCCCGATGATTCATCATATCAAAGGAGATGCTTTCAGTTCTCTTACACAGTTGATGGTGAGAAGAGAACTATTTCTACCCGATCGACCTTTGATCGGACTATCTCGATTATGAGCCTTTCCTCCACATGCTCGAAGAGGGAAGATCCTCCAAGCTGGGTGAAGAGGACAAACGTGATCAAGACCGGGGTTTTTGTTGGCGGCCCTTCTGGTTTTGCAGAGAAGTCGCCTGCCCGTATGGACATTTTGATGCCGGCCGGCGGCTACCAAGGTTCAGATCATCCTTCGGTTGATTTGAGACCGGTGGGCCTTGGCATTTTCAAGGGCGATGGCAACAATTGGGTGAAGCATTTTTGACTTCGTGGCCGTTTCAGTGCTGACTCGAGCTAGGAGTCGTGGACTGATCACATCTTGCAGGCTGGTGGTGCCATTATGAAGGAGGCCGGGATTTTTTATGCTGTTCGCGCTTTTCGGCAAACCGTGGTTTTCTCCGATGAGGCCTTCATGGCCATGCTGGAGTCGTTCGTTCCACAAACCAACACCTTCATTGTCACGAATGGTGAGATTGGTTTTTCTTTAAAGGAACTAAGCGCCATCACCGGGCTGCCTATCCTCGGCAATCTCTATGAGGAGTTCATGCCTGTCGACAGCGTCCTTGAGGAGCAGTCTGAGGAGTTTAGGCTTTTGTACTTTCAGCTCGTCGCCTTCTACGACTTTTTGAAGGAGAAGGAGGGCTCGAAAGTCCGGTGTAGCAGTTGGAGGAGTGGTAGCTTTTTGTCTGCCAACTTCTTTGACAGCAGGGAGTCTTCTGAGAGTACAACCCAGGAAGCCAGGGCTAAGAACCCGGATTCGAAGAAGATCTCCGTCATGCGAGAGAGTTAGAAGGAATTCTTCGCAGACACAGACGCCATTCATTTTGACATTGCGCTGCGGGGAGATCTCGCAGTTTACCTCACTTATTGGCTGGGTGAGGCTGTTTTTGCTGGAGGAGATGGTACGCACATCAGGCCGCATTGCATTTTTTCGGCTTGTCAGATGGCATTTGGAGAGCGGCTTGCTTTGGTGCATGCTCTCTACTCCTATTTGTGTACCGAACTGCAGGCTGTTGCTTTTCTGGTTCGGCTTGGGCTTCCCATGAACAGGGTATTTTCAGCCCATATTTTCTATTCGTGGTATGTATACCACTGTCCCAGTTTCCACCGATTGGGTGCTGCTCAGGACGATGACCCTTTCATGATTCGGTTGGCTAGAGGGAAGCCTGTTTCCGAATCTCTTTTATCTGCCCGTTTGAGGATCCGATGATTCTGGGACATTGAGATGGGGCAGTCTTCAGTGAAGCTTTCTCCGGGTTTGCGGAAGAAGGTTTTTGATTTTGGTGTCTCCCATGATTCGACCAGGGCAGGGTCTGGGAGACACTATTCTATGACAAATGCAGAGAGGAGTTGGCTTTTTAACATACGTGTCGGCACGATGGTGTACCGCAGACATCTTTTCGTCGACATCCAGCCGTATGTTCTCTCGCGTTTTGCCATGCAGTTGGACTTATCTCAAGGCGTTGTTGAAGCGCGTTCGAGCAAGGTAAAGCGTTTTGGACGTCTGCAGGATGGGAGAAATGCATGGGCCTTTTATAGTGCGGAAGACACTACTGCCATGATTTCCTATCCTGAGTTGCCCACTCTCCGGACTGCTGGCTTCACGAAGTGGTTCGTAGAGAACTTTTCAGCATACAGGGGGCTTTCCAAGAAGGAGCTTGATGTAAAGCAGTCTTTCGGGAAGGGCCTTGGGAAGTCAGATGGCGTCCGCCGAGAAGAAGTTCTGGCTTTCCTTTCTGAAGACAAGCACAGAACAGGTTTTCTCAAGGAACAGGACGTTATCAGATCGGGAGTTGCACAAGAGATTCCTGATGAGGTCTTGGAACAGCTCGCAGAGGAGGAGGTTGAGGTCGTTGCTTGGATACAAGCAGAGCGAGAAAAGGCTTCCATGGAGTTTACTGGCAAGAGCAGACCATCCAGTGAGGACTCGGCGAGAGGCCCGATTTCGATGGTGGGGAGGGTACTTCCAGCAGTTCGTCTCGTAGGAGCAAGAGGAGAAGAGGACAGCGCTGAAGTCACAGGTGGCACGAAAGTTCTCCTGATCTGGAAATTCCTTCCACCATCGCTGAGGAAACATCAGGGGATGATGATGAGCCTCCAGAGAAGAGAAGCCGAGGGGAAGAGACCATTGATGATGGTATGCTTTTCCCTTTTCTCTTTCCGTGTCTTTTCTTTCATGAGAGCTTTTGTTTTGATCTACTACTTTCTTTCTTTTGGCAGAAGATGATGGTTTGATGATGCCTGAGGTTCTAGCCAATGAGGCGGTGACGAATCCTATCGTGGCATCTGAGGAAGAACCCAGAGATTCTGAAGTAGATCCAGAATCTCCTCCTAGTATGACTTCTTTTCCTCTTTTTTTTTTCTCTTTTTCTTTAGCGCCATTTGCTGACATATATTTTTTGTTTCTTGCCAGCTGACTTGCCAGAAGATTCCGACGACATTGAGCCATCCATGGATGCAACTTTTGATGATGCTTCGGATGAGCTCATGGAGGCAGAAAGCATTCCGCCATTCGTCGAAGAAGGCACTTTGTTGTGATAATCTTGATATTTTGATTTTTGACAAAATCATATTCATACCTTTTTCATCTTTCATTGGCAGGCTGTGAGGTGATGGAAGAAGTTCCTCTATCATTTTCAGAACTAGAGCAGGGGGTACCTGTGACCGATCCAGGAGTAGGGGCTTCTTCCACCAGTTTTGATGAGGCAGAGGCGAGTCCGCCTACTAATATTTGTTCCCCAGCGGCTCTGATTGGAAAGAGCTTCTTGATTACTCTTCCAACGGTGCCTGACATGGGCAGTCGACCAACGGAGCATGGCGAGTCTTCATCTGAGCCATCCCGTCAGTTTACGAGGAAGGTGTTGAAGAGAGTCTTGAGCTCATGGGTCGAGACTCTTTCTTCTTGCCATTTCGAGGCTGGTTTCGGCATGGTTAAGCATGTGCAGGACATTCATGCCGACAACGAAGAAGTCGGTCTGGACATTACAGATGCCAAGGCTTTTGTTGATGAAGTCATCACTCTAGGCAACAAGTGGACTGAGACCAAGAGCTTTCCGAATGATGATTTCTTCAACGAGATGTTTTGAAGCCTTCCAGCGAGGTCAAATCTGAACTGAAGGAGATCTCGCGGACTCAGAAGCAGCTCATTCGGGAGAGGAACGTCACCGAGTTGGCTATTATTGAGTTGACACAAGACCAGCACCGTCTTGATAGGGAGATCACCGAAGCAAGACAGCGCCTTGAGCTATTGGAAGAACAAGCCGTTGCCAAGTGGACTGTCACTTTGAAAGCTCGCGATAGAGAGAGGACTCTCATTCGCCAAGTTGAGGAGGTCGAAAGCAATCTTCAGAGGAAGACTCAAGAATATGAACAATGGCAGAGTCTCTGGGAAGAGCTTCCTCGCGCTGAGGATGGATCCCGACGGCCTACTGCTTTTTTATGGGAAGATTCTAAAGAAACGCGGCCTAGAAGCTTCGGAGGCTAAGGCTAGGAGTTTGCTTGAGGAGTTAAGCCTTTGGCTGAAGACCATGTCGGACTAGCCTTCTGATTTGTAACAAACTTTTCCTTCTTTTCTTTTGGTACCTCCATGTATAAACATTTTTGGCACTCTTTTTTTTTTTTGTATTCCCTCGTTTCACTTAAATTCTTTTTTTTTTTTTTATGAAAGTAAGTAAAAAGTTGGATGGGAATGTTGTAGACACCTCATTTGGCCCCTATGATAACCTTAAATACCTATCATATATAGTGGTGCCCCCATTTCACCCATAATTGAATGATTAATGGCATAATTCAGATTAATTAATGATGATGAAGATGCTTGTTGATAATTTTAGACTTAGTTCGACGATTTCTAGAAATTCGTGAGAGAAAAGCCAAGTCGCGTTGAGATCTCGAGCCCAACCCACTACTTACACAAGTAGCAAACCGTGACACTATTCAAACCTTTTCCGGACCACTTAAGACATGCTTAGGCCAATCCCTCTAAAGACCATACTTAGTTTGCCAAAATGTCACCCGATTAGCCTAAGTTAGGAAATCAAATCCATTAGTCCAGAGATCCCCAATATTTTTCAGCCCCTATTTGTCAAGACATTTTGACCATTGAATTCCTCACTTCGAGAGCTTTCCATTTATATGTAGAACGTCCAAATCCGATAAGCGAGTCAAAAGTTATGAGCTTCCGAAGTTTGTTCTAAGAAGAGATCACCTAGGTACCACCCATGTGGCGCCCACCCTATGGAAAACCATCTAGGCGCCCCATGGTGGGCGCCCACACAGCCCAAGGCCACCTAGGCACCCCATGGTGGGCGCCCAGTCTCCAAATTTTACTAATTGGCTTGAGATTAGACCGGGACCACCCGTACATAGAGACCAAGCACCGAAGACGAACTGAACCACCTAGGCACCGCCCATGTGGCGCCCAGCCTTGAAGTTCACCAAGGCACCACCCATGTGGCGCCCAGCCTTGAAATCCATCTAGCCACCACCCATCTGGTGCCTAGCCTATTAGTGCTAATGTAGGTCCCCCCAGCCGAAGATATATCCGTTCAATCTCGACTCCAAACGGGACCAAGGACCAAAAGCGAAGCACAAACCAGCTGGGCACCACCCTGTGGGCGCCCACTCTCTCTAGGACCACTTAGGCGCCACCCTGTGGGCGCCCAAACTGCGCAGGCCATGTGGGCGCCACCCCATGGGCGCCCATCCTCCCTCAAACCCTAATTCACCTCAAAACAGCTTAAGCCGCCTAGGGATGCGTGAGACCTTCTAGAAACACGAATTAATGAAGCCCCAACCCTTCTAAACTCGTCCCAAACCTATATAAACCCTCTTAACTTCATTTACAAAAGGAGGCTACCCAAAAACCCTAAGAAAAGAAACAAAAATGAGAGAATAGAAAAAGAAGAAGAAAGGTAGCCACCATTAGAGAAGAACTTCAGATCTAGAGAAGAAGAAAAAGAAAGGGAGGAGGAGACTTCCATATCTTCAACTGGAGCCATGGGTCTTCGCGAAAGCTTCAATGTAGGAACTTGAGAAACGTTTCATTATACCGGTATTCCTAGATCTCCCTTCTTTTACTACACTCCATTACCATTCATGCTTAGAAACATGCTTAGTGCCATTTGAGCATCATAGATCTACATTAACTTGAGATAAAAATGGTATTAATGCATTATCATGTCAGTAACATGCTTAGGTTCATTCTAATATAGCAGATTTGCTTTGATTTTGTAGTTCTAATTACATAGTTAGATAAGATCTCACATTAGCATCATCATCATCATCATCTATATCAAAAAGATCGCGAACTGCCTTTGGCAGAAAGGCTGGGCGCCACCCCCTGGGCGCCTGCCCTCTCCGGAACCACCTGGGCGCCACCCACTGGGCGCCTGCCCTCTCGAACCACCTGGGCGCCACCCCCTGGGCGCCTACCCTTCTGAGACAGGGTCCGGGTTCTAGATCTCCGCCCATTGCATTGTTTGCTCGTAGGTTCGTTAGTTGCATCATTAGTAGTCCGAATTAAAACATTCGCATCAGTCGCTGAATATTGGAAGTTGTGTTGAAAACACTACGATTCTGGTGCATGCGTTGTGTTTCGTTGAAAACCCTGACTGAGCAGAGTAGGCACCATAGCGGTGGCGCCCAAGTGGATTTCTCCACTTTTGTGCACAACTTCCGATCTTCCGCATTTAGTTTATTTACAAACTGCATGATAATGATATGTTTGTCTGTTTGATTAGTTCTGAACTTTGAATTACCATTTTGTCACACTTCGCATCATATCATTTGAATCACACAACCATAGAAAAACCTAACAAAAAATCATAAAAGCATAAAATCCCTTCTTCTCTTTCCTTACTCTCTAGTAAATTAGAGGAGAAACCAAAAACAAATTAAAAGATATCCATAAAACCCAAAAATAATAATTAGATAGTCTAGGTTATTGAGTTTAGCGCCTAAGTAGGATAAATCATAAGATTAATTAAAACATCATAATTAGCTAACTTAAGAAACATCAAATCATTAAAAAACCTAAAACCTTAAGACCCTAATTAATTCGGATTTAGAAGTAATTAAGAACTTTAAAAAAACACAAAAAACCAAAACCCCAAATAAACAGCCACCTGGGCGCCACCCTCTGGGCGCCCAGCCTACTCATTCCCTAAGACACCCCGATTAAAGCTTAAGTTAATTAGTTAAGACCTTAAACTAATCCAAATCAACACAGTAAAACATTTTAAACCTAGAATAAGTAAACCTTAATCAACTTAATCTCTAATTAACTCAAAAACTCAAAACCAACAAAACTCCAAAAAGTCCACCTGGGCGCCACCCTTTGGGTGCGCAGCCTGTACTGCCACCTGGGCACCACCCTCTTGGCGCCCATCCTATTCCATCACTAAAGAACCTTAATTAAAACTTCTAATTAATCACAACCCGAATTTAATCCTAGTTAACATAATAAAACACTTTTAAATTTAAGAAACCTAAAACCTCAATCAATTTAAACTTGAACCGGCCTAAGAACGCAAAAGCAACACGAAACCACAAAACAGACACCTGGGCGCCACCCCCTGGGCGCCCAGCTTGCCTATACATCTGGGCACTACCCTCCTGGCGCCTATCCTATCCCATTCCCTTAGAAACCACCACTTAATTAAACTTAATTGATTAAACCCGAATTAAGACCTTAAAACATTCTTAACCTAAAAGACTTGAAACCACAATCAATTTGGACTCAAACCAATTTAGAAAATACAAAACGAATGAACCACAAAATATCCACTTGGACGCCACCCCCTTGGTGCCTATCCTTCCGCATCCACTTGGGCACCACGCTCCTGGCCCCCATCCTACCCAATCACTAGGAAACCCCACTTGAAATTAAATTCGAATTCAATCACGATCAACACACTGGAACACCCTTGAAATCTAAAACAATTGAAACCACGAGCCCGAATTAACTTAAAATATCGAACCAACTCGGACACACAAGACAGACACTTGGGCGCCACCCCCTGGGCGCCCATCCTGTCACCTCCACCTGGGCACCACTCTCTGGGCGCCCAGCCTCTCCCGTCACTAAAGCCAAATTAATTGAAACGAAATTTAATCTTAATCATCGCAACAGAACATTTTTAATTTAAAATACATCAAACCATAAAGCTCAACTGCAAATCAACCTAAAAAATACTGAACCGACCCGAACCACAGAATAGTTCACCTGGGCGCCACACCCTTGGCGCCCATCTGTCAAATCCACCTGGGCACCACACCCTGGGCGCCTGGCTTCCCTGTTTTCGGAAAAATCCGATTCACAACTTAGCCCAATTAATTGGCGTTTAAATAAATCCCAATTGAATATAAATAGCATCCCACACCCAAACACACTAAGCCCTTAAATCAATTTAAACTTAAATTGACCTAAGAGTCACCAAACCGACCGAACCTCAACACAATCACCTGGGCGCCACCCCTTTCGCACCCATCCTGCAAATCCACCTGAGCACCACACCCTGGGCTCCCAGCCTACCCATTTTTCATAAAATCCCAACCAACAACTTAACACAATTAATTAGCATTCGAACCAATCCCGATCAACATAAAACACTTTTAACTTAAAACACTTGAAACTTTAATCGATTTGGACCTAGCACCCAAAGCTTTTACAAACCAACAAACAACCACCTAGGCACCACCCCTGTGGCGCCTATCCTACACTCTAACCTTGGTTCACAACTTCAATTTAAAACGAATAGCTAAACACCTTACCACTTAAATCAACTAAAACCAGAACCTAAAATAGTCTCTAAATCCGAAAACCAATATCAAATCCCATCCGGAATACCTGAAAATCTCAAGCTATCCACCTGGGCACCACCTCCTTGGCGCCCATCCTCTCATTTGCACTAAAACGCGAATTCTAGATTTTGTTTCAAAATTCGGATCCAAATCCCTTTGGCATTTGAACACCGGAGAATAAAAACAATTTGAAACAATAAAACTCACCAAGTAAGAACCCCTTGGATTTCGAAAACAATATCAATATCATCGTCACTAGCCAAATCACCCAAAAGTTGCCACTTGGGCGCCACTGCCTGGGCGCCCAAGTCACCAGAGTTACCTGTGCGCCACTCCCCTGGCGCCCAAGTCCTCTGTCAACCCCGTTTCGCTGATTTCGACATCGTTTCACGTTTTAAAGTAAACCATAAATTCCAGAACCTTAAACAACTTAAACAGAACCCCAAAATACATTTAATCCACCTCTTAATCAATCTTCAACTCAAAACAAACCGAACCAATTAAAAATCACAATTAATAAGTTGCTTAGGCACTGAACCATGAAACTCAGGCTATTCATACCCTACGATTAGATCGGATTTCCCCGTTAGGTAGCTTAGCGCATTAGGCTTCGCCCCCATCACTTTTCCTGTTCCGTTAGGGGACTGGGAGAGCTGATGTGGGCGGTCTAGGACCTTAGGTTAGGGTTAATCCGATTATCAGTAATAAAGCACTAATCATGTAAGTCCAAGTAAAAATCCCTTAGTTAGGCCCTTCTAGCCCCCATATTGAAAAGCCATAAAAACTACAAAACCAATAAAATAAACCCAAAAATATTTTTCTTTTATTTCTTCCTCCACCTCAGGTGCCAGATATTTAATCGAACTTAATGATAAAAGGGAATAAAGATCTGATTTCTAAAATTGAATAAATGAGAATAACGAGATGAGATGAGTGATTTCACACACACTTTTAATAATCACGGCCTATCGGCCACCCTAAAATAAACACCAGCCCATCGGTCATTTCCAGTCAATCCTGGCCCATCGGCCACTTTCAATTAATTACGGCCCATCGACCTTTTATTTTTATCACTCGTGTATCGCACACGAAAAACACAGAAATCACAAATTAAAAGTCTCATTTGCATCATCATTTTGGTTTGAAAAATCAGCCTTTAAACCTTATTTTGCCAAGGGATTAGAAGGGGGTACCCGGGAATGGGGCCGACCCACTTCTTAAATATTTGGCACCTCCCCCTCTTTTAGTTTATTTTCTTTATTTTAGTTATTTTATTTTACTTGGATATACTACGATTATGCTATATGAGGATTAACCTTTATTCGGACTTTAACTCATAACCCTTAATTGACCCAAAATTAAAGAGACCCAAAGAGACCCAAATTAATGTGACAGGACAACCGTCGTGTGTTGCCGGCAGCACATTAGATGAGAGGAAGAACCCACCTTATTATTTTTCTCCCTATATTTCTTCGATTTTCGTCGAAGAACGGTGTTACGGCCGAATCCGTAGTTGGCGATCGTGATCCGTCGATTTTCAGGGTAGTCGGAATCCTCGTTTTCGATGTAAAATTTAAATAGCATATATAGATGAATGGAGATTTCTCCAAACCATGCCTCTCTTAGAAAGGAAGAAGGGGGGTCGAAATTCACATCCGACAGCCTGGCGATCGTGATGGGACCTCTTATGTTTTCCTGTCACTTATTTGGGTCTTCTTGGAATAATATTCTAAGACACGAACATCCAATCAATGATCTGATGTCTATGTCCCATTCGGTTTAGGGTTGTTATGAGTAGTCTGAAAATAAAACCAAAGGTCCGAATGAACCGTCCACTAAGCTTTCCCTCATTACACCATAAGAAACAAACCTTCACCAACAAAGCTACATAACAAGTGCTCTTCTCTTCCTCTCCTTCTCTCTCTTCTCATCTAAACATTTCTTCACAAATGGAGGGTCAGACATTCTGAATGTCCGACTTTCAACCCCTCTCACCCCCACTATTGATCCGCACCACTGGTGGGTCACACCAAACCACGCAAAGTGTAGAACCCTTTAGGGTATTAGATAGATCCTTGGCAGCTTCAAGCCATGACCCACAACAGATAAGATGGTCCCTCTTCGAAGGAGGCCCGTTACCAGTCAATACCATAACAATGGGAAGGAATCATTCCAATACATCCACCCCATCTCCTTCATCGAGAGAAAATCATCTCCTCGCATTCAGGGGTGACTTACACAGATCTGGTCAGTCCCACCGGCCAAGTTATAAGATATAGGGTCCACGATAACTTTTCATCAACAGACTACCCTCTTCGCGCAACTGATCCTGTTGTCTCGCAGGTTATACCCTATTCTTCCATGATCAGCCAAACCGAGCCAATCACGTCCTCCATCCCGCAGTATGGAATGCCTACTGACACACCTATCATAACCCCGGTTAGGGCCATCGCGCCTTCCTAGACTCCTGTGATAAATAAAAACCCATATCTCCATACGAGTCATAGTCCAATGAACATGGGTCAATTGGCGACATCCAGCATCTCGCACCAAAACCCTTCGACACATATGGGAGCGCCATACGCCTACCGGCAACACGAGATGGCTCGACCCCAATTCCAAGCAATGATTCCTCCACCAACAGATCAAGTTCGTTACAATCCTGTGACGGTTGGCGCCGGTATGTTATATCCCCAACCAGCTCAATACGAGGGGGGGCCTCTCACTTATCCAAATCAAACAGTCCCGATCTATCAAATGCCCAATGCGAACTAGAATTTCCCAATCCAGAACGTGCAAGTTACTAACCCCACGAGCATTGGAAATCCTTATCAAACACACCAAGCGAATGAGTCGCGCTATCAGCAAGCATATCAACCACCCACTTTAAGCCCAATAGTTGACCCATATAGGGGACAACCGATTACTCATGGGGGAATTCAGTTGAACCAAAGCTATCAGCCTATCTCGCAACCGTATTTCCAAGGCCAATGCCAAGAATCGGCCTACGCCCCTACTTCGCTAGAATCACAAAGAGAATGTCAGCCACAAACAATTCAATATCTAGATCCTCTAGCATTCAACGAGTTACAGAAAAACGTGGAGGAACTCAAGAACGAAATTAAAAAGAAATCCTTGAGCTCAACTGGCAAGAAACCAGGATTCTACGACTTTACCAAAAAGGAGGGAAAAGAGAGGTCACCTTTCCCTGTTAGAGCCCCTAAGTTCGTACCTTGCGATGGGACTACTGAGCCTCAGCATCACCTAGTCTTGTTTTGCAACAAGTGTCGTGCCATCGCAGACAATGACTCCATGCTCATAAATTTTTTTCAGGAATCATTAACCGGAGATGCATTGACTTGGTATACATCCGTGCCTTCCCATGAGATCAATAACTTCGAGGATGTAGTAGAGAAGTTTCTAGCGTGATACCAGCATCTAACTAAAAACAAACCCTTATGGCATGACTTAGCTAATCTCAAACAGAAGAACAATGAAGACTATAAGGAATTTGTAGTGAGATGGCAAAACCAATTCGCGCGGTCAGATTGCAACATGCAAGAGGAAGAACAAGTAAGAATGGCCATATCGATCATGAAGGATCCCATGAGAGCCCTGATGACAATTGGGGAGGTCATTAGTTGGAGTGGCCTGTACCATAGGTTATCTAGGATGAAGCAAAATCTAGATGAAGGGGTATTGAACACCATCATTGACCATAAAAAGAACACACGTAGGGTAGGCACAACCACCCAACTAGAGAGCCGCACGACTCTTGAAGTCAGCTTGAATCAGGAACAGGTCTACCGACCGTACCAAGAGTGTACCAATGTTAGCTTTAACCAACACCAAAACCCAGGGCAAAATGGCAATCCCATTATCCAAGGTGGTAACCCGAATTATCAGAGGAATAATCAAAACTATCAGCGGAACAATCAGAACTACCGAAACCCTCCGAGAAATAATCTAAGTTATGACCAACCACCAAGAAACCAAGGGCCTCCAGTGAATCAAAACCAGAATCCTAATCCCATACAGCCGGTCTCGAACCCGATAGCTCCGCCGCAAAACTAGAACGCGAATCCTCAACCCAACTATGGTACTGTCCCCTTCAATTACAATAGAGACAACAATGGCAACCAGAATAACCCGAACAATGGAAATAAAAGAAGATTCGGACCTAAAAGGGCAAACTACTCGTCCCTTCCTCAACCATGGACTGCTGTCTTCTGGTCTCTTTTAAATCAGAATGCCCTCCAACTTCCGTCAGAACGACCGCAGCCATGGTCCGAACACCTAGACAAGACTAAGTTTTGCTCCTACCATAGGATGCCAGGTCATGACCTCACCCAATGCTACACGGTTAGAGATTTGATCTATGACCTCAATGATGATGGTAGAATTGATTGAAGTAACATTAGGCCAATTGGTGGGAATGATCCACGGAATGCCCCTCCCAATCAAAATCCAACCACCAATCCCGCACAAAATATTCCCAACATGCAAATTTATACAAACCCTTTACCTCAGCATGGAGCGTCAACCTCTGGACAAGGCCCACAGACCCAATTAATAAACATTGCCGTAATAGAGCACCAACACATTGATGCCCCGGCTCAAGGGAGTGTAAGCCATAGCCAACTGTGTCATGGTGATTTCTTTAAAGAAGAGGATTATCGAAAATACATCACGCCATGGGATGGGAAGACCAAATTCAAAATCTTCAATTCAGGGATGGATACGATCGTTGACTCCCCTGACCTTTGCAAGGTAAATTTTGATGAGCCAAACGACCGAGAATCGCCAATCATCACGAATTCCCAACCAGATCCTTACCCGGACACAAATGCGTCTCAAACCCACTTACGATCTGGACGGATCCGTCCTCCCCGACTACCCCCTCACCCTGTTTCTCAAAACTTAGATTCGCAAAATCCCAATATTCAGGTTGAGGAGATAGTTGATGAAAGAGCTTATAGTTCGATAGAAATAGGGATAGAATATGACCTTTTAGCGCACCTCACAAAGATTCCAGCTAAGGTATCTGTCCTTGATCTGATTAAAACCTCCCCCAAACATCAGCAACAATTACTCGAGGCTATCACATGCTTACAAGTCCCGGTAGGCATAACTCCAGAAGAATTAAGAACGTCTTTTTCAGCCTTAGCCCTGGGGGCTTCGTTCCCTGCCATTACCTTTACTGAGGAAGAATTAAAGGAAATACCACCTGAGGCGAGGACCTCTCCCCTACATCTAACAGTCAAGATAGCAGGGAAGGAAATGTCAGGAGCTTTGGTTGACACTGGTGCATCACTGAATATTTGTCCGTTGAAAACCTACAAAGCTTTAGGGCTTACAATAAAGGACCTAACTCCAGCCCCCATGGTTGTAACTGGTTACAACGGGAATAAGAAAACGGTTTATGGAAAAATTATGTTATTAGTCCAAGCGGGCCCAATTTCAATGCCAGAAGAATTTTACGTTATGGACATCCCTGCCACTTTTAACTTGATCTTCGGACGCCGATGGTTGAACCACATGAATGCCATTATGTCAAGCCGACACCAATGCGTCAAATTCCCCCACTTGGGTAAGATCATGAAATTGATGGGAGAACCGCCTGTTATTGAACCGGAAGAACTTCAAATACTCCCGACCCTACAACCTGCTCCCATTACACCAAAGGTCAAGATTCATGGGTACAAAGCCGATCCTCTCATCTCTTTGATGGATATGGACCCTACGCAGAATATGTTTTCCGAATTATCCCCCCCGCAAAATTTGATGTTTGACAACGAAGGTCAAGCTCGAGGATGGACTCTAATGAAGAAGATGGGGTATCAACCCGGATTTGGGCTAGGAAAGAATGGAGAAGGCGTTACCGACCCTTAGATACCAGACCCAAGAGCGAGAGCAGAAGGATTAGGGTACGACACACACAATGACATAAGGTATAAACAAGAGGACTGGACCTTAAATGAACATTTTGTGAAGCATGACAAAAGCTTGGACCCCAACACACCTCCTTTCGGAAGGGGATGCTACAATTTGGATCCAAATGATAAAGGCAAGACCGTTTTAGTAGAAGATTGGGAGGTTGACAAGCTCCACCAGGCGAAGTTCATCAGGGTTGTGTTGTTTCCTCAATGGGTTGCCAATATAGTCCCGGTGAAGAAGAAAGACGGATGCGTCCGAGTCTGTATTGATTTCCGAAATTTGAACAAGGCATCTCCCAAAGACGATTTCCCTTTACCTCACATCGACGTGCTTATTGATAATACCGCAGGGCATGCTATGCTATCATTCATGGATGGTTACTTAGGGTACAACCAAATCAGACTATCACCAGAGGATCAGGAGAAAACCTCGTTCACCACGCCCTGGGGGACTTACTGTTATGTTGTTATGCCCTTCGGCTTGAAGAATGCCGGTGCCACTTATCAGAGGGCCATGATGGCAATATTTCATGATATGATACACGACTGTGTGGAGGTTTACGTAGATGATATTCTGATCAAATCTAGAACACGTGAAACACATGTCATGGCTCTCAGGAGAGTTCTTCAGCGATCCAGGGACACCCAACTAAAGATGAATCCGAAGAAATGTGTTTTCGGAGTATCCTCTGGAAAACTCCTAGGCTTTATGGTAAGGAATCGAGGAATTGAAGTCGATCCTTCTAAGGTAAAGGCCATTCTTGAAATGCTGCCCCCGAAGAACCTTAAAGAGTTAAGAGGCCTAATAGGACAACTACAGTTCATCAGAAGATTCATTTCGCAGCATTCACAAAGATGTGAGCCATTCTACAAGTTGTTAAAAGGAGGCGTGGAATATCACTGGGACGATGACTGCCGGAAGGCATTTGAAGATCTAAAGAAATATCTATTAAGTCCTCCTGTCCTGAAGCCCCCTACTAAACATAGGCCCCTCATTTTGTATGTGTCAGCGACAGAGTCTGCAATAGGCATGGTCCTGGGTCAACATGATGAGACTGGGAGGAAAGAGAACGCAGTTTATTACCTGAGTAAATCTCTCCTACCCTACGAAAGGAAATACTCCCCAATGGAGAGAACTTGCTTAGCCGTAGTTTGGGCCGCCCAGAAATTGAGACACTACTTTCTAGTCCACCAGGTCAAACTCTTAGCCAGAATGGATCCCTTAAAATACATCTTTGAGAAACCCGTTACTTCGAGAAGAGTCGCGCGATGGCAAATGCTCTTGGCAGAGTTTGACGTAACCTATGTTACCCAGAAGTCTATAAAGGGACAAGCAATTGTCGACCATCTGGCACACCTCCCTCTGCCACGGTATGAACCGGTTAGAACTGATTTCCCCGACAAAAGTATCTTGTTTGCAGATGTTGAAGAAGCAAAGGATGATGATTTATGGACCATGTGCTTTGATGGAGCTTTGAATCAGAATGGAAAAGGAGTTGGTATAGTGTTATTATCCCCGGAAGGAGTTGTCATCCCAATGGCCTATAAAATCGGATTTCCAGCAACCAATAATACGATGGAGTACGAAGCCTTATTAGCAGGGTTGAGAGAAGCCCAGGCCCTAGGTGTTGATAAGCTAAGAGTCTTTGATGATTCTAAGGTTGTAATTTCCCAAATAGCTGGAGAATGGAAAGTTAGCGCCCTTAAGCTTGCGCACTACCACGAGAAAGCCAAAGAGCTGATGTCTAAATTCAAAAAGATTTCATTTCTCTACATCCCTCGCGCCTTGAATCGATTGGCTGACTCATTAGCGATTTTAGCCTCAATCATAGAGATGCTTGATGATAAGGATTCCAAAGAATTTCTGATTAGAAGGCTAGATTCTCCGTCCGTCAAACCAATAGACCTGACCAAGGGGAACCCCGCCGAAGTCCTGCTAAAAGTCTTAAAAAATAGAAGTAAGAAAGCTAAGGCTGAAGAGTCCAATCATGAGGAAGATTCTAAACCTAAAGAAGGGATCCTAGCTCGCATACAACATGATGATGACCTGGAAGATGACCACCCGTGGTACTATGATATTTGGAATTACCTGCATGATGGCTACATCCCCGACTACGCCACCCGATCGGATAAAAGAGCATTAAGAGAGATGGTTCAGAGATATGTCATAGTCGCAGGGCTACTATACCGTAGATCATTTAGTGGAGTTCTCTTACGATGCATGACCATAGAAGAAGGGCAAGAGATAGTTAAAGAGGCACATTCAGGAGAGTGCGGAGGACATGTCAACGGCCAGATGTTAGCTAAGAAGATCATCTGTTTAGGTTACTATTGGCCGTCCCTAGAATCAGTTTCAGTCAATTATGTCAAAAGATGCAAAGAATGTCAGCTGCATGCTGACCTAATTCATGCCCCCGCATCATCCCTTCACCCTACCACGGCTCCATGGCCTTTCTCGACCTGGGCTTTTGATATCATAGGACCCCTGGCCTCTACTGTAGAGAACACACAAAATAAGGCATTCATATTAACAGCAACAGAATATTACACTAAATGGGCAGAAGCAGAAGCATATGTTAATATTAAGGCAACCTCCGTAGTCAAAATTCATTAAAAAGAATATAATAGCTGGGTTTGGCATCCCTAAGGCATTCATAATGGATAATGGTCCGCAATTCATATCCCAACAAATGAACGAGTTGTGCACAAAATATAACATAGAACTGCATCATTCAACCCCATACTATCCCCAAGCAAATGGTCAAGCCGAAGCAACCAAAAGGACCCTACTAAAGATTATCAAGAAGACTGTGCAAACCACCAAAGGTAGTGATTGGCCAGACCGTTTGGTTGAAGCGTTGTGGGCGTATTGAACCTCAATAAGAACTCCCACAGGAGAAACCCCATACTCTTTGACCTACGGAATGGAAGCAGTCCTTCCCCTTGAAGTCCTTCACTCGTCGTTGCGCATCCAACTAGATGAAGACATGACAGAAGACCAGAGGAGAGAAGCATTGCTACTTCAGCTGGACCTACTTGACGAAAGGAGAATGAAAGCAGCAGAGCACGCACAGGTATACTGGAAGCGGATTGCCAGAGCCTACGACAAACATGTCAAAGAAAGAAAATTCAAAGTTGGCGATTTCGTGCTGAACCGCACCGCTCCTTCTCAGCTTCCGCATCCTCGAGGTAAGTTACGACCCAATTGGGAAGGCCCTTATGTAATTAAAGAAGTATATCCTGGAATTGCATACAGACTAGTAAATGCAGAGGGGGAAGATCTCTCCGATCCATGGAACGCTATGTACCTAAAAAGGTACACAGTATGACCCTTCCTCACTTTTTATAGAATATGACCCTCCTTGCCCTTTTGCGTAGTTGTAGAAATCCCATAGGAGGACCGAAGAAATGCACTCTGATTAAATTTAGAACTCGGACACATACTAACACTTAAAAATACACAAATAAGGTGGATCTACCCCGCACAAATTCCGCACGGTTAAAGTCACTCGATGTGAAGGTCTGAAGGTGAGTTTGCCCATGTCATGAAAGCCTTTCGACCGTTTGCTAAAATACATATAAAAATAAATAAATAAATATATATGTATATACTCGTAACTAGTTTGGGTTCGTAGCCTTTTTAACCCGAGCCAGTAAGCCCGTAGGGGTATTTGCATACCTAGTGCCCTAAAGCCGGTTGGTTTAGGAGTCATTGGCCTAATGCTCGTCACATGGGTTAATTAGAAAGCTTAAAAGACCTAGACATTGCACAGTTACATGCTAAAAAAAAAAAAAAAACGTGATTAGTTTGGGTTCGTAGCCTTTTTAACTAGAGCCGGTAAGCCCGCAGGGGTATTTATGTACCTAGTGCCCTAAAGCCATTTGGTTTGGGAGTCGCTGGCCTAAAGCTCGTTACATGGGTTAATTAGAAAGCTTAAAGAACCTAGACATTGAACAATTACGTGTTAAAAAAAAAATATATTCTCTATTAGAATTAGGCCCGCTGGAGTGACATGGGTACTCATCGCATGAACTGAGCAGAAGGTGGTCGGAAGCCACAGCACTAAGGAGGCACGGTGACTTACCACCCCACACACAAACACAACTCACGAACGAGCCCCGAGGACAGTCAAGTGCTTTCTGAAGTTCAACCGAAAAGACTAAGCAGCTACAAGAGGAGGGCTTATGAGGGCTTGACCTCCAAATGATGGTTACGGAGTATCACATTACCGCCAAGGTGAGAATCATGGAACGAGGGTACTTTCTTGCCCACAGCCAAAATGAACACTAGTCTTATGCTGGGGCATTTTATATATATATATATATGTATATATCTATCTATCTGTCTTGCACGGCTTCCCAATATGGGCCCTCATCGCATACACGATTGCCACGAACACTCACTGGACTGCACACACCCTCACCTCATGCATGCTTTTGTTGCTAACCATTTCCGATTGAATGCAAGAAAGAACACATACACTAAGGTACTAATTCCATCTCTTTTCCCAAAGCTTGAATGCCTAAATGCCCCCCTGACATTTTTACCGAGAAAGAAAGATGCCACCTTAGCTAAATTATGTAGGGGGCCTAAAAATATTAAACTAACAAATTTCCTTTGAGACCTTGCAAGGAGACCAACCCCGATTACATTCATAACATCCCACGAGCTGGGGCATTTTTTTTATTATCTACGGGTATTATTTTGCACACAACTCCTCATAACTAGAAAAGGTCAAAATGCTGATGACCAAACTTGGGAAGTATGAATTATGGTTGTTATGATATATAATGATGAATTTGATTATAGATGTATGCTATGCACACCCTTTATGATATCATGTTTGATTTGAAAATGCAAATATCTTGAGCTCTTGCCTTAATACTTGTTGATGACGATGTGAATGCCATAAAAACATAGAATTGCTTAGGCCATAAATGTCACACACTCAGGCACTCCTCATTGTTTGAGAACCTTGTGGCCATGTTGCCTCTTCGGGTCAAAATTGGCATGGGATTGCATTCATTTGGTTTATTATATCTCATCTTGTCTATCCTGGATTGCTATTATTCTTATTCCATGAGATTTTTCCTGAGGCACGAAATTTGAGAAATTTTAGAAAAATTTCGACAGCACTTCCCCTTGTTTTTTGAACCCCGAAAAATTTCCGGATACACAGAACCTGTTACCTGCGAAAAGAAAAACATGTCATATATTCCCCGGTACCCCACAACAACTCCTTATCAATCAAACACATTCCCATGGCACTTCTAAAGCATCAAGCACACTATCTCAACTACACATACATAATACACGTATGCACAACATACATCAAATACATATTAGCTCTCACCATAAGCCAAAGATGGGGGCGAAACAACATAAATACATGACTAGCAAATATGGATACATGGAATAAGGATACATTAATGATGCAGCCTAGGGAGATCGATCAAAGAACGATGACTCTACGGAGCGTCTCCATCACGGCGAGCCGACGAAGCAAATGAGGTCGGACCAGGAGCACGCTGAGAAGGAGTGCGGGTCGAGTCCGAGAATGCATAACCTCTCTCCTTTGCCCTCCGATGAAGTCTAGCGAGACGCCTCCGCAAATCAGCAACCACCTCATCATGTTGTCGCTCCATGCGATCCATGCGCCGAGCGTAATGATCATGAATAAGGGCCTTCTCCTCGCCCCAGCTAGGAGCTGGAGGAATAGAAGCAACGATAGCACCGCTCTACAGGACAACGTTTATAAAAACATTACGTTCAACAAACCCTGTAGCATCAAACACGGAATTTTAAAAGAAGAAAAGACCTTTACCTGCACAGGGGCCTCAAAGCTCCTAAGCCTGGCACGTAACTCGTCAACCTGCACACAGTAAAATTATAAACAACATCAACAATGGATGAGGAATCAAGATTGAAATATCACCTGAGAATCGCTCATACCTGTGCCACAGAAGCAGCTCTCTCTACAAATGCTCTGTCGCGCTTGCCACGAACCTCTGCCTGAGGATCACGAATAGAAAGGGTTAAGAGTCGGTCATTATATGTCTTAAACACAAGAACGATAAAACGAAACGCAAACCTCGCTAGTCCGCAGTCGGTCCACCTCTGCCTGTAGAGTGAGAAGATCACTCTCTAATCAAATTCTCGTGACCTCGGACATGTCCTGCTCTCTGTTGCTCTGCATAGTAATCAAAGGTCATAAACACAAATTCAAAATGAACAAATAACTCCATGACCTCATACCTCGTGAGAATCCGCCAATGCTTCGATGATCGCTTCATTTTCCCGGCGGCGCTCCTGTTACCAAAGCATTTTTAGTAAGGAAAGTATAAATAAGGTAGCATGTGGCTAATTAGGTTTAACAATTTTCATACCCTCTCAGCTATCAATAGTGTCCTCAGTCTCACGATCTCCGTATCCTATGAAATATAAACCATGTTGTTACATCAAGAATGATCAACATTACTATGGAGATAAGCACCATTGGATTCAAACACTAAATCAAGAAGTCATACCTTTTTCTCCACTAGGTGAGATAGTCGAAGTGTTTCTCCCCTGAGGATGGACTCCGCATCGGACACTACACACCCAGATGTCCCCTGTCACACATGAGAGCCACGGTTAGAGGATGGGAAGAGCATGAATCGTTGAGATTGTAAGGCCCATAATTGAAGTTGGAAACCTCATAAGCCCTCACCTCGCCCCGTCCTTCGGATGATGGACGTGCCTGCCAATGCCTTGCCGCAGCCGGTATCTCCTCCTGAAAAGTAAAGGAAGAAACGATGTTAGCCATGATAAAAAGGAAGACAACATCAGAGCGAACAAAATTTCAATGCTCACCCGAGCCAATGACGAGGCCTCAGCCGCTTCCGCGCAATTACTAACAAAATACGAAGCCCCACAAGAATACGACTCCAGAGAATATACCGATGTAAAGCTGTCCTCCAATATACCTCATAGTCACTCCAGGCACTAGCATCTACACCGAAGGTGGCCTTCCTCCCTTTCCTTCTCCAATTTTTTATCTCTTTCCGACACGGATGGCGGCGTTTGAACGTTTTCAAACCCCACCCTGGATACGACCGATGCATGATAGACTTTTCTGCAGGGACAACTTGATGGTGTCCCAGTTGGCGCACAACTCGGCTGACAACCAGCCTGACCGCCACCTGGGGAGCGTGGAGCCAAATGTCCCTCTCAAATAGAGTACGCCCCTCCTGTACAACAACCACCTCATCATCCAGACCACCCCGGTAGGGCTGCCAGATCACCTGACAAGTCATGATGTGTAGCAAATTAGAACGAAGAGAGGCAGACATTTAACATGACAAACAAAAGGAGAAAAGGAGCATACCTCGTGATTTTTCAATTCATTTAAGATGAACCGGTAACCTTGCTCGCCCGGTCTCATTCCTAGAGCTTTAATACGCTCAGCCATCTCAGGAGGCAGAATGTCGGCAAAACTCCGTAAATTGGCATTAGGATACCACTGCGAAGCCCGGGGAGTACAGCTCAACCTCGCAGAAAAGCGCTCAAGCCGACACTGGATGATATGCTCCCAAACCCATACCTACACCCAACCAAAGCTTGGTTATTACAAAAGATAAAAAATGACCCATGATAAGAAAAGGTGGACTACACTAGGTCACCACATTTGGGGATAGGGTTTACACCTATAGGATCGGCACGAACCCTCGAAGGCTCTTACATCCGGGCTGGAGGCGGCACCTCGAGTCCAGGCTATGGAATAGAAAGGCAAGGGTGGCCGCACCCCAAGCATAGTCGGCGACCTTATCCAGGTCCTGCACAAAGCGAATGAGTACCGGGCACTCTATTGCCAGTGGCGTTGGCGAAGAGACAACTCCCCAAAAAGAACAGAAGAAAAGCCCTGAGATGCTCATCATCACCCAACCGTGCCGAAATCAGCCTCGGTCTCCTCAAACGAACCTCAGACTGCCTTTCATGCTCTTTCTCTGTACAATACCAAATTGACATGAGAAATTCATTAGATAATCAGAATAGAGAGCAAAGTAGCTACCAAACATTTCAGTACTCACTCGTGACCGGGAAAACCTCACAAGGTATCCCTACTCTCTTTCGGCGAGCGTACCCATCAACCGGCACTTCCCGCCATTCATACCCTGCAGCAAAAGAGAAAGAATGTAAGAAACAAGGATGAGAAGTATACAAGATGCCAGAGATCGGTTAAAAGAAACTGCATCGAGTGCTTACGCTCAGAGGGTTCGGCGACATCGCCCTCGTCACCTCTGCCCGCACCTCGACCGCTCCCCTCATCAAAGCCGGCAGAAACAACTCAGCGAGGTCTCACCCCCTCATCCTCACTGTCCCCATCATCAATCTCGTCGTCTCCATCGTCAGACACGATAAACTCACCCTCCAACTCATCAAAATCTGCGTCCTCAAACTCCCCCGCATCATCATAACCCCCGTCCACCTCATCATCACTCTCAATGCCGTCTACCTCTGCTACATCGTCATCAGTAGGGCCGGCCGTAGATCAGGATCTGCCAGAAAAGGGGCCCTCACCTGTCAAAGGAATTATGAATACTGTTAATAAAGGATAAATATCGAATATGTAGGTCTCATGGGTATTTTTCTGCTTTGAATTAATCTAAAGGAGAGGGGACAAAATGTTACCAACATCGGCCCGAGCCCCGGCCATTGTGGGGATAGGACCTCCCTCACATCCTCTAACCGGCAAGCCTCCGAAATCCGGTACCCTTGCCCTCAACTTGGCGAGAAAGTCCGCCTGGTTCCGAGCCCACTCTAAAATGAAGCAGGGAGGAATGATTAGTAGGAATAGCAGAAGAGAAAGATATGATGCTGCAAAGGCGGCAATGGAATACTTACTATTTAGGATCCTCCTCCTTTCTGGGTTGTACGCCTCCCTCAGCCACTCAGCGTCAATCTGACCCACACCGGACTGGGGGCGAGCCCCGAACATCCTATGCAGGCGTAATCGAGTGATAGGTGAGGCTTCTTCTCGTATCTCGTCTGAAAGGTGAGGCTTCTTCTCCGATTTATCCTCACCCTTCTGTTTCTTTTTCGGGGGAGCAATGATTTGCTCTACCCCGGCCCCTTCCACAGTGTCCGATGACATTGGAGCGCGCTTACAAGTCTCTTTAGTCCTAGCCATCCAACAAACCTGTACCCAAAGCCAAAATGAGAAGTTGAGCATGAGAGCATAATGTTAGTCCACGTAAGCATAAGAGACAAACTAGTCCGAAGATGATGACTAGTGTTTCCAATTTAGAAGTGATGACCCTCATCAGTCAAGTGATAGAAGGAAGAGGAGCCAAATACCATGATCGTTGATCCAACCAGGAGACTAAAAAAAAAAAAAGGAAAAAAAACGAATCCCGTTTATTGAACTAGCCTCATTAAGACACATTTTACAGGCCTGCAAAGAAGTGAAAACACATTCATTCCAATCCAACTCCTCCAACTTAGCCCTAATTCCACACCCCCTGTGCAGCCATGTCCCCACCATATCGTCTCAACATATGCATTAGGCTGAATCACACCCAACCCCACAATCACGTCATAACAAAAATAAAACAAAAGGGGGAAGGGAAACAATGACAACCACAACAACGAGAAGTATATAAAGATATAAAAAATGAAAAATGAATAACCGAATCACAATTTAAACTAAAACAGCACCCATAACCTTTGTCCCATCACATCATAACCAACTCACCCTAGCCATCACCACCACACCCCTCAACTACCAAGCTTACTCTTCTACATAATAAAATAAACAAATAAAAAATAGAGGCAGAAGAGCATAAGGTTCCCAACATAATTAAAAATATGGAAGTGAGCATAAAACACACCATGGTGTAAGAAACAAGTCAAAACCATTGCACCACAAATTTAAACAAGTCCCTAAATAACATAAGAAAGAAAAAATAATTAAAAAAAAAAAAAAAAAAAAACAAGAAGAGAGACCAAGCTGCCCCCTACAATGGCCAAGATCTGTGCCAAGAGTCTAAAATCATGTTCACCACACTCTCATTTAAAGCCAATGGAAATGCTCAATGAACTCAACAATCTCCACTACACTAGTTAGCCTCCATGGACCACACCAAACCTCATTCTTCCTCATCCCATCAATCTCAACTAGCCACAATGGATGCCCATTTTTCCACCCAAACTGTTTTTTTTTTTTTTTTTTACCAAGGGATTCTCACTCTGCAACCTTTCAAACTTTAGTCAAGGGGCTGGGATTGCCAACATCATAGCTAGGACAACTCCATTCCTTCTTCCCTCACCAAAATCCACCACACCCATGGCTGCCAATAGCCAAAATCAAGTCCTAAAACCCCATGTTGCAGCCATCGTCCAAAATGATAATAATAATGATAATAAATAAAAGAGAGAAAGAAGAAATGAATGGAAGAGGAGGGACCCACATACCTGGGCCACCAAGCTGTCAAACACCCCTTCTCTCTTCTCCCTTTCCTTCCTTTCCCCCTCACTCTGTTGCTGGTCACCCTGCTCAACGTATTCAGCCTCCACCTATAGCAGACAGATTCTAAAAAAAAAAAAAACAAAGAGAAGAAAAGAAAGACAGAATAAAAAATAAAATGGAAATAAGCTGGAAAATGCATACCTGAATCTCTCTCTCCTCCCTTTTCTCCTCAGCCCAATCGGTTTCCACCTGAAATGGCAGAAACAAATTAAAAAAAAAAACAGAGAGAAGAGAAAAGAAAGAGAATAGAAATAAAATGGAAAGAAGATGGAAAACCACATACCTGAATCTCTCTCTCCTCCCTTTCTCCTCAATGTATTCGGCCTCCACCTGAAATGGCAGAAACAGATTCTAAAAAAAAAAAAAAAAAAAACAGAGAGAAGAGAAAAGAAAGAGAATAGAAATAAAATTGAAAGAAGATGAAAACACATACTTGGATTCCTCCTTCCTCCCTCTTTTCCACTGATACTCCACCTAAAACAACCACAATAACCATGAAAAGAAAAAAAAGGGGGAAAAAAAAGGGGGGTCGAAACCCACTCACTTGGGCGACAGCATACAGCCACGCGCTGCTGCTCTTCCTTCCCTCCTCTCCTCTTTCTCCACTCAGCTCTCACTGCTCGTTTTTTTCCACTACTGCCCACTGAGACTTCACCTGAAACAACCACAAAAGCCATGAAAAAAAAATAGAAAGAAGAGAAACAAAAAAGAAGTCGAAACCCACTTACCTGGGCGACGGCAGACCCGCAAGATGCTGCTCTTCCTTTCCTCCTCTCCTCTTACTTCACTCAACTCACTGCTTCCTCTCCCCTGTGCCTCACCTTAAGCAATAACCAAAAGAAAGAAACGAAAGAAAAGAAGAGAGGGAAGGAAAGAATGAAAAATGAAAAGAGCGGGAAAGATTGGGGCATCAAAAGCTGAACTAGCACCTAGCCCTGGATGATGGCCCAGCACCATCACATTGTGGGGCCGTCCTTTAAGGGGACCCACCTAAAACCTGGGCCTGTTTCTCTCGCCCAAAAGGTCAAAAAAAAAGAAAAAAGAGAGAGATCAAACCTGACATTAATTTAGACATCAATGGAGATGAAGTTAAAACATAATCCACTCTCGGGTTAGGCTAAAAATCAATCTTTATTAATGACTATGATCCAGTCTCAACAAAATTGGACTCATCGAATCTCATAACTCATCATTAAGCTCATCATAATAAATGTCATCATCATTCAATAATAAACATCACCACATAAAATAAAAAAAACGAGGAAAAGAAAATAAAGTCTAAATCAACTTTTATTAAACTCCAATAAGAGTCTTAAAACAATAACTATAGCCATGAACTAAATTGATTGAATCCTAAACATGGACTAAAATAGAGGTCACAACCTTTGCCCCCAATACCGTAGGTGGAGCTTATGACTAACTAAGATGGTCCTAATGACCTGACCTCTTATTGAAAGAAAATCCTAGCCTAGGATAGAAAAACTTTTAGTGAGTCCCCTAGGATGGATGGACCATCCCGTTGAAAGTAGGAAAGCGCGCCATCTGTGCCTCCATTTCAACGATATGAACTTCGAGTTGCCCTTGCACTTCTTTCAAGTTATCCGGTGGATTCCTCAAGACACCACAAATATCCCGAACTCGCTGGAAGTCATTTAGATAAGCCGTGTATACCGGATGAATAAGCGCCGAGAGGCTAGTGTTTTGCATCTCGAAGTACTTCCTGTAGCGCCTAGGAACGGATGATTCAGCTTCGTGAGGGCAAGACATGACCATGAGTTCCAGTTGATCCATTCGCCTGTGTAGGGTGTTAAAGTCATCAATAGGAGCTCGTTCATTGGTAGACTTCATAGCCTCCCAAACTTCAAACATCCCCCTGACATCCAACATGCTCCATAAGAGAGATTGGAGCACGTTGCTGACGAAAGATGGCAAGTCTTCCAGAAGCCCATCATAATCATTCAACCTATTTAGAGCAGTCCTGCCCACAATACACAAATCCCCATACAACCTGCAAATACCTTTGTACTTCATAGCCAGTAAATCATACCTGCTGCGTCTAATCTCCACAATGCGCTTGTCCATAGTTTCTTCAAACTGGAAAACGCAGTCATAGGTAACGGGCAGGGAGGATTCATGCTTGAGGTAGAATTCTGCCCATTCCTCAGAGTCATAATACCCTTTTTTGTCAGCTCCAGGGGACCAATATTCATCCCCTGGCAAGTAGGGCTTGCAAGCGGAAGAACCCTCAACACCATCAACAACGAATGAGAAGATCGGAGAGCCGACCATTGGAATAAAAAAAAAGACCTATAGGCATATGCACAAGGCTTTAGAAACCCTTTACAGAATAAAAAAAACAACCCAGAAAAGTTCATAATTAGAGGAAATCCAAAACAACATAAAAAAAAAAAGGGTCACTTGGGTGCCCCAGGGGTGGCGCCCAGTTCTGTTTTGAGGAATTCACCGCAAAAGGTACGGGTTTAGCTATGATAATTTTATTAGGCCTTCTCAAATCCGTGGGAGATACTTCCAGAGATACTGCTAGGCTGTCCAAAACCCTCTCGAGAGCCAAGAAGTCCAAGCTACATGCCCATACAATACAACATCTTAACACACGTAAAAGAAAAAACAGAAAAATAGAGAGTCAGCTAGGCACCACAGGGGTGGCGCCCACCCCAACCTTGAAATATCTCCCATAAGGACATCATTATTTCGCCAAGTTAAAGACTTTAGTGTCCCTGAGTCATGTTTTCATAACATACTATAAAGCCGGAGAGAACCAGAATATGAAAAGATGCCCCAAAATTTGGGTTCATAAGCCCTTAGTGCGAATCAGAAAGATAGGCACCACTAGGGTGGCGCCTAGCCTTCCCTGCTGTTTTTTCAACTAGGGCGCCCCAAATCTGACCATGACAGACTCGCCTATGCCATAAAACAGTCTTGACGAATTAAATAAAGAAAACGTGGGACAAGACATCATCACAGATTTCTAAAAAAAAAAAAAAAGCCAACATGTACGCAAGAGCATAAAACTAGGCTCAAATTCAAATCGAAGATTGTGCGTGTGCATGACGATAACTACAAGTTAAGAGAAACAACAAGCTGAACATAATCTTGAAATATCAGATGTAAAATCACCAAACACAAAAATAAACAAAAAGGCCAACACATGATCAAAAGGATTTTAAAAAAAAAATGATCAACCACATAACTCAAAGAGGATAAAAACAAATTTAAAAAAAAAAAGAGAAAAAGAGAACATACAAAACAAATAAAAAGGATGCTTTAATCTGAAATCATATACCAAGTTGGTCAACTAAATAATCATACAATTAGAAGTATATACATGAGACATGCCATTCATCTTAAAAAAGAAAAGGAGAAGAGAAAACTTACTTTGGAGCTAGGAAAAGCTTGAGAGTTCTGAAATTCAAAGTCTGAAAGAGTAGGACTTGTGGGAAATTCATGGCCTTGATCCACTTATATAGATTAGAGTCTGAACCCGATGAGAATTTTAAAAGAACACGAACAGCAGCTTGGGCGCCACTCCCTGGGCGCCCAGGTCACCTGTTCTCCCTAAAACTCAGGGCTTCTCTTTGATAGGGACTCTAAGTGTTGAACATGCAATGCCACGTAGGCACCACACCCCGGGCTCCCAGTTCATCTATTTTCTAAAGGTCAGGCTTCTACTCCGACGAGGACTATTGGTACGATAGGCTGAACATGAATCCTACTTCGAGACTAACTCAAAATGCAATTTGGGCGCCACCCCTTTGGCGCCCAGGTCACACATTGCCTTGAACCCGAATCCTACTTCAAGACTAACTCAAAATGCAGTCCGGGCGCCACCCCATGGGCGCCCAGGTCACACATTGCCTTGAATTTGAATTCTACTTCGAAACCAACCTGAAATGCAACCTACTTCCTTGAAGTTAAAACTACATTCTAAAACAAACTAGGACTGCATCTTGGGCACCACTTCTTGGACGGTTAGGTGACTTGTCTTCCAAATCCACCATTCTACTTCGAGACGAACTTTTTCTATGCAATCCGCCTAGGCGCCATCCCCTGGGCGCCCAAGCTATCTGGTTTCGTAATCCTCGAACCAAAGCCCAAACAAGTTGGGCACCACCCCTGTGGCGCCTATCTGTCACCTTAAAGAATCAAAGGCCTCCTTGAGCCAAATTGTCCTAGAATTCTGAAAAGTTGAGCCCGAACAAAAATTGATGATGATCGATGATTAAAAAATAATAATGATAATATAAATAATAAAAAAAAACAAGAGAAATAAAAAAAACTAAACAAAACAAAAACAAGAAAAAAAAGGAAAGAAAAAAATGAATAAATAAATAAATAAATAACCAAAAGAGAGAGAGAGAGAGAGAGAGAGAGAGAGAGAGAAAGCAAGTTAAGAGAGGCACAATAACATGGTGCACATTGTCAACCAAACATTGTCCCATCACATAAGGTCCTGTCACAGGTACATTAGTACCATCACGCATACATCTGACATTGTGCATTACATCTCATGTCATCTCCATCAATGAAATTTGAACTACAGAGCACTAACAATGAGAAGTGCAGAATCTTTTAGTGTTTGTTCAATACAGGTTCCCAAAGCAAAAACGAAGACACCAAAGGTGAAAGACATTCAAGTACACTGATGGAGGCAGATGACTCAAACTTCGGCAAACCAATGATGAAAGGAAATGGCAGTGGTCCCTAACGTTGGACTTACGGAAAGCTCTGGAGGTAAGTACCCTTGACTGTGATTTTCATGATTTTACTTCATGCCTGGAAATTGAGTCGTCGTAGGCCTCCTCTTAAGCGCTCATAATAGGTATGGCAACCATAATATCGTGTTCTCACGAATTATGCGCTCGTCGACTCAAATCTTGACGTTGGAAGATGGAAACCATATAACTTGAAACTCACCATGATAAGCACCAAAAAGATGATCGAATCTATCCCAGGTTCTCATTTAAGCTTGGGTGGAGACCAAGATCCCTAAAGAGTGATGGCTTTTCCGGTGACCGTCTTCCGTTGATTTAGTTTTTTCGATGCATAGCTGATTTTTAAAATCAAACATCTTTTAGAAAACAAAAATGCATCTCATTCTCATATGCACCTCACACTATTGCTTGAGCTGTGTTAGTAATTGCCTTCAAGATCCCCATTATTGCTAGTTAGTTTTAACTATGCCTTGAACATTCAACTGTGGATGAAGTCAAAAGATGCTATATATGACCATTTGAATTAAACTCTATTGCATGAACAAATGAAACTCTAATAGTAACCTAGCCAATCGAAAGATCGACTTCTGATTCAGACCACCGGGGCACAGTTCCCACCATCATTTTAAATTTCAGCAACCGGGGCACAGTTCCCAACCCGCCACGTGGCAATACCACGGGCACCGAGGCACATATCTCGGGTTTCCAATCAAATCAGTAGGCACGTAACTTCTTTTTTTTCTTTTTCCCCCTAAATCAGGATCGATCCTAGAAAAGTGAACCTCATCTTTAGAATGAATTTGCAATTGCATACATCAATAGATGGCCACTCCCGCGAGCTCAAAAGCTCCCGTGAGTCATGAGTGGTGTGTCTACTTTCCTTGGAGCACAACTCTCCACGTGTTGCTCTCCAAAGAGGGGCATACTGTAGACACCTCATTTGGCCCCTATGATAGCCTTAAATACCTATCATATATAGCGGTGCCCCCATTTCACCCATAATTGAATGATTAATGGCATAATTTAGATTTTAATTAATGACGATGAAGATGCTTGTTGATAATTTTAGACTTAGTTCGACGATTTCTAGAAATTCGTGAGAGAAAAGCCAAGTCGCGTCGAGATCTGGAGCCCAACCCACTACTTACACAAGTAGCAAACCGTGACACTATTCAAACCTTTTCCGAACCACTTAAGACATGCTTAGGCCAATCCCTCTAAAGACCATACTTAGTTTGCCAAAATGTCACCCGATTAGCCTAAGTTAGGAAGTCGAATACATTAGTCCAGAGATCCCCCATATTTTTCAGCCCCTATTTGTCAAGACATTTAGACCATTGAATTCCTCACTTCGAGAGCTTTCCGGTGATATGTAGAAGGTCCAAATCCGATAAGCGAGTCAAAAGTTATGAGCTTCCGAAGTTTGTTCTAAGAAGAGATCACCTAGGTACCACCCATGTGGCGCCCACCCTATGGAAAACCATCTAGGCGCCCCATGGTGGGCGGCCACACAGTCCAAGGCCAAGCACCGAAGACGAACTGAACCACCTAGGCACCGCCCATGTGGCGCCCAGCCTTGAAGTTCACCAAGGCACCACTCATGTGGCGCCCAGCCTTGAAATCCATCTAGCCACCACCCATGTGGTGCCCAGCCTATTAGTGCTAATGTAGGTCCCCCTCAGCCGAAGATATATCCGTTCAATCTCGACTCCAAACGGGACCAAGGACCAAAAGCGAAGCACAAACCAGCTGGGCACCACCCTGTGGGCGCCCACTCTCTCCAGGACCACTTGGGCGCCACCCTGTGGGTGCCCAGACCGCGCAGGCCATGTGGGCACCACCCCATGGGTGCCCATCCTCCCTCAAACCCTAATTCACCTCAAAATAGCTTAAGCCGCCTAGGGATGCGTGAGACCTTCTAGAAACACGAATTAATGAAGCCCCAGCCCTTCTAAACTCGTCCCAAACCTATATAAACCCTCTTAACTTCATTTACAAAAGGAGGCTACCCAAAAACCCTAAGAAAAGAAACAAAAAGGAGAGAATAGAAAAGGAAGAAGAAAGGTAGCCACCATTAGAGAAGAACTTCAGATCTAGAGAAAAAGAAAAAGAAAGAGAGGAGGAGCCATATCTTCAACTGGAGCCATGGGTCTTCGCGAAAGCTCCAATGTAGGAACTTGAGAAACGTTTCATCATACCGGAATTCCTAGATCTCCCTTCTTTTACTACACTCCATTACCATTCATGCTTAGAAACATGCTTAGTGCCATTTGAGCATCATAGATCTACATTAACTTGAGATAAAAATGGTATTAATGCATTATCATGTCAGTAACATGCTTAGGTTCATTCTAATATAGTAGATTCGCTTTGATTTTGTAGTTCTAATTACATAGTTAGATCAGATCTCGCATTAGCATCATCATCATCATCATTTATATCGAAAAGATCGCGAACAGCCTTTGGCAGAAAGGCTGGGCACCACCCACTCGGCGCCTTCCCTCTCCGGAACCACCTGGGAGCCACCCACTGGGCGCCTGCCCTCTCGAACCACTTGGGCGCCACCCCTTGGGCGCCAACCCTTCTGAGACAGGGTCCGGGTGCTAGATCTCCGCCCGTTGCATTGTTTGCTCGTAGGTTCGATAGTTGCATCATTAGTAGTCCGAATTAAAACATTCGCATCAGTCGCTGAATATTGGAAGTTGTGTTGAAAACACTAAGATTTTTGTGCATACGTTGTGTTCCGTTGAAAACCCTGACTGAGCAGAGTAGGCACCATAGGGGTGGCGCCTAAGTGGATTTCTCCACTTTTGTGCACAACTTCCGATCTTCCGCATTTAGTTCATTTACAAACCGCATGATAATGATATGTTTGTCTGTTTGATTAGTTTTGAACTTTGAATTACCATTTTGTCACACTTCGCATCATATCATTTGAATCACACAACCATAGAAAAACCTAACAAAAAATCATAAAAGCATAAAATCCCTTCTTCTCTTTCCTTACTCTAGTAAATTAGAGGAGAAACCAAAAACAAATTAAAAGATATCCATAAAACCCAAAAATAATAATTAGATAGTCTAGGTTATTGAGTTTAGCGCCTAAGTAGGATAAATCATAAGATTAATTAAAACATCATAATTAGCTAACTTAAGAAACATCAAATCATTAAGAACCCTAAAACCTTACGACCCTAATTAATTCGGATTTAGAAGTAATTAAGAACTTTAAAAAAACACAAAAAACCAAAACCCAAAAAAAAAAAAAAACAGCCACCTGGGCGCCACCCCCTGGGCACCCATCCTTCCACAGCCACCTAGGCACCACCCTCTGGGCGCCCAGCCTACTCATTCCCTAAGACACCCCGGTTAAAGCTTAAGTTAATTAGTTAAGACCTTAAACTAATCCGAATCAACACAGTAAAACATTTTAAACCTAGAATAAGTAAACCTTAATCAACTTAATCTCTAACTAACTCAAAAACTCAAAACCAACAAAACTCCAAAAAGTCCACCTGGGCGCGACCCCCTGGGTGCCCAGCCTGCACTGCCACCTGGGCACCACCCTCTTGGCGCCCATCCTATTCCATCACTAAAGAACCTTAATTAAAACTTCTAATTAATCACAACCCGAATTTAATCCTAGTTAACATAATAAAACACTTTTAAATTTAAGAAACCTAAAACCTCAATCAATTTAGACTTGAACCGGCCTAAGAATGCAAAAGCAACATGAAACCACAAAACAGACACCTGGGCGCCACCCCCTGGGCGCCCAGCCTGCCTATACATCTGGGCACCACCCTCCTGGCGCCAATCCTATCCCATCATTCCCTTAGAAACCACCACTTAATTAAACTTAATTGATTAAACCCGAATTAAGACCTTAAAACATTCTTAACCTAAAAGACTTGAAACCACAATCGATTTGGACCGAAACCAATTTAGAAAATACAAAACGAATAAACCACAAAATATCCACTTGGGCGCCACCCCCTTGGTGCCTATCCTTCCGCATCCACTTGGGCACCACCCTCCTGGCCCCCATCCTACCCAATCACTAGGAAACTCCACTTGAAATTAAATTTGAATTCAATCACGATCAACACACCGGAACACCCTTGAAATCTAAAACAATTGAAACCACGAGCCTAAATTAACTTAAAATATCAAACCAACTAGGACACACAAGACAGACACCTGGGCGCCACCCCCTGGGCGCCCATCCTGTCACCTCCACCTGGGCACCACTCTCTGGGCGCCCAGCCTCTCCCGTCACTAAAGCCAAATTAATTCAAAACGAAATTTAATCTTAATCATCGCAACAGAACATTTTTAATTTAAAATACATCAAACCATAAAGCTCAACTGCAAATCAACCTAAAAAATACTGAACCGACCCGAACCACAGAATAGTTCACCTGGGCGCCACACCCTTGGCGCCCATCTGTCAAATCCACCTGGGCACCACACCCTGGGCGCCTCGCTTCCCTGTTTTCGGAAAAACCCGATTCACAACTTAGCCCAATTAATTGGCGTTTAAATAAATCTCAATTGAATACGAATAGCATCCCACACCCAAACACACTAAGCCCTTAAATCAATTTAAACTTAAATTGACCTAAGAGTCACCAAACCGACCGAACCTCAACACAATCACCTGGGCGCCACCCCTTTGGCGCCCATCCTGCAAATCCACCTGAGCACCACACCGTGGGCGCCCAACCTACCCGTTTTCATAAAAATCCCAACCGACAACTTAACACAATTAATTAGCATTCGAACCAATCCCGATCAACATATTAAAACACTTTTAACTTAAAACACTTGAAACTTTGATCGATTTGGACTTAGCACCCAAAGCCCTTATGAACCAACAAACAACCACCTAGGCACCACCCCTGTGGCGCCTATCCTACACTCTAACCTTGGTCCACAACTTCAATTTAAAACGAATAGCTAAACACCTTACCACTTAAATCAACTAAAACCAGAACCTAAAATAGTCTCTAAATCCGAAAACCAATATCAAATCCCATCCGGAATACCTGAAAATCTCAAGCTATCCACTTGGGCGCCACCTCCTTGGCGCCCATCCTCTCATTTGCACTAAAACGCGAATTCTAGATTTTGTTTCAAAATTCGGATCCGAATCCCTTTGGCATTTGAACACCGGAGAATAAAAACAATTTGAAACATTAAAACTCACCAAGTAAGAACCCCTTGGATTTCGAAAACAATATTGATATCATCGTCACTAGCCAAATCACCCAAAAGCTGCCACTTGGCGCCACTGCCTGGGCGCCCAAGTCACCAGAGTAACCTGGGCGCCACCCGCCTGGCGCCCAAGTCCTCTGTCAACCCCGTTTCATTGATTTCGACATCGTTTCACGTTTTAAAGTAAGCCATAAATTCCAGAACCTTAAACAACTTAAACAGAACCCCAAAATACATTTAATCCACCTCTTAATCAATCTTCAACTCAAAACAAACCGAACCAATTAAAAATCACAATTAATAAGTTGCTTAGGCGCTGAACCATCAAACTCAGGCTATTCATACCCTAGGATTAGATCGGATTTCCCCGTTAGGTAGCTTAGCGCATTAGGCTTCGCCCCATCACTTTTCCTATTCCGTTAGGGGACTCGGAGAGCTGATGTGGGCGGTCTAGGACCTTAGGTTAGGGTTAATCCGATGATCAGTAATAAAGCACTAATCATGTAAGTCCAAGTAAAAATCCCTTAGTTAGGCCCTTCTAGACCCCATATTGAAAAGCCATAAAAACTATAAAACCAACAAAATAAACCCAAAAATATTTTTCTTTTATTTCTTCCTCCACCTCAGGTGCCAGATATTTAATCGAACTTAATGATAAAAGGGAATAAAGATCTGATTTCTAAAATTGAATAAATGAGAATAACGAGATAAGATGAGTGATTTCACACGCACTTTTAATAATCACGGCCCATCGGCCACCCTAAAACAAACACCGGCCCATCGGCCATTTCCAATCAATCCTGGCCCATCGGCCACCTTCAATTAATCACGGCCCATCGGCCTTTTACTTTTATCACTCGTGTATCGCACACGAAAAATACAGAAATCACAAATTAAAAGTCTAATTTGCATCATCATTTTGGTTTGAAAAATCAGCCCTTAAACCCTATTTTGCCAAGGGATCAGAAGGGGGTACCCGGGAACGGGGCCGATCATCTTCTTAAATATTTGGCACCTCCCCCTCTTTTAGTTTATTTTCTTTATTTTAGTTTTTTTATTTTACTTGGATATACTATGATTATGCTATGTGAGGATTAACCTTTATTCGGACTTTAACTCATGACCCTTAATTGACCCAAAATTAAAGAGACCCAAAGAGACCCAAATTAATTGACAGGACAACCGTCGTGTGTTGTCGGCAGCACATTAGATGAGAGGAAGAACCCACCTTATTATTTTTCTCCCTATATTTCTTCAATTTTTGTCGAAGAACGGTGTTACAGCCGAATCCGTAGTTGGCGATCATGATCCGTCGATTTTGAGGGTAGTCGAAATCCTCGTTTTCAATGTAAAATTTAAATAGCATATATAGACGAATGGAGATTTCTCCAAACCATGCCTCTCTTGGAGAGGAAAGGGGGGGTCGAAATTCACATCCGACAAATGTTTGAGAATTTGATCAAAAGGTTGTCATTTTGTGAAAATCTTTTGTCAAAAGTTTGTTTTGGGCATGAAAGCCAGATTTTGTGGCAAAAAGCCCGGTTTTTTGATGGCTTGAAACCTGAATTTTAGATGGCGTGAAAGCCGAATCTTGATTGTGGCATAGGAGCCAAATTTTGTTTGTGGCATGGAAGCCGGTTTTTGGCATGAGAGCCGATTTTTGTGGCGTGAAAGACGAATTTTGGTTTTTGTGGCATGAGAGCCAAAGATTTTGTGGCATGGAATTTTGTTTATGGCATGGAAGCCGGTTTCTTATTTGTTTGGTGTGAAAACCAGATTTTGTGGCATAGAAGCCGAGTTTTTTTTTTTTTTTTCGAAAACGAAGTTTTGTTTTGTTGGCACGGAAGCCAGATTTTTGTTTTGTTGGCGTGGAAGCCAGATTTTTTGTTTTTGGCATGAAAGCCGGGTTTTTGGCATGAAAGTCGGGTTTTGGCATGAAAACCAGGTTTTTTGCATAAAAGCCGGCTTTCTTGGTTTTCAAAATGCAAGTATCGACTAAGAGTCGCCTCCCCGCTGAATGGTATTGCAAGCATCAATGGAATGTCGCTTTCTTGCTCATTCGGTTGCGAGTATCGATAGAATGTCGCTTCCTCTCGGATTTGGGTGCAAGTATCGACTGAATGTCGCTTTCTTGTTTTTTTCTCAAAAATTTGGTTTTGTGGGTATCGATGGAATGTCGCCTCCCCACGATTTTTGAAATTTGAGGTTTTTTCGAACCTTTGTTTTTGTTTTGAAATTTAGGTTGTGGATATCAACTGAAACGCTGTGTCTACACGATTTTTTGAAATTTTGCAAGTATTGACGAGGTGTCACTTCCTTGCGATTCGAGGTTTTGGAAGTATCGAATGGGGTTTTCAACTTTCCGATTTTTGGGTTTTGTGTGGGTATCGACTAAACGTCGCTTCCCCACGGTTTTTGAAAAACCATTTTTTTTTTTTTGTTTAAAGACATGAGGGTCATAGATTTTGACTCAAAACCATTTTTGGTGGTAAAAGTCGGGGTAGACTAGGGTGGAAATTCCTGAGTCCTGATTTTTGTTTCAAACGATGAATTTTGGGTTCAAGGATCGAAAGTTTTGGTCAAGTTAGGGAAGAGGCTCCTAAACTTGGATTTTGGGTTTGGCTTTGTTTTTTTTTTTTTTTTTTTTTTTGAACAATGAAACATTGAAAGTAAGCATTGTTTTGGGTTTTTGCTTACCCGTTCTTTTGGATCTTCAGGTAGGATTCGGAACATAATATAATCAATGAACGGATCCCTCCAGTCGCCAATCTGAGGTTTAAGGATGGAAATCCGACTTTCGACCACTCGGTGGCATTCAACAATTGCTTGGTGTGTGTTGAGAGGAGGGAGAATCCTTCTTTGACACGCTGTAATTTGCATGTTTTCCCCTTCTTGGATTGCCATAGATGCAGCAAGTCCAGCCAGGGCATCTGCACGGATGTTTTCACCTCTGCGATGTGGGTGATGTGACAGACATCAAACTTTTGTCGAAGTGACTGTGCCTTGTTGTAGTAAGGCAACAGATCAGGCTTCCTGATTTTATATTTCTGATTTATCTGGTTGACGATCAGTTGGGAGTCCCCAAATGCTTCCAGCATGGTGATGCCGGATTCGAGGCCGAGTTTCAATCCTATGATCAGGGCTTGGTACTCAGCTGCATTGTTTGAACATGGTTTCAGTAGCTAAAATGCGTGTGGAATCATGTATTTGTCAGGGCTGACAAAGAGTATGCCGATTCCTAATATCGACTTTTCTTTTTCATTTGTCCTGGTTGCACCATCGAAGTACATGTTCCAGGAGGCATTTGGTGAGGAAATCTCCACGCTGTAGACAGGCTCGTCTGGGAGGTCATCCCTGAGCGGAGAATCTTTAGGCAATAGATGCTCTGTAAGAAAGTATGCCAAAGCTTGGCCTTTGATTGCTTTCTGTGGTACATACCTAATATCAAATTGTGACAGAAGGATGGACCATTTTGCCAGCCGGGCATTGAGAGAACCTGCTCTTGTGACAAGGACCTTCAAGAGATTGATCCTCGAAATCAGGTATACTGTGTTTGACAGCAAATACTGACGTAGCTTTTGTACGGCGAACATCACTGCCAAGCATTCTTTTTCGACTGGAGAGTAGCGATGCTCTGCACCTACCAACATGCGACTGAGGTAGTATAGAGCAGCTTCTTTTCCTCCATCATTTTCTTGTGCAAATAGAGCGCCCAAAGAATAGTCGAGAGCTCTTGTGTACAAGATGAATGGTTTTCCGGTTGTGGGAGCAGCCAACACCGGAAGTTTGGTCAGGTATGACTTGATGTCTTGAAATGCAGCTTCACATTCTGCATCCCAGACAAAGTCTACACCTTTTTTCATTAGGCGAGAAAATGGACGACACTTCCCTGATAGGTTGGAAATGAACCGTCGGATGTACGCCAACCTTCCTTGAAGCCCTTTCAGTTCTCTCAGGGTTCTTGGAGATGGCATTTCTAGGATAGCCTTGACTTTGATGGGGTCAAGCTCTATTCCAGCTTTTCGAACTATTAATCCGAGGAACTTACCCGATGAGACACCAAAGAAGCATTTGAGGGGATTCATTCGCAATTTGTGTTTGCGAAGCCGGAGGAAGACTTTTCGAAGATCTTGGAGATGGTATTCTTTTCTTTTGCTTTTGACGGCGAGGTCATCAACATAACATTCAACCGTCTTGTGCTGCATATCTTGGAATATCTTCATCATAGCCCTTTGATATGTTGCACCGGCATTTTTCAGATCAAATGGCATGACAGTGTAGCAATACATGCCAAATGGGGTCTGAAAAGATGTATGCCTCTCATCTTCGGAATGCATCTTTATCTAGTTGTAGCCAGAGAAGCCATCCATGAAAGTCATTCGCTCAAACCCACAGGTGTTGTCAATCATTACCTCCGGTATGGGGAGCGGAAATTCATCTTTGGAGCAAACATTATTCAGGTCTCTATAGTTAATACAAACTCTGATTTGCCCATTTTTCTTTGTCACGGGGATGATGTTGGCCAACCATTCAGGATGCTGTTCCTCGCGGATGAAGCCAACGTTTTTGAGTTTCTGAACTTCTTGTTCAATTTTGTCCATCACATCGGGACGGAATCTTCTTTGGCCTTATTTGACAGGCTTGACATTTTCTTGTAGGTTGAGTTTGTGAACTGCTATTTTGGGATCTAAGCCAGGCATTTCAGCGTAAGACCATGCAAAACAATCAACAAACTCACGAAGAAAAGAGACATACTCGAGTAACTCATCATCCTTTATATTCTTGCTTATGAATACAAGACGTGGGTTATCTAGTGTTCCCAAGTCTATCTTTTGAATAGAATCTTCTGTTGGAAGGTTTGAAGGTGGTTCCTCCACAATATTTTCGGAGGCTTCCAACTCGACAAGGCCTTCTGGATTTCCAATGGCATTTTCAAACCATGGCTCCGCTTCTGTCCATAAATCTTCTTGATCGGTATTCTTCTCAAGACTTGCTATGAGATGATCCCAATCACCTGCTGAAACTGGGTCGAAGTAAGGCACTTCTTTTGGAGACGATGGCTCTTCTGAATCACAGAACCGTGCGTCTGTGTCATCGGACAATTCCTCCTCATCATCAGAGAAATCGTACCAATTTGATAAGCTTCCTGGGTCCTTGTCGGGTAACTCTTCAAAGAGATATCCAGGGAGATTGATGTCTTCATAAATACGAGATGTTGAGGTCTGGTTGGCAAAATGACTCTGCAGCCTTTGTGTCAGCTGTCTCATCGGAGTGTCAGGATCATACCCCAATCCTTATGAAGACTTGTCTATGCAACGATGGAGTTTCCAATCTTCCAGCTGACTTTTGGTCAGGGTGGGTTCCAATGGTATAAGAATACCACGGCCACCTCCCAAACCAATTGGATTTTGAGCGTCATAGCCCATTTTCTTCATGATAGCTTGTGCCATTGGACTATACAAGGATAGTTGAGGCATACCTTCATTTTGGAAAGGCTCAAGCAAGGAGTTTGATGAAGAAGCGTCCGACCTATAGAAGAAGATTGGTTTTTCTTCTGCCGTTGTTGCCAGAACGATGAAGGTAGCAGATGCAGGATCTTCTACGTCAGCGGGTGTCTCCAATGGAGTAAGGGCAGGCTAAACTTGCTAAGTATCAGCTTGGCTTGACGATGCATCATCTTCTTTCTCTGAATCCGAATCCGTTTCTTGTATGATAGACATGAAGGAAACAACGAACTTGCCCCCAGTCTTTTGCTTTGTCTTCTTTGCTTTGGTAGTGATTACCAAAGGTTTGGAAGATTTGAAGGAGACAACAAAGGGAGATGGATTGCTCTCTTTGGGTTTGCCGGAAGGTTTGTTTTCTTCCGTTGATTGCTGAGGAGCCTTGCCTTTATCTTTTTGGAGATTGCCGGCAAAGGATGTTATTCTCTCCTCCTCCTTCTCTTCTTTTTCATCCTTGTACAACTGAGAGTCTGCAAAATGGACTTCTTTGCTTTGAAAGGCTTTTTGTTTGCAAACACTCGATGTATCAAGCCGTCGTCGCCAACAAACTTGATGCACTGATGTAGAGTCGAAGGGACGACACCGTTCTCGTGTATCCAAGGGCGTTCGAGAAGGATGTGGGGCATGTTTGTCGACATCCAGATTCAGCCTTTGCAGTTCTGAAATGAGACTATCATGAGTTTTTGGTGACATTCGTAATAAGTCTAGGATGTGCAATCGTGCAGGTATGTGTTTGAACTGCTCGATCAAGTCATACTTGAAAGTCTCCTTGGGGCCTGCATTTTCATTATTGTTGCCACTTGGGGCATTTACAGCTTGTTTTCCTGAAGGATTTACATAAGAAGAAGAAGAAGGTTGGTTGTAGTTTTTATGGTAATCCCGGCCAGAGCGGGTACCTTTCCCAACTTCAAAAGCTTCTAGAGGTGATTCTTCTTTCGGAAGACCCCCTTCGGGCTCAAGGGGCTGATCCTCCCCATTTGCTAAAACCGCTTCTGCAGCAGCATTGCCGTCTTCAGTTATTGTGTTGCATGAAGCATTTTCCGAGAATAAGTCCTGAACAGCTTCCAACAACTTTTCTTCTTTGTCCAGTATTTCATCGGTCCAGACATCTCCTATGAGGTTGGGTATCTGAGACCAATTGACTGGGTTTTCTTTGAAGGCTTCATCAGCCAGAGCTTCTTCATGGTGATCAGTCGGAGGAGGTTTGAATTCTGATGTCACCGTTTCAGGAGACGATGGCTGAGAAGATGCTATCTCAGTGGAAGTCACCCGAGAATATGTAGCTCCAGAAGATATGCTACCGGATGCATTTTGAGAATCCGTGGCCTCGGCAGATGGAGCTTCAGAGGCACTATCATCCTGAACTATCACATTACAGGCAACTTCGATAGAAGATGCCTCCATAATGGACTGTTGGGAATCAGACTCATCCTCCGATGTAAGAGGATCATCAATCCAGCAACTTTCTTCATTTTCCGGAGTCATTGGAGGAGATGCTTGTAGATTTTCCGGGACTTCTGGTTCTGGATTTTGATGAAGCTGGTTGATGCGATCCTGCTCCTGCTCTATGGCGAGACACTGCAAGATCCTCGCATATTCTTCGAGATTTGGCATAGGAGCTAGATCTCCTTCTTCATCTGCTCCTTGTGGTTCAACCTGGTTGGGATCCACTAAAGCATTTGTTTGTGCTGTGTCAACAGCATTTTGGGCAGCCTCTTGGTCTTCATCATCATCAGACCAAGATCCTTGTGGCTGGAAGGGGTTATACCAGATTACTGGCATAAGGTGGGATTCCGGGATCCATTCTTCATTGGAGAGATATTCTCCGATTTCGAGGGATTCCTCCCATTCATTTATGTCACTGGCAGTGTCACTAGACTCATATCCATTCATGGAGAATCCGACTACCGAGTTACAAGAGTATGATGCCCCCTGCGTAGTCTCATTCCTGAGCCGTGGTGGCATGAAATCACTGAGAGTGAATTTTTTTTATCATTCTTGGAGCTTTGGGGAGGGACTCCTCTGTTGCCCCTAGTGAAGCGGTAAAGGAGGTTTCTGCCTTTTCAGGGACCTCTTGTTTTGTTTGAGCCTTCTCCTGCTGTTTGAGCTTGCGGAGTTGTCTCTTGGCTTGCCTTCGCTGTTGAGCGGTCGGCGTTGTTTTGAAAATCTCCCAATTTTCATCTTCCAAGAGATCGGGATGCACCCATATGGGTTGTCCATCTAGTGTTGGGTAAGGCACCATCTCTTGGGACGTCTGGGTCATTTTTATCACCTTGAAGGAAGTAGTGACTTTTTCCTTTGGTGATTTGGATGTTTGTCCATATGACACCATGTTAACGGAGGCAGACCCGTAGATTTTATCAAAGGTAATGACTCCGTTTTTCCACATCTCGTTAATCTTCTCTCTCACAACGAAACATTGGTTGAGGGGATGCGAGACCACTTGGTGGTATGGACAATATCGGGGATCATTGGTTTTGCCAACATCTCCCAGTCTTTTGGGGTCAGGCAAGGTGAGTTTGTCATTTGCCAAGAGAGCCCCAAATATTTCTTTAACATCTTCATCGAACGAGTATTTCTTCTCTACTCGTTCTTTGAAGGAATCAGAGAGTTCAGGTCTCTTACCTGCAGCTTTGTTTTCAGCTTTCTTTGGCGGCTGAGGGGCTGACTTGGTTTGCACATTGAGAACCTCCTTTTTCTTTGGCTTGGAGGTCGGAATGGCCATAGTAACAGGATGATCCTCACCTTTCAAGTGGGTCAGGAAACGGGTCTCTAGCATAGTCCAATTTTGAATGGAGTCCTCTGGCAGAGTGGAGTACCAATCAAAGGTCGTACCTTTTAGGGTACTTGCGAAGAGACGGATCTTGAGAGCATCTTGATCCACAATCGTTCCTGTTAGGACCTTGAAGTGGATGACGTGCTGTCTAGCTGAAACTTTCCCCGTGTATGTTTGGAGAAGAGGTTGCTTGAATTTTGGAGGGAACGGAACCGAGTCCATCCATAAGGGATATGGTGGCTTGATCCCATGCTCCTTCAGTGTATCCTTTTATTTTGCTTTGGCGAGGGTATTGTCAACGTCCTTTTTAGTAAGGGCGCGTGATTCTTCTTTTCCGCCATTTGCCTCATCTTGTGGAGGAACTTCCTCGTTGTTTGGTGGACGCTGGAGAGTGAGAAGGAGGTTTTCCATCAGGACCTCTATTCTCTGCTGTCCTTGCACTAGCTGCTGCATGCGTAGAGCCATGTTATCGTCCGATGGAGGTTGCTCAGAGTTTGTGACTAGGACATTCACTCTTCGTGAGTCGAAAGAGGATATAGTCTTAGTGACTGAGCTGGAGCTCATTCTTCTAGATGAAGAGCCCGAGGAATGATCACTCTGATGTCCCTGGCTTGAAGGAGTGGGAGAGTCTTCCTGATGCCTTCTTGTCCGGGAGACACTGCGAGTCACCGGTCGTCTGACATGTATTTTTGTTGCTGATTTCTACCGTCTTTTGGTTTTGCCAACCATGTGGACAGCAACAACTTGGTCGGGTCTTTCTTTTTCGACCCATTTTTGGGAGATTTAAAGCTCAGAATGCTGGGTTCTTTGCTTCTCTAATCTCTTTTGTCGATATGCCGCGCGGCGACGTATGCGACAAGCAATTTGAGCTCCTGTTAGCTCGGGCTGTGCTCTGGCAATAAAGGACGTGGTCCCTCGTGCGCAGCAACCGAGGTTGTCTTCCGTGAAGACTGGCATGGACAGGATTTAGACGCGGTCCTTACCCTGTCGCAGCGAAACTTTAAATTTTGCAAGCTCGTCCCCCTGTTGAGATGAAGGGTCGAGTTGCAGGAGAGCAGACCCTAGCAGGTTCTTGTCGGGGCCTTGTGATGCATGACTTGATTTTGGGCTTGTATGAACAAGCCGGCTTGTGCTAGGTTGGTTTTGTAGTTCGGTGGAGGGTAGGTTTCTCTCCTTTGATGTAAGCAAGAGGATAGAACCGGTTCTCCTTGAGAGGAGCCAGGTATGCTGGCTTTGCAGATGTCCAGGACCTTCTTTATTTTGGCGAAAATCGCGGGGACCAAGTCTTAGGGCAGACCTGGCTTTTTGTAGGTTGAGGCGTAGTGGGATTTCCACAAGCTTCAGGCCTCTTGGTGACCGCCTTTGGTGTCGGGGCAGTCTTCTGCTTCTTAGCAAGTGCCGTCTCTTCTACAGGTAGTGGGAATGGTCCCAGTGACCCGAAGACGATGGTCCGGGGAGTGGAGGTCGACCCGGTGTTTGGGGAGTTGCCGAGGGAGGTGATACTTCGGCAGCTGGTGGGGCACTTGAAAGTGCGCTTGCTTTGCTTCTCTTGAAGCATGACTTGGTACTTGTTTTCGTCGAAGGTGATGGTCAACGAGGCTGCCATTGTTAGTTTTGAAAAAACTTCTAAAACAAACCACATACATTAGTAATCACAAGAATGTGGTGATCATAAATGGGCTATACTATGGTTTTGTCTTTTCAAATCGCTGAGGGGCATGGCCCGTTCTGAGCGTAACGCTGAAGGCAAAAGGCCACAGATGGTACAATTGTTCTGAATGCAAGTATGGTCGGCTCGAAATGAGCGTTCCAGTGACTGCTAGAAGCAATTGTAAACCTTAATTCAAGTTATCGAGAAGCGAAGCTCACTCGAGGTAAAATGATATAAGGTTGGAGATACAAATGTGTCGGTCGCGAATACAGTAGACCCGAAAGGGCGTATTAGCACCGCTAGGCACAAATGTTGTAAATCGCATCCTTGAAAAAGAACACGAGATGAGATTTTTTTTTAAATGTCAAGATTGGATTTACAAAAGAGAGCAAATGGTATTCTAATCCGAATACAGGCTCAAACATTTCTGCGAGCCTAAATCCGAAAAAGAAAAAAACCAGGATTTCTCAGATTTGAATCCAATAATGACGGGAGTTTTTTTTTTTTTGAAAAGTCAAGATTGAATTCATAAAAGAGAGCAAATGGTATTCCAATCCGAATACAGGCTCAAACATTTCTGCGAGCCTACATCCAAAAAAGGAAAGAACCAAAATTCCTCCAATTTGAATACAATAGTAACAGAAGTTTTTTTTTTTTTTAAGATTATTTTTTTTTTTTTTGAAGAGTGCACATAGGTCTTCCAATTCGGTCTTATGAAACCTTAGTGGATAGATTAGCCCCCAGGTAAGGGTAGGATTACTTAATGAACCCGGTTGAAGGACTCTTACCTCGAGCAGTCTAGCTGCCTCCACACTCTGGACAAGGCTTTTCTTAGATCCACTTTGGTCAAAGAACGCAATTGGTGCAACCTTAATGCATTTTTTTTTTGAAAGATCTCCAATGGACCCATCAAAGAGAGGAAAATGGCCTCTCCCAATCCGAACGTTGGCTCAAACATTTCTGCGAGCCATTGTACGAAAAGGAAAGAACCAAAGTTTCTCCAATTTGAATCCAATGAAAGGAATTTGAAAAGTTTTTTAAAAAAAAAACTTTTTTTTTTAAAGATCTCCAATGGACCCATCAAAGAGAGGAAAATGGCCCCTCCCAATCCGAACGTTGGCTCAAACATTTCTGCGTTGTACAAAAAGGAAAGAACCAAAGTTTCTCCAATTTGAATCCAAAAGAGAGAAATTTGAAAAAAAAAGAAACTTTAAAACTTTTCTTTATGAAAGATCTCCAATGGACCCATCAAAGAGAGGAAAATGGCCCCTCCCAATCCGAACGTTGGCTCAAACATTTCTGCGAGCCATTGTACGAGAAGGAAAGAACCAAAGTTTCTCCAATTTGAATCCAAAAGAAAAAAAAAACTTTTTTTTTTTGTTGAGAAAAGAAAGAATGAAAACAAGTTCAAAGAAAGAAGTTTCCAAAGAATCTCATCTCATGTTTTTTTTTAGATACAAGATCCAACATAGGCCACCAACTATGAAGGAGCCAAGGATTCTAAGCATCGTGTTCTCAAATGAACGAGTCCCACCGGGTATGCCAACTTGATGGACCTGTCTTTTTCTTTCTTGCCTTCCTCCGTCCCGGGTCCGCCGGGGTGCGGCGGGGCGAAGAGAAAAAAAGAGCAAGCATCAACATTTTTTTTTGTATGGGTATGCCAGATTTTCTATTCTACTTGGAATTTAAAATGGTGATCCGGAGATTCACCTTCAGAAGTAGAAAGGAAATCAAACTTTTTTCTAACTTTCCATTGCATATATATTTAAAGAAAGAGACAAGATTTTAAAATACCGTGAGAGGCGATTTTGTTTAGTTTGCCCTGAAAGGCGGTTTTGAACCGTAGAAGGCGATTTTGCCATGGAAGGCGATTTACAAATCTTATCAATGATGAAAGACAAGAATTGTGATTTTTTTGTCTCTTTTAAAAATACAAAATACAATAGAAAGGGAAGAAAGATGGATCTGACTTCTCAAGCGATTGTGGGGACTCGTTCAGATCGACGGTCGCGAGTCATGTATGGACTCCGCCATCGTCCTTCAGATGAGAACACTTGATGCTTTAGTTCACTTGGCTTGGCTTGGACCTCAGATTTTTAGAGGACAAAGACCAAGGGAAGGTCCTATATCCAATAAAAAAAACCGAGTAGACGGGCTGAAAAGCCACATCTAGGCCATGTTGGATAGAAGAAGAGGGGAGATCTTGGGGGGGTGGCCCCTCAAGGGACTTCGATCACCTTGTAGTTCTTGCAGCAGGGTTTCTTCAAAGTAGGAGAGTTTCTTTTTGCAGAGAATTCTTCTGGACAATTTTCAGGCGATTTTTCAAGATCCCTTCCCCTTGGAATGACCGCCTTTTTATAGGCTTTTGGTGGCCATTAGGAGGGTTTATGGGCATTAATGGTATTAATGCTCCATGATGGGAGGAGTTACAAGATTTAATTTTAGAATTATGTAACTCCTTTTCCTTGGATTTTGATTGGCCGAAAGAGAATAATGGACATTTAATCTCCATGATGATGGGGGTTTCATGATTAATTACCATGATTAATCTCCATAATAATAGGAGTTACATGGTTAATTGTCATGATTAATTGGACTTGTAACTCCCATTTGTTTGCTTTTGATTGGGCCGTCCAAAATAATGAGTTAATGACCCTAATAAGTTGTCACAAAAAGGTCATTTAACTTCATTAATTGGTCGCCGAGTCGCTTGAAGAGTCGCAGGCCGCGCCGCGTCTTTTTGAATTTTTCTTGCGATGATCATCGATGGATCCGCACGTTGTTTGATGTCGGATGACGATGCAAATTCAAACATTGGTTGACACCAATGGGCCGGCAACATCTGTCCAGTCGATTTCTCGATCGGTCGGGCAGAAAGTGTACTTTCTTGGTCGGCCGGTTGGCAGTTTCGGAGTATCCGATGACGATCAAATGATTTCGATGGCGGATCCGTGATGTCAACGAAGATCGACGGATATCATGCCTCAAAAATCAGATTTTAAGAAAATCACAGGGGCCAAACATTGCGAAACGCGAAAAAGAACGGAAAAACGGCACTTTTGGTGGAAATCCGGCGACCCGGATTTCCAGGGTCACTGGCGACCACGCACCCATGGTCGCCGGCGACCTTGGACTTTGGTCCATTTTCGGGTCGCCTTTCAGTCGCCGTTTCTCGGGCTTTTTTTCTTTTTTTTTTCTCCTGTATTTTTCTTGACATTTCTCTTCATTTATTGGCTTGATTCCATTAAAGAAAACCTGTCAAAAGGCTGTGCAAATCAGAGCACAAAGTTTCCTATTTTTGGAAAAGCCGAAGACTCCGTAGCCGATTTTCCGCCAAGAGTTGAAACTAGGTCAAACGATGTCAGAATGACCTGAAATCTGAGGTGAAGCTTCCTGAGCATTAGATAGGACCAACCATGGGCTTTTACTGGAGTTTTGAAGTCGTTTGGGGTCTCGTCGATGCTAGACTTGATTTCACCGTGCGGAAGTGTCGAGCTTTGATGTGCGGTCATCCGATGTGCGATTGACCTGAAATTTGACAGGGAGCCTATTGGAGTCATTTTGAGATGATCCATTAGCTTCGATTTGGATGCCATGGTCCCAGGGAGTTTCATCGCCGGTAGGCTTGATTTTGCTTCGGAGCGTCAAAACCGGGTCAAACGTTGTCGGAATGACCTGAAATTTGACGTGCAGCCCTTTGGAAGCATGGAGAAGCTACTCATGTGCTTCATTTGATGAGTGGCCGCATCGGAGGTTTTCGCCGCCGGGAGGCTTGATTTCGTCGTTCAAGAGTTGATGGAGAATCAAACGGTGTCGGTTTGACTTAAAATTCAACGTGGAACCTTTTGGAGGTATTTTGAGACCATCCATAGGCTCTGATCGAAGATTTGATGTATTTGACACTGTCACCACCGGGAGCTCCCGCTCAGCTGTTGGAGGATTGAAGTTAGGCCAAATGGTGTCGAAATGGCCCGAAACTTCATGTGTACCTCCTTTTTGGCTATTTTGAAGGATCTTGCAGTTTTTGTTTGATTCTGACAAGATCTGATGCTTGAAGCAGCTTTGCCTGGTTGTAGTAAGATGCGACTCCATGTAGCTTTTGATGTTAAGGAGGCAAAGTGACATTTTTGGTGTCAACAATCCAGCCATGTTTCTAAATAAAGGATTTAAAAAAAACTTAAATAAATAATTATGTATAATGTGTTTTTTGTGATAGTTTATATAAGAAAGGGGAGAAGATGAGACTTAATATATAATATTACTATGTATATCAGTATATTATTACTAAATAAAACTCAAAATTAAAAGTAATAAATACCTTTATGAGAGAGGGAGAGCTAATGGAGAAGTCCTTCTTAGTCGAATCCTCCACTTTAGAGAAGTCACACCCTCACTCTTCACTTCTTAGAAAACTTTGTAGAGAGCTTAGACTTTAGAATGAGACTTAAGAAAGCTTAGAGCTTAGAACCTTAGTGGAAGTGTGAGAAATGAGAGAGTAGATAAGTGTAGAGAAATGATAGAAATGAGGGCTATTTATAGAATTCATAAGTGATAAAATGACATAAAATACCCCCTCATATGACCCTTTTATAGCAGTTGGGGGGTATAATGGTAAAAAATTATCAAAAGACTAATACCAACTACACCCCCCCCCCACCGCCCCCCCCCCCCCCGCCCCCCCGGGCAATTTGACCGTTTATAGCTGTTGGGGGAGGTTAAAAATGTAAAAAAAAAAAAGATTTTTGACTGTTTTTTTAGAGTGGGGGTTTTAAAAAAATATGACTGTTGGGCCTTCCCTGGGCTGGGCCGGGCAGCTCATGGGCTTGGGGCCGCAAGCCCAGCACGGCACGGATTTTATCAGTGCTGTGCTGGGCCGTGCCTTGGGCCTAGCAGAGCTAGCCCAACACGACCCAGGTGTTGCTTTCGGGCCGGGCTGGGCCAGCCCGTTGACTAAGTCAACTGCCCTATTTTACTATTTTTCTTTAAAGGAGCCGACTTTTATTTTCCCTACAAAAGACATCTCTTCTTGTGAAGGGGGTGTTTTCATTGGTGATCCTGGCACTCAACAGTCCTTGAATGTCTTTAGGTAACATGTATAGATAACATGCCTAATTTGGTTAGAATGTCTTAAGCATGTTGACTTTGGATATCTGCATGCCTTTTGGTTTGAGTTTATATGAACAATTCAATACCATAATATTTATTATCTGTGGTCCAGTTTCAAGTTGTTGACTTATTTTTTGTCTTTGTGGATGATCATAAACTTGCAGATGCCATGGAATGCGACCAGTTTCAAGATGTCCTGTGAGGGTTTGAGGGTGATTGCCACATACATTTTGTTTTCCTTTTGTTGCAATTTGTTACAATGGAATGTATTGTGCTAGGATTGAATTAGGATGCGAAGTGAATCCAATAGAATGTATTTTGTTCTTGAAGTGAGGTTTGAATGTATTTGTTTCAAGGTACTTGTAGTTTCATTTCAGTTGCTATAAGATGCTTTATTTTTTGTTGTGGATTGTTATTTATTTATTTTTTTTTTTTTTTGAGTTTGTGATTTTAAAATATTTTCTCTTATGCATATGTTCAATGTTGAATTTTATATCAGCTTTTAATTTGAATGTGAGTAGATGTTGAGTGAAGATATTTCGTCTCTAGTTCTTAATAATTGTACAGGTTCTTCAAGCCATGTTCACATTATGTAACATGATGTTTATGTTCAGGTCAAGTGTTTAAGGTTCTATTTCAGGTTGTGAGTGTTTAAGGCAAGTATGGAAATTCACAATGTTGAATGATGAGGTCCGAATCACAAATATAAAAGTGAACACATTCCAGGTTGAATGTGAATGGTGATCCTCAATAACAAGGTGATGTTGAATGTGAGAAGAATAGGTCCCATGGCGTTGGTTCTTGAATGCTTATATGTTTGGGGCACCAAGGCTACCCTTTCTCCCAATGCTAGAAACCTAGGGATAAATGTTTGCAATGAAAGAAAGAATATACAACTGTTGAAAATGAATGAATGTACAAGCGTTTCACATATCCACAAAGGAAGATCTCAGTCCAATCATACAATGCGTCAGTACCAAAATCAATGACCTAAACTAGACTCGTGGTTTGTGATGGTGTTTGATGAGAAAAAATAGTGACAGACTCCACTTCTGCAATTTTGGATTTTTGCCGTGGACTTCTTACACCCCATGCATTACAGTGCCTCTTACATCGTGGTTTGTAAAGGTGTTTGGCGAGAAAAAACTATGACAAACTCCACTTTTGCAATTCTGGATTTTGTCATATGAGTAATTCACTACACTTGAACAATTCTGGAGAACAATTGGACTTCTTATGCCCCATGCATTACATTGTTTATTACATCTTGAATGTACAATGCCTTCTTACCTCTAAAATGGACGGATCAAAATATGGTTAAAATTACATGGGCTATTACAACTTGAATGTACAGAGGCATTTCATAGTACTTTCCAATTTTCAAGCCGTCCATATTTCAAGATTTTTGCAAGAAAGTTTTAGAATATTCAGTACATTGTCCATGTCCGCATCTCAATCTCAATCTCAGACCATTCTCCATTCAACACATTTAACATTTTAAACCATTCAACACTTTAACATTCACATCAATATTTCTACATTTCAAACATCAAGAACCCAGGATTCTTCTTGAAATCTTCAGGATCCAATATCCAATGAGTCAAAGCAAGTTCACCCAAAACCTACTGCTGTTGCTTATCCTGAAAAAGATCATCATCAAGTTCTTTAAGATATTGGATTCCATAAACCAATGCAAGCCAATTATCCAAAAAGAAAAAAGAAAAAAAAAACCAGAAATCTTTCAACATATTATATGTCATTCCAACTCTTAAGAATTCTGCCATGCCCAACTGAAACCATTTCCCAATTCCACACATGGAATCCCCAGTTTCACAAATAAAAAAGAAAAAAAAAAGAAAAAATTGAACACTTTGGAAATGACAGTTTGATAAAAAAAAAATCCTTATTTTTGAGAAATACCTTCCTGAATAAACATTATAAACCCTAAAATCTCAAACCCAAACCTCAAATGGCCATGAAACCCCATACTTTGAACAGAGGAGAAAAAAACCACAAACATGCATCTGAATATAACGTGTGGGGACGACAAAAAAAAAAAAAAAAAAAGACAATGGAAAGAGGGAGGGAGGGAGAGAGGGAATACTACCCTACACACTCAAATCCCCATCTCAAATCCTAAAATCCCAAATCCAAAATGCTCAAATAAAAACAACCCCAATCTGTAAGTAGATATTTGAGTTTAGGATATATGGGGAATGAAAAAAAACAATTGAAAGGGAGAGAAGGAGGGGATGGAGAGAACAAGAGAGGGAAGGAGAGAGGGCTCGCCTGCTGTTCGGTCGGGAGAGAGACCTCGAGATGGAGGGAGAGAGGGTCGTGCGATCGGGTTAGGGCCTGGCTGCCGGTCGTGAGAGAGAGAGGTGAGGGAGGGAGAGAGAGAGAGAGAGAGCTCGGGATGGGGAGAAAGGGACTGAACAAGAGAGTGAAGGAGAGAGGGCTCGCCTGCTATTCGATCGAGAGAGAGACCTCAAGATGGAGGGAGAGAGGGCCATGCGGTCGGGTTTGGGGCCTGGCGGCCGGTCAGGAGGGAGAGAGAGAGAGAGAGAGAGAGAGAGAGAGAGAGAGAGAGAAAGCGCTGGGGATGGGGAGAAAGGGTCTTCTGAAATGTTTTTCTTTTCGTAGGGGCTCGGGCGGGACTTCAAAAGTTTTTATAGAGGTTTGGGCGGGTGGGACACATGAAATTTTTTAGTTGCTAATTTCAATGCACACGCACATGTTTGAACGGATCTTTCCCTTTAGCATAAGCCGAGGAGAGGCCCTCCCTATATATATATATATATCGAAAATATTCATGCACATCCATCCCTCACCATGTTATAGTGAGGAACAGCATAGTAGGGTTGCTTTATAATACATACGAACCATCCACACACATGCGACCCCTTAAGTACATTAGACCCATTGAATTTTCACCTATCCAAATGGATTGGACCGTTGGATCGAGAGTCAAATTTTTTTCCTCTAATATAAAGTCGTTAAATTTATGGGCCACAAATGAAAGGTCTAGGGGCATGGGATTGACCGCAAATTTGATATATGGGCTCATCCAAGATGTCATTTCCATCCCCCACAAGTCCCATGATCAATGGGTCCCTAGGTGGGCCCCATTAAGTTTGTCCCTCTCCATATGATGAGGGATGGATGCACAAGAATATCCCCCTATATATATAGTGAGGCTCTCCTCAATTGCAGCTAATGTTATCCTAAGCTGAAAAAGTGCTGGTCCGATAAATCATTATTGACTATCTCTGTGTTTTGCCTGATTGAACTGAAAAATCTAGCTCTGATTGGATTTATCTTGATTTTGGAAACAATGATTCTGCAAAATCCTCTCCATCGTAAACTGCCTTAAATCTATCTATATATATATATGGATTTATTTAGGTGAGAACTTATATGAGAACTTCCAGTGGGGCCTAATTGTAGATCCCATTTGGGGATGGGACTAGGGGGGATGAAAAGATCTATGTGAGACCACTCCAAGTTTCAAGTTTGACCCCATGCCCCTAACCCCTTCATCCGCGGCCCACAAGTTTAGTGGCTTCATATTAAAAGAAAAGATTCAACCATCGATCCAACGGTTCAGTCCATTCAGATGTGTGCCAATCCTTGGGATTAGTGACTATCAGGCGTGTCCCTGTTTGTGCATGGTTTGGATGGTTGCTAGGTGGGCCCCACCAATAGTTCTCGTGGAAGCACGGTCCAATGTGTGTGTATATATATATCTGAATTAGAAGGATCAGTCATCTTAAAATCAGGAAGCATTTCTTGTGTCAAATATTCACTTGTAGCATACCATATCTCAATGGATTGGCGTAATTTTTCTACTGTGTGTACATTCCCATAATGATGATGCTTTTCTAAAATGAAACTTTGTTGTTCAGCATCTTGGACTAGTCACCCCTTAGAAGGTACTGTTAAAAGATCATCATGATGAATTGATCAATTCCTAATGAAATGAATGTAGCAGTGGCTTGCTAGAAACCTAGAGTCTTTACTTGATCCAATATATATAATAGTTATCCAGTGTGCCTGGTGCACATCTTGAGCACCGGAGGTGGGACCCACAGGATGGTCTATTTGACTAGACCACCACACCTCCCCAGAATTTCACATGCTCCCTTGGTTTTGCACACATCTGAATAGAATGGATCATTGGATCGACTGTGCACCCAACCGAATGGACCCTACATAGTTAAACTAGGGTTAGAGATGTGCCTAATCTTTTTCAAATATGAAGGTTCTAGGGATATCCTTTGATCCCCAATGTCCAAGTCCAATGGGGCCCCACATTGAGCCACGTACACTAATCCAATGTGCGAGTTGCGCATTAGATCTTTGTGTGTGTGTGTGTGTAGTTCTCCAGTGCACATGGTGTGCATTTAAGCTCAAATGCACAACTCATCTTGGGGCCCACCTGGGACTCCACTTAGGGATGAAACCAGTGGGGATCTTTTCATTAGGCTGAGGCCTACCTATCTATAAGATATAGCCTCATCTAATCATCCTAACCTCTTCATCGACGGCTAACAAGTTACGGCCCTTTAAAAGTTGACCCATCGATCCAATGTTATAGTCCATTCAGATAGGTGTAAAAAATGGGACCGATATGTAATTTAAGGGTGTGTGGTCCATTCAAAAGGGTCATCAAGTGGGCAACACTATGAGGTGTGCACCAAAAAAAGGTGTGCACTGGATAATTACTATAAATATGTTGGCTTAAACTCACTAGAGTTGAAGAAACCAATGTGAAGATGATATCCTCTTTGATTAAAGTGAATTAGCGGGATTTGGAAAATGCTACCAAGCCAACTCCCTAGTAAATCAAATCGTAGAACAGTGAGGGTGTCATCCCCATTTCCACCTTATTTCCTTCAGCATTCACCTCTCTTATAATCATGTGCTAGAAAATAATTTATCACGAACTCCTAGGAATTCAATTCCAATCAAACAAACTGCCACGCTTTATCCATTTCGGAGTTGGTGGAATGGTATAAGGGGTGGATTTGCTCCCGCATCTTGTGTTTGAAACTACCCCAAATTGCCTAGTGTACATTTGTGTGGGTTAAGCATGCGCCACCCGGGAGATTAGTCCAATTGGGTGACTTTAGGGATACCTTCATCATAAAATTTAACAAAAAGAAAACTATCAGCCATAATGGTAGGACCTCAAATTTTAATACTTTTTTATGTTGTAATATTATGTGATTAAATCCAACTAAGTATATTAGTTACATCAGTGCAGATTGTCAATACAACCATGATTTCCTTTTTGGGGGTCTGTTGTTCAGCCCTGTTTTTAATACTATCTTTTAATAAAAAAATAAAAAGAATAAAAAACTCTACAAGAGGAGCAAGATGGCATGGAGGTAAGAAGAGTATTTTGTTATGGATAACACAAAGGATAAAAGAAGAACAAACAGGTTCATGTATAAAATACATTCACATCACTTCATAAAAGAGAACAGTAAAAGTTTTGTTAGACACAGTACATGATAATAAGCACAAAAGCTGAAAAGAGAAAAGAGAAAAGAGAGTCCCTTGTGTTGGAGTAGATCATGAAGGCAAAGAAACATGGAAACAGAGAGTCACTGATTGCATCTAGCTGCAAAAGGGATTGACTGACTAAGAAAAACCCAGGCACCATTATTCATACATAGCTCTCCATGTTTCACTTTCTTATTCTATCTCAATGAGAGTGAGGCTACTATATGATAGAACTGTAGATGCTCGACCAGCTCTCTAGCATGGCTTGTGGCTCGGCGCTCAAGCCTTGCAAAGAGCTCATCGCTGAGCCGCTCTCCGAGATGGGCGTCGACCAAAACGCCACACACGGCTCTGCAGCTGTTCAAGAGGGCTCGGCCGACCTCCGCTGCGTCCTCTGGCTGGTCGAGCACCAGTGGGCTACCACCACTGAAGATCTCTAGCTTCTGGGTGACGAAGGATCCATCAGCCTCGACTACCTCTTTGAAATCCTGCACGCTTGCTGCATAGACTGGAATGTTGAAATTGTCGCGCTTTTCACCATCCACTAGGCCCTGCAATTGAAAGATTGATAAAGTTTATTCTCATCTTCATCATCATCTTAGCGTTATCTTGTCTATCTAGAGTTTAAATGTGTTTAGTTGTAAAAACTCACAAGCTATGATTGATTAATAGATTCAACTGACTTAATAAAATTTATGTGAGATGCATCATTAGTATGCTATAGTAATCTCAAATACAATTTGACCTGTAGTCGGTTCTAGAGTTCTTCCTGCTGAGTTTCATATAAATCCAGATGACATGAAATGCGTTATAGCTTCACGAAAATTAATGAAGTTAGAACCTCCTTTTCTCTTCTTTTTTCCTTTTTGTTTTTAACCCGCCAAGATCACTGGACCTTTGAGAGACCCAACTAATGTATGAGTAAACCATAACACACATTATAGAGAAGAACACACGCAAGAGAGAGAGGACCGCTTACATGCTCAAGCAAGAGAACCCAGAGATCAAAGTTTAGGCAGTTGGATGAGAACCGGGCAGTACACACAAACACAGTATTGGACATACCAAAATTCATAATTCAACCTAAAGAATGTGTTGGTTTTTTAATTTTTAAACCATTTTGTGGACCCCACTCAAAACACACATTCTTCAGTTTAAACAAAAATTGGTGCTTCACCGATTCAGTTGAATAAAAACTGAGGTATTGATTATTCTAAAATTTCTTCTGAGGAGAGTTGAACCGTGTTGGACCTGATCAAAGTTGATCCGGGTTTGTCCTCCGATTCAATTTTGAAAACATTGGTCAAAACTTTGAAAGAGAGCATTACCACCAAAGTCTCACTTTTCTTTGACATTGCTCTTTCTTGTCTGGTTACTGCAAGCAGCCATGAAAGAAAGCCTGGAGTCAAACCCCTGCTTTAATTTATGTCTTTCTGATAAGGTGACATGATACGGCCAATCACTCATCACCAATTCTCAATTTTCAGTGTGGTCACTTACACTGAATTTTATTTAGGGTTTAGATGATTATTGAAGACTCTAATTATGATTGATAGGACTTCACATGCTGAAATTATCAAAGATGCGACCCACCACTGCAGCAACGATGGTATGCTTAGAAGTCCAATGGCCGTCATATAGACATTTCTAAAGGCATAAAGAAAATGGAAAAGTGGGCATGATGAAGGGGCCCACCTCAATTTGAAGATTGTAGATTGTTGGTCTGGGGATCCTTTTCCTAAGAAGGATCCAAAGCAACTTTTTATTTATTGTTTTTCCAACTTTATCATGCCCTATCATCTTAGGGATGTTGAAAGGGAAGGAGAAATATATATATATATATATCAATAATAGGAAAAATAAAAATTTTTTAATCAGATGATCCTAACCATCTGATCTGAATACCACTAAACATAACAAATGGACCATAACGATCTTATACATCATTCAATATGATAAGATTGGATCTAAGTTAACAATTAGGTCTCTATTTAACAATCGTAGATTTAGATTAATAGTTAGTCCCAATCTATTGGTCTATACCAATGATCATTTATTTATCTAGATCTAATCATGTCATATCATATCATAAGATCATCATCTATGTATATAGAGGCCTTTGATTCATAGTCGTACCTCTTGAACAAGGTCGTTCCAAGCATCTTGAAAATGGGTCCCAAAGAGGATTCCTGGTCCTCCTTGGTCGGTGGGGCCCACTGAGGTCCTGCCCAAGCACACGATGAACATAGAGCCCCCACTTTTCAACTCTTGTGATCTACACCGTAGAAAAGCAGCCAGGTCCCTCTGGAACTGCTTCTTATAAGCATCAGCCGTACTTTCAGAAGCTCCATGTATAAAGACCCTTCCTTTGTTATAGGCGGTTGATTTCTCATCTGTTACACTTTCTGGCACCTGCTCCCAAACATAAAGTAAGAAGGTTGGACCTTTTCAATATTGATTGATAATCTCTATACAGAAATTAGACATTCATCATATTCTAACTCCTATATTGATCGTGCAGGTGGCCACATACGCATGATCATTGATCAGACCATCCAAGTTTTGTGGGACAAACCCATCATCAACAAATAATCAATGAACAAAACCACACAAAATTCCAACAACGACTGGGAATTTTTTATTGGGGTGATTTGCAATAAATTAGGTGGCTGAGTGAGATTTTAATATTAGTAGATGTACTTATTTTTTAAAATAAATAAGGTAGGTGTTTATTTGCAAAATTTAATTAGTTCTCTCTTTTAAGTAAGATATTTTGAATAACTTTCCCTTTCAAAACAGATACCTGAAATAGGATTTGGATGGCATTCGTTTTCTATATAAAGCAATGTGACATTCAATATTGGATGAAGTTCATTGAATAAGAGTCTTTATTTGATTTTTCTCTGGAAAAACAAGAGAGAACTTTATTCTAGGTTTTTTTTTAAGCGAAGATATTACTTAGTACCATATCCAACTTGATCAGTCCATTGATTAGATGATCCACCACACTTGTCATCTTCTACACTCAAAATAGAAGGATGTTTTGAAGGCTTGATCTTTATCAGAGCAAAATACAACTTTGCTATAATGATAAAGAATTAGAATGATTCCAAAGGTATCTTGGCAATGATGGAGAAAAAGAACTTATATTTTAAAAGATCCGACAGTAGATCTTGATATACAATAGCAATTGATTTTGTGATTAGCAGGTGGAATCGATAGTACAGTGGTGTTTAAACATCATTGATGCCAAATCTAGGGAATGGATATGGTGCAACATCATTGATGCCAAATCTAGGGAATGGATGGTGCAACAACCAAGTTCAATGGGTTAACAGAAACTTTTTCTTTCAAATTAATTTGACATCTGATTGCAATCACGACAATATCCAATTGTCCAGATTCTATATAAATGGATTTGGATTCAAATCCAAATTTCTCCGGATCCAAAAATAGGTTACATGCCCGCTTTAAATAAATCAAAAACTTCATATACTTGAATGATCGAAAACTCATTTGCAACCCTAAGCAGGGTACTCTTAGTCCAAAAGTTTTCATTGGGGACTCCAACAATGGAAGGATATCAATTGTTTATAAATTTTAATTTCTATTATTATTGGTAGTCAAGATATAATGTATAAGATTTGAAAAGTCATTAGGATAGGTTTAGGATGCCCTTTATTTCCTAAAGAAAGCAATGGTTATGTAACATTAAATATTAATATTGGGTAAAGTTGATGGGACGGTAATCTCTTTATTATTGTCTGAAATACAACCATATTGAAGGTTTATTTGTGCAAGGGGTGTCCCTTGTCACCATGTTCAATGGATGATGTACCTCACTTATTATGTTTCCCATTCAAATAGAAGGATGTTTGATGGCTCGTTCTAAGTAGAGGTAGGCCTGTTAGAGAATATTGAGTTGTGTATGAATTGAGAGGAGTTCCTCTTATGAAACTTACAGCAATGATCTTGCGATCAAGCTGAATACGATGCTACTTCCGCAATTATCACCATTATTTTTTTTTTATTTCAATAAAGAAAAGCATCATCTTCTCCCAACTAACCATCCTTTCACCTAAAGCCTTATGATCTTCTTCAAATTTTTACCTCAATGTGCACGATCATAACTTTTGGAAGAGACTGTGTCGGCTCTGATCTAGTGGACCATCAGCACCGATAGACTCAAAATGAGCGGGTTGCGATAGAGATTGATCAACAGATGGATAGTGATCCCTAAGAAGATATGATCATTTATGCAAAATATGTCATTTATATTTTTTTTCGAGATCAGAGGGTTTTAATTTTTAATGTCAACAATCACATATCATTTCCTTGAAATGATCATGTGATTGAGGGGAGATGTTAAAGAATATTGAGTTGTGTACAAATTGAGAGGAGTGTCTCTTATGAAACTTACGATGAAATTTATGAAAATAAGTGTTTCTTGAAATTCTTTTAGTCCACGGACGATCTAAGTAGAGGTGGGACAACAGCTTTGTCCTAGCCCACTACTACTAGGCAATGGTGCAATTTCACTCAACCAGATGTGTATGTGGGTGTTTAGTTCAACAAGAACCTAACCTGAGAAAGCCAATGCAAGGAGAAGGCAGAGTGGAAGACGTTGATGGACTTAGCAGGGAAAAGGCGTCGGTAGAAGGAGCCAGGGACTCCTGCCGCATAGTAAGAACGGGACCCATCATCACCTGCAAGGCACTCTTCTAAGCTGCCCTTAACAGATAAGGGCGGTAGAAGCTGGAAGAGGGTGTTGAAGTCGTTCGAGGGGAGGTCGGAGAAGTAGGCCTGGAATTCAGGTGGCTCCAATCTTAAGGCTTCATACCTCTTGCTCAGGTGTTTAATGATCACATCAACTATGAACAGCGTGTTGTCACCGCAAGAACAGCCCAAGTCGGCGATTGCAAAGGGAGCTTCCAGGGAAGGAAGTAGGACGGAGTCGAGCGCACCTTTTAACAAGTGAAGCATCGATCGAGCATGTTGCGCCTTCTCGGAGGAACGCCATTGCAATCACCCACACAAAAAAAGCCATTGCAATCACCATCAGTTCATTATATTTTGCCATTAGGCATTGATACAATAGCAATTAAAGAAATGAACTACCAACCCAATTTTCACTAATATAGAACAAATTGTCCCAAGTTGAAACATGAAAAGCCAACATGGATACAAAACAAGTATATATTGAACGATGGCAATCAACTCAAGAAAGATATATAGAGAACCTGAGGTCTTGTATATGGCTCACTACCATTTTTTTATGGGTGGCTTTTTATCTTGGTCTAGAGAACTCTTGTCCCTTGAGAAACTAATAGCATTGAATTACTGATACCTGAGCTTGTGAGTTGTTGGCATAGCTTGCCTCTCCTTTGCCTCCTTTCATGCAAAGGGTCCTCTCAAGCTGCAACTGAGGAACAACAACGTTTTCTCCTTGGAGAGTAGCCATTTGAGTGCTTCTTCTTGTGGTGAACTTCTCTCTTTTAGGGTTTGGCGTCTCTCTTCTGTGGTGTGGGGGAGGGGACAATGAGCAGTTAGATATATATATACTTGTTTCTATAGGAAACAGGATGGTAGGACAGTTATGATTCTGGGGTTCTTGCCTTAGGTGGGTGGAATATATACTCATTTCAGTAAAAAGGGATCTGGTTAGTATTTGTATAATTTAAAAGAGAATGGGTGGGTACTTAGAATGGGATTCACATGCAACAGGGGTCCCATGATTTCTGCCGGATTCCCATCCTCCCTCTGTCTACCCTACAATAGCAGAGGTTGCAGGCCCATGCATATCTACTCTACTGAATAAATAAATGTGCTGGGCTGAAACAGAGACTAAAAGAGGGTCCTAAATAGACTAAAAACTGACTATACTATGAAAAGGCTAAAAATCAAATCTGTGAATAGACTTGCTCATTAATGACAAATATATTTGGCCTAATTATGGCCAGATTTTGGGCCTAAATAAGGCCAGATTTTGGGTCTAATTCAAGACATAATATTGGGTTTAAATCAGACTAGATTTTTTCGTGCAAATCAGGCTAGATTTTTTGTCTAATTCAAGACATAATATTGGGTCTAAACCAGGCTAAATTTTCCGGTCTAAATCGGGCTAGATTTTGGTCTAATTCAAGAAAAAATATTGGGTCTAATTCTACCCAAATTTTGGGTAAAAAATTAGGCAATAATTATGGGGTCTAACTCAGGCCAGAATGACACTCAAAATCAGGTCAGAATTACAGATTCAAGTCAGTCCAGAATTAGTAAATACTTTTAATTCTAAACCAGTTAAGACTTATAGGTAAAAAAAATTAAAAAAAAGGCCAAGATTAGGCCAAAATTACAAGCCTAAATCAAGCCGGAATGCAGCATAATTTAAGCCAGAATATGTCTTTTATTTATTTTATTTTTACACATGCCCGGGCTTCATCAAAATCCATTTACACCTCACGTAAAGAATAAAACATATGGAAAAACACATAAAGATCCAATTAGCAACAAAAAAAAAGGGCTAAAAAGTTCACTAATTAATAAATTTAATAAAAATAATTCGTTTAAATCTGTGCATTTAGTGGTTCCGTGGTCCGTGCATAGCATGGCGTTTTGCTAGTAAATAGGAAACAGGATGGTAGGACAGTTATGATTATGGGGTCCTTGCCTTAGGTGGGTGGAATATATACTCCTTTCAATAAAAAGGGATCTGGTTAGTATTTGTATAATTTAAAAGGGAATGGGTGGGTACTTAGAATGGGACTCACATGCAACAGGGGTCCCATGATTTCTGCCGGATTCCCATCCTCCCTTTGTCTACCCTACAATAGCAAAGGTTGCAGGCCCATGCATATCTACTCTATTGAATAGATAGATGTGCTGGGCTGAAACATAGACTAAAAGAGGGTCCTAAATAGACTAAAAACTGACTATACTATGAAAAAGCTAAAAATCAAATCTGTGAATAGACTTGCTCATTAATGACAAATATATTTGGCCTAATTATGGCCAGATTTTGGGCCTAAATAAGGCCAGATTTTGGGTCTAATTCAAGACATAATATTGGGTTTAAATCATACTAGATTTTTTCATGTAAATCAGACTAGATTTTTTGTCTAATTCAAGACATAATATTGGGTCTAAACCAGGCTACATTTTCCGGTCTGAATCGGGCTAGATTTTAGTCTAATTCAAGACAAAATATTGGGTCTAATTCTACCCAAATTTTGGGTAAAAAATCAGGCAATAATTATGGGGTCTAACTTAAGCCAGAATGACACTCCAAATCAGGCCAGAATTACAGATTCAAGTCACTACAGAATTAGTATATACTTTTAATTCTAAACCAGTTTAGACTTATAGGTTAAAAAAAAAAAGGCCAAGATTAGGCCAAAATTACAAGCCTAAATCAAGCCGGAATGTAGCATAATTTAAGCCAGAATATGTCTTTTATTTATTTTATTTTTACACATGCTCGGGCTTCATCAAACTCCATTTACACCTCACATAAAGAATAAAACATATGGAAAAACACATAAAGATCCAATTAGCAACAAAAAAAAGTGCTAAAAAGTTCACTAATTAATAAATTTAATAAAAATAATTCATTTAAATCTGTCCATTTAGTGGTTCCATGGTCCGTGCATAGCACGGGGTTTTGCTAGTAAATAGTAAATAGGATGGTAGGACAGTTATGATTCTGGGGTTCTTGCTTTAGGTGGGTGGAATATATACTCATTTCACTAAAAAGGAATCTGAATAGTATTTGTATAATTTAAAAGGGAATGGGTGGGTACTTAGAATGGGACTTACATGCAACAGGGGTCCTATGATATCTGCCGGATTCCCATCCTCCCTCCGTCTACCCTACATTAGCAGAGGTTGCAGGCCCATGAATATCTACTCTACTGAATTTTGGAGCAAAATAGAGGAAGAATAGTTTTTTCAGTTTTTCTGATGAACCGCCAGTGAATCCGAACCATAGAGCTGGTATACCCCAACAAACAAGGACTCTAGTGTTCTGATTCATGGACCTGTTTATCAATGGTGGACCTGCAAGATGGGTTGGATAGTCATTTATATATATAGGGGTGTGTGTGTGTGGAGGGAATTCCTTGGTAGAAGTGTTCCTCCTTTTAGAAGCAATAAAAACGTGCTACACATCCTTTGTGTTTTGTTTGAAATGAGATAAAATAGGAGAAGACTAGAAAAGTAAGCAGAGTTAAAGACAATTTCATGTATGGAAGAGATAAAATAGGAGTCCGGATCCCTTAGAAACAGAAGTTACTGTTTCATCCAATTTACATTCGTCGCCTGTATAAAATCTTATGCTAACTAATGCACCATCTAAATTGCTTCCTTGAAATGAAGAAATCAAGTATAAGATTTTGTATAGGTGCAAAAATACGGACTGGATTAAACAATATCTTCCTGTTTCAAACAGAGGATCTGGGATCATAAAATAGGAGTTGAACATAAAAAAAAAGGGAGGGAGTGAGATTTTTGGTGGGTAGAAATGAGAGGAATTCTTTAATAAATCAATAAATCCTTAAATGGAGCCATAAAGTCTTTCTTTATCCTTTTCTTTCTCTCAGACATGAAGTGTGATTGATTTAATCCATCCATTGTAAGTCCCACAAGATGGCATGGACAAATGGTTTTCCTCCACTTCTAGATGCTTGATGTATTTGATTCATTCATGTTTGTAAAATGCTCTATGTTAATGTGATCCAGATTTTAGGCACACTGTGTGAGATGACTGAATAGAAGAGACAAAAAAAGGTGTAAAATCACTGAATGGAAGAGGGAGAAAAGGTGTGCTCTTCAAACTATCATCACATACACTATTGCATTAGATTTTTAAATGGGTAGGGTTGGACATCCAGCTAAAAGAACAAATTAAGATTTTGAATTCACTACTATGGACGACCTAATGTATCCAAGCACAAGAAAATTAGAACTAAATCATCACGACTAACAGCAATCCCATCAGTCTTGGTGGGCTTTAAAAGTTCTCCCATTTAAGCATTAAAAAAATTAAGCATGACTAAAATTCCCATCCATCTGACTGCATAACTTGAAAGAAATTCATCATCATAGTCATCCTTACCATAAAAATAACAACAACAGCAACAATAATACTATCAATATTGTTGGTGAAGATCCCCCAGCTTCAAGGCAAATCTCTCTTGTACATATCACTTTAATTTGGAAGTGTTTGGGATAGAGCTTTTGACCTGGACCTTGACCAATCAGTCCGGATCTGACCCGAAACCTGCATGTGATCGCCCTAGCTATAAAGCGCACACACCCACCCACCCACACCAAACAGTATAATCTCCTTTTTATGTCGGTAGTAAAGAGAAGCTTTTAATGTGTAGCAATTTGGTTCAATGATATTTATCAAAACTAATCAATGATCCAAACAAGCTTCCTTTATCATCACCACCCCAAAATTTAAGGTTCCTTTTCAACTACTGTTTAAGAGTCAGCATTGCCTGACTCCACCCTCTCATGACCCGGGATCTTGTTCTCTTCTTTCTCCCACATCCTGCTTTTTTGCACCCCTTGGTCTACACGGCGTGATAGTCGCCGTTTCACGTGAAACAAGGCCTGACTCTTTCCTTTCTTGCTTTTGTTTTTTTCAACATAGATTAGCCTCCCTTTCTTGGTCTTCCACACAGCGCATAAGTTGGTGGCAACTGCTAGGTGCCTATGGATTAATTGATATGGGGTTACTAGTTTAGACATTTGGCATTCTGTTCTCCCAATGCATCTATATTGCTGTTAGATCAACGCGTCGTACAACCCATTCAACGTGGTTGATAGTGCAGGGTTTTGTGTGTGAACATTTGGACACGAGTTTACGAATTAGGCTTTCTGTGCCAATGCATTTATATTGCTGCTAGCTCAACGCGTCATGCAAGTATGCAACCCATTCAATGTGGTTAAATAGCAGGGTCTTGTGTGTGACAGAGACGACAGCATTGATTTGGACACAGCATTCAGTGCCAGTGCATTTATATTGCTGTTAGATCAACGCGTCATGCGACCCATTCAACGTGGTTAATTATGGGACCATACATGTAGATCTAGTTATTGGCAGAATTGCACAAGAGATTCCAAACACAATTGGTAGCCATGCACAACAGATAACTGTTGTGCATGGCTACCAATTGTGTTTGGAATCTCTTGTGCAATTCTGCCAATACTAGTATCTGAACCCATACTGTTCAGTTTATGGGCCTTATTACAGAAACACTACATGCCACTGGTCTGGACCAAAAGGTAGGTTAAGAAATTGTCTGTACCATATAATCAAGTTAATATGGTATTGATGGGGACACTCCATCTGCAAAGAAGATGACAACTCAGGCAGTAGATTGGTGGATCTTGGAAAGCCATGATGTGTGGAGGACTGACATGGGTGTCCAACAAATACATACAATTCATTCAACTCATCAAGTGGCCTTTGCTTTTGTAGGCTACTTAAATGTCTCTAGCTCTTCTTATTTCCTATTGGAAGCCTTATCTCTTAAGGCCCTTTTGAAACTTTTCACAAAATGGTGGTCCATATCCCTCTCATCATTGCAATATTCAAATGCTTGGGCCTTTCATTTGGTCATGAAATCAACTATCATGTTTACTAACTCCTAATACAAAATTAGCTTTAACAGATCTACTACACTAGTGTGTAGACTCTTAGACTTTTGTACAAGGTAACTTTTATGCTTCATGGGTCATTAAAGGTGATTTATTTTATTTGACCGAAATATCTGTTCTATGTGTGGGGCCTACGATGCCGATGTCACCGGCTTATCTTAACTACCAACCGAAATGGAATCAATAAAATGAAAAACTGCCATCTTGTGGCTCCTGTTTTGCACACTGATCCTAATTTTATCCTATACATTCTTTCAAACATTTACAAAACTTAAACGACTATGGATGCCGTCTCTCAAATACTGATATTTCGTATTATCTTAGTTTTTTAGAATTTTAGTTTTATTTTTAACAAAGAAAAGGTTTTCTAAAACAATAAAAAAGAAAACTACAATTGAAAATGCATCTCGGAAAAGAAATTAAAAAATAATCCGACCACCATACCTAAACAATACAAGACAACTCAAGTTTAACCAAATAGTGAGCAAAAAGTATTCAACTTTTTTGTGGATAAAAAAAAAAAAACCAAGCCAAACATAACTTTTAATAATGTTTATAATATTCAAGATTATAGAGTCAATAGACCAATCTTCATCACCATTAATCGCCTTGACAACTTTGATGGGATCCAAGAAAAAGCAAGAAGTATGAGGAAATCAAAGCTCTTCACTTTATTATTCACCGCACAAAAGATCGCTCTCGCTTCAGTTTCTTGGAAAGAGATCGCAGTTGGACCCTTAGAGGCTCTTGCACATAGAAAAGCACCATTATAAATGATAATAAAACCATTGATTGAAACTCCATTGGTCTAATTGAAAGCTGCATCTGAAAAATAAGAATATCATCCTTCCTTTTTCTCATCCAAAAAAAAAAACACTCCAGATCCATGTTACTTTCAGTAAAATTATCGTAAGTACCCTTGCGTACTCCTTGTTTATCTTTGTGTTTACTTAACAATGGATTTTAAAAATGACATGAAACAAACGTTCAATGCAGATATTGTTAACAATTCCTGATCTGTTGCATTAACCCAGTTAGAAGTTGCACTCGATAAAAATATAATAGATAGAACTTAAATATTAGAAATTTTGTAACTTTGGTCATAGAAATCTGAATATGGATATGATGGCAGGAGCTAACATTTTGTTGAAGGGGGAAAGGGGGGTAATCATGGTCAACTAGTAATTTCAGTAACTGCTTTACCACACTTCTTTTCTCATTACATGGATAAATGAAGAGAAAAATCCATTAATTCTTTTCATAAGGGAGTTTTGTTAAGAAGATGGAATTAAAGACTCCCAATTAATAAAAGATATGGTAAAAAAAAAAAACTGAGAAACTATATGAACATAAATAACCATGCATAAATCATCCATTAGGATTCCTAATAAAAAGTAACTTTTGACATAAAATTTTCATAAGAACATTTTGTTTTCAGGCCGGTGGACCCATTCTTGTACAAGTTTGGTTCAGATTCATCGTCAAACCATTTTGTCCCATTTATATCCTATTCACATATTTATTAATAAAATAATGCATGTGGGAAAAAGGACATTATATATTTATTAATCTTGAGGTTGTAGGTTCAGGTTATGTTGTTAGAAAAATGATTATATTTTAGAATATTAAATTCACTTAAAATAATTAGTATTACTTGAATAAGAAAATGATTGGAAGATAACTTGTATCTAAGTCGACCAGTCTTAGACACATCAGGGCAGGGTTAATCTCACACACTTTAAACCCACACAAGTTGGCTAGCTGGCTATAGATGGGCCAGTGCAAGTGTGAGTCATAATAGGCTAGGGCTTAACAGGGAATATTCTAAACAATATAATATACGGAAAGGTTGTTCGTTTTAGTTTATAATTAGACTAGCTAAAGAGGCTCGTGCCCAACCCGGCCTAAAAAATAATAATAAATACATTTTAATGATTAATAAAAAAAAAGGAAACCTCTTGAGTTGGCCAACATTCTTTAAAAAACATGGATATCAAATTAATTTAATTAATTTACTTCGAATCATGAGATCAATTAGATAGATAAGATATCAATTAGATCTTGTTCAATATATCTATTTTCTCTGTTTTCGAATTTAAAAAGCGGAAGAGAAGTGAAAATAAGTGAGAATTAATAGCCTTGCTTTTGGCTTTATTACATCCGTACAACTTCCACTTTTGAGTAATTTCTAATATTTAACATTTTAAGAATGAGTCCAGTTGTATATTTTTAAATGGGGGCTTTGGTCAGAAGTCCCTCAACTCATCACTTTCTTGCAAACGGTCTATAATCTAAATGCATGCAGCCAAAGGTTCCTCTCACACTTTCTCATACCTGAAATGTCTAGTTTACCATTTTTTTAAATCATATCCCATGATTGGTGGGATATCATATTAATAATGGCCAACAACCATTTAATTGGCCACGATTAATGGAATCCCATTAATGAGATTTTTTCAAATATATTCTAAAAACACACAAGTAAATTTCAAAATAACGCAAATAAATTTAAAAAGATGCAAATAAGTTTTAAAAGATCCAAATAAATTTTTAAAAATGTAAATAAATTTCAAAAGACTCAAATAAATCTCAAAACATCCAAAGAAAATTCAAAAAATGCAAGTATATTTCAAAAGACGCAAATAAAATTCAAAAATGCAAACACATTTGCCAAAACTAAGGTAAATCAATTTTCCAAATTTCTAAAAAAATGGACAAAAACTCAAGTATTTTTTCCAAAACTCAGTTAAATTTAGAGAGTGGCTATCTACACACTACAAAAATCCCTCTACATTGCAATTTTAAAAAAAAATTAAAAATAAAAAAATCCCTAAACTACCCCTCCCTCTCCCACCCTCTCCCTGCTCCGGCCACCCTCGACGCCGACACCGATCCCTCTCTCTCTCCTTCTCCCTTTCCTTATCTCTCTCCCCCCGCCACCGGTAGCCCCTGCTCGCCCTCTCCTTCTCCGTTTCCCCATCTCCCCCTTTCCGGCAACACCATCCCTCTCCTTATCTCTCCATTTCTCTCCCTCGCTATTCCTCTCTTCCCCTCTCCCCTCACTCGTCGCCGGCCCCCACCTGAAATCCATCCTCCCTATGCTCCTCCCTCCCCCGCTCGCCGCTGCCCGTTGCTACCAGCCCCCGCCTGCCCTCTCACTCTTCCTCCCTTTCTCCCTCCCTCTCCCCGCCCTTCCCCATTCCCCTGCCCTCATTACTCTCCCCTTCCCCAGCCCAGTCTTCCTCGCTCCCTCCTTCTCTTCCCTCCTATCTCTCTCCCTCTCCCTCCCTTTTTCTCTCACTCCGCTTCAGCAGCACCGAAGGGACGGTGGGGGTAGGGCTAAGGTCAGGCTAGGGGTGGGTTGGGGATGGGGATGAGGGCGGGTGGGTACAGAAAAACCTGGGAGCAAGGATAGGGAGAGAAAGGGAAGGAGAGGGAGAGGGAGATAGGTCGGCGCAAGGCGACGGCGGGTGGGGTTGCTAGAGCAGGGAGAGAGGGAGAGAGAGGGAAGGAGGGGGAGAGGGGCAATTTTGGGTTTTTATTTTATTTTATTTTTCTTTTAAATTACAGTGTGTGGAGGGATTTTTGCAATGTGGAGGGATTTTTGCAATGTGTAGGTAGCAGCACTCTTAAATTTATTTCAAAAAAGGCAAATAAATTTGAAAAAACATAAATAAATTTCAAAAGACGCAAATAAAGTTAAAAAATGCAAATAGATTTCAAAAAACGTAAATAAATTTGCTAAAAAACTTAGATAAATTTTTTAAAAACTCAGATAAATTTGCCAAAATCACAGAGAAATATGACAAAAGACAGATGAATTTGACGAAAACTCAGATAAATTTTACAAAAACTTCAATAAATTTGACAAAATTGTTGACACCAAAAATGTCACTTTGCCTCATCAACATCAACAGCTATATGAAGCCGCATCCTACTACAAATAGGCAAAGCTGCTTCAAGCATCAGATCTTGGCAAAACCAAACAAAAACGACAAGATCTTTCAAAGCAGCCAAAAGAAGGGTATACATGAAGTTTCGGGCCATTTCGACACCATTTGGCCTAACTTCAACCCTCCAACAGCTGAGCGAGAGCTCCCGGCGGCGACAGTGTCAAATACATCAAATCTTTGATCAAAGTCTATGGATGGTCTCAAAATACCTCCAAAAGGCTCCACGTCGAATTTCAAGTCAAACCGACACCGTTTGACCCTCCATCAATTCTCGAACGGCGAAATCAAGCCTCCCAGCGGCGAGAATCTCTGATGCCGCCACTCATCAAACAAAACACATGAGTAGCTTCTGCATGCTTCCAAAGGGAAGCACGTCAAATTTCAGGTCATTCCGACAACGTTTGACCCGGTTTTGATGCTCAGAAGCAAAATCAAGCCTACGGGCGGCGAAGCTCCCCGGGACCATGGCACCCAAATCGGAGCTAATGAATCATCTCAAAATGACTCCAATAGGCTCCCCGTCAAATTTTAGGTCAATCGGACATCGGATGACCGTACATCAAAGCTCGACATCTTCCGCACGGTGAAATCAAGTCAAGCATCGACGGGACCCCAAATGGCTTCAAAACTCAAATAAAAGCCCATGGTTGGTCCTATCTAATGCCCAAGAAGCTTCACCTCAAATTTCAGGTCACTCCGACATCGTTTGACCCAGTTTCAACTCTTGGCGGAAAATCGGCTACAGAGTTTTCGGCTTTTCCAAAAAATAGGAAACTTTGTGCTCTGATTTGCATAGCCTTTCGACAGGTTTTCGTCAGAGGAATTAAGCCAATAGATGAGGGGAAATGTCAAAGAAAAATACAGGAGAAAACAGAAGCGAAAAAGCCCGAGAAACAACCAAGAAATGGCGACCGGAAGGCGACCAAAAAGTGGACCAAAGTCCAAGGTCGCCAGCCCCATGATCGCCGGCGACCATGGGTGCATGGTCGCCGGCGACCCTGGAAATCCGGGTCACCTGATTTCCGCCAAAAGTGTCATTTTTTCTTTCTTTTTCCCGTTTTGCGATGTTTGGCCCCTGTGATTTTCTTAAAATCTAATTTTTGAGGCATGATATTCGTCGATCTTCCTCAACATCACGGATCCGCCATCGAAATCATTTGATCATCATCGGACACTCCGAAACTGCCAACTGGCCAACCAAGAAAGCACACTTTCTGCCCGACCGATCAAGAAATCGACTGGACAGATGCTGCCGGCCCACTAGTGGCAACCAATGTCTGAATTTTCATCGTCATCCGACATCAAACAACGTACGAATCCATCGATGATCATCGCAAGAAGAATTTTAAAAGACGCGGCACGGCCCGCGACTCTTCAAGCGACTCGGCAGCCAATTAATGAAGTTAAATGACCCTTTTTATGGCAATTTATTAGGGTTATTAACTCATTATTTTGAACAGCCCAATCAAAAGCCAAGAAATGGGAGTTGCAAGTCCAATTAATCATGACAATTAACCATGTAACTCCTATCATTATGGAGATTAATCATGGTAATTAATCATGAAACTCCCATCATCATGAAAATTAAATGCCCATTATTCTCCATCGGCCAATCAAAATCCAAGAAAAAGAAGTTACAATATAAAGAATTAAATCTTGTAACTCCTCTCATCATGGAGCATTAATACCATTAATGCCCATAAAACCCTCCTAATGGCCACCAAAAGCTTATAAATAGGCGGCCATTCCAAGGAGAAAAGGTCCAGGAAAATTGTCTGAAAGGGTCCAGAAAAATTGTCTGAAAGGGTCCAAAAAATTTGTCTGAAGTGGTCCTGAAAAATCCCGGAAAAATTGCTAAAAACTCTCAGAGAAATCTCTGCGCAAAGAAGCTCAGCTACTCTCAATAAACTCTGCTGCAAGAAAATGCCACAAGGTGATCAAAAGTACCTTGGGGGCCACCCCCCTAAGGTCCCCCCTCCTTCTATCCAACATGGCTAGATGTGGCTCTTCAGCCCGTCTACTCGTTTTTCTATTGGATATAGGACCTTCTCTTGGTCTTTATCTTCTAAAAATCTGAGGTCCAAGCCTAGCCAAGTGAATCAAAGCATCAAGTGTTCTCATTTGAAGGACGATGGCGGAGTCCATACATGACTCGCGACTGTCGATCTGAATGAGTCCCCACAATCGCTTGAGAAGTCAGATCCCTTTTTCTTTCTTCTGTATTGTATTTTATATTTTTAAAAGAGACAAAAATCACAATTCTTGTCTTTCATCATTGATGAGATTTGTAAATCGCCTTCCATGGCCAAATCGCCTTCTACTGCACAAAGCTGCCTTTAACGGCAAACTAAACAAAATCGCCTCTCACGGCATTTTAAAATCTTGTCTCTTTCTTTAAATATGTATGCAATAGAAAGTTAGAAAAAAAGTTTGATTTCCTTTCTACTTGTGAAGGTGAATCTCCGGATCACCACTTCAGATTCCAAGTAGAATAGAAAATCTGGCATACCCGTACAAAAAGAAAAAAAATGTTGATGCTCACCTCTTTTTTTCTTCACCCTGTTGCACCCCGGTGGACCCGGGACGGAGGAAGGCGAGAGAGAATAAGACGGGTCCATCAAAAAACGCAGATAAATTTATTTGGACTCAGTTAGCCTGACCCGACCTAGACCTAGAACAAAAGACCTAGAGAACTGGATTGTCTTCTTCACATTCTGGTTCTAATTCCAAAACCAGAACCAATGCTTTTCCTCCTTCGGCCACAGCAAGGCGCGGCAGAAGCAGATGGGGCTTCTCTGGAATCTTCAGGCTGCGACTGCAGGAGTCTTCTTCCTTGGCTACGTGCAATCCAGCAGACTCATGAATCCTCTCATCTCTAGTCTTCTTCTTCGATCGAAACAAAACCCAGTTATGGCATGCGTCTAGGCTCTTCTTCCTTTTCGACCGTGCAGGTTGCGGCGGTTCAAACTTTTGGTCACAACAAAAACCTTCTTCTCCTGCAAAGAATCTATCGATCAGATTTGCTCCTGGAAACCGATCCGGAACCAGGGAACGATCTCTTCTCTTCTCTGCGATTTGTGTGGCCCACCTAGATCAGAACCAATCTCTTCTCCACTTCCGCACGCGAATACCAGTTTTTTTAGGAAGTAGGGAGGAGCGAAGATCGAGATGATTTAGGAAGGAGGGAGGATGGAAGATTTTAAATTTTAAAATATTTCAAAATTTTATGCCTAAAACAGTTGAAAGGGCAAATCAGTCATGAAATATGTGATCGTGCGGACGTAAGGACCTCTAACTGCAAATTGTCTAGCTGAGTGGACCAGAGCCCTTAAACAGAATTTGCGTAGACCAGAGGCTGGATACATTCCACTTTAGGGACCTTTCGCTAATTATGTCTTTTTAGGGAATTGCCTTCTTTTCAATAAGATCTCAAGCTATACTTTTATTTCCAACTAAAATATATATTTTAACTTGATTTTATTATTATTTTTTTCAACTGGATTATCATACAACTAAAATATTTACCAATCTAATCGATCTCTTCAAGATCGATCAGATTGCTCTCCTCACGATTCGATCTGAGATGACCAGATTCACAAACCACCTTGGCACACTAATCTGTGTGCTCTGATTCAAATCGATCTCCTCCTCCTTCTTCCTCATACCAAACCACGTGACTTGAGAAGAAATTTGAGACACACCTTCAATCCCTAGATTGCACAACCTCGTTCTGATATCGCTTGTTGGAGAAAATGGCGCAACCGAAAAAACAGTCTCAGTCACAATGCACAAACGGTCTCAATCACGATGCACAAACACACAATCAAAACCACAAAGCCATCACACATGAACATAGCAAGATCTACATGGCTCGGCAAGAATGGCCTGCATTCATAGGAAAGAAACTCGACTTTCTCCTTATTCAATCCCACGTGATTCAACAATTGGGAACACCCAAGGGAGAGAGAGCTCTCACCTCTCTAGACGATTGAGATACATCATATATATAATCCCTGCTTTCTGGCCCCCAAGAAAGTCCAGTATAATTACTAAAATACTCTTGAATCCTGAAATTCAGTCATTGCTAATTCAAACAAACCGACCCAGATAAACCAGAATATAAGACAATAACCCAATATATATAAAGTCTCATATCAAGGTTTTGAAGAATATATGTGTATATATATATATTTATATATATTTATGAAAATATGGGATTTGATCCAGTGAGAACTGTTCTCATGGTGCCACTGAGAGAACTTTTTTGTGGGGCCCATTGGGGTCCTATTTTGGGATGGGACCGGTGGGGATTAAAAGATCTATATGGGACCACCCCAAATATCAAGTTGGCTCCAATCCCATCCTCCTAACCCCTCGTACATTTGTTTCAAGAAAAAGTTATTTCTTTTTTATTTCATTTTTAGCAAGTCTATATTTCTATCTCTTGTATGCAAACTTCAGATAAAATTGGCATTATATATTGGGACAAATTTTCATTGCAAACCACCTGCATATGGGAAAAATAGTGTCTTTAAGAAAGCATTATTTTATTCCTGTCCATTTATTTTTTAATTTTTTATGCTCTCCACTTTACCCTTATTATATTATTTATCTAATTGTATATTTATTTTTAAATTACATATTTTTCTCAGGAAACTTCCCAACAATTTGTTCACCGTCCGTTCACAGTAGTAAACTTCAATACTAGAAAACGATTTTCACCTCTTATTAGGTTTTGTCCAATATTTTATGATTTGCAACTTGTACACGATCTACATGTAGAAAGCTCAAAATCTTATTAACGCAAGACAAGAATAGGGTGAACAACCATCCGCACAAAAGGAAAAGATAAAAAGAAAAACATGAGTGTTTCTGGTTAATTAGGTGCGGTGACTTCCGTGAATCTACAAAAAGTCTTCAGTTTCAAATGTTTGATAATTGGTAGCTTAAGTAATAAGTTTACCAGAGCCAATATCTCATCTCACCTTTTTCTTGAAACCACCCCCCAAACTTTTCCCTCTCAACTTCTTAAGATTTAACTCTTTTAAAAGTTTACCTTAGGAGAGGAAGTACCGTTTAGGATTCTAGTATTATTAAGAGAACTCTTTCTTTAAAAAAAAATAAGGGAAGTTCCTTAGCTAATTGTAATTGCAATTTGTGATTATCCCCCTTTAGAGAAGTTGCATAATGATGTGTCTACTGATGCTGTAGAACATGCATCTTATCTTAACTCCCATGATTCCTCCTAATGTTGCCAACCACTAAGTTCTGTGGCCACTATGATGATAGGCTGAATATAGGAAATGCAGTATCAGTTATGACCACCAGGCCATTGAAAAGAGGAGGATTTCTTAAATTAAGTATAAATGACTTTTCTTATCATCATTACTATTACTGCCCATGATCAAAGAAAATAGAACTTAGCATTGAATACGGAGAAGTGTACAGGTTAATATTATTGCTTTTGATGATATAACTAGCATTGTTGAAAAAAAAGTTAATCCTCTACACTTTTTTTTCTTTTCATATGATGCGATCAGTGAGTGCAACCTAGATGTCATGATGCCCTCTATCCAGTTGTTTTGCGATTGAATGACATCATTATGTTGTCAATTTTATAACTACATACATTTCATCATCAAAACTCTCACTTGAACCAAATGAAATCTAGGGCTTAAGAAAGTTTTGGTGTGTGGCATTATGTATATCCATTGGTATGATCTACAGCTGAAGTCAAAACTGCTCGAATCACTTTTCTACCTTGTCCATCTCTATCCAAATTCTGCACTAATCAAAGTTAGGCTCGTCATGGGAGTTGTGACATCTAAAACACGTGATTTGACTGCTTTTATTTGTATTCTAATCGCAAATTTTTAGTCTCAATAGATCTAATGGTGTGCACAGCATTGATTTGACAAGATTGAAATTTGGTTAAAATCTAAAAAAAGGTGAGGCTATGTTTGAATTGGTTGCTAGGTGGGCCCTTTCATTAGTTCTCACAGAAGTACGGTGAAAACTAGTTCTCACTTGAATACTTCCTTATACATATAAGGCTTTGTTCTAGTGAGAACGATTCTCACGGAGTCACCTTGAGGACTTTCTATGGGGCCCATTTATGGATCCCATCTAGGGATGTGACCAGATGGGATGAAAAGAAGTATGTGGGGCCGCCCTATATATTAAGTTTGAGCCCGTTCTAATGCCCCTAACCCCTTCATCCGTGGCTCACGAGTTTAATTGCGTCATATTAAAAAAGATTCAACCATCCATCCAATGGTTTAGTCCGGATGGGTGTCAAACCTTGAGATCAGTGACTATCATGGGAGTCCTTGTTTGTGCACGGCTTGGATTTGTTGCAAAGTGGGCCCTACTAATAGTTCTCATGAAAGCACGGTGGTGATTCTCCCCCATTTTTCATGCCTCTTTTCTTATTCATGGGGCCCACTTTAAGTGAATATAGTCTTTTCGAACCGACTACCCCCCATGAATAGTTACAAGTCCACACTTGACACTCATCCAATTCTTCCTCACCATTGGATTGAAATCATATGGAAATAATGCTTGTAAAATCATTAAATTTTATGACTATAGATCAAAGGGTTAAGATGATCTCATAAAGTCCAAATTTTGCATATAGATAGGTCTCACATTGATCTCACCATCCAACGAACTTCCATGATCATCATGCATCCCGGTGAGGGGGGCCCGAGGGGCTTTTCTCCTAAAAAAACGTGTGTGTGGTGGGTGTGTGTGGGTGTGTGAAAATATTCAAGTGCACCCATCCCTTACCATAGGGTGAGGGACACATAGTAGAGCTGACTTTACGATCCATCCAAACCATCCTCACACATGGGGCCCTTTGAATTACATTGGTTCCATCAAGTTTTCATCAATTTGAATGGATTGGACCATTAGATCAAGGATCAAAGTCTTCCTTTAATGTGAAGTCGTTAAACTAGTGGGCGATGGATAAAAGTGTTAGAGGCATGTGATTGATTCCAAACTTGATATATGGACCCATCCAAAATGTCGCTTTCCATGCCCCAAGTCCTGTCATTTGTAGGGCCTCAGGTGGGCCCATCAAGTTGTCCCTCACTCTTGCACTTAATGATTTGTGTGCACCTCAAATTGGGGCCCACATGGGGGCCCACCTAGGACTGGGTCAAACAGGAATCAAAAGACCTCCCCTAGCCCTTCGTCTCTGCAAAAAATCAACCCCATCCCTCACCTCTATCATCTCCATTCGGGCCCACACAAGTTTCACGATGTACAGTCCATTGCGATCGGTGTGCAGTCGATCCACTGTGTAGTACATTGGATGCGTGCAAAGATGGGCCCCATGTGAAATTCAGTGGGGTGTGTGGTCCAATCGGATGGACCATTAGGTGTGCCCCACCCCCTAGTGCGCATCTTGCGCACCGGTCACACTAGATAGTCGGCGTGTGGGGAGGTCTACATGATGCCTAGGCGTTTTTAAAGTAAAGACGCCCCTATTTGCAAAGAATATGAGAAGAGTCCACCTAATCATATCACTTAAATGCTCATTAATAACTTCTATTATCTCTTTCTTGAAACTAGCAACTTTCTCTCTTGAAAAAGAAACTAATCCTTTTCTGAGGAGGCCATTTATTTTGATCGGTATAGATTTTTCATAAGTTGGCCCCATCAATGAACTCTAGCGAATAGTCTATATGAAAGTAAGCCTTAGAAAAAGACCATTTAACTCCCAAGTTTAATCACAAATAAGAGATTTCCAAGAAAAAAGGGAAGTGAATCTTGAATGATTTATTTAAAGAAAGAGAAAAATCATCAATTGATTTTGGTCAAATATGAGTTGGGACCACCGTAAGATTGAACAGTATTGATGGCCCCCATATCTAACTAAATGCTGCATGAAAAGTGGGAGGGGCACGATTTCTCTTCTTCCATCTTATCTACCATCCACTTTTAAAGAACCCCTAGAATATTGGTGAACATAAATAAAGGTCGAATGACTCTTTTTCTCTTGCATTTATTACAAGCGAGATGGATGCTTTTAATTGGATATTAGATAGGGGCAGAAATGCCCCATTTTGAGAGGGGCATTATGTAAAATTCCTATATGTATATATAAAGAAATCTCTCTCTACATATGGGTTGATGGTAGCCAATACAGCCCACTAAAAACTGAAGTTTTCGGTCCGGACAATGTTCTGGAGCCTGAATCCTAGGCCACACCTATTACACAGGAATCATGTAATACATTCTTCCAACTCCATTGTAGAGCTCAAATCGAGACAATCCAGACTGTTCAAAATAATTCTCATCCACTCCACGAATACATCCTTAAGTTTCAGTTCAAAAGGAATGGGACCCACCATCCAACTCAGCACTACAACAGAAACGGAATTGGAGTTGATGTGGCATCATTGCTTACATGGTGTTAGTCACGTTTCCATCATGATTGTGTCAGATGGTGGGATCCACTATTTTTTAACCGAGACTTGAGGATAAATCAGTGGAAGGGTGGGAATCATCTTGAACAATTACAGTTATTACTAGATGGGTGCCGCGACGGAGTTTTACGAACGTGTTCCACAGATCTTACGGGATAGCTGCGATACATTTGTCCATTGGCATTACATGCGGAGAAGGGATTTAAATCTCTAGTATTTTAAGTACAATGAGTAACCTAATCAACGGAATAAATTAATATTTTGTTGAGCATATTTGTCGGCATACTATGTGACATATTTCCTTCCATCTACATATTGGTCTTGGGATGACTTCACTTGCTTGGATTTTAGTATTTCATCTAATTATACTAGTGCTTTGATTGGATTGAGAACATCAAGGAAATGAAGGCATTTCGATGAGGACAAAACTGATAGGAGACTCTTTTCTTGGGAATTTTAATGAAGGCATTTCATTTCATGTAGGGGGCAGGAGAGGCTTTTAGGTCAGAAAACCCTATAGACAGAGAGTGCAATATGCTTCTTCCACCCTTTTACCAGTTCTAGGGAATTCAATGAAAGTGAGGTGAGGAAAGACGGCCATGTTTTCGTCAATCATCATGTACTGCTTTGAATAAAAAATATAAAGGTTTCAAAAAAATTGATTAATAACTAAAGAGAATAAAAGATGAGGATCTCCCAATGATAACACCAAATAGATAGGATAAACTATCATGATGTATGATGGACGGTTGGTGCAATCCTTTGGGCTGGGCCATGATTTCTAGCCTGTGTTAGTCGACACTGGCTCAGTCCTGTCCATTTAAGTAACTGTCCAAAAAGAACAGTGTCTTGTCCTAGTGGTACGAGGAAACTGTTCTCATCTGTTTGCCCGTGTTTGAACATATGTCATTCGCGACTGTACTATCTTGCCAGAGGTCAACTCCCCCTCCCCAAAGGATTCATGCACCTCATTCGAGGTGTACTTCCCTCACCCCCAGAGCTCCCCCACCAAAGGGCTAGGGTGCCAGCCCACTAAAGCTGAGATACCCAAAAAATAAAAGAGTATCTGTCCAAAACATGGTCCCTTAAAAAGGATAACACCAGATGAGAACAAAAGGGGCACAACTCAGCTGGGCCTGGACTGGGCTAAGGCCATTTGCAACTCTAATATATACAAGTGATGGGTTTTCTAGAATAGATTTCCTTTTTCTTTTAACTCCAGAGAACATGCACAAACACAGAGACTTGAACTCTAAGATGGATTTTTCTTTTTCTTTTTTTGAAATCCTCAAAAAGAATTGTCGTTTTCGAGTAACACAACGTTGCTTTGGGATTCATAGTTCAGACCTTCTTGTATTATACATATATATCCGCATGAATTTCATGAATATGTCTCATACACTATATCTTTCAAAAGATATATATTAATAATTAAATTTTTATTAATACCATTTTATTATACATATCTTTCAAAATTAATGTTAATACTTAAAATAAAATAAAATAACCTGTGAGCACCCGGCTCTAACGGGATGGTTTGCAGTAGAATAAATCTCTTTCTATACTTCAATAGATTAGTCTGGATGAGGTATTAAGCCGATCAAATGATCCTATTCATTAAATTTAAGTCCTTGCTCAGTTCAATTATTTTCAATAATGAATAATGTCTAAAACAGTCTAAAACTAGTTCCAATTCAAGATAAGTCACTTTGAATGAACAGATTGGATTGATCAAAGCCGCTCCCAAATATGAAAGTTAAAAAAAAAAAGGGAAACCAGTAGGAAACTCTCTATAAGTGAATATGTGAGGCACGATACAAAGGCCTGGCCTTTTTTTGTAGAAAAAATGTCACCAATAATAAGATAGTTGTTCCTGTCTAAATTGGTGACGAAAATCCTAACACCAAAAGGAACACCATTTTTTCTCCCTAAAGTTGTTGACAATAAAGTTTTTTCCTACTTTCTTCTTCCTTGTTTAAAAGAGTATACCTTACCACTTTCCATCTCATTAATACTTTTGACATTAAGTTCATTCACAGGTGGGTTGTAAATTGTAGTGATGGGCCAAAGTCCAACCAAAATCAAACTTGTGTAATTCATATAAATACTATTTTTGAATGGTTTAAATTTGCTAATATTAAAAGTCATGAATGAGGCCATCTTACAAATTCAAGTGGCTACCTGCAAATTCGAAAGGTGTAAATCTTATAAATGGCCCACTAATAGCTTTACAACATTGCTTTATGACGAGGGATTTTACCTGGCTTCCCTCTAGGTATGGAGGGATTAATCCAGCCAAGAGTTGGGAACTCTCCGATAGCAAAAAAAAAAAAAAAAAAATGGCATTGGTTCATGATGACATTAAAAATCCATCAATGGGGCCTCCTTATAGAATTTAAACTGCTAAAAAATCATTGGTGGGTTGAATTCTATTTAAACAAAAACATCAATGCGCCCTCTTATAGATTCAAACTGCTAAAAAATCATTGGTGGGTCTAATCCTATTGAGGTACAACTTGGCTTAATGAGAAGTCACAACGAAGACGGTATATTTTAAATGATTTGGGTTTAAGAGCTCCAAAATACACACTGAAAGTTGATCTCTTGAGGCTGAAATACTTTTTTACCAAAATACCCATGTAGGAAATCTCCTAAAAAGAGATCTATCAAACTCTCTACATCCCCAACTTCTTTCTACACACACCCACCCCCACCACCGCCCACTCTAGCAGCACCGCCGGAGGGGGAGAAGGAGAAGGAGAAGGAGAAGGAAAGGGAGAGGGAGAGGGAGAGCGGGTGCAGGCAGGGAAAGGAAGAGAGGAAGAGAGAGTGACTGTAGAGAGAAGTTGAAAGAGTAGTGGTTAGAGTATTTTGGAAAGTACAGTGTGTAAAAAGTAACCATGGTGAATGTAGAGAGTAGCAATGTGCATAGATCATTTTTTCGGTATGTAATAAGCAACTCTCATTGGGTTTTTATAAGTTGGCTCTCACAGTAGTCTCATAGAGGATTAGCTTGTGGTTTTTTATGCACAGATTATACTGTATAGTATTCGATACTTACTTTTTATGTGTAAAATCCATGTAACGTCTCTGTGCATCATAGCTTGTGGCAGTTGAAAGTGTCAATTGTCGTGTGATTAGGAAGCCTACAATGGAAATCCTGCTTATTTAAAGGATAATCCCAACCCACGTCACACGTACCGTGTCAAGTGGGCCACTCATGCAAAAATGGAAAATTTAAGAGCATAGGGATTTTGGGAGTCGCGAGGTAAACCAAAGTAGAGTTGTTGAGGTGTTGAGCGTGAGAGAGTTTTTAGGAGAGGAAGATCTTAGGAATTGCCCCGTGATTGGTGGCAGTGAGAGGGATTGTAGAGGCCGAGGCCATATCAGGAAATTGCCACGTGGCAGTCACAATCAAAGTTGATCTGTCATATTATATATATATATATATATATTTTGCTCCTGTCTGAATATTTTGAATCAATGGTTAACTTGCTTTCTTAATATTAAATCGTTTAACTTATGGGCAACAAATCAAGGGGTTACGGGCATTGGATTTATCCAAAATTTAAATCTAAGGGTCTACCCACATGGATCTTTCCATCCCACTGATCTCATCATAAGTGGGACCCCAGGTGGGGCTCATCCACCTACCCCTCACAGTACCATGAGAGGTGTTCTCGTGGCAGCAAAGCCATACAAGTAAAAACATAAAAGGCTTTCCTAGGGATGCCTCTCACGAGACATTTTTTGGATCCACCATTTTTAGGGTCATGGGACCCCCTTAAGATCAATCCAACCCCCATCTTACTCACTACCTTCCATGAATTGGCACCAACCAAAATTCAACACAATTTCAACTGTTATCCGCCGTTGGATTGAAATCCAAAAACATGCTTCATCTAAAACCGTTAAGCACATGGTTGAGTCGTATTGGCATGATGGTACCACATGCATGTTCAAAGATCGATCCTTGGGTCTTCAAGTTTAGATCATTCCTTCCCAGTAGTCCCAGCTTAGCCTATTTCTTTTAAGGCCATGGATCAAGGGGATGATCTGTTGTGGTCCCCAGCTAACTATAATTGGCATGGCCCCAGCTGGGGATCCAAGAAGTTCTCTCTCACGATTGTCTCATGAGAGACATCCTTGGGAGCGACTTTTTCTGTCATTCAGATAAGCGTATGGGGGGTTTTATTTTATATCATCACAATCAAGTCATAGATGTCTTAAATACATCCGTCCAGCCATCAATCTGTACAGAAACTAAATATGACTCGTACAAAAACACCACTGCTTTTAAACAACAAAAGCTAAAAAGAGAGGAAAAAGAAACTCGCCAAGGTGTATAAGGCAAGACTTACTGACTCGCCAATGGATTGGTCAGCAATTCGAGCGAGCGGATCAGAAAATCCACAGCAACTGGTACATCATCAAATGCAAGTGCCCCAACAGCAAACCTCGCCGCCTTGTGAGCTTCAGCAATCTTATCCGGTGGCGGCTGATAATTGCTGTCGTATTTGAAACCGGTGGTGGGAGAGGGTGTGGGTTCTGAGCAAGCTCCATTCACGCCTGAATTGTACTGTGGAAGTGGTGAGTAGTTTGATCCTGAAACACCTGATTGTTGTGGCTGCTGTGACAGGGTTGATGGATAGTTTGAAGCTGGTAGGGTAGACTGGTGTGTGTAAGCAGGATCATATCCTTGATAGTAGGAAGGATGGTGTCCAGGAGCTGTGGGCACACTGCTTTCACTAAAGCTAGGATAAGACTGGAAATTGGAATAAGATAAAGAGGAAGAAGTTTCAGGAGGGGGATAATTTTGCGGAAAGGATTGTTGCTGTTCATGTGAGTATGGCTGCTGTTGATCATGTGAGTATGGCTGGTGGTGGTAAGGCTGAGGGTAAGCAGAATCTTCAACTCTGCTCGTAGGTGGAGGCAAAGGTTGTGGGAAATCATTTGAAGGGTGGTCACCAGCGGAAAAGGATGATGCAGAAGTAAGGCCTCTCGCAGATGGCTGCTGATTGAGCCTACCCACCAGTCTAGATGATGCATCAATTCCTGGCTGGCTAGGCTGAAAGCTCTCATTCTGTCCCAGATCCTGCAAGGATTAAACAAAACAAAGGTGCCAAAAATAAAAAGATGGGGGAAACCACTCCTGTAGCATCAGACAATCAGTAAGGGATTTAGTTACTAGATTGAGAACCAAATTTAGGCAAAGCAAAATATATAATTTGCAACATCTGTAACAGAAATGCAGGAAACAAATGCTGGAAACAAGCAGGTAAATAGGTAGTCGTGGCTGAAATGAACTTCCTGGTAACTACTGTTCAAAACCTTGCTCTGTAGTGACCATCATACAGAGAATGGACATTCAATGTTCTAACGTGTCCTAATGCAAGAGGGAACACTGACTATAATGCACCCAGTGCACTAAATCAATTCAAGTAAACAAAAGGTACAGCCCACATCAATCATATAAAATCATCTCCATCGAAGTCCTGTTCCATCTATGCAGGTTGGCAATATAAATTCTCCTTTTCCAATCTACCCTATTTTAAAACCTTATTCTGTCACCACTCGAAAATCTAGTTTCACTTTTCTAACTACTTCATTCCAAGTCCTTAGTGGTCTCTCCCCTAGAAGTATAACTTAAAGTGAAGTGAGGTGAAGAGTCAAATTAAGAGGAAAAAAAGAGGGAGGGGAGGGGGGGTGCGTGGTGGATGGGTGTCAAATGAAAAATGATGGCTTTTTGTCATTTAATGAATTGGGAATGTAGCTTTTTGACTTCTGATGGTTTTTTTGTAATTTAGTGCATGGGAAATCAACTTTTTGACCCTGTTTTGTAAAAACTAGAGATGTTTTTTGAAATATGGTACTTTTTAATTTGACCCCACAAAAACAGCTCAATGACTTGGTATGCATGCAAGGTTCTGTGATTAAAACTCTCTGGAAAAGCAGGTCCTTTATTTTATTTTATTGTTGACAAAATTAGACATAAGTCTTGATGCCAGTCTTTTGGAGAAGTTGCACGGTAATAGAAAGGTAACACTCTATGGTGTACGCAAAACCCATTATTTCACGAGAGAACAAAACATATTGAGATCAATTGTCACTTACCAGGAAAAAAAAAGGTGTCTGCTAATCTGATTTGCCCAATTTATATGACAACTGAGAACCACGTAGCAGATCTTACCAAGGCCTTTGAAAAAAGCATATTTTACACAGGGCCTTTGAAAATAGCAAACTTCAAGAAGCAGCAAATGAAAAACAAAAAGAGTCTGAACAATAGCAAACTTCTGGAATTCCTAGGTAAGCTAGGTCTGAACAATATCAATGCTCAAAATTGAAGACTGTAGTATAGTTAAGTTATTATGAACTTGGATTTTTATTTATTCATAGTATATAGCAAGGGGTTCCGTTAAGTATGGAAGAGTCACTTAAGGTTTTTATCACTTCAAGTTATTTCACAAACAGTGTGTGTGTGTGTGCGTGTGCGTGTGTGGCTTGGATTTAATTCAATATATAGCAAATAATATCTATGTTAAAAATTGAAGATTGTAGGATTTAAGTTATTATATATTTGGATTTTATTTATTCACAGTATATAGAAAGTGGTTTTGGTAATTATGAAAGAGTATTGGATTTTATTAATCACAACATATAGCAAGTGGTTCTGGTAATTATAAAAGAGTCATTAAAGTTGTTTTTATCACTTCAGGTTATTTTAGAAACATAAATCAAGGAGTGTAGGATACTTAGCAGTCACTTGTTTGCAGTCATTTAAGCATCATCACATTTGTTTGAGCTCATTTATGCATGTGATGTGTAAATGAGGTGTGAAAATAGAGTGTGAATGAGGCCATTTTCACATAAAATTTTCACACCTAAATAGTTGCTAATGCAGTCTCATACAATAATTGCATTTGGTTATGCAATTGGTCATGGGATCAAATCCCATCAAGCACTCTTATTTTTCATATTCATGTGGGCCCCCCAAAACCTTTAAGTTTACTATTATATTAAATCTACAAAGATTTTGAGTCAATTTTACTATTATAAAAAAATTTTGAGTAATTTGTGAAAAAGTCCAAAAAAACCCCAAGCTAACCTAATTTTTTGCACTTCTGTGGGCCCCCAATTCATGACGGAACTGTTCAATATTCTCAAATTAGTGATAAGCATCAACACATTTAGCTCCATGGATCTTGAGAAATTTGTGAAAAACGTCTAGAAAATAAACCTATCTTAAATTGTTGGACGTACTCATTTACTCATGAAAATGGTGATTTTGACAAAAATGATATAATGCGTTTCACATATGAAACATTTGTGATGCCAAGACAGACCAATGGTCCCCCTTGGTATCAAAGTAGGAGATCGATCCATCCCGGATTCAATAATCGGCACTCGTTCACCCCAGCCATACCATCACCATCACCAATCGGCAGTCCCTGCCATCACTCGAAACCCATCACAGTAACCAAAACACCACCCCATCTTCAATCCCATCCTACCATAGTTATTAAATTCGTATAGTTTTCGGCCGAAATGGCCGAAATTTTTTCTTTCGGTCAAGTGACCGAAACAAAATTTCACATAAAACTTCTCGTTTTAAATTTTGGTCCATTTTGGCCGAAATCCTGGATTTCAGCCGAAAAAGCACATGTCAGCCCAAATGATAGTTTGCATGATTTTTTATTTTTTTTTCAGTTTTTATACATATTTTTCTTTGTATTTCTTATATTTCCCCAAAATGTAATTCCGAAAAGTTTCACCAAAATTCCAAAACAGTCGAAACTTTTCATTTTGGAGGCTAGACCGAAATGGGGTGCGAAACGATATTGACAACTATGCATCCTAAACCACCCTAAAGCATAGTAGTCAATTCCGTTTCGTTTCGGCTGGAATGGCCGGAAATTTTCATTCCAGTCCTCCTGCCGAAACGGAATGGGGCCAAAAAAAATTCGGATTCAGATCCATTCCTGTCATTTCGGCCCATTTCGACCATTTCAGTTGTCCTTTCCAATCCATTCTGGTCCATTTCGTTTTGCAGCACAGTTTTCACTTTTTTAAAAAAAATTTCTCAATCTTTCTATTAAGAAATATGGATAATTTATATTTGATTTTTAATTTTCTATTCTATATATATATATATATATATTTTATAATATTCCAAAAAGTTGCTCCGAAAAGTTTTGCCGAATTGGAAAAATACCCGAAATATTCCATCTTGGATGCCAAGACCGAAATGATGACAGAAACGAAATTGACAGCTATGCCTATATGTGTGTGTATATATATATATATATATATATTTATAATATTCCAAAAAGTTGCTCCGAAAAGTTTTGCCGAATTGGAAAAATACCCGAAATATTCCATCTTGGATGCCAAGACCGAAATGATGACAGAAACGAAATTGACAGCTATGCCTATATGTGTATATATATATATATATATTTTTATAATATTCCAAAAAGTTACTCCAAAAAGTTTTGCCGAATTGGAAAAATACCCGAAATATTCCATCTTGGATGCCAAGACCGAAATGATGACCGAAACAGAATTGACAGCTACGCCCTGAAGTCCATCAGAAACCCTAAATCTCAGATCCAATTTCCTCATCCCTCTGCCAAAACCATCCCAAACTACCTCAACCCTAGTAGCCACCTATTAACCTCCACCAAAACCCTAATCCTACACACCAAGACGAGTTTGCCAAACCCTAAACCAAAAACCTCAATCCTACTATCAATACCTAAAACCCAGATTCCCCAAATTTGAAAGCATAAATTCCAAACCCAAATTCCCTTCAATCAAAACCCTAAAGCCTAATTTCTCATAACCCTAATTTCCCAAACCCTAAAAATCCAAAAAACCTAAATCCAAATCCGAATCAAATCCAAGATCCAATCAAGCCGACACCCCTATCAAGCTCCACAATCCCAGCTACCATCCATTCAGCCACACAACCCATCCAACCCAAGATTGAGTCCACACGACCAAACTTCTTGTCTCCCTAAATCAAACCATCAAACAACCTCAGCCATCAAATCCCTCTCGGTTGAACCTCCCAGACCCATGAGAGAGAGAGAGAGAGAGAGAGAGAGAGAGAGAACATTGTTTAGGGGGATTGATATTATGCTTTAAGACAACGACAAAGGATGCTATGACTTAGGGAGGCTCATATTTTTCTTTAAAGTGTTTACTAATGGAAAAAAATTATATTCTAGCATTTTATAATATTATGGTTTTTTGGGATATTTTTCGGATTTTTTTGGATAAAATAAAAATTCGCACCGCGATGCTGCATCATAATGGTTTTTAGAGTCGATCGCAACCACGATTTTGAACCATGGACATAGGGGGATGGTAAGATCCAATCATGGTTAATCTCATGCCTCTAACCCCTTGATCTGTGGCCCACAAGTTTGAAAACTTTATATAACAAAATAAAAAAATTGACCCTCAATCCAACAATATAATCCATTCGTGGGTGCAAACCCCAAGGTTTAGCGACTATCGAGGGGGGGTCCCGTGTGTGAACGGTTCGGATGGAACTTCATGTGGGCCCTACTATGTTTCCCTCACCGTAAGAAGACATGTCCTCACAAGATTTGCCTATATATAGAGGGATTTTCCCCAGCGCAATAGTTGTTTTTTTTTTTTTTAGGGGGGGCGGGGGGGGTCGCCTCTATGTAGGGCCCACCTGGGGTTCCCACCCCCACCCCCACCCGCCATGGGGGTGGGGGTTGGATGAGAGTAATTTAAAGGATGGGTTGTTCACAAGTTCAGAAGCATACATATGGACTAGTTGTTGTAGTGGACGGGATTGAAAGATCTTTATCACCACCGGGAGGGCCTGACTCAGGCCTCCGCCCTTCCTTCAGTGCCTTCCTTATATCTGCAGCCTTCCAAACAGCATACTTTTGTTTCTGCTCAAGCTGTGAAAGAAGAGAATAAAAAACATGTATACTAGTGAACAAAGTTGCCGGTGGAGAATAAAACCAGAATCAAACATCAAATTAGAAAATAAAATTTAAATAATAAGAAAACCATCTATTTTCATATAAGATATATTCAAGCATGTATTTATTAGCCAACATGTTGTGGATAGTGATCTACTGTACATTGGCCCCATGATGGAGGCTTTCTTTTCCTTTTATTCTTCTTCATTGTTTCTCTTCTGCCCCGTCGCTCAGCTTGGTGTAGTGCACTAAGGTTATCACAGAACAGTGTCTGATCTACTGTACTTAGGTTATGTTTGGTCCACACATGTCATGATTGTATCGCAATACAACAGTCGTCACAGAACAGTGTCTCAAAATTCACATTGTAGATGTGACATAAGTTTTACACTGTCAACCTGATCCAACCCTTCCATCACGATTCAACAGTCAGCATTATCAATATAACTTTTTCTGATATTTGGATTATGACAACACTATACAAATCTATCAGAGCATCTTTATCATGATTCGCATACTTTCTGGTACAAGTGGAAAAAATCCTTTTAATGATTCTCTTATTAATTGGGTTTGAAATGATACTCCAATGACTCGTACAAATGATCTCTTTCAAGAAAACAAAAATTCAACCATTGAGTTGCTCTTTCATTTCTCAATAAATCATCATCATCAAAGCCTGATCCCAACTATGTTTAGGTTTTCATTTCTCAACAAATATGTTTTAAAAATTAATTAACCAAACAGTCTCTAAGAATATAAATTAAAAAGAATTATTATTTCTTCAAGTTTGCATTTATGATGTAACAAATTTAGTAAGCTGCCATATGTATTCATTTTCTCTAAGGACTTGTTTGTGCTACAAGAGGATTTCCTTCTCCGCAGATTTGTGTTTCCATGGAAGAGAGGATTTCTGCATTCCTACCCCTCCCATAATGAAATTGAAATCCATTCTATCGAGGAAAATCAGTTACTTTATTTCCTTTTCTGCCAGAAAAATGTGTTGAACCAAAAGGAGTGGGCTGCATGGAAAATCAGAATATTTTCCTCTCTATCACAAAATCCTTTCGTCACAGAAAAGCACCTTTGATGAAATTTTATATGGTCATGGTCAAAATAAAAACATGAAAAATAACTGCTTGACATGGAAACTGATAAAACCATTGCATACTCACTTCAGGCTGGAGTTCACCGAACTGATTAAGAATTTCAAAGAAGATGCTCGCAGCATAGAAGGTTTTTGCAGTATTCCTATAACAGCAAAAAAATGTGTCCTCCAAATGAAATCATAATGAGATTAGATATGCAGAAAAACAGTCTATTTAAATATATAATGCAATGTTAAAGAAGGGAATTTTGTTTTACAAGTCAGCCCGCCCAGCCCGGTCTTGCTTATCTGCCTTTGAAAAGACGTTTATGGCAAATCCCTCCACATACAAGTTGTCTTCAGGTCCTAATTTCAATGATTTCTTGTCCTGTGAAAAATAATACTAAATCAAAACACTAGTGTAGAGCTCAATCAGACGAGAAGAAAACTCCAAACTTCAGAGAAAAGCATCCTCAGTCCAAACTGATGCAACCCAAGAGGGGCTCCTACAGAATGGGCCAGATCCAGCCCAAAATTAATGGACCAGGGGCAGGTCATTTAAGCCCAAGATGTGTACAGCAGTCAACAGGACCTGATAAAAAGAAATAAATCATGTCCTTTCATATCTCTACTAGTATAACTATCCCCCTGAGTAGCCCTCTTTAATTTAGTTTTTCTATTTTTAAGAGTCTAAATTCAATTAATGTTTGTTTCAAGGAAAGAAAAACCCATGTACAATAAGCAAATTATTTTATTTGAATTCACAAGAGGCCTATTTAAGCACCTCCCATGTATTCTTAAAAAACCTTCAGTAATATGCAGAATTTCTCCTCTGTGGGGTAGAACCATAAAATTAATTGTGCTAGCTTGAAGGTGCCAATGATTCGGCAGTTAAGATTGGTGTTAAAGGATACACCCAACCGTAGGCACCTTCAAGCTAACACCTATGACTTGAAAAGGATATACCAACACACCTACACCATTGCAAAACTCATCTGCTTAGGGGTCACCTTGTGAATTATATCCTTCCATCTTATGATTCACACCCAAGCGTCAGTCACTCCAAATGATGAAATTTCTTTCTCACTTCATCTAAGGTCTTGACTAGCCTCCCTCCTCGCCTAGCATCCCTCAATCCATCTAACAAGGACAGCTTTTGGCTTTTCGTAAATGTTCTCAAGCCCACGTTCCAAGTGACCGCATCCACCTTGTTGAGAGAAAATGAAAGTTGGTATAGGTTGTTCTATTCATTATTATTTTGGTATTATTCATCTGAGTGCTTCAACATTGTTGGCAGTTATAGCTTAAGATGAAGAGGAGGTAGCAGTTATGGCAGTCCATTATGGTGATCTTTTGAGAATAGGGCATTTGGTGCTTCAGTGAAGGATGATTCCTCTTATTCAATCCAAATAGCTTCTACAAAATTAGAAAGTGTCTTTCTTTTTATTTCTTTTTTTGTGTGTTTGGTTGGGTTGGGTTGAGGTTGATCAAAACTGGTAAAATTATATCAAAAGTTTTTTTTTTTTTTTTATAACCAAAATTAGAAAAGTACAATTAGGACAATATCCATAGCCAAGGGTATAGGAGAATTATACCCTACACCAAAACACAAATATTACATAATACATGTTATAAAGGACTATTCCTATCCATCCCATGTTGTGGCCAATGAATCTCCCATCCTATTCACCAATCTTCCCACAACCTTAGGTTGCTTGTTGGCAATCATTTACATATGTAAATGATTCACGGGAGTAATGGTTATGCACTGTCACGTTTGTTTCTGCTGATTTATGGAGGTGGTATATAAAGTGTGAAAATGGTGTGTAAATATGACCATTTTCAGCATCAAATTTACGCACCTAAATAGGTGGTAAACGATTACACACCTCCAGTTGCAAAAAGCAACAATACAAATCCCACACTTCCTTGCATGTAAAAAGGTCACAGGTTTGACACCCTCAACAACCCTTCATTTTTTTAAGTCTTGTGGGTCCCAAATTCAAGATTCAAACCGTTCATTTTTTTCATGAAACTAATAATTCTCAAGACATGTAATTTCATATCTTAAATCGCCATCCGTTTTAAGTGGTGAAAAACATCCAAAACTTCCCAACCTATAAAAGCTAGTTTTCTACACTTCTATGGGCCCTCAATCCATGATCCAAACCGTTCAATATTCTCATATCAATTATATAACCAATAAGACATTTAGTTTCATATCTTAACCTCCATGGGGTTTGATAAATTTGTTAAAAACTTCCAAAAAATCCAAACTCAACTAAAATTGTAGCATGTACTCATTTGCTTACGTGAAAATGGTGGTTTTGACAAACATGGTAATCTGTTTCACATGTGTAACATTTGAATGTGTAACATATGCGCATGTAACATTTCCATATGTAAAAACCCATTTTACTATCCCATGTGTAAAAGCAAACCACCCCTTAAAGAACACTTAATAGATGAAGACATAAACTTGATATTTCAATCAGAATAGTGTTAGTGCCAGTCATATATGCACACCCTTTGGCTGTCAATTCCATGTCAATTAGTCCAAGACCTTGCCTCTAAGAGTCACTTCAAGGAAGATCATGTTCGAAGGCATCGCTTCAAATCTTGGAAGGCCTGGATTCATCAAGGAAGATCTCCATGTTTGTGCCAACTTATTTAGGTAAACCAGACCATAGAGCAACCAAAAAATGGCCCCTAGAACCCTTAGATTAATTGGTAAATTTAATAGGGTTTTTAACTGGCAATTTTGAGCATTGTATATGGCTCAATTCAGTGCAGGGGATCGGCTAACCGCAGGTCATTACAGTCAAGTCATGGTCACTTTTCCAGAAGCTGAACCTGAGCTAAGCCCTCCATTACGGTTGGCCTCACGGCTAGACGTAAATCCCCTACGGCTAGCCGTGAAGCCAACTGTAGAGCGAAAATGCCATGTTTGACTACGGTAAAACTAGCTGTTGGGAATTTAGCAGCTAACCGTAAATGGTTGAAGGCTAGCCGCCAACCAGCCGTTGGAGAGCATTCTATAAATACAAGAGCTCATTCCAATGGCCCCAACTAATGTGATCTTGAGACCTTGCCCGCACATTGTGCCCTCATAGTAAAACCATCTTAGAGCTCCCAAAGTACAACTCCACACACACTTAGGCTTCTATTAGGCATGCTTAAGAGCTTTCAAAGCTCTAGTTAAGTGTGATTAGTGGAATCAACTTCTAGGGAACCTAGAGCATACCAAGTTAAACCTTCTAATCCCTAGATCTAGACTCCCAAGCCCCCTTGGCCGCGCACATCTTGGAGCATCATCTTCACCAAGGAGCAAAGGAAGGAGTCAAAGCTTGGAGCATCATTCAAGCATCAAAGGAACACTCTCAAGACCAAGTCAAGAGGCAAGTGTTCTAGTTTTTCAGTTGTAAAGTGGATTAGGCCTTCCTGATCGAACCACTATAAAAAAAAAAGAAGTTGGTGGATTAGATCTTTGTGATCGAACCACCGTATCAAAAAATTGGTAGTGTAAGTGATTGGAGGTGTACCTATGTGGTTGCCTCAAAATAGTGGAACCAAGAGTGGAAACTCTTGAGAGTGGATGTAGGTCCGAGACCAAACCACTATAAATCCTTGTGTCTCTATCACTCTTTGTTTCATTTGCATATTTAATTGTGAGATACTTGTTCACACATTCACATACACTTCACATGTGGTAGGCTATATTGATCAATTTGTATATTCTTGATTGTTTAGCGCACACACTTGTACATCATTTCACTTGAGTTTTTTTTATTATAGTCATACTTATATTGGTGTACACTTCAAGTGAACTTGTGGGATTGCTTCAATTGGATTAACTGGTTTAAGTGGGTTAGAATTATTGATTGTACAAGTTTTTCCATTGGCCGTAGTAATGGATGAATTTATGTGGTCAAGGAATTGAATTGGGATAAGACCTTCATTGATACTGTTTATGTCTGCTCTGGAGTCAATTCGAGGGTTCGAGCGGTCAATTCTTGCAAAAAATTATTGGTTTTTAAAGTAATTGTAGTATACCATTTTTGGAATGTATTTTCCATTATAGAACCACAAAAGCTCACTATATTTCCTGAAGTTGATTCTTGCAGAGTTTGTTCTAAGAAATCAACTTGACTTCTTAAAGAATGAACTTCATTGGTTAAGTTGTGAAATTCATTTTTCAAAGTAGTAAATTCTTTGAATAAATCAGTATTTGTAATGGAGTTCAGGGAAATTGAACTTGATTGTAGTCTATCATAGACTTGTTGCATGTTAAAGACCGGGGTAGTGTAAGGAATTTGCTTTACTTGCTTGCTTTTAATATTTTGAGAGATTAATTGATTAAAAAACTTATTCTTTGTGATGGGGTCTGGAGTATTGTTAATCATTTCCATAATTAATTTCTCATCTGCAGAAAGCATATTTATTGATGGTGTAGAAGATTCATAATTTCATGTTCAGAAAAGGATTCTTGGCATGAATAACAAATGTTATTGTTTTCCTGATTGGAGTCATCAGAATTGTCTAAATTGATTTTATTTTTAACTTCATTAACTTTCTTCTTTGGAGTTTTTGCAAAGCATTTATTGGCAAAATGTCCATGTTTATTACATTAATAGCACTTCTAACTAGATCACGGATCTTTTGAGTTATGAGTTCTATGAGGAGGATCTTGTCTTGATTTATAATATTTTTGGGATCTATTTGGTCAATTAGTCCTCTGTTTAGATTTGAATTCTTCATTAGTGTTTCTAAATTTTGATAGGGTCATATTCAAATTGATAAAAAAAATCTCCTATTTCCTTTTGACTATTTGATTTTTCTCTGCACATCTGATGCTTTAATTTAAGATCAGTGCAGAAACTTAATCCAACCTTATTTATGACTTGTATTAGCTCTCCATAAGTGTAGCGGTTATAATTGAGATTTCCGTTATTTTGATCACAAAGGTAATTGCGTACCTTTTCAGCGAATAGAGTGGGTAATCCATAGATGATTTTTTTTTTTCCAGGAGGGTTTACAATTGTTGACTCGGAATAGAGACATAACTCGGCACATCAAGATCATTTCTCGTTTCAATCCCTAAGGCAAATAGTATGGTAGATCAATAAGTTGGCCAATGGATCTACTATGTTATATGATGCTTCAATTTTATTTCATGCATTAGCTCCACTTAATTAAGTATTAGTTACCATTTCAAAGGAGAGGGTGTGGGAGAGTTGGGGGTTGCTGCAAAATTGTTGAGTCAAACTGGTATAGACAGCCAATTGGTACTCCTAGTAGTTTTGAGCGCTTTCTACCATATGTAGAATACATTTAAGTGTTCAACAAAACTAGTAAGGCATCAGGTACTAGTATGATGAGCCAAAGACTAGTATTTACAACACTGGGGAGTTGTTTGTGTAATGAGAGGATTCCACAATCCAAAGATTTCTGTTTGCGCGAGAAAGGAATCATGCATTCCTACCCCTCCAATATGTACTCAAAATCCTCTCTATTGAAGAAAATACGTTCATTTTTTTTTCTTTTTCTGCAATTAAAATGAGTCGCACCAAACAATGAAATAGTGAGCTGCATGGAAAATCCGAACAATTTTCCTCTCTATCGCGGAATCCTCTCATCGCAAACGCACCCCAAAAGTTCGGAAGTAGTGACTTCACAGTGTTTGGAAATTGGAGCTTACAAATCAAGGCCCACCTTAAGACAAATCATCCCAAAAATGCCCAAAGGGCTCAAGTATGAGGCATGGCTAGCATTGGAGATACACCTCAATAGATGAGGCATATGAACCTGCCCCACATAAAGCATGCATTTCAACAACATTTCATATCAAGGGGCATGGCCCAATTAGCACATATTATTTTTAAGAAAAACGGTGAGACAACTTGTAAACTTAGAAAAAAATTTATAAACTTAAGATTGATGTAATCAGGTTTTTCTCCCCCTTGAAATGGTTGACTTAAGTCAACCATAGTTAACTCAAATAAAATATACAATTGTTTTCTATTTATGTTTTTTTTTTTTTTTCTCTTGGTGACTTGAATCGAACCCAAAACCTCAAGGTCACAATAGTGAGCACATTCCACTATGCCACATGCTACTTGTCACTTTCTATTCCTATTAATACTTAAAAGTAATTATCCACTTGTTAAAAAAGGGCAGTATTTTGTATTAAGAGGTTTAGGCCTCATGTTTTGGCAGTTGGAACACCTCGCCTCAAGCTTTTGGCAGCTGGAACACCTTGCTTCATGCCTCAACATTTCAAAATATTATTTGGGATCATCACCTCAGCTGTATTCTAGTAGATATTTCTATGGGGCCAAAATATACCTTCTAATATTAGTGGTTATCCAAAAAATAATTAACCGAGATCACCCCTTAAGGTAGCTACGAAAGATTAATGCACAAAAGGATTAGGCCTTACAGCACTATCCACTCAACCACAAACTACAGTTAAAAGAGGTATTGCTGAATTCTTTGTATGCTCCAACCCAAGAAAGCACTGAAACTTGACCGTGCCAACAAGATAAGTGAAGCAACCCCCCAACCCCAAAATCTCCCTGAACTGTAAGTTCTAAAGCACACCTTGACCCTGTATCATTTCCTTCTTTTGGGGTTAAAGCATATGATATTGTTTTGAAAATCGAAAGCATACCGTAAATCATTTTTGGTGATGGATCAAATCATATCGTGAATCATAGGATTTTATTTATTTTTCAATTAAAAATTCCAAAATTAAACAAGAAAAAAAAAGGTCGTTAGGAAGAATAATATTAGCATCATATGAAGAACGCCACATATACTAATATATCGTAAATGATATATGTGAATAGTTAAATATGTTTAAGATATCAACATTATTGGGAAAAATAAACAAGTTACACTAATTTTTTTTATTTTTTTCTTCAAATAAAAAAAAAATAAAATCCAAATAATAAACCTTACATGGTTAGGTGTTGCTTTTAAGTTCAAAAAGTATTCTTAAATAATAAAAAAATAAAAAAGTAAATGCAGGATAAAATCGTATACATACAGTTGAACGCTCTATCATGTGCCTATTCCTAGTCAAACTTTAAAATCTCCCCAAAATCGTAAAATCCTCAAGAGGTTTCATCAATCACTATATCACCTTCTAAAACTAGAAATGCTAACTAAAAAGGATCAAAAGAAAGTAAAAATAATACTAATATTAAACACGCAGCTATGGGTATTCCCACTCAGATGAATCACTTGAATTGTAACATTCAACAATACAAGCATCAAATCTTAAGATTTACGCCTAAAACCATTCCAAAAAAAAAAAAAAAAGATTTACACCTAATTACCTAAATCCTCAAATTCACTTATAAATGGGGTTTTTTGTCTAGGTAAGAATCTCTTTTAATGTCCACAACAGTAAATACAAACCCAACACCACCACCCCCCCCCCCCCCCCCACAAAACGGAAACTTCTCCATGGCTTCAGGGAAAATTGCACTACTTTTGATGCATACCCAAAGCTTGTTTATATAACGCTGAAATTCCTTGTTCCATACAAATCTGTTTTTGCACGGGCACAAACAAGTAGATTCCTAAACTACCTCTACTGTCACCCCCACCTTGCACCATGGTTTAAAAAATCGGCCAAGCCTGAGTCAACTCGGCCAAGTCAACTCAGGCTCGGCACATACCAAGTCGGGTCGCATGGGACTTGAACTCAAATCATGTGACTCGACCGAGTCGCATGCGACTGGAACTCGGCCATCCAATTGAAGTTGGGACTATGCCCAACTCAGACTCGACCATGAACGAGTTGGGTTCTGAGTCCGGTTTTTTAAACCTTGCCTTGCATGCAGCGTAGGAGCTGGTTTTCCTTGATATTGCAAAAAAGCAATTCAAAATTTTCCGCTGCGCATATGCACGGCACCAAACTGATGCAATCCAAGTGCATCATAGGCCTAAGGGCTTAAAATAACCAAAAAAAAAAGACAAAAAAAAAAAGAGGAAGCCAAAGAATAGGCCACTATTAGCCATCCCTTTGGGCCTAGCGTACAGTGGTCAAGCCCATTGCGCTCAACCATAGTGGCTGAGCCCATAGATGAATCCATTGGGATTTAGGACTAACCCATGGACAACCAACCCAATAGCCCAACTATGTCTTCTTTCTTATTATTCAGCTTTCCAATAGAACTGATCTAGATAAGATCTAGCAAGATAATTAACTGATATAAATCAATAAGATAACGGATTCAATCAATCAAGATAATTGACTGACATATGATTAGTGAAAAAGAGAATATTAAGCACCAAGAGATTGGCTAGGTCCCTAATAGGCAAGATTGGCCTCCTATCTCCATAAATACCTTGTAATCTCTCGATTTCAAGCATGATGGGACCAAATGATGGATGCGTTCTTCACACATTCACCATGGCTGCCTGGCCTTTGGAGTCGTCACCATTGGCGACCCAATCAGTCTTCAAATCAATGAAAAATTCTCTCTTTCCCTCTCATGAGTGAGCAAGTGTTTCCTCTTGTTTGAAGACTGGTTGGTTCGCCAATGGTGATGACTCCAATGGCCAGGCATCCATGGTGAATGCATGAAGGATCCATCCATCATTTGGTCCAGTATATTTGGAATCAAAGTAAGTAAGATCCTCTAATTTTTTTTTTTCTTGTTTTGATTCCCCTACCACAGATTAGGATTCCTCCTTGATTCATTTACTTCTCTCAGAAAATATCCAAAATTACAGAAAAAAGGTGGATGGATTTTGATTTCGGCAATCTAGTTTTTTTTTTTTTTTTTTTCTTTCTGTCCTTACAACTCTTTATTTTCTTTCTATGTGATTCAGCACATTGACATTTTTTAAGTATTATGTTTACTATAATCCAAACCCCACACCCCACCACGCCCGCCCCCACACCCCACCCCCCCCCCCCCCACACAACACCCACAAAAAAAAAAAAAAAAACACACACACACAGAACCCAAAAATAATAATAATAATAATAAACCCAACCTTGTTACCCAAGTTAACACCACTTGGCACACAGCCCACCAGGCCCATTCCATGTACAAACTGACCCATCACGTGGGATAATTTAGGATTGACTAATCTTCCTGTAACATATCCTCTTTCCATATACATACATAGATTGTAATATACTTACTTTCCATATACATAGATTGTATTAGGTTGTAATTGCCTTGATTAAGGCTGAAAGAGATGATTAAAGGGAGAAAGGATCGACCAAGAAATGGATCCAAGTTTTCCACAAGTCTCTATTGTCTACTCATTCTCGTGACATGGTATCAGAGCTTGGAAAATAGGTTCCCGAGTGCATCTTTTCTAATAGTGAGCACTGAATCTCATTCAAAGCTTGATCAACACAGATCCAGGTTTGTATTCGTGGAGTTTTTAGCCATCGGCAAGGCAGAACCTACAGATCAGCCCAGTTAAAATGGTGGCCCACCTGTGATGATCAAGACATCACCAACAATCATACTAGTGATGGTCAACTGGGTATTCTAGGAATTCTGGTTATTTTTCGAGATTTTTTTTCGCAGCCTCGAGGTAGGTTTTTGAACACTTTTGTGGATCTCCAGTTTATTGCACTAATTTTCATCTTCACCGTCCAAATTCTTGGATTCTCATCCAATCTGGGTGAGACTTGGTTCATTGGAAGCAGAAAACTGTTTTCTCCCATCTAGAAGAATCTGATTGCTCCACTGGTCAGTCTATGGGTCCCTCAATCAGATCTAGTACAGAAACACAAGGTCGCCAGGCTGACATCTGCCATTCGGATTATCACTGGCCTCTGGCCCACAGGTGATCATCACAACTCTTTCAGTTTTTGGTTCCCTCATGGTCAACTGCTACTTATAAGAATTATAGAAGTTTTTCCAGTTTTTTTGGTGCACTCCAAATCTGCTTTCTAGCTATTTTTGCAAGTCTAACACATTCTTGGCAAAGTTTCAAACAGCACCGTCCAATTTCCTGGATATAAGTTGGATAATCTTCAAATATTGTCTGGAGTTACTTGATTGCACATAGTATCTGGGATTCATCTCTGATCAAGGACCAGATCTTCAAGTGGACCCCACCAAAGGTGTCGACAGTCTGAAAATTGGACGCCTGTACTTTTTTTTCTTTTTTTTTTTTGCGCAAACTGTCGCACCTCTAGCTGCTGTTACCTACTGGGTGTATCATTATATTCAAGGATTCTCTCTATTTTATTCTTTATCTGCTTGATTGTCATGGCAAAAGGTGAGACCTCTCATTAAATTTAATGGAGCTAATTACACATCATGGGCCTTCCAGTTTCAGATATACCTAAAGGGAAAAGAATTATGGGGTCATGTAGATGGGACTGATACAAAACCTTTAGAGGATGTAAATGCAGTCTCTAAACGGAAAACCAAAGACGCTCAAATAATGACTTGGCTTATGGGGTCAGTGGATCCACAGTACATTCTGAATCTCAGACCCTATAAAACAGCAAAGGGAATGTGGGACTATCACAAACAAATTTATCAACAAGATAACTCAGCCCGACAGTTTCATTTGGAACATGAGCTTTCTCAATTTAATCAAGGGACAATGTCCATTCAAGAATATTACTATCATTTTATTCGCTTATGGACGGACTGTATTGAGATTATTTACTCCAGTCTAACTAACACCTCGATTGCGGTGGTTCAAAGCATTCATTCCACTAGTCAAATGGATCAATTCTTGATGAAACTTAGATCTGAATTTGAACAAGTACGGTCAAATCTGATGAGCAGGTTCCCCCACCCCAAAACTCAAAGTACAGTGTTATTGTTGTCAGAAGTACAGACATGTTGCCACTCAATGCAATAAAAAATCCTACTCTAAGTGCAAACGCAAGGGCCATGTTCTTCTGGAATGTTGGCGCCGTGCTCAAGGTTCCTCTCAGAAGGCCAATTTGGCAACCCTGGATGCATCTTCTTCTGCATTGAGCCCTACTGCCAATACAATGATGCCTGCTCAGCCTGCTTCATCCTCTCTTACCCCTGAAATGGTTCAATGGATGATCGCAAATGCCTTTTCTGCTCTTGGCCTCTCAAGTAAAAACAAAAATTCAAACTTTACCTAGTATCTGGATTCGGGGGCTTCTAATCATATGACCCACTCTTCTAAGAATTTATCTCATTTAAAACCTTTTGATGGAAATCTTCGAATCAATACGAAAGATGGTGGCAGTATACCCATTACTGCCATCGGTGAGATCCCACATCCCTTACCTTCGAGTCATGTTTTTCTTTCTCCTCAGTTATCTACAAATTTATTATCTGTTGAACAACTCGTTGATAACCATTGTTCTGTCTCTTTTTCGCGTTCTGGTTGTGTTATACAGGATCAAGTATCGAGGAAGGTGATAGCGAAGGGACCTAAGTGTGGCCGTCTTTTTCCGCTACAACTATCTACAAAAGATAGGAATTTGGTTGCCTCTGCCTTGTTTTCTGCTTCTAGTTCAAATGAGAGCCAATTATGGCACAATAGATTAGGCCATCCTCATTGTCGTACTTTGTTGTCTTTGTTTACATCTAGTTTGCTTCATGATAATAAAATTTATCTTAAAGATGTTTCTTTTGATTATTCTAGTTGTAAAATGAGTAAGCGCAAGACTCTTCCTTTTCCCGTCAGTACCTCTTTATCATTGAAATGTTTTAATCTTGTTCATAGTGATGTATGGGATATAGCACCTGTCATATCACATTCTCATTTTCAGTATTTTGTTACATTCATTGATGATTATAGTCGTTTTACATGGATTTATTTCTTGCATTCAAAATCTGAGGTGTTTGTTACTTTTAAATTTTTCTTAGCTTATGTGGAAAATCAATTCTCCACGTCCATTTAAAAACTTCGCACAGATTCTGGTGGTGAATATGTTTCTAATGAGTTTCAAAAAATTTTGCAAATCAAAGGGATAATTTCTCAAAAATCATGTCCTTATACACCCCCAACAAAATGGTTTGTCTGAGAGGAAAAACAGACACCTTTTGAACATTGTTCGGTCACTCCTCTTAGAATCCTCAGTTCCACCAAAATTTTGGCCCGCAGCTCTATCCACAGCAGTTCATGTTATAAATAGGCTACCCTCCTCTCGTATAAAGAATGAAATACCTTATTTTCATTTATTTCATAAGCCTCCTACTTATTCTCATCTCCATACTTATGGGTGAGTATATTTTGTTCTTCTTCCCCCAGTTGACCGAACAAAACTATCTGTTCAATCCTCTAAGTGTGCTTTTGTAAGTTATGCGAATGACTAAAAAGGATTTTTCTGTTATGATCCAAATGTGAAACGTATCCGGACTTCTCGTAATGTTGTGTTTTTTGAAAATTAATAATTTTTCCAACATCATCCAGATCATGATACATTTACTGCGATTTCACTTGTTCCTGACTTTTGTGATACTCATGTTCCACCTACGGAAAATATACGGAAAATATCAAGCCTATACTTGTGTATGAAAGGCATAGACGGGAAAATACGATTGTACCTAAGCCTCCTGATTTGTCGGCTTCCTCGGCACTTGACCCGGCTTTTCCTCTAGACATCTCCCAGTCAGTTCCTCTTCGTCGATCATCTAGGATTTCCCGCCCCCCTGATCGGTTTGGTTTAACCCATATATCCTTACTTGCTACTCGATCTTTTATTCGTACACCTAACCATTTTTCCCAAGCAGTGCAACATAAGTGTTGGCGTCAGGCCATACAGGAAGAACTTGACGCACTCAAAGTGAATCAAACACGGGATGTTGTTCTATGTCCTCCGTCAATCAAACCCATTGGATGTAAGCGGATTTACTCTATCGAGCTACATCCTGATGGTACTCTGGCCCGTTATAAGGCTCGGTTAGTGGCACTTGGCAACCGTCGGGAGTATGGTATTGACTATGATGAGACATTTGCTCCGGTCGCCAAGATGACAACTGTCCGTACAATTCTTGCTATTGCAATATCACGCTCGTGGCCTCTTTATCAGATGGATGTGAAGAATGCCTTCCTCCATGGAGATCTTAAAGAGGAATTGTACATGCGTCTTCCTCAAGGATATGATTCTACTTCTAAAAATGGAGGTGGCGCTGCTCCGTCGCTCCTTATATAGTCTCAAACAAGCACCCAGAGCTTGGTTTGAGAAATTTCGCTCTACTCTGCTTCACCTTGGATTTGCTCAAAGTCCCTATGATCCTTCACTATTCCTGAATAACACTGCTCAAGCTACCACCACACTTCTAGAATATGTGGATGATATCATCATCACAGGCACCCACAGTAACATGATCCATGGTCTTCAATCCTCACTTCAAGCTACATTCCATATGAAAGACCTGGGTCCATTAACATATTTCTTGGGTCTTGAAGTACAACAATCTAGGAATGGACTGTTTTTACATCAACATAAGTATGCTACTGATCTCATTGACCTTGCTAACCAAAATGGCGCAACACCTATGAACACTCCATTAGAAGTCAATGTGAAGCTCCGGAAAGATGATGGGAATCCCCTCTCCGATCCCACCTCCTACAGACGCTTAGTCGGCAGTCTAGTATACTTGACCTTCACTAGGCCCGACATCTCATTTGCTGTGAATGTTGTTAGTCAATTCATGACAACACCGCGGCATCACCATATGGTTGCTATCAAAAGGATCATTCAGTGCATTCTTGGTTCTCCGACATAAGAATTGTTTTTTCCGGTTGGCACACCACTTACACGTAATGCTTATTCTTATGTCGACTGGGCAGGATGCTCGGATAATCGCAAATCCACCACGGGCTGGTGTATGTATTTGGGTGAATCGCTCATTTCTTGGAAATGCAAAAAGCAAGAAAGGGTCTCAAGATCTTCCACTGAATCTAAATATCGTGCTATGTCATCTGCTTGATCCAAGATCCTTTGGCTTTGTGGCTTACTTACAAATCTTAGTTTTCCTCAGACCTCAGCTACCCCACTTCATGCGGACAATACTAGTTCCATCCGTATCACTGAGAATCCAGTTTTTCATGAACGTACAAAATATATTGAGGTAGATTGTCATTTTATTCGAGATGAATATGATCACAAGGTCATTAGTCTTCCACATGTTTCCAATGAACTCCAACTTGCAGACATTTTCACAAAATGACTGCCTAAGCCACGCCCTGAGTTCTTGATTTGCAAATTGCTACTGTTTGACCATCATCAACTTGATGGGGGCGTGGGTGGGTGGGTGGGTGGGTGTGTGTGTGTGTTGGGGGGGTTGTTAACACCAGTTAGCACACAAAGCCCACCAGGCCCATTCCATGTACAAACTGACCCATCACGTGGGATAATTTAGGATTGACTAATCTTACTGTAACATATCCTCTTTCCATATACATAGATTGTAATTTATTTGCTTTCCATATACATAGATTGTTTTAGGTTGTAATTGCCTTGATTAAGGCTCAAAGAGATTATAAAAGGGAGAAAGGATCGACCAAGAAGAGGATCAAAGTTTTCCACAAGTCTCCATTGTCTATTCATTCTCGTGACAACCCAACCCAAACAATAACAATATGATCGATGCCCCTTGACCAAAGTCGTCCTCTATAACAAGGTGAATCCTTCCCATATAGCAGCCAACAGTTGTTGTCTCCTACCCTCATACACCCCACAACAGTCCTTTGCTTTAACATCTCAAACCAGCCCCTAAACCTTTCCAGGCTACTACATTAACTTGCTGTTACAATCATTTAACTTATTAACTGCGCCCTCAGCAGATCACATCAGCCACCTAATCAACCCTAACAGTACCTCCACAACCCCCAAAATAGGCCCCTAACCTGCACCCTCCTATATAGTGGCATTATACCTACTGTTTCCAGTCCCCACTCAGTTTCTTTCAGCCTGTGGCATTTTTCTCTTGGTTCTTACCATCCGTACTGCATCAGTTCCCCTCTGCTTTTCCCTTTCAATTTCCATTTAGAAATCAATAGGTTTGAGTTTTCATTCACATCAGTTCATATCCATTCTGGAAGTAATTTTCTGCCTTTGGTTTTGTCATCTAGTATGACCATGGAGACTGTCAAGGGAAACTTAGTAGAGAAGAAAGGTATAATATATGTCCCAACATGCATGCCCATGGATATTATCGAGGGAGACTTAGTGAAGAAGAAAGGTATAATATGTACCCACATGCATGGCATCTTTATTCAAATCTAGTGAGCAGTTGTGACTTGTGACAGATTAGAGGACATGTTAAAGAAACTCATTGCTAAGAACCAAAGAGAAGAAGTTCACAGCCATCAGTTAGTTCCAAGGAAGACCATACAAAGTTATGATCGCATATCATTCATAATTGAAGATTGGTTGAATGACAAGACCTTCGCACACATGTAGTACAATGATCAAGTTTGTAATGTGATTAATGGTTAGAATATATCTAACACCGCCCCTCCCAAGTAAAAGCTAAAATTTTCCTGATAAAAGAAAACCCTCCATACCCTTCCCTCTTCCCTAGCATAAGATTACAAAAACTATTCACTGAAAATCGCCATTTGCATCTGGTCTTTCATACAAGGCATAACAACTAGCAACAAGCAAGTATTGAAAGCAACATTGAAATGGAGTACTTGGTCACCACACAATAGAAATTCCAAAGATTCCCATTCATTCTCTGTGCAGTAGCATATCAGATTCTTAAAATCACAAATCCTATAATCTCTTAATGACATCAGATATATATATATATATGCTTTACTGTGTGAATTGATTTGTATAGGAGATGAACATGGGGGTGGGGGGGAATCCGCCTTTCTCAAAATTTAATCTCATCATATTAAGCATTCATAGTGTGAATCCAATGGCTGATTACTTTTGGCTAAGAAGGGAATTAACCAAAATACCATTCAAATAAAGAAAAATAATTGGGGGGAATGTGAAAGAGAGACCTTTTCGAGCTGATTCATGAGAGAGACAAGGAGTTCGTTGGTCATCTTGGTGCGCTCTTTTGCAGGTATCTTGAGTCCGCGCTCCATCGCATACAATCGACCTACGAAGAAGAAAAGGTTAGGGTTAGGGTTAGGGTTTTAAGGAGAAAAAGAACAGAGAGAGAGAGGAGGATGGGATTAGGGCTAATACAGTAATAGGCGACGAGGTGTTCATGTTTCTGGAGTTCGTCGGCTCTCTGAAGGTAGGGAAGGAGGAGTTTCGCTGGCTCGTTCTCGCTCCCCATCGATTTCGAGTTCGATTTCTTCTCTCTCTCGTCTCTCCTCTCCGCTCAATATGTAATAAGAAGAAGAAGAAATTAAAATTGCTTTTATCTAGATACTACTTTCTTCGCTGCTACGGATCTGTTTCTACCCTGGTATTAATTAATATATAATGATATTAAAAATAATCGAAATCTTCGAGTTAGTCCCTGGCTTTTAAGGAAGTTCTAAATTAAGAACATCAGTACATTTAAAGCTATTTTTTTATAATTATTTTTTTATTTTTTTAATTATCCAAATGCCCTTCGTTAAAAAAATACCCTCATTTAATTCATTTATATTCTCCTCATTTCCTTCACCTCTATCCTCACGGTGATCGGTTCTATGTAGTGACCGCCGAAACCATGGCATAGTTTTAAATGAAAAGTAATTTGAGTATTTTGAAAAATTGAACAAAGAAGCTGGCAGAAAATACCTTTAAATTATTGGATGTCCTCCAAAAAGACTTAGGTTCTAATCTGAAAAGTTTTGAAACTCGTATCATTTTGTTAAATAAGGTAAAAACTTAAGGCCTTATTAGAAATCTTTCCTAATAAAACAAGTGATGATAAATTAAACTTATCATAAAATATTGTGTTACATTTAAAACAATTATGGCAATATTATCTCTGATTAATCCAAAATGTCGGATTTAGCCTTTGTTTGGCATAACTATTTTTCGTCTCTATTTCTCAAAATCTCTAAATCAAATAGAGATTTTAACAATAGAGGCATTTTGTCTCGTTTGGCAGCCTCTATGGTATACAGAAGTAGAGGCAATGCATCAATTTTCCACAAACCACAATTGGATGCATGTAGTGAGTAAAAGGAGAAAAATAGAGGCGGGTGGATAGTATTCCTAGCCGATTCACGCCCAGACTGTTTTTTTTTTTTTTTTCCTTTCTTTCTTTCATTCAAAATCTAAAAGTGTAAATCAAAATCCAAACCGTTGAAAATGTTCACAAGATCAAATATGGCCATGAGACCAAGTTTCAATCGTTGGATCATCATCTATCTTGAGATGTGTGGAAAAAATTGAGTCATTGGATGCAATTTTCTAAAGCCTATGGGCCCCAAACGCAAGATCTAAACCGTTAGATCTCTTTGAAAGGCCTTAAACAATAATACAGTAAATTTTCAAGGCTTGATACATTGTGTATCTCATGATATTTACAAAACAATATAAGCCATTGATGTATTATGCTCAATATTCGATTTGTCCATAAGAAGTAATGTTTTCTCTATTTTTTTTATTATTTTTGAGAATTTAAATCAAGATCCAGACCATGGAAACGTTCACAAGATCAAACACTGCCATGAGACCAAATTTCAACCGTTGGATCATCAACAATCTCGAGACATGTGAAAAAAAAGTGAGTCATTAGATGTAATTTTTTTTGTTATGTGGACCCTAAACACAAGATCCAAATCATTAGATCTCTTTGGAAGGCTGAACATGGCCTTAGGGCCAATTTTTAAGGCTTGATACCTTGTGGATCTCAAAAAATTTGTAAAATAGTTTCAACCATTGATATAGAAAAGTCTATTTAACATAGATCTTCGCATTACCAAATACTTGTTTTGATTCTAGCATATATTTTTTATTTTTTTTGTAACTCTTTTTTTTTAACGACTCTATTTTGATGGGTCTATTCAAAAAAAGAGTAGAAATGCCAAACAAGGCCTTAGAGTAGTACCAAACCTCTCCTGTGATTGGATCGAGTTGGATTGAGGTATTCTCAAATTCTGTTCGGTTTTAAAAGAAATATTAAATCATGAAAGTGATACCAAACAACCAAAACTTGAACATGGGTGGGGGTGGGGGGCAACTGCAGATGTAAAGGGTTAAAAACCCAACTACAAATATAAACAGGCCGAGATGGGTTCAAATACAAAGAGGAACCAGAACTGATTCTAGTTTCCAAGGTCATGTCCGGGTAACTGATGCTAAAAGAAACTAAACCCAGATCAAGTGGGCATACACCTTTTAAGGTTTTATATATGTTCCAGTATCTAAATCCATTTTATAATTGTTGTTGTGAGTTTTTGAGGCGGGCCACACATATCCAACGAAGGTATCCAAAGGTTAATTGTGCAATAGGCTTCATGCCTCTATGATCTAATATTGGTTAGATGACAATCATCGCACAAGACTTGTCATGAGCCACAGTGGCCCATAATTAAGCAGTCCATAGTCAAGCGGAAAAATCCCTGAGTTGGTTGGCATTTGCACATTATATGTGTAAATGCAATTTACATATGTAAAATGTTGAGTACGTAAGCTTTGCTGGCAAATAGCACCATTTTCATATGATTTATGCATGTGAATAATTTTACCATGTTTGTTTCAAAGACATGTGTAAATGCATGAAGAATATTTTTTGGTGTTTGTATTTAAATTTTGAACTTCTTAAAAATGCCAATAGCATTTGGCACCTAATATAGCCTAGTGGGGCCCTTGGGGATCAATAGATTGGTGAAAGTTTAAATAGAAGTGGTGCATTTTTTGAATCATTAAATAGATCGATCATGATGATGTAGGAGTTATGAAAAAGCAAGTCTATCATAAATTCCTTAGATCTATGATGTAATGATGGGCATAGTCTATACGATACTTTTTTCTAATTTGTGTTGCATATATGGAAACCTGATAAGAGCCTAAAATATATCATTTAGGCCCCTCAATTTAGACTTTGGTATATCTTTCGATGAGTATAATTAGTTTAATTATGTCATTTTTATGTTTACAGGTGCCCTAGAAGCATTGAGAAGAAATTGGCGCAAAATGAAGGAAATGGCAAAAAATCGGAAAAACTGGAATTGACCCGAGGTTCTGTCTCCAGGCATCCGAACGCCACCTTCTTGGCATTCGGACACCCGGCCACAAAGAGCAACCCGGAAGCTACTGCTTTCGGGCGTCCGAACGCCCAGTACCTGGCATCCGGACACCGGGACCGTCTGAGGGTTTGCCTCATGCGTGTTTTGATGAGGTTTTTCATCCCAAAACCTATAAATAGGCTCGAACTCGTTTTAGAGCACAGTCACATCTTGGGAGAAGATCGGGAGCAAGGTTTTAGAGCTTTGGAAGAGCGTCAATGGGGATTTCGTCATAGATTCTTAGTCAATCGTCGTCCATGGGTAACTAAACTTTTATCTTAGGGTTGCAATGAAGCCCTAATCTTGTATTTATGGTGATGTATAGGCTTTAGGGTTTTCTGTAAACGCTTTTAGTTATATGACATGTTGGATTTTGTTCTTTTAATGCAATATCTATTTTCTTTGGTATTTAAATCTTGTAGATTTGAATACTAGTCATATAACGGTGCTTGAATGAATGTGATGTTAGATCTCAGATAGTCTATACCTTAGAGATAGGTTATGCCCTGATCTACACCCACGTCCTTTATTCGTTGACTCTATTTAGGTTTGTAACCAGAACGAGTCCATTTAGCGTTGAGAGAGAACCCCTAGGTCTATACTTGCCATGGTGCGGGGTTAGAGTAGATTCGTACCCTAAGATCTTTTCTCCAATTGAATCGAAACTTTTCTTATTTCTCAATTTGATAATTTAGCAATCAATACCCTTGTCTTCTATTTGGTTAATTTAGGAATCAAACCAATACTTCGTCTTCAAATAGGATTAGTTTAGGAATTAGTACTTTATTTTCTAAGGATTAGTTTAGAAATTAAGGAACCAACACAACTTAGCCTTTTTGTCCCGGTGGATACGACACCCGGTTAGCATCAGGATAATTTATATTTGCAAACCCTGTTCTAGGATGGGTCAAAACCTACATTTTAAAAATCAAATTCGCCGGCTTTATTTGTACTAGTACTCTCCCATTGCTTTTATTATATCTGAATATGAGGCCTATATATATAAGAGAATCTTACCTGAAAAAGGACCTTAGAGGTCCACTAACCAAAAGAGGTCCCCATAGTATATATGCAACAGAATAGGTATTCCCGCCAGAATATTTTTTTTTTTTTTTTTTTTTTTTGCCTTTTTTCAACAAGTGACGACGTCGTCACTGAATATCAAGAGTGAGCATCAACGTTGTCACTAATTCTGTATGTATATATGCCGTCACTGCTCCTTTTTTCCTACCTTTTTCATCATCTGCGATTGAAAAGTGAATGAACCAGAGCAAAACTCTTTTCTAGCATTGAAGGTTCGTTGTGGAGGTTGTTGATCTCCATTAAGAGGTAGGCATGGCACAGTTTGACCTTCTTGCATGCATTATGTATCATAGAGCTTGAGTTTCATGTTTATTTTTCAAGTGAGTTCTTTAGGGTTTTGATATGCAGTTTATTCTTTTCATTATATTTTTTTAAAATTATTTTTGGGTGGCTAAATCTTAAAGGTAACAACTTTGTCTGTTCTAAGGTTGTTTATTGTCCCAACCCCTAATTGAGAGCATATGAAAGACACGTATTTGCATGTTAAGGTTTATCCCTTTTAAGTAATATGAAGATGGGTACTCAAATACATGCACAAAAGGATGGTGAATACACTTATTTACATGGCAGGGTTGTTATATAAAGGTTGGAGCAAACACGCAACAAATGATTTCATTTTTACTCCTCATTTGCCAGCCCTAGAGGAAAAACACTGTCAGGGGAGTTTAAATTCTCTTGTGATTTTTTTCCTTTTAAACAGAAATAGAAATGGACAGTAGAACGCATACAATAATCTCTCTGTTAGCATTATTCCACATGGTCATTGCGCTCACGTTACCTATTTCACTACATTTGCTAATTCACTTCCAAATACCACCAAATTTATATACGGTTTATTTGTGTTAGCAGAATGACTGAGTATGGGATCTCCATCATATTTCACTATGATGGAGAGTTTGTCTTTGACATTATACGTCCGGTCTACAATGGTGGAAGACAGAAGATGAGGTATTTACCTAAGAGCATAACATATGGCGTGTTGCTAAATGAAGCCATTGCATTGTCTAATCGGGATGCAAGTATCGAGGATGTAGGCATGAAATACCTTCATCACAATGGGCTCATTTTTTCGTTGATTAGTTTGGAAGATGAAAATGATATTGTGGGAATGTTGATGGCGTCTGGAAGTCAGCAAGATGGGCTACACGTGTATGTCAATAGGAAAGTTCATGCTGTAAACAATCAATGCGAAGGCTCTAAGTACATATCTATGTTCTATTTCTTTAGTATTTATATAGTTGCATTTGTCGTGCCTAACTTAATTTCTTGCCCATATTTTGTATTGAAAGGGTTAAGAAGGTCAGCGTTTCAAGTGCCGTGAAGAAAAGTCGCAAAGGAATTTGTGAGATTATAAATCCCACGCCTGGCCTAGTATATCCCACCGTGGATATTCGTGAAGACATTGATATGCATTTCTCTTCCACACGAGATTTTCATACAACAGATCGTTCTACAAGAGCTTGTTCTAATGTGGATGGAATAGTTCCTGAGGCTGATGATGCAAATGATGTTGTGATTCCTAGTGTTGATGCAAATGATGTTGTGAATGCTACTGTTGATATATCAGAGGCTCGTGGATGCCCCTTTTGGATGATGGCTGGTAATGAATAAAGAGCTGAAACCATTTATGCTGTGAATCATTCATTTGCTTTGGAAGATGTCAATTTTGTTGACACAATGGCCCCTCAAGATGTTATAGCCGAAAATGGATAATTATCTCCATGAGATAATGCTCCACAACGTGAAAATAAACCTTACTAAAAGGAAAAGTAAAGTCCCTTTTAGAAGAATACTTACCAAAAAAGCGTAAGGAGTCTGCTACTCAGCACGAGAAATGTGGATAGGCCGTCAGTTTCCTGATCGTGAAAGCTGCAGAAGATCTATTGAGAAGTTTGCAATTTATAACAATTTTGCTCTACGACATGTGGCAACCAAAATGAAGAAAATTACAGCACGTTGCAAGGATTACTGTTGTCCCTAGCGTATACATGCTTCCATTGTTGATTCAGCCCGAAGTTTAAGGTGCAACCCACGACATTGTTGCTCAAAACCAATTATGGGAATGACGTATCCCTAAGAATCCTCCAAAATGATTGAAGATTTCATCGAGGATAGAGTTCGATGCAATAACCACTTGAAGCTGAAAGAGATTATGAATGAATACCAAAAGGAGTTTGGCACCCGTATCACTTACAGAAAAGCACACATTGCAAAAGAGATGGCGCTGCATGTCGTTCGGGGATCATATGAAGAATCTTTTAAGATTCTACCTCTTTATTGTAAAGAATTACATATGACCAATCCAGGTACTGTGACTAATATCGACACGATGGTTGAAGACAGGTTTAGAAGATTCTTCTAGGCTTTTGATCCTTGTATCCGATCTTTCTGTGCATCGCTGAGGCCCATGATCGTTGTTGATGGGTCACATCTTCGGGGTAAGTATCCGGGCGCGCTGCTAGTAGCTGTCACTTATGATGGTAACCATAAGCTATTTCCTATATCTTTCGCCTTCGCCGTGGCCGAGCGTCGTGACAGTTGGGAGTGGTTCCTTGCCAATTTATCTCTTGCATTGGGAAGTCCAACGAATTTAACTATTGTGTCTGATCGACAAAAGGGCCTCGTCCCGGCATTGTCCAACATCATTCCAAGCGCGAGGCACTGCTATTGTCGTCACCACATTGCAGAAAACATTAAATCAGCCTTCTGTGATCGTGCCATTGTATTAAAATTCTGGCGGGCTGGTAAGGCTTTTAGACCATGTCAGTATGAGGCCTATATGAACAACATCCTTGCTGTAGACTAAGTGGCGCACACTTATATCAATGCCATTGGAAAACAACATTGGTCAAATGCATATGTCGAAGGTCGGTGCTATGACATGATAACCAGCAACGCTGCTGAGTGTACCAACGCGCTTTTGAAGAACATTAGAGTCCTTCCTATTACAAAGCAAGTCGAAGAAATCCGTGCTAAGTTGATGGAGTTCTACCAAAAAAGACATCTTCAGTCACTCAATTTCACGTCTCGATTAACGCCCTATGCAAAGCAACTAATGAGCCAAGAGGCTGAAGAAACACGCGCGCTTGCACGTACGTGTTGCCAGCCTCGTTGAGTTTCAGGTTCAATCGGCAGCATTTATAGATATTGTGGATCTTGAACAAAAGAAGTGCAGTTGCTGTAGATGGGAAATAATGGGCATTCCATGCTGTCAAGCACTAGCAGCAATGAAAGTTAGAAACCTGAATCCGTACGACTATGTTAAGGATTGTTCCTAACAAATACTTACCGTGCTTCATACAGTGAGGTCATACATGCTACTCGTGACAGCAGACAATGAGAACATACAACGAATGAAATTGTCTTACCTCTACGTGCTACCAAACAACCAGGGCGTCCAAAGAAAAACAGAATCCGTGTTAAAGACAGAAATCGACAACGCAGGGTTGTTACTTGCTCTACTTGTAGACAGAGGGGACACAATCGAAAGAGTTGTCGCAATTTACCATCCGATCATGTTGCATAAATCCAACTTTAATGTATAGATCCAACTATCTCATTTTTTTATGGGGATCATACTTTTGTGGGTAGCTTTCTAGTATAGTTCCAACCAGTTTGTAGATCCAATTATCTCATTTTTTTATGTGGATCATACTTTTGTGGGGTAGCTTTTTAGTATAATTCCAACCAGTTTGTACTTTCAACTATCACATTTTTTTTATGCGGATCATACTTTTGTAATAATACAACTTTATATTATAGTTTCCATCATTTTGTCCTCAAGTTTCAACCACCATTTTTAGTTTTGGTTTGTTGTATATCAGTGTGAATGAAAATAACATTGACTAGAAGATTGATGTATTCTCTAAAGTGACGACGTCGTCATATATTTAAAGGTTCACTGTACCATATTGGATTTTGTGAAGCACCGACGTCGTCACACATGTGACGACGTCGTCATAGATTTACAGAAATAATTTTGGGATTAGATTCTGTGAAGCACCAACGTCGTCATTCTAACGACGACGTCGTCATATTTTACCTATGATCTTTGTCCGAGCTTGATTTTGTGAAGTGACGATGTCGTCGTATGTTGAGTTGCAAGTCTAATCTCATTATTCTGTGAAACGACGACATCGTCATATATAGTAAAACATGTGTATCTGAGCGATTCTGTAAACCAACGACGACGCCATACCAATGACGACGTCGTCATACATTCCAACACAATTTTTGAGTGGCTAGCTGCTGTGAAGCGACGACGTCGTCACAGACCATTGCGAAGGTCAAATAATATGTTTGTATTTTTTGGATGTGCGAACACACTAGAAGACCTGACTTGTGAATACAGAGTTTGATAACAGCAAAAAGAAGTCCATTCACAAGGCCATCACTTGGCAGCATTCACAAGTCCATAACAGAGAAGCATATACTGTAATCCATAATATTTACAATTTCCCATAAGAAAATATGAAATAACAACCACTGGTGGCAAAAAAGCAAGTCCCTACCAACCATTAAAAGATAGGACTGTTGGGGATTGTACAATCATCCTTTTTATAGCACAACAAGTCCCGTTTAAGCTTCCTTTCTAATCCAAAAAGGCCCTAAAAATTTTGGACCATTCATAGTAGCACCATGTTAGAGTATTTACAACAAAAAATAACTATCTAAACTGTCCCTAAATTTGCATCAATCTTCAAGCTTAATTGAATCAATCGGAATCTCATCAAGACCCAACCGGTGTGCATTCTCATCAAGACCTAGCTGGTGCGCATTCAACTCCCAGCTGCGCTTGAAGATCTCAATGACTATTTGTTGCCGACAGTACATCATGTTAGCTTCTGTAAAATTAATCGAACGATGAAATATACAGTGCTCAGCGAACATAGCAGCGAAGACACTGCAGTCGTAGTCGTTATCCTACAGTGGGATATTGGTTTTTACGTTGATCGTCCATATGTATGGGTCTGCCCAACCATAATTGTTGTACTTCACTGTCAACCACTCAACCCGCAAGACCATTAAACGAAATCGTAATAATTCGGGTACGACAGACCATTAATATCAGGGTTTGTTATCATGGAAATAGACTGTATATACTCACGAATCGTTTACACATCGTTAAAGCATGACGATCACTGCTTAAACTGTTGTATAATTCCCACTTCCTCTCGTCTGTATACCTAACAAGTAATGTGAAATGATTGACAGAATGAAGAATGAAAACGAGTGTTTTACATTCTCGAGCGTCGCACACTCGAGAACCTCCGGGACCAAATGCTGCTTCTTCTGTGGCATGCGAACCAGACTGCCACCAGCTCTGCAACCATTTGGAAGTGGCTTTTTTTTAGTACAGATCGCGACGAATTGATATTGCATGCGGAAACTTACAGAAATGCTCGGGTCTGCCATAAAAGCTGTTTGACACTTCTCCCTCAACACATCAAACCAATAATACAAAATACTGGCGTCGAACCAAATTCCCTCCTCCAGAGCAGAATGCAACACTTCGCCGGCTACCAATGTGCATACTATGTCTAGCTCTTCCTTCCTGCAAAATGCAATATATATAAGACCATTTATGGAGAGCAAGTAATAGGTAGGTGTAGTAAAAAAGGTTAACCTTGTATTGAAATATTGTTTGAACCCCTTCAGTAGAAACCTGTCCGTTTTGGAGAGAGAATACTCCGATCCACCCATTGAGTATAAGTAGTCATCAAACTTTTCTGGAATCTTCCTTGTACGGGCCAATCGTTTTAACCTCCAAACTAGAGAATCATTGGACGACCTCGTTGGTGAAATTATAATTGCCTGCGAGGTTGTTGCATGCTGTCGAAGGGTAGAGAAGATATCAACCACGTATGGCTCATTGAAATTATCAGCGGGTGTAAAAGTATGTCCCTCTATAGACTCTGGTTCCATTGGAAAATCCCCTTTGGCCACATCAGGGGCCTCTTCAGTGGTGGGCTCTTCAATTGGGGGGGGTGGTGCATGCTCTCATCTTCTGGAATCGAACTGTTGCACTTCACATTCTTTTGATTCTTTCTTGTCTTTTTCGCTGGACTTTTGACTGCAGCCTTTTTAACCCTCTATCCCTCAGTGTTATCTTAATCCTGTCATTTTTTTTATAAAAAAAAATTTGGTCAAAGCATTTCGACCTTGCTTATAATGACAAATGTGTAAGTAAGAGTAAAATTGAATAACTATAAGATGAGAATGAGAATTATGGCTTACATCTTCTGATGCTGAGCTGTATAGGTAATCGTCCTTAAATTTGACAAATTTTGTATTCAACCCAGCTCTGAATATGAGGATCTTCCTCATCCAGGAATCCCGGAAATGCTCAATTGAGGTTTTCTTCCGGACAGCTTGGACAATTGACTTCTGCACATGAAGTAATAGTTCATTTACCTATGAACATAAAAAGAGAATCAACCATTAGGCATGTGAATACAACAATAAAATACTGAATCAATTGTCCCATCTCTTACGTGCTTCTCTTCACAGCAACCCTCATGTTCATCACGTTTGGTCTTTGTTGTATTCATCTCCTCACTTTTATGGCCCCGACCGATATACATAATCGTGTTGGCCCGATACCAAGTCATATAATTGTTAGTACGTGCTAGTGAAGATAATTTCTTTTCTTTCAGAACGCACCCATATCTACTGTCCTAAAGAGTATAACTAGGTACCCTTCCACTTGCACTGTAGTCGTGCACTATCCTTTCTACTTTCTCCACTTTTGCAAAAGGCATGGTGAACGGTGGAGGCACTTCCTAAACCAGACCAAACTGTTTCATAACACGACCCACGTTATGTCGCTCCACTACCCAATAAAAAGCTAGGATTGTTGAGGATGCAAATAGATTACGATCGACTTTTGAAACATTATGGCGAAAGTTCTTTCCGAGCTTTCTCTACGGTTGCCATATGAACTACAGAAAAGAAGTAACAAAATATTGTTAGCACGTAATAATAATTGCAACAATTAAACTGTATACCAAAGACCGTTTTAACTTACACCGTCTCTGCCATTTTGTTCAGCTCTTGCCAGGTCATTTTCAATGTGGTTAACCCTCTCGATGAATTCAACCTAACTGCCCAGGTTTTCATTAATGGAAACTGAATGTCACTTTTCCAGTTTTCATTTGGTGGTAGACAACGTCCAATTTGCATTCTTGTGTACGCCCATAACTGCGAAAAAGAATCATCACTACTTAACAACTATTGTAAGAGTTGTATAAAAAGTATAATTATGTTCAAATAAAATGCGTTACCTGTAGAAGTTGCAGAGGTCCACTCAAGGTTCTGAACTTCCTTGAACCGAAATAGTTGTTCCACGATTTGCATTCATCTCCCTCCTGATGTCCATCTTCCACCTTATCCTTAATGCATTTCACCGCCTTTGCTAATATCCAATAAAGATTTGCAAGACAGGCGAGAGGCCATGTATATGGCTTAAATTCCCTGAACAACGAGAGAAGGTATGCCGGCCCCTTTCCACCTGATGTATTAGACATAATTTGGCTGGAAACTAAGAAGAAAAGGTATACCCTAGTGTTGTAGATTTTATCGGCTTTTGAAAGTTTTTTCTTCTTCTTCTTTGTTGGAACCGATGCGAAATTAGCCTCCAACCATGTGAATTTAATATTTAACCCGTTTACATCGACACCCTGAATGAGGGCATTCCCAAGTAGTTCAAGACAAACTTCACTCACTAATGAATTCGGGAAGGTTCTCCCGGTAACAATTGGGCCGTCAATAGGTAGCCCGCAGAGATAGGCAACGTCTTCAAGACTGACAGTCGCCTCACCTGATGGGAAGTGGAAGGTGTTAGTTTCAGGACGCCATCTTTCTATCAAGGCTGTAATGAGGGCATGATCTATCCTAATATGCTCCATTTCCGTCAAATTATGCAAACCCGATTGCCTGACATAGTCCTTTTGGGTTTTATTTAACACCCTTGTTTCTTTTTGTCAGGGTTCATTGGTATGCATCTAAAAGTGCCGAATTCCTGCCAGACATTTTCAAGTGATTACAGTTAAGAAAAGATCAACTCAATAATATATGTATAGATGAAAGGGTGGCTAAGAATATACATGTCCCTTGTTTGTGGCTTCTGAAATATGATTGGCTTGATTGTATAGAAGCCTATTTCCTACTCCCTTACTTCCAGCCATCCCTGAATACAAGTAGAAAGAGAGAGAGATGTAAACCTAACTACTAAGGAGATTAAAAGCAGTGAAATGCATAGCATAAGAGAACCTTAGACTTAACAGGTAAAATGTTTACAATCACTTTCATTGAAAAAGGTATAAATTGATGGCCTCTTGTACATCTTTTTTAAGAAACTTTAAGTTAACACCTCTCCCCCCCACAACTCATCATCATCATCAAATCATTAACACAAGCCCCATTGAGACTTATCACATGAATTCTCCTTCACCATTTTAAGCTACATACCTTGAGCCAAATCTTCAGATAGATTGCACTTCTTTATCTATCTTTACTTCTTCCATCCATATTATCTTTTGCCTCCTTTTTTTTCTTACTTTAGGTTAAACACTCACAATTGAAAGTGTTAAATTTGCTAGTGTTCTAAATTTCTCATGTCCTAGATTGCCATAAATAATGCAACTCCTATGATGACATCCAAATTCAAGAAGATCTAACTCTTGTTAGATTGCATTTGGCTGCATTTGTTTCTAGTGAAAAAGCACCCTTTTTTCTATTAATTGAAAACAAGTGTACCTACAAAATTCTAAAGAAATGATGTAGTTCCAAAGTTACACATCATCCTTCACCAATGCCTTTTCTCTCCTCTGTTGAATAGGAAGAAAGAAGTTAAGGAGGAGAAAAGGAGGCACAAAGGAGAAAGAGGGGATGGGTGGGGCACAAGAACGGAACAAAACTGTTACAGTGAAATAGAGCCAATTACGAAAGATTGGCAACATGGTCCACATTTTGCATGATCAAAATGATCAAAATCACACGTCTCTCAGAGTATCGAAAAGATGGCCACCCTTGTGAGAGACCAAAAGTTACAAAAGCATCTGTAGCATGGTTCACAGTTTGCAGGAAATCTCTGCATGTCCACTAGGGTTGACTACTCAATTGATGTTGTGTACCCATAACCCAGGCAAGGGACGTGCATGATCCCACGTTCTATTCCTGCTGCAGTTATGTTAACCATTTTCTGTTTTTGGCTCTGTTTGTTATGGAGGTTAGGTTATGGTATGGTATGTAGTTATGGTGCGTGTTGTAAGTGTTTGTGTTTGTGCAGTTAGTGGTAGTGGGAGGAGTCGGTGTGTTGTTGTTAACCTTTAGGAAGTGATGGGGGTGTATTTAAGGTTTGCATTTGAATGAATGAAATATCTGTTTTTTCCCTTGTGCTAATTTCACTGTCTAAGGAGGTTGGCTACCCTCGAAATAGTCACTGTCTACCCCAAATTGCTAAGAAGAAGCAGTCACGTAACATTGGCATCAGAGCCAACGATTTTGCCATGGTCGAAGGAACCAGGAATGCTAAGCTTGATGAGATGATGGGGTCATTGAAGGAGACCACTGAGATGCATAGAAAAATGCTTCACGAATTGATGGAGAGGATTTTGGCAATGGATTCCAAGATTGAACAACTCTCTCACGGTAAATATGTTAAGAAAGGGGAGAGTTCAAATGACAAATCAATATTGATTAGGGGGTCATTTGCCGCTGACTCAAATCGAACAATCCAAACCATAACTACATACCATACCATAACCTAACCTCCATAACAAACAGAGCCAAAAACAGAAAATGGTTAACATAACTGCAGCAGAAACAGAACGTGGGATCATGCACGTCCCTTGCCTGGGTTATGGGTACACACTAGTCGAGAAGGGGGAAAACGGATGGACTGTGTTATGGGTTGATTAAATGCAAAAAACATGTATAGTGCATGAATATTAACCATTTTAGGATGTGAAGGAAATGGAAAGAAGATGAAGAAACCCCAGTCAATCATCATTTTGCAATAAAGAAAAAGAAGAGAGACAAGAAGAATACCTCTGCCTGATAAACAAGTCGAATTTTGATGCTACAATCCAATAGGTTGGAAAACGACCTTCGGGACCACCTCAATGACCTTTTGAGGAAGGTGGAAAGGAAACTGCCAAGTGGAAAGGGCGAAAAAGATGGATGGGAAGAAGGGGAAAATGGGGAAGTCGAGTTTTGGGGGACCTTTAGTGGTTGAAAGTGACGACGACGTCGTCATACATTTCAATCTGTAATAAAAAAAAATGGAAGTGGTCCCTGCCAAATTGACTAGTGGCCCATTTTTCGATTAGTGGCCGTCTAAGGCGCCTTTTGGGGTAGTTTTCTCTATATATAATAATTAAATGTATGAAAACTAGTCTAAATTGGCTGAATCTAATTATTCATACTAGTCAAAATGTACTATTATCTCTTTACAAAATATAAATTTCAAAAAATGTCCTTGGTTCACATTTAAAAAGTGGATCCCTCCATGGACAAAAAGAGAAACATATTTTTAAATAGATTTCTACATGTCAGTTTATCGGGCTCATCTATTTGCATTGGCATTCCACATTTCAAATGTTATTATATCCCATATGTTATTATATCCTGTAAGCGAAACGCATATTGACTATAAGATGCTTCATTGACCGTTTCTCCCTCATGAGTTGCATATTGTTTCTCGATGGCGATGATTGTATAATATATTTGTAATGGGATTTCTCAACATGATAAAGTTGTGTAATATGGCGCGTGCATTTACAATCTTTACTTGTGTCTTCATAAGATAGTTTTTAGGCATATGCGTTAAAGTTAGAAACCTTTCCTTCCATAAGCCAAATGTTTCTCTCAATAACATTTCTCAGCTTCACATGTCAAAAATTAAATATTAGTTCACTAACCGTCCTCAGAGCCAGTGCTTGGGTCCATACTTAGACGATAACAAGTTTCACAATATGGTCTAATGAAACCTCTGTTATTACTGTAACTAGCATTAACGAGATAATATTTTCCTATAAAAATTAAACATGACAAGAATCAAACCAAAAAATATGCTAATTATTTTCATAAAATATAAATAGTTTTGAGATTTACATCTCAAAACTTCTTCTTACCAACTGAAATTTGAAGATTGTGGATCCCCTAGTCCGTAGAACATCAAACGAAACTTTTTGATCATTGGTGGATCCTTCGAAGCTGATATATACAAATTGGAAAAGCGTGTCAAAACCTATAATGGCCATCACATCAGCGCAAGAAAACATTTTCTACATCGATATCGTTGGTGGTATTTAATTAGGACATATATACAACAGTGCGTCTAGAACAATGTTGAAATATTTGCTAATTGTGTACCCCAAATGTTGAAATCACGTACTACGGCCTACATTATTTAGAAAGATGGTAACTTATTCTTCTAAAGACGCATGTCGAGTTACTACCCCTTTATTTTTAATAACTAACTTAATTCTAGAAAGACATTGGTCCTCATGCAAAGTAGATCATGTGAATTTCGGTAATGACTGTCGATATTGTACTGAACAAATTCATGGCAAAATAGAGATGACTCATGTAGTCACTTCCTCTTTTTTACACGATTTTGTTTATGTCCAAGGTCCCATAACAGTAAAATTACAATCTTTGATACTACTACTAATTACATAAACACCACCTTCATCTTTCTATCAAAACAAAATGCACTTGTGGTTTTACTTTCCACAGTTCATCTTAAAAAAATAACATAAGAGCTAATTTTAGATCATCATTTGCTGATCTTAAAAAAAGTTGACTGTACAAGACATAGTTATCAATTTCATGCCGTTTTGGCCGAAAAGGCCGAGATTTTTCGTTTCGGTCAATTGGTCGAAACAAAATGCAACATGTAACTTTTCGTTCAATATCTCAGCCTATCTTAGCCAAAATCCTAGATTTCAGTCGAAAAGCATGTATTTCGGCAGAGATGGCCAAAATCTAGATTTTTTTTTCTGTTGTAGAAAAAAATCTAACCGAGCAGTGAGGGGAAAAAGAAAAATGAAAGAGAGGAAGAATGGGAAGAAGAAGAGAGCCGTCGCCTGACTGCATCGCCCACCATCACCATGCTTCCGCCGATCCGCCTCACCCCGCTTCTTCTCTCTCCCTCTCCTTCCTCTTCCCCCCACCCATCTTTATCTCTGCAAAGGCTCGTTCCTCAAAAACTCCACAAGATCTCACTGTTTCGAGGGATACACTCCTCTCCATTATTTTTTTCTTTTGCATTGAGACGCGTCTTGGAATTGACTCAATGGGACTATGTGGTGGAGAGCTGGAGTCTACCAAAATAGCAGTTGGGCCTCAATTTGGGTACCGTAGGGCTTGACCTGGGATGCGTATTGGTTTGGGTTTGCTGGGTTTATCTTGGGACTAGGCCTACTTTGGTGCAGGTCTTATAAAAGGCCATAAGGCTTAGCCTGGTACCGTCTTTAGTCTAAGGATATTTCTTTTAATTGTATATATTTTATACATTTTTATTTTTCATAAATAGGACTTCGAAATATTTCTCCAAAATTCTGAAATGACGGAAATATTTCTGTTTGAAGGCTAGACGGAAATGGTGTCTGAAACGAAATTAACAACTATGGTACAAGATGATACTGATCAAGCATAGCAAGTGGCAACTGTGCAATCTCAAGAAATGGCTTGAACGTCTATGTAATCCATTTTTATAGTTGGTGATGGATTGCTTGTAAATTCCAAGATTCATCAATCAATCGGGCCTCTTGAATTAATTGTGCCACTATTGAGCAATGATTCAATGGACTAATTTAACTATTTGATTAATGGAGAAACCACTACAATTTGTGTCAATGGGGTTTGGAGGAGAAGTGGAAACTTTTTATGCTAGCGTGGAGCTTGAAATGGTTGATTTTCTTATCTTTTTTTCAGTCCATGTTGGTACCCTTGGTTAAATGTCCAAAGATAGCCAGAATAGTATGTTATGATTGGGGAGGCTTCATCATAGGTTTGTCATTCATTACTATATTACATTCCAATTTTCAACACACTAAATTGAAGTCAAACCTGTATAAATCTCTCAATTTTATTAAATGCAAAATAAATAAATAGATATAACACACAAGATGATTGTGGCAATGCCGGCTGCATCACCTTATTTTACCATAAAAAAAGAAAAGAACTAGTAAAAAATGCTATTAAGTAGAATATTCTAAAATTTTGATTTTGAACTAAAGAACTTCTACCATCATAAATTGCATATAAACATTATGTAGAAAAAGTTGACACCAATTTAGATGAAATATCAAGTTAAATATATGAAATCTAGCATCCCATGGCATTCGTCTACAACCATATTGGGAATGAATTCAAAATATGAAAAAAAAAAAAAAAAAAAGAAAGAAAGAAAGACAAACACATTCACAGACATAATAAATGACCAAATCATTGAGATGCAGAATGGGAAATATACAATTCCAAGAAATTGAATAACATGTAATTTATTTATTCTCTGATGATTAAAACAATGAGAACTATGATTGATATATTAAAATATCCTTATTAAGGTATAAGAACTTGCTCATTTTGTTTATTTTCTATTGTTGTCACCTTATTGACCAATTTCTAATATAGTAGATGAACACAATAAATACTCATAGTGCCACACAACTTCAGAATCAGCTTGAGCCAAGTAAAAGAAACTCACTAGTAGCCTAGCTTTATGTGTTTGTGAAAGATGGGTAAAAGGGTTAAGGTCCCAAATCGGTTTCTCTTTTAAGTTTCAATTAAGCTAAATTAATAACCTAAATTAGAATCAAGCAATCACACACAAGAGAAGGAGGCACACGATTTTTTACATGGAAAACCCTACTTAGGGAAAACCACGGGTCTTACCTTCTAGACCTCACAGACAACCAAGCACTAGAACCAAAAGTTACAAGTACTCACAGAACCTTCTCTAGTTGCAACTCAACCTAAGGACTACGATGATCTTGCCGACGCCTTGCCGTACACCTTCATTGTGCTGGAACCAACCACCTTGAATGCCTTTTTAAGGTGAATCTAATGCAAGAAAGTAGATGAAAAACTCTCCAAGGCTTTAAGCTTGAGCTTTGCAACAATAGGCCCTTTGGAGAAGACAATGGATCTCTCAAAAGAATTCTAGGACTTAGAGTGGGAGAGTCATCATAGGTTTGAGAGAAGATGGTTTTTTATAATTCTTGCTTCGTCGGTTGCTCTTAGGGTAACAAGGAGTAAGAGTTTTGGAAGGACTGGATAACAATTTGAAAGTGTTTCCAAATAAAACTCTGAAAACCCATGTCATGCGCTCGAGCTCGAGTCCATGAGCGTGTGAAACAAACTTTTAGTTGTTTTGCTCTTTTGCGTATCATGTGTGTCAGGAATTAGCAGGAAAGAAGAAAACTTGAGCAAACGAGCTTCTAGCAAGGGCGCGCTTGAGCTTGTGTTACTAGGCGCTCGAGCGCCCAGTGCAATTTTCTGCCACCTTGATTTTTCTTCAATTCTTTGATCCTGGTGGTCCATCTATAAAATACAAGAGTAAATCATTAATCCCTGTTTTGTTCATATCCCAATGAATTTGCCAACACTCAATTTCCTTACAATCATCCCCTTTGGCAATTCATGGACAAAACTCCTAATTACAAGAAAAATTCCACCCTAACACAGAAACCCATTACAATTTAAACCAGTCATATTTCTTTAATTCAAAATCTAGCAATCCCTGCAAAACCTGGTCACGCAAACTTGAGAAGAGATCAAGTGTTATGTCATGAAACTAAGATGAAATCAATTTTTATACTTATACACCCCCTTTTTGTTCAGAATTGACAAAGTATATAACAAAATGGTATAACACATGGAAAAAAAAATTTAACCTCAAAGAACGAATAAAAAGCACAAATACAAAAAGTCAATCAGGAAAAAAAAGTGAAAATCCTCAATGATCAAACACGATAATTTGCAGAACTTAAGAAAACGTTAAATAAAGAAACACAGTTTTTAGGAATTTTAGTCGTGTGCAAATTGCGTGTGAGGGATAATCTCAAATGGGAAAAAAACACGAAGAAGTCGATGATCGCCCAGAAATCAGCATTCATCAAGTATAGAGTGAGATTCACATCTCTCATAAACACACGACCCGATCAACGATGATGTAAGAAGCTACCCCTTAATGTCACATCTTTTTTTCTTTTTAAATTAAACCATCACTAACCCAATACGGAATTTTCTCATTTACTTTCTCAAGTGTAAGAATTCTTAAATTCAAATGATATAAGAAAAGTTAAAATAAAGGGAGCACAGCCAGTTATTAACTTTTTCACTCGCTCACTTTTTCCAACACAGAAACTTCTGAATTCATATGATATAAGAAAAGTTAAGACCAGTTAAGACCTTGGGAGTAAACCTAGTCATTATTCATTTCTGCGCATACTCCTTACAGAAATCTCTACAGACAGTTTGATTTAGGTCAAATAAATATATATACTGTATATATATATATATTTAAATAAACATCATGAAGAGAGCATAGGGGAATGGGGAAAATCAAGATCGATTCTCCGAAACAGTGCAAACCCACTAAGAACATGAATCTTATCAATCCTAGTATCACATTAACCCTAAGTGAGTGTCCAAGTGAGTTATTGTGTACTTGAAGACGTTGAAAAGCCTTAAACTGTGTACCGAGAAACTCAGTTTAAAAAATAAGCAAATCCAAATGTATAACATGCTAGAAAATCATAAAATCAGTCTGAAAAAAGCATGCATGTGCAAATCAAAACATGAATTGATGAAAAGAATTTAGGGGTGTAGGCCAATGCCTAGGAACTTACGAAGCGAATTAAACCTAGTAGGCTCAAAAGGTTTTGTGAGTGCAGTGTGCACCACATTACGGCGAAGGTTAGACTTATGAACCCAGACAGACTTTGTCTTGACTTGTTGAGGAGAATAATGCTTCTTCCTCCGCTGATTTCCCAATTTATTACAATGTTGTCGGATGTGCCCTTTAATCCCACAAAAGTGACAGATGGGAATAAATCTGGATTTTGGCACATTCCTTTTGTTGACAATATTCAATGAAGTAGTGTTTGGGTAGGTGGGAGTCATTGAGTACATAGTGTGTCCTTGAACAAAAATAAATTTACCTTTGTCCTTAGATGTTGAAGGTCCGTGTACGTAGACAATACCAGTTTTTTACAAGTAATTTTTTTGGCTTCAAAAAATTTCATCAATCTTCATGGACCCTCAATTCATTTGCTTTATTGTAGCCTTGACAAAATCTAGCTCAGTCTAGACCATCTTTAGTTTGCCAACGAGATCATCTTTTTTGGCTTTGCAAGTACTCAATTCCTTTTCGCAATGCATCTAAGTCCTTTGCAACTTTCTCAACTTGATCATTAATCAGCAATGCATTCTTCTTCCCTGTGTCACTTAAATTGTTAAACAAAATTGAACGCTGATCTTCCAATTGACTTACCTTAGTATGTGAGTCTTCCAATTGTGCCGTCAGAGAAGAATTATGAGATTCCATTGCTTTTAACTTCAGTGCCCTCTTTTCATTGATCTTTGACATACGTATGGAATCTTGCAACTGTCTTATGTATCCAGCTTCCAAGTCCTATTCATTGTTAGAAAAATCATGTATATCTAAATCTTCATCTAACTTGGAGTCCTTGTCAGATGAACCCTGCATAGAAGAGACGTTGATCTAGCCATGAAAGCGACAAATCTTTTAGACTCATTAGAAGAAGACTCAGGCTCACGATTTTCCTCCTTTGAATCATCTTCCCAAGAGATGTTCAAAGCCTAACCTTTATTTTCTTTCTTTTTTTTTGGCACACTTAGCAGCAGTGTGATCGCATCCTTGATATTCAAAGCATTGGATAGGCTTGGAGGATCCTTTCACCGGATCTTTATCAAACTTAGGTACAAACTTAGATTTATTGGGTGCCTTGTTGTTTTGAAAGTCCTTTTTCAAGTTGTTTTTCATATTTTTCCACAACTTTTTAACAAAAAATGCTTCAAACTCGAGATCATCTGATTTAGAATCTAATTCAACATCAGAATCATCCTCCACAGATTTGGAGGACATGAGAGCAATGTCCTTACCTTTTTTGGTTGAACAATGACTGGTTTCAAAGGTTTGCAAATTTCCAACCAAATCCTCAACTGCAAGGGAGTCCATATTTTGATACTCCTCAATAGCCACCACTTTTGGACGAAACCTTTCGGGTAGATACTGTAATACTTTCTTGACAATTCTAACCTTAGAAATTGGTTCTCCCAAATTTAAACTAGAGTTGACAATGTCACTTAGTCTTACATAGAACTCATTAAAAGCTTCAGTATCTTTCATTGTCAAGGTTTCAAAAGCAACATTTAAATTTTGGAGCTTTATCTGTTTGACAGTATCTGTGCCTTCATGAACGGTCTGAGGATGTACCATGTAACCTTAGCTGAACTGCATATAGAAATCCTGCGAAATTCTAAGGGAGTAACACCATTGAATATGGCATTAATTCCATTGTTGTTCCAATTAGAGGCCTCGTTTCTCCTCTTGAGTCCACCGTGCTTTAGGTTTAAGAGTTGTTTACCCATCTACAGTAACTGTGTGTCTGACATAACCTTCTTCAACAACATCCCAGACCTCATCATCTATAACCCTAAGGAAAGCAATCATCCTTATCTTCCAGTAAGCACAATTAGTTCCATCAAGAAATGGGGGCTTAGTAGTCAATGTGCCTTCTATTGAATTCCATAAGAGAAAACTGATGAATCGAATCACACAACAAATTAGTGCAACCCTCTCTGATAGCACGTGAAAGATGTGTTTAAACCATAATACGGGTTAAGGTCCCAAATCAGTTTCTCTTTTAGATTTCAATTAAGCTAAATTAATAACCTAAATTACAATCAAGCAATCACACACAAGAGAAGGAGGCACACGATTTTTTGCATGGAAAACCCTACTCGGGAAAAATCACGGGTCTTACCCTCTAGACCACACAGACAACCAAGCACTTAGAAACGAAAGTTATAAGTACTCACATAACCTTCCCTACTTGCAACTCAACCTACGGACTGCGATGATCTTGTCGACGCCTCGCCGTACACCTTCATCGTGCTTGAACCAACCACCTTGAATGCTTTTTTAAGGTGAATCTACTGCAAGAGAGTAGATGAAAAAGTCTCCAAGGCTTTAAGCTTGAGCTTTGCAACAATGGGCCCTTTGGAGAAGACAAGGGATCTCTCAAAAGAATTCTAGGATTTAGAATGGGAGAGTCATCATCGGTTTGAGAGAAGATGGCTTTTTATAATTCTTGTTTCATCGGTTGCTCTTAGGGTAACAAGGAGTAAGAGTTTTGGAAGGACTGGATAACAATTTGAAAGTGCTTACAAATAAAACTCTAAAAACCTGAGTCATGTGCTCGAGCTCAAGTCCATGGGCGCTCGAGCGCGTAAAACGAACTTCTAGTTATTTTGCTCTTCTGTGCATCATGTGTGTCAGGCATTAGCGTGAAAGAAGAAAGCTTGAGCACACGAACTTCTACCAAGGGCGCGCTCGAGCTTGTGTTACCTGGCGCTCAAGCGCCCAGTGCAATTTTCTGCCACCTTGATTTTTCTTCAATTCTTCAATCTGGGCAATCCACCTATAAAATGCAAGAGTAAATCATAAATCCCTGTTTTGTCCATATCCCAATGAATTTGCCAATACTCAATTTCCTTACAAGTTGTTTCAATAGTGATATGGTTAATAATGACTTTCCAACCTCTGCGATTTGAAGCCAGTACATTAGGTTCAAAAGTATTAGTGCATTGATGTATCTAGCATTATTCTAGAACAATGAAAACAAAATTCTGTAAAAATTCCCAAGCTATGAGACATGAAAGAAACCAACATCTATAGCTTTAGAAATAAAAAAGGAGAATTTTAACCAAAATATAAAAGTACAAACTTGAGATCATGAAAACCCTTTACTTCAAAGACCATAATAATTTAAGAACTATTGCAAAATAGATGAAAACCGAGCCACAATAGAAAATGCATGAGCTATGAAAGATCAGAGAAACAAAAGATCTACTACTCCATTAATCAAAATCATTGAATATTAACAAACATTTAGAGTTACATACTCCATTTCATGAGATTAATATAACCTGAAAAAGGGGAGAATAAATATCAAATAACCAGAGCATGAAAACCTAAAATGAGAAAACACATTACTAAACATAAATAGATGACCAAATCATTAATCCAAACAAGAATCACATGCAAATTGAAGAAAACATAATATGAAAGTAGGGAATAGATATCAAATAACCAAAGCATGAATACCGAGAGAGAGGGAGGGAGAGGGAGGGAGAGAGAGAGAGAGAGAGATGCCATACCCGGAGCTGTCGAGCAACAACCACTATGCTTAGAAGAAGTATGGGAGAAGAGGGTAGGGCTGCAATTGTAATTTGTTTCAAAGAGAATGAGAGAGCATAAAAATAAACAAAAAGGGAGATGGGTTTCAAACCCAGGTACTCTTATGACAGAATGTTTATGGGCCACACCGTTTGCCTTTTTTTATGTGATTTCATTTCATGCGCAAATCACATGTGATTCGTTCTATCACCTCCTAAGATGTGAAAACTTGGGTATGAAAATGATCCATTTTCACATGAAAACTTCACATGTGATGCATAAATGACCTCAACCAAATATGATGGTGCATAAACAATTCGCATATGAGTCATTTACATACGTAAATGCCATCAACCAAACAACCCCTTAAATGTTGCCAAGTGGTGGTTATGATATGGTATAAATGGTTTACTCTAACAGGATAAAGGGATGCCGTGACAAAGGAAATGGAGAGAGAGAGAGAGAGAGAGAGAGAGAGAGAGAGAGACTGGGGTTGCATCGTTTTGCATGAATTTGTTTGGTCAGTGAGTATGTTTTGAAATTGGAAGTAGAAAGAAAGGGCATGAATGGTTTCTTTAAAAAAAAATTCTTTGGTGGGTTATGGGCATCTTGGAAAGAGAGAGATGGACGACGAGGATAGAGAAAGGTAAAGAGATAGGGTGATAGACCCGCCCATGAACGAGCAAGCGAGAGAGAGAGAGAGAGAGAGAGAGAGAGAACAGAGAAAAATAGCAGAATGAAAGCGACACTGGAGCCAAAGCTGGAGACGCTGGCCGCGTTTGGTTTGGCTGGATAAGAGCCCTTTTAGAGCTTTTGATTTTTCAAAACCCAGAAGTGTAAAAAAAACAAGTTTTGTTACTGCGATTTTAAATGGGCTTTGAGAAAAGTAAAAGTCAAAATGCTCCTTTTAGAAAAGTAAAAGTCAAAATGCTCCTTTTCCATGAAGCAGGTGGTTAGAAAGAATGTGCCCTTGGCCTTTCCATTTTTCCTCTTTTATTTATTATTTGTAAAAGTAGCTGTTGGAGACAATGTTGTGAAATTGTTAAAGTTTTCTTTTCATTCTTTTGATACTAAACTGTTTGTGCTAAACCTAATTAGGATATTTTAATTGGGTCATTTTCAATTGGCTTTTCTCCATATTCAATTTTCCATCTTATGGGTTGCCTCCAACCATAAACTCATTTTTCTATAGATTGTTTTGGAGTTGCAGACAATGTGTTTGAACACAAAGCTTATTGAAAACAACACGCTGTAAAATTTGGGATTTATCTATATATTGATAGCCATTGTTAGTGAGAACTTCTACCTTATGAATGATAGCTCAATGGATTGCTTGCTTGACTCGGTCCAGATAAAACATCCATCCAACCATAAGTGTAGCAAGTGGATTTTGTCTCAACTCAGTCATGGTTATGTCGGAAGTACGTGGGCCTTGTGGAAAAGTATTCAAAACTTTTGACCCAATTGATTCAGGGATAAAAAATCCATAAGGCCAATAATCCAAGCCCAAGATCTAAAACCCTAATCTCATGCATTAAGATCAAACATCCATCAAGAGGATAAGTCAAGAAACAACAAGCATAACTAGATCTATTAATTCAAATAGATAATAGATCTATACCTTTGGAGCATGGTCGTGTTTTAATCAAGAACTAGATCGCTATGAAAAACTCTTTTCACAAACTTTAGTCTCCTTTGCCTTTGTGTTCTTCCATGCTATGACCCTCTTAGAGAACTTCTAAAGGAGAATGGTGGGATCTCCAAGTCGAAGAAAACCCTAGATTTCTAGTAGGAAACTAGAGGAGAGAGAGAGAGAGAGAGAGGAACTTGAGAGATTATTGGGTGTATGTATCTCTAACTCTCACCTCTTATTTATAGTTTATGGCACACCTTCTCTTAGACCAATATTAAAAGTCTCACTTCTATTCTTAGTAAGTGTCCTACTCCTTCTTTGCTTAAGAATTCTAATGGGATTAGTAACATTCTCTTATTAGGGCTAGCATGGGGACCACTAAGGATTTTTTAGAATCTGACTCCAACTATGAATCTGGACTCCACATCTCATGTGAACTCTGGACCCACAGTTAATTTCAAATAAGTCCACTAATTAAATGCAATTGCACTCTAGTCTTAGGAATTAATTACAAAAAGACCCTAAACTTCTCAATTACTACAAGTAGGCCCCTCCATCAATTATATCCATGGATCTATTGGAATAAATTTGTCCAACCAAATTGGATCTATCTCTTATTATCCTTGTGACCCAATTAATCACAGTAATCATCACTACCATCCAATTAACTCTTAATTGAGATGGACGCACTCACTAATGATAAATTTCATTAATTGGCACAAGGGGATATTTAAGAGGATAGATTCCATCTTGAGAATTATATGTTTCCACAGCCCTACTACCACGTACACAAGACATTAATGTGTTAACCTATGATTGGCCTCACTTATTGATGACTCAAAGTAAATGTATAGTAGAAACTTGAGTCCATTAATCTCTCAGGATTAAGAGCCTATTGCTTAGGAATTATGAAAACAATCCTTTAATTAAAGACAGATTTATACAAGGTGCTACTCATGGTCCTTCAATACATCCAATGTTCCAGCACAATGATCCAGAGTCTCACACTCTGATGATTGAGACATATCACGCTATCTTATAGTGATTACAGTACTGCAACCTTATCAGTTGAGATGTCCAATCTCATCACTGGCTGTGAATCAATTTAGGTATAAGATTTGTGATATATGTCTCCTGTATGTGGATCTCATCCAAACACTTGGGTCACATCTAATATACTTGTGGGTTCCAGTTCATCTCATGAACGATCATGTCATTTTGTATTGGTCATGTGCAAACATAGAATGAAGTAGTTTTTGCCTCAACTCAGTCAAGCCTCATTTCGCAGACAATTTCTATAGTATACCAGTCGAGAACCACTCTATTCAATTTTGAAACTCCCTATTATATTTCTGCTAAGTAGGCCCATAAATATGGGACTTACTTTGTCACTCTCTGCATAAAACCACTTGTTGATTGAATACTCATAATGAGAAAGCTGTTTAAACCTTATAATGAATAAATCCAAGGATGTTGTGTGATTCATATTATAAATTAGAACTTGAATTGTAGGAAATCCAGAACTTAAAAAATTACATGTTTGAACATCTCAGTAGTGTGTAAATAACATATTTGTATATCTTCTTCCTCCCCCATCTCTTCTTCAAAATTTAAATAACAGGTTGAATGCAAGAATAAAGACGGAGTCTTAATCCATTAAAGGCCATACAGTTTCCTCTTCTTCTAAAAGTCAAAACCTCATTATGTCAAGGGAAAAAAGGAATTATCTTCTTTTGTTTTTATCTTTTCCTTTCCGATAGCTATAAATTGAATTAAATTCCACTTCAAAAACTTTGTAAAAACATGGATGCTTATTCCATGAAAGCAATATCTCGTGGAAGAACAAAGCCATGTTGAAGAGACCAACATGTGGCTACAGATCTGTGGTTTAGAATTGTTAATGGAAAAAAGACCACTAGTACTTGGTTCTACATCTTCTCTTTGTTAAGAACATGAAATGGGGATATGCTTTCTGTATCACTCACCCATGGGGAATAGAGTTCTTGATGTTAGAAAATTGTATCAAAATGCTTTATTTCCCTTAGGCCTTGTTTGGATGGAAAAAATCCTTCCTTAAAATCAATGGATTTTACCTGAAAAATCTTCAAAGACTTGGAAAAAGCCTAAAGCACCATTAACAGCTTATATAGACCAGTTGGATCCTCCCGCCAGTTTTTTATTTTTTTTTGCTTTTAGCGCTGAGCGGGGATATCGCAGTTCATTTTAAGTAAATCAGTGGGGATATCCCCGTTCATCTTTCATTACAACTTAAAGACGGTCGAACTCCCTTTTCCCCTTTGCCTTTTTTTTTTGGATCCGGACGAATCTCTCTGCAACCCTTCTTCCACTTTACCTTGCTTTATGGGAGAATCCTATTCTTGAATCTTTAAGTAGAAAGGTTTGGGCTCCATTAAAGAGGTTGGTAGTCTAGGTTTACCCTTTTTACTTTTGATTAAACCTACAAGCACAATCTCCAAATGTGTTTTTGTTTTACCCAAAAAATTGATGTTTCGAAGTACTCATTAAAGCTTCCATCTCCTTGATGGATACTTAATATTTACTCTATTAAAGAGGTGGGTAGTCCACATTAACTTTCTTATGATAAAAAGACCCTATTTCAGAAATACAAATGGGCATTGGCTTTGGATACAATAGAAGATGATAGAAATGGGCATCATCAACTTTTGCTTACATATAAATGGTTGGATATGGTTATGGGCATGTGCATTGGCTAACATAGAAATGGTTAAGCTTTACATAGACATGGGTATTAGCTCAATAAGGAATGAACATTTGGTTATAATTTCTCAAATGGGAGATACAAATGGATAAGTGCTCACATTTGTATATTATATTGGTTAAATATAATTCTCAATGGCCATTGCTAACACCACTTTGATCAACCATGTCATGGAGTGCTGAAGAATTGCTTCCAAAGCAATAAAAAATTGTGGTAGTCATGTATCTTTGTCTATTTGTTGATATATTACTACAATTCATTTAATATTTTTTGATAATAATGGATGGAGTCCATAATGTAATATTTTTGTCATTGGAATTCATGTCATTGTTTACATTTGTTATTGGTGTTAAACCCAGTTCAAGCATTTTTTTATTATTGAATGTTAGGATGTCAGACAATGAAGTTTTGGTCATCTTCCACTATGATGGAGAGTTTGATTTTGATATTAACCGTCCGACGTACAAAGGTGGAAAACAAAAAATGAGGTATTTACCCACCGACATAAGTTATAGTTATTTGCTAGACGTTGCACTTGAAGTATCTAAGTGGGAAGCACTTAGTTACATGCCAATTTTACAGTACCTTTATCACGATGGATTTGCATTCTCATTGATTACCCTAGAAGACGATGAGGATATTAAGCTAATGTTCAGAGCATCGGTAAACAAAACGAATGGTTTGTATTTATATATTAGTGAAGGAACAAATCCAGCAGCTGGGAACGGACAAGAAAAACCTATGTAAGTGAGTTTCTTTTATTTTTTTAATATAAGTCGAGTTTCTAATACAGTTTCTTACAATTTCATTTATTATGAATTGAAAGGTTGCAACGTATGCCTTCGCATGGTCTAAGCCAAGACAATTCTTGTGCGTCGAGAGAGAAACACAAAGAGAAGGAGGGAGTACATGCAACTCCTGTCTGAGAATTTCTGACGATCAACCTCCATGAAGATAATGATATTGAGTTCTCGGAAGCACCCAATCATGTTGTCATTGATCAAAGTATAGGAGCTGATCATGTCATCAATGAGATAATGTATGATCCGACCGTTGAAGATGAGATGGCGTTTGATAGATGTGAACATGCACAAGTGGGTAGAAATACAACAACTGTTTCCAACAAAAAACAAAATCAAGCTACCCAAAATAAAAATCTGGAGCCTTCATACAAAGCTGTGGATGTTAATATTGAGGACACCATGGTTCCCAAAGAGTACTTGATTGAAACGTATCAAAACTCTGCACGGGAGATGTGGATAGGGCAGAAGTTTTCAAATCGTGACACATTCAAAAGAACATTGGCGAAGTTTACAATTTACAACAATTTCAGTCTTAAGCACTTGAAGACCAATCGCACCAATGTTACAATACGTTGCAGTGGTTAGAGTTGCCCTTGGCGTATTCATACTTCCATTATTGAATCTGGGCCACACTTCCAAATCTGCACGTATAACTCTAACCATTGTTGCTCTAAACCGATGATGGCAATGGCACATCGGCAAGCTTCTTCAGAGCTAATTGCAAAGTACATAATGGATAGAGTCCGATCCAATAATGATTTAACACCGAAGGAGATTATTAATGATTTTCAAATGGAGTTTGGCTGTTGTATTACTTACAGAAAGGCTCATAAAGCAAAAGACATTGCCCTTTGATTGATCCGTGGATCATATGAGGAGTCATTCAGAAATCTTCCTCTTTATTGTAATGAATTGCAGAGGATGAATCCATGTACAATTACTAATATTGAAACAAATAATGATGATACTTTTAAGAGGTTCTTTTAGTCTTTTAGCCCGTGCATTCGATCTTTTCAGACTTCATTGAGGCCAGTCATTGCAGTTGATGGTTCACATTTACGTGGCAAATATCCTGGTTTATTATTAGTGGCTGTGACATATGATGCAGATAAAAAATTGTTCCCCATTGCCTTTGCCTTTGCAGAAGTCGAGCGTCGTGAGAGTTGGGAGTGGTTCTTTGCAAATCTAAGTTTGGCATTGGGTGAGCCAAGGAATTTGATCGTTGTCTCTGACCGAATGAAAGGTCTCATTCCTGTGCTAATGAACATCATTCCTAGTACAAGGTACTGCTTTTGTTTTCGTCATATAGCCAAAAATGTCAAAAGCAACTTCAAAGATGGTACTATTGTTCGAAAATTCTGGTGTGCTGCAAAGTCCTGCAGAACTTGTGAGTATGAGGCATTTTTAAATGACATCTGAGATGTTGACATTTCAGCATACAACTACATCAATGCAATTGGAAAAGAGGATTGGTCAAATGCATTTGTAGAAGGGCGTTGCTATGATATTTTCATTTGCAACACCGCTGAATGCACACATAGCCTACTTAAAGACACCAGAATGCTACCTGTAACAAAGCAGGTTGAGGAAATACGTGCGAAACTGATGGAGTTCTACCAAAGACGTAGACTACATTTAGAAACTATTAATTCTCGGTTAACTCCTTACATTGAAAGGATTCTTAGTCAAGGGTTTGAGGAATCTCACAGACTTCATGTTCGTGTTGCCGGACTTGTCGAATTTCAGGTTCAATCAGTAGAATTCATTGATGTAATACATCTCGATAAAGAACATGCACATGTCGCCAATGGCAGATATTGGGTATCTCGTGCTCGCACGCAATAGCCGCAATGTAGTTGAGAAACAAGTGCCCGTATGACTTCTGTGAGCATTGGTTCGTAGCAACAACCTATCGACTCACATACAATGAGGTTTTGCATGCTACTCGAGATATAAGACAATGGGATCATATGCCAGTTGAAATGGTTTTGCCTCCACATGCATCCAAGCAACCTAGGCGACCAAAAAACATAAAATAGAATTCGCACAGAGGATAGGGATAGGCAACGTAGGCAAGTAACATGCTCAAACTGTAAAGAGAGGGGACACAATCGACAAAGATGTCACAATCCACCAGTGCAGTAGTGTTTTGATAACCAAACTACCTAGCACGTGTCTTCTTTTATGTGATGTTTTGATATTCGAATGTAGGAAAGTAACATGTCTCAAACTGTAAAGAGAGATGACACATGTTCAGAGATGTCATAATCCACCAGTGAGCTATTGTTTTGCTACCCAAATAACCTAACATGTGTCTTTTGTTTTGGGTGATGCTTTGATGTTATTGAAAAACTTGAGATTTGTATACACAATTGTTAATGCTACTTGACATATATTTTGGTGTTGATGGATGTTTCAGAGAATGTCAAATTTGGTGTTGATGGATGTTTCTGATACTTATTTTTGTGGTTGATGGATGTTTGTGATAATACACATTGATGTACTACCTAGTGTAACACTGTCCCCGCCCAGTTGCCTGTATCCGTACTTATGAAACTCTAATTGGAGTTGCAATACCTTGCCTATAAGTATCAGGAGAGCGGGGATATCCCTGTTCACAAAACTCTAGTGGGCGGGGATATCCCCGTCCCAACTGAAACCACTTTGAGAGATAGCAGACACAGTACTCTAGTGGCCGGAGATATCCCCACTCACAGCACTCACACATGCAGGGATATCCCTATTCACAGTAGTAATTTGGGTGGGGATATCCCCGTCCCAACTGAAACCACTTTGAGATACAAAACCTGTGGCACTCTAGTGGCTGGGAATATCCCTGCTCACAGCACTCACACATGCAGGGATATCCCTGTTCACAGCAGTAATTTGGATGGGGATATCCCCGTCCCAACTAAAACCACTCTGAGATACAAAACCTGTGGTACTCTAGTTGACAGTGATATCCCCGCTCACAACATTCACACATATAGGGATATCCCTGTTTATAGCACTAATTGGAGCGGGGATATCCCCGCCTACTAGAGTATGCATGCATATCCATCCCTTTCTAATTCATAAGAGAAACGCATCTCTACAACCCAAGACGACATAAACAAATAAAAAAAAAAACCTGTATCAAAGGCAGACATGCTTCAAGTTCCCTGCCATCCATCAATACACATTTAACATCAAGTTTCCTGCCAAAAAATGCATATTCTGACAAAATAGTTAACCTATGCACATCTAATTCTCCAAAAGCATGTCCTATTGTATCAGTATGAATATACATGCAAACTGACCATACAAAAAAATCGGCCAATTACACAAAAAGATTAAGGTCAGTTTCTTAGTCTAAAGCAATTAGATCCAATCTATAGGAGTTTAGATAATATTTGTGTCTAACCATTTGCCTTCTTCCAGAGCATCATGCAACACATTACTATCTACAAGCGTGCAAATCACATCTAATTCATCCTTCCTGTAGTAATACACAAATGCCATTGTCATAACTCATAAATATAATAAAAAAGTGATAATAAGGCAATGGAAGCTCACTTGAATTTATAGTAATCCATAAATCCATTGAGTAGCTCACATAAATATGCATGTATGAAACATTAATTATACAATGCATGATAATGAAACAAGTCTACTAAAAGCAGTTCATCATTGTGTTGCAAATGGCACAACATACAGATTTTGCACTATGTAGATAGAGGGCCTCCAAGAGAGCAAAGGAACTGAAAAATCAATTACACCTAACATTTCAAGAATACTTCCCACATAGGAGATGACAGGGCCTCCAAGAGAGCAAAGGAAGGATCTGAAATCCTTCCCACATAGAAAAATCATACATAGAAAATTGCAATGGGGTGTTTTGATTTTCTCTTCCTGACTTTAAATAGATGTGTGTATAAGGCTATGCACCAGCTCATAAATACTCCTACCCTCAAATGTTCATATCATAGACCTATATGTTCCATTGTACTAGTTGAGAATTTAAGAAATAATAATAAAAAACTGCTTCTCATCTTTATAACCTTAAAAAATATGTAATTATGATATCTTCATAAGAAATATGATACACATTTGATGAAAGTCAACTGGATATCATCCAAGAGGAACACCAAATAGTGGTGTACAACATACGAATGAGGACCACTTTACAGGAGAAAATTACCTATAAACAAAATATGTGCGTCCATTATCTCCACATGGTTCATATGTGCTATAACCATTACAGTTTAGGTCCTTACTTACCTCAAGGGTTAGGATCACTCTTGGGCTGATTCTGTTGTCCAATTTCAATAATGAAAAGGAATTAATATGGCCTTTAAACCACTACAAATTGGCTCCAGCTAAACGAAATCTCTTAATAGGGTCATGGACGAAAATTCCACATGGAGTACTCAATCCCCAAAAAGATAGATACTTTGAAGGAAAATCACCATCCCTTCCTAAAGTCGGATCTCCTATTGGGAAGTTAAAAATAAATAGCATAATGACCCACATAACCAAGTAACGCCCATATTGAACAATTTGGACGCTATTTAAACAAAAAAAAGAAAAGAAGGGACGCCTAAAACAAATCAATCGCTTTAGTTTTTAGATCCTAATTGTGTCTCAATTTCTGAATCCACTAAACTGCAGGCTTTCAGCCATAAACATAATAGGATACAACTTTTCATTAAAGAAAACAAATTCTTTGCAAAGAAGAATTCTTGATACTGTGGAACACCAGCTTTGCCCTTAAATTAATTGGGTGCTGGGTGTGTATATCTGAAATAGTTTTCACCATGTAATGGTGGCTGGCACAAAAGGCCAATGAATGGTATAAACCAGCTATGGCATCAGGCATATAAGCAAAATGGTTGCATCCAATCAAGTGCAAGGACTTTGCATAAACCCGGAAAAGAAAAGCATCGACTCTGCAACTTAGCATCTCTTGATGATGCTGGCAACATTGTTACCAATCTCTTGCTTCGCTTTCATGGAGACAGGAACATCCCCAATGTACATGTCAAAAAAAGCCCCTGCACGTGAACGTTTGTTACAATCTTTCATTTTTCATGTTTCTATCATCTTGGTTGGATTGAAGGAGGAAAATGCTCCATGAGCAGCCAAAACGTAGTGCTCCTCCTGGTTATATCTCACAGGTGACAACATTTGCTTGAGGGATATTGAAAAGGATAAACCCTACAAAATGGATCTCTCTCCCACACCCTGTAATATGATTTTGGAGAGAAACCGTGAGAGAGAGTGTGTGGGAATAATGCAAAACCCCAGATCAGATTTAGTCAGGTGGTGGGGTGGGTTCTTGAAAATCGAACTGAGAAATCAAAATCAAAACGGATAAAGGAAAAATTTGAAAACAAGAAGAGAAGTTAGGGATTCCAAATAAGGCTTTTGAGACTACTGTGGTCTTCATACGATATTGATGGTGTTATTGGCCCATTAGGAGTCTTAGAGGATTTTTTGGGTAAAATCCTCTAAAATCAAAGAAGACAAGCATTCCAAGATAATTGTAAAATCTAGAGTGTCATTGTTTTTTGTGATACTTCTGTCCATGGGCAGTTTGGCACCAAGATTGAATCCTTGTTTAACAAAATGATTGAGGAGCGTTGATCTTGAAACTAAGTTGGTCATTTTTAAAGATTAGAGAGAAAATTTTGGATTTTTCATATGAAGAAAGCTTTTAATGTTTTTCAAGGATATAGACACCAAACAATGGAAGAATCCGAAAAGAGGTAACTACGGCATGACTGCACAAATTGTGATTACTAGTAGGGCATGGGTGATCCGAGAGAGAGAGAGAGAGAGAGAGAGAGAGAGAGAGAGAGAGAGAGAGAGAGAGAGAGAGAATAATAGAATTCTAGTAGTCCAATATTGTAGAATCCAAACTACTTAGGCCCCATTTATTTGCATAAAAATATACTAGTGGGGACCAAAGGGAGCCTTGGTAGATAACCTGAGGGCCGTTTTTAGTAAATGCACCTCATCCACCGCAACCACATTCTCTTCAATGATTGAGTTGAGAAACACAGCTTCCTTGATAGTATTTGATTGTTGACCACTACCAAATTGAGAGGGCAAAGAGGTTGTTTTGTAGCAACATCTGGAAAAGGAAGGTGTTGAGATCTCTCCAATCTAATCTCTTGATTATAGAGTCCATGAAGGTCATTGATGCCAATAGGTTTAACTTGGGTAGTGACAGATGTCATGGAAGCATCATACTCTGGACGGAGTCCTTTGAGAACATGCAAAAGAAGATTTAACTCAGAAATAGGTTGATCGGCGATGACGACACTGGCTCCAATGCTCTTGGCCTTTTGAGTAAAAATCAGCCATATAGAGGTTTGATTTCTTTAATAGTTGAAGTTGAAGACAGAGCTGCATGATTATACCACATGATTGAGATGTAAATATGTGTTCAAGGGAGAGTCATACATCAGATGAAGTGGTTGGACCGACCACTTGTAAGAGAACCCCCACAATGAGAAAAGAAAGAATCCAGCCCACTAAAAATTATTGTTGTCATTGTCATTTGATATGGTATGGATTCATTTTTTTAAGTGGAATGTTGTTGGCTTTTGTGATGGTGCTGTGTGGACCCCAGTTACAAAGAGATGCCCAATAATGTGCTTTTGCACAAACACCCTGGATGTAGTATGTACTTCAATGACACCCCATATTAATAGACGTATGCCCCAATTAACTTAATAGAAAAAAATCTTTAACTTAAAAAAAAGGGTATTTCACACCTGCATTGTTCTTCCATGAAGAAATCTAAAATGAATATAACGAAAAAGGAAATGAAAAAACCCACCTTGATGTTAGTATTGTTGGAAGTGGGTGGGCCTCGTAGATAGGTTTTCAAAACTTTTGACCCACTTGACTCAAGGATCAAGTATCCATAAAGCAACAAAACCCAATCCAGGATCCATGGCCTCTTTCTCATGATCATGTACAGTAGAAAACTCTATCTAAAAGATAGAAATAGTAGCATACAATCAACCACGAAATTCACAACATACAAGGAAGTAGATTATACATTCGGAGCTTAGTAGTGCTCTAATGGAGAATTTGATTAATCCCTTTGATGAATAACTCTTTCACAGAGCAAATCAGAATCTCCAATACCTAATTGTCTTCCATGCTATGACCTGTCTCAGATCTCTTTTCTCAAGGAAGATGGTGGAATCTCCAAGAGAAAAACTAACTAGAACCTCAAAGGGAAACCGAAAGAGAGAAGAGGAAGAGGGGAGTGCAACTCTTGCACAAGGGTGCTTGGGCGTGAATCCCTAGGGTAGGAATAGCATGGGGCATCCAGCCCTATTGCTCCTCTATTTATAGCTTGAGCATCCTCTTCTTTGTTTATTATTAGAAGTCCTACTTCCATAATAATTAGTAACTCTCTATTCCTACTATTACCACTATTAGAAGTCTCACTTTAAATAGAAATAGTAGCTTTCATTTTTGAGTTCAAATAGAATTAGTAATGATCCAATCTTTGGCTAGCGTAGGGACCATTAGGGATTCTATAGAAAGCTGGCTCCATCTGGGACACCGCGACCCTACATCTCATATGCAATCTGGGCCCGCAGCAAATAACTCCACTAAATAAATGTAATTGAACTCCAGTCTTAGGAATAAATTACATGAAGACCCTAAACTTCCCTATCACCACAAGTAGGCCCCTCCATCAATATCCATGGATCAATTGGATAAACTGTCCCACCAATTTATATCCATATCTTATTATCCTTGATACCCAATTAATCACAGTGATCATTAGTACTATCCAATTAACTCTTAATTGTGATGGGTGTACACTTACCAATGATAAATCCATTAATTGGCACAAGGGGATAATTAGGATAGATTCAATCTTGATCATTAAATGTTCCCACAGTCCTACTACCGCGTATCCAAGACACCGAGGTGTTGACCTACAGTTGGCCTCACTCATTGGTAACTCAAAGCAAATGAATAGATAGAAACTTGAGTTCATTAATGTCTTGGTATTGAAAGCCTATTGCTATGGAATTATGAGAGCATACCTTAAAGTAAAGACAGTGTTTCATAATGTGCTTTTCATGGTCCTTCAATACATCTAATGTACTAGTATTATGATCTAGAGTCTTACACTCCAATGATCGAGACAGATCACACTGTCTTATAGTGATCACAATACTGCAACCTTGTCAGATGAGATGCCCAATCTCATCACCGGTCGTGAATCAATTTAAGTATAAGATTTGGGACATATGTCTCTCGTATGTGGATTTCATCTTCACACATGTGTTACATCTAATATACTTGTGGACTCCGGTTCATCTCATGAACCATCATGTCATTCGTATTGGTTATGTGCAACTAAGTAAATAAAACACCATTCATCTCATGAAAGGAAAGCATGATTATATTGATAAATAAAGAAATAAGTTAATTTATTACATCATCAACTGGATTGAGACCATATAATCTAACAAGTATCGCCATTTAAATTGTACACAACATCATCTACTTGCGCTTGGGAATAATGGCATCTTGCTTGCAAAATCTCAACCCCTTCATCACTACATCAATCCAAAAAGAAAAATAAATCCACCAATAGATTTTCCAAGAAAATACAATTTTCAAATGCCTTACCATTTTCCAGTTAAAGGTCCATTCTTCCCACCCTTCTACCCAAAACAAGAAACATCATTCCCATTAAAATCTTAAGAAAGAAAAACATAGCAAATGACAGAGTTGGAAAAATAGAAAGAATCAGATATGACTCAGACCTTATTTCTGTATGTTTTCGGCCAACTTTTCATGGCAGTCGCAGCTGGAACAGGCTCGCCGACAAAGCAGCAACCACTGGGCTCTGCCGTGGAGCCCTCGGTGATTTCTTTTACTTTTTAGTAGCTCACTTTGGCAGATTCTTTTTCTTCTCCGCATCAAGCTTCCTCTTCAGATATCTTTTGCCATCCGAGTAGATTTGGTGTTGAGATAGAGGACCAAACGAAGAAGAGTGAGATTGAGGAATAGGCTGTGAGGAGGAGCGAGCGATTGTAAAGAGTGAAGCGAAGAGACAGAGGAGATAAAAATCACGCGAGATAAGGGGAAAGGAATTTTGAGGAAAGTGCGTCTTAGGCTTATAGAATTTCAAAATGGGTGGAGAGTGAGAAACGAATTTGAGGAAAGTATTTTGTGGATTTGAGCTTTTCTTTCGTGTTTGGACTTTCACACGTGCTAAGGTTGGTGGCATTTTGGTGGGTCTTACTAATTCATATTAATTGATTATCTTTGGTGAATTTATTTACTATGTAAAACAATTCAGATTGATTGATTATCTTTGGTTATTTGACCTAAGTTGACGATTATGAGCTGTTGATTGATCAAATGAATGCCCTTGGTTTAGGATATTCTAAAATTTTACTCCTGTAGGAGTTGGCCTCATTGAAAGATTAATCATATGATGAAAAATGTGATTAACTAAAATCTATACATTATTAATCATATTATTAGTCATATTTTTCATCAAATGGTCATTCTTATGATGGTTTCAGCTTATGTTGGAGTAAAACTTGGGGAAATCCTACATAGTGAAAGTAATTATTTTGAGCAGCTTGGATTCTCAATAGGTTAGGCGTACTATAAAGTTCTACTCCTTTAACTTAAGAATTCTCTAAAGTCTGATGGGGTGGGTCGAACTCTACTTTTAATGCTATGTGTAGAAAGTTTATTTTATAGATTGTTTGAGTAATATTTAAGGTAGTTAGCTAAAATATAGTTGTCGGTGTGTTTTCTAACAAGGAAGTGGATTTTCTTGGGCCCAGTGTTAGTAGACGTCGCTGAATACTAAAAATTATGGAGATTAGGCATATACCAAAAATTAGATAATATGTCATTATTTTTCTCCTTTTTTTTTTTTGGCTGTGTTGGACTGTGACGCCCCCCACCCAAGGTGTCTCTTAAGAATTAATGGGGTGATTAGTGCATTTCTTTCCATAGGATCCGTGTGATTAAGGATACAAAAATTCCAACACTTGCATGAATAATTCACATTAGCTTGCGTGGCCTTACGACCCGAAGTCCGTTGCCCTTGGATTACGTGTCGACCCAATGCTTAACTCATGCATACTATAATATCATACACCGTTAGACTGGGAAATCATAAAACCATAAGATACAAACTAATGTGAATTTGCTTACAATAACAATTTCCATTAGAGCATTGTCATGATACTGTTTGAAGCACTGTACGAACGCATATGTAGAACTTTAGTATGTTGGGAAGAAGTAGGGGTTAGAGGTATTTTTGGCTTATTTTAATATATATGTAAATTTATTTAATTTAGAAATATTTTACAAGTTTCAGAACTGTAAATTGAGTTATACATGGCTCAATTTATTTGTAATCCCTTTTATATACTGTAAATCTATTTGTTATGTATATGTAAATTTATTTGAATATGTAAATAAATTTACAAGTTTTAGAACTATATATAGATTGAGCTTATATATGGCTCAACTTAGATGTGGCTAACGTATTAATTGAGTTGACTAGTCAACCCAACTCAATTAACGAGTTAAAAGTGTCAACTGAAATCCAAAATTAACCTGACTACAACAAGTCGAGTTAGGATCAAGTTGGCAGATTGAATAGCAAGTAATCTATTTATGACTCAATTCAATTGTTGGGCTGGAACTGTCAGCTCTAATCTAACTAGAAAGTGAAAAGGGTCAGTGACACAAACATGTTCAAGTTGGGAGGATATGTTATAAAATGGGTCATCGCCGTCATTGTCATTAGAGCCCTGAATCTGATTAATTGGACGGATCTATAGTATATTCACCAAGTGATCTACAACCCAACTTAAATCCAACCAAGCCAAAGTCCTTGCACATAACCTGTCAATGGTCATTAGGTCACCAATGGGATGGTCAAAATCAATTGGAGCTAATTGGCGCTGATCTCAAATTAATTCTCTATTTCTGCTCTTTGTTGCTTTTGTTCTTGGTTTTTTTTTTTTAAATTTTATGGCGGAGGATGGTGAATGGGGGCTTTTGTTGTCCGGGATGGGGTTTAAAAGGGGGTTGCGATTTAGGGTGTGCTCTTTGTTGCTTCTGTTCTTGTTTATTTATTTATTTTTGCCGGAGGATGGTGAATGGGGCCTTCTGTTGGCTGGGATTGAACGTAGTTGATTTCGAAGGGGATTGCTATTTCAGGTGATGGAGAATAGGGATTTGTTCAGTTTAGGCTGCAGTGGTACTTCTCCACATTCATTTGAAAAGATGACACCATATCTTAAATGGATGGACATAGTCACCTATATTATATTTTGGAAACTATTTTCTTAATGTGCGTTTATGTTTTGATATTGTCTATTCATGTTGGATGGACCTATTGGTTAATATTGTCTATTTTCTAAGTGTGCATGCCTTTTAGAGAAATTGGCTCTTTTAAGCACGTTTCCATATCTCTTCTGCATGTTGTTTTCGCTGAATTGCAAAATCATGAATATCTACTCTACATTTTGTTTTCACTGAATTGCAAAATCATGAAGACTTTTCTCTTCTATGGATAAGAATTTCAACCACATTCGATTTCTCACCTTTTGCAGTTGTACGTAGGAAATACCGGGAATCGAGTAGATTATCACATCTTGTTAAAAATAGATATTTTGATTAATTGCTATTTTATTATCAATCTTCTATAACTGCTTCGGTCCCTTCACTGCAATGTCTGCAAACCGTCAGGTAAATCCACGGAATCGCGATCTAAACTTTCCATTTCACGTATTCTCACACAGATCTGATCGAGCATTCTCAGTTTCTCAATATACTTTTTAGGGGATTTTACTGGATAATTTCCAAAATATAGGCATATATCCATTAGGGTCCCGGCAAAATTGTCAACACTAACGGGATCCGTTAGTACTATTTTGTATTTTTTTTTTAAAATCTGGAGAAAGTGACGCTAGCGTCACTTTGATCTGAATCAAGTGACGCTAGCGTCGTCGTTCGCTAACCCTATTAAACCCAGCCATCCCCATTTTAACCATTTGTAACTCCTCATTCTTCTCCAGAGCGACGACGCCGCTCCAACTACCTTATGTCTTCTCTATAGTCCATTAACCTTTCTTTGATATCGCACATCTATGTGAAGGTACGTCACATTAGCAACGTTTTTGCACATTATCTTTGGAGCATTATGTTTGTTTGGAGTTCTTGATGCTGTGTGTATGGTGTGAAATGTGTGTTGTGTATTTTCGCAGCATAATGTATGTTTGGAGTTTCCGTTCTTCATTTTTTTTAATCTTGTAACCTTCTATGTTCATTTTTGTAGAGGTTAGATTGTTTTTTTTTTTTTTTTTTGTGGTAGAAAGATTAGAGAATATTATACTCCTCTCCTTGCTCTTATTATGTGTGATCTAATGTATGCATAAAACAATGAAAGTGGTTTTTATGCCTTACTGTCACATTTATAGTTCTCACTAAAATGCACATCATGTACATTAAATATGCCATGTTCATTGGTTTAATGTAATGATAAATATTTCTGATAGAGCTATGGATGGCCCTTGTTCAAATTAGTTGAAAAACCTAAATTTTACTTTGATATTTCTAATACATGACCCTTTTTCATATTTCATATGGTTTCAAGAGATGGCTTTGAAAATAAAGCATGCTTTTGATAAACTATTGTGACTTTTACTAATATGGGTTATTATACCAAATGCTTCATATTACATGGTGTGAAACTGAACAGATGGCGTCAAACAGTGAGTCGGATGATGAGGGGGAGTTGTTGTACGAGCAAGATGAACATGTTTCATCAGCCATACTAAAAGGATCTAAACCAGGAAGTTATAGATGCATCAATACCAACCCAGACAAGAAGATATGGGTCTTATCTGACAAACAGAAAGAACGTGTGAGAGATGCTGGTCTATCCCATCTGTCAGAGATAAACTATATAAGGATAGACCATGCTCTACTATCTGGGCTGGTGGAACGGTGAAGGTATGAAACCAATACATTTCACCTACCAATGGGGGAAGCAACAATCACTCTGGAAGACGTTGCCTACATTTATGGCCTCCCTATTGACGGTGAACCGGTTACGGGAAGAACCTTCAATAATGCATTTGTCCCGAAAGTCTGTAAAGAATTGCTTGGACTTGCCCCACGGCCAGGAAAAGACACTATTAGGGTTACCATAAAGTTCAAATGGTTGGAGGAAAATTTCAAACCATCCAAGAAAAGGAATGAAGTATGCAAGACTAGAGCATACCTATTTTTTCTAGTGTCTGGTCAGATATTTGCAAATTCTTCTGGTGCAAGGGGGCCAGCCTGGCAGCTAGAACTCTTTAGGGAGTTCAAGCCGTATGAATGGGGTCTAGCATGCCTTGTAAGCTTGTATAGAATGCTTGCAAGGGCTACGAGGTTGTTAAGAGGTGGAGAGGATGAGGAAGAGGAAGGGGAGGTTGAAGAGAAAAAAGAAAGTGGAAAACTTACATTCTCAAGACTCTGACAGGCCCTCTTCAGCTGCTACAGGCTATTATATTTTTTCCAACCATGCTACATTTTTTGTTATTACTAATCACAGCTTTACATTTTACATTAACTGTCTCTATTGTTTCATACTTGTAGATTTGGGCCTACTCTAGGATGGCAATTGGGAGGTGCCCTAAGCCCGATCCTAGTTGGTAGAAAGATCTTGAGTTCCCATTGTTTAAGACTTGGGAGAAAAGACTCGAAAGTTCGAAAAAGTTAACCAACATGAAATAAATTCGTGCTCACATCAACAGTTTGAAACAAGATGGGGTATGAATGCACTTTAATATTTTTTCACACTTTTTTCATTGCATTTAGTTTAATTATCGAGATTGTTAATGGTTTTGTTTTATGTGTAGTTCTTATGGCAACCATACGCGAAGATGCCGAAGAAACTCTTCCAATCAGTGCCAAAAGGAGGCAAAGAATTATTCACATCTAACATTGCCCTTATCCATTACTGGGTCTTTGAGAGGCACAATGCAAACTACATATCGAAGCAATTTGGTTTACGACAAACAGTCCCCCTACCCTTCTCCTTACCATTCAAGTGGAACGAGCGCATTGAACGATGTGTTATTGACTACAGTCAAAACCATCCAGGTGTGTTCAAAATATGGGAGTTAAGGAGGAATTTGGTTTCATCCGAAAAGAAAGACTTTTCCAAAAAACATAGTGATGAATATCTTATCTGGTATGGAGGAGGCAAGTGTTGATAATAAGCATGTTTTGGCGGCGGAGATTATCCATAGTCAGAAGTTTTTTTTAAAGAGTGATCCAGGCAAAAACAAGGACCCTGGGAGGGGCCTTAATTTCCCAGAGGGAGGTCCAACCTCGATAAATAGTCGGGACCTCTGCATGAAGGTCGAAGAAAAAGGAGAAAACAAAGAAAGAGCCACTGCTGGAAGGGGCCCATCGCGCTTGATGTCTTGCCCTTCACTGTTGATGTCCAACCCGCTAAGGACCTTAAAAAGATTGAAGAGATTTGCTTCCTGTGCATTGGAGAGACTCCTTCTGAAGATGGGGCACCACTGTTGATGACTTCCATTCATGTCAAGGTAATCTCTGACCTTGGCTTTACAGTTCCTAGCGCATTTGTAGAGATTAGGGAATTGAATCGCTAAGGGGGTGTGACCGACCCAAATGTCATGCCAAAAGATATTTTCTCTCCATTGTCAACATGGTAGGGGATGGATTGGGCAAAAGAGTCTTTGGTAGAGCAAATCCCTTTCCAGAAGTTTGAGCACCTTTAGGATGGAAGAGAGATGTCCCATCCGTCTCTCCTTACTTTGTATTTGGCTAATAGGATATTTCTCCACAAGCCTTTAGTTTCGTCCTCCAGTCTCCAAAGCCATTTGCCTAGCAAAGCTTGATTCATGCTCCTTAAAGGTCATGCTCCTTAAAGGTCTTATACCTAGACAGCCTGACTTTTTAGGGTAGCAAACTAATTTCCAATTCACCAGGTGGAATTTTTTTGACTCATTGTGGCCTGCCATAAGAAGTGATGCTGAAGCTTCTTAATGCGGTTTATGATAGCAACGGGGCATTTGAGAATAGACATGTAGTAGATAGGAAGGTTGGCAAGTGTAGATTGAATCAATGTGATTTTGCCTCCTAGGGATAAGTATCTTGCTTTCTAAGAAAATAATTTTTCTCGAGTCTTTCAAGAGCTAGGTTCCAGATAGATTTTGGCACCCTACCTAGACACAAAGGAAGACCAAGGTAGGTGGATGGGAAAGAGTGAACTCTGCATTCCAAGATGCCTGCATGGTGACGAAGAGAGTCTTCGTCAATTGAGATCGCTAGGATGGCGCTCTTGGAGAAGTTTATCTTGAGGCCCGAAATGGCTTCGAAGCATCTGAGAATGGCAGCCAAGTTCTTTATTTGATCTTTTTCGGCATCATAAAAGAGGTGAGTATCATCAGCATATAGGAGGTGGGAGACAGTTGGAGCACCTTGAGAGGGCTTGAAACCATGAATCAAATTGTGATCTTTTGCTTTAGAAAGAATCCTATTGAGAGCTTCTCCAATGATGACAAAAAGGAACAGAGATAGAGGGTCTTCCTGACGCAAGCCCCTCTCTGCTGGAAAGAAGCCTTTTGGGGATCCATTGATAAGGACGAAGTAGGCTGCAGTTGAGATGCATTCTCTGATCCAAACGCTCCATTTTTTCCGGAATGCCATCCTGCGTAGCAAATAAAGAAGGAAATCCCATTCCACCATGTCAAAAGATTTTTCCAAATAAAGAAGCAAAGTAGGCCCCGCAAAGCCCGGGCCTAATAATTAATATATATTCAATTTGGAGCTATTTTTTGAGATGTTAATTAATAAGAATAAAATATACATAAGACGATATAAATAAATAAGGAAATCCCAATCCACCATGTCAAAAGTTTTTTCCAAATAAAGAAGCAAAATAGGCCCGCGTTAAGCTCGGGCCTAATATTTAAACTATATTCAATTTGGAGCTATTTTTTTTAGATATTAATTAATAAGAAGTAAATATACATAAAAAAATATAAATAAAAAAGAAAATCCCAATCCACCATGTCAAAATCTTTTTCCAAATTAAAAAGAAAAATTGGCCCGTGCCTAATAATTAAAATTTATTCAATTTGGAGCTTTTTTTAAGATATTACTTAATAAAAAGAAAATATACATAAAAAAATAAATAAAGAAGGAAATCCCAATCCACCATGTCAATAGCTTTTTCCAAATAAAGAAGCAAAATAGGCCCGTGCTACACCCGGGCCTAATAATTAAAATATATTCAATTTGGAGCTATTTTTTTAGATATTAATTAATAAGAAAAAATATACATAAAACAACATAAATATATCATTTTAAAAATTATATTTAACAAAGTTTATTTAAAAGGAAAATGTGCAATAAGACTACAGAATTTGCAAACAAAATTTGAATTTATAAAAGTTCACATATTTAAAATCTTCACGTGAAAATGCATAAAAAGTTTTAAAATGCAGAACAAATTTTAACATCCAAATGCACCCTCAACCCGAGGGATCAAATGAGATGCCACATCCAATGCAGTGCGCACATGTAAGCTAGGCTAATCGAGAAGAAGGTAACACCAACCGATACAAATGTTGTGATGACCTACAAACAGAGAAGGTATATGATTAGAGGATAAACTTCAGCTACAAAATTGAATAAAAATGGCTAACAAGGAATTCCATGACTCATTTTTTAGTAGTTAAACTTGAATTGAAGCATTGAGTTGCCTCAACAAACTACTGTGGAGTAAAGTTCTGTTATACCTTGGTCGGTGTCAGAATCGGTTTGCATGCAGGAAGTTCTTGTTGTGTAAACCTGGATTGTACAAAATAAAAGAAAGCAGAATAAGTAACAAATATGAGCAGAACTCTAGATTGGAAGTGTTTGTTTTGTAGGTTTTGGGTGTTATTTGGTTAGGGGCCGGGGGTGTTTAGTTAGCTTACATTATGTGGTGAGAACCGAGTTGGTGCAGGTGCAGGCGTTGCATTGGGAGAGGAAATGTAATGGCTAGAAGAGTGTGTGTGTGTGTGTGTGTGTGTGTGTGTGTTTGTAGGCGGTGTGTAGGTGTTGGTGATGATCTAGAGTGAAGCAGAATAAGTAACAAATGTGATCAGAACTCTAGATTGGATGTGTTTGTTTTGTAGGTTTTGGGTGTTATTTGGTTAGGGGCCGGGGGTGTTTAGTTAGCTTACATTGTGTGGTGAGAACCGAGTTGGTGCAGGTGCAGGCGTTGCATTGGGAGAGGAAATGTAATGGCTAGAATTGTGTGTGTGTGTGTGTATAAGCGGTGTGTAGGTGTTGGTGATGATCTAGAGTGGGTTGAGTGGCTAGGACGTGTTTGGTTTGCTGGATAGAGATATGAGGGTGCTGGTGTTGTGAATGAGTGGAATTTTGAAAGAGATGTTGATGATGATGAAGGGCGGTGCGTCGATGATGGTGGATGTTTGGCAGTGAGTTGGATTGTCGGTGTCTGCTGTGAAGTCGTTTGGGTTTTGAGAAAAGGGTAAAGGAGATGGCGTGGCCATGTGTAGAAAGAAGGTGTGGGTCACAGATTGAGCTTGGTTTGGGCCTATCTTTCTATCTCAAAGTTGCAACTGCAGAATACAGTGATTGAGCGTTAGGAGGCACCATTTTTCTTTAATTTATTAGAGAAATGGACGCAATTCATTGTTGATATTTAAGTATAAAAACGGTTTATTTTAGAATACTTTGATAGTTGCTCTACGGGCTACTTAATACCACTTTCAGTTTAGGGCCTTAGGGGCTGCTCTAGGGAACTGTTTCATTAACCATATGAGATTTTCATAAATGAGAAAGTTACATTAGACATGAAACGTTTGAAGAAGAAGAAGGTTGGGTTGCAATCGGTTTAGAAAAAATAAAGTGGGAGTCAATGTCAATTTGTAGTGGTCAAAATCAATTGGATATAGTGTGCTTGATTTTTCAATTAGATTTACTTCGCTTCATATATATATATATATAATAGAAATCAAATACATAGGATTATATGTTTGAATACATATGATTTTATGTTTAAATGAGCTCCAGTATAGGAATAAGGTAGTGATGTAGATAGTTCTTGACTCTCTCTAGTACTTCGATTACTATGGTAATGGCTGTGTATGTATTTTCTATTTTCCCTTAATTCTCCATTTTCCCTTTACTCAATCTCCATCCGTAAATTCTATTTTATATCAAGATTCGAAGTGGATCACCTTCATCTTCAGCAGGTAAGAGTTCCAAAAAGTAAGAAGAAACTATTCTTTTTATATTTGGTGTCTAAAACACTGCTATTATTTGAGATTTGGTTTCTTCTAATTTAAACAAGAATGCGAAGAAAGTGATAGAATTTGGACTTGGAAGAAGAATAGAAAGAAAGGAATTGGATGGTATGGAACCAAGGAAACTTCATATCCTTCGATTCAGCTCTTGATCGATTAAGTCTTAGCTTTATCTAGTGGCCCATCGTGCAACAAATCATGGGTCATATATCTACCATTAGATGTTCTTGTTCATCTAATGAGAATGAATAATTATAAGAAAAAAACACCTAACAGTAAAGTTGACCGCATTACACTTCTGAAGAATGTTTGTAAATTGTGGGAAATAAGGGATGCCATTGCTGATGCATTATTTGGTGCGCATACTAGCTAACAATGATGGAGCTAATGTACATGTTATTATATTTGAATTTCTTTTATTCTTTTCGTATTTTATTATTTTTTGGTAAGGCATTTGTCTATACTATTCACTGAGTTCATGTGTATAACATATATTGTTACATTATTTGTTTACATCATTGTATGACATGTGGTAGTGATCCGTCCTAGAATAGCGTTTGCAAATATAAATTATCCCGATGTTAACTGGGTGTCGTATCCACTGGGACAAAAAGGCTAAGTTGCGTTGTTTCCTAAATTCTTAAACTAATCCTAATAGAAAATAAAGTATTGATTTCTAAACTAATCATATGAGAAAACGAAGTGTTGGTTTGATGGGTTTGATTCCTAAATTAACAAATTAGAAGACAATATTTTAATTCAATTAGAGAAAAAATCTTAGGGCACGAATCCACTCTAACCTCGCATAATGACAAGTATAGACCTAGGGTTTCACTATCAACGCTAAAGAAACTCGATCTGGTTATAAACCTTCAACAGTCAACAAATAAAGGATGTGGATGTAGATCGGGGCATAACCTATCTCTATGGCATAGATGATCCTAGATCTGACCACACATTCAATCAAGCACCGTTATATGACCTAGTATTCAAATCTACAAGATTAAAATACCAAAGAAAGAGATATTGCATTAAGAGAATAAAATTCAATCAATGGATAACATCATTGTCATATAACCAAAATCGTTTAAAGGAAAACCTTAGAACCTATACATCACCATATACACAAGGTTAGGGCTTTATCGCAGCCCTAAGATAAAGATTTAGTTACTCATGGCGAGAGGTTGACGAAGAATATCTGACGAAGTCCCCATTGACGCTCTTCCAAAGCTCCAAAACCTCGGTCTCGATCTTCTCCCAAGATGTGAATGTCCTCTAAAACGAGTTTGGACTTTAATTTATAGGTTTTGGCATGAGAAAACCCCGTCAAAACGCGCATGAGGCGGTCTCCATCTGGTCCGAGCGTCTGGAAGCCAGGTACTGGGCGTCCGGAAGTAGTAGCTTCAGGGTTGAATCCGGTACCTAGCGTCCGGACGCCCGGAGGCAGAATCTTCGGGTGTTTTCTGACTTTTTCTGGATTTTTGCAATTTCTTCCTATTTTTCACCAATTTCTTCCCCAAAGCTCTAGGGCACTTGTAAACATCAAAATAACATAATTAGATTAGTTAAACGCATCGGAAGGTATAACAAAGTCCTTATTGAATGGCCTAAAATGTATATTTTAGGCTCTCATCACACCCCCAACTTACACTTTGCTAGACCTCGAGCAAAGCTAAAACAAAAGGAAATACTAACTAAGGCCACTTTCGTAGGTAGTAGGGCTGCACTTAGCATGTGCAACAAGCCTTTAAACCTCTAAGTTTCTCCTAGAGGACAAGTTATAGTCTCGTGAGGGTTTGCAGTGAATCTAGCCACAAAATTCCTAAAACCAAAATAATAGAGGTTCTTCTCCAAAATGAAATCTACAAACACCAGATATTCTTGATTATGGAGTTTTCAATACATCTCTCAAATTTGGTTCACAAATCCTATTTGTCGGTCAGAAATCCTCAAGATCATGCTGAAAAAATTGATCGTGCACGGTAAAAATTGTGTATATATAGAAGTATGAAAGCATAAATCGATCCACTACGAATTCCCGTGAAAACACCTCTTTTCCTTTTCTTTTCAGATTCTGGGCCGCCTCACCTCAATGAAAGATAACATGATTCCTCTCAAGGCATTTATGGTAGCTTTCACACTATTGTTTTTCAAAGGCCGTAACAACACTATTTTTGTAGAATTTTTTTTCTCTCTTTTTTTTTAACACATGTAAGTGTGCAATGCCTAGGTCCCAGAAGCTTTCTAATCAACCCATGTAACGAGCATTCAGCCAATGACTCCCAAAACAGATGTCTTTAGGGCACTAGGTATGGCAATACCCTTATGGGCTTACTGGCTCAAGTAAAAAGGGCTACTAACCCAAACTAGTCACAAATCTTTTTTTTTTTAGATTAAACTCAGTCCTCAACAATAGGCAACCCTTTCCATATGCCCGAATTAATTGACCGATTTGTGGATAAGTCCACTCAGTTGAACTAGGACACTGTATGACAAAGGGTCGGCTTTCCATCATAATTGTTCTGTGGCTCTCACAAGAATGGAACTCATAGCTTCACATTTTAAAGAGAATTCTATAAACTACGTGTTAAGTGATGGATCAATCATTCAACAATTTCTCAAAAACTCTTTCCTAAAACAAGATAGTGAACCTTTTTTTTTTTTTCTCTTTTTCCTCACAAAAAAGTTACAAAAATCGAGGTATCTTCGTTTCATAAAAATCCTTTTAGAAATCCCCTGAAAAGCATTTTTTTTTTTAACTAAGGAAAAGAACTAAACCTAACACTACTAAACAAAAACTACTAAGCCTAGCCCCAAAAGTTGATACCCCACCCCCCAACTAATCCTAACATTGTCCATAATGTGAAGCACAAAATAAAAGATTAAGGACAAGGAAAGTAAAGGAAAAGGAAGGATATCACCTGGGTACCGCTTAACAAAAGGTGGAATGGAGGAAGATGGGGAGGACACCCCCCAACTCAGACCAAAGTACCTGCGGAATGTTAGCGGCAAGCACAATGAACAAAAACAAAGAAAACCTACGAAAATCAAGCCAAACCTGCAAAAAGACATGACTCAGCACTTCCTTCATGTCTACCTCCTCCAGGTTAGGAACTAAAAATTGCTGCATTCCCCGAGAATGTGTAAAATCATCAATGCAAGGAACGTGGGGAATGCAGATGGAGGGATTTGTATCTTTCAACTCGGCAATGGACCGGCTGAGTGCACTCGTGTGCTCAATCAACACATTTGGCCAGTATTCGATCTTCCTGATCTTTAGACAGATCAGGAGCAACGAGAACAGGCAATGTAGCCTTAGGTTGGATAGTATCAGCTGTCACGAGCTCATTAACAACATTGACTGCAGAGCAGTCATCCTGGTCTGGAGGTTGATGAGAGGCCCTAAAATCATTCAGCCTCACTTTCATATTTCCAAAGGAAACATCCATAACTCCGGTGCGGCAATTAATGTTTGCACTGGCCGTGGCCAAAAAGGGCCGGCCAAGAATGATAGGAGTATGTTTTCGTGAAGTTTGCACTGGTTCAGTGTCAAGGACGATGAAATCGACAGGGAAAAAGAATTTGTCGACCTTGACTAGAACATCCTCAATTATTTCTCAGGGCACCTTGACGGATCTATCAGCAAGTTGCAAGGTAATCGGAGTGGGCTTCAATTCCCCTAACCCAATTTGCTCATACACCTAGTAAGGCAAAAGATTGACACTTGCTCCCAGATCCAACAATGCGTGATCAATAACGTGACTCCCAATTGTACAAGTAACGGTGGGAGTGCCAAGATCTTTCAGCTTGGGAAGAGTGGCATTATGGATAATTGAGCTCACCTGCTCGGTGAGCAAAACCTTTTTTGGCACATGAGATTTAGATTTGTGCTTTTGAGTGCACAAATTTTTCAGAAATCTAGCATACGAAGGGACTTGTTTGATCGCATCTAGCAAAGGTAAATTGATCTTGACTTGCTTGAACACATCTAACATTTCATCCATGGTGGCTCTCTTTTTACTAAAGGGAGAGGGTGTGTCAAGACAAGTGGGAAAATGGGCTTTAGGCACATATGGTGGTGCCATAGTCGGGTCAGATGAAGAATTAGGAGAGGTGACCTCCTTTCCATTAGAAATCAGTTCAGCCCTTGAGCCCTTGGGATGGGGTGTGGACTTTCTCAAGTCATGCTTAGGCTCCTCAGACCTAGTTTCAATCTCATGTCCATTTCGCAACATGACAACTATGTTTGCTTGCTCATGATAGATATCCTTAGGTTGCAAGCCACTACCCACCTCAAAAGTATTCTTGGGATTAACCGTGGGTTGGCTAGGCAAGTGTCCCTCCTCTCTTCTGTTAAGAGCATTAGCTATTTGCCCTATCTGGGTTTCTAGCTTAGCTATGGACTGAGAGTGGGAATGGACCAGCTGAGTGCATGCTTTGAGCTCTTTGAGCTCTTGCAGCACTGTCTCCTCAAAAGATGGAGTTCGTTGAGGTGGTTGAGAGTTGGGATGCTGGTAGGACTGTTGGGAACGATAGGCCGCAGGCTTGAAAGGAAGATTAGGCCCATTTCCCGGTTGAGAATATGAAGTGCCTTGACTGGGCGACTTCCAGGAAAAGTTGGGGTGACTCGCCATTTCGGGTTGAAAGTATTTGAAAATGGGCCATTACCCGGTTTGGAGAACCCTTGTGCAGCATTCTCCTGTTCTTACACAAATTCAGGAAACTGAGAGGCTGCAGGACAATTGTTCACAAAATGAGCGGGACTAGAGCACAAAGCACAAACACCTTGAGAGGATGGGGCTTGGAGGGTTTGATCTACAGATAATAGCTAATCCAATTTCGGGTCAAGGCAGCCACTTGAGTGGTAAGTTCATTAGGGGGTTGAATTTCAAACACCCCTCTAGGTTTTTGCAAGGTGGTGGTTGCTGGCCTCTCCAATCTAGAAGTGGAGGCATGGTGCTGAAAAGTGTCACTCATGTTCTAAAAAAGCTCCCATGCCTCATCCTCATTTTTCAACATAATTGATCCCCCACTGGCGATGACTACTATGTTTCTCCATTCAGGGGACAATCCATCATAAAAGAATTGCACCAATTGCCACTTGGCAATTTGGTGATGAGGACACTTCCTAATGAGATCCTTGAATTTATCCCACGCCTCATGAAATTGTTCATTATCAGTTTGGGCGAAGGATGTGATAGATCTCATGTACTGATTTATTTTGTCCACAGAGAAATATTTATCTAAAATTTTTTGTTGCAGTTGGGCCCAAGTTGTGATGGAATTCGCAGGTAAAGTACCCAGCCAATACTTAGCTTTGTCCTTTAGTGAAAATGGGAAAAGAAACATCTTAAGGGCCTCACTACTAAAGTTGTTTATCCTCACAGTGGAGCAAATAACCAGAAAATCATCAATGTGATTGTATGGATCTTCATTGTTCAAGCCATAGAAAGAAGGAAGTAAGTTGATTGTACTAGGCTTGATTTCATAATGAGCTGCCTGCACCGTAAGCAGCTGAATACACGATGGGGAAGCGTATTCCGAAGGAGTACAGTACTCCTTCAAGGGGCGGAGAGGGGGAGGAGGAGGTGTACCCAGTGGGGTCTCCTCTTCATTTTCTTTCTCTGCCATTTGTGAATTTGTATGTGAGGACTCTCAGCAGAGTTTTTAGATGATTTAACTTTCTTAAGGACTCGCTCTAAATTTTGGTCTAGAGATTCCAAATGTGGATGACAAGAGCGACGACCAAGCATGTACACACAAAATTTACTGCAATTATGTAAACAGAATCAGAAAGTCAAGGACTTACCTTGCCTTGGGAAGAAAAGAGAGATTTCTTTTGAGTAATACTTTGTCCTTTGTGAACTCTCTTGGATCCCTGCACAAATTCTAGGATTCTGTGTTAGAACCAATATCCTGCAGTAAGGATAGTAAATGATGTGAGTAAAGATGAAAAAGTAAAATAAAATAAAAAGAACTAGAAAAAGCGAAACTAATATAAGAATAAAAAGAAACAAACAACCGTGCTAATTGTCCCCGACAACAGCCCCAAAATTTGACCTGTCCTAGAACAGGGTTTGCAAATATAAATTATCCCGATGTTAACCGGGTGTCATATCCACTGGGACAAAAGGGCTAAGTTGCGTTGTTTCCTAAATTCCTAAACTAATCCTAATAGAAAACAAAGTATTGATTTCTAAACTAATCCTATGAGAAAACGAAGTGTTGGTTTGATGGGTTTGATTCCTAAATTAACAAATTAAAAGACAATGTTTTAATTCAATTAGAGAAAAGATCTTAGGGCACGAATCCACTCTAACCTCGCACAATGGCAAGTATAGACCTAGGGTTTCACTATCAACGCTAAAAAGACTCAATCTGGTTACAAACCTTCAAGAGTCAACAAATAAAGGATGTGGATGTAGATCGGGGCATAACCTATCTCTATGGCATAGATGATCCTAGATCTGACCACACATTCAATCAAGCACCGTTATATGACCTAGTATTCAAATCTACAAGATTAAAATACCAAAGAAAGAGATATTGCATTAAAAGAATAAAATTCAATCAATGGATAACATCATTGTCATATAACCAAAAGTGTTTAAAGGAAAACCTTAAAACCTATACATCACCATATACACAAGGTTAGGGCTTCATCGCAGCCCTAAGATAAAGATTTAGTTACTCATGGCGAGAGGTTGACGAAGAATCTCTGACAAAATCCCCATTGACGCTCTTCCAAAGCTCCAAAACCTCGGTCTCGATCTTCTCCCAAGATGTGAATGTCCTCTAAAACGAGTTTGGACTTTAATTTATAGATTTTGGCATGAGAAAACCTCGTCAAAATGCGCATGAGGCGGTCTCCATCCGGTCCGGGCGTTCAAACGCCCGGAAGCAGTAGCTTCTAGGTTGAATCTGTGGCCTGGCATTCGGACGCCCGGTACTTGGCGTCCGGACGCCTGGAGGCAGAACCTTTGGGTGTTTTCTGACTTTTTCTGGTTTTCTGCAATTTCTTCCTAATTTTCGCCAATTTCTTCCCCAAAGCTCTAGGGCACCTGTAAACATAAAAATAACATAATTAGACTAGTTAAACACATCGAAAGGTATAACAAAGTCCTTATTGAGGGGCCTAAACTGTGTATTTTAGGCTCTCATCAGGTAGTATTGATGTTCGGATCACACATATTTTAGTTAAGAATTCTAAAATTTTTCATGAAAACCATTCATTTTAAAAGACTAAGTACAAATAAACTTGAGGAGATACATAGGCTCTTTTTTTCCACCATTATGTAAGATGCCTTTAACTTCTATCCGATGACTCCTTTCAATTTCTCTCATATATCATTCTTAGTTACATTTTTTTCTCCAAATATGTTGAGTTTTCTTTTAGAAATATGTTGAGGTCTTTTTAAGAGAGTTCAAAATAATTGTATTATAATATAAAATCCTCTTAAAATTTATTTTGTAGAGACTACTAAAACCAAGTGGTTTAGTTATATAATTTATTTGAAACTTTTATGTTAAATATCTAACCAAATAGCATAGGATGCTTTTGCTGTTAAAAAGCTGGTATAGAAGTTGATCTAATCAAACAACCATGTCTTTTAAAAAGCTGATCAAAAGTAGTTTTCTCAAAGTTACTTTTAGAAAAGCACATTTGACTTTGTACAAGCCGAACCAAAAACACCCTTAATCCACAAGAGAGCTAGGATTGAGGATCAAATTCTTGCTAGAGAGTTTTGGATCGATATCTAACCCATACAGTTAAGATTTCCAACCTAGTTGGACACTTGTAGTTCTTGGTAATTAGTCTTCTATCTCAAGTTTAACTCCTTTAGATTGATATTTAAATGGAGTTGGAAACCCTCGGATGATAATCCAACAAATTGAGCACTCATACTAGACCAAAAGCAGCAAACAGGAAGTGTTGAAAACCGTTTCTAAGAAAAATTAGAACGGTTAAAAACCGCATCAAAAACCCATGTTCCTAAGCTATTGAAATGGTTTGAAACCTTTTGAAATGAAAAATTTTGGAAGTGTCTAAAACCGTTCCAATATTCTTTGAACCGTTCCAAATTATGAATTTTGAAACGGTTCTAGACACTGTCAGATTTCACTTTACCATTCCAAATTCAAATATTGGGAATTGTTCTAGTCCCTTTTGAAATGGTTATTTAACACTTACAAATTTTCTAAAACCGTTCTGAATTTAAGTGTCCGTTGGAATTTAGTATCTATTTTGGAATGGTTTTAAACACTTCCAAATTTTCTAAAGCCGTTTCAAATTCTAATTTTTGGAACGGTTACCTACCGTTCTATATTTTGATATTAGAACGGTTTTTACTGTGTTAAATTGACAGTTTTGAACCATTTCTAATTTAAATATCATTATTTTTATAAATAATTTCCCTGTGATTTTTTTATTTGCCATTAAATTCAATTTTTAAAATCACAAAAAAAAGAAAAGAAAATTTAAACCCATAAATTGTAGCATTCTCATCTACACATTAATATAACACATAATCAGTTTATTTAAAAAATCAATATACTAGCTTGGATTTAAATGTATAATTTACAATATTTAGAAATACATAAAAATATAACACAAAAATCAAAAGCAAACTAAAATGGGGGTTGTTTTGCATGTGAACCCCTATATTACATGTATGTGACCTTCATGACTAATAGGAAACATTCACCCGCACTCTAACGCTTTGAACACTTGCTAATTTGAATTGTATACATGAAGTTTAGAGGGTAGGTCCCACTTTTGGGACTAGATTGGATGCACAGTGTGCATTCATAGGTGCACGGAGAAGACTTCATGAAAATTAAGACCTGTGTAGCATTAGATATATCTGGTGTCAACTTCCATATGACCATAAGTTAAAATTAAGAAAAATGAGAAACGTCTATGAAGTGATATAGATCATACCTTCCCCTGTAATAACAAATGAACCAGGAGAAGGCACCACGTTCCCACAGGGCCTTTTGGATGTGGGAATTTGTGAAGGACTTGGGTGGACAGGCAGGGTTAACATAAGTTCTATTTTCCAAGGTGAAACCCTTTCTGGGAGCGGAACAGAAGAAGTTCCATCCCATTGCACTTGCAATTCATAATGTTATACTTTCATCTATGAGCACCATAAACTTTCTAAAGAACTAGTAAATAAGTATATACATGCATCATGCATCATGGTATGAGCCATGACCTACACAGAGCTACAAAATAAGAGGAATCTTAGAAAATACAACCTTTAGGCATCTCCATTTTGACCCAATCCATCTCACGGGATCAACATCTTCAATGCCAACTATGGTTCCTGTAAAACTGCGAGAAGGGTAAAACGTGCATCAGATACAAAATCCCATGGTTGCCACTAGTTGCATCACACATAATTTTTACATCCTTGCAACAGACAACTTTGAAGTATACCTATGTTCTACTTCTTCACCTTCGAATATCATTTTGAATCTCATCCCTATATAATGGTTGGCTTTGATAGACTCCATGTATTGATCAAATGGAACAATGAACTCTGAAGGACTTGTCCTATTATATCAAATTTAAGATAAATAAACCTCTATATCAAATAAAAGGACATGAAGCATTCAAATGTTTAAGCAAGGGAAAGGCATACAATCATAATCCTGCGATCTTTTTTCTCAGAAATCGAAGATTTATTAATCATAAACATGTACAAATACAAGGAACCCATCAAGGCAATTATGAGAACCAAAGTGAAGCAGATAACAAACTATAACATCTATCTAAAAGAAACAGGACATGCAATTTGAGCAAGGCACTATCTATAGCTCTTCCCCAAGCAGATGTTTCATTTGCTTTACTCAAATCCAATGTAGATAATCCAGTTTTTGTGCAGATCTAGTGCTCCAAAATAATGAAATTCCTTGGACTGGAGACCTCACTCGATGATGGATGCTTTAACAGCAAACACCCCTACCCACCCAAGAAGTCAACCCCTCTTAGAAAAAGGCCCAGACACCATCCATCCATAAGAGATCCTCTTACTGTGGTGTGTTGGGTTGGCTGGCTGCTTTAACAAGTTGTTGGAACATCTTTGATTCATTTATAGGGTCCATTCCTGATTTAGAAAGGTTAATAAGAAACTTTCCCATACCAAGTGTCAATATGCAACTCAAAACAACATGCTTTCAATTAGTGGTCATATGGTAATCTACCTTGATTTATCTCATCAACCACTTGAAATGGGCAGGTTGTGAGATCTTGCAATGAAACCAGATAGAGAATTGTGGAAATAGAGTGTTCCTAGAGAAATTGAATACTCTTCATGGCAGAAGGAGATTATAGCAACACAAGATCAAAACTAAGCATCAGCTACATCATATATACCCCTCTAGAATAATGATGGGCACTTAGCACCTGTAGCTGTCCTGCTTGCCTGATAGAACAATATCAACATTTTAAAGATGGAAAAAAAATGTTAAGAGCATGCCCTGAAAATTAGCCACAAAGAGGAAGAAAATGTGAAAAATAGAAATAACTATTGAAATGAATTGAAAATTAACACATTAAACCGGATTAAAACAAAATAGACAAAAAAAAAAAGTTAAAATTTAAGTGAGTAGGTGTAATACTCTCCCTCTCTGACAATTACAATTCATTGGAACGCCAATCTATGCAAAGATTGTTTCACAGAATTAATATCACAATAGAAGGCCACAGCAACAACAAAAAAAAAAGGAAAGAAGTTAATATGCATTAAAAGCTATTTGATCAGTAATAATTAAGGACTAGCTAGTAACCTCCACAATGAGCAATTGGTATCAGAGCCTCATGTTGTCCCTCCTTGGTGATTCGTCAAACAGGTTGTGTGGGAATTCATTCAAATAGGTTGAATGCAGTAGTAGGTGAGGACAGGACATCGGGAAAAAAAGAAAACAATGTGTATGAGATTCATGCTATGGCTGCCAGAATTGCTATGGTAGCGAGAATTGCAAGATGTGAAACAATGTGCATGTATGTTGTTCAACGCATTCTCATATAAACTCTTGAAAACCTATAGCCAAAATAATAGACAATTATATGTTGCTAACTAAATCATAAGAACAGACACCGAAGAAAATAAAGACAGGAAATATGGCACACCTTCTGTGCCACGCCAAGGCAGCCTCATCCCGGCTTACGCATTTGAGTATTATTTCAGGCACTTCAGCAATAACACCCTAAAAAATAAATATAAACATTATTAGGCCAACTGAGACCTAAGATCTTAACAAACATGTGTGTTTCATTATTTAGAAACAGAAGGCCCTGCTACAATTACACCAAAGGTTTTACATAGTTAACACAGTTTGGGTCAACAATACCAAGTGATGTGATTCTAGTGTATCCACAACTGTACATATAGTTTTAAAAGCTCCATTGCCATTATTATATACTCAGTGAGAGCAAGAAACAAAAAGCATACCTGAATTTCTGCTTCTCTAGCATCTTTGTTGATCAAACTTTCCAATTGAAAAAACAAGGGCTTCAAGTAACGCCATCAGTTCTCTAGCATCTTTGGTGATCAAACTTTCCAACTGAAAAGGTGTAGCTGAACTGATAGGACCTTAGAAATTGTGCTGAAGTGGAATCCATCTCTTCAGGAATCAAATCCAATGACTGGGGGACAGTACTGAACCCTGGAATCATTTGTGCAGTTGAGTAGATGCTAGAGTTTGGCTGTCCAGAACTTGAACCATAAACGACTTGAGAGGCCAGAGCTGGCAGAATCACTAGATGAACCAGGAAGACCAGTAGTAACAGCATTTGGACTCTGGGTTGACTGATTTTTCCATGGAATCCTAACAAAATCCTAATATACAAGAAAGTAGAATATAAAGTAAAGTGACATAAGCTAAGACAATTCAAATCAGAAGTAACTATTATATCATCCAGATAGATAGAATATGTGCTTCCTCATAAACTCGTGGTTGGGTATTGGACAAGCAACCAGGTTTGGGGTGAAGTGCCTTTGGTATGCCAGCAAAGGGGCTTTTTGCAAAAGTACATGCATCATAAAATGCAGAAACAAAACTAACTCCATCTCTAGGCTTCCTTCTCTAATCAAGAGATGAAGATATGTTTTTATTGATAGATTACCGCGCCTGACATATTAAGCAAAACCATATCAATGGAAAACCTTCCAATATGAAATTACACAAGTAAAAAAGATAAATAAATAAAACAAATGAACAGTATCAGGATCATCATGGTTATCAAAAAAAAAAAAAAAAAGTATCAGGATCATCATAAATGAATCATAGTGATTTCTGAGATCCTCTTGAGGGGGAAAAACAAAAAACAACAAAACAAAACATTAGAAAACCAATTCAATGTCAGAACAAAAGATAACAAAAATTAATCAGATATAATTTTGCAGTGAATAACACTTTGGAAGAAGAGACAGAAGACAAATAGTAGAAATGATAACTGCTACACATACCAGGAAATCATCAGATGAAGTAGCAATTTTCCAGTTCCTGATTGACACCTGCGAGACATTAGAGATAGAGAGAGAGAGATAGAGAGAGATATGAAGCTCATGGAAACATAGAATGCATTGGCAAATTGTCTTTGTAACAAATACATACCAATCTACATGTTGTGCTTAAACAAAAGAAAAAAGGAAAAGTAGCATGTTGTGCCCATTCCAAGTATAAGTAAGAGGCCATGTATAAGTAAACCATAAATCTGAAGACAAGTATATGTAACTCTAAATCATAAATTTGAAGACAACTATAAGTAACATGCCGTGTATCCAATTGTGTGTAACTATACATCCATTCACCATTTCAATGTTCCAAGACAAAAGTAGCATAAACAAAAGTAGCAAAATGAGTTTCCAAAATAAACCTAATTGAACACATTGAACTTGTTAACAACTGGATTTTCAAAAAGATCTAAGAGATATGTTTGATTAGCCTAATCCGTGAATATGGTAAAAACCTCAGGCCATGCTACGAAAGATCCATACCCAACCTCGCCTAAAGTCGAATGAAATCCATCTGGATAAGGAAATTCAACATTTGCTTTTTCAATGATGTCAATAGAAACCTTATAGTAATCTGTTGGAAGAGATTTTGAGTGAATCTATTGGGGCCCATTCTCAATATAAGCTCTGCCAAGAGCGACCACCTCTTGCTGCCAAGACATCATTTTGCATGGCCGCAACGTCAATGGAGATTGATCGTTCCCTATGGTGGTGGAAACCACTACTGACTCTTTGTTCTTATGTGGAAGTGTTGCACTTGCATGTGATCCTGAAGTCATGCTATGCTACAATAATATTCCAATGCATGTGTTATTCATTAAGAAAATGTAAAAAAAACTGATATTATGAAACCTTATATAAATAGAAAAAATTCATAAAAGCATTAATACCTCAATCAACTGTTTAAGATCCTTAAACTCTTACATTAGGCCTTTTTGTTCTACCCTTATGCAGTCTACTTGGGACTCCAAATTTTTAACCATTGACGATTGCTCTGTTACTTATCCTTCATTGCTAGTTTTTCTAGAGCTGGCGAGGATGATATAATTTGAGATCTTGATACGATGTTCCCAACACCCTAAACACGCTCCCTCCTATCAATGCCAAATACTTTAGTCAAAGGATCGTTTCAGATGTCTTGGGAATCAACTTCTTGGCTGCAAAGTAAGTCTTGTACTCTTTCCTGTCAAATTAAATAATTATCACATAGGTAAACTTGGTATGCGTTTTTCTATCCCAACGACTTAACTGTAAGATGATGAACTCACTATGTGTGAAGACACATCAATGGGGATAGAATCATCCTTTCTTTTATGTGCTTCGATCCACACTTCGGCCCAAGATAGGGGGGGAGCATCTTCATTTCTTTGGCGCTTCTATATTTACAAGAACTAAACATCATTAGCTTTCGTGGAATAAAATAATCAATGTTTTTCTTGTTACATAAAAATGCCAATACTTACCATCTTCTCCTCTAGTCTCGCGTGGCCATGCCTGCCACTCGTATGATAAATCTTCATTTTCTTCCTGATCTCCATATTTTTTTGACGTTGTTATGTAGTTTTTGGATCTGCATTATGTTTAATGAACGCCTCCCAATCTTCAGGCCTAACTCTTGGAGGATGATTGTTTAGTTTTTCTTCTTGAGTTTTGTGGGGATCAAGGTATTGCATCCTCAATTTGGTCCTATATTTCCTCATACTTTCAACCATGCTTCTAAGGCATTGTCTTTGCGTGGCTGAGAAACATCAAGATCTTCCTTTATAAAAAAAAAAGAGGTTGTTTAGGCTCAACAACTAAATAGAGAACAAGTTAACTATCAAGCCATTTCAAAGATATACAAGTAAGAATTTCATACTAGGAGGAGCTTCCAGAGTTCATCTTTTTTCTCATTTGGCACTGCACGCCAATCCTTGTATGAGTTAGGGACAATGGTGCGAACCAGTTGTCCACATCTAGATGACAACTTGGTTGAATTTTCGCCCACTAGTAGGCCATGAACATTTAAGGTAATCACCATTCTTTGTTTTGGCGGCATGGAAGATTCTGAAACACAAAATGAATGATAAATAAAATTAATACCATTTAAAACTTGAGTACGAAACTGTATAAATAGTGATGAAATGAATTCCTTCTAACCTTCATTCCAATAACTTGTCCCTTGCTCAATTGTCAGAACATCTATGTCTCGAAGGACATAATGACACTTAGCACAAACAAGTCACATGAATGCGTGAAATAAAATCAACATATTCAAGTACTTCAAAATTCATAATCGAGACACCATAAGCATAAGCATGAGCATAAAGTGCATATTTAATAATCAAGGCACATTCATAATCAAGGCACCATAAGCATAAAGTACATATTTCACATATTCAACTACTTGGAAATCCTACAACTGTAAAAATAGTTAAATCAAAGTAAACATGTCTAGCGCTACAATTCATAGTTAATTTCTTTTAGAACATTTTCTAAATTTTCAGCTGTGCTAACAATGGAAGAAAAGAGACACGGATCTTCAAGTGCATCTACATCTTTTGTCAATCTCTTTGGGGCGAGTAGAACGACAGCCCATCCAGGTCTAGTTTGATATTTGGAGTAAAAACCTTGACTTGCTTGAGATGCTAATATGAATGGCTCATCTTCTTCCTTATCTTTTCCTTTCAATTTTTCCATGTTCACCATTGTCAAATTTGTATCGAGATCAACAATGCACCCATTAGTCTTGTCCTCTACTTTGAACCAATCACAATAAAATACTGTTTAACGAAAATCAATGTAATCCAACTCAATTATTTGTTTCACAACTCCATAATAGGTGGCCTCAACTTCTTTATACTTTTTATCTTTAATGCTTGCCCTGTATAATGTGAACGCATTCATTGAGACCTTGCTATTTTGAGTTGATTTGTTAGTCTTGTAATCGATTGGAGAGAATACATGCCCATTGACACGGTATTTGTCATAGCATTTGGCCTTGACCATTGGCCCAACTGCTAGTTGTTTCAGTATTGGCTCTCCCTCAACATATTCCATCTGCACATTAAGAAGAAGGATTAAAGAGTACTTAGCAATTATAATCATGTATATCATCAAATAGTTAGAATTAAATAAACAAATACTCAATTACCTCCTGTTGCGACCAACTTGTTGAGGTCAACATTCACCCTCGCTCTTGAGCGGTCATAATAGTGGTCGAGCCCTCGCCCTTGCCCTCACCATAAAACTATTGTTGTGCCGTTTCCTATCAGCAATTGGTTTTGGAATAAGTGGTACCTCAATGGGGTGTAAGATCCTACAAGTGGTATCAGAGCCTGGTAGGTTGGGTGTTCGAGTATCAGGAAACTCGTTTTGCGAGTTCATAACAGGAGTCGCGGCAGGTGTGCCGTTGAGGGAGGGATTGTTGAGATCTCCTGAGCGGTCATAATCGCGGTCGAGCCCTCGCCCTCAACATAAAACTATTGTTGTGCCGTTTCCTATCACCAATTGGTTTTGGGATAAGTGGTACCTTAATGGGATGTAAGATCCTACACAATTGATAAAATCATGCCCAATGTGCTTAGACACACCACCCTTCTTTTTTGGACCCTTGGGAGTGGCTATACTTAAACATGTCTTATACTTCCTATATCAATGACAAACACATTACTTTGTATGATTGTGTACGTGTTATCGAATTACTGCACCTTATATATTAATTTAGGAAATTTGTCAACTCACATATGCCATTCTGCAATTCCCCGATAGGAGTCCAAAACCCATCTACGTACTTATTGATGTTGAATGTTAGTTAGGTCTACATTCTGGCCTTTATCCAAAGGCTCCTCATCACACTCACCGTCATCGTCTAAAAACCTTTGGTGTGTTCTCTTGTGACTACCTCAATCACCATCTGGCATGTACTCCATACAATAAGTTTTCACTAACTTGTTAAGAAATATCTAACATGCACACCTTCAGGGTGTGCCATGTTCTTTACGTATCCTTTATAAGTTTTCATTAACTTGTTAAGAAATGTCCAATCAGCACTGTATTCTACTATACCAAAGACAACTTTGAAGTTTGAATTTTACCGTTCAAAAGGATACAACCATTGAAATCTAACCGGACCGCAAGCTAATGCCTCATCAGCCAAATGCACCATGAGGTGAACGCTAATAACAAAAAATGATGGTGGAAAGAACTTCTCCAAAACGCACATTGCCACGATTAGTCGCTATTTTACACCAATTATATTATCTGCACTAATCATCTTTGAGCACAAGACATTAAAGAAGTTACAAGTTTCTTGAATAGCAGCTTTCAATGGCTTATGCTCTGAGAATGCATGCTGTAACAAAACAGGTAATAACTGTTGCATTATGACATGATAATCGTGCGATTTGAGCCCCTTTATTTCAAGGGTTTGTATGTTCACGAGATGTTTAAATCTCGAACTATACCCCATTGGAACCTTCAATTCATGCAAAGTATGACATAATAATTCATTTTCCTTATGACTTAGAACAAATGGTGCCTTCAGTTTAATAGTTCTCCCGTCTGATTCTTGTAACCATAGCTCTTTCCTAATGTTCATTCTTTTCAAATCCTCGCGTGCACTTGTGCCATCCTTTGTTTTATCTTTGACATCTAGGATCGTTGATAAAAGGTGGTCACCAACATTCTTCACAACATGCATCACATCGAGGTTGTGATGAAATGGTAAATCCTGTCAAAGCATTAACACAAAGTAAATTTCTACTTGTATGTTTTTTAAAATACAAGAATATGGAATGTAGTACCAAATTGAGAAAACCACCTTCCAGTATCGTAGGTTGAAAAGAATTGATCTCTTGTACCGGGCAGTTATATTATTAGCCGATTCATCATCATAACTTTTTCATTTATTTCCCTTCGATTTTCCAATATTTATTTGAATACCGGCCACCTTTTCTTAAACCTCTGAACCACTCAATCGACGAGGAGCTCTTCTTTTTTCTGTTTCATTGTTAAAAGCCGCCTTTTGAGTCCTAAATATATGATTAACAGGAAGGAATCTTTGATGACTTTGATAAGAGTACTTTTTCCCACTCTTAAGATGTTTGGAAATGCTTCCTTCAGCGCAAATAGGGCAAGCGAACTGTGCATGTGTTACACAACCCGATAAACTCCCACATGCAGGAAAATCATGAATTCCCCACATCAACATAGCTTTCAGATTAAAAATTGTCTTCGAATGAGAATCATACGTTGACACTCCATTAAGCCATAGCTCTTTCAACTCGTCAACCAATGGTTGTAGGTAAAGATCAATGTCTTTACTCGGTCCTTTTGGACCTGGTATCAATACTGTCAACATTGAAAATGCTCTTTTCATGCATAAAGAGAGAAGCCAGGGGGGGGGGGTGGTTTGGGGCAGAGCTTGTAGGGCACTATAATGATAGGCTAACAACTATAAACGCTACTAAGATGTCCAAAAGGGTTGAGCCCATCAGTCGCAAGTCCTAAACAAACATTTCGATGTTCCTCGAAAAAACTTGGCCACTTGGTATTTACTACCACCCAACTTGATGAATCAGATGGATGCCACATAACACCACCATTCAATTTTGGTTGAGCATGCCAAGTCATTTGCTCTGCTATCCATGGCACACTACATAACAATGTAAAAATAATAATTAGTTATTAAAATTAAGAATCAAAGGCAAATATAATGACTTATGGAATCTATCATTAACCTTGAAATCTAACATGTAAAGCCTCTGTAGCCTTGGTGTCAATGGAAAATACCTCAAAACCTTTAATGGAACTCTAACACTTTTTTTTTTGGCCAAGTAATCTGACCTCCATTTGGGTGTATGACATATTGGACAACTTTGTCTGTCTTTGTACTCTTTCCAATAAAGAATACAATCATTTGGGCATGCATGTAAGGAATCGTAGGTCATTCCCAACGAGTTGATCATCTTCTTAGCCTGATATGTGCTTTCTGGCAATGTGTTTCCTGCCGGAAGCCACTTTTTCACCAATTGAAGGAGATCATTTAAACTATTGTCCGACCAACCTTTCTGTGCCTTTGAACTGTATAACTCAACAGTAGCTGACAATTTTGGGAGTTCCCTAGGACAAGAAGGATACAAAGATTGTCTTGCATCATCAAATAAAGACTTATATATTCTTTCTTCTCCTTCGTCTTCGCCTTGAAACTCTTGGGAGCCTTCATGAATATCCCTGTTCCTTATGAGATCATCCATGAGAGCATCAACATTTTCACCAATTCTTCCAAATGCATCATTAAAGAGTTCCTCCATTCTAGGATACATATTATTGGGTTGTTCATTAGAATTTGATCTTGATGTTTTCTCACTGGTTGTTGCAACACATTCTCCATGTAGAATCCAATGTGTATATGACTCATCAATATCGTTAATGAGCAAGTGCTCATGAATCATATTAAGAGCGATCGTTGCACTCCCATTTCGACATTTAGCACATTGACAGGGAAAATGCTTAAATCCACCACCATGTTTCTTTGTAAACTCAAGGAAATGCATAACTCCATCTAAATACTCCGGACTTAACCTATGTTTGTTCATCCATGCTTTGTTGCTCGAGGACGACATTCTGCAACAACTTACCTCACGTAAGTTAAATGGATCTAGCAAAGGTAGCCTCAGATAAGTCAAATAGATGGCACATAAATAAATGATGGTATCATTTAAGTTAGAAAAAAAAAAACAATGTTTAATGTAGAAAAAAATAATTATAGAACACATCGGTGGGTTTGATTTGGATGTTTCATATAAGATTAGTGCAAGGTGGGCAGAATGTAGACAACCAAGAGGAGTGCTTTGTGATTGTTAGGTGCCACTTTCAATAAAGGTCATTTCCTTAATAAGGTGACAGCTCCATTATAGGATTAATGCAAGGTGGACAACGTATGGCCTTACAAGCTAGTGCGATTGATATGTAGATGTCTTGTACCACTTTGATTAAAGGGCATTTGTATTGGTTATCATCTATTTATTTAGGTGATGCAAGGTGATAGGAGTTAATCTATTGGATCCCTAAAATTTTTGCAAGAACTTGAATCCATTCTTGCAAAATTAGAAGTAGAGAGAAGAAGAAACATGCACCTGTCGATCGTCTCGAACACTCCTCAAAGAGATCAGTTGGATGCATTGGGGTATTTGGGAGCCAAGGGAATGAGGTATGGAGGGAATGAAGGGATGGGATATGGTACGTTTTAGAAGATTGGCGCGAAAGGGATATAAGATGGAGGGAATGATGCCCTGTTTTGTTAAGAGGGGTTTCCTTTTTCTTTTTTTTTTTTTTTTTCAATTTGAAGCTTTTTTTGCTCTACGAGCAATTTGAGACTGCGTCAAAATAGAAACGGCCCAAGCCCGTTTCAAACCACCATTTCAAATTTCAATTTTTGGTGTAGTGACAACAAGTTTCTCTTTCTCTTTCTCTCTCTCTCTCTCTCTCTATGCATGTTATGGATTGCATCTCTTCAAATTGACATTAATAAGGTGATAGCTCCATTATAGGATTTTTCTAGTTCAATTATAATTTGATTCTATTTGCATGGTCCATAGATCCAATTCAACTAATGTTTTTGGTAATAAAAATCAAACTTCAGATGACCAAGTTATACTTGTAGAATCTCATTCAGAATAAAATATAAAAGAACAAACTTGAACAAATATACAAAGTACCGACAGGATGCATTCAGAGTGTCATCTAAAAAACGTGTCTTTCTATCCTCCTTCCTGTGGAAGATATATACTTTAATCTTAAGAAAGACACTCTAGACTCCAAGGAAAGTACTCTGTCTCTTATTAAAAAGAGGCAGACTTAAGGGGATAGTTGGACATGGAGTGCAAATCAAAAGATCTCAAAATTGAATGCTTAGAAGCTCTTCTGCTGTTTTGCATCATATCATATTACTAGTGTTTACATCCAATATTGAAGAGCTAAATAAGACAAATTGGTCCCTCCCACTTCCCCTTTAGTGGGTTGTCATTCTTGTTTACTAAATTTAAGTTCCAAAACAAAATAAAATAAATCAAATATAAGCTCTATGTAGCATTGCAGTTTCAAAGGGAGCAGTTCTAATGCTTGGGAATTATCATTCTAAGCTCCTTATTTTCACAGAACTTGCATCTTTTACAATCTAGTTTCAGATTATTCACCTCATAACTTGGATTCCCCTCATTCTTCCCTATATCCTAACTCAAAACCATTCAACCCCAAATTCCCATTTTTCCATTAATTGCAGGTAAAACTTGAACCAGGACATAAAGCATCAATCAGCGATCAACCTATTATCTCAACATGTCTAACTCAGTAAGAGTTAGCATTAATCATGCCGTGGCACAGTAATGTTAAATCCCAACTTGCTTGAACCAACTAATGAGATAATAGAAAGAGAACAAAAAAAGAGAAAAAAAAAGTAGGACAAACCATGTGTTTGCTACTGTTAATAAAATGGATAGAACACATCCACACTTCTTGCAGTATACATTTACACCAACCCCGATCCCAAATTATCCAAATTGCGAGCCATGTTATTAATGATCATCAGATAGAAGTTGGGAAAAGACACCAAAAAACAAATCAAACACAAAAGCTTCATGGGGCAAAGTCAAATTGGTCAACACTGTCCTATCATCATAACTTTCGCCAACCACAACATCCACAATGCAGCCAAATAATTGATGGTCATGATTAATTCAAATATATGCAACTGATTTAGTTAAGGAGTGACTTCCAACTAATGAAAAAACCCAAATTATAGTGTAAGAACTACAATTGAACTTAATAACAACAACACATCAACAAAAATACCACACAAATTCCATAGATAATGATTTTGCAAGCAAACAACCAGAAACAGAAAACCTGAAACCCGAAATCCTCCAAAATGAAAAGACTAAGAAGTGGAAACAACATCTCAAACACCTTCACTGATATTTCCACCCCACACATATCGCTATAGGCATTCTCAAAATCAAACCCATTCTCAAGAAATATTTCAGAAAACTCAATAAATGTTACCTTAAAACTCCCATTTTTTTCTTCCAAACAAAACCCATTTAAAGAAGTTAGAGAGAGAAAGATTAATCTTCTGTATTATATGAAAGCAAAACATTCACCGGAAGAACATAATGAAAGAACAGAAGAATCACCTTAAAAAGCGCCCCCCCCGCCCCTCAAATCGTGCTCTTCTTTCTACTTTCCAGCCCACATACAAAGAAAGCAACAAAAAGCCCCTTTGAACATAGAGACTTGAAGAGACTTGGAAATGGTGGATAGAATCCATCAATCTGCTACCATCTGAAGATACACTTTTTCCGATAAGTCTACGCCAAACCTCATAAACAGCCAAAGAAAAAGCTACATAAAAATAAAAAATCCATGCCGATCTCAACGATAATCAAAACAAGATCTTACAAAACCCTAGCTAAGATTCCACATAACACGGTTAATATCTCAAACTCTAGAAACAATAACGTTGAAATGAAAAGCATCATGAATGAGGTTTGCTAAGATATATCTGCAACCAACCAGTAACAGCAGAAGCCGATCGAATGGAGAGGGGTAGAACCTTCCAGAAATCGCGATTTCAGGTTCCAAAGCCCCAATCTCCAAAAAAACTCCAATATGAAAAATCGTAACCTAAAAAAAAAAAAAAAAAAACAAAAACCTCCAATAGGAGAAACAAGAAGAGAAACAACATGAAGTTATGACTAAGAGGACGTGTAGCTGTCCAAGTTGAGGGCGGAGCCGTCGAGGAGGCTGAGAATGTCGGGTGGTGGCAGCGTTGGATTCGCCGGATTTGGGTGTGTTGCACGTTGTGGGAGATGGGAGAGAGAGGGAGGATGAGCCTATCGAGATTCCTTGAAGAAGTGAATGGAATGGAAGGAGATGGAAATGACGCAAGTAGCTTTCCTTGAAGAAGTGAATGGAACGGAAGGAGTGAAATGGCGCGAGTAAAAAAATGAAGGGAACGAGTGAATATAATGGAGGGAACGGTAAATGAGATGGTTTTAGTAGTATCGGAGCAAAGTTTTTAACATCTGAAACGGCTTTCTCACTTAAAACGAGTTAAAACCGCTTCATATTACAAATGGCTGATGACTGCTCCAAACCACCATCTCTTATTTCCATTTTTGGTGTAGTGGTAGGCAAGTTCGCAATAGACTACCATTGTTGGAATGCATAAAGACATTCAACATAAAGTCATTTTTAATCTCATTTGAACTAGCAGAGATTGGCATATTATGGCAGATTGCCAGCCACCTCTTAACAAAATCCAATCCTATTTAATTGGTTGGAAAACAAAGTTCCTATCATATGCAGGTAGAGCGGAGCTGATTAGATCTACCCTAAATTCTATGCATATATTTTAGGCTACACTGTTTATTCTACTAAAATCTATTCTAGATGTATTAAATCGCTATATCAGAGACTTTTGGAATGTGTGGTCTTCTGAGAAGTACCTCCATACTCTATCTTGGGACACAATTTCCATGCTAACGTCTATGGGAGGTAGGAATAAATTCTGTCCATAAATTATCCCAGGTGGCTGTGATGAGACAGGTGTGGAACGTTGCATCTAAGGCTACGTCTTGCTGGAACATGTGGATAAAAGGGAGATATTTGCAGGATAGGTCATTTTGGGATATTTCAATTTCCCGAAATGCCTCATGGGGGTGGAAATGCATTCTTCAAATGAGGGATGAGGTCCTCCTCATAGGGTTGGAAAGGCATTCTTCAAATGAGGGACGAGGCCCTCCCATATTTTCAACATATTATTGGCAATGGAAAATCTACTTTGTTTTGGTATGATAGATGGTTGGATGATGGAAGATTAATAGATTTATATGAGGATCGTCCATCTCACCTTGGACTGAAATCCCATGATTTGGTAAGTTGATTTGTGGCTAAAAATGAATGGCATTTCCCTCGTCCATTTTCTAGAATCTTATCTCTATTTGAAGAAAAATTGGAGAAGAAATCATGCATATATCTAATTATCTTGATGAGGTGATTTGGATAGCAGAGGATAATAGTAGATTTACTCTTAAATATGCTTATAAGATTGTAAGTAATCATAATGTTGTTTCTTCACCATGGGTGGAATGGATTTGGTTTAAGGGGTGTATTAAGAAATTCTCTCTTTGTGCATGGATGGTGTTTAAAGGCTGCCTCAAAGCAAAAGACTTTTTACTTCGGCGCAAGTGAATTATGATTCTTTGTGTTCTATGTGATTGCACTGGAAAACAACTTAACATTTACTTTCTCATTGCCCATTTTCCAGAACAGTTTGGGATGGACTTCTTCAGAAGTGTTACCTTCCTGTAGTTCCTTTTGACTCTCTTTCAGAAATGGTTCTTTCCATCCTGGATAGACTTTACCCCCATGATGCAGATTTTCAGTGCTTGCGTAAGCTTATATTGCCTACTTTTGTCTAGTATATTGTTGGGCAAAATGTTGTACGTTCTAGAAGACTCTCCAAGTATCTCTCCTTGACTATTCTATAATCCACATGAGCCAACACCACCGACCTACACAAACCGGCATTGATGCATGGAAGAAATGAAGCCACATGGACCACTTCCATCCACAAGGAGATTTCCACCGACCTAGCCAAAACTATAAATAGGAGGGCTCAGTTGCTCTTTGGGAACATCAAAGTGAAGTCTTGGTCCAGAAGTCAAGTGACAAACATAAGTCATTTAAAGACACACAGAAGTGTGGAGTGAAGTGAAGAGACACAAGTCACTGACGCGTGTTGAGTGAATGCCCTTTGTAGTGAGTGAGTGTATTGAGAGAAAGTGTAGTGAGAGTCACTTTCTTGTAAGTGTGTAGGTTTAAAAGTGTGTTCCTTTGAAATAGTGTATTTGTGTAAGATTTATAAAGTGGGTTCTTGTTCTTAGTGCAATTTGTAATTAAGCTGTAGCTAGTGTGTATCTTCCACTGCCCAAGTTATTAAAGCTATCTTCCAATAAAGTGGTATCAAAGCAAGGCTCCCCTACAAGCAGAGATGTCATCAAGCTTGGTTCAACTCCAAATCCCGAAGTTGATGAAGGAGAACTATGAGAACTCGAGTATCCAGATGAAGGCGTTATTCAGATCGTAGGATCTATGGGAGATCGTCACCGAAGGATACTTGGAGCCCACTACAGAGCATGAAGCTGCCTACACCACGGAGCAGAAGGCTGCCCTCAAGGATCAAAGGAAGAAAGACAAGAAGGCTTTGTTTCTATTCTATCAAGGGGTAGATGAAGGAACTTTTGAGAAGATCGCTGAAGCGACATCGAGCAAGAAGGCATGGAGACTCTTAGCACTATCTTCAAAGGAGTTGATCGGGTCAAGAGGGTCCGTCTACAAACCCTTCGAGCAGAGTTTGAAGCTGCCTAAATGAAAGAAGGTGAAAATATTTTTGATTATTTCTCACGATTGCTGGTAATAGTAAATCAAATGAAGAGAAATGGTGAAAAGATAGAAGATATTCAAGTTGTACAAAAACCATTGAGATCCCTCACAACCAAATTTGAGCATGTGGTTGTGGCTATTGAGGAGTCCAAAGATTTAGAGACTCTCTCAATAGAAGATTTAATGAGATCACTCCAAATCCATGAGCAACGTATGCAAAGAATAGTGGCTCAAAGGTCTTGGAACAAGCACTAGAGTTAAAATTGACTCTAAGTGAGTAAAAGGCCGGTTGCGGAAGTTCGAAGCAGGGCAATAACACAAACAACAATCGTGGTAGAGGTAAAGGGGAAGCAAATACTCAAAGCCAAAAGCAATCTTAATCGAGGAGCTCTAACAATCGCGAAAGAGGAGCTGGCCAAGGTGGATTCACCCATGGTTGTGGTAATTCAAGAAGTGTCCAATGCTACAACTGCAACAAATTTGGACACTATCCCTCGGAGTGCTGGAAAAAACCCACGGAATGGGAGAAGCAATCTAACTTTGCAAAAGAAAGAAATGAAGAAAAAGAAGTATCCACAGTTCTCCTAGCATAAGAGCAAGGCTATGGCCAAGAAAATGTCTGGTACCTAGATTCAGGCGCGAGCAACCATATGTGCAGGAAGAAGGAACTCTTTGAAAAGCTTGTGGAAGATGTCAGCGGAAAAGTAAGTCTCGGAGACTCAGCAAAGCTTCCCTTATGAGGTAAGGGAAATATTAAGATTTTTCAGAAAGATGGTGTGCCTGCATATATCTCAAATGTGTATTACGTGCCCAACATGAAAAGTAACATGAAGGGGGTATGTAATACACATGGAGAATCTCTCTTTGTCATTGAGAGATGTACATGGGAGGCATACAGCTTGAGTCCAAATGGTGAAGAATCGCATGTTCCCACTCTATCTTAACACAAGGCTAGAGAAGTGCTTCCATGGACTTATAAACAATGAGTCATGGAAGTGGCATCTTTGATATGGGCATCTCCATTTCAACGGGCTCAACCTATTATCCACTGCAAACATGGTGCATGGCTTGCCAACCATCGAAAAGCTGAAGCATATATGTGAAGCATGCACACTTGGCAAGCAACAAAGAAAACTCATTTCTAGTAGGGAAATCATGGAGAGCAGAAGCACCTTTGCAGTTGGTTTACATAGATATTTGTGGACCATTGGAGACACCTTCTCTTGGAGGTAATAGATATCTCATCACTTTCATCGATGACTTTAGTAGAAAGCTCTAGGTATTATTTATCAAAGAGAAGTCCGCGGCCTTCACTGCCTTCAAGAATTTCAAAGTCCGTGTAGAAGTAGAAAGTGGTTGTAAGATTAAGACACTTAGATCCGCCAGAGGTGGAGAGTACACCTTGAAAGAATTCCAAGAATATTGCAGACAGTGGGGCATCAGGCATCAGTTTACAACTGCCTATAGACCGTAGTAGAATGGAATAGTAGAAAGGGAAAACCGCACCATCCTCGATATGAAGAGGACCATGCTTAAAGAAAAAGGTCCGCCAAAAGAATATTGGGCAAAAGCAGTTACGTGGATAGCCTACTTACTCAACAGATGCCCTACAAAAAGTGTCAGGAATGAGACACCACAAGAGGCATGGAGCAGTCACAAACCAAGTGTGGCCCATCTAAAAATATTTGGGTGTTTTACATATGCCCAAGTACCAGAGGCAAAGAGGAAGAAGCTTGATGATTGTGGAGAAAAATGTATCTTCATTGGATACAGTGGGGAACCTAAAGCCTATAAATTCTACAACCTACTTACTAAAAAAGTGGTGGTAAGTAGAGATACAGTCTTTAGTGAAGATGAAGCATGGAGAAGGAATGAAGAAACATTGCCCAAGAAAAACCTCTTGAAATAGAAGAACAAGAGACGCATCCTCGAAACCATGAAGGCCCGCGACAAGATGACGCAACATCTCCACATACAACATCATCAGTTTGAAAGAGTCCTGAAGGACAAGATGGATCAACAGCAAGCGGCTCATCAGCTCGAAGCACTTCCTCCTGTATCCCACCAATCAAGATGAGAAGCTTAAGGGATATCTATGAAGAAACGGAAGAGATGAATCTCTTATGTCTCTATGCTGACAATGAGCCACTTACCTTCCAAGAAGCAGTGAACGAAGATAGTTGGAGAAGAGCCATGGAAGAAGAGATTCACACCATCGAGAAGAACGACACTTGGGAGCTTACTACACTCCCTCCAAGCCAGACAACTATTGGTGTCAAGTGGGTATACAAGATCAAGCACATGGTCAATGGAGAGATCGTTCGATACAAGGTGAGGCTCGTAGTTAAAGGCTACAAACAATAATACAGTGTGGATTATGAAGAAGTCTTTGCTCCTGTTGCACGACTTGATACAATAAGAATGCTTCTCTCTCTTATAGCACATCACAGTTGGAAAATCTACCAATTGGATGTTAAGTCAGCATTCCTAAATGGAATACTCAATGAAGAAGTATATGCAGAACAACCAAAAGGCTTTATAATAGAAGGAGAGGAGCAAAAAGTATACTGCTTAAAGAAAGCGTTATATGGGCTAAAGCAGGCCTCCATGCTCGCATAGACAGCTATAAAGAGGAAAATGGGTTCTCCAAATGCCCGTATGGGCATTCAATTTACATAAAGAGAAACGCTGATGGAGAAGTGCTAATAGCATGCCTCTACATTGATGACTTACTATTCACTGGGAACAGTCCTCAGATGTTCAAAGAATTCAAGCATGCTATGTTTAAGGAGTTCGAGATGACCGATTGTGGACTAATGTCATTCTTCCTGGGTATAGAGGTCAAGCAGCAACAAGATAGCATTTCCATCTCACAGAAAAAAAATATGCCAAAGAACTCCTTGAAAATTTCAGAATGAGTAATTGCAATGTTGTAAGCACGCCTGTAGCAATAGGCCTGAGACTAACAAAAAAAGGAGAAGGAAGAGACATTAATCTAACACTATTCAAAAGCCTGATTGGAAGCTTAAGGTATCTCACAATGACTAGGCCAGATATTGTTTATGGTGTCGAACTTTTGAGTTGATATATGGAAAGGCTAAAGGAGTTGCACTGGGTTGCAGCCAAAAGAATCGTACGGTACATCAAAGGTGCCATGGATCTTTGTCTTTTCTACAATTATGGCAACGAAGCAAAGTTATATGGATATTTGGATAATGACTGGGGCGGTGATCAAAATGAAAGAAAGAGCACTACAGGGTATATGTTCTATCTTGGATCGACGGCTTTCGCATTGGTCTTTAAGAAGCAAAGTATTATAGTACTATCTACATATGAAGCCAAATACGGAGCAGCGTTAGTAGAAGTCTGTGAAGTTATATGGCTGAGAAACCTCCTGGAAGAATTTGATCACCCAAAAGATGAATCCACAACTATACATGTGGATAACAAGTCTGCCATTAAACTCGCAAAGAATCCTATACAGCATGGAAGGAGTAAGCATATTGACATCAAGTTTCATTTCATAAGAGATCATGTAAAGCAGAAGACAATGAAGCTAGAGTATTGCAGCACTACTGAACAAGTGGCAGACATTTTCACTAAGGCTTTGCCAACCGACACCTTCATAAGATTAAAAAGCAAAGCTTGGTGGAATGAAGACAGTTTCACTAAAAGATTAAGAGTGTCAGTGTTTGACGGGGAGAATGTTGGGCAAAACACTGCACCTTCTAGAAGACTCTCCAAGTATCTGTCCTTGACTATTCTAGAATCCACATGAGCCAACACCACCGACCTACACAAACCGACATTGATGCATGGAAGAAATGAAGCCACATGGACCACTTCCATCCACAAGAAGATTTCCACCGACCTACCCACAACTATAAATAGGAGTGCTTGGTCTCTCTTTGGGAACATCAAAGTGAGGTCTCAGTCCAGAAGTCAAGTGACAAACGTAAGTCATTTGAAGACACACAGTGTGAAGTGAAGTGGAGAGACACAAGTCACTAACGTGTGTTGAGTGAATGCCCTTTGTAGTGAGTGAGTTTATTGAGAGAAAGTGAAGTGAGAGTTACTTTCTTGTTAGTGTGTAGATTTAAAAGTGTGTTCCTTTGTAATAGTGTATTTGTGTAAGATTTATAAAGTGGGTTCTTGTTCTTAGTGCAATTTGTAATTAAGCTGTAGCTAGTGTGTATCTTCCATTGCCCAAGCTATTAAAGCCATCTTCCAACATATATATGGTGTGAAAGAAATAACTGAATATATAAAAATAAAGCATCTCATCCATCTAATATCTTGAAGGTAATTTTGAAAACGATGAGAAGTAGATTGGTTTTTTTTTTTTTTGGTATATCTTTGCCAAACAAGTATTCAAGTCAGTGGGATTTGCCTCCTTCAGTTCCTCATGTTCGGGTTTCTGCATATATAGAGCCATCAAAAGGAAATTGCTTAACCATTTTCATATTCATCATGTGTTGATGAGTTTTTTCTTTAGAGAGATAAGGATGATCCCATGGTGTGATTAAATCCAATTTGGGTTTTTATCATAGCACTCATGATGTTTTTCAACTAATTCCAAATGATGTCATGAATCTATTAATTGAAGTAGATAGTAGCTTGCTCAAAATCCTAAAAGATCCAAGCCAATCAATGTGGAGAGATCGGTTCCCAGCAAGGGTGATGAGGAGTAACCTTACTCGATTTCAAGAAGCACACTTCTACCATATTTGTACTCAATCATTAAAATTGTTGACACCAAAAATGTCACTTTGCCTCTCCAACATCAAACGCTACATGGAGCTGTATTCTACTACAAACAGGCAAAGCTGCTTCAAGCATCAAATCTTGTCAGAATCAAACAAAAACTGCAAGATCCTTCAAAATAGCCAAAAGAGGGATACACATGAAGTTTCAAACTATTTCAACACCATTTGGCCTAACTTCACTCCTCCAACAGCTAAGCAGGAGCTCCTGGCGGCGGTGAAGTCAAAGACCCTAACACACAAAATAGAGCACATAGCTGGCCTCAAAATGCCACAAGGAGGCTCTACATCAAGTTTTAGGCCATTTCGACATCGTTTGGCCCAAAAAGAAAACAGCTGCAGCAAAGTCAACTCTCCCAGCGGTTACAGTGTCGAAGACATCAAATATTCAATCAGAACCTATGGATGGTCTCAAAATACCTCCAAGAGGCTCCATGTCGAATTTCAAGTCAAACCGACAACGTTTGACCCTCCATCAACCCTCGAGCAACAAAATCAAGCTTCTCGCCGGTGAGAACCACTGAGGCCATCACTCATCAAACAAAGAACATGGGTATGTTCTACATGCTTCCAAAGGGTTGCACGTCAAATTTCAGGTCATTCTGACAACGTTTGACCTAACTTTGACGCTTGGAAGCAAAATCAAGCCTCCTGGTGGCGGAGCTCCCCGAGACCATGGTATCCAAATCGAAGTTAATGGATCATGTCAAAATGACTCCAATAGGCTCCCTACCAAATCTCAGGTCAATCAGATATCGGTTAACCGTACATCAAAGCTTGACATCTTCCTCGCGGTGAGATCAAGTCTAGCATCGACGGGACCCCAATTCAAAACTCAAACAAAAGCCCATGGTTGGTCCTATCTATTGCTAAGGAAGTTTCACCTCAAGTTTCAGGTCATTCCGACATCATTTGACCTAGTTTCGACTCTTGACGGAAAATCGGCTACAAAGTCTTCGGCTTTTCCAAAAAAATAAGAAACTTTGTGCTCTAATTTGCACGGCTTCTCGTCAGGTCTTCTTCAGGAGAATCAAATCAATAAGCGAGGAAAAATGTCAAGAAAAATACAGGAGAAAGAAGAACCAAAAAAGCCTGAAAAATGGCCGAGTTTCGCCTACCAAAAGGGGAAAAGTCCCCATCGTCGCCGGCGACCTTGGCCCATGGTTGCCGGCGACCCTGGAAATTTGAGTCGCCGGATTTATGCCGAAAGGGTGTTTCCCCGTCCTTCGCATTTTGAGTCATTTGGTCCCTGTGATTTTTCCAAAATTTGATTTTTTTAGCATAATATCCGTCGATCTTCGTCAACATCACGGATCCGCCGTCGAAATCATGGAATCATTATCCGACGCTTCGAGATCTCCAATCGGCCGATGAAGAAAGCACACTTTCTACCTGACCGATCGAGAAATCGACTGAACAGATGTTGCCGGTCCATTGGTGTCAACTAAAGTCTGAACTTGCATTGCCATCCGACATCAAATAACATGTGGATCCATTGGTGATCATCGCAAGAAGAATTCCAAAAGAAGGGCACGGCTCGCGACTCTTCAAGTGACTTGGTGACCACTTAATGCTGTTAATTGACCCATTTATGGCAACTTATTATGGTCATAAACTCATTATTTTGGATGGCTAATCAGAAGCAATCAAATGGTAGTTACAAGTCAAAGGATTCATGGCATTTAAACCATGAAACTCCTCCCATAATGGAGATTAAAAGCAATTAAATGCTCTTAACTCTTCACCGGCCAATCAGAAGCCAAGGAAAAGGAGTTACAAATTAAATGAATTGAAACTTGTAACTCCTCCATTTATGTGGCTTTATAACAATTAAAGCCCATAAAGCCTCCTAAATGGCTACCAAAGGCCTATAAATAGGAGGTCATTCCAAGGAGAAAGGGTCCGAAAAAATCGTCCGAAATTGTCCAGGAAAATACAAGAAACTCTGCTGCAAGAAACACCACAAGGTGATTGAAGTCCCCTGGGGGACCACCCCCCAAGGTCCCCTCTCTTTCTATTCAAGATGGCCTAGATGCGGCTCTTCAGCCCGTCTACTCGGTTTTTTATTAGATATAGGACCTCCCCTTGCTTATTATCCTCTAAAAATCTGAGGTCCAAGCCAAGCCAAAATAATCAAAGCATCAAGTGTTCTCATCTGAAGGACGATGATGGAGTCCATACATGATTTGCGACCGTCGATCTGAACGAGTCCCCACAATCTCCTAAGAAGTTAGATTCATTTTCTTACTTTTCTGTTGTATTTTGTATTTTTAAAGAGACAAAAAATCACAATTCTTGTCTTTCATTATTTATGAGATTTGTAAATCGCCTTTCGCGGAAAAATTGCCTTCTACGACACAAAACTGCCTTTCACGGCATTCAAAATCTGTCTATTTTCTTAAAAATATATGTGTAATAGAAAGTTAGAAAAAAGATTGATTTCCTTTTTACTTGTGAAGGTGGATCTATGGATCACCATTTCTAAATTCTAAGTAGAATAGAAAATCTGGCATACCAATACAAAAAATGTTGATGCCCACTTTTTCATCTGCCGGATCCCGACAGACCCGGGGTGGAGGAAGGCAAGAGCTGGGTCCATCAAGTTGGCATTTCCGGCGGGACCCGTTCATATAAGAACTTGATGCTTTGGATTCTTTGGCTCCTTTCTAGTTGGTGGTCTATGTTGGATCTTGCATCGTAAAAAAAAAAAAAAAAACATGAGATGGGATTTTTTGGAAATTTCTTTCTTTAAGTTTATTTCCCGTCTTTCTCGTTCAAATTTTTTTTTTTCAGATTTCTCAATTTTGGATTCAACTTTGATTTTTTCCTCTTCGAACTTGATAGCTCACAGAAATATCTGTACCTATTGTTCATATCGGGGGATGGGCCACGTTTTTTCTTTGATGAGTCCAGCAGGGATCTTAAAAAAAAAAAAAATTGATTTCAAACTTTTCAGATTTTGAAAAAAAAAAATTCTCTTTTGGATTCAAATTGGAGAAACTTTGGTTCATTCCTTTTCGGACAATAACTCGTGGAAATCGCTGAGCTAACGTTCAGATTGGGAGGGGCCATTTCCCCTCTTTGATGGATTCATTAGTGATCTTTCAAAAAAAAAAGTGTTAAAAAAAAACACTAAGTTTGCATCAATTGCGTTCTTTGACCAATGTGGATCTAAGAAAAGTCTTGTCCAGAGTGTAGAGGCCGCTAGACTACTCGAGGCAAGGTTCCTTCAAATGGGTTCATTAAGTAATCCTACCCTTACTTGGGGATTGATCTATCCACTAAGGTTTCATAAGACCGAATTAGAGACCTATGTGTACAAAAAAAATCTTCAAATTTTTTTTCTTCAAAACAAAAAAAAAAAAAAAAAAAAAAACTTCTTTCATTTTTTAGTTCAGATTCGAGAAATCCTGGTTCCTTCCCTTTCGTATCTAGTGCTCGCAAAAATGTTTGAGCCTGTATTCGGATTAGACACTACAACAAAATGCACCTTTCCAGACACAAGTTGCCGACGCAGTGAAAATTTGCGTTGGCAAAAGTCTTATTTCCAACGCATATTTAGACTGCGTTGGCAAAAGTCACAAAAATTGCTAATTTTACCAATGCAAGTAAGGCCGGGTTGGCAAAACCTGTGGAAACCACATTGGCGCCAACAAAAATTTCCTCGAAAAGAAAGGGAAAGTTTTGCCAACGCGTGTTTTTCTAATTGCGACGCAATAATGCGTTGGCAATTATCTTGCCTACTGGCGATGCATAGGTGTGCGTTGAGAAAGTTCTGAGTTTTTATTCACACCATTGCCAACGCAGGAGTTGCGTCCGTAAAGCCCCATCTTTGACAAACTTACATTTCCCGACACTATTTGCCGGCGCAGTGAAAATTTGCATTGGCAAAAGTCATAGAGAATTGCTACTTATACCGACGAAAATAAGGCCGCGTTGGGAAAAGCCGTGGAAAAACTTTTTCGACACTATTTGCCGATGTAGTAAAAATTGGCATTGGTAAAAGTCTCATTTTCGATGCATATTTGGACTGCGTTGGCAAAAGTCACAAAGAATTGCTACTTTTACCGACACAAGTAAAACCGCGTCGGCAGAAGTTGTAGAAAACATACATTAGCTCCAAAGATTTCCCCCAAAAGAGTATGATAGTTTTGCCAATGCGTGTTTTTATACCAGCGATGCATTAATGCGTTAACAATTATTTTGCCTACGGGCGATGCACAGGTCTACGTCCGCAAAGCCCCATTTAGTAAAAATTTTTTTACCAAAATAATATAGGACACCGTTTTAATCGATTTTATTTATTCCCAACCCTCTAACTTTTTCATGTTTATTATTATATTTTTTTTAATTCTGGGGGCAACTACAATAGCTTGTATCGGAGTATGCTGCGAACTTTTTTTGGTGGGTCCCACTCGTGCCCATATATGAAAAATCAGAGTCGTTTAAAATAATCAAACACATTTATATATGGGGTATCCCAATTTTTTGTTTAGAATTAGTTTAAACCACTGTAAGATTGACCAAACAAAAAACCATAGCTAGAAAAATGTTGTTTTATTAACTTTTTTTGTGTTTTCAATCGTACGATGAGAAAACCTCTATTCAAAATGAGATTTGACGATGCCTTATAAATGTATGGTGGTTATTCATCGAAGGTCAGACTTATATATAAGGAAAGCCCCCACCCAACTTGAAAAAAACACATAAGGCCTATATTTTGAGCCTGTAAGCACCACTTAAAAACCTAATTTAAAAATCTCAACCCACCCTCGATAAAAGTCAATTTTAATTAACTTTTAGCAGCTCCTGTAGTAGTGGCTGCCTGTATAAATCCCACTCTAATGGCGCAAAATTTTGGTGGAAATTAGATTTTTTTAGTTTTTAGCGTCTAACGTTTTGCGGCGGCCTATTGAGACTAAAGATATATATTTAGCTGCTAGTATTATATATTGGGTGAACTAAATCTAATATTTGGTGGGCCATGGTATCTCCCGCTAAAAGTTCCAGCATTATATAAGAATGATGCCCTTATTCTCCTTCTATAACTAAACCCTTCTTCAGAATTTATTCTTCTTGCAACTACAGCCAGCCGGTTTCTTCTTCCAAAGCTCTTTCTATCTTGCAACTGCAGCAAGGCAAACTCTTCTTCCGATTCGTCTTCTTACAACTACAGCAAGCCAAGCCCTGCCTCCTCCCTCTTCCGTCACCTCCCCTGCCTCCTCCCTCTTCCCCAACCTCTCCTGCCTCCTGCCAAAGGTACAGTTTCAATCGATCTCTCAGCTTTTCTTCATCTATTTTAGTTGAGAATAGAAAACAATCTATGTTTGTGCTTTTTTACTAGAAATTTGAATTACATTGATTGCGGTTTCTGATAAAGTTGAGATCTTTTTACCTTAAATATTAGAAACCTAGACTCCAGATTTTCAAAACTCGGTTGAGAGATCGATTTTCCCATCTGGCCGTTTTGGAGTGCTTGTTTTTCTTCAGGAACGAAATGTGAGAACTTGGTTTCCTGATCCTTCAATGATTAGATGCGGGTCATATGGTATCGAGATGACTTTTTGATCCTTTTGAGGGAAACCTAGTTGCAAGGTTTCTTGTTTTTTTTTCATTATAGTTTTCACCTGGGAATGAATGGGATCTTTGGTTTCTTCAGGAATTGAGTTATGGGTTTGTTGGTATTTTTACTAGTTGAATAGAGTTACATGGGATCCGATGAAATCTTGCCTTTGGTTGATTTCTTTGTTTGGTATTGTCTTGGTCAACAGAGGAAGGAAAAGGGCCCTTCATGCTAAGGAAATCTAGAATGGCTCATTGGCATTACAGACAAGAAATTATATGTATAAAATTTCTATTCATTTACTGTAAACTGTTTTTCCTTTCTAAGGTATTATGAATCATCTGTTAATTTGTTTTATGTTACTGTAATATTTCTCTTTATTTGTAAAGAGTGCTTACCATGTGTTTATTTATATTCCTCTGTTAAAGAATCCAGAAAAAGAAACTTCTAATTTTTAATATGGGTATTGATATTTGTAAAGAGTGCTTACCATGTGTTTGTTTATATTACTCTATTAAAGAAGTTAGAAAAGATGGTATGTACAATCCAAAGTATTAGTTGAAGTAAAATATGTTTTAAGATGTTTGTTGTCCATGAAATTAGCTCTCGTGTGGGTTTGGTAGCCTTACCAAATACCAATTCATCTCATTCTGATTAATTGGTTGTTTGCACTGTAGAACCATTCCAATATTATAATTAAAAAATAGTAGCAGCTCTGTCACCATGTGTAACACGGTGACATTGCTGCTCTTATACGGATATAGATTATTTGTGATGTTAGTTTACTTTTATGGGATAGTTACCTTGCATTTATTTTGGCATCTGTTGGAGCATATGTGTGTTTTCTTGGTATATTGACAATATTTATGCTCCTTTTATTGTGAAATATTATGGTATATTTTAATAGAGTAGTTGGCCTCTGTTAATTCCTGTATAATTTTATTATGTTGTCTACCTGTATGAAAAAGGATTTCTGATATACTTTTAATGTTATCCTTACTCACTAAAATATCAGTTTTTAATACAAGACTTATATTACATTTTTATAAACTTCTATGAACTTACTTGATTTATTTGTACTACATAATATTCTGGTCTTTCCTAGATTCCCTTCTTATTTTAGTAATCCACTACGATTGGAATCCTAAACCTTTATCACATTAGACAAGCAAATAGCAACTAATCATCTTTACAGAGAAATTTTGGTATATTTGAATTTCCTCTTCAATGAACAACAATCAAACAAATAATATGTATTTTAAACCAACACATACTTACTTTATAATGAGTATTTTTTAAGATTTAACTTTTGTTTTCTTGAGTTATGTGAAACAGAATTCACATAGCTGACCCCAACGTAGTTGGGACAAGGCTTTCATCATCATAGTGACGATGATGATGATGGCTTTTACCATGAAAGAATATACATGCTATTTTGATGAAGTGAATAATAGGAATACCCATAAAATTAATAATCCCAATAGCCAATCTGAGTCATCCATAGAAATCTTTGTTTATGATTTTTTTCTTCGATCGATTTGATGAAAGCATGCTTTTAATTTGTATGGATATCTTGTTTAGATTTTTCTATTAAAAAGACTAGATATGGACAAGACTTGGACGACACTGGATAGTCAAAATAAGATGGCAAGACTTGGTTAGGAATATCAGAGAGGGGTGAAGTCATTTATTGATTTTGGAAAGGCGAATGCGGGGGATGCTACTCAGATTTATTGCCCTTGTAGGGTTTGCTTGAACAGTCGTAGGTATGACTTTGCTACTGTGAAATTTCATATTATCCATAAGGGTATGCAAGAATCCTACACGACCTGGATCTACCATGGAGAAACAACACCTCCAGTGAATGAACTAGTCGAACCTGGACATGAGGATATTGATAGTGACTATGAGGATCGGGATGAATATCCAGAAATGATCGACCATTGCATGGGAACTTACCCTGAGGCTGAGACCATCGACAGTAACGCTATACGTCACTTCGAAAGGATTTTGGATGCTGCTCAGTGCCCTTTGTACCCGGGCTGCTCTCCAGATAACACTTTGCTAGACTTTGTTGTTAAGATGATAGACCAGAAGGTTGAGGGAAAGTGGAGCAACAAGTCATTCAACAATTTGATGCAAATACAGAGGGCTATTATGCCAGACAATAATTTGGTTCCTGAGTCTATTTATGCTGCGAAGAAGATACTGCGTGACTTGGGATTGGGATACGAGCACATTGATGCTTGTGAGAATGATTGCGTAATGTTTTGGAAGGAGAATGCAGGTTTGGACAAATGCCCGGTATGCAAGGAGTCCAGATATAGAATCAATATTGGAAAGGGCAAGGAGATACCTCATAAAGTGTTGCGGTACTTCCCATTGATACTGAGGTTACGGAGACTCTACATGTCCCGAAAGACTGCTGAACACATGAGATGGCATAGTGACAAACGTATAGATGACGGGATATGTAGGCATCCGGCCGATTGTGATGAATCGAAGGATTTTGACAAGGAGAATCCGGATTTTGCCGCGAAGACTCGTAACATAAGGCTGGGTCTAGCCTCCGATGGGTTCAACCCTTTCGAGGACATGAGCACTTCCTACAGTATGTGGCCTGTCATACTTATGCCGTACAACTTGCCACCCTGGATGTGCATGAAGGAGCCATTCTTCATGATGTCATTGCTTATTCCTGGGCCGCGTCAACCTGGGAATGATATCGATGTTTATCTCCGACCCATGATTGATGAGTTGAAGGAGTTATGGGAGAAAGGTGTTGAAACTTACGATGCCTACAGCAAACAGACCTTTAATATGCGTGTGGCTCTGTTGTGGACCATAAATGACTTTCCTGCATATGGTAACTTGTCTGGGTGGAGCACGAAAGGTTACATGGCTTGTCCCCCTTGTAATGATGATTTCTTAGCGGTTAAGTTGAAAAGGAAGGTTGGTTATACGGGCCATCGAGCTTACTTGCCAAAGAAGCACACATGGCGACGCCTTAAGGACTTTAACGGTAAGAATGAGAATTGGGTGAAGTCATTGGAGTTGCCGTCGATGGAAAAGGTACAAGCACAATTGGATCGGTTGCCGGATACAAGGTTTGGGAAGCACTCTAGCAACAAGAAAAGACCTCATGATCCTGAAGACTTGAACTAGAAGAAGAAAAGCATTTTTTATGAGCTTCCGTACTTTAAGAAACTAAAGGTTCGGCACAACATTGATGTCATGCACGTAGAGAAGAATATATGTGAAAGTCACCTTGGCACAATGTTGGGCATGGACAAGAGGAACAAGGGCACTGAGTATGCCCGTCTGGATTTGGCAGATATGAATATTAGGCCAGAATTGCATCTTCGGAGTAGAAGTAATGGATGGGGATATGAGAAGCCCCCTGCGTCATACACATTAGCCCCAAAGGAGAGAGATGGATTTTTTGAATATCTGAAATCAATCAAGTACCCAGATGGGTATGCTGCGAATCTATCGAGATGTGTGACATCAAAGAATAGGAAATTATCGGGCCTGAAAAGCCATGACTGCCATGTTCTTCTGCAACGTCTTCTTCCGATTGGCATGCGTGGGTATGCGAACAACGAGATATGCACAACACTATTTGAGTTGGGTAGCTTCTTTGAGGACATTTGCTCGAAGACATTAAGATGGAGCCACTTGGAAGTACTTGAGAAAAAGATAGTACTCATATTGTGTAAGTTGGAGAGGATTTTTCGACCTGCATTTTTTGATGTGATGGTCCATTTGGCAGTTCACTTGCCGCACGAGGCCATGCTTGCTGGACCGGTGCAATATCGATGGATGTATCCAATTGAGAGGTGATTGCATTACCCATCTTTATATTGTTGATGTGTAACGGTATTTTAATTTTTCTAATCTTAATTGTTGATCGCTGTGTCTATAGGTTTCTTGGAACCCTTAAGAGATACGTAACCAATCGAGCTCGGCCAGAAGGTTTGATTGCCGAGGCATACATTGCCAAAGAGAGTGTTAATTTTATTAAGAGGTACCTAAAGGGAGAATTTCTTGAAGAACGGAATGACGATGGGGGCGACTGAGGCCCGGGGTTGGACGTCTTCACCCAACGCGTCCGTCCCTTCGCACCTATCACGAGGGCTCCCAATGTGTCACCTAGGGAACGCAACCTGGCCCATTGGTTTGTGTTGTATAATACTCCTGAGGTCATACCTTATCTAGAGTAAGTGGTTCAGTTTAACTCATCATAACATGTAATTTTTTTTTATCTCCCTTTGTGTCACTAATATCACTGTTTGTCACTAATCCCTTGAGAAGGGAGCACAGGAGGCAAGTGCAGGTGCCTGGGGGACACAACATCACTTATATACAACGAGAAGAGTTCTCTGGATGGTTCAAAAATCATGTACGTAGGATAAATTCACAATAAATGTTGTCAATCCGAAACATTAAGCACTCGCGTAACGAAATTTATATGTTTCATGCTCTATTAATTAATGCAGATGAATCAACTGAGATCTCAAGGGTCTCGATATGCAACCGATGAACTGTGGGCATTGGCAAATGGTCCTAATTGTCTAGTGCATCAATATTCTGGTTGTATGGTCAATGGTGTGCGTTTCCTCACTAGAGATCGCAACAACCGTCACAAGAGCCAGAATAGTGGGTTGGTCGTTGAGGGGGAACACGATGGCCAAATAATTGACTTTTTTGGTTACGTGTCCATCATATATGAATTGACATACATTAATGGTTCTAAAGTGGTTTTGTTCAAATGTGAGTGGTATAATACCGGGTGTAAAGATAGGATACATATTGATGCACATGTCACAACTATTGATGTTAGGGGTCGGTGGTATGAGGAGGATCCATTTGCGTTGCCAAATCAGGTAAATCAGGTCTTCTACGTCAATGATACCAAATTAGGTCAAAATTGGAAAGTCGTGGAACGTGTCAAGCATCGAGGAATTTGGGATGTGCCAAAGCGAGACGAAGATAGTGGACAAAATGTGACAAATGAGCCATACCAACAGGAAGAAACCAATGAAAGTGTCTCGGTCCTTGTTCAAGAGGATTTTTCCTTTCCTTACACTAGGGATGACATTGAACCGGAGATCATCCTTGATGATGATGAACCAACAGCTGGCTGTGATGAACCCATTGCCGATAATGGTGATAATGAGGATGATACATTGGCAGAATACGTAAATGAAGATGAGACTGATCAATTTGAGGCTGATATTGATTCTGATATGGAATATATGTAAATATGTTTTTTTCATATGTGTGGACAAGTATTGTAATGCTATGAAAACATTAATTTACATTTTAGTTGGCCATTTAATTTGTCTTTTTATATTTAAGTTGTTCCTCCCGCATGTGTGTTCTAAGCATATATGTTTTATTTTATGTCAACTTATTTGTCATTGCAGCCAAAAATGCCTCCCAAAAGAAAACTATATGTCAAGCCCGGAGCATTAACCAAGGAGAAAAATTCTTACGGGGCAAATAGAAATAGTAACATTCAAAGGAAAATCCCCAGATTAAATGAGCTGGGTGCACATTCATTGGAACAGGCACTTGAAGGACCAACTCGACGCAGGGTCACACCTGAAGACGAAGATGATGACTTCAAGATGGAGTACAGGCCATCAAGGAGTGAGGAAGAGTTGAGTTCCTCTGGTGAAGATGACTTGGAAGATGAGGTAATAGTATTCTGAGTGTGGTAGATCATTAATGTTACTTGTTAATTTATAGGTCATCAAACATCTTTCAATTATGTGACTTATTGTTTTTTAATATATGCTCATTGATTTTGTTATTTAGTTCGCAAACATGGTTGGTCAAGGGAGACAGAGACACCATAGTGCCGTCAGTCGGGTGCAGCGTGCGGCCAGTCAGCCTACGGTCCCAGAGCATGCTGTCAGTCAGTCTACAGTCCCAGAGCGTGCTGCCAGTCAGTCTACGGAAATCAGCGTTAGAGCGCGCGCGGTCACAGATCCCGATTTGTCTATTGCTCATAGTACGGATAATAGCGTTGGTAAGTAATATTGGACCCTATTATATTCCAAACTTCATTTGTTTTTGTTTAAAGTAACACTTAGATTTATTTTTTATGGTTGTAGCATCAACCTCTCGACGTGTGTGGGGCAAGGTGGTGGGCTCAGCGGCGGAGAAGATGATGAAGGCTCTTGGTGTTAAGTTGATTGTTCCGTTAGGTGAAATGTCGGGGGCATTCGAGGGTGTAAATGCCTCCACATTCACGGTTGAGCTAGGCAGTCATATACGGAGGATTGCACCTTATGACAAACCAACATGGTCAGTGGTTAATGATGGGACCAGGGAGGCAGTTTACATGGCGGCGTCGGTAATAAAACGAACTTTGACTTCCTATTCCCTTTGTTTTGAATTTTTTAGTTGCTTCCCTTTAGGCACTCATGTACATAATTACTTGAAATTATCTTATGTATGTGGAATTTGATTTGTTTTGTTGCCTTTTAAATGCATCATTGTTTATTACTCAACTTACGGAGTTTGAAATGATAGCAAAAGTTTGACTTTGGTGATTGGAAGACCGACCAGCCGGTGAAAGTGGCCATCCACAAACTTGCCATGCATATATATAGGGAGTTCGGGTCCGAGCTTCACAAGAAGTATAAGCAATTGTTGGGAGAAGGATGTGATCCGAAGCAGTACCCACCAGATCCGCAGAGGGCGGCCTAGTGGATATCGATAATAGAGCATAAATGGGAGACACCTGAGTGGAAGGTAACTAAATCCGTTGTTTTGTTCCCTTGAGCCTTTTCTAAATAAGCTAACTGCATTCTTCTTTACTTATAATTTGCAGCAACAATCACATAGGAATTCAATGAGCCGGAAGCAAGTGAAGATGACTCATACCTCTGGCTCTCAGTCGTTTGCACAGCGGGTGTCAATCACGCCTACTGAGAAAGTTCCATCAACCCAAGCGGAATTATACCGGCAACAACACTGGAGTAAGAAGATGAACAAGTGGATCACACCTCATGCTGAAGCGACATATGTGAGTTATTGAAAATTCATTAGTATGTCATACTTTATATAGTGGTATTTACATATATTATAATTTTATATAAATGCTTTGAGAATGCAGCAAAGGTTGGAGCAGGGACTGTCGCAGCCTGAGGTGAGTGACTCCCCAATGGCGCAGCAACAATTGATAGAGGGGGTGCTAGGGAAGAGGGTCGCGAGGAGGCAAGGGTACCGCTCGAGGGGCCTAGCATCAATACCCAACAGTAATGTGGCGGCAATTGAGGTGATAAGCTTACGGCAACAGCTAGCTGAGTCACAGAGTGCACAAGAGGAGTTGCGGCGACAATGTGAAGAGGCGCAAAAGGGACAAGAGGAGTTGCGACGACAGTATGAAGAGGCGCAAAAGGGACAAGAAGATTTGCGATGACAATAGGAAGTGATGCAAGAACAGGCAGCTACACAGGCAAGTCAAATTCATATGCTGCTCCAGCGAGCCGGCTTGAGCGGTTCAGGCTCCACGGGCAGCTAGAGATTTGTTGAGGTAATTACAGCTAGTGATTATCAGTGATGATAACATTTAAAAATATGATTCGGATATGATACCTTCTGCTTCATATAAGTCTTCTATCCAATTGCTCACAATTCATATTCATTAATTCTGTAAAACCCTGTTCACATCAATTATATGTGTTTAGATCTTCTTCATGTTTTAGATACACTTACCGTCTGCTAATATACATATAGAAGTGATACCACAGTATAGGTTTATTCACAAGGATATATGATTCAGCATTAAATTTATATTGTACACACACATACATGTAGCAGAAACATAGGCAGAAACATAGGTTTTTTTGGTATGTATTGGTTTTATCTTATGGTTTTTTGGTTCAATTGGAAAGATCTGATCTTTTTTGGGCATAGGCAATGTTCTTTGTTGTGAAAGTTGGATTTTCTTCTTTTGGTAGATTTTTGGTGAGGTGATTTTTTTTGGTACATCTTGGTTTTATCTTATGGTTTTTTGGTTCTATTGGAAAAATCTGAACTTTTTGGCAAAGTTCTTCGTTGCCTATCCATTTGGCCGGATACCCTTTTTTATTGGAGAGAAGTGCTCTCTGAGGTATGAGTCTAAATATTATGCTTGCATGGTCTTTTTTTGTAATGATTTGATGAATGTGCAGCAAATATCTTTAATTTTATTTACTGACAACCAATTGACTTGGTCTTTGAACTCATTTTCTGCAGTATAGATAGATATCATTCCATTATATGTTTAAGATGCTGTCCGTTTCCTCAAACTACTTGCAAAATTATGTGAAGTCTTTGCATCTTGGCTTTATAATATTATGTTAGCTGTGGGCTACAACTCATGCTCAATATGAGGTTCGTTGAGTATTAATGTTTTCTGTGTATGAGTAGTAGAGGAAGTTGCAGACCAATGAGGTTGGGCTGCTAAGTGTTTACTAGAAGTGAATTTTTCTGGTAAGAGGAGGCATAGATTATACCTGAATTACAAACTGAAAGTATAAGCATTGCTTTCGGGGCTGCAAAGTTTGTCCTGCTAAGTATTTTTTTTTACACTGAATTTTCTAGTAAGAGGAGGCACAGTATGTGTTATGCATATTGGAATTTTCTGCAGTATATATAGATAGATATCATTCCATTATATGTTTAAGATGCTGTCTGTTTCCTCAAACTACTTGCAAAATTATGTGAAGTCTTTGCATCTTGGCTTTATAATATTATGTTAGCTGTGTGCTACAACTCATGCTCAATATGATGTTCGTTGAGTATTAATGTTTTCTGTGTATGAGTAGTAGAGGAAGTTGCAGACCAACGAGGATGGGCTGCTAAGTGTTTACTAGAAGTGAGTTTTTCTGGTAAGAGGAGGCATAGATTATACCTGAATTACAAACTGAAAGTATAAGCATTGCTTTTGGGGCTGCAAAGTATGTCCTGCTAAGTATTTTTTTTTTTTTACACTGAATTTTCTGGTAAGAGGAGGCATTGTATGTGTTATGCAGATTGGAATTTTAAGAGGGGTTTCATCACGGAGGACAGGGCTTGGCCATTGGGGAAAAGATTAGGGGTCTATTGTTGATGAGGTGGTAACATCCTGTTATTATTATTAATATTTTTTGAACAGTTCAAGGCAAGTCATTTTGGGGGAGGAACAAAGATTCAGATCACTTGGGGTTGGATCTGGATAAGATGAGATCTTAGCAGAATAGGTTTTTTAGGTATAGAATTTGATAAATAGAGATCGAATCAAACAGATTATGTTTCAGACATGAATAGGATTAGGATGAGTGTTAGGTAAATCTTGGTCAGTAACTTTTAAAATTCTCAACTGTATAACCCACCTCTAGCTGCATGTGATTGTGACCACTCCACATTCTTCATCCCCTGCTTTGTCTCATTTCTCCATATGGATTATGTGACCAAGCTGTTATAAATGAATGGATGTATCTTTAAGATTTAGACATATCAAAGCTTTGTTGGGTCTTAAAACTCCTATTAGAAAGAAGGGTTCTATCAGGTTGGGCTGGATCATCTATTGATCCAGAAGTCATGAAAGATGGCATAGTGAAGGTAAATGGAAAAGGGCTGCCAACCTACTAAAGGTTTTTTTGAATGATAGAAGACTCTCCCCCAACAGCACAGATTGGCCCTATATCAATGAGTCTATGGAGGATTGCATCAATTGGAGCAGCATGACATAACTGTCTTATCCAATATACATGCAAGCCAAAGCTAACATAGGAATCTTCGCATTTAAATACCCTTCCTTATCTTGTCTTCTTAGATGGGGCTTTGTTCATTATTACCATCCTAAGTAATTCAATTTTTTTTACTGACAATTTCTCTTTGTTAGATATAAACAAAATTAATTGCATCGAATGACATATTAGCATTGGAGTTATTCTTGCTTGTACTCATTTGTCATTTTGAACTATGGGGCCACCTAGGAGAAGTAATCTTGTTTGGTAAGAAGAGGGAATTTTATAGCAGGTAATTGAGGAATTTTATAGCATAATGTTCACTGTCCCGATGCCTATTTGATAGGAGGTAATTGAGGAATTTTATGCCTGTTCTTAGTTGCTGTAGCTGTATGAATTGTTTCCATTTAGGAATCTGATACTTGTTTTCTGTTTACTGTTTTTTTTGCCATGTAATTTAGTTCTTCCTTGATGGGACATATTTTGAGACCTGTGTGCACCTTTTTCTTCTTCATGTCCAGCTAGTAGTAGAAGCAGTAGCTGTAGCAGTAGGAGGAATTTCATGGGCTACTCTCTTTCTATTCTAATGTAAAACAGGAGGAACTTTTCTTTGCTGAAATATGAAGAATGCTATGTTCACTGAGTCAGTCTAACATCATCCTTTACATGTTGTTTGCAATGGTTAATTGTGTTTGTTTGTGTTTCAATTTTATGATATTTCTTACTAGCTTCCCTTTTTATTTTCTCTTTATTTCTACTATTTTTCGAGTCGAAATTTAATCGATTTTCGACGTTTGGTACAACCAGAGATCATATATTAGTTGAAATGCATTTAATTTGTGTTGGAGTCGTACATACATTTTCTTTTCATGAATAAATGGATGCAGGGACTGAGGGACATCATCTTTTATTGAGATTTAGGAAGCAGTTTCTTATTCAATCTGGCCGACAGCCCATCCAAGTGAATAAAGCAGTTCGTGCCCATGATTGGTTGATGTTGGTTTTTCCTTTTTGGAATATCTGGTTCTTTACTTCTTTATTTTCATTGGTGGGCCCCAACATTCTCTCAACCCCGTCTAAACAAGAGGATGGTGGGCCTCATCACCATTTGAATTAAGGTGTATGTGTGTTTGTGGCCTATGGGGAAGATTAATGCTATCATGCATAGATGCTAGGTAACCTTTTCTTTTGTGAGATTTGAGTGGTGGGTATAAAACCCCACCATTATGCAATTGAGTATCTATTCCCACCACTAAGATTAGGTGTTAACCACATAGTTGTCTCGTGGAGGGCCGATAAACAAAAGCAATTTTTCGAAGATACCATTAAATCTATTTTAGTTGTCACGGATCGCTTGAGTAACAGGTTACCTAATTGTGTCACAGACTGCCTAATCATAATAATGAGTTTGCTTTTTCAGGTTTTTCATTCGAAGACAACATTTTCAGATCAAGATCTTGCCGACCCAAGTACTGTGAGGAAATTTATTTGACTATGTGTGATATTTACTCCATTTTAATTGGATAATAATTTTTTGAAATATGGCTTAAAGACTATTAAGATCTTCTATTTTGCCGTGACATCTAGATTTCACTTGAATTTTTAGAGAAAGATGTCAGAATATGACTAATTTTAAATGATGGAGAACAGAGCTGGGAATAACGAATAATGATGTATATTACCTGTGCTTCATTTACAAACTTGGGGTTCTGCAAGTGAGCCTAGGGAATCTTGGGAGATTAGGTGGTTTAGGTAGAATTTTTGGGGAACCAGAAAAGTGGTAAAAGTTGCTAGTGGGGCCTGTCTTCAAGTCGAATGCTCAGGTGGTCAATACATTGTTGGGTTGGTATTCTTGCTTGATCTCTGCTGAGGAAATGTAGTTGGATTAGTTTTTTGGGTAGGAAGTTCATAGTGAAATGGATTGTTTCTCTCCCTTCTCATTTTCATTTACTATTACTATTAGGTAAACACATGCTTAGTGATTTAGAACTTGATGTCTCATTTTCACAAGTTCAGGTTATGTGAAGGTAGGGAGCTTTTGGATAGGATACTCTCCAGGTGAGTTTTTGTTATTGTCATATGGGTACTACTGCAAAGTGATTATATAAAATTATTATGCTAATTTAATATTGTCTCACTATCCCAAGATCTTTTTTGTAGTGAATGCTTTGCCTTGTAAGAATTTATTGCTACTTGTATTCCGATGATTTTTTTTTTTTTTTTTTTTTTTTTGTTTTGCAGATTGGTTTTGGATTTCATTGTGCTGGCTGCGGGCTCTTAGGGATTAGCTTTTTTATTTTGATCACAGACATTTGTGGATGTTAGAGATTTTTGGAAATGATAAAGTAGTAATATTTGTGTATTTTAGAGATTTGTGGGTTTATTTTGGTTTTATGGATGTGGGATATTTGGTTGTGGATGTTATTTTCGATTTATTGATGAACCTATTTTAAATTGGGTTGTGCATCAAGTTTGTTGGTTTGAAATTTATTCAGATTTTTATTTGTGTATACAGGGAGAAATGAAAATTTAATTCGAAAAAAAATAATATTAAGCTTTCCTGATGCACCGGCATGCGTTGTAAAAAAAAAAAGGTATTACAACATTTACCAACGTGATTTGTGCGTCGGCGAAGTTGCATTTCCCAATACGTTAGCCCAAAGATATAGCGCATTCCTAACGCATTAGTAGTGTCGGCTATTTCATGAATTCCCAATGCATTCGTGGCATCGGCTATTTCATGCAATCCCAACACATTGGTAGCGTCGGCTATTTAATGAATTCCCAACGCTTCATCATCGTCGCCCATTACCATGAATTCCCAACGCACTACGAGCATCGGCTATTACCATGAATTCCCAACGCACTGCTAGCATCGGCCATTTCCACGAATTCCCGACGCACTGCAAGCGTCGGCCATTTCCATGAATTCCCGACGCACTGCCCTCGTCGGCCATTACCATGAATTCCCGACGCACTGCCATCGTCGGCCATTACCGTGAATTCCCGACACAGTGCCAGGGTTGGCCAATACTAGGAACTCCCAACGCACTACCTGCGTCGGTGTTTATTTTGCTGACGTTGGTACTGCGTTGGCAAATATGGCTTTCGAATCAGGAAGATTGGACTTTTGCCAACGCACATCTCTTCGCCGACGCATTGGCCGACGCTGCAATGCGTTGGTAATTGTATAGGGATTTGCCGACGCAATTAAAATAGCGTCGGCTATGGATTTGGCTACACATGGTTGCCGACGCGCAGCGGACGCACTGAAATGCGTTGGGAAATCCTTTCCCGACGCAACACCTACCTTTCCAGATGCGGTGACTACGTTGGGAAATCCTGGTTCCTTCCCTTTCGGATCTAGTGCTCGCAGAAATGTTTGAGCCTGTATTCGGATTAGAATACCATTTGCTCTCTTCGATGAACTTGATTTTGACACTTTCAAAAAAAAAAAAAAAAAAAAAACTTCCGTCAGTTTTGGGTTCACATTCGAGAAATTTTGGTTCCTTCCCTTTCGGATTTAGTGCTCGCAAAAATGTTTGAGCCTATATTCGGATTGGAATACCACTTGCTCTCTTTTATGAATCCAATCTTGGCCTTTAAAAAAAAATCCCATCTCATGTCCATTCCAAGGATGCGATTTGCAACATTTGTGCCTAGCGGTGCTAGTACGCCCTTTCAAGGTCTATTGTATTCGCGACCGACACATTTGTAACTCCAACCTTATATTATCTTACCTTGAGTGAGCCTCGCGTCTCGATAATTTGAATTAAGGTTTACAATTGCTTCTAGTAGTCACTAGAACGCTCATTTTGAGCCCACCATACTTGCGTTTAGAACAATTATACCCTCTATGGCTTTTTGCCTTCTTCATTACGCTAAGGATGGGCCATGCCCCTGAGCGATTTGAATGAAGACCTCTAGAAGCATTTGCGTTCAGTGAAATGAAGACCTCATCAGTCATTCAATTCTTGCGCACCAACATCATTTGTCGCTTCGGCATACCTAAAAGATTCGCCCATGATAACGGACCACAATTCCTAGATTGTAAGTTCTATAGGTTCTGTGACAAATACAAAATCCAAAGTTGTCCTTTGACTTCGTATAATCCGGCAGCGAACGGACTAGCAGAAGCCATCAACGGGACACTCTGCAAAATTCTCAAGAAAATGGTCTCTAGTCACAAAAGAGACTGGAGTGACAAACTGCCTGAAGCTTTATGGGCCTATCGAACTATTGTTTAAGGACCAACCCATAGCACACCATTCTCCTTGGTCTATGGAGGTGAAGCCGTTGTCCCTTTAGAGGTACAAATTCCTTCCTTAAGAGTATCTCTACAAAATGACATGACGCAAGAAAGCATGTCAAATTGAGACTCCAGGAACTGGATAATCTCGATGAAAGACGGCTCGAAGCTCTACAAAGCGTTGAGCTTTACCATGCACGCATGGCAAGATCTTTCGCCAAGAAGGTCAGGCAACGCGCCCACAAAAAGGGTGACTTGGTTCTTGCAGTAAAAAGGGCCAATGGTTTTTGCCCATAAATCCAAAGGCAAATTCGAACCAAAATGGGAGGGACCCTTCGTCATCGACAAAGTCTTCTCCAATGGCGCATACACTCTTTTAAATATGGAGGGCGACAGATATATGTTGCCCATTAACGGCAAGCTCTTGAAGCAGTACTACCCTTGAAGACTTCCTCTATCAGGTCAGAGCGATGCCTGCATGGCCAAAGCCTATTCCTAGGTACTTGCTCGTCAAACCCACTCCTTTTGGAATTTTCATCTTTACGTTGAAGTTCCTAAAAAAAAAAAAAAAAACCTCAAAACAATGCTTACTTTCAATGTTTCATTGTTAAAAAAAAATCAAATCCCAAAAATCCAAGTTTAGGAGCCTCTTCCCTAGCCTCTTCCCTAACTTGACCAAAATTTTCGATCATTGAACCCAAAATTCATGGTTTGAAACAAAAACAGGACCCACGGATTTCCACCCTAGTCCACCCCGACTTTTACCAACCAAAATGGTTTTGAGTCAAAATTTACGACCCTCGTGTCTTTAAACAAAATGGTTTTTCAAGAAAAAAAAAACCAATGGGGAAGCGACGTTCAGTCGATACCTGCAAAACCCAAAAATCGGAAGGATGCGAACCCCATTCGATACTTCCAAAACCTCAAATCGCAAGGAAGCGACACTTCGTCGATACTTGCAAATTTCCAAAGAACCGTGGAGACGCAACGTTTCAGTTGATATCCATTACTCAAATTTCAAAACAAAAACAAAGGTTTGAAAAAACCTAAAATTTCAAGAATCATGGGGAATCGACATTTCATCGATACCCGCGAAACAAAGTTATTGAAAAAGCAGGAAGGCGACGCTTAGTCGATACTTGCACCCAAATCCGTGAGGAGGCGACATTCCATTGATACTCGCAACCGAATGAGCAAGCAGGCGACATTCCATCGATACTTGCAATACCATTCAACAGGGAGGCAACTCTTAGTCAATACTTCCATTTTTGAAAACTAAAAACTCGGCTTTTATGCCAAAAACCTGGCTTTTACGCCAAAAACAAAAAAAAAAAGGCTTTTATGCCAGACAAAAAAAAAAAAAAAAAAACTGGCTTTCATGTCAAAAAATAAAAAATCTGGCTTCCACGCCAACAAAACAAAACTTGGTTTTAAAAAAATTTGGCTTTCATGCCAAAAATCTGGCTTTCACTCCAAACAAAAAACAAAATTTCGTCTTTCATGCCAAAAATTTGGCTTTCATGCCAAACAAAAACAAATTTTTGGCTTTCATGCCATAAAACCAAAACTTGGCTTTCACACCACAAAAATTTGGCTCACCACAAAAATTTGGCTTTCATGCCAAAAATAAAAAATCAGCTCCCATGCCACAAAATTTCGGCTCTCATGCCGCAAAATCTGGCTTTCATACCAAAAATAGAATTTTGGCTCTCATGCCATAAACCAAAATTTGGCTTCCATGCCACAAACAAAATCCTTTTGGCTCTCATACCACCAAAATTCGCCTTTCATGCCATCCCGAAATTCGGCTTTTACAACATCTCAAAAGTTGGCTTTCAGGCCATAAAAAAACCAGGCTTTCGCCACAAAACTTGGCTTTCATGCCGAAAATAACCCTTTGACAATAAGATTTTCACAAAATAACAACCTTTTGATCAAATTTTCAAATAAACATTCTCATCCAACTTTTACTTATTTTCATCAAAAAAGAACTTAAGTGAAACGAGGGAATACAAGAATAAAGGTACCAAAAATGTTTATACATGGAGGTACCAAAGAAAAGAAGAAAAAAAAGAGTTTGTTACAAATCAAAAGCTCAGTCTGACATGGTCTTTAACCCAAGATTCAGCTCCTCAAGCAGACTTTTGGCTTTAGCCTCTAAAGCTTCTAGGCCACACTTCTTCAAAACTTTACCATAAAATGTGGTAGAACGCCACGACCCATCTTCAGCACGAGGAAGCTCTTCCTAGAGAATTTGCCATCGCTCATATTCCTAAGTCTTCCTTCGGAGGTTGCTATCAGCTTCCTTAACTTGGCGAATGAGACCCCCCTTTCTAGCACAAGCTTCCACAATGGTAGTCCATTTGGCAGCAGCTTGTTCCTCCAAAAGCTCGAGACGCTGCCTGGCCTCGATGACCTCCCTCTCAAGACGGTGCAGGTCTTGTGTCAGCTCAAAAATAGCCAACTCGGTGACGTTCCTCTCCCGAACGAATTGCTTCCGAGTCCGCAAAATCTCATCCACTTCATATTTGACTTTGCTGGAAGGCTTAACAAACATATCATTGAAGAAGTCACCGTTTGGAAAGCTCTTGATCTTAGTCCACTTGTTGCCTAGAGTGATGACTTCGTTAACAAAAGCCTTGGCACTTGCAACGTCTAGACCGACCTCTTCGCTGTCAGCAAGAATGTCCTGTACATGCTTGATCATGCCGAAGCCAGCTTCCAAATGGCCAGAAGAGAGAGTCTCGATCCAAGAACTCAAGACGCTATTCAGCACTCTCTTCGCATATTGAAGAGACAGTCCGGATGAAGTCTCACCCCGCTCCATTGGTCAACTGCCTCTGTCATGCTTCATTGGTGGGATAGTCAACAAACTCTGTCCAATCGCAGATGCTGGTGAAGGAATCTCATCATAAGGTTTCATATCTGCCGCACCAAAACTGGTAGAAATAACCCCTACTTCTGGATCAACCACGGGCACCCCCTGCTTTGGACCCGAAGAAGATGGAGAGACTTCTCCTGCTACTTCACAACCTGCTAATGAAAGACGAAAAGGTATGAATATGATCTTGTCAAAAATCAATATCAAGATTATTACCGCAAAATACCTTCTTCGACGACTGGCGGAACACTTTCTGCCTCCATGAACTCATCCGGAGCATCATCAAAAGTTGCATCCATGGATGGTTCAAAATTGTCAGAATCCTCTGGCAAGTCAGCTGATAAGAAAACAAAAATATGTCAGCAAGTGGCTGCAAGGAAAAACAAAAGGGTGAAAAAGCAAAGAAAGTCATACCATGCGAAGATTCTGGAACCACTCCAGAGTCCCTTGGTTCTTCCTCAGATGCCGCGATCGGATTTGTCACCGCCTTATCGGCCGGAACCTCGGGTGTCATCAAATCATCATCTTCTGCTAAAAAGAAAGAAAGCAGCGGATCAAAACAAAAATCTATCATAAAATAAAAGAAACGGAAAGAGAAAAGGGAAAAGCATACCAATATCACCGGTCTCTTTCTCTCGGCTCCTCTTTTCCGGAGATTCATCAGCATCCCCTGACACCTCCTCAGTAATGGTGAGAGGGACTTCTGGATCAGGAGAGTCTTCATGCCGTCTCTTATTTCGGCACTGTCCTCTTTTCCTCTTGCTTATATGGGATGGTTTGCTTATGGTACCCACCCCACCATCAAAGTCTAGCCTTTCGCTAGAGTCCTCACTGGATGGTTTGCTCTTGCTAGTAGACTCTATGAAAGCCTTTGTTTGCTCTGCTTGCATCCAAGCATCGATCTCGGCCTCCTTCTCCTCCTCCAGCTGTTTCAAGACCTCACCAGGTACCTCTTGTACAGCTCCTAATCTGATGACATCCTGTTCACCGAGAAAGCCTATCTTATGCTCTCTCCCGAAAGGAAAGCCAAAACTTCCTCTCGTCGGACGCCATCTGATTTGCCAAGACCCTTCCCAAGAGATTGCTTTATATCAAGCTCCTTCTTGGAAAGCCCCCGGTACACCGAGAAGCTCTCCACGAACCACTTCGTGAAGCCAATGGTCCGGAAAGTAGGTAACTCAGGATAGGAAATCATGGCGGTAGTATCCTTCGCACTATAAAAAGCCCATGCATTCCTCCCGTCATGCAAACCCCCAAAGCGTTTCACCTTAATCGAAGGCCCTCCAACAACGCCTTGAGAGAAGTCTAACTGCAAGGCAAAATGTGAGGGAACATATAGCTGGATGTCAATAAAAAGATGTCTATGGTACACCATCGTACCAACACGTATGTTAAAAAGCCACGCTTTCTCTGCGTTGGTCAAAGAATAGTGTCTCCCTGACCCTGCCCTGGTCGAATCACGGGAGACACCAAAATCAAAAGCCTTTTTCCGCAAATTCAGAGAAAGCTTCACTAAAGACTAGCCAATCTTGACGTCCCTGAATCGTCGGATCCTCAAACACGCAGATAAAAGAGATTCGGAAACGGCTGTCCCTCTAGCCAACCGAATCATGAACGGGTCATCATCCTGTGCAGCACCCAATCGGTGGAAACTAGGACAGTGATATACATACCACGAATAGGAGATATGGTTTGAAAACACCCTATTCATGGGAAGCCCAAGCTGAACTAGGAAAGCAGCAGCATACAGTTCGGTACACAAATAGGAGTAAAAAGCAGGCACCAACGCAAGCCACTCTCTAAACGCCATCTGATAAGCCGGAAAAATGCAGTGCGGCCTGATGTGCGTTCCATCTCCTCCAGCAAAAACAGCCTCACCTAGCCAATAAGTGAGGTAAATAGCGAGAGCTCTCCGCAGCGCAATGTCAGAATAAATGGCGTTTATGCTTGTGAAGAATTCTTTCAAATTTTCTCGCATGATGGAGATCTTCTTCGAACCCGGACTTTTAGCCCTGGCTTCCTGGGTCATACTCTCAGAAGACTCTTCGCTGTTAAAGAAGTTGGAGGACACAGAGCTAAAATTCTTCCAACTGCTGCAACTAACTTTCGAGCCCTCCTTTTCCTTCAAAAAATCGTAGAAGGGGACGAGCTGAAACTACAAAAACCTGAACTCCTCAGACTGCCCCTCAAGGACGCTGATAGTAGGCATGAACTCCTTATAGAGTTTGCCGAGGATGGGCAGCCCGATGATGGCGCTCAATTCCTTCAAAGAAAAACCAATCTCACCATTCGTGACAACGAAGGTATTGGTTTGTGGAAGGAATGACTCCAACATGGCCATGAAGGCTTCATCGGAGAAAACTACGGTCTTTCGAAAAGCGCTAACCGCATCGAAAATCTCGGCCTCCTTCAGAATGGCTTCGCCAACCTGTAGCATGTGATCAGTCCATGACTCCCAGCTTGAGTCAGCACTAAAACGGCCACGAAGTCGAAAAGGCTTCACCCAATTGACGCCGTCACCCTTGAAAATGCCAAGGCCCACCGGTCTCAAATCGACGGACGGATGATCTGAACCTTGATAACCGCTGGCCGGCAACAACATGTCCATGCGGACAGGCGACTTCTCTGCATAACCGGAAGAGCCGCCAACAAAAACCCCAGTCTTGATCATATTGGTCCTCTTCACCCAGCTTGGAGGATTTTCTCTCTTAGACCATGTGGGAGAAAGGCTCATGATCGAGATAGTGCGATCGAAGGTCAACCGGGTAGAAACAGTTCTCTCCTCACCATCAACTGTGTAAGAGAACTAAAAACATCTCCTTTGATATGTTAGTCGTCAGGGGCTGCATCACCAAAGGAAAAGATAGGCTTGGGCACAATGCTTTGATTGTCCATGACCCAACGATGGTTGCTTACCACAATCCTGTAAAACTCCTCATCTTTCAGGGCGATCAAACGTTGCCTCATCTCATCTCGATTGAGCGAGTCACACTGTTCCAAGTTCCTCTCCACATACTGGACCTTCTCCCAGGCCTGCTGTACAACCACATTGGAAGATCTAGCAGACCAACGAGGCGCATCGGTAACAGAGCCCTTACCCTTGTTCGTTCTGGAGGAACTACCTGCAAAAGATGGAAAAGAAGAAATCAATCATCAGAATTTTGTTAAAAAATCCTAGCGAAATTTTGGTATGGTTCCGGGGCAATTCCGAAGAAAAAGGAAATACCTCGAAAAAGATAGGAAACATGAATATGAGCTCAACATTGCTGCAAGCTCATCATCAATGGAGGATTCTCAAAGAAGGCTCAAACTCAAACATAGCTGTGAGATCAAGTCAATCTTCTCAAACCTCCGCAAAATTGGAAAAAGGGCTCAACATTGCTACGAGCTCTAGACTCCAAAACTTACAAAGCTCCTCAAAACTCCCGCAAGACTAAGAAAGGGCCCAACAATGCTGCGAGCTCCAAATCCCAAGGCTTGCAAAAGATTTCCAGGTGTGCATCATCATCATGCTCCCAAACCAATTTACAAAAATCATGCATAGAAGAAAAGTTGTCATATATTAGATGTCCAAGTCAAAATTCATGCATGAGCATCTTGAAATCCATAAAACTTCATGGTGAGCAAAAACGGGGGGAAAGTAACAAAAAAGAGAACCCCTTTCAAAAAAAAAAATTTCTGGGCTGGCCCACAGGCCGTGGCCCACTGCCATGTCGCAGTACGGCTAGGTCCGTACGGACCTGTTCATACAACCAAGAAAAACAAGAGAGAAGAAAAAATAGAAAAAAAAAAGAGAAAAAAAAAGGTGAAAAGAAAAAAAAAACAAAGAAAGAAAAAAGAAAGAGAAGCACGTGAAAAGAAGGGGAAAGAAAGAAAGAAACTGTGTAAAAAAAAAAAAAAATAAGGAAACACATGAAAAAGAAAGACAAAAAAAAAAAAAAAGAAAGAAAAAGAAAAGAAATGAAAGAAACTTTTTTCCTACTTCTACATGGAATTTCTTAAGAAGGAAGAAAACTTACTTGAAGCCATGGAGGAGGAAGAAGAAGAACTTGAAGATCCTTGAAGAAAAAGGGTTCTTGATCTTGGAGCACTCTTGGAGGATTTTGCAAAAAAGAAAGCAATAAGAACAAGAGATCCAATCTCCTTTGCTTTTATAGAAGAGAGCAAACCAAAAGAGGAAACAAGGAGAAAAGCAAGGAGGTAAGTGCTACAAATTAACAAACTTTCTAAAAGAAAGGAGATTTGAGATATTCTCTCATAAAGAAGAGATTCTTTGAGAAATTCTCTCAAAAAAGAAAGGGAAAGTGAGACTTTCTCCCAAAGAAAGATGCTTTGAGAAAATCTCTCCCAAAATCAAGGAAACTTGAGATATCTTCCCCAATTAAGGATATTTTTAGATATTCTCTACGCAAAAGAAATATTTTTAGATATTCTTCATAAAAATGACACCACATGAGATCTAAGCCATATTCAAAGCTTAAGGTCCCACGAGTTAGCCTACATGAGCCAGGTTTGACCGCCTAGGGACTAAAAGTGGCTTTTAGTCAAAGTTTCTCTTACCAAGAGCATACAAAAATGGTTCCATACCTCTTTTGAGTCGATTAGACCATACAAAAAAATCCAAGCCTCATGAGTTTCCAAAAATTCAAACCATCCCACCTCATAAACCAAATTAAGCCAAAACCTTGAAAATTGACATTCCACAAAAAACCAACCCACTCCAATAGACCCAAAATTGTCCCAAAGAGTGACAAAAAACCTAACCATGTCCCCTAACTTGCCATAAACAGCTTATTAGGTCACAAGGCCAAAACCAAAAACCAAATCCCGGTCCCCTAACTTGTCATGTACAGCTTGTTAGGTCATAAGGCCAAAATCAAAATCCAAAACCCGACCCTCTAACCTGCCACGTACAGCTTGTTAGGTCACAAGGTCAAAAACCAAAAACTTTCTTGACCGGATGCACCACATAAAGCCTTTAGGTTCACAAGGTCAAAAAGAAAAATCCAAAACCCAAAAACCCAATCCAAATGTCATTTTCAAAACTTTGCTTTGAGATGGTACGTGATCTCTCTCACTGCCATAAAATCCCCTTGGAAACTCAAAAGGCTACTCTATCAAAAGAAAAATGCTCAGAGACTCTTGGTCAAATCAGAAGCTCTGCTTCAAAGTTTTCTTCGAGGCACATCGACTGCAAAAGCTATCATCGCTATATCTCGAGGGGGTATTTGTTGACACCAAAAATGTCACTTTCACTCTCTAACATCAAAAGCTACATGGAGCCGTATTCTACTACAAACAGGCAAAGCTGCTTCAAGCATCAAATCTTGTCAAAATCAAACAAAAATTGCAAGATCCTTCAAAATAGCCAAAAGAGGGGTATACATGAAGTTTCGAACTATTTCAACACCATTTGGCCTAACTTCACTCCTCCAACAGCTAAGCAGTAGCTCCCGGCAGCGGTGAAGCCAGAGACCATGACACACAAAACAGAGCACATAGCTAGCCTCAAAATGCCACTAGGAGGCTCTACATCAAGTCTCGGGCCATTCCAACATCGTTTGGCCAAAAAAGGAAACAGCCGCAGCAAAATCAGCTCTCCCGGTAGCGACAGCGTCGAAGAGATCAAATCTTTGATCAAAGCCTATGGATAGTCTCAAAATACCTCCAAGAGGCTCCATGTTGAATTTCAAGTCAAACCGACAACGTTTGACCCTCCATCAACCCTCGAGCAACAAAATCAAGCCTCTCGCCGGTAAGAACCACTGAGGCCATCACTCATCAAACAAAGAACATGTGTAGGTTCTACATGCTTCCAAAGGGCTGCACGTTAAATTTCAAGTCATTCCGACAACGTTTGACGTAACTTTGATGCTCGAAAGCAAAATCAAGCCTCCTGGCGGCGAAGCTCCCCGGGACCATAGCATCTAAATCGGAGCTAATGAATCATCTCAAAATGACTCCAATAGGCTCCCTGCCAAATTTTAGGTCAATCGGACATCTGTTGACAGTACATCAAGGCTCGACATCTTCCTCGTGGTGAAATCAAGTCTAGCATTGACGAGACCCCAAACGGCTTCAAAACCCAAACAAAAGCCCATGGTTGGTCCTATCTATTGCTTAGGAAGTTTCACCTCAAGTTTTAGGTCATTCCAACATCATTTGACCTAGTTTCGACTCTTGACGGAAAATTGGCTATAAAGTCTTCGGCTTTTCCAAAAAAATAGGAAACTTTGTGTTCTGATTTGCATGGTTTCTCGTCAGGTTTTCTTCAGGAGAATTAGGTAAATAAGTGAGGAAAAATGTCAAGAAAAATACAGGAGAAAGAAGAACAAAAAAAGCCCGAAAAACGGCCAAGAAACGACGACCGAAAAGGGAAAAGTCCCCTTGGTTGCCGCCGGCAACCTTGGAAATCCAGGTCGCCAGATTTCCGTCAAAAGAGCGTTTTTCCGTCCCTTTTCGCGTTTCGAGTCGTTTGGCCCCCGTGATTTTTCCAAAATCTGATTTTTTGAGCATAATATCCGTCAATCTTCGTCAACATCATGAATCTGCCGTCGAAATCATGGAATCATCATCCAACACTTCGAGATCGCCAACCGGCCGACCAAGAAAGCACACTTTCTGCTCGACCGATCGAGAGATCGATTTGAAAGATGTTGCCAGCCCATTCAAGTGACTTGGCAGCCACTTAACGCTGTTAATTGACCCGTGTATGGCAACTTATTGTGGTCATTAATTCATTATTTTGGACAGCCCAATCAGAAGCAAGCAAATGAGAGTTACAAGTCAAATGATTCATTGCATTTAAACCATGAAACTCGTCCCATAATGAAGATTAAAAGCAATTAAATGCTCTTAACTCTTCACCAACCAATCAGAAGCCAAGGAAAAGGAGTTATAAAATAAATGAATTAAAACTTGTAACTCCCCCCTTTATGTGGCTTTATGATAATTAAAGCCCATAAAGCCTCCTAAATGGCTACCAAATGCCTATAAATAGGCGGTCATTCCAAGGAGAAAGGGTCCGAAAAAATTGTTCGAAATTGTCCAGAAAAATACAAGAAAATTCCTGAAGAAATCTCTACACAAAGAAGCTTTACTACTTTGAAGAAACTCTGCTACAAGAAACACCACAAGGTGATTGAAGTCCCTTGCGGGGCCACCCCTCAAGGTCCCCTCTCCTTCTATTCAACATGGCCTAGACACGGCTCTTCAGCCTGTCTACTCGGTTTTTTATTGGATATAGGACCTCCCCTTGGTCTTTATCCTCTAAAAAAATGAGGTCCTCAAGTGTTCTCATCTGAAGGACGATGGTGGAGTCCATACATGACTCGCGACCGTCGATTTGAATGAGTCCCCACAATCTCCTGAGAAGTTAGATTCATTTTCTTACTTTTCTGTTGTATTTTGTATTTTTAAAGAGACAAAAAAAATCACAATTCTTGTCTTTCATTATTGATGAGATTTATAAATCGCCTTTCACGGAAAAATCACCTTCTACGGCACAAAACCGCCTTTTACGGCAAACAAAAGAAAATCGCCTTTCACGGCATTCAAAATCTGTCTCTTTTCTTAAAAATATATGTGCAATAGAAAGTTAGAAAAAAATATTGATTTCCTTTCTACTTGTGAAGGTGGATATCCGGATCACCATTTCTAAATTCCAAGTAGAATAAAAAATCTGGCATACTCGTTAAAAAAATGTTGATACCCGCGTTTTCATCCGCCGAACAGTGGCAGACCCGGGGCGGAGGAAGGCAAGAGCCGGGTCCATTAAAAATTATGCAAGAAAATCAAATCTTTATAGGGTATTCCTACCCGTCTTTCGATGGAAGATCTTCATTTCTTAGTAAACTCCTGAATGCGTTTCATCTGGTCCTAGGTCGTGGGCCTACTTTTTTTGCTTGACCTGGCCTGTGGATATCTCTTTTAGGTGAATTTTATGTTTTAATTGGGTATGCCCCATTGGAGGATTAATTTATCCTCATCCACGTAAAGTATGTTTTTTTGAGTAATTCAAAGACTCACTTATCTTTATATACAAAAGTTCTTAAAAGTCTTTATATAACATAGATGTAATAATGCATGGCTCATTATCAGAATATGACCAATTTAAGCAAAACTCATTCTCAGAGTAGAAATCTTCTTAGCATAGGAATGATACCAAACTCACACTAACCTTTGAAGTTGAGTTGAGTTTCTAAGCTTCTTAAATATGGTTAGCCGGGCCTACTAGATTTCAATTGACAACAATTTAACCGAGTAAAAAAAACCACCAAATAAGTATAGGTGTTCTTGGCCCAAGTCAAGCACAGAGCCAAGCCTAGCGCCTTGAGCTGGATTTGGGCTACTTAGACATGTTGTCTAGGATACCTAACTTCCTGACCTGATACACTAGCTAATGGATTTCCTTTCAATGCTGAAAACTTGGCCTATCTCTATATATCAATTTTTTTTAAATGACTTTGTTGGAGCAAATAAGTTCATGTATCAACATTGGTGTATCCGTCATATTTAAAAAATAATAATTTTAAGAATGACTCCTTACCTGAGTGGTAAGGGGCGTCAGTTCTTATCTGGCTGCCCGGGGTTCAAACCCTTGGTATGTCATTTCTTTCGGCTTGTGCGGGCTCCTTTTCCACTTGTGTGGGCTTCCTTCCCACTTGAGTGAGCTTCTTTCCCGTGTGCATGTGGGCTCTTTCTAGCGTCCCAGCCCTCTTGGCTAGGGTAAAAAAAAATTATTTTAGATGAAAAAGCAAAATAATAGCCCACATCGGCCCATATCTAGTCTCTTTGACCCACAATATGTAATGATGTATCAGGGATCATGGAACTTTTGTAAGTATCCATTACAGTGGCAAGAACCGATATTTGAAATTGTAATTGGACCTCAAAGCTTAATGGTTTTATCTTACAAGTTCAATTTTATCAATACTTCAAGCATCAATAGTTAATAATATGGCATGACATGATGAAATTGGGTGAGCTTGGACTAATGATAGGTAGGTATTATCGTATTCGACGAAATATATTTCTTTGCTTTTTCTTAAGAAGTTCTACAAGATATATATTGGACCTTTTTCTCTTTTTTTTTTTTTTTTTTTTCTCTTTTGGCCTGTGACTTCCTAAAGGTCCCCAGTATAGTTGGGGCAAGGCTTTGATGAAGATGAAGATCACTTTTTAAAGGTATTCAAATGTCTTCTTATCTAATTAGTGTTGGGTTTTTAGTTGTTCAAAAATTCAAAAGGTGTCTTGACTTTACTTGAGAAGATGTTTTGTCTTTTTCCACAGTTTATTTTATATGGGTAGTGTAGGCTATTTGGAAAACTTTGCCTCCCATATTGCTTTGGTTCAACACTTTAGAAGGCTTTATATGCTTTTCCACCTCTAACTTTTAAGCATTTTGCCATGAGCTTTATGCGTGCACGCGACTCAAGCTTGACTCGGAGTGCTGGCTCCGAAAGACGTTTAACCGGGCGCGTGTCCACGACGCGCATCCTGCATGTGTATATCTGTCTCAGGGAGTGCAAATCCAACCCAACCTTTTGCCCTTATTTTTCAATAAATAAATTCATTATTTTATTTTTTATAAACTGATTTTAAATGTTGTACTTAATGTGGATTAAAATGTTAAAACATTGTGATGTGTTTTTTTTTTAATGTTGTGGGATTAATGGGCTTAATGGTTTTTTAAACATTGAGGATTAATGCCAAACAGACACTAATCTCACCATATTAGGTCCATCTTTGTCCTAGGTTTTAACCAAAAAAAAAAAAAAAAAAGATTTTCCCCTTCTCTTCTTCTCTATTCTTCTATTTTTTCTGTGAGCATTCTGAAAAGGTGTCTAAAGTTTAGGGTGCATGTACGATTGGACCACAACGAGAAGGCCGTTGTATCCTAAGGGTAGTTCTATTGAGACCTTTGTATCTGGGTTTCATCCCAAGGGGCGGAACTTGTCCTAAAGAGAGCGTCATAGACATGCCTTGGCCAAATATCTACTGCCGTTGCTGCTCTTCGACTTCTGCCAACAGACCGTAGTTGTAAGATGTAACAATCAGGTATTATCGTTTTATTTAATATTTAACTGTCAGCAGCTCCTTTTTTGTAGTTTTTCCAACAATTTTAGGACGTGACTTGGCTACTTCCGCTGTCAAATTCATGCATCAGGACCTTGTTTGGTTGGATAGTTTTGGTGGATCTGTTTTCTGACACTGGAAGCAGAAAGTATTATTTATGTTGACCTTTTTTCAAAATTGCTTATGTCCTGACTGAATCATGCCCTGAATGTGAAGATGGACCAGGCGGCTCTTATGCACCGAAGAAATGGAAAGAGAACGATTATTTGTGCAAAAGTCATATTCTGAACCTAGTAGCAGACATCATTTACAATATGTATTCTGAAGCCCGAACTGTGAAAGACCTCTGGAGAGCTCTTGATAAAAAATACAAAACAGAGTAGTCTAGGGCCAAGAAGTATGTAGTTGGTCGCTATTTGAATTTTAAGATGGTAGATGACAAGCCCATTCTTCCTCAAGTACATGACTTACAGACCATTGTGAATGAAATTGTTAAGGGATCTGAATTGATGAACAGTTCCAAGTGGCTACCATTATTGAAAAATTACCACCCACTTGGAAGGATATACAAACAAACCCTTCGACATAAGAGGAAGGATTATTCCTTGGAGCACCTTCAGCGCTACTTGAGAATTAAGGAAGAAGCCCGGATTGGTGATCAAAAGGATTTGACTAAGAATGGTGGGAAAATAAACATAGCTGAATCTAAATCCCAAGTTGATGGTGAAAAGAAAGGGAAGTTTGACCAACATCTAGGCAGGAATAAGAAGTGTAACCCATCCTTTAAGAGGAAGAATTAAAAGCAAAATCAGAATAAAAGGTTTAGTAAAAATCAAGGGACTGCCAAGCCACAGGCTAAAGGCAGTTGCTTTGTTTGTGATAAGCCGGGACACTTTGCAAGATAATGTTGTCAATGAAAGAAATTTTTGGAACAATCTCAAACAAACAAGCCTCAATCTAATAGTACTGAAGAGGAACATCTAGTTGATGTTATTTTTGAGGTGAATGTCGTTAATACAGGAAAGAGCCAAGGATGGTGGATTGATACGTACTAGTATAACCACCCATGTCACCTTTGATAGAGGTGTGCTCAAAACCTATGAAAAGGTAACAAATGATTGTAAGATCACTTTGGGAGGTACCATTACTAGTCACGTACTTAGTAAAGGGAAGGTTGAAATTCAGCTCACTTCCGGGAAGGCCGTGACCTTGTTGAATGTGTTCCATGCTCCAGAATTGAGAAAGAACTTTGTGTCTGGTTATTTTCTGAATAAGGCAAGATTTAAATAGGTAATAGAATCCGACTAGTCTGTAATCACCAAGAAAGGTGTATTTGTCGGTAAGGATTATGCATGTGAGGGCATGTTTAACTTGAATGTTATAAATAATAATGTTGCATCTTCTTCGACTTATATTGTTGCTTCTATTGATGAATCGCATGGTAGATTAGGTTATGTTAATTTCAGAGAGCTGAAAAATAAGAGTAATGATGTATTGATTGATAAATATGAAGTTGAATAGAAGAAATGTGAAATATATTCTCAATTAAGAATTACTCGTAAGCCATTTCAGCGTGTGGAAAGAGAATCTACATTACTTCAGTTGGTTCATTCTGGCAAATGTGATCTAAGTAAAACTATGACTAAAGGTGGAAAAATACTATTTTATTACTTTTATTGAAGATTATTCTAGATATACTTTTGTTTACTCGCTAAGAACTAAAGACGAAGCACTATCTAAATTTAAGATTTATGTGATTGAAATTGAAAATAAATTGAATAGAAAGGTAGTAAAATCCAGGAGTGACAGAGGTGGTGAATACACCTCAAATTAACTTTTAGACTATTGTGAATCCAAAGGAATTAAAAGAACCTGTACTGCCCCTTAATTATACACCCCAACAAGATGGAATAGCAAAAAGAAAAAAATAGGACTTTGACTAATATGGCTAACTCTATGTTAATAGCTTCTGGTAGCCCTAAAAACTTGTGGGTGTTGACTGCATGCTATATTTTGAATAGAGTTTTACATTCTCAGACTAATAGAACACCCTTTGAGATTTAGGAAGGGAGAAAGCCTAACATTGGATTTTTTAAAGTTTGGGGGTGATTAGCACATGTCGGGATTGCAGATCCAAAAAGGCCTAAATTAGGACCCCACTCATGGGAGTGTGTTTTCATGATAGGTTATGCTCAAGATAGTGCTACCTATAGATTCATTAAATTAGAAGACCTAAGCCTAACAGAGTCTAGAGATGCAGAGACTTCTTTGAAAATATTTTTCCTTTTAAGACCAAGATTATATCTGAACCTTCTTCATCCAAAAGAGTTTTAGGAATTCATGAGGAACAGCAATGTCAACCAAGAAGGAATAAGAGACTTAGGATTGCTACTAGTTCTGGTCCTGACTTTGAAATCAATCTAGTAGAGAAAGATCTATCTACTTTTTAGGAGGCTATTGTTGCCCATTATGTTGCCTTTTGGAAGGAAGCATTAGATGATGAGATTGAATCCGTTTTAGCTAATAATACCTGAAAGTTAACTGCTTACCTTTAGGTACTAAACCTTTAGGGTGCAAGTGGGTTCTTAAGAAAAAACTTAAGCCTAATGGGTCAATAGAGAAATATAAAGCCAGGCTAATAGGCAAAGGCTTTAGATAAAAAGAGGGAATAGACTTATTTGATATTTATTCACCTGTGTCTAGAATAAGTTCTATTAGAATTTTGATTGCTATTGCTGTTGTTCACAATTTGATAATACATCAGATGGTTGTTAAAATTGCATTCTTAAATGAAGATTTAGAAGAGGAAATTTATATGGAACAACTAGAAGGTTATGTCATAAAAGGACAAGAACACAAGGTGTGTAATTTGATAAAGTCCTTATATGGACTAAAACAAGAACCTAAATAGTGGCATATGAAATTTGATATAGGTTATTATTTCTAATAACTTCAAAATAAATGAGGTTGGAAAATGTATTTATTATAAATCTGATGGGTGTTCAATAATAATATTATGTTCGTATGTTGATGATATACTAATATTTGGGTCTATCTTTGAAAGTGTAGAAGAAACTAAAATTCTTCTCTCCCACAAATTTGATATGAAAGACTTGGGAGAAGCAACTGTTATGTTGGGAATTAAAATCGTAAGAGATAATTCTAGAATTAAATTATCCCAATCACATTACATTGAAAAGGTATTGAGAAAATATGATCATTTTGATTGTAAACATGTGTCTACTCCTTTTGATCAAAGTATTAAATTAGTAGAAAATGCTGGTGAATGTGTATCTCAATTTGATTATGCTAGTGTAATTGGTAATGTATGCTATGAATTGTACTCACCCTTATATAGCTTATGCAGTGGGTAAATTAAGTAGATATACAAGTAATCCTTGGGTTGAACATTAGAATGTTGTATCTAGAGTACTTAAGTATTTAAAGCATACCATAGATTATGCATTGTATTATTATAGTTATCCAGCTGTAGTTGAATGTTACAGTGATGTTGATTGGAATTCAGACTTGGATGATTCTAAGTCTACTAGTGGATATATTTTCACTTTGGGAGGTGCTGCAGTATCTTGGAAATCAAAGAAACAAACTGCAATTTCTCATTCCACCAAGGATTCAGAATTCTTGGCTCTGGGAGCCACTGCAATGGGATCTGAATGAATTACAAATTTATTATTTGATATTCCTTTGTGGACTAAACAAATTCCTCCTATTATTATTCATTATGATAACACTTCAACAATTATTACTGCAAACAATATCACTACAATGGAAAGTCTAGATAGTGCGACTACAACATAGCTATATGAGACAACTACTCGGTGGAGGAGCAATTTCAATTGATTACGTGAGATCAAAGGATAATTTAGTGGGTCCTTTGACAAAAGGCCCTGCAAGGGAGAAAATAAAAGAAACAACTAAATGGATGAGTCTTAAGCCCATAAATCATCAATAGCGGGAACCCAACCTAATGATTGGAGATCCCAAGAACTAGGTTCAATGGGAAAAACAAGTTATCGCAATGATGTGAAGTACTGACATATAAAATATGTTTACTCAATACTCATCCAAGTTGTGTGAGATTACTTGGTGGTGCATAACCTGTAGCGAATGAAATTGGACTAAATCTTTAATGAGATTTATAGCCTATACGCTGGAGTACACAGCTGCATGAGCACTCTTGATAAAGTCACCCATATGAGTGTGGAAGCGGGGCCACTTCCTACATATGAGAATTTGGGTAGATTCTCTAAAGTACTCATGAAATCCAGGATAAAGCACATGGCCGTAAAGTGCTAATCTAATGACTCCAAGAATAAATCTTGACATAATTCTGAACTGATATAAAGAGTTGAAGTTTAAGACTTTGTTCATTCCAACTCCTAAAGGCTTGAAATTATGTCATGACAGTGAGGTTCAAGCTCTGTCACCTTACTAGAGATATGCTCATTGAATATTTTGAAACAGAGGGGAGACTGTTGAGTTTTTAGTTGTTTCAAAAATTTCTTGACTTTACTTGAGTAGATGTTTTGTCTTTTTCGTCAATATATTTTATATGGGCAGTGTACGCTATTTGGTAAAGGCATCCCACATTGCTTAGGTTCAACACTTGAGAAGGCTTTATATGCTTTTCCACCTCTATACTCTTCAAGAACTTTTGAGCATTTTGCCATTAGCTATACTCACGCATGTGAGTCTGGATTGACTTGTGGTGCTGGGTCCAGAAAATGTTTAATCGAGCATGTGCATATCGCTCGTAGATGGGGTGCAAATCCAACCCAACCTGGCCTAGATGGACCCATATTTTGATATAGAATTGCAAACCTTTTGTAATTACTTAATTTATTTATTTCAATAAATAAAATAATTATTTTAATCTTTTTTTATAAACTGATTTTAAATGATGTATTTAATGGGAATTAAAACGTTCAAATGTTGTGATTCATTTGTTTTTAACGTTGTGGGATTAATGGGCTTAATGGGTTTTTTTTTATTTTTATTGTTGAGGATTAACGCCCAACGAACACTAATCTCACTATATTAGGGCCATCTCTCTATTGTAGGTTTTAACAAAAAAGAAGAAGAAATTCTCCCTGGCTCTTCGTCTCTGTTCTGCTTTTTCTGTGAGCATTTTGAAAAGGAGTCTGGAGTTCAGTTTGCATGTGCGACTGAATCTGAAGAAGAAGACCGTTGTATCCTAGGGATAATTCTGCTGAGAACCTTCGCATCTGGGTTTTATCCCAAGTGACAGAACTCATCCTAAAGAGAGTGTCACAGACGTGCCTCGGCCAAATATCGGTTGCCATTGTTGCTGTTCGACTTCCCCCAACAGACTGCAGTTGCAAGATTCAACAAACGGGTATTACCATTTAATTGTCAGCAGCCAATTTTATGTAGTTTTTCCAGCAATTAGTGACTTAAATGAATGGATTAAAAATATCCTTTTGCCAGTTTCAATTCATTCACCTAGTTCCACAGAACATAGTATCTATTTAGATGCTTCTTTTCTTTAGTTATGTCAATTTTGCGTGTATCTATGGATGATAATGAGTTACATTTAACAGGTGCCCACCCTACCCGCTCTCGCAGGTTTGGTATTTTAAGTGGAAAAATGGATTCATGGATTACAACTCGAAAATCAAGTTCGAGTTTTGGCTGCGCTACCCGCCGTGTTTCCATTTTTTTTCCCTCCCTCCAGTGGACTCTGTTGGACATATCGTATGGTCTAAGTGGATAAAGATGAGCAAGAGTTTGAATCGAGTCGTCATCATCCCAATCATGTACACCAAAATATGGCCTAGTGGTACTTGTATGCCTTGTCCTAGGGGTAGCAAAAGCTGACTCGAACCATAAAATTGACCAATATCGAACCCACATAGCCCGACCAACATTTTATATAGATCGGTCGAGAGTCGAATAACGACCTGCATGAGCCATTTAAATTGATCGGGTCAAAGCCGAGCCGCACATCCAACCGATTTAAATGCTTTGGTGGTTAATATTTTTGTACTTCTGTCTTCTTTTCCCTACAACTAAACTTAACTTCTACAGGTTAATTAGGTCGGGTCGGTTAAATGGCTAATCTTTGTTGTATGCAGGTTATATGTTGAATTGGGGTTTAGCCACATCAGTTCCGGGTTGACACGCATCGAGTGCGGGTTGAAGTCATCCAACAACCTGTAGGTTAGATACAAGTTAACCTTTAACATGTAAAGAAGCATGTCAACATGACCTGTTTCGACACAATCCAACTTGTTTGCCACCTCTAACTTGTCCAGTTGCCTATTCTAATAGTTACATGGGTCAACTATAAAACTTGTCAAACCAATTTGAGTCTCCTCATGCATCTAGAGAGTACATAGAATTCAATATCAATCCCATGACGCTTTGATAGAATTCAATATCAATCCCATGATGCTTTGACTTAGAAAAATCTTGAGTTGAACAAAGGGAACTCCACGTTGGATCACCTTTTGAAAATCCGAGCTATTCAAAATAAACATCTTTGCAATGTATGTAAGGGAGGTGCTCGTATGAGAGACACTCTCACGAAATTAGTGAGAGATGGGTGAGGGCCCTCACTTCCATATCCACTCTCACTAACTTAAATGCAAGGGCCCCCAACTTAAAAGTGAGGGCCCCCACCCATCTCTTACCAATTTGGTGAGAGTATCTCTTATATGAGCACCTCTCTGTATGTAATATCTTCGAATTTTACCCAAAGAGAAGAAACTCCCGCCATGAAATTAACCTTTTGATGATTAGAAAAGTGATTAACAAAATCATATACACTCTAAAAAATTAAAAAATAAAACACAAACATATGCATAATCATCAATGACATTATTTATCAAACAATCAATCTTGCATTAATCCCCGATATATTGAAAGAGCATTTATTTTGAAGGGCTCGAATTTTAAATAGATAAGGCCCCACTTTAGAGTTCCACTCCATTGACTAAGAATGTCTCCAAGTCAAAGCCTAAAAGGATCCAAACTCCATAGAGTAATGGGGTGCTCATGGACAATGTCGGCTTGAACCTTACCCGGCCCTAGGCCCTTTGGGCATGCTTAAGCCTTAGGTTTTGGTGCACTGACTAGGCTTGGACATAAAATCTAGGTTTGTTTAATATATGGGCTGGGCTTGGATTGAGTGGTAGAGATGGGGACTCGATTCAATTTCTATATTTTTTTTAATGATGGAGATCGAACACATGCACTTTCATGGACACATGCACAACCCAACCAACTGAGCTAAGCCTTGCAGATGCTAATGGAAGCTTTTTTCTTCTTTTTTTTTTTTTTTTTTAAATAAGAACGTTATCCACTTAGGCTTGAGCTTTACCTTCTTCAGGTAGGCCACACTTGAGCCAAGCACTTATGACCTATGTCGGGCTTAGCGCTTGGGCCAATGGTTTAAGAATCGGGCAAGGCATGGATATTGCTCAGCTTGGCGCAACCCGGGCCATGAACACCACTGCATAGAATCACCTTGCATTGATAGAATTAAGCACATAATGATAATTGAGAGTGACCTTATGGACTGTTCATATTTTGGACCCACGATTAAAGATATTTAGGCTTTATGGTGAAATTTAAAATTTGTTAACTAAATTGAGTCTACTTAATCACAGAAGTGGTAACTAGAGGTGTACAAAAAATCCGCTGATCTGTAAAACCGATCCGATCCAATCCGCAGATTTTTAACCGAAAGGAAGGTAAACGGATTGGTGATGGATTGAAAATCCTGTAATTCATTAGCAACAGATCGGTGACGGATTTCACCCTCAATTCGCGGATTTAATCCGATCTAATCCGTTGACATTAAATATAAATTAAAAAAAAACTTTAGGGGTCTAAATATAAGTTAAGAGGTCTAAATATAAAAGAAGCAAAAACTTCAGGGGTCAAAATGTAATTCAATTTTATATATAAGTATAACAAATGAAACCGTAGACCAGATTTCACCCTAGTTTTGAGAGCATGCTCTTCAAATCTTCTTTAACATTAGATTCAACAAATTAAACCGATCTAATTCGGTCCTCCACGTATCGGATTGGATCGTTTTTTAACAGCCATGAATTGGTGGCGGATTTCAAATCTATCAATCCGTAGGTAAGGGATTGATAATGGATTTGGCCTAATCTGCACCAATCCGATCCGTGTACACCCTTAGTAATAACTGACAAAAGAATTACAAAAGTAGTACCATCCCATTGGTGGCAATTAGGCATGTCCATGGCCGTGACCCACATTTAGATCTTATCAAATAATGCATTTGAATGCATCAGTGATCAGACCCAGCACCTCAACTTCAAACCTACATGCAAATATCAAATGATGCACCTTGGACGCACCTGTTATTTGACCTTGTTTTCTTAATTTTTAGTGTCATAGTGCAGTTAAATTAGCTGACGTAAGTGAAGAGATAAGGGTCCGATGATAATAATCAGATCATTCCTCCGAATCGCAATTAGGAACGCAGCTTGTATGCGGCCACTCCGATGTGTATGTAGACACAAACTAGATTCAACGAACCTGGACATGCAAGATCTAAATGAATGTACTTTTAGGTTCAATGAACCTGGACGCTATTTCTTTTTTGGTGGGGCAAAATTTTATAGGAGATTCACGTGTATATTCGAGTGTTGCCTGAAGAAACAGTTACTTTAATCGAAGACCCACACGTGTTTTTTTAACAAAAGAAATCCTGACCGTCCATCAAGTGGGCACATGGAGTAGAGACCAAAGTGACCATCCAATTGGTGTAGCAACTGAAACAACGAGAGACCAAATGCTCAATACAAAAGCATGATCTCCTCCTGATCATGATCATCTTTTCAATACATAATCATCCTTAGTAGGTCCCATCCCAATTACAAAGGATCCAGACCAGTAGCCACCAACATGCTTCTAGTTCTACTTATCATGTAGAACCTCTCCAAACAACTATTCCCTTTGCGAATTAAGTTTGAACTAAAAGTGTTACGCCCTCCATAAAAATTGATCAGGTATAAGTCCAAAATGGGAAATGTGGCCGACTCAGTTTGACCAAAAGCTAATATGCTTGGAAATGCTTGTTTTTCAATTTATACGTCATACTGAGTGCCACTAGTCGAATTATTGGGACTTCTATAAGGCTTGGCCTATAAATAAATGGAGAAGACCAACTACAACTATGACTATCTCTTTCATTCAGGCATTCGATAAAGGTTTAGACAGAAAGAAGTAGTAGAAAAGGGCGAGGTGAAAGAAACCAAAACCATTCAAATCTCCATATCCTTGCCTTAGCAAGCCATGGAGGCAGTAGCAGTAAGATTCAAGCGAGCCATGGCACCCTTCAGCGAGCTTGCGCGAGTGCGCCTCTGTGAGAGTAGTGGAAGCGAGCATTCTGCTGCAGCCGATAGCTCATTAGAACTAGAAGATCTTGTCGACTCATTCTTATTTGACGACGGAGAAGAAGAGGCTGCGGAGTTGAAGCCAAAAGTGAATGACGACGACGACGACGACGAAGACGAGGAGATGACGGAGAAAAATAAAGAGGAGAAGAATTACGAGGAGAGGGAGATGATTCATAGCCTACTGAGGGGAGGGGGTGTGGTTTTATTAGATGAAAAGATTCGAACCGAAATAGAATTAGCATGCCAGAGGATTGGAATCGTGCCAGGTACAGAGATTTATAAGCGCCGGTTGATGCGTGAGCTCCGAAAGAAGGGTTTCGATGCAGGTATGTGTTATCATGCTCTTCGCATTTTTGATAAATGTATCTCTTTTGTGCTCCCAAATGTCTCTGTGTATGTCTCTACATTTGCTTGTCCCAAAATAAAAGACGATAGAAAAAATCTAGTGTTTAGCTGTAAAAACTGGGCAAATCATGGATCTTGTTCTATATGAACCGAGAGTTGTACACAACCTCCTCTATTAGCACCTGGAAAATGCAATGAGTTGATGATGTATGATGTGCTTGGCTATGTTTTCTAGGTTTTTGTGAAAACATTTGGTCTTCTTACGTAAGCCTCCATTTAGTATCATTCCAATAAGAAAACATATCCCAACTTCAAAGAAACTGTTGAGACATTCTTAGTTCATAGTTCCAACACTACATAGGGTTAGCGTGACATGAAACTGAGATCACAGTTGAAAATTTTTGTTAGACGAAGTTGGGTCTTTAATGAATCGTTAAAATGTTTGTGTTAAATCAATGATCTATTGGGGATAGATTAATCTAGTAAGGAACTTTTAGCGGGTCAATATATAGATTAAGGTTATGGATGATTTGCATTCTCTTTCTGGAAGGGTATTGAGTTGAGAGTTCGTTGTTTGTAGAGATTAGACAACAATTTGATTTGATCCAAGAAACATATGTAATCAACTTGTCAAATGTAACAGTTTGATTTATAGCTTTAAAACAGGGTTAGCTAATAAGGGGCTCAAATAACTAAAAGTTCGGTCTGAACAAATCACAATTTAGCATGCAAACTGCTCGCGAATCCATTAGTGATATTTTTAAGTTCCTCTAAAACCCAACTCCTCTATGTATTAACATTAGTCCATATATATCTAACTTTAATTGGAGTTGGCTCCATCTTAATTAAGATTGATCACATGTGAAGTCCAAAACTTTACTTTGATATTAATTTGATTATTTGCTTTACACGTGATCAATCTGATAAGAGGTAATATAGAGAATATGTATTTTAAGTGCTTTGAATTTTGTATTCAAGCTCCAATGACAGATTTATACGTGGACTCAGATGAATTAGCTCATCAGACTGGTTTTACTTAGAACTCCTAGAAAAAAAAACAAATGAACCCCCCATCAAATTTTAAATCAAGCCTCCAAATACTTGAATGCGAATCGGTCAAACTATGAACTTGGTGACTATGGTTCTAAATTCATGACTCCATAGTCCATTAAATTTTGAGTCCAATCGTCTCTCTCTCTCTCTCATATTTTTTATGTTTTCCCATTGTCTTGATGGAAATCAAACATCTTTCCAGGGCTCTGCAAGTCAAGATGGGATAAAACACGCCAACTCCCAGCCGGCAGTTATGACTACGTCGACATCTTTCATGGCGGAAACCGCTACATTGTTGAAACCAGTCTCACCGGCCAATTCGAGATTGCGCGCCCGACAGCTCAATACCTTGCATTGCTCCAGTCCTTCCCATCCATATTCATTTGCAGACCCGAAACACTCAAACAACTTGTAAGGCTAATGTGTGCAGCTGCAAAAGAGTCCTTGAAGAGCAGGAATATGCATTTGCCTCCTTGGAGGAAGAACAGTTACATGATGCAGAAGTGGTTTGGGTCATACAAGAGAACCACCAACAAGTTAACTAAAAATGGAGCCTCAGTTGATAAACATAGAGTTTTGGCTAAAACCCATATGCCTGGTTTTGACCTTTCTGTTGGAATTCCAACATTGGCAAACTGCAGTGAGGAGTACGTGAAAAGAGGATTGAAAGTGGGGAATTTGGCAGCAGCGTTCAAAGGCATAGAGACAGAGTTGTAGCTTATATTTCATAAAAATGTAAAATATTTAGGTTGATCTTTATTGGTTTGTTTTATTTTTATTGTTATTTGTGCAGGTGTAGTGAAAGTTTGAATTGACAAAATGTCAAAGGTGAAAATGATTTTGTGAAAACATTAGAATGTATATATCTGGTGTCAAAGGTGATCATGATTTTGTGAGACATTAGGATGTGTAGATATGCACTTTTATTGAAATTAATAGCATAGATAGTTCTTATACTTGTTATTGTTTCCTCGTATGTCGTTAATGTCTTAATGGTATCAATATACCCTTTTGACATACTCCTTTTATATAAAACTCACAAAATTATACCTTGTGGCACTCTATTATTGGCTTTCTATCGATGAAGACCAGATGAAGATATTTCATTTCATCTCTCGGTATTTTTTTCATTAAATGTCTAACAACTTATTTATTTCATTTACTATAGTTAAGTAAGTAAATGTTAAATCAGTGAAAAAGGCAATGGTTAGGTAAAAAAGTAAAGTATAATTTCTAGTATATTAAAATTTGTCCTTGTTTTGCTTGAGTTAAATAATTTGAGAGATAGAGAGTGGTAAAATTTCTTAACAGCTGTAAATTAACTTTCCCACTCACTATGACCAGCCTAAAATGGATAAAGTAACATGGCACTTTAGTTTACTTTATCATAGATTTTACTTTTCTAGTGTGGCTCATAAGTTTGATTCGAAGACAATTGGTGCAGCTTTATATTATTTCCTTTATTCTTGTATATAGATATATAGCACTCCTTCTCCAAAAATCTAGTATTTTATTTGTCCTTAATATCTTATTTAGAGCCTTGTTAACTAAACCCATCTAATTTTCTAAGCATTTTCAAGCCCCTATTGGAATGTCAACCGACCTTACAGCCTTTCATGTCTTTAATCTTATTAATGTTTCTTTCATTTATGCTACCTTAATTCTACAGTGGAAGGTATGTTATACTATCAAAGTATCTTTTCGTGATCTTAATCATCCAATAAAAATTTTAATTACGAGTTTTTTAAATATTCTCTCAACATTTGTTTCTTTTCATCGTCTTCACCTAGACCTTTTGGTTGTTGCTCTTTATACATTTGACATAATTTAAATTCCAACTTTACTTTTTTCCTCATTTTTGCAGGCTTGAAAATATATTTCTTTCCCTGTCTTGTTCCCAGCTCATAAAATAAATCAGCATATACTTTAAATTTTGCACTATTTACAACTTTTAAAACTTCTTTCTTTGCTTTCTTGTACATTTTATAATTTTTTGTATTTCTAGTTCCTTGTAAAATATTGTAATAGTGTCTTTTCTCTCGAACAACTTCCAAAACCCATATAGTCCCTCGGTAGAATTCAGTTATCCAAGTATCTCCTACCTTCTATTTGACTCTACAAGCGCTTTATCCAAGTATATGTTCCCCTTTATTTAGCTCTACAAGCGCTTTGCAACTATTCTAATGCAGTAAGCCATTTGATATCACACCATCATAGTCTCAGCTTCCAAATTCTATTCTCCCCTCTCGACCGCTTATGCTTAAATATATGTATATATATATTTATTATTGATGTATAAACAACAACAACAACAACAACAACAACAATAATAACTACTTAAAATGATATTTTTGACGAACCAACATATTATGGTCATTTGTCACAATTATAAAATCTTCTAGCCCATTTGATTTAAAATAGGACTTCATAAAGACTTGGGGATTTAACTCGAAAAACCCTCATAAATGGCCAATTCATTAATTTGGGCCCACTAAAAATGGGCAAACAGATGCGGGCCGTTTCTTTTTTTTTTTTTTGGTTGTCTTTTAGCTCTATAGTCGATATCGACTATCCCTGCGCCATGCAAAAGGGCCACCAAGCCGCTTTCACTCTCACTCTGTCTTCATCTCCTTTTCCTCTTTTCGCTTTTATCCTCGATGGCGACTGTTCTCTTCTCAACAGTGGTCCCAGGCGGTGGTCCCAGGGTAACATCGCTCCAACTTTTTAAACATTCTCCACACTTTGACGCACATGGAGGTATGTTTGTGTTCGTTGTAGTATTTGTGCCCTAAATCTGGCGTGGGATTTATGGGTTATTGATGGGTTTGATCGTTCGAAAGGGAGGGACTTTGCAATCTCCTTCAAACTTTGTAGTTTCTCCATTTTGCAATCTTATTGACACTTTCTAGTTTGCCCATTTAGAAAGTGATGCAGTGCAAAAAGGCTTTAATTTCATGGCAAGGTGGGACCGACGTAAAGTCAAATAAAGCATATGTTGGGTTTTTAGGGGAAACCTTTTACAGTGTCCGTTTTTTGGAGAAATTACATGGTTTTTTTAGTGGAAACGAGCCAATGAACACAACTCAGCGGCTTTGCCGTTGACACACATCCTTTTTCAGGAAAATTCCATTGTTAGGCTCTAAAAACGCATTTTTTTCTATTTTTGGTAAGATTTGTTTGGGTCATAACTTTAGGTAGGAAGGTCAAAATAAGTTTATGTTTTTTGCGTTGGATTGGTTGTGGTAAATAGTTTCCAATTGTGTCTTTATCTCAATTTTTTTTCCTTTTTGGGAAAATTGAATAATTTTCGTGTTATTTCATAATTTTTCCATTTTAGGACTTCTTTTTCGTTTTAGGGTTATATATATATATATATATATATATATCTCCATTGTAAGCCTGATGGCAAGCAGAACAGATATTGAATAAACTTTTAGAGGAGTTTTCCCGCTTTGTTCCTTTTAATTTTCAGTAGTCAATTGAATCAACGAATTTTGATGCCTATTAACTGGTATTCCTAGCCGAATCAATAGATTAATAGAAGGTTGTTTTCCAATCGTCTGTGTGAATTTTCCTCGTAGACGCTTCCATTACATCAATTGGTATCAAAGCCACGTTCGTTCTTTAGGAGATGCCTCCAAGGAGACACCCAGCCAACGAGATTCCAGTAGAAGAGGCCTATGCATGTGATCGCATGACGAGGTTGGAGCAGTAGATGGAGATGTTAACGCAGCAGTCTCAAGCGTTTAAGGCCAACCAGAATCATCAAAATCATAATGCCCATGATGCGGGTGATGATTTTGCGGAGAGCGATGATTCATAGGATGGGCCTAGTCAACGACGTAGAGTTCCTGCTCCTCCTGTTGAAGATAGGAGACGGTGGGAGGCAGGATGCGTACGGAAGTTCCTGAGTTTCATGGTAGCCTTCAACCCGAGGAACTCCTTGATTGGATCTGTACCACTAAGGAGGTCCTGGATTTTAAAGGGGTCCTTGAAAACATGAGGGTTCCACTGGTGGCAACAAGGCTTCGAGGGAGGGTAGCGGCATGGTGGCAGCAATTTAAGCTTTCCCGGACCAAATTAGGGAAGTCAAAAATTGCTACTTGGGAGAAGATAAAGAAACATATGAGCTCAACGTTCCTGCCTTACAATTTTCAGTGAACTTTGTATCAACGTTTGCAGAATCCGAGATAGGAACACGAACTGTGGAGGATTATACGACAGAATTCTATCAACTCCTTGCGCGGAATGAGATTCAAGAGTTGGAGGATCAGTTAGTGGCACAATATATTGGTGGGTTACGGGTGCAAATTCAGGATACTGTGAATCTACTTGATCAAATTTCAGTTTTAGCGGCTCACCAGAAAGCACTACAGGTGGAGAAGTAGTTGATGCGCAGATCTAATAGTGGCGTAGCAGGCAATCCCAGTAGCTGCAGCTCTGGAGGAGTCCAACGCTCTTCCAGTAGTATTAATCCTGGACAGTAGGCTTCCTCCAACCCAACACAGACGAACAGAACCATTAATAGTGGCATTGAGTGCTTTGGGTACGGTGAAACTAGCCACAAGCGGTCTGAGTGCAAGAAGACAGGCAAAAGGGCATTAATCGCAGATACTGATGATGGCGAAAATGATTGGGTGAAGAGTCAGCTTTTGATGACACTCCTGATGAGGAGATTTTAGAGGGTGACATAGGCCCTCTGTTAATTGTGTGACGAACATGTTTAATGCCTCGGGCCAATGGAGATGAATGGCTCCAAAATAATATTTTCCAGTCCACGTGTACCATCCTAGGAAAAGTTTGTTGCTTCATCATAGATGCTGGCAGTTGTGAGAATATTGTGTCGGCAGAGGCAGTTCAGAAATTAGGGGTGAAGACTGAGGCGCATCCCAAACCATTTAAGCTTGCGTGGCTGTAAAAAGGTGGGGAGGTAACAATTTCACAGCGAGCTATGATTTCATTTTCTATTGGTTCTAGATATAAAGATCAAGTGTTGTGTGATGTGATGGCAATGGATGCTTGCCATTTATTTTTGGGAAGGCCGTGGCAGTATGATCGTAGAGTGACTCATGATGGGTCCACAAATAGTTACAGTTTCTCCTTCAACAATACCAAGATTGTATTACTGCCTAGTAAGGATCTGCACACATCCAAACCTACGGGGGACAGTACCAATCTCTTATCGTTGGCGAGACTTGAAGAAGAAATGCGAGAGACTGGAACAATATATGTACTGATTGGAAAGGACACTGGAGAAGAGAATACAATTCCTGAAGCAGCGGTATCCCTTGTTGAGGAGTTTTGTGATGTGTTCCCAGATGACTTACTAGATGGATTACCACCTTTACATGAAATCCAGCACCAAATTGATTTGGAGCCAGGAGCGCTGCTTCCACATAGGCCTCACTACAGGATGAGTCCCAGTGAGCATGAAAAGTTACGGAGACAAGTGGAGGAGCTGCTTCATAAAGGGCATATACGGGAGAGCCTAAGTCCGTGTGCAATACCTTCCCTATTGATGCCCAAGAAAGATGGGACTTGGCATATGTGTGTGGATAGTCGAGCAATTAATAAGGTCACAGTCCGTTACAGATTTCCTATTCCCCGTTTGGATGACTTGCTAGACCAACTTAGTGGTGCAACGCTTTTTACAAAGCTGGACTTGAAGAGTGGCTACCACTAGATTCGGATACGGCCGGGTGACGAGTGGAAGACAGCATTTAAGACACGAGAAGGACTTTATGAGTGGATGGTTATGCTATTCAGCTTGTCTAATGCACCAAGGACAATTATGCGTGTGATGAATCAGGCTTTGCGTCCTTGTATTGGTAAGTTCGTCGTAGTATACTTTGACGATATTCTGATTTACAGTGCCAATATTGACTTGCATATGCAGCATATTCGCGAGGTATTAAATATACTTCGTAGGGATAAGTTTTATGTAGCAGTTAAAAAGTGTGTTTTCCTGATGTCCAAGGTATTATTTCTTGGTTATGTAATTTCTGGTGACAGGCTGCAAGTGAATAAGTCCAAAATTGAGGTCATAAAACAATGGCGCCAACTGCGTAGCATTACTGAGGTTCGAAGTTTTCATCGGCTAGCAGCCTTTTATCGACGTTTCATACCACACTTCAGTAGTATTATGGCACCTGTGACTGACTGTATGAAGGGGGATAGATTTCACTGGACAAAAGTAGGAGGAGGCATTTCAGCTTATAAAAACGCGCCTAACTACTGTGCCTATTTTGGTATTACCTGATTTTTCCCAACCTTTTGAGTTACACTGTGATGCTTCAAAGGTTGGCATTGGAGCAGTCTTGAGTCAGCATGGTAGACCAGTAGCCTATTTTAGCGAGAAGTTTTCGGGTTCTAAAGCACGTTACAATACCTATGATGTTGAATTTTATGTGGTGGTCCAGGCAGTTTGGCATTGGCGACACTATCTTTTCCATCGGGAGTTCATCCTCTATATTGATCATGATGCTTTGAAGCATCTCCATAGTCAGAATAATGTTTCAGCCCGACATGCTTCTTGGTCTGCCTATTTACAGCAGTTTACATTCATTATAAAGCACAAGGTAGGAGTTACCAACCGTGTTGCAGATGCTCTTAGCAGACGGAGCATGCTTTTGACCACTATGAGAGTAGAGGTACCTGGGTTTGATTCTTTTCATGATTTGTTGGACGCCGACCCCTACTTCTCTGTTATTATGGCTGCTGTGCGGGCAGGTGAGCAGACAAATTTTCTCTTACATGATGGGTTTCTCTTTCAAGGAAATCAATCATGTGTTCCAGATTGTAGTTTACGCTTGCAAATTATTAAGGAGCTTCATGGTGAAGGTCATGTGGGTCGGGATTGCACTTTGCAACTAGTACGCGAGTCTTACTTTTGGCCTACTGTTTGCAAAGAGGTGGAGCGTTTTGTGGAGCGGTGTAGAATTTGTCAAGTGTCCAAGTGAAAAGCCACTAATGCAGGGTTGTATATGCCTTTGCCTATTCCTACTCAACCTTGGACTGATGTGAGTATGGATTTTGTATTGGGATGACCACGGACGCAGCGGGGAAATGATTCTATTTATGTGGTAGTTGATCGATTTTCAAAGATGATGCACTTTATTCCTTACAAGAAGACCACTGACGCAGTACACGTCACTCAGTTGTTCTTTCGCGAAATTTATCGTCTCCATGGTTTGCCTTCTTCAATTGTTTCTGACAGAGACACACATTTCCTTAGCCATTTTTGACGCAGTCTTTGGAAGATGGTTAACACCAAACTCGACTTCAGCAATGCCTATCACCCTCAAACTGATGGGCAAATAGAGGTAGTGAGTCGTTCTCTTGGTGATTTGTTGCGGTGCTTAATGGGTGACCATGTTAAATCTTGGGATCAAAAGCTTTGTCAAGCGGAGTTTGCTCATAATCATGCAATTAACAAGAGTTCCAGATTCAGTCCTTTCCAGGGAGTCTACTCTATGATTCCTCATGGTCCTCTTGATTTGATTCCATTGCCTAGCAAGATTAGAGCTCATGGCAAGGCTGCAGAGTTTGTTGATGGGTTGCAGGCCATTCACAAGGAGGTTCATGATAATTTAGTTCAGGCAGCCACTAAATATAAGATGCTTGCTGATAAGAAACGTCACCATGTGGAGTTTGAGGTAGGTAACTTTGTTTTGGACGGTCCTAACTAAGGATCAATTTTCTGTGGACGACTATAATAAATTTTCTACTAAGAAAATTGGGCTTGTTGAGATCATTGAGAAGATTAATTCCAATCCCTATCGTTTTAAATTGCCGACTCAAATTTGGACGGCTGATGTGTTCAACGTGAAGTATTTGATTCCTTATTTTGGAGATTCTTCAGATGGCGATGCTACCGGCAATTCGAGGGCGAATTTTCTCCACCCTGGGGAGAATGATGCAATGCAGAAAGGCTTTAATTTCATGGCAAGATGGGACCGACGTAGGGTCAAATAAAGCATATATTGGGTTTTTAGGGGAAACCTTTCACAGCGTCCGTTTTTTGAGAAATTACATGGTTTTTTTAGTGGAAATGAGCCAGGCGCTGACGCACATCCTTTTTCAGGCAAATCCCATTGTTAGGCCTCTAAAAACGCATTTTTTTCTACTTTTGGTAAGATTTGTTTGGGAAAATTGAATAACTTTCGTGTTATTTTGTATTTTTTCCATTTTAGGGCTTCTTTTTCGTTTTAGGGTTATATATATATATATATATATCCATACTAATCCTAATGGCAGGCAGAACAGATATTGAATAAACTTTCAAAGGAATTTTCCACCTTTGTTCCTTCCAATTGTCGGTATTCAATTGAATCAACGAATTTTGATGCCTATTAACTGGCATTCCTAGTCGAATCAATAAATTAATATAAGGTTATTTTCCAATCGTCTATGTGAATCTTCCTCGTAAACGCTTCCGCTACATCAGAAAGGGATGCACTGACTATGAGCACTGCCGTTTGTGGAAGTTATTGCATCATTGTGTTTATCTTAAGAGAAGTGACAAGTTTTTGTGGAGTTTTCTGGAATCATAGTAAATGGATTTTGATTTAAGATAACAATTTAATGGAATTTACCAACTAGATTCCAAATAACAAAGTAGAAATAGCCCACTCTTTGGTTTAAGGATGATATTTTTCTTCATTGAAGCATAGGATCCATGCTTTCTATTTTCAGTGATTTTATCCTCTTCAAGATGTGAATGTAGTAAGTGCAGTTGGTAAGACCCCGACCCCTAATTTTAGCGATTAGTGTATTTTTTAGCTGTGGGTTAGTTCTCTAAGTGAGATTTGAATCTAATCGAGTTAGTTTGTGATTTAGAATGGTTTTCTATAGCTTTGGAAAATTCTTGAGAGCGGTTGGACCCAGTCCAACAGCCCAGGGATGCCTTGGGCTGTACGGGGCAGCGTGGGGGATTGTTCTTGATTTTGAAAAAAAATTTCAAATTTAGTTTCTTTTGATAAGTCAAATTAGCCCCAACAACTTTTGTGTTTAGCCCGATCCCATTCGAAGTTCATAAAATCAGTTTTTAGCCTGAAGGGCAAAACAGTCTTTTTACATTGAAATATGAGCACAAATTTTGAAATTTCAGAACCATGTCAAAAATATACTTTTTGAAAACTAGATTTTATGAGGATCATTTTTGTCTTCTTCGTTGAGTCCATCCAAGGCCCAGAAAGCCCAGTTCCAAGCCCATGAAGAATTTTAAGTTGTGGGCCCCACCATCATCACCTTATATAAGCCCATCTCTTCCTTTCTTCTCCATTTTCCTTTCTAAAATGAACCTATTGCAGAGCTTCCAGCTGAACTTCTTCTCTTCTCCTTCCTTGCTTCTTTTCTCTCCCAAATCCCCACCAAACTCTGCCAAATTGAAGATTGATCACCACCACTCAACTCCATGCTTTGAAAGCTTCCTATTGGCGCCATTTTCTTGTCGTTTCGTCACCAATGACCTTTCCAACAACCATTAGAGTTGCTGTAGGGCTACCTTAGAATAAGCCTCTTGCTCCCATCTTTCAACATGTTGATCTAGGTCATAAATGAGCCACTAATTCCAGCATGCACGATCAAATTCCATGTCTTTTGTTAGTTTTCTAATTTTGAGCCATTTTTTAGTATGTTTTTGGGGTTTTTGTGTAATAGGTGTGCTTATGTCTAATTGGTGAGATTTTTGGGTAACCTTGGAGTGCTAGAGACAAAGGCAAGTGACCTTTTTAGATGTGTTGTGCATGCAAAGTATTTACATATTTTTTATTTTTTAAATATATGAGGTTATCTTAAATTATTCACTTGAATGTGTTTTAATATATTTAGTTCATGATGTTTATTGTTAAATAACATGTTGGTTTATTTGCTTTGCTTTGGAAAATCTCTCTTTACTTTTATGTTTGAGATCTATTTTGTCAAATAATTTTTTCTGAATGAGTTATTGAAAGGATGGTCATGGTGTTGGAAGAAATGTGGAGATGGGTGATGAATATAAGAGTTTTGTTGGAATGGTGTGAAATGATAGAGTTGGCAGAGCATGTAGGATCTCGAAATTGCAGGGGTTTTGGCAAGGAATGGAAGAAGGTGAAATGGGAAGGAGATTGAAGGAGAAATGATTGAACTAAATCAGTTCGCAAAGGGTTGGTCAGCCTTCGGTCATACGTCGGTCAGCCAACAACCCCATCTCGGTTAACCGACAGCCAACCGAACTACAAGTTCGGTCCCATTTCCAAAAGCCTACATTTCCCTAGTTGTGAGCAGAGGTCAGACGTCGGTCAGCTAGCGGCTAACCGACATGCACCACCTCGGTTAGCCGACATGTAACCGAGAGCTGACCAAAACTGCAAAATTAAACTATTTCAGGGGGGATTTTAACACGAGTGAAAAAACCAGAATATTCTAAGATCAATTAACTTGATTATGTGTACTGGGAACTTGGAATGTCATCTATCTTCTGAGGCACCAATTTATAATTAGAAAATCCAATGTTCTAGTTTCAATTACACAGGGATCAAATGATGGGCCTTAGCATATGCTTGAAAAGTTTGATTTGAAAACCTTAAAGTTGATGAGAAAGGCATTGGTTTGCAATAATGTGGAGTTGTAAAGGTTTTGACTTGAAAGGGCATTGATTTACCATGATTTGAATGTGTAAAGTTTTGCGTGGATTTTCATGTCGTCTTGGAAATGATGTTTCCAAGGTTTTATTTTAAAAACCCCATTTTCGGGAATCATCGCGTGAATCGTGTTTTTTTTATTGCATCGAGTAGAGACTACTAATTCGCGAATTCTAGTGAACAAATGTGCGCGCTCGTGATATTGTGTGAATAGTTCCCGAATTCTTATGTATCAAGCATTGTTTTGAAAGTTTGTGTGTATTTATTTTCTTGCCGGTACCACTTAGCTTAGACGACCTTGTCGGTCTGATCAACCGCCTTTGGTTCTTAAATATTTCGTACCAACTGCAGTTTGGATTATCGTCCGTGTTTATTTAGCCCCGTTCCGCGGCGGGATTCGTGAGTGATGCCCAGCCTTTATGGGTCATGATTGTGTGTGCTTCCTTCACCTTGTGTGAAGGAGAATTATTATCGTGAGTGCTCTCATTACCTCATGTAACGGAGAATATAGCTTCATGTGGTTGCCATCTGTTCAGTCAGTTTTATCATAAGTGGTTTTTTTTTTCTTGTACATGGATTTCAATGTTCTTATCTTGCAAGCTTGACATGATTTCTCTGGGATTTTCAAATGTGCTTTCGTATTGAAAAATGGATTTACTATTCATGCTAATCTCGTTTCGGATATTGTTCATTCACTGTTTTAAATTCAGTAAAATTGCTTTAAACATGGCATTTTCTAAATTTAAGTTTGTTTATGCTCATGCCTAAATTGATCACTTGCCAGACCGTCGTGTCTGATATTCTATCTTTGGTGCCTTAGGTGGCAGATTCCCGTCTTGAGCTAGTGCGTGTGCAGATGGCTGTAAAGCCACGAGTTGTGCATGTTCATTTGTCACTGATGTCATGTAGACGTCGTGCCTGGCTTTGGAGATACGTTAAACACCTGGGTAGTATTTGTTCTTAACTTGTTATTTTGTAAGGTTTTTGTTAGCCTTTTCCTTGGGATTGTAATTAATGCAGTTAATTTATAACTATAATATTCATGGGTAATGATTAGCCTGTTACTGTCAGCTCTGTATCTTTTGATATCATGTTTTGTTCCAGTCTGAGTATGAGTTACTATGACAGCTTTATGCCTATAGGTTGAGTGCGACACGGAATCTGATGGCCACGAGCTCTGGGTCGCAACGCCACACAAGCTTCTGCGAAATGTTCTTGATGTGTTTGAAAATCTTGTATTCCTCACACACGCGGATCCTAGGAAGAAACATTATTTTATCACTTCCCAATTCGCATCCCCGAGGTCGGACCGCTGCAGGAGTCCGGTTTTGGGGTCGTGACACAGTTAACTCACCTAAAGAAATTGCTAATTGGACACAATCACAGTCGATGGGAACCACTCATCCCTTCTCCAAACATGCAGTGTATATATGTTTTTCCTCCGCATTTACTCGAAACCCAACTGCATTATCAATCAAACAAAGATTTATAGGTATCCATGATCATTACTACTGCATGGATAATTACTTGCTTAATTATTGTTTTTGGTTCATACTTATTTAATGGATCGAAAACAATGTTTGCCAGATGTAATGACTTGGGGGCGGAGAAGAAAGCAAACAGTGTTTTACCTAGTGTGGCTTTCAACTTCTGAATGATTATATGTTCTGTCAAAACTTTCAAACCATTTCTGATTAGGAGGCATCTAAATGCGGCATGAAACATGTGCTTATAGCAATGTGATTAGTGTTCAAATTTGGTTTTTGAGGTTTTCATTTTCATTTGAAGGAGCTCTTGCTTCTGCGATCAGTTTGGGAACACCTATCAGCTTCTTTTTTTAGTTTGATCACCTATGTGTATAATATCATATCATGAAAAAACTTTATAAGTTATGAAGATGTGTACCGGTCAAACTTGAATTTCTGTAGCATTTCTTTCTGTAAAGAAGTTCTAAAGTCAGCTTTCCTGAATTCCTTTGAATCCAACTACTCATGTTCTTTACAAAATGTAAACTAAAAGAAAAGGAAGTTTTATTCCCCACCTTAACTGCATAGATCATCAGCAATAAGATTGCGGTAGGACACTTCAGTTCCTAGAGGAAACATATAATTGTGAGGGCACCATTTACTCAGAGCCTGGATAGTGTACAATAGATATATTTTGTTGTACTTGAAGTCTAAATTGTACTAGAGATGATCTGAGTAAACATATATCCACCATTAATTTTCCAAAATACACATGTGATATTTCGCAGGTTAATGAAGAAAACACTGCCGATTGTTCCCAGGAACTCCTCTTCAACCAAAAAAACCATATCTCGGAGGGGATTCGTCAAGGAGAGTATAACATAAAGAGAAATCAATTTTCTATTTATAATGTCAATTTCTTAGTTTTGTTGTATTGTCCATGGAGTCACCTCAATATTTATTGTTATTACAAGGAACTTGGACGGATGAGATGTATCCCAACAAACCCTGATAAGGATATATGGGTGCTTACAGATGCTTAAAAGCAATACGTACGGCAAATGGCTCTACACCACCTGGCAAACATAGATTGTATGGTCATAGACCATGCCTTAATAACAACTTTGATTGAGAAGCAGCGTCTTGAAACAAATTCATTCCTTCCACCATCCGGGGAAGCAACTATAACACTTGAAGACGTTGCTTATATTTATGGCTTGCTAGTCGATGGCCCGCTAGTAACCGGACGGACTTTCCCAGGCAGATTTGTAGAGCCAATTTGTCAAGAGTTGCTTGGGATCACGCCACAGAAGAAGCAAGACTATATTGGCTTAACAATAAAATTTAAGTGGCTTGAGGACAACTTCCAGCCTTCTGCCCGGTAGAATAAGAAAAATAAGAAAATCAAAGATGATGAGATTAGAGCCACTTGGGCATATTTTTTCTTTTTGGTGGCCGGGCAAATATTCACACAAACTTCTGGTGCGAGGGACCTGCTTATCTGCTTGAGTTGTTTAAAGAGTTCAAGCCTTATGCATGGCCCCCGCATGCCTTGCAAACCTTTACAGAATGTTGGCAAAGGCAACTTGGTGGGGCCAGGAGACGAAAGAAGCTGAAGGAAAGGGGAAAGATCAATAAGAGGAGGCCAGTAAGTCCTGCAAGACACCCACAGGGCCTTTGCAGCTTTTATAGGTGATTAATTCTCAAGCTTACAATTTTCGGTGCATCATTTAAATGCTAACTAACGCCCGCATCTTGATGTTTTCCATCGCATATATGGGCTTAGTCTAGAATGTCTATTGGAGGGTGTCCTCTGCCAGATCATAGTTGGAAGAAGGATATAGAATTTCCATTGTTTAAGACATGGCATAGGAGGTTGGGGGATAACTCACCCCTCACAACGGTCAAGGAAGTGAGGCACCAACTAAACAGCTTGCCAGCTGATGTGATAAATATACATGTGTTTTCCAAGATAATTTTATGATGTTTTTTCTTTGGTTACCAATTTCCTATCTTTTAATGTCTTCTTATATGTGATTGTATGTCGTTCACTTGGCGACCGTACTCCGACTACGGTCAGAGATTCCGAATGAGTGTACCCAAAGGGGATGGCGATCTGTTTTCCTCATCAACCGTCCTAGTGTGGTATTAGATTGTTAAGCGGCGTAACACGAGGCAAGTCATGAAGCAGTTTTGGCTCAAGCAACTGGGCCCCCTCGCCTTTTAGTGTGTCATACGTGAGGAAAGAACGTATAGAGAGAGTGGTAATTGATTACAACTTGCATATGGATGAAGAGATAGCAGCATGTGGGCTACAAGAAGCCAGCTGCGATTACGTGGGGAGAAGTGCACCCGGCCTGGACATTCTGAAGATTACTTAGTATGGTATCTTGCCAACACAGTCCGACACATCGGCATGGTTGAGCACAGGGAGAGTAACGAGGCAGAAGTCCCCGCTCAGCAGGCCGACCCATTTGCCCCACACAAATATGTAAATATTTAATGCACTAGCGGCCGTGTTTTCATGTATATGGTAGTAATATTGCTTAATTGGGATGACATAAATTATATTGTAATCGGGTTGATGAACTTGTTGCTCGCATAGCAGTCATGTGATCGGGCCGACATGAGGGAAAAAAAGCATGCCAAGTCTTGCAGCGTCAATTCAGGACGAGGTTCGAAAGCTTCTCTATGGAAGAGTGCAATAGTTCACAATCCGATGAGGACATAGAAAATGTAAACTGCCCAGCCCGATCTTAAATTTACTCTTGTGCAATCTGACTCTGTCCTTACTGTTTTCCATTAGACAAGAAGTAGAACCTCTCATAGTCGTCCATCCCACACTGTTCCCGATGCTCGTGTTGGTCCATCTCAAACTGTTCCCCCTCAGACTGTCCCTGATACTGATGCTGGTCTATCTCACATTGTTCCCGCTGAGATTGTTCTCGATATTGATGATGGTCCATCTCACATTGTTCCCCCTCAGATAGATCCCGAGATTGATGCTGGTCCATCTCACACTGGCCCCTCTCACACAAGAGTCAAGAAAGCTACTCCTAAAAGTTCAAAAGCGAAAACTTACAAGAGAGAGGGGACAAAACGCCACGATGATGTTCCAAGCAAAGGTCAGCCTGCCGACTTATCACCATTTGAAGAAGTGCTCAACACCCCCCAATAGCCAGGGCATTGTTTGACACTCATCTGTCAGTTCATAGTGATTCCACAATAGTTGCTGCAGCACCGATGGCTACCATAGTGTATTTGATTTGGAGAATCAAGTGCTTACCTCGTATATGTAAAGTACCCGTAAAGTTCTCCGATTACTCTCATTCTATGGTGCATTTGGGCTACGTATTAAATGATCAGAAGCAGTTCTTGGTTGGGGGTTTCAAGAAATACTACGCAACAAAGTAAGTGTGGATATTTCCCCCATGACTTTCAATGTAACACCATCTTCATTAATAGGCGTAGCATTGTATTTATTAACAAACATTTCTTTTATGTAGAGCGTATGAACTAGCCAGCATTTGTACCATGGTCTCCAGCTAAGATTTAAAAAAAGCACTTGAGGAGGGAACTTTGTGGACACCAATCTAATGTACTATTACTTTGAGATCATGAGAGAAGGATGTCCAACCGCTTTCATCGCCGACCCAAGCATATTTGTAAGTCTGTGTTGAACTGTACTGAACTTTGATTTTAACAAACACATCGATGAATTCATCTTTATATGTTAACCATTCATATTATTATGGTATTACTGTATGCAGAGTTGGTGGCAGAACGGATCTGATGCCAGTGTTGAAGCTGCCTTCAGTAAGCATGGCCACAAAGCCTGAGAAGCAAGGGAGGTACATACATTGGTGTTTGTCCTCCACTAAAGGAACCATTTCACGTTGGCTGTAGGCTACGTTGATGAAAGAAGGTGGGAGTTCTATAACAGTTTGGCTGGTGATCGTTTGACACAGAGTAAAGCGGAGTAGTTTGTAAGTATGGTTTGTGATCCTAAATTACGATCTTGATACATAGAGATCACCTATGATAATAGTTACCACCCCCCCCCCCCCTATCCTGATTAAGGGAGACATTCCTCGTCAAAACAATGGTAATGATTGCGGAGTCTTCGCTGTGGCATTCGCAGAGCATTGTGTTCTCTGCCGTCCTATCACATTTACACAAGCCGACATCCCTTACTTCCTTAGCAAAATTGTCATTGAGTTATTCAAAAGAAGTTGGCAGGTGAATACTAATAGGCTAATTCTTCCTGAGTTGTTAAACCTACCGGTTTGAAGTAATTTTCTTTGCTGGTTAAGAGAAGTTTTAGGCAGTAGACAGAGCCTCCAAATGATCAGGATGCATCTATTTTTTTACTTTATATTTGAAATTGTGGAACTTCTGGGCAGTGGTTATGGAACTTATATGGTTTTGGGAAGATTAACATTTTTGTTGTGGAATCTCATTCACATCATTTGAAATTGAATGGTTTATACAAGGTTGTTCATTGTATGGTTTGTTAATTAAATGTAGTTGTCACATTGTATGGTTTGTTATGCAGAATGTGTGCATTGAATGGAATGTGAATGTATTCAGATTGAATCGTATTGAATGAAGATGGTTCATGTGACATTAGATAGATAGTCGATATCGACTGCTCTCATAGTTGATATTGATTATTTAGCTGGAATTCAAAAACCACAGTAATAGTCGATATCGACTATTTAGCTAGAACCTAAAACACAGTCATAGCCGATATCGGCTATTTAGCTGAAACTCAAAAAACACAGTAATAGGAGATATCGACTATTTAGCTAGAACCTAAAAAATACAGTAATAGTCGATATCGACTATTTAGCTGAGACCTAAAAAATGTAATCATAGTCAATATCAACTATTTAGATGCGACGTAAAAAACACAGTCATAATCGACATTGACTATTTAGCTGGGACTTAAAAAAACACAGTAATTATCGATGTCGACTATTGTCTTATACAATGTTTTGTACTAGTATAAGTGTAGCTCTAGATGGAGTTAGCTAATCTCTCACTATAGTAAAAGTGGAAAAAAGAAAAAGATCAATAACACCATAATACAAACAACCATTATATTATCATCATAGAAAAGTTTTCAACATATAACCTCAAAACTCAACTAGGCCATACAAAAGGGAAGTATATTTAATAACACTTATATGCCCTTCCAAAAAATGCTTCAGCAAAATGTATACGGTCTAAACGGTTACATCTTCTATCACATTGACACCAAATATTAAAACCAACAAAAAATGAGCTCACATTAACTCGTGTATCCCCCTTCCAAAAAATGCTTCAGTAGACTCTGTACATTGTCCAGACGGCTGCATCTCCTATCACATTGACACAAAAAATTAACATCAACCAAAAAGGAGTTTACATTAACTTGTGCATCCCCCTTCCAAAAAAATGCTACAGTAGACTCTGCACATTGTCTAGACGGCTGCATCTCCTATCACATTGACACCAAATATTAATGCCAACCAAAAAATTCCTTCCAAAAAATACTTCAGCAAAATTTACAAGATCTGAACGACTGCATCTTCAAGTTTGCGGCGGTGGATTGCGACAACTTTGCCTGTTATGCCCCATCTCCTTATAGTTACCACAGGTGACTACCTTCCGTTGGCGGCCACGATCCTTGGTCCGAATCCTATTCTTCTTTGGCCGCCCTGGCTGTTTAGTAGCTCGTGGTAGCAAAACTCGTTCATTAGATGTGTGCTTCCATTGTTTACTGTTACGGGTAGCATGCAACACTTCACTATATTTCATACGATATATACTTGATAGGTACCAATGTTCGCAGAGTTCATATGGATCATAGTTTTTATCATACTTTCTAACTCTCATTGAAGACAATGCATGAGCACACGGGATCCCAAGAATCTCCCATTTTCGACATGGGCAAGCCTTGCGTTCAAGATCGACGACATCCACTTAATCCGCAAATTGTACCTAAAACTCAACTAGGCCAACCACACGAGCATGCAGTCGTTGAGCTTCTTCCGTTTCATTTCCCAAAACTTTCTCCGCATACGGTGTTAGACAACTTGTAACTGCTTACGATTCAAGATGACGCTTCTGGTAACATTCCATTAGCTTGGCCCGTATTTCCTCGACCTATTTTGTAATAGGGAGAACTCTCATGTCCTTTAAAAGGCCATTTGTGCATTCTGTTGCATTACTAGTGAGCATGTCATACCGCCGTCCATCTACATATGCATCAGCCCAACATCCTTCCAATTGAATCAATGTAAGTGAATACTTCTTGGCTGACTGCTCGTATATCGGTCATATATGCATCATACTCAAATGGCCAATTTGCTTTGGTAGCACGCCAAAATCTCATAATAATTGCCGCATCACTAAAAGCCACCCTAATATTCTCGGCAATGTGACGGCAACAATAACAATGTTTTGCGGATGGTATGGTGTTCAAGAGCTCCGGAATAAGACCATTTTGACGGTCCGACACAATAGTCAAATTGTTAGGCTCACCCAGTGCTATATGCAGGTTTGCAAGGAACCACTCCCAACTATCACGTCGCTCTGCTTCTACAAAGGCAAAAGCGATTGGGAGGAGCTTATTATTGGCATCGTGCATAACAGCAACAAGCAAAACACCAAGGTACTTCCCTCAAAGATGTGTCCAATCTACAGTAATCATTGGTATGCAAGTATTAATGAAAGACCTTAGACAAACTCCAAATGCCCAAAAAAATCTTCTGAAACGGACCCCAGATGTGGTGTCTATGTTTGTTATTGTGCCTGCATTGGTCCTCTGCAGTTCAATACAGTATCTAGGCAGCGTTTGAAAAGGCTCCTCGTAAGATCTTCCCACTGCACGCAGGGCTATCTCCTTTACTACATGTGCCTTCCTGTAGGTAATAGTTGTCCCAAATTCCATTTGGTAGTCATTCACGATCTCTTTTGGTCCTCAAGTGCTTTAGAGTAAAGTTTCCATAAATTGCAAACTTAGCAAGAGTCTTCCGAAATGTGTCACGATCAGGGAATTCATGGCCAATCCACATTTGATGTGCTAAATTATTTCCAACGTCTGTATTCAATTCTTCAGGTACCATGTTGTCGACGAAATTAACACCTGAATGGTCACTTGAAGGACATGCATTGTTGACTGGATTAGCCCCAGCAAAATTGCTTTTGTCCGAGCCCATCACAATCACTGGAATTTGTTTGGTGAAATTATATTCATCAAAATGATTCTCATCACCATAGTCTGCAAACTCCTATATATTATCAACACATGCATCGTTGACTGGATTAGCCCCGGCGACATTGCTTCTGTCCGAGCCCATCACAATCACTGGAATTTGTCCGGTGAAGTCTGCCCCATCCTCTATATTATCAACATTAATTTCTTGACCTAAAGTATGATGTAGACTTGTAATGTTTCGAACAATTGAAAAATGCATATCATTATTTTCTTGGAGATCGACTGGAGGAAGCTCTGGAACGGCTATCCTATCTTTCACTTCTTTCCCCTCGCAATTTATTAATACACTCCTCAATTTTCGAAGAAAAGATCAATGCCTGTCATTTCTCTAAAACCTACAGTGCATCAACAATATAATAAAATCCAAGGTATTGGGATTAATATTTGATAAAGTATAATTTAGAATATAACAAATTTACATACCTAGATTATTTTCATCATCTACATTGCTCATTGTTCCAATTGTTAGAAACATAAAAGTATATGCCATTTATATCCTGACCCGATGCTTTGATCATTCTGTTTACATCATTATCATCTTCAATGCTGGCCAGTGAAAATGCACATCCATTGCAGTGAAGGTATTGCATGCTTAAACTTTCGGTAGATGAATCTGAATTAGATGCTTCAATTGCTTAAGCAACCAATGAACTATATGTGATGTCAGTTGATAAATACCTCATCTTCTGCTTTCCTCCATTATAGACGGAATGCATAATATCAAATTCAAAGTTTACATCGCAGTGGAATATGATTAGGACCTCGTAATCTGAAATGCCGTTTATGAATAAAAAATTCGTTTATAATAGTGATAAGAATAGAAGGTAAATACGTATGCATAAACAATACCCATAGTGAAAGGGCAAGTGTGTGTTTAAAGTAAATGCATTGTGATATTCTAAGGGTTGTATTAATTGTATTGTTAAACAATGCCATACAGAGACTATGCACATTTTAAACCCTAAACCAAAAAAGGAAAATGAAAACTAAATACGATCGTGTAACTGTAGGAGCATATCCACCTTTTATAACAATTTCACAGGACAAGGTCGATATGCTGTTAAAATTTCTTGATCTTGTAAAAGGAAATAGAGGAAGAAGAATTAACATGGGGCATGAATGTTGTATTTTAGTTTAAGATAAATAATACAGTGAAGAAGAGAAGTGATGTCTGTATTGTCAAATACAAGCACATTCAAAACCCTAAACCCAAAAACGTATGCGAAAATTAAAGATGGTAGTGTCACTTTAGGAGAAAATATCAACCGTTCAAAACTCTAGATGCACTTGGATGCCATGCTCTGAGACAGATCAAGGTCGTTGATTACTTGTCTAGGGTTGCTAATATATAAAAGGGAGAATATGAATCAACAAGTTGGGTGAATGCCAAGTCTTTTAAATGAGTGCAACCACCACCCATAATGGGCAGAATAAAGAGCTACAGAGGATTGTGGTCGCCAGGCAGTGTTGCAGACACCAGACAATGGACGAACGATGTAAAGGGGAAAAGCATATGCGAAACTGGTGCGAAACTGGTACTAAGTGTAGTTACAAATGAACGTCAATATCGACTATAGCGCTAAAAGACCAAAAAAAAAGGAAAACGTAAATTTAGGGCCCCTTCTATCTGCCCATTTTTATTGGGCTCAAATTAATGAAATGGCCGTTTATGAGAGTTTTTCCCGTTAAATCCCCTAAAGACTTTATGGCCCAAAATCGAGACCAATATGACATCATACGACAAACTTGTTGGCTAAGGAAGGGGTGTTTTTGCATAAAGTAGACAGATTGAAGCACCCATCTTTGTAGGCCACTGTTGGACTTTTTGGTCAGTTTGATGTGAGCCTCCTCTGAGGACATCTTTGCGTAAGGCGCGACTGTTGCACTCACTAATTTTTCTCACACACGGTGAAAAGGAATCCGCAATGCTGTGAGATTTCAGCATTGCACATTTTGATTGGCTCACTTCAGAGAATCCCCACGCGAAAAGAGGTCCAAAGTGAAACACCACTACTGAAAATTTGAGCAGTTCAGAATGAACTCTCTCCTTGTATATCATGTTCGGGATGTCCCATTATAAATATAGTTAATGATATATAAAATTGTGTCGATCACAATATAACTCATATGCACAATCTAACAGTGAGAGCAAGTCATGAAAACGAGTTAAGATATTTTCAAATCTGAGGGTTTTATTAAGATATTATGGGAAAATGTCATTAAAATATTTTTAGAAACTAAAAGTAATGAATAAATAAAAAACCACTAAGAATTACTTCATAGATTATCTCATTTTTATCAATATTTACTTGATATTATTGATTTTATCAGCATCAAAAAGGGATAAAATTAGATAAATCCGTTTGAAATGATTTTGGGCATATCCAAAGCAAGTCGACAGCAGCGGCTCTAGTAAGGAAAACTTTGATCATGCAGGTTGATGGTCCATTGAGAGTAAACAGTAGACCGAAAATAACATAGATGCAGATAGTAAACGTAGATATCAAGGAATAAACTTATATGAGAATTTGACAAAAAATAAATAGAATGGAGAAATAGAATTCATGTAGCCGACACCAACATAGTTGAGATACGGCTTAGATGATGAGGGTGGTAGTGATTAGAGATGATAAATGAGCTGGGCCAGCCCATTTCGGCACAGCTCAGCCCGCCAGTCAACGGCCCGTGGTACAGATTTTACCCACACATGCACATACATTCACACTTTCGGGTTCTAGATCCTTTTAAGGATCTGAGTGGTTTCTAGTGCAGCCGTTGAAGAAAGAAATTCTTAGATAATTTATCCACAAGATAGAAAATGTGGCACTCGCAACCATTTTTTCTGTTTGGTTTTCTCGACTTCTTCCTTTTGTTAAATTTGTTCTGTTCAAAGATTTGTTAGTTGCCTGAGCCGGCCCATCCAGGCCGACACATCTATAACGGTCGGCCCGCCTGGCCCGCCTAAAAATGACTAGTTTTTTTTTTTTATAATTTTCCATTTTACCCCCCAACAGCCATAAAATGATCATATAAGGGGTATTTTATGTCATTTTCAATTTTACAAAGTCCATAAATACTCTAATCCTCCCATTCTCATTTATCACCAATTTATATAATTCTCCCACTCTCTATACACTCTCTAGCTCTCTCTTAAAGTATTCAACTATTTCACTCTCTCTAAGAAGTTTTCAGAGGGCTAAAGATCAAGTCATCAAGAGACAAGATTAAATGGACCTTCAAATGATCTAGCAGAATACATTAGTGGACTATACATCTAATTTTTTACTTTTCCTTCATTGTAATTTGTAAATATACAAGTTTTTTTATTCTTTTTTATTTTCATCATCTAAGATTGTAAGGTTTTGAAGATAATCCATAATCCTATTTACAAACCTTCAAGAAGTTAAAATTCAAATGCTTCTCTTCTCAGTGGAGTAAGTCGAGTTTAATCAAACCACTTAAATATCTGTCATTCTCCATACTTGTGTTCTAATTTTTAATTTTAATACCGAAAAGGCAAAAAAAATTAATCGAATTTTTTTTTCAAAGAGGCACTCCGAGCGCGCCAGGCACGGAGGCATGGCCAGGGTTTGGGTAGGCTGTCCCGGCACATTTGACATCCCTAGTGGTGATGATGATTTTATCAACATTAATGTAATATTATCAATTTTATTTATATTTATTTGATGTTATCAAGTTGTTTTCTCACAAATCACAATTAGTGATGTTACGATGTGGCTATGTTAATGGCAAGAGAAGTGGAAAGTAACCATTGTTTTGCAACAGCGAGGTGATGAATTCAAATCAGGTTACCATTCAAAAAAGAAAAAAAGAAAAAAAAAAAAAAGAGAGATAAACCTTTTTTTTAATACAAAGGGGTATCATTTAACTAGCAAAGGAAGATTTTAGTAGAAACACAAAACACAGGAGGTTTATTTTAAATTGTTTGACACAATACAGAGACCTTTATGTAAAAGACCCTATAGGGCCCAGGTCTAGCTCAAGTGGAGAACTACAATAACTAAATAACTCATAAGAACCACAAAAAGTAAAGGATTTAACACTTGATCCAATGGTCGAGTCCATTCGAACAAGTGAGAACTCAATGTATCTAATACAATTCAAGGGGTCCCGTGTTTGTAGATGGTTTGAATGAATCATAAAATCGACCCCACTATATTGCCCCACTGTGTCCCTCACCATAGGGTGACGGATGGATGCACATGAGTATTCCTATACTCCTAAGGTCATGATCTAAGCTGTTAAAAAAATTAATTATTTGAAAGCTAAAGTCTTAAGGGCTTAAATCAAAGACTTAATATAACTAGATGGGGTTCGGAACTTTACCCAACCCCTATTGTTATGGTCCCCTTGAGAACCCACAACCCCCTGTGAATTAACACAAGAGCAGGTGGGCCCCACATCCCCCACATAACCACCGCACCAGATAAAGACTACATATGAATTGTGCAGGACATCACTACTGATGAATGGATGTCCTTAATTAATGAATTTGCAGTCATGGCCAGACCACACAAAAACTGCACTGATGAAATTACATATAAAACGGGTCTTTATTTTTATCCTATTCATTGATGGGTAGACAGTTCCAGTGAATTTCAACCTAAGAATGACTTCCTACCAAAATAAAAAAAAAATCTAAGGATGACTTGCCACTCAAGCAATTCATATGAAAAAGGATCAGTTGGCTGACATAGTCCTTGGATTATCTACTAAAAAATGCAACTCCAGTTTACAGGTGTGGCCCATGTTTGGTCATCCAGACCGATCAGACCAATTCCATCATGGAATATCCTTGTCTCTCCACCAATTTAGAGGTCGAGCAAAAAAGGCTTAGAATTTTGGAATGGTCAGACTTTCGAAGACTGATCCATCCACTAACTTTGATCAGTGGCCCCCAATTAATGCCATGGATCACCTAGCACTGGGCCCCACATGTACATCAACACAATCAAGGCTCAAAGACACTGCAAAAACCAAAGTTTCCACCTTTTTTTCCCTCTGAAGATCCAATTGAGGTTTGAGGGGGTTAATGTTTGCAGGTATATTGGGTTTACAAGTAAATGAATGGTTTATGCATTTGGAATTTGGGTAATAGGGGTTACCTGTAAGTAGTAGTTTGGCTATTTGCCAATGCACAGATCTTTGTCTATATTGACCAGATTTTGACATTCAAATTTAGACCAACTGATAGTTAGACCATCTACTTGCATAGTGACAGTTATTTTTGTATTCTTCTCTCAAGAAAAGTGAACTTCCATATACAGATGAACCGACATTTCTAAAACTCACTGCTGTAAAGCATATGACAGAAAATGAACGGGACTTATAACATTGAAGAAAAACGACAAAAGGATGGATTATAAGGATAAAAACACATCTCTAAATTTCTCGGCACAAGCAACAAAAAGCCTCAACATGCTCTCTCAACCATGATCATTAACTTTAGGGAGAGTATCACCTGGTTACAAACTGGATGTCTGCATGCTCTCTCAATTATCATCATTAATTTTAGGGAGAGTATCACCTGGTTACAAACTGGATGTCTGCATGCTCTCTCAACCATTCAAGCACCTTTGCTCCCTCTAGGATGTCTTGAACCTAAATAAATTTGTAAAACAAAATAACAATCAGTTCAAACACCATATATTAATTGGCTAAGTTTCAAAAGTCACTTTCTGCACAGGGTATTCCTTCCGAACCAAAGGTATGGAGAAAATTACTGCTGGCTGTATTTATCTTCAATTTGCGTACAAAAAGTACGACACATTCCACATTGAATGTTGTTGGTTTAGTTATATATCTAATAATAACCATAGTCATCATCACCGTTGTCATCATCATCAATGAGCCCTACCACATATTTTATGGGTCGGCTTTGTGAATTCCACTTTTCGACTCATCCCATTAAAGCCATGTCCTCAGTAACACAGTAACTCCATATTCCATCATGTCTTGCTGCTTCATTCAACTTGGTCTCTCCTTCAATGATACTGGTTATTCATGTAAAATTAGCCAATGTTTTTTATGGTTTCAACATCCAAAGTTGATGGAAGGAAAGAGAAAAAAAATAAAAAGAATCAGAGCTGATGAGCACAAGTAGACAACTTTTGGACTTGCTTTTCACTAAGGATATATGGTTAAATTATACTGATTCACCCGCTAGAGAGAAGGGTCGTTGTGGAATATATCCTCTGCAGCATTCAGTTGCTGTAGTAAACAAATAGCTCTTTGGAGTCTAGCATAATGTATGACACGAGAGGATTCCAACAAAATTCTTTTCATATTTATTTTACTATGAACATAAGAAAAAAATTTATATAAGCTAGGGAGATTCTCATATTTCATATTTAAACTATGAGCACTTTCTGTTCATTTTCAAGAGGAGGTATCTTAGTGTATGTTGTTTGCAAATGGTGTTGGGGAATGAATCAAGAGATGTTGTGAATGAAAAACTTGAGAGATGGTGGAAGGCTTTAAATTCCAAGGGCTATAAAACAAATCATACAAATGATATAATATATGGATTGCAACTTCAGTGGACATGTACAAAGAGCTAAAACTATTGTGAGAATTGAAGCTCAAGTAAAACCACAAAGAGATTCATTCTGATACATTGGCTTGATAATTAGTAGGGATGGATAGATTGATGAAGATGTCAAACGTAAAATAAAAGCAAGACGGTTTTAAAACTAGGAAGCACAGAATTAGAAATGAGCACTTCCGAAAGAACTTAAAGATAGCTTCAATAGGTGATAAAATAAGAAAAATCCATTTGAAATGGTTTGGACACATACAATGCAGGCTAGCAACCATGCCAATGAGGAAAACTTTTTCTATGCAGGTTCATAGCCCACCAAGGGAAAGGAGTAGGACGAAGAGGACGTGGATGGAAATAGTAAAACTAGATATATTTAGAAGTGCAACATGTCTGAGATTTGGCCCAGGATAGATCGGAATGGAGAAACGGAACTCATGTAGCCGACCCCAACATAGTTGGGACAAGGCTTTGATGATGATTATGATAATATGAATTCCAGCACTGTTTTTCGGTTATCGAAAGTTTATTTTGAGGCATGAATTGTATGATTCTATGGTTTGTTATTTTCTCCCTCCACATTTTTGTTGCATCAACACCACACATAATTTTTTCCATGTGTGTTTCTATGCAGCAAAACATCTGGTGAGGCCCAATATGAAGATCTGGCCCAGAACTCAGACACGTCTGTTCATGGATGGGCCACGTGTATTGAATTGGTAAGCATTTTCTCAATCATCTGATTTCATCTGATTCTTTAAAAAATGCGGCCCACCTGGTGAGTGTTGTGTTGACTCTAGCCTCGTTTATAGGCCAGAGCAAATAAATGGCAGGGCTTACTTTAAGAACAGCTTGGACTATGCACACATTTACTAAGTTGGCTGTTGGCAACTGCAGCCATTTGGCTTCCACGTGCATAGAAAATTAGCACCTTGTGCATTCAACATTGCTCAGAATCAATAGAGAAAAATGAATATCCTCAAGTCCTGTTATCCGCAAGTTATCACAAGACCTGGTGTTTCATAAATTTGCTTTAGTAGCAAAGGATGTCGTTCACCTATTCACTCATCTCTCCATCAAGTACAAAAAAATAAAAAGAAAAAAACAGAAAAAAGGAATTATTCAGAGTCTTACTCATCATTTTGATAGGATGTAGTGCTAACCTGCTGTTTTATGCGTTCCTCATCATATTCTTGGTTATGTTGCTTAAATTCAGCTACAGAGTTCTCTACCTCTTTGACAAGCTCCTCTGTCGAATACTGCAAGAAAACAAATACCAAGTCAGAGTATTTCCTTTACTTCTTCGCTTGTTCAGTGAGCAGTGTCTGATAATACAGCCTTGACAATGCTCCATTCTCTTCGTTTGCTTAGCGTAGTACACTCTTAAACTGAGCAACATATGCTGACCTGAGATTTTAAAACATTTGAGCATATACTCGCATTCTTCAGTCAATAAGAATGGATGTCAGTGATAATAGAAATGAACCGTGGACTCTCTTTTCCCCTGGAAAGTGAGATGATCCACATATTGTGTGGGCCCCTAATAGTACAACTGATGGAAGTTGGAGAACCAATGCTGCATGTCTGCTAAAGTGAAATTCATTTGGAAAGAGAACTGGCAGTCTTGGACAATTATAGTTATCCACTGTCCTTGGTGGAAGGCATGTTTCCCTTAAAAGCAATATGATTGAAGTCCATTTCCAGTCCAACGCCTTATTAAAATAATTGTGAGTCAGAAAATCCATAATTCGGTGAAAAAGCAATATGATTGAAGTCCATTTCCAGTCTAAAAACTTATTAAAATAATTGAGTCAGAAAATCCATAATTCAGTGTAATAGAGCACATATGGCTTTTCTTGAGAAAAGCACACATAATGAGCACCCACGGCCACAATTCAGTGCAATAGGGCCCCATGCTCACATTTCTCTTTCACATTTTCTTTATATTGAAAAATAAGAAAACTAATAGAATTATATGAAGTAATGGACTTGGGTGCTGTTTGGTATTTCTAAAAGTAAGATCTATCTAAGATGCCTGAGAAAAGTATACTTTCCTCTCTGATTAAATCAACATTGAGACCATATTCCTCCTTCAAAAAGTAACTGTGGGGTTGGTGTCATGTATTCCGAGTAAGCCAGATTGGTCCATTGGGTCAACCATGGACCAATTATAGGGTCAAGGGTATTTTGGTCATTGTACCAGTCTTTCTTAGGAATTAGCAATAGAAGTTACAAATATGATGTAACTTGTAATCCCTAACCCTTTTTTAGGGTAAAGGTAATCCCTAACCTTGAAGAGTAGAAAGAAAAGAGGTTTTTCTTTATTCATGGATGTAATGACAATGCCGAACCACGTACATCTCTCATCTCTCGTGCATGTGTTTTTTTGTGTGATTTGACTGCTTCCGTGCACTAGTGTATGATAGAGATGTTAGATCAATTGGGTGTAATTTGCAATTGATGGAGTAGAGTAGCCATTCATCATCTTCATGTACAAGGGAGAAGGAACGCCACAGTTCGGCATTGCAGAAGGGCCGATTTGGGTTCTTGATCTAGCGGCCATCAATAAGATTTGTTTTGGACTGTTAGAAATAAAAGAGAGATGGTTTTTTTTTTCCAATCGCAGTGAGAAAAAGAGAAGATGCCTCCTTTCGGCAATGATATCGTGGGCTATATGGATCCACACTACCAAAGACTTGGATAAAGATGATCAGTCACAGGCTATGTCTTCACCCTTCCAGGAGGTTTTATGAGTTGGAGATCTTTGCTACAAACACCAGTTTATTTGTCTACAATAGAAGCAGAGTACATGACACTAACAGAAGCAGTAAAGGAAGCACTATGGGTGAAAGAGGGAGTGGGCGGGTGTTAAAGGGCTTAGTTTGTAATCTAAGCATGCAACAGGATTCAACAGTCATTCATTGTGATGGTCAGAGTGCAATATTCTTGGAAAAGAATCAAGTGCATCACTAGAGGACAAGCACATTGTCATGAGATACCACTTTATCAAAATGACCGTAGTTGAAGGCATCATATCTTTGAAGAAGATACATACAAGAAAATGTCCAGCAGATATGTTGACGAAACATCTTCCTATATAGACAAGTTCAACCTTTACTAGGTCTTGATCAATGTCACTCTAACATTGAAGTATGAAGGCCACGCCCAGTGAGAATAGGTGCCAAATCGTACTTTTAAGCAAAGTATGGGAGGTTGAAGCCATTGACAGTAATCTTCCAGGTGGCTCAAGTTTCATGAAATCCAAGCCAAGGTGGAGATTATTTGGGTTGATGACTTTGTTTTCTAGGTTAACCAGATTGGTCCATTAAGGTCAACCAGGGACCAATTACAGGGTCACGGGCATTTTGGTCATTGTAGGGCTTAAGAAATAGGAAGATATAAATGTGATGTAACTCGTAGTCCATAACCTTAAAGAGTGAAAAGAAATAGGTTTCTCTTTGTTTCTGGTTGTACGCACAACACCAAACCACATAAATCTCGTGCGATTTCCCTTTGTGTGTTCACTTGTGTGGTTTGGTGACCGCAGGTTTCAACTTCCATGCACAACAATAACCAAAGGGAAGAGAAGCCACTTAGACATCAACGTCTAAAGCTATTGGACAATATTAAAAAAATAACAAGTTTGCCCATATAACTTTTACTATATGCAACGTTTGTCTGTACTACTTTTATTACATGACAAACTTGCTTGTACTACTTTTACTACGACAGGTTTGCTTTTTCAATTGAATGAGACATACTACGTGTCTTATTAAATGGCATATTTGTATTGAAACAACTCTATTTCAAATAGATCTAATCAAATTAGCTCTATTTCAAACAAATCAGAGTTTCTAAACAAGCCCATGGTGTAGCAAGATATGCTAAACTTGTACCAAAGTACCAATGCAGTATCAAGTGCCAATACAAGTGTCATATAAGACTGACATGGATATGCTGGGAATGTACAAGTATCCGAGGATCTCTGAAGTCTGAACTGATTCTTTCAATTGGTAAAAACTACTACCACCATAACTATTATAACAATTGCTAACATCTAGCCTAACTAATGACCTTGTAACTTTATTCTCCTCAAGGCAAAAGTTCTTACAATCAGGAAGTTCTAACAATCAGGAGTCCTAGTTGTAATATTAGGTTTTATTTACAAATATCAGTCGTTCTGGGTATATTACTGGGTATATTAGCTGAAGGTGAAAATGATATGAATCAGTTATGGCTATTCAAATCAATTATTGGTGTGAATTGAAATGAGGTAAAAGATTCCGAAAAAAATATTTAAAAATTTCATAATATTGAAAAATGTTAAAATTTAATGTTTTTATTTATTAGTAACTAAAATAAGAGGGTGTATGAGAACCCCATTGTCATACAAGTCATATCTTGCTGAATGATTACAAAATAACAATCTTGATCTATTTATCCACCAAATCATTTGGTAAGCTATATTAAGTTAGAAACTAACGAAATGCTAATGATTAAAAAAAAATCATCAGAACTTCATCACTATTATGCATTTCTAAGTTCAAATAAGCAATTTAGCAAAGGGCACAGAGTATAAATGTAGTAAATATTCATAGAGATTAGAAATCATGCCCAAGGTCTTGGATAGGCAAATTGATCTATGAGCCAATTTTAATGATTGCTGTCGCATTTCTGCATCAGGAGCATACAGATATAAGTACTGCCCTTGTCTTAGATTGCCCATTAGGCAGTGCTCTCCACACACATGGATGGAGCTATATATGGAAGAGGAGGGGAAACCCCAAAACCCAACTTTTGTGTTTTCTTACCAGTAAGATAAGGAAATATAAATTTTTCATGAGCATTTTGGTCTCATGCCCTTTGCCCCCACTCCAACGTTCTTTTTTTTTTTTCTTTTTAATTTTTATTTTTTGTGTTTGCCACTTATTAACCTGCTTGACTCTTGTTTAAGAGTAGAGTGTTTTAAAAACAAATTAGAGCAATTTTGTCTTTTACTTTTGTCCAAAAGATAACTCATCAAATGACCCTTGTTAGCCTTTGTTAGAGTTGTTTATATAGAGGGCTATGTTTAGTGAAGAAGAATAGTAGTAGTAGTAGTAGAAGAAGAGGTCGTATCCTTTAGGGTTGGTCGACCATTCTATTGTGTATTAAGTGAATTAACCAAAATAACAAAGAAGCCTATAAGGTTCCTAATAATTACATAACAGTCCAAAGTAGAATAAAAAGAACTAATATATTTTATTTTTTCTACACTCCCCCTCAAGCTAGCGAGTAAATATCAAGGAGGCCAAGCTTAGAAAAAACACTGACCAACTAATTCCTTGTGACTGCTTTTGTTAGGAAGTCAGCAAGTTGATAGGTTGTGTGTATAGGCTTCAACAATACTTCTTTCCTTGCCACCTTTTCAAGAATGAAATGACAATCGACTTCAATATGTTTTGTCCGCTCATGATAAATAGTGTGGCAAAAAGACAAGCAAAATTACTATCACAATGTAGAAGCATAGGCTTATTGCACACGAAGCCTAACTCTTAAATCAGCGTCTTCAACCACAAGAGTTTGCAGCTCCCACAGGCTATAGCACGATACTCTGCTTCTGAACTTAATAGCGCAACAATAGTTTGTTTCTTACTCTTCCATGAAACTAAATTCCCACCAACCAATGCACAATACCTAGTGGTGGATCTTCAATCTGTCTTAGATCCTGCCCAACTGCATCAGTGAAGATCTTAATGATCTCAATATCAACATTTCCATGTTTTGAATACATGATGCCTTGGCCCAGAGCCTTTTTGAGGTACTTTAATATTTGATAAACAACTTTCAAATGCTCCGTACGAGGTGCATGCATGAATTGACTCACGATACTAACAGCAAATCCAATAGCAAATCCAATATCAGGACGAGTGATGGTGAGATATATCAACCTCCCAACCAATCTTTGATACTATCTGGGATCATCCAGGAGCTCTCCACTTTCCGAACATAGTCCATGATTTTTCTCCATAGGTGTCTCAACTGGTTTGGCACCAATCATACCAATTTCATCCAACTAATCCAGAGTGTATTTTCTATAACATATAAAAATACCATTCTTGGACCTCACCACTTCTATGCCAAGAAAGTATTTCAGTTCACTGAGATCCTTAATATCAAACTCTGTGCTCAGATATTGCTTAAGTTTCTGGATCTCCTTTTCATTGTTACCTGTCAACACAGTATCATCAACATAGACAATAAGAATAGTAACAGTTTCACCCCTCCTCTTGACAAATAAGGTATGATCAGACTGGCATCTCTTGTAGCCCACTCGTGACATTGCTTGACTATATCTATCAAACCACGCCCGTGGAGACTGTTTCAAACCATAAAGCGCCTTTTTAAGACAATAAACTTTATTAGCTTGACCATCAGGAATAAAACCAGGAGGTAACTTCATATAAATTTCTGCTTGTAGATCACCGTTCAAGAATGCATTCTTGACATCTAACTGGTACAATGGCCACAGAAAATTTGCTGCAATAGACAAGGTAACTCTCACAGAGTTCAGCTTAGCAGCAAGTGAGGTCTCAAAATAGTCCACCCCATAGGACTGAGTAAAACCTTTGGCTACTAGATGAGCATTATAACTCTGAATGGTGCCATCAGGATTATATTTGAGGGTGTAAACCCACTTACAACCCCCAGTCTTCTTTCCATCTGGGAGATCTACTATGTCCCATATGCCATTTTTATCCGCACGCATTTCTTCAATCATAGCTGCCTTCCATTTTGGATTATTCGGTGCATCACTAAAAGATCTTGGTATGCATTCTGAGGACAACTGTAACACAAATGATAGGACACATAATTTTGTATTGGGTATCTGGTAGAAGGGTATCTTGCGTTAATGATTCTAAATCCATTGGGCCGAATCCAACATAAAGCCCGACTCATTTGCTTAGTCAAACTGTAATATACTGTACAGATCTACGTACTATCTTAGGAAGATAGCTGACTAGACAATAACAAAATTGTAGCCTAAATCAAAGTTTGTACATCAATAGATATATGGATATCAATCGATCCTTGGGAGATGATCCCATTGCAATCCATTTTGCCTACAGTGCTGGTTCCATTGACATGGTATCAGAGCAAAGTCGACAACTAGTGCTTCAATTGTTTTTCTTCTTCAAGATCCAAGGATTAGTGGATCTTCCTAGTCATCTTCCAAGATCTGGAAGCCATTCAGAGATCATTTCTTCAACCTGATCATCTCCGATCAGACGTGGCCCGCCAGCGATCATCATCCTCATCCCCATCTCAACGGAATCAGCCCATCTCGGTTGCCTAGATATCTACTTATTTATGAAAATTTTCTCAAGATATATAGATCATCAGAGGTAGGCCTTCTACCATTTTTTGTGGAAAATCAATTTTGGCCATTTGTTTTCATCACAGTCGTCCAAGATTTTGGATTGGGATTCGTTCTGCCAGGGACCACTTCCAATAGTTGCATAAATTTGCTGTTAACCCATCCCCATCCTCAAATCTGTCAACAGATCACTTGGTGGGGCCCATGTACAGAACTACACAGTGATGACAAGGTCGTCTGTGTCATTCTGTGCACTGTTTTTGTGCACTGTTCATCCTGTGCCTCTGGGAACTATTTGGGGCATCTTCAAACACAGATCTTGGCATCCAGATTCTGTTTTTACTCTTAAAAACAAATCATATCATCAGATCTTGGCTGCTGCCTTACATATTAATCAGAGGATTTGTTGCTGTGTGATTGGTTTGTTCATCATTCTGCTGGTTCATCTAAATCGTTTTTACAAATGGAGAAATCTGAATCAACTTAATCAAGTTTAATGGTAAAAATTATCCATCTTGGGCCTTTCAATTTGAACTTTACCTAGAGGGTAAATAATTACGGGGCCATTATCTCTGGAACTGATCCAAAACCAACAGAAGATGAGAAGAAATTTGTGTCCTGGAACACAAAAGCTGCTAAGATCAAAACTTGGATTCTCGGGTCCATGGAACCACAATTTTTCATGAATTTGAAACCATACAAAACTGCCAAAGATATGTGGGAATATCTGAAAAAGGTGTATCATCAGGGGAATTCTACCCGATAGTATCAGTCGGAATTTGAAATTGTAAATTATATGCAAGGACCTTCTTCCATTCAAGAATATTATTCTGGTTTCCAGAATTTATGGACAGAATTAGATGAAATCAAATATGCAAATATCTCTGCATAGGCTCTTCCCGAATTGAAAATAAGACTAGCAACTAGTCATCGGGATCAATTTCTCATGAAATTAAGGCCTTAGTATGAATCGGTCAGATCTAATCTCATGAGTAGGCTACCTTCTCCATCACTAGATGAGTGTCTCAATGAATTACTGCGAGAGGAACAGAGACAATTGACTCAATCTGGTGTGCTCCAACAAGCCACTCCTAGTGCAATTGATGTTGCCTATAGTGTACCCACTCCATCTTAACCACCTAACTCACCAGTAAATGTTGCTTATACTACCAAGGGAAAGCAACCAAGCAGAGATATTAGTAAAGTGCAGTGCTTCAAGTGTCAGAATTTCGGCCATTATGCAAATCAATGCAAGCAGAGGATCTACAATTATTACAAAGCATCTGGACATTCAATCAATGAATGCCACAAGCGTCCTCAGAACAAAAATCCAAAAGTTTACCAGGCTGTTACCGCTACTTCTGGCACTATTGATTCATCATCCATATCTTCTTCTGCCCCTGCTTATGCTGCTCCAGTCACCCCTGACATGATCCAACAGATAATCCTCCAAGCCTTTCCCACTCTTGGTATCTCTGGTAAAAATCACACACTCTCTCTCTCTCTGGTATTTTGATTATGGTGCCTCCAATCATATGACATCAACATCAAAAAAATTCTCCACAAGTAAACCATATGATGGACAGATTCAAGTCCATGCTGCTAATGGTACAACAACACCAATTACCTATGTTGGTGATATTTCTCATTCTCTACCCTTACACGATGTTTTATGTTCACCAAATCTTTCTACCAATTTAATCTCTGTCGGTCAATTGGTTGATGGTAACTGCAATGTTTCTTTTTCCTCTTTCCTCTAGTTGTGTGGTGCAGGATCAGGAGACGGGCAAGGTGATAGCGAAGGGGCCTAAGTGTGGGCATTTGTTTCCTCTTCACATAGTAACACCGAATCCAGATATGTCTTTGTTTGCTTCATTAATTGTCTTTAAGAACAATGTGTAGCTGTGGCACAATAGATTAGGGCATCCCAATTCCACAGTTTTGTTATCTTTGTTAAATTCTGGTCATATTAATGAAATGAAGTTTTTATCATCAGATGTTGCTCTTGATTGCACCGCTTGTAAGATGGGAAAGAGTAAAACTTTGCCTTTTCCATTACATGTTTCTTTTGCTACCAAATGTTTTGATTTAGTACATAGTGATGTTTGGGGTGTTGCACCAATTGTTTCTCATTCACAATATAAGTATTTTGTGACTTTCATTGATGATTATAGCCATTTTACATGGGTTTATTTTCTACATGCCAAATCTGAAGTCTTTGATGTGTTTAAAAAATTCTTGAATTATGTTCAAAATCAATTTTCAACATGTATTAAGGTTATTCGTACAGACTCGGGGGGGAATATGTGTCCGAGAAATTTCAGGCATTTTTACAAGACAAATTATTATATCCCAACGGACTTGTCCGTACACCCCCAACAGAATGGTGTTGCAAAACGGAAAAATCGTCATCTTCTAGACATGGTCAGGTGTTTGTTATTAGAATCCTCCGTTCCACCTAGATTTTAGCCAGAAACATTAACCACTGCTACTCATATCATCAACCGCCTTCCTTCTCCAAAACTTCGAAACATATCTCCACATTTCCGTCTTTTCAAAACTGAACCACAATACACACATTTACACACTTTTGGCCGTATTTGTTTTGGTCATCTTCCCACCCATGAACGTTCCAAGTTATCCGCACAATCTGCAAAATGTGCCTTTCTTGGTTATGCTTCCTAACAAAAAGGTTTTATTTGTTATGACCCCACATCCAAGCGTATTCGGATTTCTAGAAATGTTGTCTTTTTTGAACACCATTACCTATTTTAGTCTTATCCTGATTCATCTCCAGAAATCTCTTTTTCTAAAGTCCCATCCTTTGATGATGAATGCCTCCTTCACCTTGGCGATTTCATCCGGACAAGGTGTATGCTCATCAATAGGAAACAAATGCCACTACTTTGCCTCTTCTGCAAGAACCAGCCCCAAATCCTGCTCCAGCATCAGATTCACCTCAACTTTATTCGTTGTTCTTCTCGTATCTCTCGACCACCGGGTCGATACGGCTCTTCTCGTTCTTCATATTTCGCTACGTTATCATCTGTTTCCATTCCTCCTTCTTATTCACAAGCAACAAAGCAGGAATGCTGGAGAAAGGCTATGGAAGAAGAACTTGATGCACTACAGCAGAACCAAACATGGGTTGTTGTTCCATGCCTAGCCTCGGTTAAACCTATTAGGAGTAAGTGGGGTTACTCTATCAAATTGAAGGCAGATGGTACTTTGGATAGATACAAGGCAAGGCTTATGCCCCTTGGCAACAAACAGGAATATGACATCGACTACGAAGAAACTTTTGCGCCTGTCGCAAATATGACCACAGTTCACACCATCCTTGCCATAGCTACATCCGAAGTCTTACTTTTTTGTGCTAAATTATATTGCTGAAATTATTGATCGACTACCGTTGCACACCACACCTCCACACACCGCCCGCGCCGCGCCCCCCCCCCCCCCCCCCCCCCAACACACCCACACCCACACCCACACCCACAAGGAGAAATTCCTGGCTCCACCACTGTCCATACCTATCATAGTAACCATGGTACCACATTGTTGTGCCAACATCTTCTGATTTTTTTATTTTTTTATTTTTTTTTTTTTTAATAATAACATCTCCTAATCTTACAAGTTCCTAGTAGGCGATACACCTATTTATCAACCGATACGGACCGATACAAATGTGAGCAGTGATTTTTTCAATCTATCGGATTGGCCATGTTCAATACAACCAATATTTTGAACCTTGGTTCAGCCCAGTGCTTAATTGTTTATAATTTGAGCCCTAATAATTGATTTATCTTATGCTAGTTCATTGTTATTTTATTTGTTCTTACATTATCTTTTTATTTTTTTTTTATGAAAAGGTCAAAAGGAGCCAAAAGAGAAGAAATTTCAGCAATGGCTTAATTGAGAGATTCAGGTGGGCCCTCCCTACTCTTTTTGGGGATTTGAAATTTGAAATTAAAGCAAAGCCCTAGAAGGAAAGTGTTGGAGACTCATATCATAAATCAGAAAGGAAAGAGAAGGAGAGAAGAAAAAGAAGAAAACAGCCCTACTATGTGTTAACACGCCCAAAGGGGGTCCCACATCTATTGCAATAGTTAGAATTTCAGAATTTGGAAACTCTTTCTCAAGTCCAAGTGGCGGCCAAGCATAGAAAAGAAAAGGGAGAAAAAGAAGGAAGTCCCAAGCAAGAGTCCAAGCTAAGCTTAGAAGTCAAGAAGGGGGTCCCACAAACCATGTTGCACGCCACATATGGGCCACTCTCATGTCAAAGATTCAGATTTAATCATTTGAAAATAAATCTCAGATTTGTGGGTCCAAGTGAAGAACTTTCAAGAAGCCATAAAGTGGGACCGGAATTAGAAAGTCCTGCACAACAAGAAAAGAGACTTCTATTCTCATCTAATTAGGAAACCTAATTGTAAAGCAAGCAAGAGATCTAATTGAAAAAGGAAACAAAACCCAAAAAGAAGGAAACTCCTTGCTAAAGATTGCTTTTGCAAAAAGCATAAAAGGGGAGCAAGGGCATGGATGACCAGCACTCATACCACAAGCCCTAGCAGCCGTAAAACCCTGATTTGGAGCTTTTTGGAGAAAAGGAATAGAGAAGCAAGCTGCTGGCCGTCCCTTCTTCTTCATCATCTTCTAGAGTTTTTCTTATGACCTTATTTTCTATGTTATTTTCAATTCCAAACATGACTAGCACTAAATTTTTTAGGGCTAGGGTGTAATTGAAACCCTAGTGATATTTGCAATTAGAGCCCTAATATTTGGTTTATCTTGTGCTAGTCATACTTGTTTTATTTGATTTGACATAGTTTTTGTTAATTTTTATGTAAAGGTCAAAAGGAGTTGAAAAGAGAAGAATTCATGAAGAGTGCTAGGCATGAATCACTAAGAAGGGCAATCGTGGGTCGCATCCAAGTTGTTTCAGATTTCAAAGACTACTTTCTAATTCTTTGGACAACTTACAATTCAAATTAGAAGGAAAGAATTGGAGAACAAGAAAGCATAATCAAATAAGGAAGATGAAACAAAGAAGGAAAACAAGAATCCCAAGCATGTTACACACCCAAAAGGGGGCCCCACAGTCACTGCAAAAGCTGAAATTCAGAAATTAGAAAATCCTACTCAAGTTCAAGTGGAGCCCAAGAATGGAGAAGAAAAAGGAGAAAAATAACAAAAGTTGAAGCAAGAATTCAAGCCAAATTAGAAGTCTGAAAAAGGGTACCACACTCATTGTACAAGCATCGTATGGGCCCACCTTTATTATAAAAGGTTCAGATTTAATTTCTTACAATTAATGCTCAGATTTGTGGGACCATGTGAAGAATTTTCTAGAAGAAACAAGTGGGACCAGAATGAGAAAGTCTTGCAAAGCAAGAAAGAAGACTCCTATTTTATTCTAATTAGGCTTCCTAATTGAAAAGCAAGATGGAAACCTAAACATACAACGGAACTATTTACTAAAGAGGGCTGTTGCAAAAATTATAAAAGAAGCAAGAGGTGGACGTCCAGACCCAGAAACCATCACACAAGATAGCAGCCGTACATCATCATTGGAGGAGCTTTTTGGAGCGAGGAAAATTCAAGCAAGCTGCTGGCCGACCACTTCATCTTCATCAGTCTTTTAGAGTTTATTATGAACCTCTTTTCTATGTTGTTTTCCATTACAAACATGAGTAGCTAATTTTTTTAGGGCTAAGGTGTAGTTGAAACCCTAGCCTAGTTCTATGTAGTCTCATTTTGGCATCTTTTAATTAAAAATTCAATTTTATTAGTTAAGATTCTAAACCATGTTTTTAATTGATGAGTTGTGTATATGCCATGCCAACCAAGTTATGTTCAATTGAATTTCAGAGTAGCTAACTTATGTTTGATTGATCTTGATGTTAAGCATCTAGGGTTTAGAACCATGAATAATCTAAGTATATGCCATGCTTAGACTCGTGCATTTATCATTCCCATTGTTTTTATGCATTATGTATGTTTTGACTAGGAAGGACATATGCCATGCTTAGTTTTTACAACATGATGAGCAATTCATGTAGTATGCCCACTCATGAATTAGGTTAAGGGGAATAGTAATCTAAATATATATGCCATGGTCTAGGTTGATAGATATCACTAATAAATTATGATTTTTTATTAAAGGATAATAAGGGACATGCATAGGATCGGTTAGGGGAGTAGATGAAACCCTAGTTAATTCATTATTATTGTTTTTCAATTCTAGTACTAGTTGTGTGCTTTAGGTTACTTTACATTTAGCTTTTGATAGTTTAATTTAGTGTTTTTAGTAGTTTAATTCAACCTTTCATCATTCAATTGTTTCTTTTAATATTCTGATTTTTAGTTGCTTTCGACATTATTTTATCACAAGTCTTCGTGGGATCGATCCCGTACTTACAATCATTATATTACATTGATCTTGTGCACTTGTGAGTTTTAATTGTGTGCATACTAGTAGCATATTTCTAGGTTGCTTGGTGCATACCACCTAGCCTAATTTTACGTAGTCCCTTTTGGCATTTTTTAATTAAGATTTCAGTTCTGTTGGTTGAGTTTCTAAACCATGTTTTTTTATTGGATGAGTTGTGTATATGCCATGCCAACCATGCTATGTTCAATTAAATTTGAAATTAGCTAACTTATATTTGATTGATCTTGATGTTAAGCATCTAGGGTTTAGAACCACGAATAATCTATGTATATACCATGCTTAGACTCATGCATTTATCATTCCCATTGTTTTTATGCATTATGCCTGTATTGACTAGGACATATGCCATGCTTAGTTTTTGCAACTTGATGAACAATTCATGTAGTATGCCACTCATGATAGGGGAATCATAATCCAGATACATATGCCATGATCTAGGTTGATAAATGTCACCAGTAATTCCGATTTTTTATTAAGGGATAATAAGGGACATGCATAGGATGGGTGAGGTGAGTAGATGAAACCCTAGTTCATTCATTCTCATTGTTTTTAATCCTAATAGCAGTCTTGTGTGTGAGGTTACTTTCCATTAAGGTTTTGATTTATTTTAATAGTTTAATTTACTGTTTTTAGTAATTCCATTCATTCAATCATCTTTTTCATCCATTTAATATTCTGAATTTTTAGTTAATATTGACATTGTTTTATCACAAGTCTTCGTGGGATCGACCTCGTACCTACAATTCATTATACTACATAGTGATCTTGTGCGCTTGCGAGTTTTAAGTTGTGTGCATATTAAGTAGCTTATTTCTAGGTTACTTGGTGCATACCACCCATAAAGTCTGTTCAGGCTCATATAGAACCCACAATCCACAAATGATGGACTGCAGAACAAATGGGCTCAACCCACTTGAACCAACACCAAACCCATTGCAACAAGCCCTAAACTGGACATCTAGGGCTAGGCTACATATGGGAATTAGTCTCCCACAGTCCCTGATGTCTTGACAGGTCCAAATGTACATGCACAATCCTTATCTTTTGGAACATTTCCGCTTTGAATTCCACCATAATCTTAAGATCTGGAGTTGCTTTAGAATTGGAAGGCTCTCATGTAAAAGAAAACAAGTGGGATCCACGTGGTTTAAAATCTTAAATGACCAAGACTCCATAGCTTCCAATGATTGTTTCTTACTTTCTTTTGGTTTCTTAGTTGTTTCTTTCCTTCTTAAGCATATTTAGAGACTTTACTTCTTAGGAGATTAGATTGGATTGAGGGAATGAAATCTTATTTTTTGGGTTTCCAGCACTTTCATGCTTTGTAATTGACAAACAAGGTAGCTTTGGGTTTTTTATGAAATGTGATTAAAGTTGCATATTTTTTTTGCAATTGATTATTTCTTCTCCCTTGATTGAGCATCTCCCATTAGATGGAAGATCTCTAAGGTGGATTTTTACATTCAATGGTATGCAAACCTCTACTTTTTTTCTTTTTTGAGCAGATTTTTCTATTCGCTTGAAGATCAGAGATGGGGCCATGAACAATCAGATTTGGCTTCCTTGACTGCGTCAATAAGTCTCTTATGTCTAGAGTCTATGTTAATGATTTAAGCACCCATGTAATTAGCGGTAGTCAACTACGTGTATTAGAATTCAAGTTTTAAAAGGAAAAGGGGAATGAGATGACTGAATCTTGGTGTACATAGCAGTACTATCATGTGCCCTTGAAGAAATACTAGGGGCAAATGCCAGGTTCCATCCAAGAGGAAGCCTAAACTTTGACCGAAGAAAAGCCAATCCTGCATCACCCCCTCCCTTTCCCTACTCTCCCTGTGATTGTTGGTGCCACGGGTGAGCCTCACATGTGGATTCACACAGCATGATAATTATAATTAAAAGCCTGATAGAGGGCACATTTTATAATTAAAAGCCTGATAGAGGGCACATTCACCTGCAAATTTTCACGTTTGAATATCTCTCCGACAGCAAGCATCTGCTTGATTATATTTGTTATACTGTCCCTCTCAGTTTCCAGGTATTCATTTAAAGCTTTTTCACTTGAAAGAGAAGTGAGCTGCTGTTCGTCCAGTTTCCTGCTCGCCTGTGTACATGTTAAAAGAAAAACATGTTCATGGTTGGATTAGATGAACATAAAATATACGGTGTTCAGTAGTTCACTTTCAAATGGGTGCTAAATGCCTAATACATTTTGCTCGTTTGGAAACAGCACAGAAATGTATGTAGGCAAATTTCTGCCTTCCTTGTCTAAAACTAATAGTCCGTGAGGGTCAAAACCTAAAATGAACTGAGAACCACTTCCAGGGGGTGAACTCAGTTCCACCCATACATGCCATCAATCCCAAGCTTTTTACCTGTAGTTCTAAGAGTTTGGCTCCATAAAGCTGCCTGCCTTGTTCCTCAAACAAGGACTGAGGAATATCAACCTCAATAAGCTGAAAGTTGAAATGCAAAACACATCAATCAGGTATAGCAACAAATAAACATAGCCAGAACCTACTTGAAAAATGTAACTATTGGGATCAAACATGGACACAATGTTGGAGAACCTGACATACTGACACAACCATGCAGACTATGAGATGATGTTAGAAGATAATATTATTGTATAAATGTTGGTAGTTGGTACATTCACAAATAAAATGTTAAAAAAAAAAAAAAAAAAAAGAAGTTATTCTGGAAAAAAAAGAAGAAAAAAGGTTTTGTATATGATGCTTGTTCTAAAGGAAATAGAATTCTCTCTTTTTTCATATGACCAGATGCTTGATTTGTTCAGGATTAGATGACTTCTAACATCAAAGTTTTGGTTGCACAGCTTAGAGGCCAAGGGGGACTACCAAAACGTACCCAGGGATCGATCCATAAGAAGTATGGTGAGAGCAGCAGTCCTATCCACAGAGACATCACTATATTCTCAATTAGATGACTTCTACATTACTATATTGTCCTTTATGCATTTCAGCGAGCAATTAGCTGATTTTTCTTACCCAAGGGGGCACAGGTCGACCTCGCTTATTACTAACGTTGGTAAGCTGGGCATTTGACCTGATTGATGGGGAGAATGTCTGATATTCATGGACCAGATTGATGGGGAGCTTGGAAATACAATATTCATAGTCATGAGTACCATAGTGCCCTGCCCTCCCTCCCTCCTTCCTCAAATAGATTGACAATTCACATAAACAATACCAACAAACAAGCAGAACTAAATTTCCAAAAAGCCTACAAAATGAGTGCACCATGCACGCAAAACGTAAAAGAAAAAAAAAGGAGATAGAGAGGAACCATATTTACTACAAGGAGAAAGAGAGGAACCATAACCCTAATAGAGCTTCCACATACAAGCTTCTTTTAATATAAAATCTCAATAATGGTTAACAAGTAGCAAGTCGGTTTAATAAAAGTTTCATGCCCCCCTTTCTGTTAGACACACCTGGATGAATGCCAATCAAAATGGATTGGGAGGATCGAGCCTCATCATGGATTGAAATTTACAAGAATTGAACCATCAGATTATCCAACCCATTATTTAAGGGCCTCCAAGATTGACACTCTCTTAACTATGGATTTTGTGAGACTCAATTCAATGGTGACTATAGGTAATACAATACTCAAACTGGGGTGGAGGTCAATCCATGGGAGGAGTACAAGTATGAAGAGGTGGGATTGATCTAAGGTTGGCTGGCCACATAGCATATAATAAGGAGCTGAGCATGAAAAGTTATATTTACTCACGCTAATATTAGTTTTAGCGGAAATATGCGTTTCTTTTTTTTTTTTTTGAACGGCAATATGATCTAATTTATACCTTTTAATAATATATAGAATGTCAATGCCATTTGTCAGAACAGTCAATTCACCTTAGATAGTTGATCTAGAATTGCATTATCAGTTGCCTGATCTCTGGCTGTTTGTTCCACTTCTTGACATCTTTGTAATATTGATTCCTTGACCTGTGCATGTCATGCAAAAGAAAAAAATCATTGATCAGTCAGAACAGAATAGAAGCCATTTGAGAGGAAGGCTGAATATTGCAATGTAGAGCTTCTACCATATTATCTGAGGAAATAGTTTGGTAGTGCAAAAATGGACACCAAATCTTGAAACATTCCCTTCTTTTTCATTTTTTTTTATTTTGAAATCCTACTATGCAAAGTATTTATTAGATGTCATGCAGCAAAATCCTGTAATGCTGAAAAAATAGGGCTTAAAATGGGTACTCACAGCCATGTATCTGAAGGACCCAACACAGAAAAAATGGATAAGGGTCTATTATTTGGACTCATTTTAGATTCATGTCCGGGATCGGGTCCAATGATAAAACCTGAATGACATTCAAGTCCAGGCCCATGAGGTTGATAACGCACATCCGAATACCGACCTCGACGACAATGCATATTAAAAAAAAATAAAGGAAATTTTGTTTTACTTCAAACAGTAACCATATGATGCTGCCCATGTGCATCATAGGCCTAAGGGCTATAGAAAGGAGGCCCAAAAGAAGAGGCCCATAATCAGCCAGCCCCTTGGGCCTAAGTGAAGACTCCTTGGCTTGCGAATGTTGTCGACTCCAAAGGCTGGGCATTAGTGGTAAATGTGTGAAGACTCAATCCATCATTGGGTCCATCACCTTCATGTTCAATTCATATAAAGCTTTCTTTAAAAAAAAAAAAAAAAAAGCTAGAAAAGTTCTCCCTTTTTTCTTGTTGGAAAGCTAAGAATCCTATTTCCTAAGTTCCGAACAAGAAATCCCTGGAAGAAAAGTGCACTTTCCCTAGAAGAGAAGCCCCACTTTTCGTTCCCTTCCAGAGTAAAGTCTATAAGAATAAATGCAATGACATTTCACATGCATGTCGTCTATCGCTTTCCAATCCTATTCTACTTCTAAAAGGCACTTTAATCTTCCAGTTTCTCTATTCTTTCCAAACGATCCCGTCTCCCATTTCTCTTCTAGTCTATTTACAAGAGTGCTTTACAACTCCCCACTTTTCCCTCTCCTTTCCTTCCTATTCAAGTTTATTTCCAAGGAGTCTTTCACTACAGCCCACTTATGCGTCTCCTTTCCAGAAGAAGAGAAATCTCATAAAAACAATAATAGATGCTATGCTCTGGTGGTTCTTTCCTCCAAAATTAAAGGTGCTCTCTCCCAGGAGTAAGACCTTATTCTGTCTTTCTCACTCTAGTTTCCTTATTCAAGCAACTAGATGTTCACCAGATTGCAAGAATCTAAAGAGCCATCACATTCCTCAACAGTCTACAATGAGGTACTCTTCCCCTATATCTTAAATAAGGCTTCGGACCATCTACTTATCCTCTATTCTGAAACCAATATGAATTACGAAACTTCTTTTGGTGCCATTGGGATCTTGTTTGAAGCTTCGGGGTGGATGATTTTTGTAACTTTTTGGAGATTTATTTGTTAGGAGAAAATATCCTTCATCAGTATTTTGTTAGTCTAAATTTCCAACTTTCACTTTATCTATCCTGTTTATTTCTTTCTAGTGTCAATTTGTTTTTTCTACTACCATTGGCTGTCTGATATTTCTTGATTTATTTCTCTTCATAAAAAATAATTGATAAAATGCATAAATTGGTATAAATTGAGATACAGGAAGCACATGAATCCTGGTGTCCAAACTGAATTCGGATTTATGTGCAGGCCTAATATCACAGAACCATTTGGGTAAAGGTACGCTAAGGGTTAATGTCTTGGTTCAGCTACAGGTCTACAAGGGATACACTCTAAACCCGACCCATTCCATCCCCTGGATACAGCCCTGACGCAGATGCATTACTCATACATGCCATCCAACCCATTTCCTGGAGGGGAGTGCCATTTTCTTGCAGCATTTGATGATGAAAAAAAATAAATAAAAATAAAACATTGTGATTTCAAACTGTTGCGATAGCAGCAATATTAAGCTTTGCCAAACACTCTTGAGTCTTGAATGAATTGTTCTGTACAAGCATGACAGACCCAACAGATTATAGCAGGGATAAATAATGAACAACCTTATTATTCAGCTAAGGAAAGAAAATTGCTGCTAAATGATGAAATGATCCTATGGTTTAGATAGACCTGACTCAAGGTACTGCATCCAGGAAGTAACTTATCAGCAGCAGAGTCATCCAGCTCCAGAAGATCTCTATGAAATAGTTCTTTACATTCAACCTGGAGAAAAAGGATTGTTGCAGTTGACAAACTAAAGAATGTAAGCAAGATAAGAGACCTATAATACAATATCTGGAACCAATTCAAATTTTCTGTGCACATGTGAGAGAGAAGGAGAGCGTTGAAAAGTCAAAAAAAAAAAAAAAAAAAAAAAAATCATTCTAAACAGAATATTACCTTTGTATTAATTGATGTGCCAAAATTTTGAACTATGACCACAATTCAGGCATTCAGCAGAACCAACTAAAACAATGATTGATAATCCACACTCTAATAAACCAGAGTTTTAAGGAGAAAATCACAAGAAAATAAACTGGAATGCAATGTAACATAGTGATGCAAATTGGGAATGATCATGATTAAGCCCTGATCAGCTTAGGTCAAGTCCAGAAGTTCTCCAAATATAAATTTATGCAGTCCGATATTATATAGTCTGTTAAAAAGTTCCAGCATTATCTTGAATTCGTTTCAACCCCAGCAGAATAAAGATGCCACTAAATCAGGCCATGATGTGTCCTACACATGCAAATAAAAACTCACCAATCAATTATTATAGGCACAATCAAACTCAACAGTTCTGAATAACGAAGTTCCCTTTTCTATAAAATGAAAATAAGAAAACAAAGGAAGCTAATAGCTAAGCTCCTAGCTTGTTGATGTATTTTAACTCACAAAGATGATAGTCTACATCATAGTTATCATTATCGTACGATTCACGATACAAATCGCACGATTCGTATCGTATCGGTGCTAAAACAATTCATATCGTGTACCGGACTCACATTTAGGGGTTAATCGTTCGATTCATGTTGGAATCATACGATATGATACAATTCAATTGGAATCGCACAAATCGTGCGATTCTCTCACGTCAGGAATACAAAGGTTTCAATGTCTATTTTTTGAGTTATTTTTGGGGCCTTTTCTGTTTTGTTAAGTAGTTGCATTTAAAAGAAACTAAAATCCCTAATTAAGAGGGATTTCAAGATTGAGATTGGAAGAGAATGCAAGAAGATTCCCCTCTCTCCTTGTGCGACTGTTTTGCTCCTCCAGGTATGTTGCATGCTTAGTTTTTTATCTTCTTTTTCCATCTCATCCTTTGTGCTTCATGAAATGAATTGATTTGCTTCATTTCCGAATTTTCTCGAGCGTCTATTCCTTCGTTTCGGTGCAATCAAGAGAAGAAAGGAGATTCGAGGTTTCGGTGTTTCGATACAAGCCAGAACTAGTTGCAGCAGTCTTCGTTCGTTGCAATACAGAGAAGCCCCTTCGACTTTCGCTGCATTCCGGAGAATAGGAGGGAGCCAGGAACCTTCTCGTTGAAGCCAGGTACGCTTTTGTTTGCATGTGTTTTTTTTTTTCCCTCCCATCTCTCACCATCAGAAGACTCTTATTTTTATTTATTTATTTAAATCATTGGGGCCCAACAGGTGGGCCTCAGTGATGGCTCTACAGCCAGCTTCTTTCCTCTTTTTGTTTGTAGATCAAGCAGTGGGGCCCACCTAAGAAATCCAACTCTTTTCCAGCCAAATGGACTGTTTGGATTTCACTGTGGGCCCCACTGATGGATTTTAAGCTTTGCTTTTTCAATTTGTTTATTAACCTGTGAGGCCCACTATAAAATCCCAAGGTTCCCAACTGCTGTGTGGACCCCACTGGCTGTCCTGCTGCAGCAGTTTCTTATCCTCATCAGGCTGTATGGCCAACACGTGAACCCACATCTGAATTGCGAGCTGTAGCAATTCATTTCCATATGCTATGCTCCAACTTTTATTTCATGAATAGTGGGTCCCAGAATTCTATACAATTTTATCCATGTGGAACTCACACGGTAACACCTGCAGGTAGAAATAAAATATAAATGGAACTCACACAGTAACACCTGTAGGTAGCTATTTTTTTTCTTTTCTTTTTTTTTTTTTTCCTGTATGTTCTTCTTTCGCTCTATTACTTTTTCTCTTTTTTCTAATCTATCTGGTTTACACTATTCTCTTTTCTTTTTTCTCACTCCATTTGTTTTTTTCTCTCTTTTTTCTCATCTATCTGGTTTACACTTTTCTTTTTGGCATGGACTATTTTGCTGGATGATACGGCCTTGCTTGAATTTAGTGCCAAATATAATTTTTTTCCCTTTTAACACTTGGGCATTTTAATTTTACAATCTACTAGCATATTTTTAACTTTGATATGATAGATATCATATGTTACTTTTTTTTTTATATCTTAATCAAGTTCAGCAATTCAGGTAGTAGTATAAATAGATGCCAATATTGTTCATGTAGTGATGTTGATATGGATGGAAAATGGATAAATTATAGACATTTATAATTTTTTCTATTTTTTTAGTATTTTTTCATCTATATTAAAAAAAGTAGAAAATATCCTACGATTCACGATTCGATTCAACCCCTTGAACGATTCACGATACGATTCGCGATTTGACAACTATGGTCTACATGATACCACAGCTCCATACCAAGGAGGAGGAGGATTCACTCCAACCCAATGTCTCAGTCTTCAGAACAACAAACTATGGACTTTATGTCCGAAGGGTTCACACCAAGGATTTGTTTCATACTTTTTAAAGTAAAAATCTTTTAGTGGAAAATAACATAACAGGATTAGGTGATAGAACTACAATTGTTTAAATAGGTAAGGACAGAAAAAGCCTTGGATCATAACCATCATCCAAGACTACCTCCCTACTTTCTTAAAATTAAAATAAATAAATAATAGAGTAAGTTCAATGGAGTTCTGCATATTTTCTTCTTCTTCTTCTTTTCCAAATTGTGGAACCGTGTGGTTCAACCCCTTTTGCGCAAGTGGTAATTGGACCAAATAGATTAAGAACTTGAGTTGAATAAAACTGTCTACGTAAACTCAAAGAAAAACTCAACTCTATCAGCTAGGACAAGTCTAGCTGATCAACTCAAGTCGTCATTAAGGGTATTTTATGCACTTAGTTTTCATTTCTTAACATTTACTTGCAGAGCTGGACTTTTCAAGTTACTTGTAACAGCTTCATTGAGTCTTCAATTTGAGTAGACTCAATGGATTTTCAAGTCTATTTTTTAAACACTGAAAGTATATATTGATTTCAATAAATGCTTTCAATAGCCATCAAATAAAGAATCTCAACAATACTTAAGAAGAACAGGTTTTGCTGCTTTCTGTTAAAGCATTGCATTAGATTAATTTCAAAGTAACTCACAGTGAACTGAGCATGAACACCCTGTAGATTTTCCTGCTTCCATGATTCTGGAAATTGAAGTGGAAATGACTTTGTTTCGCCCCTCTGAATTCCTGTTATTGAATCAAGGAATCCAGGAAGAAGGTAATCACCTTCCTCGGTATCCAAGTGAAAGCCTGCAAAGAGCAACTGCACAAGAATTACTTCAAAAGGAAACTAGAAGAATTTAGATTAGTGAAAGTAATTGTGCCAGAAAAAGAATAAAAAAGGAAAAAGAAAAAACTGAATCCATGAAGAGACTGTAGATCTCATGCTTGGAAATGAAACTCTATTTCTTGTGAAAACAATGAACTGGTCTAGTCAGGACAGTTGAAAGCCAGGATCTTCTTAGATCTATGGTTTTATTCTAGGGTATCAAACGAATCTGAAAAAGAGAGAAAGGAAAAAAAGAGAGGGAAAGAGAAAGAGAGAGAATGAGGGAGCAATAGAAGGATCGATTAACCTGCTAGGTTAGACGGCCATTATTATGATGTTATTTCATTATTTTTGGAAATTACAATAAAAAAAAACCCTCATATTTCTGGTATTTACATAAAAGCCACCAACTCACTCAAAATTATAATTAAGTCCCACTCTTTACTTCACAACACCCTCCCTCAAGCTGGTGCATGGATATTTACTATGCCCAGCTTGGATACAACAAAATGAAACTTGGCTTTACTTAGAGAGAAAGTCTGCTAATTGATCTTCAGGAGGAACTTGCACCAAAAACACATCCTCCTCAATTTTTTCGCGGATAAAACTGCAGTCCATTTCTACATGCTTTGTTTTCTCATGAAAGACAGAATTATTAGCTAGTTTAATTGCTGATGTACTATCTGTGTAGAGAAACATTGGACCATCCTGCTTGAATCCCAAGTTATCCAGTAATATATGTAGCCACAATAGTTAGCAACACCCATAAGCTACAGCTCTGTACTTGGCTTCTGCACTAGACTTGGCAGTAACAACCTCTTTTTTGCTTTTCCATGAAACAAGATTTCCTCCAACTATTATAAACTTAAGTGAGCATGTATAAACTGACTTACCAAACTAACAACATAGGATATATTAAGCCTCATAATAGTTAGATAAATTCGCTTTCCCGCTAATCTTTAATACATCCTTTTATCTTACAGAAATTCCTCACTTTCTAAGCGTAGACCATGGTTCTGTTCTATTGGAGTGTCCTTTGGCTTTGCACCAAGTTTCCATTTCTTCAAGAAGATCAAGGATATATTTCCTTTGAGATATAACAATTCTACTTTTTTAACTTGCTACTTCAATTCTTAGGAAATATATAAGTAATCCTGGGTCCCTGATCTCAAACTCTGTACTAAGGAAACATTTCAATCTTGAAATTTCACCGTCATCATCTCCTGTGACAACTATGTCAACAACATACACCACAAGTATAACTACCTTCATGTTTTTCCTTTTAAAAAAAGATAGTATGATCTATATAGCAACTTGTAAATCCAAATCTCATGACAGCTCTGCTGAATCAGTTAAACCAGGCCTGAGGTGACTATTTCAGTCCATATAAAGACTCTTTTAGCAAGCACACTTTATTTTCCTGCCCTCTTGTAACAAATCCTGGTGGAGGATCCATATAAACCTCTTCCTTCAATTTCCCATGGAGAAACACATTTTCAATATCCAGTTGGTATAAAGGCCAATGAAAGTTTGTTGCGAGGGGCAATATCAAATGGAAGTCAATTTTGCCACTGGAGAAAAGTTTCAAAATAGTCAACTCTATAAGATTGAGTAAACCCTTTAGCAACAAGTCTGACCTTATACCTATTAATTGTGCCATCTGAAATATACTTACCATTTGCACCCGACAATGAGTTTTCGTCCAGGAATAGTAGTAAGCTCCCATGTATGATTTTTCTCTAATGCATTCATCTCTTCTATCATTGCCTCTTTCCACTTAGGATGTGATTGCGCCACAGACACAGGTTTAGGTATACTCCAGTGGTTACGTTAAGAGTCAAACACGAAACAAAGGTGATAGGCTATGATATGAAACAAAGTTTTACGTGGGATGGTGAGTGACATAGGATCTTGTTCGTTTCCTCTAGGCAATGGGAAGATCCAAATCAGAGGAAGTACCTGGATAAGGAGTAACCTCTAACTGAGATGGATGAGTGGAGGAAGATGGAGAATCTGGATCTAGAACATTAGATGATGATAGTATAGATGAAAACACCGGTCTGCCTCTTTTCCTTCCCTTGGAGTATACTTGTAATGGCTCCTAGAACTTATTTGTCTCTTCTTTTTCTTCAGCATTATGCAACTTCGTACCTGTCTCATTTAGTGATCCTAGATATACTAGAGGGGTGACTAAATCAAGAAGAGGTACATTAATCTCTTCACTTTTTTCATATATAACTTATTCACTTGCAGATGAGTAAAAAGGAACATCCTCATGAAAAGTCACATCTATTGTAACAAACATTCGGCCCTTCTTTCCCAGAGCATAACATTTGTAGCCGTTTTGATTACTGGAATATCCCACAAATATGCACTTGACTGCTTTTGGATCTAATTTATCCCATTGGTGTTTCAAACTTTCAGGACATATACAAAGCAAGTGCACCCAATTACATTTCGGGGAACTTGGACCAAAGGCATACAAGGACAAAGGATTTCTATTAGACTCTTTCCTTCCAATGTCTCTGAAGGCATTCTGTTTATCAAATATGTTGCAGTTGAGACACATCTGACCAAAAATATTCTGGAACATTCATCTCAAACAAGAGACCTCAGGTAACCTTCAGAAGGTGTCTGTTCTTATGCCCAGCCACCCCATTCTATTCTGGATTCCTTTTTTAATTATAGGACTTTGGCATTATTCCTCTTTTGAGAATAATCAGTCTCAACAGAATTCCAAGTTCCTTGGCAGTATCCAAATATTTAAAATTCTTCGCAATTCCTCGTTCCATTTTTTTTTTTTTTTTAATGTTACTTTCATTAAAACCAAATCAGTACAAAAGATTTATACTGACCAGGAGACAGAAAAGAAAAAAGAAGCAGGCTACAAAGATATAGACCATCAAACAACACATACAACTCAAAGACAGAGAACAGAAACAGCAAAAAATTATGACTGACACCTTAAACCCGAGAGTACCATCTCCTTCCAATTATTCATGATCCAGTCAGTGGGAAAATCTTTAAAAATCGGATTTGTCTTCACCCATTGTGCAACCGAAAATTTTATCTTTTCAAATAAGATTTCCTCAGATTTTGTTCCTTCAAAGCAACTCGCATTTTCCTCCTTCCAAATGTGCCATATGACTGATAGAAACGAAAGTTCCCATTAACTCCTTTCCTTTAGGATTCCCAATAGGGGATGATTTCCACGCCTCAAACAGTTGATGAAGACATTCAGGCCTTACCCATGAACATCCAAACCAGCTTATGACAGAATTCCATATTTTCCCCGCACACCTGCACCTAAGAAGATGATCAACACTTTCCTCATCCTCCAAGCACATTGGACAAGCGTTCACAACAATCTTCCCTCTATTTCTGAGATTGTCTATAGTTAAAATTCGTTTTCTTAGGGCTATCCATGCAAAAGCTACTACCCTAGGCGGAGCATTGAGTCTCCATATGCTTGCCAATTTACTTCTGCACCCCTCCCTTTGATGCAGGCCCTAGGATTAGGGCAGGTAATTATGCGGGTTGGTAAAGGATGTGGTTCGGCCGTGGGTTTTGGCGCAGGGGTCCGAGTTTGAACGAAGATGAATTTCGGCCGAGGGGATTGGGTTCGACGGATTTGTAGATGAGGGGACTGCGATGGGGGGATGGCGATGGGCTACTATGGACAAGGACCAAGAGTTTGCGGTTTCTGGAGTGACAGTGGAGCGAGAGAATGGGGATAGGGAGGGTGACAGTGAAGGTAATGGACGGATGCGGCTCCGATCAATGACCGGAGGGTGATCGGAGCGACATGGATCTTCACTCTAATACCAAATGATGCGGGCCCTAGGGTTAGGGCTTGTAGGAATGCCGAAGCACGTGTCCAAGGACACTTCAAATCATTTCAACAGAGACTACACCAATACGAGGGCGCACCTCTCCAGAAAAACCCACAATTCTATTCAATAATAAATAAGATTTCCATCTCTACAATGTTAATATAAATAGGAAATGCAAGCTTAGGGCCTAAGCAAACCTAATCTAATAATGGAAACTACCCTAATTACAATTAGAAACTGCTAACTAATAATTAGGAAACATAAAAGAAAATAAAATAAAATATTTCTTTAACTAATTTGGGCGGGACCACGTATAGGGCACGTTCTGCATCATTCCCCCCAGGTTGAAAGAAGAGTTCGACCTCGAACTCGGGTCTTCTTCCTGTTGCTTCTTCAAGGGCCCATGTCACAAAGGAAGTACTTCACGTAAATCAGGCCCTTAAAGAAGCAACATGAAGAAGACCCAAGTTCGAGGTTGAACTCTTCTTTCAACTTGGGGGGAATGATGCATAACGTGCCCTATACGTGGTCCCGCCCAAATTAGTTAGAGAAATATTTTATTTTATTTTCTTTTATGTTTCCTAATTATTAGTTAGCAATTTCTAATTGTAATTAGGGTAGTTTCCATTATTAGATTAGGTTTGCTTAGGCCCTAAGCTTGCTTTTCCTATTTATATTACATTGTAGAGATGGAAATCTCAGACTTCATTATTGAATAGAATTGTTGGTTTTTCCGGAGATGTGAGTCCTCATATTGGTGAAGTCTCCGTTGAGACGATTTGAAGTGTCCTTGGACACGTGCTTCGGCATTCCCGCAAGCCTTAACCATAGGGCATGCATCACCCTTGCAGCTAGAGCCAATCAGAAAGAAGAGACAAAAAAGGATCTGCATTTTGATGCTGTTAAAATTCTAGTATCTTCCCCATTTCACAAATTTGAATATTCCTTATAAGATTTAGAAGTGACATAAACTAGTTCTCCTCCTGTTCCTTCAAATTCCTTCTAAATGTCGGGCTCCAAATCATCTGCCCATTTCTGCCAGAACAATCAATGTAACTTCCCACACTAGCTTGCTTCTCCCTTGCGCAATTATACAGCTCTGGAAATTTAGAAGCTAATGGATCCTCTCCTACCCATGTATCTTGCCAAAATAGAACTTTCCTTCCCTAGCCTACCTGGTATCTGATGTTCTGCATAAACTTTTCTTTGGTAGAAACTATGCCTTTCTTTGGCATAACCGAAGAAGCCACATAAGCATGCGGAGTCTGAGACTGTGGAGTAGGATACTGCGATGCTGGAGACTGTGGAGTCTGATACTGTGTTGACTGACGCGGAGGACGTCGGCGACATTCAGAGATGATATGTCCCGACTTTTACAGTAACTGCAGACTTTCTGTTTGCATTGAGATGCAAGATGCCCAAATTTCTGACAACTGTAGCATTGGGTTTTGCTCAAATCTCGAGGCAGAGGCTGAGAAGTTTTATTTGCCGAGAACGCGACTGAATAGGTTTCAGTCTTCTGTTCAGCAATATAAGCCGAGGTCGTGAGACGCTGTTCTTCGCGTAAGAGCTCATTCAAGCATACATCCAATGAAGGTAGGGGCGTCTGATTCATCAGAGCAGATCGGACACTTTCAAATTCATGCCGCAATTTCATCAAAAATTGATCTCGCTGACTAGATGCCTGAAGGTCTTGAATTACTGCCAACACATTGTCAACCACATCCGCATACTTAATACTATCGTATTCCGACCACAGTGTACGGAAACCTGAATAGTAATCTTGAACCGACAAAGTCCCTTGGGTATATTCAGCAATAGCACATTCAAGATGGAACTGTCGTGCGGAGTTATCTTGATGGTATACTTTCTTCAAATACTCCCACATGGCTTTAGAAGTGGGGTAAGGCTTGAGATTCATTATCAAATGAGGCTCAACGGATCCCAGAATCCAGGATTTGATTTTGGCATCTTTAGTAGACCAAGAGGAGATCTTTTTCTCATCCTCAGTGGGTTTAGTGTCCGTGCCAGAAACAAATCCCCATAATTCCTTTGCTTCTAGATATGTTTGAAATTGGAAAGACCAGGCAGGGTAATTCCTTCCCGTAAATTTAATCAACGTGACCTCAGATTTTTCCATCGCTAAATAAGAGTGTCCAAAGAACTGTGTGAACAGTAAAATAGGGAAAAAAATCCAACAGCAGAGAATTTTTCCAGCAACAGAGAAGAGTGGAAGTCCCACTATTTAAGAACAAACTATGAGTGTGCAGTAGACAAGATCTGACCAATCCAGTGAAGAGAAAATAGCAGAGAACAGTAAAAAAACAGCCCAAGATAGCCAAAAACAACCCCAGACGACCAAAAAATTTGGTGCTGATCTTCTTTGTGGACCCCACTGAGAGATCTGAACCAGGATCAGATCACTGATCTGAGGAAACACACAAGTCTGGCTCCTAATGGAAGAAGAATGAACCAATTCTACCACAGATCCAAGATTCTGGACGGTCTAGATGAAAACAATATTAAAAGTATGGAAAATCTCTAGAATGTGTAAAACACCAACCTAGAAGTTCTGAAAAAATTTGAAAAAATCCCCAATAATCCCAAAATAAACAGGCGACTATGACTGGGTTGATCTGTGATGGTGTTTTGATGATCAGGCGTGGGCCACCATGAAGATGGGATTGCTGCAGCGTCTGGACACCTTGAATCAGGTCTTGGATCTGTCGATCTTCACAAGAGAGATTAATTTCTCTCTATCCTTAATGCCTTAATGCTATATAAGATCACAAAACAAGATTTTCTTGGACAGGGCTCTGATACCATGTCAAAACCACGATGGGAAAAAGTTTTGGAATACTCTTGAGAATGTAATATTTCTATGTGTCTTTCTCTGGAGATTGTACAGCATTATATAGGTATTTACATGCCTTAAATCTAGGCTCTAAGAAAGGAAAACCATCTAATAGTATCAATCACTAATCTAAGTTAAGAAAGCAACTAATTACAACAATTGTTATTCTAAGAAAGGAAAGCTAAATCTGTCTCAATATTGACCAAATCAATTCCACGTGAGATATGATTACTGATGGGCTTTGGGCCTTGGGCCTATTTAACACCGAGTGCTTGTAATTCGCGTCAATAACCTCCCAACCACCCCTTTGGTTTCCATATTTTTCCACCACTACCCGTCGCCATAGGCCTTCCGCCTCTCTTCTAACCCCCAAAGCCATCCCAAAGCCATTTTCCAAGCAAAGCTTGATTCATTTGCCTCAGATTTGATACCCAATCCTCCTCCTAATTTTGAAGTACACACTAACGCCCAGTCTATTAGATGGAACTTCCTCTCAGCACTTCTTCCATGCCATAGAAACTCCCACTGCAATTTCTCTATCCCGTTGATTACAAAGATTGGGCATTCAAGAATCGACATGAAGTAGATTGGAAGATTCCCCATTACTTCCATGATGAGTGTTATTCTTCCTCCCAAAGAAAGATAGTTAGCTTTCCAAGTAGACAATTTCCTTTCCACTCTTTCCAAAACTAGGTTCCAAACCATTTTATTAGCTTGCCCTCTGCATAAAGGAAGGCCTAAATAAGTCACTGGGAAGGATCCCACTTTGCATCAAGGAATTTCTGCATATCACCCCATGATAGACTGCTCTACTTTTATTCCAATCAACTAACTTTTAAAAAAGTTGATCTTTAGACCTGACACCCCTTCGAAGCAAAATAGGATTGCTTTGACATTTTTATTTGATCTTCATTAGCTTCACAGAAAATAAGGGTGTCATCTGCAAACTGCAGGTGACAGATGGAAGGAGTCGTTCTTGTCTCCCTGGATCCTCTAGTGAGATTCTGGTTTTCTGCCTTCATCACCATCCTGCTCAATGCTTCTACTACTATCACAAAAAGGAATGGGGATAAGGGATCACCTTGTCTCAAGCCTCTTTGAGCTTGGAAGTAGCCTTTTGGGGAACCATTAATAATAATGGAAAAATGAGCTGAAGACAAACATTCCTTAATCCACTTTCGCCATGTTGCACCAAACCCAATCCTGCAGAGGAGATACTGCAAGAATTCCCAGTCCACTCTGTCGTGTGCCTTTTCTAAGTCCAGCTTGCTTATTAGACCTGGCCTCCTTTCCTTATCCCTTGAGTGAATACATTCATTAGCTATAAGTACTCTGTCACGACCCAAATTCCGGGGCCCTGTCGGACTCTGGATCGTGATTTATTTAGTAAATATTCACCATACATTCATCAAATGTTTTCCACAAGGAATCAGGCATTTAGATAAAAATATAACTTTAATTAAATTATGAATGTTTGAACAAAATTAATATCTCTGAGTAAACCAAATTCCATATTCTAAAACGTTTAAAACATATAATAAAATCCCTAAACAAGGTTAATCCCTTCATCAATTATTTGAATATTTCTCGTTCTCTCTCGTCAGCCACGCATGCCAAAATTTACGTGCTGAACGTCGTTTTGCTCTGCCCCACCCGCAACGTGATTACCTGAAGGGGCAACACAACATCAGTATTACTGGTGAATGAATTTTCCTAATTACATAAACGGCATAAACATAATGTCCTATACACAACAAAGCTGAATACATTAATCAATTACTATTAAGAAGTACATTCATAAATATATTCGTGCCCATGCACATTACCACGCCTCCAAGGCTCACTGTATACATGTATACCGGTCACCATGACCCTGTCTCATCTGACACGTCCACAAGGACCAGCCGCTATAACGGCCCGGACACTAAGTCCAACATCCCACGTCTGGGACCCAGTGCACAATATCTTACCATTTCATAGTAACCAAAAACATAAACAACAATTAATATAAATAAGTACACAAGTAAAGCAACGTGGGTCCAACCCTAACACCATCCAAATTGATCATTGCCCCCTTATCTCATAATTGTTGGTATTTGATGATGTAGAGGTGACCCCACCCCACTTCATCAAAATCCAGAATTTATCACCTAACTAATAAATAATATATTCAGGATCCCAAACCATGTTCAAAACAATGTAAAGACATTCACATAAATAGCATATCCCTGCCAACATGTTTCAGCAAAAATCTGAGTGTAATCAATCCTCAAAACCAATCCTCCAGCACTAGGATATATCAAACAGTGGGTCCCGCTGTTTTGCTACATGATCAGACCAAATCTCTAGGGTCACCCAATGCCCCACAATAAATTCTATGGTTCTGATTCATCATCAGACAGCCTTACTGGGCCCTGCAGCCTTTACAAATGCAAGGAATTTCATGCACAAGCCTCCCGATTCCTAATTTTAGAGTTTCTGGGTGACTGGGCAGATGGGGTCCACTCCCTATGGGACCACCACCAGCAAGGTCGCCCCTGGGCCCCCTTTAAGATGTGGGGTCTTGATCCTTGATCAGGTCTACTGATTGGTCCTACATCCCATGTCGAGCTTCTGACCTGCTCTGGTCATAATAACGCCTGGAGTTCTTTGAGGCTAATGGACAGTGGGTCCCAGTGGTCCAAATCACAGATGCCACCATCTGTAAGGTCGCCTAAGGGTCCCACATCAGATGACCAGATCTTATTTTCAATCAGGCAGCCAGGTGGGTCCCAGAAGGGCTTGACGGCAAGAACCCACAGTTTCTGCAACAGTCGCATGTATTTCATCGTAGTAGTTGGATGAGGGCCTAGATGGGGTCCACTCCTCAGAGGTCCAAGTCCTTATGGGTCGACCATGAGTCCCCTTTTGGATCCATGGTCCAGATTCTCCATCTAGTGGGCCATGGGGTCCCACAACCCTCCAATATCAATTATCACCACGTCGACAGCCTCTGTTTTCAACAGATTTTCAATCTTATTTCATGTAACTACAGCCTATCTACTTGTAGCATTCCCTTATCTATCAACATAAAATTCAACAGATCTTTTACTACAGGATATCCATATGATTCAACGGATCTTCTTAATACCGGATATTCATAACATATGATTCATCGACAGATCTTCTTAACACAGAGTATCCAAATCACATTACAAAATCAATCATCTAACTTAATAGCTATCTTGATCACTAATTAATTAAGAAGATTCACTCACCGTTTGTAGGTTATCGTTGCGTTTGCAATGTGTGGATGCGAATAGGACATCCAATGATCGTCGCCTTCCTCTTCTTCTCCTGGATTGCAATCAAGAAGATCCTCCTCACTTTCTCTCAAAGGAAAGAATACCAGAAGCCTATTTAAGGGTCGTTGGTTACTTATATATACAAGGTAGAGTCCTATTCCTTCTTTTGTATTGTCTCTTCCTCTTTTTTAGTTAGAGTTGAAATACAACTCCTCTCCCTTCCTTTCTAAAAACCATTCACGTGAGGCAAATACTAAGTCCAATTATAATTAATCAACTAAAGGTCCTACCTGGGCCAAGCTAGTCTTGGGGCCCAGGTACTCAGGATATTACATACTCCCCTCCTTGGAAAATTTGGTCCTCCAAATTTAAAACATACCTGTGATGAAAAGATGTGGGTATTTCTTTTGGACCTCGTCCTCGAGCTCCCAAGTAGCTTCCTTTTGATCTTGATGCTTCCATAGTACTTTGACTAGACGAACTGTTCGTCTTCGTAGCACCCTTTCCTTTGTGTCTAAAATTGCAACTGGTCTCTCCTCATACGATAAATCTGGTTGTAAGTCGATCGGCTCGAGATCTAGCACATGAGACGGGTCTGGCTCGTACTTTTTCAACATTGAAACATGAAACACCTTATGGACTCCAGCGAGTTGTGACGGTAGTTCCAGTTCGTAAGCATTCCCATCACTCACACGCCCTGTAATTTTGAATGGTCCAATGTATCCAATTTTTTGTCTATTTAATTGCGATGGAGAAATCTGAGATTCTAGTTGTTCATTTTAATGGAAAAAATTACCCATCCTGGGCCTTCCAGTTCGAACTGTATCTTTTAGGAAAGGAAATGTTGGGGCATATTACTGGGGCTGATCCTAAACCATCTGAGGATGAAAAACAAATTTTCTGTTGGACTACCAAAGATGAAAAAATCAAATCTTGGATTCTCAGTACTGTTGAACCACATCTCATTATGAATCTGAGACCATACAAGACTAAGAGATGTGGGTGGGAATATTTGAAGAAAGTATACCATCAAAATAACTCTGCACGCCAATACCAGTTGGGAGTTTGAGATTGCTCAATATACCCAAGGAACCTCCTCTATCCAGGATTATTGCTCGCGGCTTCTTTTTTTATGGACTGAATATGATGAAATTAAGTATGCAAATGTCTCAGATGCAGCCCTTCCTGAATACATAAACTTCAGGAACTTAGCCATAGGGATCAATTTCTCATGAAAATACGACCAGAGTATGAAACTGTCAGATCTGGGCTCCTGGGTAGGGTTCCTCCACCATCCTTAGATGAGCGTCTCAGTGAATTATTGCGAGAGGAACAAAGACAGCTAACTCAATCTGTCTTGTCACAAAAAACTAGTGGTCCCCTTGAGGTTGCATATGTCACCCGTAATCCCTCTCCAGCACCTGTGCAACCCACAGGTGATAAAGGAAAGTACCTAGGTCAGGATATGAGTACTGTTCAGTGTTACAGCTGCAAGGGTTTTGGACATTAAGCCTCCCACTATAAGCAAAAATTTTGCAACTACTGTAAAGTAAACGGGCATATCATAAGTGAATGCAGAAAAAGGCCACAGAACCGCAATCCCCGTGCCTATCATGCTGCAACTGAATCTGCTTCATTGGACGCCCTTCACACTTCCTCTTCATCATCCTCCCATCCATCCACACCAAGCACAAAGCTTCCCTTACTCCTGACATGATCCAACAGATGATTATCAATGTTTTTTCAGCACTTGGTATATCTAGTAAGTGTACTACTGTTTGGTACCTTGACTCTAGTGCAACTAATCACATGACATTCTCATCTGATTTGCTTTCTCATGCACGCAAGTAAACGGGTAATGTGCAAGGTATTGTGCAAGTTCATACTGCCAATGGTGAAAATCTTCCCAGAACTGCAGTTGGTGACATTCCCCATCCATTACCCCTAAAAAATGTTTTTCTTTCTCCTTCCTTGTCTACTAATCTTTTAAATGTTGGTTAGCTTGTGGATAGCAATTGTCATGTTTCATTCTCACAATCTGGTTGTGTTGTGCGGGACCAAGTGTCGGGGAAGGTGATCATGAAGGGGCCTAAGTGTGGACGTCTTTTTCCGCTGCAACTCTCACATATTCGGAATAATCCTGAGTTTGCTTTATTTAGTGTTTCTTCTCAGAATAATTGGAAATTTTGGCACAAGAGATTAGGCCATCCAAATGCAAAAACATTATTATCATTGTTCAGAACTGGTTTGCTTAATAAAAAAGTTGCTTCTTATCATGATATTGTGATGGATTGTTCTACTTGTAAGTTAGGTAAAAGCAAGATTCTTCCTTTTCTCATACATGACACTCTAGCTACAAAATCTTTTGATATTATTCATAGTGATGTTTGGGGCATCACTCCTGTAATCTCCCATACTTACTATAAATATTTTGTCACCTTCATTGATAACCATAGTCGATTTACATGGGTGTATTTATTGCAATCTAAATCGGAGGTCTTTGATGCATTTAAAAAATATTTGGCTTACATTGAAAATCAGTTTCTACTCGGATAAAGCTTTTGAGGACAGACTCGGGAGAAATATATATCTCATCAGTTTCAAATTTTCTTACAAGAAAAAGGGATTATATCTCAACGGTCTTGTCCTTATACCCCTCAGCAAAATGGTATTGCAGAACGGAAGAACAGACATCTCCTTGACGCCATTCTTTCTCTTCTCCTTAAATCTTCTGTTCCGGCTCGGTTTTGGTCTGAAGCCTTGTCTACTGTTGTTCACCTAATCAATCATCCCCTATCTCCAAACCGTTTATATGGAGCTCAACCTGGATACACACATCTACATACTTTTCGTTGCATGTGTTTTGTTCATCTTCCTCCTAATGAACATACTAAATTAACTGCTCAATCTGCTAAATGTGCTTTTCTGGGGTATGCGTCTAATCAAAAGGGGTTTCTTTGTTATGATCCAAATATCAAAAGTATTCGAGTTTCAAGGAACGTGGTTTGTATTTTAAATCAAAAAAAAATTTCGTCTTATCCTGAACCTACACTCTCAATTTCTCACTTACCTGAATTTTCTCCAAAACCATCTACTTCGTCCATTGTCTGGTTTAAACCGAATTTTGTTTATAAGCGAAAGCACAAAAATGATGTTCCCATACTACAGCCCATTCAAGAAACGCCTGATCCTGCTCTTGATCCAACTCGGGTTGCTCCACTTCAAAGATCCGCACGTCTCCTCCAGACTCTAGATCATGATGGTGTTACCCATACTTCTTTGCTTGCAACCTTGTCCTCTATCAATATCCCAAATTCCTATTCACAGGCAGTCAAGCAGGAATGTTGGCGCTCTACCATGCAAGCAGAATTAGATGCTCTCCATGAAAATCATACATGGGATGCTGTTTCTTGTCCTCCACCTATAAAGCCGATTGGGTGCAAAATGGGTGTACTCCATTAAGTTAAAATCTGATGGATCTCTAGATTGATATAAGGCACGTCTTGTAGCTTTGGGAAATAGACAGGAGTATGGTATCGATTATGAAGAAACATTTGGCCCAGCTGCAAAAATGACAATTGTTCGCAACCGCTTTAGAATCCTGGCCTCTTTACCAATTTGATATAAATAATGCTTTTTTGCATGGTGATCTCAAAGAAGAAGTATACATGCATCTTCCATAAGGTTTTTTGGTGCCAATACTGGTGATGTTACTCACTTACATCACTCTTTATATGGTCTCAAACAAGCTCCTCGCGCTTGGTTTAAGAAATTTCAAAAAGTTCTCCTTCAGCAAAGCTTCCATTAAAGCTCTTCTGGTCCTTCACTCGTTCTTTATAATACAACTGCAGGGATAACTATCCTACTGGTCTATGTGGATGACATTATCATATATGGCACTTACACAGCTATTATTCAGCACCTTCAGACCTCTCTTCATGATTCTTTTCATATGAAAGACTTAGGTCCTTTGACCTATTTCTTAGGTCTTAAGGTTCATCAATCAGAGAAAGGATTAATCCTCAATCAGCACAAGTATGCAATGGGTCTCATTGAGATGGCTGGCCTTCAGAACTCCACTCCAGTTGATACTCTTGTCGAAGTGAATGTTAAACTCAGTCAAGACACGGGTGACCCTCTTCCAAATCTGACTTTATATCGTTGCTTGGTTGGTAGCTTGGTCTATTTGACCATTACTAGACCAGACATCTCTTATGCGGTCAATTTGGTGAGCTAGTACATGACCGATCCCCGCCATCTTCACTTAGTTCTTGTTCGACGTATTATACGCTACATTCTTGGCACACCCACTCATGGATTATTTTTTCCTGCTAGGACCTTGCTCTTTCTAACTGCATATTCTGATGCTGATTGGGCTAGATGTACTGACACAAGACGATCCACGACCGGATGGTGCATGTATTTGGGTAATTCCTTAATTTCTTGGAAATGTAAGAAACAGGACAAAGTTTTTAAATCATCCACAAAGGCTGAATATCGTGCTATGTTGGCTGCCTGTTCTGAGATAGTTTGGCTCTGAGGACTACTTTCTGGACTTGGATTTCCTCAAAGTCTACCAACACCTCTCAATGCAGATAACACAAGTGCGATTAGAATCACTGCCAATCCAGTGTTTCATGAACATACTAAACACATTGACGTAGACTGCCATTTCATTCATGATAAATACCTCCGCAACACCATCAGCCTTCCTCATATCTCCACCAGTCTCCAAATTGTTGACATCTTCACAAAGGGGCTACCTCGACTTCGCCATCAATTTCTAGTCAGCAAATTGATGCTTGTAGATTCTCTAGCATCAATTTGAGGGGGGGTGTCAAAGTGTCAAAGGAACCACCTATATAAAGCCCATGGTCCAATAGCCTAGCTATATAGGCCCAATTGTAATGAATACTTAAATAGGCTAGTCAACTGCCTAAATCTTGCACAACATACACATACCATAGTAGGAGATTTAATTGATTGTAATTCTACTAGATTGTAGCCCAAATTGGGCATGACATATCTATTAATACGATGGTTGACCTCAACAAAGGGGCACCAAGATTTCCACAAAATCATGTAAGTTCTCTTCCAATATTGTGAAGTTTGTGCATGTCGTCCTTTTGTCAGTTTTCACCCTGTAAGAAGGTTTTGACAGGCTGTAGCACATTACAGGAGCCACAATCAAATATTGAACTTTTATCACCAGAACTCAAATACTATACACTACGAGACTGAAAAATGGAAACATGATTTTTTCCGACTAAAATTCTGATAAAATCATTAAAAAAAAAAAAAAATTTTAAAAAAGCATATGCCTTCAGTAGCACAGAGACACAAATTGAGAATAACATAAGGAAAAATAAGACCTTACATTGCACAGAGTAAGGATCACACAAACCTTTGCTCTCAGCAGATGGGATTTTCTCACCACTTGAATCATCTTTACTAATTGTGGTTGCAAATATGTCAAGGACAACAACATCACCAATCTGAGAATTTTGCACATATGCTGGATTAGTAAGTACAATTGAAAGAAAGAAAGATAAGATAAACAATTCAGAAGCAAACACTAAAAACAAATCCATTTGTTTCAGCTGAACTACACTGACTCATATAAGGCTATTCACGACCTTAACAACCCAGAAACTGGGCATGCCCAGATTAAAACAGTAAAGCGACCAAACTCACTCCTGTATCTTGAGATGGGAATACCAATATTCGATCCTTTGATTTTTTCGGTCTATTTTCATGGAGGCAACCATAAGACCAAAGAAGAAATTGGTCAAACTAACCCCTGCATCTGGCTATCAGGATCAAAGAACCCTGCATCTAATTCATACCTTAAAAAACTATAATTAAAATAAATTAAAAATAATAATAAGCTCATGGGAGGTCAGTTCATTGTTCCTTTTCTCTTCAATTGTCAATACTGATAATTTGGCAAAGTTAAAACTAAATGAATAATCAATATTTCCATCAAATAATACAACCATTTGATCTTGATGATCAATCTGATAAGCAATTACTTAAATGGGAAATGACCTAATATCCACAGAAATCAGATGGTTATACACATCTGACTAGTGGCATATGAACTGATGTACAAATATTTTAGCAAAAATAAGCAGTGCTGTATTTAGCAAAGCAGTTCGTTAGTGGGACAGTATCATTGCTTGATCACTGCTTTCTTATCTTTGAAGGAATCAAAATCCAAGCCCCATCAAGCCTTGACTCCAGGCTCAGGTCCAGTTGTATATGAGCAAGTCAACGCCCACGTGATGATTCCATCACGATTGTATAGCTGTATTTTATTATTCTCATTACTGCACTGTTTCTATTCATAGAAGATTTCATTCATTGTAATTGTAAATTGCATCGATATGATTGGCATCACAAGATTATATATACTCAGTTGATCCTCAAAGGGAGACGGACAATACATCCCATTATATTTCTCTTTTCCTTTGTTATGGTATCAGAACCCTAACATATAGTGTGTGTTATTTTTCCTTGCTTGCCTTCATGGGTGTCCCTGTAAGTATCGACTTCTACTTTTGTTCACAAATATTGACTTCTCTTTGGGCTGCCTCTCATCACTGTTGGCTGCATACTGGGTTCGTTTTTTTTATGCACAGTAGACTGCTGCTATTTCTTCTCTGTCGACATCAGATCTCTCTTCAGTCTGGGCCTGCTTGCTAGGGATTTTCGACTGAAATCTCAAACTGAGATTTTAGTCTCCATTTCGACTTCAGTGTTGTAGACTTGTAGTGAGTTGCTGCGATTTCTATGCATCCTCTCAGTGACGAATCAACCTAGGGCTGCAATCGTCGTCATCACTGCCTCATCCAGCTTCTGTGATCATCGTGACATCTCCGGCAGCTATCTTTGTCATATCTCTCTCTTATCCCTATCAACTGCAACCTGGAGTACTCAGCTTTCTTTTATATAACCACGGGGCCCACCTCTGATTGATCACAAGGTCAGTAGACAGCCGCCTCTTTGTTAAGGGATTTACTGATACTTCACAATTTTTGTGAAAAGTTTCAAAGGATTCTTTTGGATCGTTTATGGGTTCCGTTCCAATCTCAGCCATTGAAAATTTTTGGATCTTCCTTTGATCTCCCTAAAATTTCAGTTTTAGGTACTGCTTCATACTTCATAGCGAAAGATAATCTGACTTACTGGATTTTCAATCACTTCTCCTTTGATTGGATTTTTTTTGGGGGGCTAACTGTGCCAAAAATTTAGGTTGGTTGGCATAATGTTTTGATAGAATTTTTCAGAAATTCTCAAATGGACAAATCTGACATTATATCATTTAAATTTAACGGAACGAACTACTTTTCGTGGGAATTTCAATTCCACAATTATGTACAAGGTCAAGAATTGTGGGGATCTGTTGATGGGACTGTAAAAAAACCATCATCTGCTGACACAGATAATCTAGACAAATGGACTACCAAAAATGTCCGCATTATTAGCTGGATCCTGAATTCGGTGGAACTCTCTATTGCTCTAAACCCTAGGCCCTACCCCACTGCCACCGAAATGTGGGACTACGTGAGTAAGATCTATCACCAGCAAAATGATGCGAGACAATTTCATTTAGAATATGAGATTGCGGAATGCAGTCAAGGGGGCACATATGACCAAGAATTACTATTCTGGTTTTATGACACTGGATTGATTATGCTTCTCTTGTTACAACTGCAATCCCTGCCGGGGCTATTAACCTAATCCAAAAAGTTCATGAACCAACTAAACGTCATGAATTTCTAATGAATTAACACGTGAGTTTGAGCCTGTGCAGGATAGCTTATTAAATCGTAGTCCTACACCATCCATTGATGTTTGTTTACAAGAATTTCTTCGGGAAGAGCAATGATCCAAATCTCAAGTAATTTTGGATTTTCATAAATCCGACTCCTTAAGTGAATCAAATGCAAGCGCCCTGTTGGTAAAAGATAAAAAGGGATTTATCCAAAGTCCAACGTTATCGTTGCAAAGAAATGCAGCATTACGCGAATAATTGCAAGAAAGGAAAGGTTTGCAATTATTGTAAGCATCCGGGGCATCCAATCTCTGAATGCCATCGCCGCCCTCAAAATAGTTCTGATACTGCTCATCAAGCCACTGTTTCGGCATCATCCTCTGGCTCAGACCATCCTTCTCAGCCTCTTCCTCAAGAGATGGTAAAACAAATTGTTCAAGGCTCTCTTGCAACTGCATTTACTACTCTGGGTTTCCCAGGTAAATCTACATCTTCTCCTCTTTGGTATGTAGATTCCGATGCCAGTCATCACATGGCTAACTCTTCTGACCACCTAAGCAATTTCCAACCTGTGTCTTAAAAATAGTTTTATTTTGATGAGGGAAAAATACAATAGAGACAGCAAGAAGAAACAACAATCACAACAAGAGATAATAAAGGGCTAAAAGAGAAGATTCAAGCTCTCCACTGAATTAACATTAATCAAAATGAAACAAACATAATCTTCCCCAGCATTGGACTCTCACAAGATGCACACACACACATGAATTCATGCTTAATCCCAAGGATAGCTCTATTCAATGCTACAACTTTCTAAGTAGTCAACTTATACTCCCAAAGCAAACATAACTTACTAAGAACTAATTACTAGGCAAAATAAATACTAGGAGTTCCAAGAAATTCACAATAATACCAAACCTCTTCTCAAAATCATATCAATTGGGCTAAAGACTCAGGTACCCAATGTTGTCACTTGGTCTTCCAATGTTGCCACATAAGAGCCCACATGGCAATGAAAGTGACATGGCCAATATCTTCCTACATCATACTCCCCTTCTTGAAAAAGACCCGACCTCGAGTCGACTTTGACTATGTGTTTCTTGCTTTTTTTCTGTTTTCGCCCCCCTTGTAACTTGTCGAAATGAATTGGTTGGCTTTCGATCTGCATCTCAACAAATCTTGTTAAAATGTCCTGAACTTGAATTTGTTGTTGGGTGGTGTACTTGCAAAAATCATTTAGCACATCCATCCAATCTGCCAATATGTCTTGATCCATTGACACATGACTAAATTATGAAAGAAAGTCTGGTGATATCTGCTTGAATAGGATTCATCAAATAGATCTTCAAAACAATGTGACTTGATGCATCCATCTTCCTTGAATGAAAAATTTATGTGCTTTATGATTCTTTTGGTACTTGACTCATGATCATAGTAGTATGACATGGAATCATAGTGCATATCGAAGCTTCTGTCATCAAGGTACACATTAAAGGTCAAAAAACCATTAACATGAACATCTTGATACACATCAAAGATGGGTATATAATCAATATCTTCTTGATAATCATCATCGAACAATTTCTCATTGACATCATGGGATAATTCTTCATTTTGACACCAATCGTAAATGGATGGATCACATTCATCATTTGGATAAATGTCGAAAATTGGGGGTTTTGACCAATCAACATGATTTTGGACAAATTCTAATGTCCAATGTGAATTGTCCTCATGTATTCCTTCAACCAAGAAGAATGTATGATATTCCATTGGTTGTACTTGGGAAAGAGTTGTGGATTGTCTTGACATCTCACCTATTGAGTCCTCGGTTTCTTGAATGTAATTAGGCACCATTAGTTTGTAGAAGTCCGCGGTCATGTTGGACCCATCACTAGAATAACCAAGGCTCTGTCCATGCTCAATACGAGCTCCTTGACGATCAAGCCGCAGGGTTAGTTCTTCAACTTGTCTCCGAAGTGCTTGTAGTACCTCGTCTCTCGCATCTCCCATCATACAATTGCCACGTCCACCTCGACTTCTTCTTACAGCCATGAATAAAGATGGTAGGTGAGGAAATCAATCTGATGCAGATCGACCTCTGGCACTTGTAACCTCAATCTGATTTTCTCCATTCCTATCTATCTTGATGACGGAAAATAGACCCAAGAGCTCACGTGCCAGAATATTGTGTCTCTTATTTTCGTTGATTAAGCTTTCTAATTTTATTAATGAGTTGTAATTACGAGTAGATTTCTTATTTTATTTCCTAAATATGTTACTAGTTTTCCTTCCTAGTTTAATTAGGTGACTTAGACCCTAATTTTTCTTTTACTTAGTTATATGCATTGTCAAAGATTTAATTCTCAGAGAGTTGATCAATAGAATTGGGTTCTAACCCTTTTGAGGTGCGCCCTTGAGTATTGTCTCTACTGAGGGCTATCATATCTAAAAACACGCGTTTCAGCACCTTCATTGTGCTCTGGCACTTGTGATGCACTTCAACACCTTCATTTTTCTTTGCACTTGTGACACGGCCCACATCAATTGGTATCAAACGCAAGGATCCATCGCCAGATCACTCAGATTCTGCCCCATTTTATCTTTCCTCATTTCCTTTCCTACAGCATAGCTCTACCCAATCCTCATCAAATCCAACACCATACCCAAATCCCTTATTTTTCTGACTCTGCGCTTCCCAGAACCCCTCTCCAAAACCCTGTTGTCAAACCCTTGAACCCAATATACAAAAAAGAAAAGAAAATCACTGCCATAAAAATAAAAAAATAAAAACCCACCCACCGAAACCCAAATCTCCCTCGTCTGAGTGTCCTGAACCCAAAACCTTATTTGAACCCCTAAAGCGTTCTTTGCGCAAACCTGAAACCCCCATCCTGTGTGGGGAAAAAAAAAAGCCCTCCCAAACCCTTGCTCTGTCAAGTGAAAAAAAAAAAAAAAGAACGGAGAGAAACGACAAAGAGAGAAAAAGAAAAAGAAAGGGGAAGAAGACATACCATGCACTGAGGTCGCTAACACCATAAGCCACCTCCATCGCCGTCACCATAGAAGCCCATCATCATCATTGCCTCCTCGTTGTCGTTACTCGTTAGAGCCTACACCCCTAGCCTCACACCATCTCCTCTCCTCGATCACCAAAACCCAAAGCAGCAACAGGGGTGGGTAAACAATTTTTATTCTCTCTTGTGCAAAGCACGAGGCTCCATTGCAAGAAGGCTGCACGTGCCATCTCAATGACATGCCAGACAAGCCATCTATGGGCCTGAGTTGGGGTTAGGCCCGAAGCCAAGCAAATGGGAGCCAGGTGGGTCCATTTGCATTTTGAAGCCAAACGGCCAATAGTGGATATGAAATCAGGTGAATCAAAGGTCTCCTTTGCCTTAGATAAAGGGTCAAGATTTATTTTCGTGATTGTGGGACCATCAGGAGTTGGATTGCAGGTCCGTTTTCGCCAGCATATTCACAAAGAGCAGATCTATACAAACGGTTAATCCATCCTCATATCCAAGCAAATATGAAATTGCATATGAGTAAATTCTACAATGAACTTCGAAGAATGATATATGCGCTTGAATATGGAAAATGGTATTATGAGAATGAAGACTATTTTAACTAGTTTCTTAGTTAAGACAAGGAGACTTGACAGTATTTGAATATTCCAACCAATTTTCAAGGCTTCAAGATGCATGTGGATTACATGATGATGAAGAACATGATTTAACTAGTTTTCTCAAAGGTTTTTAGACTAGAAATATTGGAAAAAATGAATGACTGCAAGACCATTCATGAGCACATTAGGAAGCGATTCATGTTGAGCACATGCTTAAACGGTCTAGTCTGCAAAAAGTTAAGCCTCAAAGAGGAAAGTGACTGCAAAGCCCATGTTGTGGAGCTTGTGGCAGAGAATATCCAGACTAACGTTGAAAAGCCAAAGCAAGACACAGAAGATTCCATGACTACATTTGGCCTTGAACTTCCTTCTATGGATGATACTAAGCAACAAATACAAGCAGTAAAGGAAGAACACACAAAAATTGAAGAATGACACATGGTTAGAAAACCAACTGCATATCTGATACCAGTAGATCTGATCACAGTGCTACATCCAAAAAAGCTAATTGCATCATCAGAGAACAAACTTATTGTTACAAAGAGTTCACAAGAAGAACCAGTTGTTACGGCCCGTCACATTGACTTTGTATTTGGGGATCAATGATGGAAACTTGGGGATTGAGATTTGGCAGTGCAAATTCCACACAAAGTATCCAACGGTTCGATCACACATCCACACAAACTTCGACTGTCAAAAGAAGTGATAAATCAAGCCTACTTCAAAATGGCGAAAGAGATCTACTAAAGCTTTCAAGTCATACACAGAAGTTAACCTCAACCAACAGATCAAGAATTTGTCTGATGAATGTTCGATCTGTGACGACATTTATAGAAATCGAGGTCGAGTTCTCACCAAGCCAGGGAGAATGATGTAGAATAGATCCACAACTTCACGTGCAAGAATATTGTGTTTCTTATTTTAGTTGATTAAGCTTTCTAATTTTATTAATGAGTAGTAATTAGGATTAGTTTTCTTACTTTATTTCCTAAATATGCTATTGATTTTCCTTTCCTGGTTTAATTAGGTGACTTAGACCCTAAGCTCTCTTTTTCTTATTTATATGCATGGTACAACATTTAATTCTCAGAGAGTTAATTAATAGAATTGGGTTTTACCCCTTTTGAGGTGCGTACTCAAGTATTGTCTATGGGGAGGCCTATCATATATGCGAACACATGCTTCGGCACCCTCATTGTGCTTCGGCCCTTGTGACACAAGCCCTAACCCTAGGACCTGCATCACCTGAGCCAAATCCTTAGATAAGTTGCACGTCTTCAAATCTAATTTTACTACCTCCATTCACGTCCTCTTTGTCCTACTCCTTCCCCTTGGTGGGCCATTAGCCTACATAGCCAAACATTTCCTTACTAGCATCATTGTTAGCTTGCATTGGACAATGCCCATACCATCTCAAATGGGTTTCTCTAATTTTATCCCCTATTGATGCTACCTCTAAATGCTCTTGAAATCACTCATTTCTAATTTTATCATTCCTATTTTTACCACACATCCACCTTAGCATTCTCATCTCTTCTACATCCATTTTGTACATATGTTGCTTCTTGATTGGCCAACATCCTGCTCCATAGGTCATAGCTGGTCCTAATCATTGTCCTGTAAAATTTTCCCTTTAATCTTACTATGGTGAGCCGATCACAAAGCACTCTAGACCATGGTTTAAAAGAACGGACTCAGGACCTGACTCGCCCAAGGCCGAGTCCAAGTCGACTCGGACGAGTCGCATGGGACTCAGCCGAGTCCCTATGCAGTGCTAAAAAAAAAAAAAAAAGAAAAGGAAGAAGAAGAAAGAAGAAGAAGAAGAAGAAAAATAAGTTGCTGCTGCTACATGGAGTTATACAAAGGCTTGAAGAGAAAAAAGAAGAGAGAAATAAAAGAAATAAAAGGTGTACCAGTCACTAGTCAGCAGTGTTGCAGCTAGTAGCACTAGCAGTAGGGTAACATGTAGCTGCCAGCTAATGAGCAGCAGCAGCCAGTGAGCATGAGCAAAAGCAGAAAAAATAATGCAGCAGCAAAAAGCAGGCAGCACCAAAAGCAAAAAGCAGCCAGCCAGTGAGGAGCAAGATGAGCTGGCCAGCAGCAAAAAGCTGGCAATCACAACAGAGCAGCAGCAAAGGGCCAGCAAAAGCTGAAATTTTTTACAAAAGACCCCCTTTGCTGTATTTTTTTTTTATTTTTACTTTATTTCAAAATGTCTTCTGAACCAAGTCCGAATCACTATAGACTCAACTCGGACATGGCCGAGTCCAAGTCGACTCAGACTTGGCCGATTTTTTAAACCATGCTCTAGACACAAGTCTTCATTTCAACCATCCCTCTCTTATCTTATGTTCAACATCTTCCTCAATCTCTCCATCCTTAGGGCGTGTTTGGATGTCTACTACAATAAAGTTCTATAAAGTTAACTATCACATCAATGTAAAGTTGGGGTTGTTTGAAAATGGAGTTGACTTTATGGTAAAAGAAAATCTTTTTTGGATGGTTGTGGTAAAGTAATGGGACTTTACTTCACTACATTTGGATTAATATTGAAGCATGAGAGATGCATAGAAGCCACCAACAATAATTCCCCAATTCGCCGGGCGAGTCCAAAAACCAGTAACAATAATATTAATAAAAAAATCTGGTTATATGACCAAATGTCACTTGTACGGCACCCACCTATTTGGAAAGCATGAGAAGAACGTGGATTTTTAAAAAAACGCATGAAATTTTCCAAAATGCCTAGGTGTCTGAAATTAAGTCGTTAAATCTAACAACTTTCATCACCAATTTGTCTATTGTGGCACCAATGTAACTTAATCATGCAAATAGGGGAAGAAATACATTCATCCATATTCGGAAATACCTAGAGCAATTTGAAGTATCCCACTGAGATTTATCTGCTTGGAACCTCTTACAGCAAACTGCAGAACCCTTCAACCCTCCCTTTAATAGGACTGTTTACAGTGACCGTCAGGCATAGTCAGTGGATTGTGAGCCAGGAAATGCATGTTTGGACCCATAGAACCCCAGGAAGTCGACAAACCCACAGGGGTTTGCGTGGTTGCAGCCAATCCAGAACAGGCCCAGGCCTGGTCAGCCGGCCCATTTGAGCTAGTCAACCAACCCATAAGCTAGGTGCAACTTTCTATGAACGATTAAGGTTTTTCTTACCTCTCTTGTCTTTTAAAGTATGCTTGTGGCTAAGAATAAATTATCTCAGTCAGGGACGGAGCCACATAGGGTTGAGAGGGGTCAATTACCCATGATCAACTTTTCTTTCCCTATAAAATAGGAGAAACATATCCTACAATAGATTTTTATCTTATCCTTTTGTCCCTCCTCAAATTTTTTTATTCTTGGTTGCCCCTCCATAATCTTTATTTCTCTCTTAGTAAAGAATAGACTTTTAAAACAGGTAAGGGGATTTTGGCCTTTTACTTTCGTTAAAAAAACAGCTCATCAAATCGTCAATAAGATATGCATTATGCTGTGATTTTTCTTCTTCTATTTTTATTTTTCTTTCCTACTATTGAGCATAGAATCCTAATCCTCTCCAAGTTTGAAATTCATAATCAGCACAGCTTATTTCATTTATAATCAAAATTTGAACTTATAATATTTTAATTCAAAATCTGGATTAAATTATATCTAATTAAATTCGTGTAACAGATTTCATGTGGCCTACCATAGATAGAGGTACTTAAAAGTTTTTTTAATAACTCAATAACATGAAGAAAACTTTGGGAAATTTTGGATGAACCTTGTTGATCGATTCTTGCACCATTTATATTGTTTGTGGCCTTAATCAAGGCAATTACAATCTACACAAATGGAAGTTATATATGTTACACAAGTAATACATGGAAGGATAATAATACCCAGAAGCATTGGCCAACTAGGATATCCACCAAGATATCCCACGTGATTTATATGCAGTTGGCCTGTTGTACATGGGCCTGGTGGGCCTTGTGGGTCAGCTGGTGTTAACACTTTCATACTAATTACATGACAAAGGTTTCATCAAAGTTAGTGGGATTTTTTTTTAAGTTTTAGAAGAATTTGAGCTCTAAACAATGGGTCAAAGATCAAGGCTTTTTATAAAAGTCAACCCCATATTATGATCTAGAGTTTTTTTTTTTTTTTTTTTTTTTTAATCATAATCATGTACTCAGGAGTAAAAATGCTAAAATGATAGCCAACATGCTCATGGCCGAGTGGTGTTGGCATTGGTTTCACACACATGCCCAGGAATCAAACCCTGGGTGTTCACGTTGAAAATATCACTATTGATAAGTTGCCCAACATAGTAAAAAAAAAAGCTAAAAAATGTACAATTTACAAGTTCGCTCTAATCTTTTGTGCCCACTTGTTAACATTGTTGGATATAAAAAGCACTCTAAATTCATCTTTTTTACATTTTGGGGGTATAATGTAATAACTAGTGTTTTAACTTTTTGGACCCATTATAATATAATAATATTTTTGGGTATAATGTAATGACTTTTTTAGGTCTTTCTCAAATTTCTCGTTAAGAGAGTTTTGCCCTAGCTCCGTCAGTGATCTCGGTTTGTTTTATTGAGAAATGTAGATTAAAATTATGGCTTCAAAACATTGTTTACTCAAATTAACATTGCAAAAACAATTGGCCAGGCTATTACTGCCTGTTGGACGACTTTTACTTGAGAGGTCTCCCCTCCGTGCATTCCAGTTGCTGTTTTAGGGAGGTTCTAGCCAGAGGTTCCTGTTACAGCAACCTTTTTTTCTAATTTTAGATCAGTATGTTACGGCAACCTTATAGCAGTTGCAGTCCAAGTTCTTGCATTTGGAAATGATCAGTTTGGGTAGTCTCGGTTGCTAAGCAGGGTGCATTTAGAAGGGTGTTTCAGATCTGAGTTCTGGTTCGAACATTTTAGTTGGTTTTGATGGGGTTGCAGAAAATGGAGATATCATCTAGGCAAATGCAGGAGTTTTATATGATTGGTTATTTGGTTTTGATCATGGATTCCCAACAGCTTTTAATATGAAATGGTAATGGCTTGAAGGTAGGGTTCAAGGGTACAGGCTCTGAAGAAAAGGGGATTAGTTGTACAGGGGTTATTAGATCCGAGGTCAAACAGTAGAAAAAAATTCAGGCCGGAATTAGCAAGGTTGAAGACAACCTTTGACCAGGATGGTAGAGATTGAAGAATGAGAAAAGCAAGATTTTTGCCCGTTCTTGGAATGGAGAAGCAGCAGAAGTGGTAAAATGGTACCTTCAGGAGCCTGAAATGAATACTCAACTGGAGCAATATGGGCTATGATTGATACAAGGTAATATGTAGGCAAGATCAAGGTTCTTGCAAACCTCTATAGGAAGATTTAGGTTCTTATTAAACTATGAAAGAAAAGCACCCCAAACCAAGATTTAGGTTCTCACAAACCTCTGCAAGGCTTGCGCCCAAAGTTTAAGACCAACAAGAAGCAAGCTTGCTAAGAGATAACCCCTGGAAAATTCTATTCCAGCAACATATGCTGATCAAAACAAATAAAGGCTCTAAAAGAACTCCTATATAAAGGTTTCAACAAATAAATAAAAAAAAAAAAACTTTATTTAAATCTAATTTTGACCCTATAGCTACTCAAAATTCAAAATAGAATCATAAGCCATCATCATCAAATCCTGAGCCAAATATTGGGATAGGTTGCACTTCTTCAAATCTAACCTTACTACTTCCATCCATGTCCTCTTCGGCCAAACCCTTTTCCTTGGCGGGGCATCAACCAACATAGAAAGAATTCTCCTCAATGGAGCCGTTGTTGACCTACATTGGACATGTCCAAACCATCTAAACCTAATCTCTCTTAATTTATCACCTAAAATAGAATCATAAGTAATCAAAGATAAAAGAAAAGCATTCCTGGCTGTAGCTTAGCAGGTTAGGGACATCAGTGTATGTGGGAAAGGGCATGAGTTCAAGCCCACCATGTAGCAAAAATAATAATAACCCTTTTTTTTTCCTCTATTTAGTTAGCATGAACTGGCTTGGGCATTCAATGAACTAGCTGACAAGCCACAGGCCCTGGGCCAAGAGCTACATCAGACTTCCAGCACAACGAAGACTGAAAAATAAATCACATTATTTTTGTGGATGGATGGGCAGATTGGCGAGGTCTTCATCCTAAGAGGACTTTTCTGAAACAAGCACAGTTGTTTTCATGCAAACAATGGGGAAAAATAAGTAAAAAGTAAAATAAATATTTCCTTCAAGGAAGAGTAAACTCACTGCAAATGAGACAAAAAAACATAATGATTACCATGTCCATGACAAAACATATTATAGATATAAATCATTATAGAAGTAGAAAAACACATACCCGCAAACCTCTATCAGTTACAATTCTTAAAGAACCAAGAGCTTTGCGGCGGCGTCTTAGCTCTTCTTCAGAAGCTTTTTGAGCAGTTATCTCATTGTCTATCTCCACAACAATCTTCAAATTCTTGTATGCATCCTCAGAAACCCATTTAACTTCCGGTGCCACATCTACAACAACATCATATCTAAGCCCAGAACCATATCAGTGAGAAGGAATACACGTGAACCAATGCATGTACATATAAACAGAAGTAGTTGTAACATCATGCAGGTCAAACCTACTAAGGTAATGTAAGTAGCAAGATCTTACATGAAACTGTAGAGATCCAACAGATTCATAGGCACAGGCCCACTATGACAGGACCATAACCAAAGGCCCATCATAACAGGCCCACACAGTATATCTCACGTGTGAATCCTGTAAGATATGGTCAACATCTATACATAATTCCAGGATTGTAATCACATCTAGATTTTCCTTATTAGTTTGTAATCAATTATAATGGGATGTAAATTAGATTGTAATTAGAGCCTTTGATTAGGCAACAACCAATATAAATGCACATGGTCGATCCCCATCTTGGGATGAGACACAGTTTACAATTTCCGCTTCTCGATTCTTCCTGTTCCCGCTAATACAAGGATCTGTAGATCATGTCATGGTATCAGAGCAACTACAACTCTGTCTATCATTGGACTTGCTTGTCCAGTCGACTAAGTAATCAACACAGAACAACTTCTTTGTTCCTCTCCATCTGCTGAATAAAAGAAAGGAAGAAGTCTGGAACAGCAGTCCCTCTGATCAACAGAAAGATTATCTCAGCCAACCAGAACTACATACTGTGCAAGGAGACAACTCTGGCAACATTCTGCAACTAGTCGACAGCTATCTATCTGTCTGCCTGATCAAGCAGTGGGCCCCACCTCCAGATTGTGGAATCTCCAGAAAATCCAGGATCTGAGTTCGCCCATTATTTATTGGAATTATCAACATTTTTCTGGCATTTTATCAGCCCAATAAGTCAGTGCCTTGACTGCTTTCTTACTTCGACAGTTTTCTGAAATAGTATAAGAGTTTTTGCTTGAAATTCCAATCCAACCATTGGAATACAGTGGTTCCTTTTTTGGTCATTCCATTTAAAGAACTTTGTTGAAGGACAAGGGATGTTGGGTTACCTGGATGGAACAAATCCAATACCAGTTGCAGCCCCTCCGGGACAGTAACTGTGGATGATAAAACTATAGCCACTTGAAAACCAATGCAATGCCAAAGTTGTAACTTGGATCCTCAACTCTGTTGGTCCTTCTTTCTCAATGGCACTTCAAGCTTTCAAAAAAGCTTCTGACATGTGGACACATGAAGAAAATTTATCACCAACAAAATAAAGCCGGTAGGTTTCATTTGGATATGGAATTGCCGCCAAAATGACAAGACCGTACAGGAATACTACAATGGTTTTCTGGCCTTATGGACAAAAAGAGATCAGATGCTTCTCCAATCTGTCTCAGCAGAATTCCTTCCCCAAGCCCTTAAGCTTCAAGAAGAACTCCATGTTAGCCAGTTTCTAATGAATCTTCGTCCGGAATTTGAGCCCGTGTGTGCTGCAGTGATGAATCGGGAAATCTCTCCTGATCTGGATACATGTATCCAGGAGGTCCTTCGAGAAGAGACCCGGCTTTTTATCTCATCATTCCTTCCCTGAGGAATCAAAGGCACTTCTTACACCAGCAGGCCCAACACAAGCTGATGAGACAGCTCTGTCCCGTGGTCAAAAACCTCAATGCTTCGAATGTAAGAAATATGGACGTGTAGCCCATGACTGCAAGAGAAAATTATTTTGCGACTACTGTAAACATACTGGACACCTTATTTCAAACTGCACACGAAAGCCTGAAAAGAAACCAGAACAATTTCAAAAATTCGGTCCGACTGCTCTTCAGGCTCAAACTAGTAATCAGCTTGACATGGCTTCCTCAGATATTGGTTCAGCTACATTGACTACAGCTCAGATTCGAAAAATGATCAATTCCTCTGTGGCATCTGCATTCACCTCCATGGTTATTAGTGGTCTGTCTTCCTCCGCTATTGCATTCTCTGCATTTCATTCATCAACTTCAATATCTAGATATATCACACCAGCCACATGGTTCCTGGACTCAGGTGCCTCAAACCATGTGACATCTGCAGAACAAAACATGCACAATCGGAAACCTTATGATGGCCATGATTCAATCACTACTACGAATGGTCATCGATTGCCAATTTCTGGAATAGGAACTATTTCCATAGGGACCCTTACTTTGTCTAATGTTTATTTTGTTCCCAATTTGGCTGCAAATCTGATTTCCATTGGCCAACTTATTGATTGTGGATATCTTGTTAATTTCTCCCCTTCTGGTTGAGTCATACAGGAACGACCAACTGGGATGGTGATCAGGACGGGGAGTAAGCATGGTAGGCTTTTTCTTTTGGAAATGGGACAAAAATCGTTCTTTGCTTCCTCTATGGGTGTTATAAATAATGTGTGGACCACTTGGCATAAACGCCTTGGTCATTTGAATAATGATAATCTGCTTTCGTTGTTTAAACTTGGATATTTAGATACATCTATTACTAGTACCATGGTTTCTACTTTTGCAAAATCAAAATGTGAATCTTGTTGCTTGAGCAAAAGTCATGTGTTACCCTTTTCCCATTCATTATTCTCGTGCTACTGCACCCTTTGATGTTATTCACAAAGATCTTTGGGGTATTGCCCCACTTGAGTAGACTTGGATATAAATACTATGTTACTTTTATAGATGACCACTGTCGTTACACATGGATATATTTCTTAAAGTTCAAATCTGAAGTTTTTCCCATGTTTCAAAAATTTTATAATATGGTAAGTACTCAGTTTCAGAAATCCATCAAGATCCTACATTCAGACTCAAGGGGAGAATACACATCCATTGAATTCAACTCATTTCTAGCTGACAAAGGCATCCTCCACCACAAATCTTGCACACACACACTACAACAAAATGAGATTGTGGAAAGAAAGAATCGCCATCTTTTATAAGCTGTTAGAACCCTTCTCGTTGAATCCCTGGTTCACCCTAAGTTTTGGTGTGAGGCAGCTCATACAGCTGGCCATATAATCAACAGATTACCTAGCTCAGTCTCGGGTTCTGTCTCGGGTAAAGTCTCCCCTTATGAGTGCTTATTTCGTCATCCCCCTTCCTACTCACATTTGAGAGTATTTGGGTGTCTACGCTTTGTGCACCTCCCATCCTTTGAATGTAATAAGCTGTCACCTCAGGCAGCTCGCTGCATGTTTCTAGGATACCGTGATGAACACAAAGGCTTTCAGTGTTATGATCCCAAAGAACGACGGCTACGAACATCAGGGAATGTTGTTTTCTTGGAAGATGTTCCATTTCATTCCTCCTCTCCCAATACAAATAATATCCAAGTATCTTATCTACCCCAATTTGAAACACCCCATCTCACCCCAGCAACTACACAAGTCTATACCCATAGTTCAAAATAGCTGCCTCCTACTGCTTCTACTCCCGATATCCTAACCATGCTTGTTCCTGAAGACAAAGAAACCACTTCTAAAGGTAATGATCTTGCACCTCTATTACAAAGATCTAATCATTTTTCAGTTCCACCAAATAGATATGGCTTTCCCGTGCCCAACCACCTATTCACAGGCTGCTCATATACCATGTTGGCAAGATGCAATGACAGATGACTACCGGCTCTCGAAGGAAACAAAACTTGGGATTTGGTGACACGTCCACCAAATACATCTATTATTGGAAGCAAATGGGTATACTCCATTAAGGTTCGCAAATGGAAGCAATGACATACGATAGTATTGGTCATTACAAAGCTCGACTGGTTGCACAAGGTTACAAACAGGAGTACGGCATTGGCTATGAGGAAACCTTTGCACCCGTCGCCAAAATGACTACAATTCGATGTTTACTAGGTGTGGTTGTAATGCCCCAATTCCGAATACCGAAGATAACGCTAAGGTACCCGAAGTTGGGGCGCTACTTCCCGGAAAAACCGAGAACTTCCAAGATCATAGTCTGCAGTGAGGTCAAATTTTTAAAACTTTTTAAACATCATAATCAACAGTTATATGCGGAAGCGAAATAAAAGATAGCGGAAGCAATAGTATCAAGTATATATATCAGATGTAAAAGTGCGGAAGCCTGTTAGTACTCTCAAAGTGAAATTATCAAATGTTTATACATATCAACTATCTACCCAAGTCTCACTACAAAATATACTCTCAAAATTCCAAAAACAACTGCACTCAACCCTCCAGTGCAGGCTCTCCATCCTCCGGCTCGACCACTTAGTCAGCCGGCCCCCATCCGTAGTCCCCGACTACAGGCGCCTCGTGGATCGCGTCACCCGTGGGATCATGGTTTGGACCTAAGCACCTAAGATGGGTCAGATCTAAAGATCTAGCAAGGCACCATATGCAGATACACAAGATGTATACACCAAGAGAGTAATGACAGGTACATAATCATATGAGTAAACAATGTACACATCTAGGCAGTTGAGCAGTAATAGCAGTTTAGAGACAGAAAGATAAAGTATCTAATCTAACAGACAACAAGAGGCACATTCACACAAGCTAAATACACCGTGGGATATTATGCCGCAGCCCTCCCGTACTGTAAACGTCCCATACCATAAACAGTTTGCGGTGGGGAAAGGGTAATAACCATGCAAGGGATAACAGCCCTGATAAATATAACATACAATATACATAACACCGATCACACCCCTTTATCACACCGATCACACCCCTTTATCAGATTAGCCCAGACTTGTTATCACACCGTCCGTCCAACCACAGCTCATCATGATAGCTCTAAGTAAACAGGACATAGCTCCTACCAGAGATGATCAGTCAACTGGCTGAGCTTAGAACAACTGAGTGAATGTTCAGTGCCAACTCGGGAACTAAGTACGGGTCTGTGTCTGTCTAGGCTAATCTTGCGTGAGCAAGGTCCTACCCAATGTCTCTAAGAGGTTAAGGTACAACATTGTGGAATACAGTCCGATATCCAAGTCCAAGTCCAACAACATTGGATCCACTCCAAGGCTCACAACCGTAGCCTGAGGCAACACAAGTACCATACCATGTCCATTCCACAATTAATCACCTTATGCTCCTACATAATGAGCTAACCAAACATCCAAGACTAACCTCCCCTATCTAAGGTTCCACATTCCCAATCTTAGGCCGTATGAGGGCCCGCCTAGACACAGACACGGGTCAATTATCTCCAAACATCATATAGGGTCACCTCTAAGAAATCCTAGGTTCAGGTCCTCCAGTTTCCATTAATTAACAAGGCTAAGGCAACAATAAGGATAAGAGAAGAGAATAGCCAAAGAAATCCTTAAAACATGGAATCAAATGGAAATAGGCAAAAGACCAGTCCTGGGTAGTGGTCCACTCTTGGTTCAGGCCTCATCACATGATTGGATCCCTATCTGTAGCCTCAGGTGTCCAAAATGATAAATCTGGTGCTCTTGAGGTTGTGGACACCATGGGCTACAGTTAAGGTTCGAGTCAATGATGATCCGAATCCTGAATCCTCAATAGGTGGACCCCACAAATCAAGGCTGAGCCATGCCATTGATTCGTAGTGTGGCACACTTGATGGAAGGTCATTTGGATGGTCAATGGATCCCACATGTGATCAAGCATCACAAATATTGAAGTCTGGAAATCTGCTTGTTCACAGCTTACCCGGTCGACATCACACCCTGGGATGTCGACCGGGTGAACTGGCGACCGGGTCCACTGAGACCTGGTGTCAAGCACCTGGGGGGTTATGTAGGAATTCCAGTGTATCCGGTCAACATCATGGCTGTGATGTCAACCGGGTACACTGTATTTCTGTTCTGTTCTGAAAATCCAGGTTTCAGCTATTTCTGTATTTTTCCTGTGTGCCCGGTCGACCGAGACAGGGTCCGGTCGACCGGGTACACTGTCTGTGCACAGTTCCAGGAAATAACTGAGACTTGCATTTTTAGCCAATTTAGTGTGCCCGGTCGACCGAGACAGGGTCCGGTCGACCGGGTACACGTAAATTGCAGAATTCCAGATTTTCTGAGATTTCCCTTTTTCAATCCAATTTTCATCCAATCCCCTTCCAAACCTTCTCCATTCATCACATTAACTAGAAGAAATACAAAAACACTTCCATACTCCATCCCTCCATCAATCCATCCGGGCCATTGATCTTCCAAATGGAGAAACCCATCCATCAATGGCCATTTCCATGAAAACAAGCTCAAAAAGGAAGATCTACACATGAATTAACATCTAACAGAACTGAAATTACAAAAGCAAGAAGAAGAAGCATACATCTAATGAAATTGCATAAAGTACTTGCTTTAATGAAGAAGAAATGGAAATTGAGGTGAGAGAGAAGACCCAATAGAGTGTTGATTGCAAGAGGGACGAGTCTCTAGCTTCCTTGTGCTAGGTTTTTTTGGGGGAATTAGGGTGGCTTGGGGAAGAAGATAGGTTAATTGGGGAAGATGAGAGGCAATTAGGGTTTTAGGTTCTTATGCAATAGCTTATGTTTATATAGATTAGGGTTTTAGGCTAATTACCTAAAGGGTATTTTGGTTTTAAATAGAATTGAGATGGGGCCATGGGCATTTGGATAAATTGGTGGGTTCTAGAAGGTTCCACTCTCATTAGCCCTTCCCATTAGTGCTAAAATATTAATTAAACTCTAATCAAATCCAATCTATCAAATTAAATAAAAGCTACACCCTAATACTTAGGAATATTTGAATCTACACCACTAATTTCCTATTAAATAGTATATTAAAGTATAAAATACTCTATTAATTATTAATAAATTCAAACTGAGGGCCCACCAGGGGTGGGGCCTCACAGTGGTCACAGCCCGTAATTGGCCCCTCTAGCAAATGGATGTCAAGAACGCATTTCTACATGGGGATCTCAAAGAAACTGTGTCTATGCGTCCACCACCAGGTTATGCCTATCCACTGCAACATGTCTGCAAGTTGAATAAATCCTTATATGGGCTTAAACAAGCTCCTCGGGCCTAGTTTGACAAGTTTCGCACTGCCATCATCAAAGCAAACTTTTATCAAAGCCCTAATGACAGCTCACTCTTCATTCGAAGAACCTCCCGTGGCTGTACCATTCTATTGATATATGTTGATGACATGATAATCAGTGGAAACGATATTGTTGGTATCTCTGAACTCAAAACTCATCTTATGAGTACCTTTAAGATGAAGGACCTTTGTTCCTTAACTTATTTTTTGGGTCTAGAAGTTTCACGAAACAAGGATGGCATTTGGGTTAGTCAATCCAAATATGTTGATGACCTAATTCAATCTACGCGTCTTGGTGCTACCAAAACTTTTGCAAATCCTATGGAGCTTAATGTTAAAATTAGCAAAGATGATGGGCATCCTCTTTCAGATCCAACCCTATTTCAACGATTGGTAGGCAATCTTCTCTATTTAACTATGACAAGGCCTGATATCTCTCATGCGGTTCAAACTGTAAGTCAATTTATTAGCAATCCTCATAAACCACATCTTCTAGTTGTTTATCAGATTCTTCTGTTTATCGAAGGCACTAGTGATCATGGTCTTTTTTACCCATCAGCGTCCTCCTTCAAATTGCAAGCATATGCCGATGCCGATTGGGCAGGGAGTATTGACTCCCGTCGAGCAACAACAGGCTGGTGGCTGGTGCATGTTTTTGGGACTCTCTCATCTCATGGAAAAGTAAGAAACAAAGCACTGTTTCCAAATCATCTGTCGAGGCCGACTATCGGTCCATGTCATCTGCAAGTAGCAAGATTATATGGCTTCATTGTCTCCTCCGAGAGTAGCATGTTGTCTCCAACACAATCTATCTGCCTTACATCTCAACTGGCAGATATCTTCACCAAAGGCTTGTCTCGGGATCGTCATGATTATCTTCTTTCTAAATTGATGCTATGTTGTTCCCCACATCAATTTGAGGGTGAGTGTAGAGATCCAACAAATTCACAGGCATAGGCCCATAACCAAAGGCCCATCATAACAGGCCCACACAATATATCTCACGTGTGAATCTTGTAAGCATCTATACATAATTCCAGGATTGTAATCACATCTAGATTTTCCTTATTAGTTTGTAATCAATTATAATGAGATGTAAATTAGAATGTAATTAGAGCCTTTGATTAGGCAACAACCAATATAAATACACATGGTCGATCCCCATCTTGGGATGAGACAAAGTTTACAATTTCCTCTTCTTGATTCTTCTTGTTCCTGCTAATACAAGGATCTGTAGATCCTTTTAGAAACAAGGTATGAGTTTATTTGTAAATAAGTGAACTTCAGGACCTATATGTAATTTGGTCCAACTCTAGGGGCTTTTTTTTGTAATTACTTAAAAATACAATGAAGTATACATATGGTTGTGGTCGCCAGCCCTAGTCACCACAACCATAGCCAACTCTCCCAATTCATTTCCCTTCTCTACTTTTTTTTTCACTCTCACTATGGTTTCCCATACCTTCGGTGTAGATACCCTAGATTGTTAAACAATCAAATCTTGCAACTCAGTATACGAACATTCCCCACAACATACAAAGAAGGATCGGATTGAAGCATTAGAGGGTTTAAGGTGGATGAACCTACCAGCCATCATGAAGAGTTACAATCAAACCCCATGGTGATGATCTAAAGAGTTACAGTCGGACCCATTGCTAGTTTCAGCTCTGCAGAACCTAACTCGAACCCCATCGTACCTCCTCTGATGATCTACAATCAGATCTAAATATGGGCCTCGCCTGGTGAGTGGGCATGGCCATGGAACCTTCGCCCAATTTCGATCAGTGCAGAGCAATCTACGATCAGGCCCTCGTCTTATCTCATCTTTGATCAGCCATTTAATTAGCTTCATCTCGTCTCCTATTAGGTTGAGTGATGCAGGAGCTTCAAGTGAGCAATGCATGTCAAGTGATCCAGGGTCTCGTCTCGTCTCATTTTTGTTGTTATAAAGCCATCCATCTTCTCAAATGGTATTTATAAATAAAACCCCCCATCAAGTTCCCTTCCAAAAACAAAAGTGCTTTGTGTGAAAAGGTTTTTTGATACAGCTCAGCACCACTAGTTTTGGTGATTACAGTTTTCTTGTGAGTGGACGTTTGTGTAAACATCTAGATCAGATGACTGATTTGTGAATGAGAGTTCATCCAAATTAGGTCAAAAAATTATTTGAGTATTAGGGGCTGTCATAGAGTCTAAACAATGGGGAGAAAGTTCTCTGTCTTCTTCCCAATAGAAACCTAGTGTTGTGATACACCAAATATGTTGGATGGGAACAATTATAAAGATTGGGTCCACCCAGCTAAAATGGCTATCAGAAGAGCCAAAAGGCTTGGCTATATTAAAAGAAGCATTGAAGATCCACCAAAAAGGATCCAATATTCAGATTGGATTTCTGAAAACATGTTAATTATGGACTGGCTTCTAAATTCAATGGAAGAGAGTATTGCAGCCAATTTTAAATATGCTGGCATAGCTAAGGAACTTTAAAACTCTATTGAGGCAACCTATGTCCAAAAGAGAGAGAATGTCGTGATACTTGAATTGAAAAGGAAATTGCAAGGTTACAAAAGGAGACCTGTCTATTGGTAATTACAATGCAAACTTTAGAGCCCTAAGGCGTGAGTTAGAATTATATTTGAGTCCTGAACCCTATTGTGCAAAGAGGCAAGCAAAACTACTAGAAGATCAGCATATTTTCTAGCTTCTACCTTCTGGGTGGTGTGTGAGGTCCGGTGGGCCTCTGTCAAGTGTTAGATTTGGTTAAAATCTGGTGAGCCCATCACCCACGAAAGAAAAGAAGGGTGTTAGGAACCCAACCCAACTGCACTACAAGGGCTGAGTCACGAGATGAGCCACTGGGTCTACTATTGTGGTGGACTGATCCAGAATAGGATACTTTGCAAGACTTGGCAAGATTAGCCTCGTTCATTCTTATCCATTAGGTAGTAGAAAATAGTAGAAATTGTTGGGAACTTTCTTATTTGGTAGGTGATAATTTTATCCTTGAATGCAAGGATCAATTGCAATATTGTAGTGGATGATCCTTTACTGTAGGGACAAAAAAATCTAATTAGTTTCTATGTAATTAGCAATTGCTATTTATTAGTGGTGGATTAATGAGAAAGATATCAAAAATATTCCCCAAAATTATGTGCTTGCACAAGGATTTCTTCCATCCTCAAATTGGGCAAATTTTATCCCTATCACAGAGTTGGCATCAAAGCATCGATTTTGGCCTACAGCATCTTCACTTGCAGAGTCATCGTCGCTACAACAGAGCCAATCATAGGTCAGATCCGGTCCATTCCTTCAAGTCCATCCAAATCACATCCCAAAAAAAAAAAAAGAAAAGAAAAAAAGAAAAAACATCCCACCATTCGATCCCGCCACATCCATCTTCAAAACCCCAACCATCCCAACTTGCCATTCTCCCATCCACCAAGAACACCAAACCCCTGTCACCACTCACATCCTTGTCATTCAGCTAAAATAAAAAAAAAAAAAACAGAGGGGGAGGAGAATTGCTCGCCGCTGTCTAATCGCCTGCTGGACTGACCACTCGCCACCGTCGCACGTGCCCAGATTGTTGTGCACAAGGAAGACTCGAACTTTCGGTTTCGTAGCAAAGAAGAAAAAAGAAAAAAAAAAAAAAAAAAAAAAAGAAAAGAAAACAAGCATTGGTGCATAATCAAAGAAGAAAGAAGAAAAAGGAAAAGGGCATATGGCATAAAGTACTTCCATCCCTACTTTTTTTGCTACAATATACTGGGGACAAAGGTTGCATATATTTACAATTTTGCCAACCCAGAAAGATAGGCAAAATAAATAGGGTCAAAAGTTTGACCTATTTATGGTCATCGCCATCCTACCAAAGCAGTCGTTCCTCACTTGTTAATCAAAGAAGAAAAGCACTTTGCAGGCCTACCATTGAGGTCATATCTAAGAAAGGGCTAAAAGTTTGCTCTATTTACGGTTATACCAATAAGCTTTTCATTAGAATTAAAGAGAGCAAAAGTTTCATTAGTTGCAACTTTGCTATCAAATCAAAAACAAAAAAAGAAATCAAGCCTACTCTTGTGTAGAAAGTGGACAAAAGGTTGATATATTTACATCACTACTATAAAAGAAAAAAATAATCTAAACTCGGTAATGGCCCTTAACCAGATAGCCATCATGTTCACAGAGATGCGAACATTGATAATAGAATTATGGAATGAGACGACAGAGATGTAGACAACAATGGTAGAAATACAAAATTAAATTGCATCTATTAAACATCAATTATTTATTACCGAAGGCAACCTGATATAGGAGGAAAATGCAGTTGAATCCGAAAAAGAGAGAGACTTAAAAGCAAAACCGACTATTAATGTTGTTTATTCTGAGCCGAAAACCTTGTTCAATGGCCTAAAAGAAAGCACTTCAACACAGAACGTGGTTGGTTTGGCAAATTCAAGTGACACTTGTAACGACCCGGGCCCACTTAATGTCACGCTTGTGGCTCCCCTGTAAGGGCGTTGGGTTCGGTGAGCATCCACCTAAAAAGAGAGGGTGGGGGAAACTTTAAAGGACTAGGTATGCAGTGGTGCATAAGTTCCACATCGGAAACATACTAGTCCTGATATTGGGTATATATGTGTGTGACCTGGTCGTAACACCACATGAAGCCTTTTAAAACCATGCGGCAAGATTGGGTTAGAATCCCATGAGTCAAAGCGGACAATATCACGTGGACAAGGGCTCAGGTCGTTACATGTGGTATCAGAGCTGAAGACAGCTCTGATTTCAGGTGGGGGAGTATGCCACACCTGTGGCCCCCCTACAGAAGGGCATTCGATCTGGCGAGCATCCACCTAGAGACAGAGGGCGGGGAAAACTCTAAAGGACTAGGTATGCAATGGTGCATAATTCGCACATCGAAAACATGCTAGTCCTAATCTTGGGTATATATGTGTGGCCTTATTTTAACTCCACATAAGGCCTTTTAAAACCGTGCGGCAAGATTGGGTTGGAATCCCATGAGCCAAAGCGACAATATCATGTGGACAGTGGGCCCAGGTCGTTACAAGACTTTCACATTGAAATTCCTAATTGTTGTATTCAATTCGAACTGACTGCGAGCTTCATGCTATGATTGCAAATGTTAAGATGTTGCCAAGTTTAACAGAATTTGGTCATTCAAAAATAGATGTTGAGGCACTATTACCGTCACTGTAGTAGCTTGTCCTAGTTCGTTTGGTGTTTTGATCCAAGAAGTATTGAGCCATTGGGCCTACCACTGTGGTGGACGAATCCAAAGTAGGATGCCTTGCGAGAATTGGCATGATTAGGCTCATTCATTCTTATCTATTAGGTGGTAGAAAATGGTAGAAATTGTTAGCAACTTTCTTATTTGGTAGGTGACAATTTCATCCTTGATTGTAGGGATCGATTCCAATATTGGAGTGGATCATCCATGTTTGTGGGATCAAATCCACATAGTTTCAATCTACGTAATTAGCAATTCCTATTTATTAGTGGTGAATTAATGAGAAAGATATCAAAATTATTCCCCAAAATTATGTGCTTGCATAATGAGTCCCTCCATCCTCGACTTAGGCAAATTTTATTCCTATCAAAGAATTGGTATCATAACGGAGGGATACTTGGATAGCACAAGTCCCACATTGGAAACATTCAAGTCCAAAGAATAGGCTTATGGACTCATGGGTTATCGTCTACCATTAGAATGTTATTTTGGTAGGATCGTCCCCATGGTGTTATGGAAGGAATCAGAGCCGAGGAGGGCTCTGTTTCCACTAGGGGAAAGTACGAGATCCAATAGGCCCCTGTCAAGGTGGTGGATCCGGTTAAAATCTAGTGAGCCCATCACCCACCAAAGAAAAGGAGGGATACTTGGACTACACAAGTACCACATTGGAAACACCCAAGTTTAGAGCCCAGGCTTATGCACCCATGGGTTACCATCTACTATCAAAATGTTCTTTTGGTAGGATGGGCCCCATGGTGTTACATGGTGTAAGCCCAAAGCATCAAACTATTTGTGCTTAGGTAACTAGTGAGGATCCCTTACCTCCAATTGGAACAGTATTTTCTCTTTGAGGGAGAGAGTTGAAGAAAAGTTATGTACTTCCACCTTGGTATGGTTTCTACTTCTCATAATATAGCTGTGTTGGCGCTTTCTGATCTACTTCCACCATGGTGGTTGAGTCAGGTGCAACTGATCAAGCAACAGTTATGCCCTCCCAATTTCAATCCTATAATCCATGGTCTCATGGAAGTGTCAAATTTTCAAAAGGTATCTTCAAACAAGTAGCTGAGGAAGGATCCATTAATGTGCTACCTAATTTATCTTTATCTTGTGTGTTGCATATTCCACAATTCTCATTTGATCTTTTGCATATGAGTTCCCAAACAAAATAAACAAAATCAATAATTATTTTGTTGTGTCTTTTTCCATCTTATCGTGCATTTCAGTATTTGATGACAAGACCAACGATTGATGGTGGCCATGAGAGCAATGATGTTTACATTCTAGAGCCGGTGAGCAACAAGTCAAGTAGAAAGGAGCCAAGAGCCTCGAAATCTACAGTAGATAGACCTAAATAAACTACTGTCATGACATCACCCACTTGCTCATGCACCTTTCAAAGTCTTAGGGGTCGTTTGGTTGCACCCATTTGCATATGTAAATGGTTCACATGCATAACGGTTATGCACGTTTATGCTTGTTTGGGTTCATATGTAATATAGGTGTGAAAATGGGCTGATTTTCACACCAGATTTTTCACATCTCAACAGATGGCCATCCGTTATGCATGTCACTGTTACAAGGAGCTTCTATATAGTGAATCTGACGTTAAAAATGGGCAGACCTTTCTTTTGAAGTTTCACACATTTGTGGGCACGAAAACGTTAATTTGAACTGTCCAAACTTTTCTAAAGGGCCAAAGCGGCCATGCAAACAATTTTCATCCATTGATTCATAATAACTTTTCAGATATTTGCAAAAAAGTAAAAACCGTTAGATGTACCATTTTGCACTTCTATGGGACCCATTTTCATGATCTGAACCATCCAAACTCTTCAGAAGGTCCAAAACAAGCCATGGGACCAAATTTCATGCATTGATTCTTTGTGGATCTCAAGAAAATTGTGAAAAAAAAAATGCTGAACCGTTGGATCACTCACCCATTTTCTGCACACTGTTGACGCATCTTTGAACTCGGGCCCTTTTTTATTTATATATTCATGTGGGGCCAAAAATAGTGATCTAAACCACCAATCCTCTTTAAAATGACCAAAACGGCCATGGGACCAAATTTCAAGTCAAAATTCAGCACGAATTTTTAGATATGCAAAAAGGTCCAAAACTGAAAATCTCTAATTCCGAATTCTACGGGCTACACATTCACTATCTGGACCATCCAAACTCTTTAGAATGTCAGTTTTGTCTAAGGCGTCAAGTCCCATGCCTTTCTTTATCATATATTTTAAGATATTTGTGAAAATTTGCAGAATTTGTGTAAAATGGCGAACCATTGTATTCACTCAGATTCACATGTGGACAGGAGTGAAAAGGGAAAATGTGACTCAGTTGCAAGTGAAAATGTTTCAAGTGTGAGTCATTTACATATGTAAATCATTTCCACATCACATGTGAAAATTCACAAACGACACCTTAGGATTTCTTCTTTTTCGGATATTAGAAAAATGTGAGAAAGTTTGATTGTGCCACTTGTCAGTCTACGTAACGTAGGAATGTTTACCCAATTAGCATTAATGATAGAAGTAGTATTCCTACTGAATTAGCAGATACTAATGTCTGGCATGCCCCTTATTCTCAAAGAGAGTAGGGACTAGAGGGTCTTGTCTTGTAACAAATGGACCCTACAATTCCATTACTACAGGAACAACTGTTCTACTGAATCCTACAATTGATAACGTCCCAAGAATTTCCTATTGTAGGAGTTTTGACCTTCCATTTTTTTTGTCATTTTTCATTATACAATGCTATAATATCTGTTTGTAGGCCAGCAAAGAGTTAGGTACTACCGAACTTTGAGATTTCTAAAATATCAACTAGGGAGAATGATGAAGATGTCAAACATAGGATAAAAAATGGTTGAAGTGGAGACCTACTTCTACAGTGCTTCGTGACTGACGAATGCTAACAACATTGATGGAAAAATTTTACAGGACGGCGATTAGACCAAGCTATGACCCGTGGAGCAGAATGTTAGCTAGGCCAATCAAGAAGCAACATATGCACAAAATGGATGTAGCAGAGATGAGAATATTGAGGTGGATGTGTGGTAAGACTAGGAAGGATAAAATTAGAAATGAGTGCTTTCGGGAGTATTTGGGGTAGCATCAACAGAGAGTAAAATTAGATAAACCCGTTTGAGATGATTTGGACATGTATGGTAATGGCGTCAATAAGGAAAACTTTGGCTATGCAGATTGATGGCCCACCAGAGGGATGGGGTACGCCGAAAAGGACATGGATGGAGGTAGTAAAAATAAATCTGAAGAAGTGCAACTTATATGAGGATTTGGCTCAAGATAAATCAGCATGGAGAGACAATTCATGGTGATGGTGATGATGTGGAGTCATCCCCTATTTTAAAAACCAAACTGGTTCTGTGGCCATCAGGCACTCTTCATGATTTGACGTTTGATTCTTTTGTTGTAATCAGGTCTTCCCTTCTTCTTGTTTTTATTTTTATTTTTTCCCTGATCAATTAACTTAGTTACCTTCTTCCCAAAAAAAAAAAAAAAAACACAATTTGCGACTTTATCTCGAAAAAGATGACATTCTAAATATAATACTTGGATCTCACTTCTCATAATACAGGGGGCCCTTTAAATCCCTCAAAGCACTCATGTTGGATTTGGCATGGCATAGGAGTACCAGATCAAAATTATGTATGGTTCAGCTCCGATCCAAGATTATACATAAGAAAATTAATTGAAAAAACTAAAATTAGTAGAAATACATTAAAATGAAATTTTACCATTCAAAAAACTTTAAAAATAAATTTTAGAGATCACCAAAGCATTATCCCGTCTATCCGGAATTGACCATGTTTTATTTCTCCACTAATCCCTGCTTAAGGAATGTTCTATATCATTCTCTAATCTAATAAATAATTATAACTACTTTATTCAAGTTAGTCACCTTTCCTTCTACTCAGAACTTGTACTTGCAACACTTTGGTTCATCATAAAGTGGCAAGTTTGGTCATTCTAATCACGTGTTCACGTCATCTTAGAGTATATTCCTTGATTTCAGTTCTTCAATTGGAGCTATGGGTAGGCTTAATCTAATGCACTCAAGCCTAATTCTAAGTTTTTAGTTACTCTGGTATAAGCATCTAATCCACATGGAATTTGTCTACTTGCCATTTCTTCTTACATTCAGCTCCATATAACAAAAGTCTAGCTGCTGTTTTTTTTTTTTTTTTTTTTTTTATTCATTTGATTAAGTAAAAGATTTATAAAATAGCAGAACACTATTAGAATATAAATATAGGCCTGCTCCACCAGCCCTTAAGTTTCAAGATCTAGCAGAGCCACCTAGACTAGACCCTTACCCATACAAGACATGGGCCAAAAGATGCATTCCTTTTTACATAATAAAAAGAGGCAATTTGCAATGATGATGTATCATTAGCCATGTGAGAAGCCCAACAAGCTAAAACATGTGATAGACTAATAACATAACAAAATATTTGAGTATCTTAAACAGGTAAGATTCACAAACCTGAAAAAATCTTGAGGAGAAAAGGCTTCAAGCATCTCAGAAGATTTAGTTAAAATGTGAACTGAGTCCTCGAATGCCCTCCCTTTGACCTAGTTAATGGAAATCCATCAGTAGAGAATCTCAATGCCTAAAGAACTGGTATTTTCGTAAAGATCCAATAAGTTATTCTTTACATAAATTACATTCTTAATCTTCATTAGCTTGAATTGCATTTTGGCAAACATGCAGAAAGTGAAATTATATGTATCACTATGTTCCAAATATCATTCTGCCACAGACGACCTTATAAATGTGATTGTATATAAGGATTTCGATAGATTCATTATTTTAATTTAATATAGATTTATAGATGTGATTGCCCATGCTTATCATTATTTTAATTCAATAAAAGTTTATATATATCAAAAATTATATATGAAAGACGCTATTTCAATTGGCGAAATTGGAGCTCGATTTTGCAATTGATAGCAAAATTTGCTCAAATTTTGCAATTAATTTAGACTTCATTTTGACCTTATCAACAATCAATTCCTTTTATCAAATCAGATATGAGTTTAAACCCAACTGGACTCTTGGACTCTTTATCTAATCCAGTGATGATCCAGCCTCCAAGTCTCCCAAGGATTTAAACTTTCCCACCACATCTAATCTTATTACATACCAATCTGATACAGGCTTCCAACATTCCCAGGGCTTTCAACTTTCACTCATCTTATCCACAGTTATAATTCCTCTCAGCTGTAATCCAATTTTGAGTTAATTAATTAGAGATATTTCAGGAATTTTAGATAAATATAAAATTCATAATGCACGATCACTCGTTGGGGGTGGTAACATCTTGATCTTATCTCCAGATCTGGTTTCTCTCTCTCTCTCTCTCTCTCTCTCTCTCTCTCTCTCTCTCTCTCTCTCTCTCTCTCTCTCTCTCTCTCTCTCTCTCTCAGTTGTCTAAATTTAAATACAATTTAGGACTCTCCTTAATCAATGTCTGTATATTTTGGTTGATGCATATTTTTGTCTCTGAGCTTGGGTTCCACGTAAATCGGTCATGCGAAGAGTTTACAGATGGGAGACAGTGATCAACAGATCCCGTGATGGCCTTAGGAAAATCGAGTGCATGATTTGCACTCATACAGCCATGATCAAAGAACCCTGAGATTACACGCTGCTCGCTCTTACCGCTTAAAGCATGAGTTTTGTTAAATAAATATTAAAAATATTGATGCATGCCATCATTAGTGTTACCGTATTTTGAGGCTTGATCAATTCAGGTGGGACCCGCATTGTTAATGAACCTTGCCAACATTTTGCGAGGTGGGCCTCACTTTATGCGTGAGTTCATGATGCACAGAGCCACAAATTTATGCACTATTTTTCCAATGGATATAGGTCTCTTAATTAAAATCGTAATGAATCTATTTGATATCTCAACTTCTCATTAGTTTATTTAAAAGAAAGAAGAAAAAAAAGTCAGTTCTAAGGTAAGTTCGTCTCTCTCTTCAATCATCCCATTTTCATATGATATTTATTTGATCTATGGATTCAGACCTCTCAACTTTCCAATGCCAATATGCACTTCAACACTATTAGAACTCTCAATAGGTTTTGGTTCTTCTATTTTCATTGCATCTCATTCGAGTTTGTGCCATTTGGATTTTTTTTTTCCTTTTCATCATCATCATCAAATCCTTGTCCCAACTATGTAGAGTCAGCTACATGAATTTTATTTCTCCATTCCGACCTATCCTGAGCCAAATACTCAGATAAGTTGTACGTCTTCAGATCCATTTTTACTACCTCCATCCCATCTTCTTCAGCCTACCCCTTCAATCTTTTTTCCATTTAAATCTGTGACAATCCCATCTTTTGGTTGTTTGTGATTTTTTCCTTTTTTTCAGATCTGTTAAGCATTGATGATTTCAGAGTGGAAGGGGAGGTCCACCCTATTTCTCTTGCCCTTGTTGCTACGAAGAATATGACATCACCTCTCTTTTTTTGTGTTTGAAGATGAACATTCATTAGAATCAAAAGTACCAGTGACAGTGAGTGTTGAGAAATCAATTTTGTCTTCTTTGGCTTGTGAAAGATCCAATTTTTACATCTTGGTTGTCTTCATTTTTTTTAAAGTCAGATCAGTAAAAATCCTATCTTTTGGTTGTTTGTGATTTTTCTTTTCTTTCATATTGGTTGAGCTAGATGACTTCAACATGGAAGAGAAGGTCTGACCCAATTTTTCTGCACTTAATGCTATGAAGAATATGACATCACCTCTCTTTGTTCCTGTCTTTAAGATGAGAAGTCATTCGAATCAAAAGTAGCAAGAAGTGCTTAAGTGTTGAGAAAACAAATTTTTTTATTCCCCGTGAAGCATCCGATTTTTTCAGTTCGAGTTGTGTTCGTCGCATAGTTTGATTGATGATCTACTTCCTTTTTACTTTAACTTTTTCATTTTTTCCTAAATGATGTTAGAATTGAGAAATGTCAATGTCCATAAATAGATTCAGAAATTGCATAGTCACAAAGGTTTGCATTCTCTCTATTGACTTGCTGGAAAGAGAACATGAGTTTCCTAATCCATATATCTAAAATAAGTCAAAGTTACTTAGTTGAAAATGCAAATCTTGTTCTTCTTCTATAGTTAAATGTCCAAATATTCTTCTGTTTTTAATATATATATGACCTATTCTTCTTTTTACTCGAAATAGTTTTACTAATTGGCAGAATAGATAATACGATATTCCAAGAGTTTTTTTTTTTTTTTTGTTCCTTTCTACAATGATACTCCAAAAGTTAGAAGGGCAAATTCATGGGTGCAAAGAAATCTGTAAGATGTTCTTCTATAAAATTTTTAATTTTTTAATTACATTAAATCATATGTATATTTTCCAGCAAGGGCTTTTGTAAGAAGGAAAAGTGTGGGAAGTTTTCTTTTTTTTAGTTTTTAGTAGAAGAATTAAGCTTTGGGAGCAAAAAATTCCATAAGTCTCAATGGATTAGATTATTGCATCAGAATCTTTAAGTGGGTACTAAAGGGCAGTGAATTATTCTAATAAATTGTAGACTTGCTTTGATATTTCATTTAGATCTCACAATCAATGAAATTCCATTTAAAAGTGTAGCTTACTTTAAAATTATTTGAAATTATAATAGCAAGTTTTTTAATTTATCACCTATCAGTTTTATTTTCAATTTTCCTTAAGGGAATCATGCTTAGTTTGATTACTATTTTATAATTTATTTTCCTTCTTAGTAGTTCTATATTCTAAAACTTTCTATAATCTTTCTGTTTTTTCCTTTTATTATCCTTATTTATTAGAGGATTTTACCCAAAAAAAAAAAAAACATTAGATGAACCCGAGACCGATAAGGTCATTTTATTTTCCCTCACACCAAACCGGTCTTCCCGCCAAGAAAACCTTGTTTTTTTACCTATTTTTTCAAGGGTCAATATCGACCCTCCCCTAAATAGGTGAGTGTCAAATATCGACCCTCCGCAAGCGAAAAAAGCAATTTCCGTCATCTTCTTCCTCCTCTTTCCCCAAATCCAATGGGGAAGACCAAAGGAAGAGAAAAGGACTACTTTCAATTTCATTCCAGTTTTTGTTGCCATTTCATTTTTATTTTACTGCTATTGCTGCTGTTGTCGTGCCTAACCCATCAGCAGATTATACCCACATGAACCCAGCCAGCCACCCAAAACCCACACTCATACACCCTTTGCAGACTGGCCTAAATCCAACGCACTGCAGGGTGCGTTTTGTCCAACAAGAACAACACAAACTGCCAGTTCCAAAACAACAGCCAAAACCCCATAAAACAGTCCCACACCTGACCCAAATCCACATGGACAGAACCTAGACATGTTTCGCTGAATTACAAGAACCCGATCCTGCTGTAATATCTAACTTAAGACTTGATACAAGGGCTGTTTAAATCCAAATCACAACATTCTAGTTGTTGTCCCATTGCATAAACAGTCCCAAAACTGTCCCCTTTCAATCCCAAACCTATCTCTTCTTCACCCAATTTAACAGCCCTTATACCATTAGCAACCGACACCCGTTCAGCATCTTATTGAACCTCAAAGATCCTTATAATCCTCCTAACAACAATCATCACATTGTCGTTCCTATCCACCGTTTGAAGATGCAACAACAATGTACTTCTCTTTCCAGCCCCTTTCAACTCTCTAACAGCAACTTTAACTCTTTTTTTTTTTTTTTTTTTAATGATTACTTTCATTAAATAAAGCAAACAATACAAGAGATAAGTACCGAAAGCAAAAGATAGCATAGCAGGAAAACCAAAAGGAACCCTAAAACCAACAATCTAAGGCCATACGTAAGAATAGGCCAGCTCTTTCCAATGATACACAATTTGATCTATGGAGTATCCTCCAAAAGAAGGGAGAATAGACACCCAATGAGCTACTAAAAACTTTGATTTCTCTACCAGTCTGCTCTCACTAGATGCAATCCCTTCAAAACATCTTGAGTTCCTTCCATTCCAAATCGTCTAAATCACCACCAAAAATGACAACCGCCACATCACTTTGCCTCTAAGGTCCCCAATTGGGGCCTTCCAAGCTTGGAAAAGCTCTGGGAGAGAGTGAGGAAGGAACCAACAGCAGCCAAACCCTCCTATTATAGACATCCAAATCGCATGAGCTATTTTACAATTTAGCAAGAGATGGTCCACGGATTCTTTGTCCCTCAAGCACATAGGGCAGCCATTCATTATCATCATCCCTCTCCTCCTTAAAAGATCCATAGTAGGGATCCTTTTCCAAAGAGCCAACCACCTGAATACAAGCACCCTTGGTGGAGCTTTCAACTTCCAAATATTATACACCCCACTCCTCTCCCTGTGATTGCTTAAAAATAGCCTTAAAGAAAGAGGACACTGAAAAGGATCCATTCTTAGAGGCTATCCACACACCAGCATCTGCCCTACTGTTTTGAATGATTAAATTGTTTAGGGAATTAAGGAGAGCAATGAACTGGGGTTCTTCATTGTCTTTCAGGTTCCTTCTAAAAGTGGGACCCCAAACCACCTGGCCTCCAATTGTGCTTATATAAGAGCTGACCGTTGCTTCCCTGTCTTGTGCACACACCTAAACAGGTCTGGGAATTGAGCCAACAACGCCCTTTCACCTGCCCACCTATCTTTCCAAAAAAAGGTCTTCTCCCCCGATCCAATTTACCTAATGTTCTCCATGAAGAGTCTCTTTACCTAGAGGATTCCATTCCATATGGCAGATGAATTCCAAGGGGGGTTCTGAACGTCCCAACCATGCCTTGGAAGGCTGTATTTCCTTTCCAGCACCTATCTCCAAAGGCCTTGTGAACCGTCTCCAATCCTCCACAGCCATTTACCCAGAAGAGCTTGATTCATCTTCTTTAGGGGTCTAATTCCCAGGCCTCCTTCTTCCTTCGATTTACAGGTGCAGTCCCAATCTACCAAGTGAAGCTTCTTCCGGGAGCTTGTGCCATGCCATAAGAACTCTCTCTCTCTCCAGCCTTTCGAACCTCTTTATAATTGAGGTTGGGCATCTAAAGATTGAGAAGTAATAGACTGGCAAATTCAAGAGAACAAATTTGATCAGGGTTACCCTTCCTCATATAGATAGGTAATTTGCTTTCCATGTAGGCAACTTCCTCTCTACCCTTTCCACGACTGGGTTCCATAGAGATTTAGTTACCTGCCCCAAGTACAACGGCATGCCTGAGTACGAAACTGGTAGTTCCCCAATCTTGTAACCCAAAATTTCTAAACATTTAAGGAGCAGTAGCTTCTCAGTTCTTAGTCCAATCACCTCACTCTTGAAAATTTGACTTTTAGACCTGGCACTGCTTCAAAACATAGGATTGTGGCTTTAACATGACCTTCTTCTGCTGCACAGAATATTAGTATCATCAGCATACTGCAACTGCGTGAGTGCTGGGGATTTTCTAGCCACTCTGAAGCCTTCGAATAGTCCTGCGCTCACTACCTTTTTATCATTTTTTCCCAGCGCTTCAGCTACAATTAGGAAGAGAAAAGGGGAAAGGGGGTCCCCTTGTCTTAGTCACCTTCCACTCTGGAAGTAGCCCTTTGGAGACCCATTCACCAAAATAGAGAACCAAGCTAACGAGACACTTTTGAATCCACATCCTCCATTTTCCGCAAACCCCATTCTTCATAACATGTATTGAAGAAATTTCCAATCCACCCTATCAAATGCTTTCTCCAAATCTAGCTTGCAGATGATCCCCAGAATCCTCTCCTTGAGTCTTGAATGTACACACACATTGGCCACCAGGATGTCATCTAAGATTTGCCTACCCTCAACAAAAGCCCTTGCTCATTGGAAATAATCTTCAGCAAAACCTTTTGAATTCTCCCTACCAGAGCTTTGGTTAGGATTTTATAGAGTTCCCAAGGGACTAATGGGTCTATAGTCCTTGATGCCAAGGTCTCCTGCCTTCTTCGAGACTAATGTAATGAAACAAGCCCACAATCCTTTGGACAATTTACCCCTTTGGGAGAATTCCTCCACAAAATCCATAACATCCCTTTTCAACATCTTCCAAAAGCGTCGAAAGAAGGCTATCGGAAACCCATCTAGTCCTGGAGCCTTATATCCTACAAGATCGAAGACCGCCTAACGAACTTCCTCGTCTTCAAAATTCCTCTCTAGACACTTCGCCTCTTCTTCTCCAATTACTTCGAAGGCTAAATTCCCCAAATAGAGTCTCTCCCAACCTTCATCAGTGTAGAGTGACCGGAAATAGTCTATTGTGTGGGATATTATCTCCTCTTTTTTCTCCAGCCTTTTTCCCCCATCCATTATGCTTATAATCCTATTAGCCCTTCTTCTCGAGGATGCCATTCCATGCAAGGATCAAAATATCAACATAGCGGCCAATATATAGGGCGTAGTGGCAGTGGGCGCTAAGCTAAAAGGAAAATAACGCCGCTCACAACCGTGTCGGGGTGTATCGGCCGCTACATACCCGTAGCGGCCGCTACACCAATACAATTATGTATCGGCCGATACAAAGTTTAAAAAAAAAAAAAAAAAAAAACTACCCACTGTTGAAAAAGCAAGAAGAAAGGGGGAAAAAAGGAAAACAACTACAAGGAAGAAGACATACCTGATGGCAGATGGCAGTGGGCATCGAACCAGAAACAGGCAGCAGAGATCAAAGGAACAACAAGTAGCAGGCATCAAACACCAAATTGAATAAGCAATAGGCAATGAACGTCGAAGCAACAACAAGCAGTAGGCATCTAGGCAGCAGCATCAAACCGGCAGCATATTCCCTTTTTTTTTTCTTCTTCCTCCTCTTCCATCTCCATCTCCATCATTCTTCTTCTTCTTATTCTTCTTCTTCTTCTTCTTCTTCTTCTTTTCTTCCCTCCCTCTTTTCCTTCCCCTCCTTTCCCCTTTTCCCTCTTTTCCTTTCCCTCCTTTCTCCTTTTTTTTTCTCGATGCTTCTATTTTGTCCGTATGAAGAAAAGGGCCAGCAAATGACCTTTTTTATCATGTTCTGTTCGCATGACGAAAAGGGCCAGCACATGCCCTTCTTCGAAAGGGCCCCTCCCTTTTATTATTGAGGGCTTAATGTGAGATTCATGGCCCCATCAGCGGGGCCCACCTAGATTAAAAAAAAGGACCATTAATCAAATGTCCCAGGGACCTTTTATTATTAACGGGATAAATTGAGATTCATGGCCCACCAAAATTAAATATATACACAATTGATCAAATGTCCTTTGCCAAATTTCACTCAAGTAGATATGGGGCCTATCCAAACTTCACTCTAATAGAAATAAAGCCATAGCCAAATTTCACTTAAAAAAAGGATATGGGCCTATCCAAATTTCCTCTAACAGGAATAGGGCTCTAGCCAAATTCCACACTAATTTGAAAGAGGACCTTTGCTAAATTTCACTCTAATAGGAATTATGGCCTGAACCAAATTTCTTTCTAATAGGAAATATGATCCTAGTCAAATTTCAATCAAATGGGAAATAGGACCCCAGCCAAATTAATTTCTTAGTATGGTAACAAACATGAATTCATGTGGACAGATAGATCAATACTATTATTTCATAGACATACAGCGATATAGGACCTTTATGCAATGAGGTGACCGCTACACCTCCCTATATTAGTTACTTTTGAAAACAAACATTAAATTCTAACATTATCCAATATTCTGGATTTTTTGGGATTTTTTTAGAATTTTTTGATGATATTTTCAAAAAGCACCGCTACGCCGCTAGGTAGCGCCCGCTTCGTAGCGTTTTGGCGGCGGGCCGCTACGACCACTGCTACCGCTATTTTCATCCTGGATTCCATGAAAAAACTTTGTATTTTTATCCCCTTCTTTTAACCAATTGCATCTCAATCTTTGTTTCCATCTTATCTCCTCCTCCCTTAGTTTTCTTTGTAACTCTTCTTTTAACTTCAACCTCTTCTTTTCTTCTTCACGGGACAACTGATCACTCTCCTACTTTCCATCTAAAGCTTGGATTTCTGCTAGAATTTTAGACTTTTGGAGCTTCACATCCCCAAAGTGCTCCTTTGACCACTCCTTCATTTTGATTTTCAACAGCTTCAGTTTTGTAGCCAGCCTATAACCCACCCATCCCTCCACCCTAATCTCCTCCCATCACTCCTTAACCAGTTTAGGAAATTGCTCTTCCTCTAGCCACATAAGTTTGAAGCAGAAGGGTGAAGGTCCCCATCTTTCACATTCCGAGTTGAGCAGAATCGGGCAATGAACTAAAGCCGGCTTAGGCAAAAAAAAAAAAGCAACTTTAACTCTTTACCAGTAAAAAAATAAAAAATAAAAAGAAACAACTTTTACTTCCTTCGACCTATCTGCAGCTTTACCATATCACATCCGTTGCCATTTGGCCCTAAACAGTACCAGCACAACCCTAACATTAGTCTCAAATTTGTAATTATTAATACAACAGCATATGGTATTGTTTTTGTGACTGTTTCAACATCACACAACACTTTTCTCATTCTTTATTCATTCCTATCTCAATTTGTTCCATTGAGTTACACCCGTTTACCACACTGCTACATCTAGCAATTATTGTTTATCCTCCAAAGTCCAAACGGACATGACCTTTTCTCCTCAATTGGTCTTCCCCATTGGGTTGGGTTTGGGGAAGAGAGGAGGAAGAAGATGGCGGAAACTGCTTTTTTCGCCCACAGAGGGTCGGTATCGACCCACAAAAAAAATAGGTAAAAAAAAAGGTTTCTTGGCAGGAAGACCGGTCTGGTGCAAGGGAAAATAAAATGACCTTTTCGGTCTTGGGTGCCTCTAATGCGTTTTCTTTATTTTCTTTTTTTGGGGTAAAATCCTCTTCTTTTTTTTTTTTTATTGAATGTAGCATACAATTTGTATCTTTGTTTTCACTAAGAATGCCTATTATTTTGGATATTTTGAGAATGCAGTAAGTTTAATCCGTTTGTACTTCAATAATTTTAATTAAATATTTTTTATGGACTTTAAATAATAATTAGGAATAAATATTCAATTTGAAACTCATTAGTCAACTTAGAAATGATTATAGTATTATGAACTCAAAAGTTACAGCACAAAATGGTTGTAGGGGCACATTTTGCTAGTAATAATGATGATGATAATGCTGATAACAACAACAACAATAATAATAGTATCTATTCCACAACCCATTCTTCTGTAGGGCCCTTTTTTCTATCAGTAACAAAACCATTTAATTGAGGTAAAGCATGAAAAAAAGAAAGAGCAGTTATCAGCATAGGAAACATACACCTACATGGGCAGAAAAATATAAGGAAAACATAATAACACTTGGGTGTAGCAATAATTCAAAAGAAAAGAAGAAGAAGAAGAAGAAGAAGGGCCCATGTGCAGCCCTCGCCTGTAGTTCCGAGGGTTTAGGGTCATCAAAGCAGAAGCAAAAGCAAAAGAAGGCACAGTCCAAAGGGCCCATGTGCAGCCCTCGCCTGTAGTTCAGCTGGTTTAGGGACATAAAAGCAAAAGAAGAAGAAGAAGAAGCCACAGTACAAAGGGCCCATGCGCAGCCCACACCTGCTGTAGTTCAGCTGGTTTAGGGACATCAAAGTAGAAGCAGAAGACGGCGCCGTACAAAGGGCCAATGTGAAGCCCTCGCCTGTATTTCAGCTGGTTTAGACATCAAAGTCCCCCCAAGAGTGTGTGCGTTTGAGTCTGAGTCAAGAGAGAATATCGGTCAATTGCACCCTTTTCAAAAGGAAAGTTACTTCAGGTTTACAGTTTACTTCCCAGTTCCCATAGCCCATTACGGGCTGAGCAAAAACATTGTTACCCTTCCTACCCAATAGGATCAGAGAGCAGAGTTCCATGGCTCTGAGAAAAAAAAAAACAAAGAAAGAAAGAGTTCCCATATATAAACTGTCTCTATCCAACCCCTATTCAACTAAAACATCTGCTATCTCATTAGCATCTTTAAGCACAGAATGAAATACCAACTATATCAAGGCACAAATATCCCTCATCATAATGAAGACGAAAGACACCTTCCAAGGGCACCACTAACAGTGAAACATGATTAGTTCACCCAAAAGCTTAATCAAAGGGGCATTTTTCTAATCTTTCTTTTTTATCCTCAAACTCAAAAGCTTACCAATTAGTGGCTAGATTCACCAACCAGAAAAATTAATTGTGTTGCCTACTATTAACAACTCTTAGATGAAAAGACCTAGTTATGGATGTACAAGTCGAGCTAGGTATGATAAATGAATGGGCAGGGCAAGAGTTGACCCAGCCTATTCACGCCCTTAGACATCATTATTAACATCAAGAAGCTTACAAATCTCTCTGGGGGTTTTATCTTTTCATCTAAATCTAATTGCCAGTCCTAAAGGAACCACAATAAAACCAATTAAAATGAGAGAACATATTGTATCTGATATTTGAAAAAAACATAAATTTTGATATAAAAGACAAGTTCTAAAAATGGATATACCTTTTGGAATGTCATTAATGATTCTCATACGTCTTACTCTAAATACTCTGGATGATAATATAACATTATACAGCCTCGCATTATGAAAGTGCAAATATGAAAATTTATTAGATGCTGTATTACATACTGAAGACATGGCATGTGGAATGGTCGTCTTCAAAACAGCTCCAATTGCAGACAGCTGCACATATTCCTTACCAATATAATTTATGAGGATGCTTTCTGGGATTTTCTTTCCCGGTCGAAATCCAGGAACCTGAGTACATGGGACAAATAAGTAACATCAAATTGATTTTCTTCAAGTAAATCAAGAAGTTGTTCAGCATCCAATAAATTCATTAGAGAAGTTAATCAATGTGGTTTGGAAAATTTAAGGGGAAGAAAGGCATTCAAACTTTTAGAAAAAGGGAAAAAAAACAACTTTCTGAGGGAAGGTTAAGGAAACAATTAAGTAATTGCACTGGAATAGAAAGAAAGAGATAAATGATAATAATTTACATCTGTGTTAAACAGGAGTTTCATGGTCAAATACCAAAGAACGACCAATATGAGAGCCAGAGAGAGAGTAAAAAAGGGAGTGTCAAAACCATGCCATTGGGTGCTGGGAATGGATGGTTGTGGCACCAGTCAATGACCAACGCATCACCCAACACATTCCAGAAGCAAGGACAGAAGCGATCACCAGATACCCAGGATTCAGGGGCACTGAGGAATTTATGATTTGAAGGCTTAATCGTCATTGATCTATCCATGACTGAATTAGAAAATATGCCTTGTATTATTTCACTAGAAAATCAGGGTACAGGTTCAGTTACAAAGGGGAACAGTGTTAGGTACCCCAAGTTGCCAGCAAAACTGAGACCTACAATATTAGCCTGCAACCAATGAGCAAAAAATGGTGTAGGTGATACAGGACCATCCAAGAACAGGATTCTCATAGTAAGATGTGATGCCGCATGGCCACATACTTAGTAGTCTCAAACATCATAGACCCATGCCAAGAATAAAATTTTCAAAGGTTAAAAAGTTATGTGCATCAACCTCTCCTATATAGAAGTACTTGAATATTTTGGGGAACCATAAACTCAAATTGTTATTGATGTGAACAACTATATAGATAGAACGACAGATAGGAGACTGACTAAAAAAATGCTTACCCACTCCATGTGGAGCCCACCTGGATGCTCGGCAACCAAAATGAGCGCACAGATAGATAGATTTTTTAATGTAGACAAGGGGTGCGCCTAATATCAGTCCAATCAAATTATCATAACACTTAGCTAAAGAGCCTCATTTAATGGCTTTAAATAAACAATCCTTTTTGTGATTATATCCAATGGTGAATAATATTTGGATCGGTGTCGAATTGTGTAAGGTCCCCGGGTGTTTAATTTCCTAATATTGGCAATTAGCCTAATTAATTGTGATTTTAGCTAATTAGGTGGGTTTAGTGGCTAAGAGAGTTTCTTTTGTCATTAGAAAGATGTTCCCAAAGTTTCGTTTAATTCCGAGTATAATTAGTCTTAATAGGGGGTTAGGTTGTAATTAATAGGAAAATTGGGTATTTTTCTGGAAAATTCCGTCTTCGCCAAATTTGAGTTCGTTGGAAAGATCTCGTCGCGCTCGTCACTTTTCGTTCTTGACTCGTCATGATTCGACGCCCCGAAGTCCATCAAATAATTGCTTTTCTCTCATTTCACTCAAATGGGCATTTTGGACTTTTTCCCCTCCATCCCTCATTTTAACCCTAACCCAGCGCCATCATTTGTTCCTTCCTCCCTTCACTCAACAACTGCTGGAGCTTCTTCTTTGTCACTCTCTCTCTCTCTCTCTCTCTCTCTCTCTCTCTCTCTCTTCTTGCAAGTGTTACTTAGGAGTGGGATTTCAAGAATGCAGCCACATCATCTTCTTCCTCTCATCTCCTTCATCTCTTAGACCCATTTTGGTGAGTTTTCCTCAACCCCTTCTCCCCTAAATCCCTCCTCTTTGTTGTAGAGACCTTGTATGTTAATAGATTTCTTTCTTTCCTCTTCCTTGTTGTTCTTTGAGTGTAGGAGAAGGGTTTTGGAAGTGTCTTTGGCTAGGGTGTGAGTGGAGAGCTTTCCTCCCCAATTTCTCTCTCAAATTTCCATTTCTTCTCTCTCTCTTTGGTGAAGGCAAGTAGATTAGCTTATTTATTGTTCATGCATGCATCTTTATCTTCATTCTTGACAATGTTATTGTTTAGCAACCCATAATGCCAAGCTTGTCTTTGTTTATTTGGAAATTACATGTTAATTAGGAATGTGATGTTATGGACTTGAAATGGATGGGTTGGTAAATTGAATGGATTGTGGTTTGGAGGAAAGCATGGAGGCTCTTTGGTGCAGGTTTTAACCTTTGGAAAGGCTTAGGAAGGGAGGAGAATGACATGGGGTAGAAGAGCTTCAAAAATGACCAAAAACAGGGAAATCTCAGGAGTTTTATGACTCCGGGCGTCCGAACGTTGGGGTCTTGGTGTCCGGACGCCAGAAGACAGTGTTTCTAGGCGCCTGGACTGGTGTCGGGCGTCCGGACGCCGGGTTTCTGGCGACCGAAAGCCGGGAACCTGCAGGGGGTATTAAAAGTCGACCATTTTGAAACGCCCATAACTTTTGACCCGTTCATCGGAATTTGGAGTTCTATATACCGTTGGAAAGCTCTTGAAGCGTAGAATCCAATGGTGTACTTATCATAATGATCAAAAGTTGGTAGAGAAAGTGGGTAGTGGATCAATGAAACAAGCCTTTATCTCTTTTTGAAAGGGACTCTAAACCTAGTTGGACCCCTAGGTTGACGCCCATTGACCTTACCCTTGCATGACCAACTTGGGGAGATGAAAACGGAGCATGTTTGGCTTGGTGTGCTTGGTCGGTTGTCCGGGATTTCCCGCATATCAACGTAACTTGGCCGAATGCGTGTGGAAATGAGTTAATTGGTGCCAAACAACTTCCGTACACCATGGGCCAGCCAAATTAGGACACCATTGACTCATTCTCCATACGTACTCCGTTGGAGACACGTTTGATGCACGGTGGACAACTCTTAACCTAGGATTGGCTTGTTCTTCACTCTTGACTCGCGAATCTTGTATCCGTACTTTGTCGTACCTTGTACACTCTATCTTATATACTTGTATAATTTGTAACTCAACTTGTAGAAATAGGATTTGACCGGACTTAGAGTGTATCCTTAGGTACCTTGTCTTGTATTGATGAACACGTGTGGATAGACTTGAAAGAGGACTACTCATGGAACTTGGAACTTGACTTGCATCTTGGCTTGACTTGGAGTAGCCCTCGACTTGCTATTTTGTACTTAGAAACCTATCCACGTGTATTTGTCTCGGAACTTGTGTCATATACAAACCATCATCATCTTGCATTCATGACCAGCTACAGACTGAGAATTTTAAAGTGGGCCGGATACCGAACATTAGGGTCGGCAGTCGGCCTTGGACGGCATCCATGGCGTGAATAGCTGGGAGCAGGCTAGGACCGTGTTGCTATTCCTAGGACTGAGAGCTAGGATCCCCCTAGAGCCGAACTTTAAGTATTCGTAGTCGGCTTGGACGTCACTTATACCCCCGGGAGATGGCATTGGACATCCTCAGAGTCTCCTCTTCTTGCATTGCATTTCATGGATGGTTATTCTTGTTTATCTTGCTAGGACTTATCTTGTTACTTGATTCTCGTATTATTCATGCTTTATGCCTAGCTTGTACCTTGTCATCTTATGATCATGTATTTGTCTTTACTCTTCTTTGAAACATGTTATGAATAATGTATATTGCTTATCTCCTTGCCAAGATGTTGTTGATCCTTTATTCCATGGTGTGCAGAGGACACCTACTACTACTCCTACGCAAACCCGGATGCTGAGGCAATCCCAGAGGATCCTCAACCGGGGGAGGAGGACAAGGTACGAGAGTGGGGTGCCGATGACGTAACTCAGCATCATCACTCCTGGCACTAGTGCGCGTTACACGGGGATACCTTTCATCGTGCCCTTCATCTCACATTTTGGGAATTCCTATACTTTTGGGTTTTACATAGTTTTGTATATCTTTTGTATCAGAACCTAAGTTTTTGGGTGGTCTTGATGATTATAAACTTTATATGTTTCCATCTTTTGAAACTTGAATATATAATGAAATGAAATCCATACTTGCTTCGATACCTTAACCGGTTTAATGAATGTGTTTCCCAGACAAACCCGTTGATTAAATTGTTAATGAGGCTCAATCACACAATCCTCACAGTGGACTTCGATCCTTGGGCATTAAGGGCAAAAAATTTTAATTAGCCCTAAATTTCACACCCCAGATCCGGTCTAATTACTAATCGGGTTCGGGGCCATGACAAATTGAGATTGATGCTAATACATGGGGAGTAGAAGTGTGAAAGGGTTTAATTGATCATAGATGGGCCACCTTTGTATAAAACAGAAAGCGGGTGTTAAGAAGTGGGTGTTCATTCTAGAGAAATTGTAGGTAGAACTAGAAGAGAGAAGAACTACATCATATACTACAACAAATTATGCCAATTATACTCACCCATGTAAGCACATTACATATGAGTATATGACATGTGCTTCAACATAGGTCATCCCAAATCATCTCCCCGTAATAAATTGGACACCACCCCAAATTGTTTTACATTGTTATGAGCAATCCTCACCATCTATAACTGTCTCCATCCAGAGAACAGCGGCAAACGAATTTGCCAAATATAAAAACCCTAAGGTCAAATTTCACAATTATGATCATCTGAATTCCAATGGATGCAAGTTTTTTGGTCTATTTCATTGGGGCGCACATCTTGACCAGTCTACAATGAGCTTGAATGGACAGATATAAGTGTGAGAAGTGTTATCACCGTACGGTGCCAAAGTATCACATAATTCCTCAAAGGATTGGGAATAGATAGCCATCAAATGAACATGAAAAATCATCATAATTCAAATTCAAGTATTCAACACGAAAAATAAGCAGGCACTTGTTTGGATCAACCACATTCCAAATTTCAGCCATTGTGAGTCCCAACCACAGTGAAACAAACATCTCGTAACTATCTAGTCCATGCCAATATGCTGTGCATACTCTGTGAGTGCAGGATCCAATTCCACAAGAAAAACATCATAAAAGCAGGAACATTTGACAAAAACATATAATCAAAGGAATCCCAAAATACCTTTGTCTCCTTTGCATATTCGTCCAACACCAGTCTGTAACAATACTGGGATACAGGTGGAGGAACAATGACACTTAATTTTACCTGCAGAATGACAGAAAGACACAATTGAGCCACAGGAATTTCTGATAATAAAAGCAAGAAAGCAAGAAAACCCAATGACCATTTTCTTTATTTTTCACTTCTTTTAGGAGTCGCAGATGATGCATTCTAATTCAATTAGAAAAACAAAATGTAAAAGAGGGATGGAAGATGCTGACTCTGGAATGAGGCTCTTTTGTTTCTATGACTTCAATATCAGCAGGCAATCGACCTTTGTCTGTCTGGAGAGCAACAGAGGCTGCAGAGACAGAAAGGGGTCTTGGGGGTCTGCAAGAAGGAGAAGGAGATGATTGGTTGGGTGAGAAGGGTTTATGAAGATGGGGGAATTTCTTCTTGGGAGTGAAGAAGGTGGTCTTGGAGAGAGGAGTTAATGATGTTGAAACAAGGGAAAGACGAGGAAGAAAACTGGGTTGGTAATGCAATTTGAAGAGGCTTTGAAGCTCCATCTCCCTCGCTCTCCCTCTCTCTCTCGCTCTCTGTCTCTCCTTGGGGGATAGAGTATGGTTATAGGCTGTGGATGTCTAGGTGGGGAAATGAACTATAGCCATAGACATTGATTTTGCAGGAACTATTATCAGGTTTTGGGGTCAGGACTCAGGCCATATGCGGAACCCACTTGTTGTAGTAGCCTAAGCAATTCACATCAGATGCCCCAAGCCTCCAAGGGCACTGGACCCAAACTCTCACCATGAGTCCCACTCCCGTTTCTTTAGCTGAATTCCGAACAATTCCTCGTATTAGGAATTTCTGACATTAATATGGATACTATGATGATTTCCTTTTGGTATTTTAAATTGCCTTTTTTTTTCTAGAAATCTGAGTTTCAATATCCTTTTGAAAATGTGTTCGGCGTAACAGGTCCGACACCATTGAAATTGCTCGGCGTTTGAGGGCTGTGCAAGCTGTGATTGCTCGGTTGTACAGGGCCGAGAAAGATATTGGATCCCGATTATACAGGGCTGTGCAAAATTTGATTTATCGGTTGTACAAGGCCGAGCAACCTGTTATTTTTCCATAGTATCAATACCATTTAGTTAGCAAGTATCCCATCGGTTGCTAATTGTCAACCACAGTTAGCAAAAGTGATGTTCCATGAACCATGAAGATATATGGAATGTTTCTTTTATTAACAAAAAAAAAAAAAAAAGAGTACTAAAAAAATTACAACAGGGCTCTATTTCATTAAGTTCTTAAAATAATACAATCCTTGTATATCCTTATAAAATATAACAATCATTCCAGATCGATAGTTTCGCATGTGGCAACTGATGGACTGATAATTTCTCTGAAATGTTGGATCCAAGATTGATAAGCTGTATCCCAACCATCTGCAGAAGGGTGATGGTGATGAATCCAGTTAGTAGCAATGAGTGGAATTGGATGACCTTGTACGAGAAAAACCTACACATAACAAGTCAAGTGAGTCATGGCATTTCAGGCAAAATAAGAAATGTGGATCTATGCATTTACTATTATCACCTGAACAAAGTGATTCTGATTGACAAAACCGATTGCGATCTCCCGCCTAGCAGCAGTAGGAACAGGCACCGATCAAAGAGGAAGAAAAGTCAGGCATTGCTCAATGGACAAGTGGTATAGGACAACGTTATAGTGCGAGGCAATTAGATGTCCCATGTCCGGCATCGTCATCCATCGATCATATGGAGGACAATCCATTTGGTACGATATGATGTGGAGAAGTTCATCAACCCTTTGGTGTGATCCATATAATTGTCTGTAGTGTTCGGCATGAGTCACCAACTCTCTAGAAAGATCTTTCCGTACTTGTTGCCACGAATCCTCAACAAGTTCCATCAACCATGCAACGGCTCTAAAGCCACAATTGCCATCCGCATAGACATCTTTTACATGATGAATATAAGGCCTTAAACTAGCTAGAAGTGTGTTAATATAGGAAATAGGCTTACAATTTCGCGTGCGACTGACCTTTTGCTTAGGCATCAGCCTCTTCATGGGCACCAAAGAGGCCCCACTCCTGACAATAGTCTCTTCCATCTTCAAGACATGAGAGTAACTATCCTGAGCTGATTCGACATATTCAAAGGAAGAGGGTTCACGTTTAATAGAATTATATAATTTCAATTTGGGGTGCCCCCTACATTGTGATTTAGAAGCTGGCTCGATCAGTGATGTCTTCTCAGGCTTTGCAAGCTCCCTAAGCTTATCCAAGATCTGTAACTTCTTTCTCGAATCATAGCCCCTGAACTGTTCGACAATTAAACAATTAAATCTATCTCTGGCATGCAATCCAGATTGACACTCAAGTCCTGGGCAGAATCGGTAGATAGCAAGTCAAGCTTGCGCCAATGCATATGTGTGCAATCTAGAGGAATAGGGCACCCAGCACTTACGTATTCTGCAATCTCATGAGCACAAGGTAGGCCATGTGTGTGTCGAAGTACACAGCCACAAGCATCTCTATCAATACCAACTGACGAGGCTCGTCTCGTCTCCGCCAAGATTTTCTCTAATGCACTTATAGAAATATTCCCACGAAGTTCTATGAATTCGGAAGGCTTGAAATTGTATTGCACAACCGTCTTACTTTTTTCAAATGATGCTTTTATATATGTATGTTGCAGCAGCAATAGGTTGTGAATCTTCATCCAAGAGTCTTCGAAAGTCCCCTAGTTTGATCCAAGCTGCCGCTTCAGCTGTGCATGTGAACTCTCCACCCTGTTTGTAGTAGTGTTCCCAAGATGCATGACCTTGTCCACCTATGCAGCCACAAATCTATCCTTGTACGCATCTAACCAAGATGATCTAACGCACTGAAGTGCTACCAGATAGGTGATGAACTCCTTGAGAAATAAGTTGAATTACACATTGTAATGTTCCTCTATGGATGAGGAGACCAACATGTTCCAGCTCATTATAAACCGGTCCCACTTTTCCTTCGTCTCAAACAACTTCTTGCATTTAGCCAAAATATTTTTGTTGATATGCCATCTGCATAAAAGATGTTTGGCGCCGGGGAAAACAATAGATATGACGTTCATTAAAGCCATCTCTCTGTCAGTGACAATAACGCTAGGAAGAACACCCTTGCCAATAACTTTGCGCAAAATACACAATGCCCATGAGTAGCAGTCTTCACGTTCATTCTGGAGATATACAATGCAAACCGAATAAGTCTTCTCTGTGGATGTAACCCCAACAATCTTCAATAAGGGCATTCGATACCGATTGGTCTTGTAGGTGCAGTCCATTATCAACACATGAGGAAATGCACGCAAGAGGTCTATGCTGGTAGGGTGTGTGAAGAACAAGTCAATGACAGTATGTGTTGCAGGACAATTCCTATGCCATTCAATGTAACTATGCTCCACCAATAATTTCAACAGTTACTGCATTTGACTCCGTCCAGTCCTCTTCACAACTTTATGCCTTTGACGTGCATTGTAAATGCTCTTCATTGTACTTACATTTAACTCATTTTTTTGTTTCAATGTCACCAAGATATCCTTTAGCCGAACCATATTCTTGGACATGTCAGCTAGCAATGAAGTTTTCTTCTTTGTTAATCTCCCTGCAAATGAGTGCCCTTCTAGAAAGTCTGCAGCGGGATGATTATGCACACCACACACTACATGCAACATCCATTCCTCATTTGAGCCAACCACTTTGCCTTGTAATGTGAATGGGCATCCACATTTTTTCGAACCAGTCTACCTCAATCTCTTTCCAACGGTCCCATTTTTAGTTGTCCTCTTGTCTCTATAAGACCCACTCCTCTCAGACCCAAGGGTCAGCCTTGGTTTTTTATTTCTCCTGTTCGGTGTTGCTGATGTCTTAATCATGACAATGAAACCATTTCTCCTCCTAACCTCACGAACCCAGTTAATTAGGGCTTCTCGGCTTATGAATATCTGCACACAACCAAACAAAATTACATTGAACAAAGTGACTACATTAATTTAAATATCAAATGATTCATCTCGATTAATTACCTCTTGAGTGATAAACTCATTACTATAGCCGACCACACATTCCGAGCCAACCTTGCTGCATTCGGTAAGTGCATGAAACTGCAATGTCACCAATTTTGTTAGAGTATGTACATGACTCAATTGCACGGCTCTGAATAGCCGGACAGAATTAAATTGTTCGGTTAAGCATGTCCACACATGTTCCTTAGTTTCGGTCATTCATGTCCGCATATTTCTGTTCTTCTCGGCACTGTAATGCCGTTCAATAGGGCATCTCTCGGTATTAACATGCCGCGCAAATGACCTATGGTCGGCCATTTAAGGCTGAGCAAAGGACATTCGGTCGGACATGCAGGGCTGAATGATTCGTCTCTGCCCAATACACAGGTCGGGATGAATATATGCTTACCTCGTCGCTCCTAGAATGATCGGGAGTGATCATCTGCTTGTCCTTTCACTCGTCCATTGATTAAGAATGCTAGCAAAGCGGGTATCAACTTTGAATGAAATCAAGATTCATTAGTGGCGACATCCTATCCCGAGGCTTTAAACCGAGAGAGAAGATGAAAGAGGGGGGAAGTAGAGGGCAGTAAATGCAGGAAGAAATAGAAACCTTGTCTTCATTTTATGATGCATGGAACATACTGAAAAGGAGGGAACCAAGTGCAGAGGAGTGATGGATGCTCGATGTAGAACACTTCCCATATTTTCATTTGGAGGGAAAAAACGCAGTGTGTAGATAGTAGTAGGAAGAGACTGTGGGAGGGGTGAAGTTTAGACATTTTGGTAATTTTACAAGTGGGCATTTTAGTCACAATTTATTGCAGTGTGTGGAGAGCAAAATGCAGTGTGCAGGTAGACCCTCTCTAAAATTTATAAGCAAACTTTCCATAAATAAATAATCATAGACTTTTAGGCCACTAGCTGGACCATACACTGCTAGGTATAGGGTCAAGTGGAATCCCGCACATCGTTTAATGTGATCAAAATCAAATTAAACAAAACAAATAAGTAAATCAGCTAAGAGAAATAAATTAAAAAGTTCAAAATAGAAATGGGGAGTAGGTTTAAAATAATTATGTGGATCCACATGAGGGCCCACAGTGTACAACCAAGAGGTGTTGCAAAGTCAACCCATCGCTCATGTACGAATAAACTAATTGATAGGTGCACTTTACAAAAGAAAGAAAAATAAGGAACTATTATAATAAATTAGAAAGTTCTAAAATTAAGCTAGGAAACCAATATAGCTTAACCCATAAATCTCACTCGATAGAGGGCTGATCGGGGCTGGCTCAGGGTTGTCCTTACCCAGCCTCAATATATGCATGGCTAGGCCCAAGTGGCTCAAAGTCCTCGAAGGGCCTGCACAACCTAGACCCATACCCTACCCTTGATTGCCGAGGGGATTAGGTCAAGGAAAGGCTCAAGGCCTCAAAAGTAGAAAATAATTATTTTATATTTTTTAGATTGTTACCAAGTATAAAGTGTTGACCGAGTGTATTCTTATATAACCTTTATAGCGAAATGATAGCTAAGAAGATGTTTGGAGCATGGAAGTTGTCTCTAAAAACTTTCTTTTATCGAATAAAGTCATTTGTTCATTAATGACTTGGATTCTAGACATACAATTTTATTTATTTTGTAGAAAAAGGAACATGGCAAGAGAGTTTGTTTTATATCACACGTTTCACAAGAGTTTCCACATACCAAATCATTCTAGTAGAGTCGCACCTCTAAAAACTTTAAATCATTTACATTCATCTACCTTTACTTGATTGATATTGTTTTCAATTGACTATTAAGCATTGTTAGATTTCCAGCACAAAAATATATGCACTTAAAAAATCACTATTAGCTTAGACTTAAAAATCTTGAGAGCTACAATTATCTAAGTAAAAGGATATTTGGATCATCCCATATTCTTGAAGTCCCATGCACGTACAAACTACCTTTATGAATTAGCTCATATCCCAAGCTATTCTACAAATAAAAAAGTATATCCTTATTAATAGAATTACACCCCCTTTGAAATAACAAGAATATATAAAAATAATATAAAAAGTCTAACTAAGAAGCAACAAAACTTGAAGAAAGGGATATGAAGAAACTGTACAACACTTATTACTTATGCATTTAAGTATAAGAGATTACTTAAATTATTAAATAGAGATGAAATGAACAAAGTATATATGTTTATTGATTTTTAGGGCGTTTTGTAATTGGTATGCGGGGTATGAAACCACCTTTATAATCCCGGTTTATTACTGTCAAGTGACTTTATAAGGGCATTTTAGTTTATATTTACATATATAAATATATATTAAATAAAATAAAGAAACAGTAGGAGCGCCAAGGCCAGGCCGGGCTAGTATTGTCCAAGCCCGACGGCCCTAAGGCTTTTCCTTAAAAACAAAAGCCATCACTTTAAGGGAGTTTTGAGGGCCAGGCCGGCTGGGCTTCCTTGTCATTGGGCCATGCCTACTCGTTAGGCTTCTTTTAGTCACTAACAACTTTATTAAATTAACTAGCAAATCATGCATGCTCTTATCACGGGCAATATAATTTACAAGATTAGAAATAAGGTGATTTAAAATAATTAATCTATGGGATGTTGCTCATAGAGCTGCCCTTACATCTAAGTTTCACCCCCAAGAGGTCAAAGTTTAAGTATTTCCTTTATGCGATATCCTAGGGTTGTGCGATATCGTATACATCATATTGTGTGATTTCCTAAGGCCGTACGATATCGCATATATCATTTTGTGTGATATCTTAGGGCAGTGCGATATCCTAGGGCCGTGCGATATCACACCATTATTGTACAAACACTTTTGCAGAAATTATATAAACTTCGACTGTTGTAGGGCAATTGTCATATGTAAGAATAGTTGTATGGTCAATATCCCTTCTTCTTTTTTTTGGTCTGAACTATTTAAGATGGTAAAAATTGCAATAAAACTCAATCACCTATAATATTAACAACGACAAAAAAAAAAAAAAAGAGAAAAAAAGCTGGTTAATCCTAAAAGTAACAATTGACTTCAATGGTGATTTGATGGCGATGGTAAAATGATTCTAATGAAAGTAAGGCCCAATAATAGATTGATCAAAAGAGCATATACTTAGTAAAATATGTATTTTATACATAATTAATTATATAGTGAGTCCACTCTAATCATTGGAGAGCAAATCATGATGTCCTATTTAGATGGGTCTTTTTCTCTATTTCAAGCCCACTTCTTAAAAACCAAATCTAATATTCAGTGGCACCTTGGGATTTGACAAGATTGAAAGATCCCCAGATCCAATCCTAAAAATGAAAATGGGACCCATATAAGTGACACTTTAAAAGAGACATTATTTCCTAAAATAAGCATTAGGATGAGTGATGAGCCTCAATTTAAAATATCCTAATCAAAAGACAAATCTATTATTCAGTGGCCCAGTTGGGAGTAGGTTGAAAGATCCTCACTGTCCAACTAGTAGCACGATTTTATTCAACTTGTGATCATTCACAATGTAAGACTCCAACCCTTCGTAATTTTGATTAGCACCTAATTAATAATGATTAGATGCCTAATGTCTTGATTTGTTTATTAGTGATGGTAATTAGGTAGAATTAGATGGGTTTTGAGCCAAATTAGGTAGCTCGAGAACCTTTTTGGTATTTTGGGCTAATAGGTAGAGTTAGGTTTTGGGTTTTAAGCGAGATCGGATTTGTTGGGTAGAGTTTTCTCACCTAAATAACTTTCATGTTTGAACCTGACTCATTTGACCCCTTTTGAGCCATTTCCAACCCAAAAGACCCAAACTTTCAATTTTTGTAAGAAAATGGACTTTCTTGCAAATAACATGAATTCGTATTGAAAACCCTTTCTAAAACCCATCTCTTCCCATTTCACTCTCACCACCATTGCAAGCGCATTGCTAGTGTTCATCTCCCCCTCATTTTCCTTTCCATTTCCTTATTTCCAAACACCAAATGAGGGCTTGAAAGCGAGATTCCTTGGCTCCAAGACCGTCTTCTTCCCCAAGTTCATCTTCTCCAAGCTTCTACAACACCCATTTAATTTCTACTTCTTCCATTCGGTAACTCTCAGTCCCCGACTCTCGGCCTTGCTTGAATTCAATTTCTAGAAGCCTAAATCTTATAATGCAAGCCCTTTCAATGTCCATTTCATCTGTTATGTTGTGTAGGGTTTTCTCTTGAGCAATAGATTTGGGGGTTTTGCTTTTGAGGCTTGGTAGTAAGTGGAAAAGGGCTTGGGTTTGTTGGATTTGAGCTAAGCATCAAGGAAAAGGCAAGTTGAACATTTATAATATCATGCATGCATGCCTATTTTGTTGATTCTTCATGTCATTCATGTCTAGATTACCCATTTCAAGCTCATTAGTGTGTTTTAGTAGATTTTGTGGAATGGAAACATATAATGTTAATGTTTACCTAATGTGGTTTAAGCAAGTTTGGAAAACATCTATTTAATGTAAAAAATGTTATTTATTAATATTTAAGCTAAGTGGGAAGCTAACTGTAAAGACATAGGATTTTAGGAATTTTTGGACCTAGTCTTGGACCCTAGAATTGGAACCCTTGGACCCTAAGCAAGGCCCAATGGACTTTTAAACTTATGCAGGTGATGGTTGAGCCATCATACACCTATATGGATGTCAGACCGGTACAGAGTAAGCAATTGTACTAAGCCAAAAGTGTTGGTCAAGGGTATTTCAATGTATGTAATCTCATGTAACGCTAATATTAAATATTAGTACTATTAAAGAACTCTGTCCGGATGGGTCCCACTTCAATATGGGCTCTTTAATATTTGATGTGTTGAGTTACAATGTGCAAAAAATAAGAATTGAAGGCCTCTGTCACGGGACCTACTTTCAAGCACATATAGTCATCTTGGGCCCTGCATTGCTGAATTGAAGCTTTAAAAGAAGTAAATTGAAGAATTCACCAAGTAAACCCCACACACACGACAATCAATCAAAGGGTGGGGGAGGGGGGTTCCACTCATTATGTCAGTTGAAGAGTCCTAACTACAGTAGAAGAATTCTCATGGGGCCCACTGTTCAAGCTAATGAAATGTCCCACATGGTAGGGTCCACAATAATTGCAGATTTGAAATAAATTATAGATAAATCAAGGAGTACAATTTTGATGGGAATAAATGAAAAAGAGTTTGAGTCAGCCACAACTGATCTCCTTTCAAAAAAGGAAGTTGTGCAAAGATAGAGTTCATTGTAGATCAAATTTCAAAAGTTAATCCCGTTTGTTAGTACAACCCATCTTAAAATAGCCTTAACTTTCAATCCGACCGTCGGATCGATGAAATTTACATACCGTTGGAAAGCTTATTCAAAGTAGATGTCGCGGAGCCCAAGACTGATCAAATCAGAGCTAAATTGATAAATTTATGGCCCACATATTTTCATGTTCATTTTTAGGCGGGATTGTAATTAAATCCACATCGTTAAAAATCCATTGCAACACTTCCCTTGTGGGACCCCATTTGAAGATTAACCAAGCGATCCAGAGGTTTCCAAAAGCTTCTACCTTATTCAAAATAGAAAATGATAAGATATACCTCATCAAAGAAGATAAATCAAATTAATAAAGAAGGTATCCAAATTCAATGTATCAGTAAGATAATTGAGAGTTATAGAAGGAACCCTATACTCCCTCCCTTGGACATCCACTCTTACATTCTCTCTCCTCTCTCTTTTCCTTCCTTAATTAGTATAATTTAAGAATTATTTTTGGGTATTTTGGATCCATGTTCCAGAAATTAGGATTTTTAGAAAAGAGATTTTTGAGAGACCATTGTAAAAGGAGATGCTATCATTGAAATTCCTTCCGGAGTTCTTTTTAATGGCTGGCTAAATTTTTGGATCGGAGCACACAAATGAAGCTAAGTATATCTTTGATTTAATTTATGTTATTTTTCTTTTACTTTCTTGTCTCTTTTAAATGAATGCTTTATTTGATAATAGATCCATCTTCATGCCTTAAGTAGCCTCTGTTTTGATTCCTAATGAAAATAGTTTGATGATTTATGCTTATCTTGATATATTATAATTAGGGCTGAGAATCAGATCCTTCGATAGTTTATGCTTAATTTGATAAGTCATGCTTATGATTTTTCATTCTTTTATGAGGTGAAGGAGGTCTTGGGTTGTGATCTTGTTCTTTTATTATTATTATTATTAAAAAATGGTTTTTGCAAAAGACAAATCCTTGGGATTGGAAACATTGATTTGTTTTTTATCTAAGTTATCTTGAGAGAATGAGTAGAAAAATTGCATAGATGGATTAATTATCTTGCTTAGTGGATTCTGGATGCTCCGATCTATTTTATATATTTGATTAGTTTGTGTCTCTGACTTATTCTAGTTCTTTTTGGATCTCAATTATTTTTATTAATCTTTGATTTAAAAAAAAAAACTTCAGATTTATAATTTTAAATTAGTTGTGCTTCTTGTGGGATCAACCAATAATTGCCACTGTCTCGACAAGACAAAGGCACACTTGCAGTAATTTTAATGAATTGATTTAATTCACATTAGTAATATTTCAAAGAGAACAATCAGAATGTGAAAATTTTAATTTATTCAACGAAAATTGTCCTAATCTTGAATACCACAAAGAAAACGTGTTACTGCAGAAGTGAGAGTGGTGGAAGTTGAGGTTTGTGATGGCATATGTAGCAAGTGATGATAACTGCTTTCCGATGTGAATATCCTGTATAGAACAACCAATAGAGGTAAATGAGACAATATAACCAAATGAAGTCAATTCACTAACCAAGATCAAATTTATAGATAGGTTCGGAACACATAGTACAGTACTAAGTGACGAGATCTTAGGGGAAATTGAACCAACTGTGATGACTGGTTGTGGAGTATCATTTGTTGCATGTATGTTTTGATTTCTATAAGGAGGGTGAGAAGCATGTAATAAGGAAGAGTCATAAGTCATGTGATAAGAGGCTACGGTATAGAAAACTCAAGCATGATTTGTTTTTCTTGATGTGATAGATATGGTAATTGCATAAACTGGATCAGAAGAAGAAGTAGCCAAAGAAGAAGTAAAGCTAGACGTCAGAAACCACTGTTGCATACGCTCATCAATCAGGGATTGAGCTTGAGAGGTGGAAAAAGCCCCTTCAACATCTGTTTGTATTAGCAGCATATGGTTTGGACTTGTAATGCCACAATTCTGAATGCCGAGGTTACCGCCAAGGTACCCAAAATTGGCGCACTGCTTCTCAGAAAATCTGAGAACTTTCAAGATCATAGTCCGTAATGAGGTCAAATTTAAAACTTTTAAAACAATATAATGATGAACGGTTAAGTGTGAAAGCATAATGAAAGATGGCAGAAGCAATATCGATTAATAGGGGAAACATATGGTATCATAAGTTATAAAGCAAATGTAGTAGGGCTAAAGTCCAGCCTAAATATTAAAGTATGAATAAAAGGTATATATCAATCTGTCTCCCTACTCATAACAAAAACACTAAATCCCAAAAATAGATGCACTCAATCCCCAAGTGCAAGCACTCCACTCTCCAACTCGACCTCCTGGTCAGCCAATCCCCATTCGTAGTCTCCTGCTATGAGTGCCTCGACGATCGCGTCGCCCTCGAGGTCAGGGTCAATACCTAAGCACCAAATGATGGGTCAGATCCAAGGATTTGGCAAGGCACAGTATGTAAGTAACATAGGATGTATGCATCATAGAGAATAGAAACAATCATAGTATAATAAGAATATCAACTGTACAAATCCTAGGTAATTGAGCAAGTATAGAAAATAAATTCATTATGAAAAGTAAAGCATCTTGTCTAACCATACATCAATTGGGCACATTCACACGAGCTGGACACTGTAGGATATTATGACGCGGCCCTCCTATACTGTAAACCAATTGCGGCGGGGAAAGTAAAGTAACCATGCAAGGGATGACGAGCCTTGCCAATAATCACAACAATATCAACACTCTCACTCTCAATAGACCGGAACCGGAATGACATCGCTCATCTAGCCAAAGCTCATCATGATAGTTTTAATTCATAACCAATATAGCTCTCATCAGTGATGCTTAGTCCAAAGGCTAAGCTTATAACAACCGAGTAAAGATAAGTGCCAACTCAAGGAAACAAGTGAAGGTCCGTGTCTATCATGGGAATGTGGGTGAATTTAACTCCCAGTTATATTCTTGAATTCCCTTTGTATTCAGTCGACACCCAGCAACGCTGATCGACCGGGTACACTACGAGTCCAGGTTTTTGAATTTTTGGAACTTCTTCCATCTAATCCAATTTCCATCAAAATCACATCCAATCTGGTCCATTTATCATGGAAACATACAAAAACATCAAATACACTTCAATCATCACTAAACCATTACCAATTGGCCATTGGTCTTCCAAATGAGAAACCTCATCCATCAACGACCAAAATTTATGAAAACAAGCTCAAATGAGCAAATCTATGCAATCAAACATCCAATTGAATTGAAATTACATAATCAAATGAATAGAAACATGCATTCCATGTTAAATAGGTATATTGTACTTCCCTCTAATCCAAATGCAATGAAATGCTAAAAATAAGAGAAATCCAAGCTCCAAAGTAGATCGAATTCCAAGCTTCTAAGGTCTCCAATCACTCAAACAACCCAAAAACTCAAATCTAAGTAGATCTATAACACATAATGCCAGATTCATAAGAGGATTGCAATAAGGAAGGGAATCTAGAGAGACAATAAGAGAGTTCTAGGGAAATTGAACTAGAAATAGAGAAGTACCTTGATTTATAGAGAGATGAGAGATCTATAAAATGAGAGAGATCCTTAGAGAAGACAATATCAGTAGCTTAGAGAGATCATCTTCTTCTTCTTGCTAGGACCTTAGATCTAGGGTTTCTAGAGAGAAAGGAGGGAATTCTTGGAGGGAAATGAGAGAATTGGACGGAAAATGAGAGAGAAGAGAGAAAAGAAAAGGAAATGAGAGATGAGAGATGAGGGTTCGTTTGGGATGGGAGCAGTAGTTTTATAGGTTGTGTTGGAAAGGAAGTCACTAAAATGTCCTTCCTTGGTTAATGGAAGATTGGGATAAGTTCAAGGGATTTTAGGTCTTTTTAGGTGAAATAGAATATTTTCATGTGGAAACCCCTCCTATTCATTCTAATTAATAGCAAGGGCCTCTAACTAACTAACAAACTCCTATAATTACCATAGACACTCTATAGAACCTATAAAATACAAAAAAAGAGACTAATTCCTAGAAAATATGCTAAGGTACTAGTAAAATACTACACTCCCCTTATTAATTCCTACTAAATAACATAATTAGATAAAGGATACTATAATTAACATAATTCAAACAAAAGTGAGGGTCCATAAGGGGTGGGGCCTCACATGACTGATGTGATGTATTTAGGTTTGATGGGAGCATGTGTTAAGGAGGCGCAGACGATCCCAAAAGTTTTGCTTTTGGGAACGCCGATTGTGCTTATTAATTGGACTATTTGGGTGAACATGACAGTTATATTTCCAATGACCCTTTTTTTTCTTGCAGTAATTACAGAAATCTGAAACACTTGACAGAAAAGAGCGCTCAACTCTTTGTGGAGTTGCATGTGTTGATAAAACATGTTTAGGTTCTATATGTTTCTTTTTGGTAAGAGAGCGCTATGTTTGTTCTTCTGCTAACAACTAAGATAACACCACATTAACGGCAGGAAGAGGGAATTGGTGCAACAATAACCCATGGACATATTCAAAATCAGATTGCAAAGCCTTGAGAAACTAAACTAGTAGAGTTTCTTCCCTATAAGTATTGAAAGATGCGATATCCTCGGTGGATTGGAATTGAGGCCCCATTAAAGAAAGCTGATCCCATAAAGATGTCATTTTGACATAGAAATCATGAGTTGAGTCATTCCCTTGACAGTATTTTTAATTTTACATTCAATTTGATAGCGACAAGCAACATTAGTTTGAGTGTAGAGTCCTGCTAAATAATCCCAAACTTTTTTGGGGTAATCAGATTTAACTAATTTGATTATCAATAGAGGGGATGATAGAGTTAACACTCCAGAAATTACTTTTTCCAACTATAGTTTCACATTCTTCATATTTACTATCTTTAGGATATAGTTGTGCTATTGTACTGATAATATATTTCCAAAGTTTAATTTCTTTTAGAAAATTCTGCATAAGATGAGACCAATAGGTATAATTGGATCCATCTAAAATGACATTGATCTCACTAGCACGTTCAAAAACCATTATAGACAAGACAGAGGGGAAAAGAAAGTTTGAATTGGAAAAATATTCCTTGATCTTCCTTTTCAAAGCTCACCTGGAATGAGGATTCAAGAGTGATTTCGAAACTCGAATCCCAAATTACCATTACTGTAGCACAAGTTTGGTAAGGATGATCTCAGATGACTCCTAGGAGGTCTAGATCTTAATGTAGACGATTCGGATTTGAATGGAGGCCAAAATTGAGCTGGGCAACCTCTCTAGAGATGGTAGATCAGGTCACGTGGGGCCCAGAAGTTAATCAAAAGTAAATCATCTCTTAAAACATCCTCAAGTGACATTATGTGAACCTCTAAGAAAATTGTGCATAAGATAAAGATAAGTAATGAGATAAGTAATGTAATTGTTGAAAATCGGACCAAGAAATTTAACAACCACGAATCAGATCCAATGGCCTACCTCTGATATGTCAAAAATCTTTAGAAATCTCATAATATTCAGGCGACCCAGAGCATGTATGCTGTCGTTGCTGAAATGATCCCAAGTGGGCCATGCTTTATCACAATAAGTTGTTTGACACAGTCGAACCTATTTTTGTAACTTTGCAGATGTAGAAATGCCACAGATGTTTATATAGATTTCTTAAATAGTCAAATGATGCAGAAAAAGAGATCTTACAGAGTTTGACAAATCAAAAGAGCAAATTAGAGCTCGATACCATATTATTGAATTGCAGAAAAATAAGAGTATTAAAAATGAATTGGACGTATCATTGTGATTCCATTGATTGACAATAAATATATTATATAGTGCTTATTTACAATAAGTTTGAATCCATTAATGATTTTTAGATATAATAGAAAGCTAACTAATGACTTCAAGTAATGCCAGTTGAACATAAACCGTCCAATGACCAAGTTATGTGGGCCTGCTATTTTGGGTTTGGACTAACCCAATAGATTGAGTTGACCCATTTGGGTTGCCTTTGTCTTTTTAATTACTACTTGTAGTTGAATAGTGATCCCAACGGGCAAACTTGACCTTAGGATTGGATTGTATTTTACTTCATGATTCGACACCAATCTGTGATGCATGCATTTGTACACGTTCTTAATATTTGATAAGTCCACAAAATTGTAGCTTTCATTCATCATTTCATCTGCATTTGTGGACTTAATTAGGTTAATGGTATAGAATTACACTTAATTTCATGATTTCGTGCATTTGAGCATCTAAGTTGGAATCTTAGTCAAATTTGGTGAAAATTCATTACATTCCATGACTTTTGTGAAACTAAGATTTTCATCTCATTCATCACCCAAAAAGTAGTTTTTTTAGCTTCACTAAAAGCATACCTGCTAATTTTGACACTATGTGTTATTTTTGGAAAGTTGAGTATTTTTGGTGCATTAAGTAGGCATGTAGGTTCCCATGCATAGTCCATCTAGATTCCTCACACTTGATTATTATTGACATTATCTAATTTTAATTATGTAGGAGAAATCAAGAGTGGGACCCTGCATTGGTGAAATTTGAGAGAGATCAAAAGAATGATACCCTTCATGGTGGGCCCACATATCTTGACATCTTGGTGGAGTTGGAAAGATTGGAAATTCTCAAAGAGGACAGAAAAAACTTAGATTTGGAAAGATGGTGTTGATTTGCTAAATTTGGAAACCAAAATCAAGAAAGAGAGAGCAAATTAGAAACTCTTCAAGGGGCGTTGGCTAGTCAAAGTTGCAAGTGAGGAAGTTTGCCAAATATGGGCAGAGAATCAAATAAGAAAGCAAGTAAAGAGTCCAAACATTCCTTGGACGTCCAACATGGGTCCCACACACCCCATTGCATGACAAACATAGCAGTTCCCTTAATTGCACAATTATTCTAGGATTTTTCAGGGGCAACAAATTGAAATGGTCATAACTTTCAACTTGAGTGTCGGATTGGTGCAATGTACATACCGTTGGAAAGGTCATTTTGAGTAGATATTTGTAGAGCCCAAGATTGCATAAATTGGAGTTAACAGCAAAAAAGTCGCTTTGCCTTTTCATAGACTTTCAATATCAAGAAGCTACACAAAGTCGCATCCTATCACAAATAGGCAATGCTGCTTCACACATCAAATATTGTCATAATCAAACAAAAATGCAAGATCCTTCAAAACAACTATAAGAAGAGTATACATGAAGTTTCAGGCCATTTCAATATTATTTGGCCTAACTAAACTCTTCTAGCGGATGAACAAGAGCGCCCAGTGAAGCCAAAGACACTGACTCAGGAAACAGAGCACACATCTGACCTCAAAATGCCACTAGAAGGCTCTACATCAAGTTTCGGGCCATTCCGGCATCGCTCGGCCCAAAAAGGAAATAGCCGTAGCAAAGTCCGCTGTCCTGGCGGCGACGGCACCAAAGACATTAGGTCTCTAATAAGAACCTATAGATAGTCTCAAAATACTTCCAAAAGGCTCTAATCAGATTTCACGTTAAACCGACAACGTTTGACCCCACACCAACCCTCAAATAGCAAAATCAAGCCTTCAGCGGTGGGAACCACTGAGGCCATCGCTCATCAAACAGAGCACATCGGTAGTTTTAAGATACTTCCAAAGGGCTACTCTTCAAGTTTCAGGTCATTTCAATAACATTTGACCTAACTTTGACTCTCGGAAGTTAAATCAAGCCTCCCAGCAGGGAGCTTCCCGGGACCATGATTTCCAAATTGGAGCTAATGGATCGTCTTAAAATGACTCCAATAGGCCCCTTGTTGAATTTCTGGTCAAACAGACATCGGTGACCGTACATCAAAGCACGGCATCTTCTTCGCGACAGAATCAAGTCTATTGGTGAAGAGACCCCACACAGCTTCAAAACTCAAACAAAAGCCTACAGCCGGTCTTATTTACTGCTCAGGAGGCTTCACTTCAAATTTTAGGTCATTCCGACATCGTTTGACCTAGTTTTCGCTCCTGACGGCAAATCGACAACTCTACGCGACAAAGTCTTCGGCTTTCCTGGAAAATCAGAAACTTTGCCCTCAGATTTGCCCGACTTCTCGACAAGTTTTTTGCAGGAAAGTCAGGCCAATACATGTGCAAGAATGTCAAGAAAAATACCAGAGAAAAAAGAATTATAAAAACTTGAGAAACGGCCGAAAATTGGTGACCAAAAGGGATAAAAATCCCCATAGTTACCGGCGACCTTGCCCATGGTCGCCGGCGACCCTAGAAATCCGGGTCGTCAGATTTTCTCCAAAAACCCTTTTTTGGGGTCCTTTTTCGCTTTTCAAGATGTTTGGCCCTTGCGGTTTTTCAAAATTCTGATTCTTGGGGCACAAGATTTGCCGATCTTTGTCAACATCATGGATCGGTTGCAGAAATCATTGGATTGTCATCGGATGCTTCGAAATCGCAAATCGGCTGACCAAGAAAGCACACTTTCTGCCTGATCGATTGAGAAATCAACATGACAGATATTACTAGCCCACTGGTAGTAATTAATGTCTAAAGTTACATAATCATCCAACATCGATCAGCATGAAGATCCATTAGCAATCATCTCAAGAAGAATTACAAAAGGTGCAGCGCGAACCGTGACTCTTCAAATGCCTCGGCGACCACTTAATGCAGTTAAATGATTCATTTTATGACAAGTTAATGCGATCATTTACTCATTATTTTGGATGGTCCAATCAGAAGCCAAGAAATGGGAGTTACAAATCAAGAACAATCATGGCATTAAACCATGTAACTACTCTCATCATGGAACTTAAAGGCAATTAAAAGCCCTTAATTCTCCATCAGCCAATCAAAAGCCAAGAAAAAGGAGAATAATGAAACAAAAACTTATAACTCCTCTCATTATTGAACTTTAATGCATCAAAGGCCCGTAAACCCTCCTCATGGCCACCAAAAGCCTATAAAAGGGAGGTCATTCCAAGAATAAAATCGGAAAGAAAATTGGGAAAAACTCACAGACGAGGAAAAAGCTCTGCAAAAGTTGCCTCTCCTCCGTTGAAGAGATTTTGCAGCAACCGCCACTACAAGGTGACTGATGTCCCTTGGGGGGGCTCCCCCCCCTAGGGCCTTCTCCTTCTGTCTACATGGCTTAGACATGGCTTTTCAGTTCGTCTACTTAGTTTTTTATTGGATATAGGACCTCCTCTTGATCCTTATCCTCTAAAAATTTGAGGTTTCGAGCCAAACCAAGCAAATCAAAAGCGTCATCTATTCTCATCTGAAGGATGATGGTGAAGTTCATACATGACTTGCGACCGTCAATCTGAACGATTCCCTGCAATCTCTTGAGAAGCGAGATATCATTTTCTTACTTTTCATTGTATCATTTGTATTTTTTTTAAGAGACATAAAAAATCACAACTCTTGTCTTTCATTTTGATAAGAATTGTAAATTGCCTTTCACAACAAAAACATCGCCTTTCATTACAAACAAATGAAAAATCACCTTTCACACCAAACCATGTCTCTTTTCTTAAATATATGTGCATTGAAAATTAGAAAAAAGTTGATTCCCTTTTCTACTTTTGAAGGTGGATCTATGGACCACCACTTCTCAATTTCAAGTAGAGTTGAAAATCTGGCATACCCGTACACAAAAAAATGTTAATGATCGCTTCATCCTCCGGTCACGAAAGGATTGGGCCCGACGGGCTCTCAAGTCCACCAACCTCGGTAGTCCCGGGACCGATAAGCGACATCAATTGGAGCTATATTTAGGGAGATATGACCTCGGGAAGTTGGCGGTTATAACTCTATGCGGGAATTGCAAAAAGCTTCCAAATTTGGCAACATGAGAGGTGTTTAAGGAGTTCAATTTGGCAAGACTTGAAGCCCAAAAGACCACACTTAGTAACAAATCCTCCCCAATTCAAATTCTTTTCAAGTGTGAAGCCTAGCTTGAGTTCTAAGTAAGAAATATCTACAAATAAGGAAACAAGTCCTAAACGAGAAGATATTCTTTGTTAAAAAGGAGGCATCAACAATTATAAAACCAACCCAAAAGGGGGATGGAGGGGAACCTCACGTGTAACACTCCCTCTCTCCAATTCCCTTCTTTCTTTTCCTACTTTCTTGTTCTCCATTAGTGTTTTATTTATTTATTTATTTTATTTTGGTAGCCTTGGGCCATGTCCAATGATTTATTTTGAAGGAGAATTTTTGTGAAGTAGAAGTTGTAAATATGCAATTTTTAATGACAAATCAAGAAGCATTCTTCTCAATGGCGGGCTAATTTTTTTGATTAGAGCTATGGATGAAGGTAAGTACCTTCTTTTTATTTATTTAGTAATTCTAATTTGTGTTCCATGATTATGTGCTTAATGATTAATAGGTTTGTCTTCGTGCCCTAGGCAAATCTCCATTTTTTATTGCTAAAAATAAAAATTAGTTTTTGACTAATCATGCTTAGGTTTGAGAGGCCATGTTTAAGATTTAGATCTTTTGATGGTTTATGCTTACTTCTGATGGGTAGTTCTTAAATTATTTTTATTCTTTTATGAGATGGAGGAAATCTTGAGTTTTGAATTTTTATGATTAAAAAAGGATTTTAAACGTTAGATTTTCCAAATTAAAAACATTGATTTGTCTTGGATTTGAAGTAAAAATTGGAACAAATTAGGGTTAATTGATAAATAATTTGTGGATGCTTATTGGATTCATATGCTCTAATCACTTTCATTAATCGGTAGATTTCGAATTTCCAAATTAGTTGCTTGTTTTTTTATCTAAATACTCAAAACTTTCCTTAATTGTTAGTTAATTAGTTTTCTTAATATAAAACTTTCTTTAATTAGCTCCCTATGAGTTCGGCCCGTTCTTGCAACTGTCTTATCTAGACACACGTGCGCTTGCGGTATTTTATGATTGATATTGATTACATTAAGTTTTTGGCGCAGTTGCCAAGGAGCCAATTCAAAAAGAGCCTTTTAGTTAGGAATTCTCACATTAATTTTTGCATATCATGGCATATTTTTGTAGTTAGTCGCATTCATAGCTTGCATTAGGTTTAGTTTTTGTGTTTCTTCATATTTGTGGTTACTGTTTTTCAAGTTTTGGTTGCTGATTATTAGTTAATTTTCATACTAATTTCAAGTGGTTACATAGAAGAAAATTTTCATCGCTGATTTTTTGACAGATTTGGTTTGTTTTTTCCCCAAAAGTTCGTACTTTTAAAACCAGTCAAATGGACTCCTTTGGACTTGAAAATTTTCTTGATTGGACTCTGGTATATTGAATTTGAACCATCGAAATTTCAGAGAAAACACGTTTTGGAAGTCCTACTTTCAGTGCTGTGAATAGGGCAGTCAGTCAGGCAGATTCTACAATCAGCAGAAAAACTTGTTCAAGTAGCCAACTTCATGATAGCATAACTTCTTCGTTTTTTATCCTTTTTAATCTCTATTTTTTCGTTTGATTCTTGCATTAGAAGATTACATCCGAGTCATTGTTTTCTGGTTGTGATTAATAAGAGTGGATTGTACAGATCTGTAAACTTGGGCCTGCGCAATAAGTTCCAACACTTAGAGGTTTTTTTAGCACTTGATAGCAAGGCCTCCATTAAACTTAGGACTGCATTAGGAGTTTTAGAAGTGCATCTTTCATTCAAATTGCAGTAGTTTACGGTTGCGAAATTTAGATTAGGTTGATTTTTCAATTTAGGAATTTTATTAACAATTATTAGCTATTTTTAGTAGTTTATTTAGATCCACTTTCGTTGTGTTCTTTGAGGTTATAATATGAGTTTTGAAGGACTCTAGAAGGAAGAAAATCATGGGGATTGCTTTTAAGCAAACATGTGGCTGTCAGAATTGCTAAAATTGCTATCAGAATTGCAACATTGCTATAAAAAAATAGGTTAAGCTTGCACAGTTTAAAGATTTACGTGAACCCACTGTAAGAGTTTCTAAACTTTACCCCACAAATCTTTTACTTGCAAGTGGGACTTGGATGATTTAATTTTTGCAAAGTGTGAATGCTTGATTGATACATCACCTAATTGGACATACACTTAGTTAATGGTAATCAACCCCAGAAAGATAAGAACCGGATTTCGTCATCGGGTTCTTGCTCAATAGGTTTAATCATTCCCCACATAGGCATCAAACTTTAATTAAAATCAAGTAGCAATGAGACCCTAGTATTCAAGCTCAGTAGGATGAAGACCACTGACGGTTGCACCAATTGCGCTCCTTGACTGAAGTTGATGCCCAAGAAAACATTTGCTCCTGAGGGTGCAACAGTTTAACTGTTCAGGGTACTGGTCCTTAAGAGGGTTCATCCCCGCCACTCCTTGGTGGCTGCTTGGTCAACTAAGGTTTCATAGGACCGAATTGAAGGCCCACGTGTTCTCTTCACTAGCTAGAAGCTGTCTAGTGTCTAGACCAACCCTAGGACCTTTCTTGTGCTCAATCCTTGTGCTTGACTGCTTGATTTGTATGTGCAACATATTAGAACTAGTGGGACCCTGCATAAAGACTAGGCTAACATTTTTAGGTTAGACCCGATGCATGCAATCCAAACCTGAGAGGAAAAAGTTTAATCATTCCCTACATAGGCATCAAACTTTAATTAAAATCAAGTAGCAATGAGACCCTAGTATTCAAGCTCAGTAGGATGAAAACCACTGATGGTTGCACCAATTGCGCTCCTTGACTGAAGATGATGCCCAAGAAAGCATTTGCTCCTGAGAGTGCAACAGTTTAACTGTTCAGGGTATTGGTCCTTAAGAGGGTTCATCCCCACCACTCCTTGTGGCTGCCTAGTCAACTAAGGTTTCATAGGATCAAATTGAAGGCCCACGTGTTCTCTTCACTAGCTAGAAGCTGTCTAGTGTCTAGGCCAACCCTAAGACCTTTCTTGTGCTCAATCCTTGTGCGTGACTGCTTGACTTGTATGTGCAACATATTTTAACTAGTGGGACCCTACATAAAGATTAGGCTAACATTTTTAGGTTAGACCCGATGCATGCAATCCAAACCTAAAAGGAAAAAGTTGTGGGAATGCGAAAATCGAAGGTTGACTCGAATAGAGCCTGAGTTAGCATTGACCATCATAGGTAGTTCATTAATTTTCAAAGAAAAAATGGCTGATCACGTGGACCCACCCATGACTTTGAAGGACTACATGTACCCTACCAAGACAACTCAACTGTCCTACATCACCCTGCCTCAGACCAATGCCACATTTGAGTTGAAATCTGGCATGATCTAAATGCTCCCAGTATTCCGTGGGCTAGACTAGGAAAACCCATATCAACATGTTACAGAATTTGAGGACATTTGTGGGACCTTGAGAATCAATCATATGACTGAGGAGGCCATTAAACTTAGATTAATTCCTTTTTCCCTAAAAGAAAAGGCTAAAGCTTGGCTTTGTGCCTTACAGGCTGGGTCCATCACTACATGGGCCAAGCTAGTCGAAGCATTTTCCAAAAAGTTTTACTCCAAGTAGAAAACCGCTTCGATTAGGCAGGCTATCAATGGATTCCATCAAATGGAAGAGGAGACACTTTACAATTATTTGGAACGGTTCAAGGACCTCTTAATCTAGTTTCCCCACCATGGATTTGAAAAAATCCGATTGGTCCATATCGTGTATGAGGGTTTGGATTACCCTACTAAGAAGATGGTGGAATCTTTCCGTAGTGGAAAGTTTACACAGAAAACAGTGGATGAAGCATGGACATTTTTGAAAGAAACCGCTGAAAATACACTGCAGTGAGCCCTTTTCAAGAGGGAGCCCATCAAACCCACCATTATTGAAAAATGGGGAATGTTCAAGGTTGAACCTAAAATTGAGGCAGAGGCCAAATTAGCCACACTGGTGAGGAGAATAGAGGCCTTAGAGCTGAACCAAAAACCCACTCCAAATACTTTGGAGTCATTGAAATATAATCAGGCCATGAATGGAGGGATTGACCCAACAACTTTGGGCCAAACTGAGTCTGTTGAGGAGGTGAATGCGCTTTATAAAAACACTCGTTTTAATAATCGCCAGAGGAATAACCCATACTCCAGCACATACAATCCAGGTTGGAGGGATAATTCGAACTTTTCTTGGACCAAGGGTCCAACTCAAGGTGGCCCATCCCGGCCCATGAACTTCAGCCCATTCAATCTCAGTCCAATGCCCCAACCGATTTCCAAAAACCCAACTTCAACCCCAGTCCATTGACCCAGAGGGTAGATTCCTGGAAGAGGCCATGAAGCTAATGTCTCAAACCACGACCTAATTGTCTCAGAATACTGCTTAATTCCAACAAACCACTACTCAAATTTTGAATTGTCACACCCAGACCCTTGCAAAACTGGAATATTAGATGGGCCAACTGGCCAACTCCATAGGTGCCATAGACAAAGGAACATTCCCTAGCCAACCCAAACCTAATCCTAAGGGCCAAGTTGTTCATGATCCTAAAGGAAAAGGCCCGGAGCAAGTCAAATCCATTATCACTCTTCGGTTGAGTACATAGGTTGATAACAAGGTTGAATTACCCAGGGAAACTGAGGAACCAAGTGTGAATGCTGAACCCATGTTAGAACCAGAGCCATTCAAAGAGGAACCAGTCAATTCTGAACCATCAACTAGTGAGCCCACTCCTAGGACCTATGTTCCCAAGGCACCATACCTACAGAGGTTAGGCCCAGCAAAATCAAATGTTCAGTTGGATAGAATGCTAGAAGTATTCAAACAAGTGAGGATCAATATCCCACTACTTGATGCTATCCAACAGATTCCGGCCTATGCAAAGTTTCTAAAAGACCTTTGCACCTTTAAAAGGACTACTAATATGCCCAAGAAGGCTTTTCTAGCCCAACAAGCTAGCTCGATCATTTTTTGTCCAACCCTAATCAAATACAAGGACACATGGTGTCCTACCATTTCTTGCCAAATAGGGGACCATCATATAGAGAAAGCTTTGCTAGATTTGGGTGCAAGTGTGAACCTTCTGCCGTACTCTGTTTATGAAGATTAGGTTTGGGGGAGTTGAAAAGGACACATGTGACCTTGCAATTGGCTGATGCATTGATTTGATACCCCCAAAGGAGTAGTCGAAAACGTTCTGATCAAAGTCGGAGACTTCGTGTTTCCTGTTGATTTTATTGTCTTGGATACCAAACACACATTTGGGGCTGAACCCAAAATTCCAAAAATTTTAGGGAGACCGTTCCTAGCCACCTCAAATGCCTTGATCAATTGTAGCAATGGAGTGATGCAAATCTCTTTTGGGACCATGACAATTCAAGTGAACATTTTTAATGTCAGTAAGTAACCTCCTGATGAGGATGATGGGGTTTTTGAAGTTAGTTACATTCATGAATTGGTGGAAAATTACTTACCCCATTTGAAACTTGAAGATCCACTAGAGGCTTGTTTGGCCCACTTTGGAAGTGATTTTGATGTAGATGGACATACTGAGGGAGTCAATGCACTGTTAGACTCAACCCTACCCATGGAATGCTCCAGGTGGCAACCGAAGCATGAGATTCTAACTCCGTCTGCTTCCCCTCCCCTCCCCTCGATTGTAGAGCTCCCTAAGTTAGAACTCAAGCAGTTGCCAGATACCTTGAAATTTGTGTTTTTAGGCCCGCTAGAAACCTTTCCATTGATTATAGCTTTAGACTTGGACCCTGTCCAAGTGGAAAAACTCGTGAAAATTTGGGATGAACACAAGGAAGCTATGGGTGGTCCATTGCAGATATTAAAGGAATTAGCCCATCTGTGGTCCAACATAGAATCCATTTAGAAGAAAATGCAAAACTTCTCGTGAACCACGAGGCTACTGAACTCTGCAATGAAATAAGTAATTAGGTCGGAAGTCTTGAAATTACTTGATGCAGGGTTGCTTTACCCCATATCGATAGTGCATGGGTGAGCCCGGTTTAAGTGGTACCAAAGAAATCTGGAATAACAATGGTTCAAAATGAGGGCAATGAATTGGTACCCACTTGTATACAGACTAGATGGAGGGTATGCATTGATTATAGGAAGTTGAACTTAGTCACTCAGAAAGATCATTTTCCCCTCCCATTCATGGATGAGATGCTCGAAAGGCTAGCCGGTCATGTATATTATTATTTTCTTGATGGTTATTCCGGTTACAATCAAATCCCAATTGCACCGGAGGACCAAGAAAAGACCACCTTCACATGTCCTTTTGGGACTTTTGCTTACAAATGCATGCCCTTTGGGCTATGCAATGCACCGACCACCTTTCAAAGGTGCATGTTAAGCATATTTTCTGACATGGTAAAAAGATTCATTGAGGTTTTCATGGATGATTTTTTGGTCTTTAGCAATTCTTTTGAGGAGTGCTTACATCATTTGTCCCTTGTGCTTGAAAGATGCAAAGAAAAGAATCTAGTCTTAAATTGGAAGAAATGTCATTTTATGGTAAAAAGGGGCATAGTTCTGGGACACATTATTTTTTATAATGGAATTGAGGCGGACAAAGCAAAAATTGATTTGATCTACACATTGCTACCACCAAAATCAGTTAAGCAAACTCGATCATTCTTCAGCCATGCTAGTTTTTATCGTAGATTCATCAAGGATTTTAATAAAATTGCCAAACCTTTGTGCTAATTGCTGAAAAAGAGGCCCCATTTGAATTTGATGAGAAGTGTCTAAAGGCTTTTAAGAGACTGAAAAAGGAACTAATTTCAGCCCCTATAATTCAACCACCTGACTGGGCCATTCCATTTGAGCTAATGTGTGATGCATCCGATACTGCTATTGGAGTAGTTTTGGGTCAACGGGTTGGGAAGTTATCTCATGTGATTTACTATGCAAGAAAGACCCTCAATGATGCACAGCTAAATAATACAACCACCGAAAAAAAAATTGCTAGCTGTGATTTTTGCACTAGAGAAATTTCGGTCCTACTTGATAGGGTCTAAGGTCATCATCTACATGAACCATGCAGCTCTAAGATACCTTATTTCCAAAAAGGATGCAAAAGTCCGATTGATCCGTTGGATCCTTTTGCTACAAGAGTTTGATTTGAAAATAAGAGATAAAAAAAGGATGTGAGAATGTTGTAACAAACCATCTTTTGATGTTACCCTTAGAGCTATCAGATGGGGTCCCACTGAATGAAAATTTTCTTGATGAACAATTACTCAGTATTTCTCAAATCCCCGGGTTTGCAAATATAATCAATTACCTTGTTATAGGGGAGATGCCCAACCATTAGTCAAAACATGATCAATCAAAATTTCTAGCGGAGGTCAAGTACTTTTTCTGGGATGACTTGTATCTTTTTAACTACCGTCCATCCTAAATAATCAGGAGATGCATTCCTGATGAGGACTATCAAAGTGTCATTTCATTCTGTCATGATCATGCATGCGGGGGCTATTTTAGCTCCAAAAAGACTACTGCAAAAGTTTTGTAGTGTGGTTTCTATTGGTCCACAATCTTTAAGGATTGTCATGTGTTTTGTCTGAGTTGTAATAGGTGTCAAAAGTTTGGAAAAATCAATCATAGGAATATGATGCCCTTGAATCCAATCTTGATAGTGGAAATCTTTGACGTGTGGGGGATCGATTTTATGGGACCATTTCCAAGTTCCTTTGGAAATTTGTATATTTTACTTACAGTATGCTATGTTTCAAAATGGGTGGAAGCAATACCTACCAGAAAGAATGATGGCTATGTGGTGATCAAATTTGTGAAGGAATACATATTTTCTAGGTTTGGTACACCACCCAGGGCAATTATCAGTGATGGTGGAACCCATTTCCGCAATAGCACATTTGACTATCTAATGAAAAAGTACTCTATTACTCATAAGGTTGCTACGCCCTACCACCCACAGACCAGTGGCTCAGTAGAAGTTTTGAATTGGCAGATTAAACAAATTTTGGAGAAGACGGTCAATGCAAATCGGAAAGACTGATCTTTGCGACTATTGGATGCATTATGGGCCTATTGAACCATTTACAAGACTCCTATTGGGATGTCCCCTTATAGGTTGGTCTATGGTAAAGCTTGCTATATGTCTGTAGAGTTAGAACATAGAGCTTACTGGGCCATCAAAACTTTCAATTTTAATTTGCCATTGGCAGGTAACTATCGTAAGTTACAACTCAATGAGCTTGATGAATCGAGAAATGATGCTTATGAAAATACCAAAATTTACAAGGAACGGATGAAGTTGAACCATGAAAAATCAATCCTTAGGAAGTCATTTGAACTTGGCATGAAAGTTATCCTCTACAATTCCCAGTTACACCTGTTTCCAGGGAAATTGAGATCTCGATGGTCTGACTCATTCATTGTGCATACTGTTTATCCTCATGGGGCAGTGGAAATTGAGAACCCCCAAAAGGGGGAATTTTTCAAGGCTAATAGTCAAAGGTTGAAACCTTTTATGGAACTGAAGGATAAAAACATTGAGGGTATCCTTCTGGAAGACCCAATTTACCAGGACTAATTATTTTTTCTCACGTCGGGCTGATGACATTAAACTTAGCGTTGTTTGGGAGGCAACCCAGTTTTGGAAGGTAATTAAGCTGGTTGATCACATTCTTTTGCAATCACCCCATCCGGTAAGACGTTCCAATTTTCCTTATTGCTCATTTTCACATTACACATGCATTCATAACATTGAGGATAATGTTGAATTTAGGTTTGGGGATGTGAGTTAGAACTTGACATGTGATCATTTGTTCAATTTTCATTCTACATTTTTCCTTTTCACTTTTTTTTTTTCGTAAGTTTTTCGGAGATTTAAATTTTTTTTTGCTATTGTTAGGTTAGAGGGAAACTTTTGAGAGAATTTTTATTGACAGAAGATATTTATTTTGGGCAAAAGAATACAATGGTTCACTATTTTATTTATGGAAAGGGTTTTTGGAAAAGTGCTGAATTTTAATCCCTCACTTTTACACAGGTTGTATACATTTTCAAGGTTTTAAATGTGAAGCTATGATTTTCGTTTTTCTTTGATAATTGAAAAAAAAAGAAGAGGAAAATCGACCCCGACCCTTCGTGTTACAGTGCCTCCTGGTTCGATGGGTGGGTACATGGAAAGGGCTACCAATTGTTGGGGTCTGCAAAAAAAAAATTGTTTAGTTATAAGTCTTGAAAAGAATAAAAAGTTTCTGACTAGTTTTGATTCGTAGCCTTTTAAACCCGAGCCATTAAGCCCGTAGGGGTATTTACATATCTATTGCCCTAAAGTCATCTGGTTTGGGAGTCATTGACCTAATGCTCGTTACATGGGTTAATTAGAAAACTTAAGGGACCTAGGCATTGCATAGTCACATGTGTGTGTTTGAAAAAAAAATTGCAGCCTTTGAAAAAGCAGTAGTGCGAACGCCGTCATTGCCTTGACAGGAAGACTATTTTTCTTTGCTAAGGTTAGGCGGCCCAGAATAATTTTTTTTTCACTGAAATTCTTGGTGGATGATTTGATGCTTGTTACGTATACATACTTATCATCGTACACTATCAATTTAGCACGATTTCAAGAATTTCTGACCAAAAGATGGGATTGGTGAACCGAATTTAAGATTTGTCTTTGAAAATTAAGAGAACCGAGAATAGTCAGTGTCTATAAATTTTCTCTTGGAAGAAGTTTCCTGGGTTTTGTTAGGTTTTAAGCATTTTTTGCAAAAAAAAATAAAAAATTATGGGTAAATTCACTGCAAACCCTCATGAGGCACAACTCGTCCACTAGGGGGAAACTAGGGTTTTAAGGGCTTACTGCATATGCTAAATGCAGTCGAGAGGGCTAGTGAAAGTGGCATTTTTCTTTTTGTTTTTATGCATTTGTTAGGATAGTAAACTTCTCCCTTTTCACTTCTTTTGCTCGAGGACTAGCAAAAAGCTGGTTTGGGGGTGTGATAAGTCCACAAAATTGTAGCTTTCGTTCATCATTTCATATGCACTTGTGGACTTAATTTGGTTAATTGCATAGAATTACACTTAATTTCATGATTTTAAGCATTTGAGCATCTAAGTTGGAATCATAGTCAAATTTGGTCAAAATTCATTACATTGCATGACTTTTGTGATATTAGGGATTTTCATCTCATTCATCACCCAAAAAGTAGTTTTTTTAGCTTCACTAAAAGCATACCTACTAATTCTGACACTGTGTTATTTTTGGAAACTTGAGTATTTTTGGTGCATTAAGTAGGCATGTAGGGTCCCATGCATAGTCCATCTAGATTCCTCACACTTGATTATTATTGACATTATCTAATTTTGATTATGTAGGAGAAATCAAGAGTGGGACCCTGCATTGGTGAAATTTGAGAGAGATCAAAAGAAGGACACCCTTCATGGTGGGCCCACATATCTTGACATCTTGGTGGAGTTGGAAAGATTGGAAATTCTCAAAGAGGAAAGAAAAAACTTATATTTGGAAAGATGGTGTTGATTTGCTAAATTCGGGAATCAAAATCAAGAAAGAGAGCAAATTAGAAACTCTTCAAGGGGCGTTGGCTGGTCAAAGTTGCAAGTGAGGAAGCGGGCCAAATATGGGCAGAGAATCAGATAAGAAAGCAGGTAAAGAGTCCAAACATTCCTTGGACGTCCAACATGGGTCCCACACACCCCCATTGCATGCCAAACATAGAAGTTCCATTAATTGCATAATTATTATCAGATTTTTCTGCGGCGGCAAAATTGAAATGGTCATAACTTTCAACCTGATGTCGGATTGGTATAATCTACATACCGTTGGAAAGATCTTTTCGAGTAGATATCCATGGAGTCCAGGATTGCATAAATCGAAGCTATATTGAGGGAGATATGACCACAGGAAGTTAACCATTATAATTCTATGCGGGAATTGCAAAGAATTTTCAAAATTGGCAACATTAGAGATGTTTGAGGAGTTCAATTTGGCAAGACTTGGAGCCCAAGAGACCACACTCAGTAACAAATCCTCTCCAATTCAAATTTTTTCCAAGTGTAAAACCTAGCTTGAGTCTTAAGCAAGAAATCTCTACAAATAAGGAAACAAGTCCTAAAAGAGAGGATATTCTTTGCTAAAAAGGAGGCATCAACAATTACAAAACCAACCCAAAAGGGGGATGGAGGGGCATCTCACGTGCAACACTCCCTCTCTGCAATTCCCTTCTTTCTTTTCCTCCTTTATTGTTCTCCATTAGTGTTTTATTTATTTATTTGTTTTATTTGGGTAGCCTTGGGCCATGTCCAAGGATTTATTTTGAAAGAGAATTTTTGTGAAGGAGAAGTTGTAAAGATGTAATTTTTAATGACAAATCAAGAAGCATTCTTTGCAATGGCGGCTAATTTTCTTGATTAGAGATATGGATGAAGGTAAGTAACTTTTATTTATTTATTTAGTAATTCTAATTTGTGTTCCATGATTATGTGCTTAATGATTAATAGGCAGGCTTGTCTTTGTGCCCTGGCAAATCTCCGTTTTTTATTTCTAAAAAAAAAATTAGTTTTTAATTGCTCATGCTCTAAAAAAAAAATTAGTTTTTAATTGCTCATGCTTAGGCTTGATAGGCTATGCTTAGGATTTAGATCTTTTGAAGGTTTATGCTTACTTTTGATAGGTAGTTCGTAAATTATTTTTATTCTTTTATGAGATAAAGGAAGTCATGAGTTTTGAATTTTTATGATTAAAATGGATTTTAAAAGTTAGATTTTCCAAATTAAAAATATTGATTTGTCTTGGATTTGAAGTAAAAATTGGAACAAATTAGGATTACTTGATAAATAATTTGTGGATGCTTATTGGATTTCCTATGCTCTAATTACTTTCATTAATTGGTAGATTTCGAATTTCTAAATTAGTTTCTTGTTTTTATATCTGAATACTCAAAACTTTCCTTAATTGTTAGTTAATTAGTTTTCTTAATCTAAAAGTTTCTTTAATTAGCTTATTGTGGGTTCGACTCGTTTTTGCTACCATCTTATCTAGACACCCGTGCACTTGCCGTATTTTATGATTGATATTGATCACATCAATATTCGTATGGCTTGATCATGCTTTGTATTTTGCTTACGATTTAAATTTATGATTCCTGATTATGCATCATGCCTTACATCCAGTTTTGTAAGTATGCCCAAATTATGCAAGTTACCAGAATTGATACTTTCCATGTACGTATTTATGTTTATGCCTATGCATGGACATTACCAGACTCTATGCATGGACTTTACTAGACTACGTCCGTCTACACGTAACATGTTTATATGTTTGTTTGGATCATGGGGTACTCCTTATGTTTATGATTACGCATATGCCAGTGATATGTTATACATGTCAGAGTATACCCTTTATGCACACGTTTATGTTCATGACACTTGTTTTGTTCATGTTACTTCTTGTTTCGGCACCACTTAGTTTCGACCCTACCCCTGTCAGGCTTGGTTGAAGGGGGTTTAGTATCATGTTTATGGACTAGCTGCAGTCTAGATTATGTCATGAGAGCTTATCGATGCTCCAGGTCCATGATGGAGTTTTAGGATCATCTGCCTCCTAGTAGTACCATCATGTCATGTCATGTTATGTTTCATACTCTCATCTAGGCTATGTGTAGCAGCCAATTTGGGAGAATATAGCTAATGTGGTTTTGCCATCTCATTAGGACACACAGTTAGATCCTGTAAACCATGATTCATTATGTTACATGGTTACTCATACTCGATTATACCTTGCTTACCTTCCATTGACCTCTTATCATCATCTATACTTTTACTCATATGATGCTACATGTATATGTTTATTATATTTATTCTACTTGCTAGATCGTCGTATCTAACGGTGCTATACTTAGCGTTACAAATGACGCCCTGAGGGTAGATGAGTGATTTCAATGATATCTTCTATGTACTTATATCAGGCAAGAGCTCGTCACAAGGGACTACCCAGCCATAGTTGGATTTTAGATTTGGCCTTGTTGGTCATTTACTTCTTTGGGTTATAACTAATGCATCTTTTCTAATTATAACTTAAACATATTTTGAGGAATAAATAACCTGGTGTTGCTATTCTCTGAATAATTTAGTTCAATAAAATATGCTAATTCGATGATGCAATGTATAAATGGCAACCTATGATTAAATGTCTGGGTTGTGACACGATTTTCGATGGCCACGGACTTCAAATTACAATATGACGTAAGCTTCGGTGAAATGTATCATGCAAGCGGGGGAGATTTTTATTTCCTCACACACGTGGACCTTAGGGAAGAAATGCAACTACCCCACAAATCCTAAGCTCACGCCCCAAGTCGTGGAAAGCTACAGTAAATCAGTAATACAGTTTGGGGGCGTGACACACAATGTGGCCCACCATCGATCCTACAATGAAAGAGTAATAATGGTGCCTCTAGAATGGAAGAAAAAGAATAAAAAAACTCTCATTTCTCTCATTCAAGGGGCCAATTATATATATTAAAGCAAAATGGAGGACCTCTTTCAAGAGCGCCAGCTAAATAGAAGCTCTCTTTGATGAGAGCTCGAGTTTTGTGAATTTGAATAATTTTATTGTTACCATTTGGACATGTGGGTTTTAATCTTTTGCATTAGTTACAAAATTCATATAGTTGTGGATCCATGCTTTAAATTATAGTTGCTACCAATGAATACAATACGAAGTTTTTCATAATCAAAGAAAGTCAAGAAAAATCTATGAATGAAAAGAATGGTGGCAAGGTAAGTGAGTTTCTTTCTATTCTTTGCATAGAGATACCTTTTTTCTTTTTTTTTTATCCCATGTTATTAGTTTTTTTTTTTTTTTTGGTTGTTTATTTTGTACTTAATTTTGGAATCTGCAATATGTGTCATAACATATATAATAATTTTTTATTATGTAGACGAGTGATCCTGACATCAAGGTGTCAGGTTTGTGATGGGTGGTGTCACCTTTGTTGCGACCCATGATCCGGGTGGTCAAGCCCTTCACCAATATTTCCAACACCCGCTCTCAAAGGGTTGGAGATGTAGGTCCAATGGAAGAGATAGTAGTTGAAGGAGAAATGAAGGAGCTAGGACATCGGCTAGCCACATGAGTTTATGCATTGTTATGATCACTCATCCATGTTTTTTTCTTCTTCATTGATCTGACCTTTTCCCCTCAAAAGTCTATTTTAAAGGCATTGTTCTTATATCTAATGACATTATTAGCTTTTTAGTTTTATTTTGAAAATTAATGTTGCTAGTTCTTCTAAGGTGTTGTCTTTCTTTTCTCATTATTTTTGAAATCCCATTTTACAATTTTGAAAAAAGTTACACTAGCATTGATAGCAGACATCTAATCTAACTTTAAGATATAAGTTATAACTTCTTATTTTGTAGTTGATTTGAAGGTTTTTCAGAGAAATGTTTTAATTATTATTTTTATAATAACAGATTTTTTGTTGCACATTTATTTTTTTAAAGAAATTGTCAAATATAACACTAGATTTGAATATTTTAGGTAGCATGGGCTTTTATTATTGAGGGCTGCTCTCCTACACTACAGTTGAGGATAATATAAGCGGCGTTGTGCAACTAGCTCGTGTGGGCGGAACCAAAAATGCATATTTTTCGCTGGGTCCGCTCTTTTCTCATTTTCCCCCTTCTCTCTCTCTCTCTCTCTCTCTCTCTCTCTCTCTCTCTCTCAGCGAAGCTGTTTCTCTCGCCTCTCTCTGTCAGCCAGCAAAGCTTACTCTCTCACCTCTCTCTCTCTCTCAGCGAAGCGCTCTCGCTCGCCTCTCTCTCTCTCTCTCTCTCTCTCTCTCTCTCTCTCTCTCTCTCTCTCCCATCTCGCTACTGCTCGCAGCGGCCTCTCTCTCCCATCTCGCCGTCACTCGCAGCGACCACTCTCTCCCATCTCGCTACTGCTCGCACGGCCTCTCTCTCCCATCTCGCTGTCGCTCGCAGCGACCACTCTCTCCCATCTCGCAGCTGCTCGCCCTCTCTCTCGCGTCAAGAAGGTCGGACCATCGCTGTGTCCCAGAGGTCTCTCTCGCTGCAGCCCAGCCCCTGCGTCAGCCAGCCCCTTCCACGGGTCGAAGCGATCCACAGGTAAGACCATCGCTGCTTAAATTGATTTGGGGTTTTTGGCTTTTGTTCCTGTTGTAATGATATGGGGTGTTTTATTTTCATACTCTATTTTTTTTTTTTTTTTTTGCAACTAGACTGATGACCTACTCCTCTGGTTGTGAATGTGGGAATCACCCACTCCTCTTGTTTTCATACTCTTTTACCGATCATCTCTTCACCAAAGGCAGTTTTAGAGAGCAACTCAAACCTACAGAGATGTTTCCTCGCTTCACCGAAGGTTGGGGAACATTGTTTACATCCACAGAGTAAAACTTGATTATGTTAAAAGAGAAAGATACATGTCAAATTCAATTCAACGATTGAAACAAACATCAATCATCAAAGATCAACGGCGCAGTTCTTGGGTGGTGATCGAGCAATCCTGTCCATTTGAAATAGCGGCCCACAAATGAAAATGGAAACTAGAAAGAAAAAAAAAATTGTGACGGAGCTCATGTGGGAGAAGACACTCCATGTGAGATGCGGTGAGAAAAGAAAAGTGGGAAGAGACAATTAACAACTTCTGATTGCAGTGTAGCATGCATATAGTGATGCAGAATAGTAAATCTTAACCATCCAATGGGTTGACAAAATGTGGAATTGATATATCAAATTACCCTATCTAAAGCTAAAAGAATTGGCAGAAATGTTTCTCACTTGACTTCATACTCTGCTGCAAGTTTCTCCAATTTGGGCTTCAAATATATGCATTTATGGCACCAAGCAGCCATTCTAAACAAACGACATCACAACAAATCCAAAATCAGAACTACAAGATAACCGGATGCTCAAATCACCTTGAAAGAAAATCTTTTCAACCCTGTCTCTATTTTCTTCAAAAATTCAAACCCAAAGCGTCTACTATTATAAAGGCCTTCGAAGAGAATTTAATAAGAGCAACCCAAGAACCCAAATTGAAAAGAAAGAAAGAAACCCAGACCGCTCAATGATAATGGCCTATGAAAGGTCTTTTGCTTGAGAGAGTATCTGATCAAACTAGTCGGTTCCTGTGATGGGTTCCATCTCTATAGAAGTGGGTCTTGAAACACCTTGCTAGAAAATGGATCTCAGTATTGCTATTTTCTAGTTGGGTTCCATCTAGAAAAGAATGCATCTCTTAAGATGCTCTGATCTTTTATTTTTCTAAAGATTGCTATCTCCATGTCTTATCTCATGTTGCATGTCTATTGCAGCTCAATTACTGCATTGTAGAGAAGATGCCAACAAAAGACTTTATGCAGAGAAGAAGCCATCAAGACTGCCATCATGACCTTATGCAGAGAAGGAAGAAGCCATCTAAAAACTGACAAGGAAGAAGCCATCTTGAGAGATTAATCCAAACAGGCATGGATTCTCAGTGGTGCCAAGGAGATGACATGGGTTCTCAGATGGTGAATAGATGTTCTATGGTTGTAACGAAGCTGTAGAATGTTCTGAGATATGGAATGAAAATTTTTTTCCTATAAAGATGGGTGGTTTGTGTTTGTAGAAAGTGGTGATATATGCTTTGTAGAAAAGAGTTTATTTCTATTTGTAGAAATTGGTGGTTTGTATTTGTAGAAATTGCTGGCTTGAGTGTTGTAATGGATTTGAAATTTGTATTTTGTGCACAGTTGTTTTGCACAATGGAATAGAAAAGGGTTGCTTTGTGGGGCCCTACAAAAATTGCAATTTGATTAATATGGATATGGTGTTCCACATTAATGGATTCCTTGTTTTGCTTCTCTTTAAATTCATGATATGGTCTTCTAAATGAATGAATCCTTGTTTTGCTACACTGTGTTGGAAAAGTGCACGAGTGCAAAACCAGCCAAACGCGATTGTTTCCGACCCAAACAATGTAGATTTGAAGTTCATAATATGGACTTTGAAACCCCAAAATTTCAAAGAAAAACTCCATCGGAAAGTGGGCTAACCAGCACCCTAAACAAGGGTACTCAGCAAGGTTTCAGCAGATTTTACCGATTGAGTTGGAAAAGTGAGCAAGTTGAAATCAAGGCAAGCACAATTGTCTTCGACTGAAAAATTGCAGATTTAAAGTTCAGTATATGGACTTTGAACCCCCAAATTTCGTCCAAAAACTCCCTTGGGAAGTGGGTTAACCAGATCTCTAAACAAAGGTACTCAGCAAGGTTTCAGCAGATTTTACCGACTGAGTTTGAAATGTGAGCGAGTTGAAAATGAGGCAAACGCAATTGTCATAGACCGAAAAATTGCAAATTTAAAGTTCAGTGTATGGACTTTGAAAACCCCAAATTTCGTCCAAAAACTCCCTCGGGAAGTGGGTTAACCAGAGCCCTAAACAAGGGTACTCAGCAAGGTTTCAGCAGATTTTATTGACTGAGTTGGAAAAGTGAGTGAGTTGAAAATTAGGCAAACATGATTGTCTTCGACCAAAAAATTGAAGATTTAAAGTTCATCATATGTGCTTCGGTAACCCAAAATTTCGTCCCAAAAATCCCTTGGGAAGTGGGCTAACCGCTATCCCAAACAGGGGTACTCAACAAGGTTTCAGCAGATTTTACCGACAGGATAGGAAAAGTAGGCGAGTTGATGACAGGGCAAACGCGATTGGTTCCGACCCAAAAATTGCAGATTTGAAGTTCATCATGTTTACTTCGGTAACCCCAAATTTCTTCACAAAAATCCCTCGGGAAGTGGGCTAACCGCTGCCCCAAACAGGGATACTCAGCAAGGTTTCGGTAGAGGGCAAACAGGGTCCTCATATTGGATTTTGTTTTTCTAGATGCAATGGTAAATTTTGTGAGGAAGAACACCAAAGCAGATCCCTGTTTGGCCTAAGAACACCCTGTAAACATGAAGAAGACTTAAGATGAACTTCAGATCCCTGTTTGACAAACACCCCTGTAAACATCAAGGAACCTGTCCATGAATAAATTTATTCAACATAACCGTATCTGTTCAAGCAATTAAAGCATTACATCTGCGTAACCTGGTCATTTCAGAAAGGGTTGAAATATAGTTTCATGTCACAAATACAACTTAAGGTCCAAAAAAAATCCAATCACTATATGCCCCTTTGGACCCCTTTGGACATCAATTTAAAGGCAACTAGGCAATTCCAAGCTATCTATGCAACATATCCAATCCATTTCAACAAATCCACTGTACAAAACAACCATTCTACTTTGACACCAATATGATCACATAATATGACAAAGCAACCCTTTTCTATTCCATTGTGCAAAACAACTGTGCACAAAATACAAATTTCAAATCCATTACAACACTCAAACCAGCAATTTCTACAAATACAAACCACCAATTTCTATAAATAGAAATAAACTCTTTTCTACAAAGCATATATCACCACTTTCTACAAACACAAACCACCCATCTTTATAGGAAAAAAATTTTCATTGCATATCTCAGAACATTCTACAGCTTCGTTACAACCATAAAACATCTATTCACCATCTGAGAACCCATGTCATCTCCTTGGCACCACTGAGAATCCATGCCTGTTTGGATTAATCTCTCAAGATGGCTTCTTCCTTGTCAGTTTTTAGATGGCTTCTTCCTTCTCTACATAAGGTCATGATGGTAGTCTTGATGGCTTCTTCTCTGCATAAAGTCTTTTGTTGGCATCTTCTCTACAATGCAGTAATTGAGCTGCAATAGACATGCAACATGAGATAAGACATGGAGATAGCAATCTTTAGAAAAATAAAAGATCCGAGCATCTTGAGAGATGCATTCTTTTCTAGATGGAACCCAACTAGAAAATAGCAATACTGAGATCCATTTTCTAGCAAGGTGTTTCAAGACCCACTTCTATAGAGATGGAACCCATCACAGGAACCGACTAGTTTGATCAGATACTCTCTCAAGCAAAAGACCTTTCATAGGCCATTATCATTGAGCGGTCTGGGTTTCTTTCTTTCTTTTCAATTTGGGTTCTTGGGTTGCTCTTATTAAATTCTCTTCGAAGGCCTTTATAATAGTAGACGCTTTGGGTTTGAATTTTTGAAGAAAATAGAGACAGGGTTGAAAAGGTTTTCTTTCAAGGTGATTTGAGCATCCGGTTATCTTGTAGTTCTGATTTTGGATTTGTTGTGATGTCGTTTGTTTAGAATGGCTGCTTGGTGCCAGAAATGCATATATTTGAAGCCCAAATTGGAGAAACTTGCAGCAGAGTATGAAGTCAAGTGAGAAACATTTCTGCCAATTCTTTTAGCTTTAGATAGGGTAGTTTGATATATCAATTCCACATTTTGTCAACCCATTGGATGGTTAAGATTTACTATTCTGCATCACTATATGCATGCTACACTGCAATCAGAAGTTGTTAATTGTCTCTTCCCACTTTTCTTTTCTCACCCCATCTCACATGGAGTGTCTTCTCCCACATGAGCTCCGTCACAATTTTTTTTTTCTTTCTAGTTTCCATTTTCATTTGTGGGCCGCTATTTCAAATGGACAGGATTGCTCGATCACCACCCAAGAACTGCGCCGTTGATCTTTGATGATTGATGTTTGTTTCAATCGTTGAATTGAATTTGACATGTATCTTTCTCTTTTAACAGAATCAAGTTTTACTCTGTGGATGTAAACAATGTTCCCCAACCTTCGGTGAAGCGAGGAAACATCTCTGTAGGTTTGAGTTGCTCTCTAAAACTGCCTTTGGTGAAGAGATGATCGGTAAAAGAGTATGAAAACAAGAGGAGTGGGTGATTCCCACATTCACAACCAGAGGAGTACGTCATCAGTCTAGTTGCAAAAAAAAAAAAAAATAGAGTATGAAAATAAAACACCCCCATATCATGACAATAGGTACAAAAGCCCAAAACCCCAAATCAATTTCAGCAGCGATGGTCCTACCTGTGGATTGCTTCGACCCGTGGAAGGGGCTGGCTGACGCAGGGGTTGCGCTGAAGCGAGAGAGACCTCCGGGACACAGTGATGGTCCGACCTTCTTGTTGCGAGAGAGAGGGAGAGCAGCAGCGAGATGGGAGAGAGTGGTCGTTGCGAGCGGCAACGAGATGGGAGAGAGAGGCCGCAACGAGTAGTAGCGAGATGGGAGAGAGAGAGAGAGAGGCGAGCAAGAGAGCGCTTTGCTGAGAGAGAGAGAGGCAAGAAGTCAGCTTCGCTGGCTGACAGAGTGAGGCGAGAGAGACAGCTTCGCTGAGAGAGAGAGAGAGAGCCGGGAGAGAAGGGGGAAAATGAGAAAAGAGCAAAGCCAACGAAAAATATGCATTTTTGGTTTCGGCCACACGAGCCAGTCGCACAACGCCGCTTATATTATCCTCAACGGCAGATTGGGAGAGCAGCCCCCTTTATTATTAGTTATATATATATATATATATATATATTAAAACAATAGGGAGCCTTCCTCTAGGGGGTGCCACGTCATTGCTTTCAAATCTCATTGTGCCTCATTATGCCACATTAGACGTCTCAAGGATGCCATGCGGCATCCCTCTTTTCCTTTACTATACAATCTCCTATAAATCAACATAATCCTTATCCCCATTCCAAGGAATCCACTCTAAAATCCCTCTCAAGTTTCAATTCAAATGATTGCATGAAACTTTTATTTTTTTATATCTCTCTTTCTAAAATCAAATTAAACCGGAAAGGAAGCCCACCTCCCACTATATTCCCGCATGTGTATATGCTGGCTTTCTTCCTACTTTGTGGGCTTCCTCTCCAGGTGTGCCGGGCTCTCTAAAGAAATAAAAAATAAATAGTCTCAGCCACCCTAGTTGGGGTACTAAAAAAAGGAAAAATATGCCAAACTCGGCCAGACCAACTCGGACCTGAAACCCATGTCTTGCTAAGGCTATGGGTCGGTTTCTAATTGGGTAATAAGTTTAATAAGATTCCTTCATGCCTTAGACCTTATCATAAGGTTTTTCTTTTCTTTTCTTTTTTGAATGCTAGACCTTAGGATGAGTAGAATATGAATTTCATCTTATCTAAAGAAAGCATGCTCTACCCTTTGCTTCAAACCATTTAAAATATCTTTGGATAAAGTGATATGCAATGCTTGTGATCTCTATCGGACTGGACTAAAAGTAAACAAGATGTCCCTCCAAATTTATCTAAAGATTTAATGCTCATGCCAAAATAAGATTTTTGGAAAGGAAAGATTAGATTAGGAGAATATTAGATTTTTAAAGTGGGCCCAAGGTGTTGCTCCAATAAATATTCCTATTAAATGTCACTCTTGGACGTTTAGGAGAATAATTTTTATTTGAGAACACAAGGTGTTGCTTCAATAAATATTCCAATGAAATGTTACTCTTGGACGTTTGAAGAGTTTGGCTGAAGACATGGTTCATTGATTTGAGCATTCGATTCTTCCTCTTGTTCCTCCGCAATAACTTTTTTCTCTTCATTTGGGTCTTTCCCATTGGGTTGGATTGGGGGAAGAGAGGAGGAAGAAGCTGTGGAGATTTTTTTTGGCATGGGTCCATATCAACCCTAAAAAAAGGGATTTTTTTGGGCGGGAAGGCCTCTTTAGTGTGAGGTCTCCAATAGTGAGCTTTTTGGTCCACTGGCCATTTAAAGCATTTTCTCTGGGGAAATCCTCAAAAAAAAATTTTAAAAATTATTTATTTAGCAAAAGGGTTTTTTCTTAAGCTTGGGCCCAAAATTAAACTAATTTATTTATAAAACTTAGAATAAAACAATAATGTTATCTAACTTTAAAATGGGTATAAAAGAGTTATAAATAAGGGAGAATGATGAAACTGATAATTAAGAATTTAATTTTAATAAAATTAGAAATAATATTTCTGAAAAATCCTAAGTCTTCATCGATGCATAATTTGGGTATACTATAAAAGCCACAAAAATTGAAAGGAAAAAAACCATAGATGAGTGCGGGCCATAGGACAGAAATCACCACGGAGAAAAATCATCGCCATACTTACATAAGGCTTATTATAATATTTTTCATCAAATTGAAGACCAATGTATCATTATTAAAAGTGAATTCCATTTTTACCCTAATCCCTAATTGGAATAACGAAAAAAAATGATCCAACTCAAGACAAAACAAATCGTTATATTCTTCCATTCTGATTAAAGACCATTAATTGGAGAAAAAGTCGAATTTTGCAAAAGAATAGGAACTAATGAATAGTGATTTAAAAAAAAAAAATTATTTTCCCTTTCAAAGGCTGTAGAGAGCATTACGTCAGCAACACAATATTTCTCCTTTTGAAAAAAAATTATTTAGAAAAATATACACTGCTTGGGTTTGAGATATTCGCATACATTCGCAAATCCAAATCCCTATGTCTATGATATGTATAAAAATTCTAGAGGCTACACTTTTGCAAATCACCAAAGTTATTCCATTAAGAATAGACAATGACTATTTATAACAAAACAACTGGATAGGAAATCCAATCATACTTATAAAACGAAACCTAGTTAAGCAATATGTGGAAACCTAATCAAATATGATTCCAGCCTAATAATCCAAATCCATTATAATCTAATATCATCCTTTCCAAATCCAACCTTCTCTCTATAATACTCTAATATTCTCCCGCAATCGGATGATCCTTTTGTGCTTTGGTTATCACCGTATGCTTTAGAGCTCAATTGATCTGAGCCCTAAAGCAACAAAGGCCCGCCCTAAGCCCAGGCCCTAAAAATATAACTAAATTCTTACATCAAATTGTAGTTCCATTTGTTTGATTAGGGAAAGAAACTAAAATTATTTAGACTTTATAGCAAGCTTAGCTAAAAAAATATAATAAAGTCTAATAAGGGTAAATGTTGACTCTATTTTTAGGAAATTGAAGGGACCCACCACTTACCCATTAGATCAAAATTGGTGAAATGTGGGTCTACTGATGAGATCATGCCCAATCAAAGCCAAATGACCTCTGTTTATTCTTTTCTTCATTTTCCTCCTCTCATTGCTGGTTTAATAATCTGTGGGGCCCATTGAGGGTAAAGTCCAGTTTCTTGTCATTTTTCCATTGAATCATAATTTTCTATAATTTTGCATAATCCCCCTTTTCAAGCAACCCTTTGAAGAATTCAGATTTGGGGATCATAAAAAATAAAAAGGAAATTAAAGACAATAAAAACAAAAATAATAATAATAAATAAAAACTACCAAAAAAATCTGCAAGAAAAAATATCATTATCTTTTCATAACCATATAAAAAAAAACCAAATAATTTCAAATCATCAAATAAGCTGCATACATGTAAGGCGAAGATAAGGACTTTTTATAAGAAATAAAGTCTATTCCCAAATAAGAGGGTCGTTATTTGGTTTGCCACAAAAATTATACAATAGGATGAGACCCCAATATCTCTAAAGAGAGTCACCCCTTGCTTTGAGCTCCATCTTGGATGCACCAATTCTGTTGAAGAAAAATAATATAAAAAGTAAAAAAACCCCATAATACCATCTCCAATCAACAAACTTTAGAAATAAAAAAAATTACATTAGAGATATAGACTTTGTCAGTTGAAACAAACATACTTTCTCTCTATCTCTCTCTATCTCTCTCTTCTCTACTATATTTTTGTGAATCAATTGATCATAAACCTCTCTGGTTTTTTTTTTTTTTTTTTTTTTTTTACATTGTGTATTTTTTGGCAAGGAGAACTCCTTATTTTTTTTATTTTTTTTTCTGAAATGAGAATTCATGTGGGTGATAATGTGAGACCCATCACTGCCCTCCTCTCTATTTGCTTTAATATATAATTCTCCCACAATCGGAGGATCCTTTCGTGCTTCGGTTATGACCGTATGTTTGTGGAGTTCAGCACTGTTATGACCCCCTCCTTTTAAGGCCCTCAGGGGTCGGTGGCCTCTAAATCAGATCTGTCATAAATTATCCCATAAGCAAATCATGGGCTCTGTAAATATATGAGATCGAGGGGTCAACACGTGGAGGATTCCAAAGAGATCCTTTTAAACTAATGGACTAAGTTGGAGTCAATTGATCTGAGTACCCATCGGCTGTGGTCAATCGAGAGACCACTAATATCAGTGGTGCTTAAGAGTACCATGGGTTTGCAATACCCATTTTACTTTGTAGAAACATGGGTGAAAAAAAAAAAGGTCGGGAAGAACCCTCTTTTGGCATTCATCATCTCTTTTGCTATAGAGAAATGCTGTTTGGACCGACTCCCGGCCAAAATTATGGCCCAAATTCCGAAAACAAAAAGGTGAAAAGACATTTGAGTGATTGAGTGAAGACCATTTGAGGGTAAATATGGCATTACAATGCAATTCGGGCAAAAGTTTCGGGCAGAAGTCGGTCCATGTAGCATTGCTCTTTGCTATCTGCTCGTGGCGCAACTAATGTTAGAAGCAAGTGGTCCATATGACCACATGTTTGATGATGGTAGGGCTCCACTTTAATTTTAATTGATTTTTATAATCTTTTTTCTTTATTTTTTTATTTTAATAAATATGGCTTGGATTCATTTTAAGAAAGTCCAATCCATTCAGGACTCTTGTTTGGCTAATCAATGAGAGATTTAAGGAAAGTGTCTTCTAATAGATTTTTTTTATGGGAAGAAATCTCTTTACGATTATGTATGTAACTGGTTTTGATTGTAAGGATAGACAATCTTTATATCAAATCCGAACCCTATGGTGAGGGATAGATGTACATGAACATTTTTCATATTATAATTTATTAAAGACAAGGGATTTGGATTCAATTTTAACCAGATTCCTTTCAATTTTGATTTTTTTATTGAGCCTTAGTAAATGGGGTAAAATAATGTATAGGTTGAGAGATCTGAAGCCATGACCTTTAGTTTTTTAAATAAAGCAAACTTAACCACCACACCACACCACACAATACTTCTATGTAATTATTTAAGAAAAAGAACTCTCAAAACTAGCTACATGGAGTGGGGACCCTAGTCATATGGGTTATGCCCATACTTGACATGGGTTATTATGCTATTATATATATACACACACACACACCCCGGGGATCCTCAGTGCACAACTTGTGCACTGGATGACTGTGTGCACCTTAACATAGGGGGGCCCACCTGGGCCCTTCGTCTTTGCAAAAACCACTAAATCCTATCATCTTTATTCGAGTTCTAGAATTTAACTGCGTATGGTTCATTTAGATGGGTGTGCAATCGGTCCAACAATCTAATTTATTCGGATGAGTGCAAAACCCAAGGGTCAATTGAAATACAGGGTGTGTGTGGGTGTGGTTCTATCGGATGGACCATCACATAGGTCCCACCCTCAAAGTGTAAGATACGCGCCGAGCGCACCTGAGAACTCTCGTATATATGGAAGTGATGAGATACAATGAGATATTCATAGTTCTCATATATATGGAAGTGATGAGATACAATGAGATATTCATAGGGTGAAGCGATGAGTTCCCCGGGCCCGTCCGCTCGGTAAAATAAAAACGAAAGTGCAAATACCCATTCCCGCCATTCAATGCCTCCCCAAATTACTCCTAATTTTTCTCTCCCTCTCTCTCTCTCTCTCCACCCTAACTTCTCACCCTTCTCCCCAATCCCATTAAAACATAGACACCATCTTCTCCACTTGCTTTCTTTCTCAAAGCATAGGAGCTGAACCAATTTGCTAGAGATACTAGGCATGCTCAGATTCCCTATAGGGTTCTTGTATTCAATGGGTTCCGGAGATTCTAAGAGACAAAGATATCCAGGAGCTCCTCTCACGTTTGTGTACACACCCTCTCCGCAGAAAGGGAAAATTGCCACGTCAGTAAATTCCATAGAAACAGAAACGTCGGAAAAGGATTTCCGTAGAATTTAGAAATTCATGTTTGGTGAAAAAAAAAATCTCGTTGAATTGGTGCCAATGTTGTTTGGTGCGGCTGTGGATTCCTTATAGAAAATTAAATTTTCTTATTTGGCGAAACAGTTTTTTGAAGAAAAATAACATAATGTGTTTATTATTTATTCAACATCAAATAATAATTTATTCAAAGAAAAAAAAATGAAAGAGTTGGAGGGATTTGAGTTGAAATGGACAAGAGTGAGGAAAAGATGGAAGATTTTTCCGAGGAAATCCATTTTCATACCCCCCCATAGGAAACTCATTTCCACCATTATTAAGGAAAATGCTGATGAGGCAACCAAGCATTTCCGTGAAATTGTTCCGCACCAAACACCTAGAAAGTAGATTTTGTGTGGAAAACCGTCCACTTTTCCGTTGAAAAGTATTACACAAACATGCCCTTAAACTCTAATAACATCATTTTGTAGAACATATTGGGAGGAAAAGAGAAAGTTGCAGTCCTAGAGGAGGTGTTGGTGCTTGTGTTTAGTTGTGGTTGTCGGTTCTATAAAGAGAAGGCAAAAGAAAGATACTATAGCTCTTAGAAATTTTGCTATCTATTGGAGATTTTTTTTTTTTTTTTATGAAACTCTTGTTCTTTTTACAATTTTTGAGCTGTAATCATATTAATGATATGTAGATTTCTATACTTCCAGATTTAGTATGTTTATGCCTAGATTCTATTTATACATTTTGTTGCGTAACAATTGTGAACATATTCTTTATTTTCAGACAATTCTAAGTTTCGGTTTTGAAAATGATTTTCTTTTTCTTTTTTTGAATTTCCTTGGAATATACTATTTCTAGACAAGGAACATTGTTCTTCTGTCCCGAGAAGGAAAATAGAAGAAGTGTAGGAAGCAAAAATAAAACAAAGAGAAGTGCACAGCAGATGATCCTACACATCTGTGGTTTATTTGTGTGTTTGCGGATAGATTATGATTTATCATGAGAGGATCTTCATCATCATAACATCATGGGTACTCATCTAATAAAACTGGACTTGGCTTAAGTGAATATATTCCTTTTAATAACTTCAATAACTATCTAATTGTTAATTGTATTTGTTAGGAATTAGGATAGACTATAGAGAGAGAAGACGGAGACAAAAATTAGAAAAGGTAATTTGGACTTTGGCGGGAAGCATTGAAAGGCAGGAAAGGGTACCCAAAAAATGTGGGGCGGGAGACTCATCGCATCCTGAAAATTTCATGGTACCTGATCACTTGGCTGTATGTATATATATAGAGAAAGAGAGACGGCTTATCCAGGGCACGCGGTGTGCATGGAAGCTTCCAAGTAGGGCCCCACTTGAGGAGGGGAGTGGGGGTCTCTTCTTTTGCTTAGGCCTTACAATCTACAAAAATGGCCCCATCTGAGTATCCTAACCCCTTCATCAACAACCAATAAGAGACGACCCGTTGAATTACACCGAATCCTGGATTTGCACCCATCCGAACGGACTAGATCGTTCAATCAACTGTGCACCCATTTTGGACGGCTAAAACTTGTGGGGCTTTGATCAAGTGGTTAGGATGATCACATAAACCCTCTGTCACCACACACTAGTAGGATGCACCTAGATGTTTCGATCCCCCAAGGTCCCATCTCTAGTTGGGCTCCACGGTGAGGTGCTAATAGAGAGGGCCATGCGCATCTTACATATTGGGTAACCACTACATATACATTAGCTATGTGCATACCATTTTTCAATGCACGCTCTTGTACACCTCAGTCATGCCCACCCAGGGGCCATTTGACGGAACCACACACACGGTCATGAAGAAGGAGAACCTTGTTAGTTTGAACATCTAGGCAAATCAAATGTTGGGATTCGTCCAAAAAACTTTTTTATTTCCTATGATTGAAATTGCGATTTTAGTTTTGAAAGGGGGAAATTTCAAAATAGTATAAAACCTTTTAGCTCATTTTAAAAAAAGTACATGAAGATTTGGATGTTTCAAATTAATATAAAAGTATTCCGTATTTCTTTCAATCAAGTCGTCACCATAATTTTTTTCTTGAAAAACGACATAAGTACCCTTTGCCATTTTTCAAATGACCAACTCAAACGACCTAGCGGGGCCCATTTCAGCTACCTTTATGTATAAATGTTTTAAAAAAGAATGATTTATACGGATTCAAAATGACTGAGTGTTACACCCCGTCCCGAGTTAATCGAGATTAACTCTAATTAATTGAGATTAATGCTAATTAACCCTGTTTAGTTGAGCTAATTGTAGTTAATGACCAAAATAAGATAAATTAGTCTCAAATGATTAAATTAAGCTTAATGAAGTGAATTTGAATGAGATTAAATTAATTGAGTTGATTTTAGACTCAAACAAGGAAGAATGAGGACTTTTCCGTAAATACGAGTTTTCAAGTATTTTGTCGAATATGGTAACTCTTGATACCAACACGTGTATCTCAAAGAATACATTAACTTTCATAACAGGCTTGATTGCATTTGACCTCAAACAGATCAAATGAGTTTTCATTTGACTCGAAATGTAAATAACAGAAGTGAAGGGGGTTTAATGCAAAAGTGTGCTTATAAGGTTCTAAATGAACCTAAATGATCATTCATTCGATCATTCCATCTCAAGAGCAAATGGAGAGTAAACCCTAGGTTCCTTTCCTCCTTCCTTTCTTCAATCTTCTTTGTCAATCGTCAAGGGGAAGAGTTTTGCAAGTGGTTTTTGAAGAAGAAGTAGAAGACTTCATCTTCTCCATCAAGCTCTTTCACTCTTGGAAGTTAGAGTTTGAGAGGAAGCTCAAAGTTCCTTCTCATAAGGGTTCAAGTAAGTATTCAAGTGATTTTTGTAGAAATTCTGAGTTATGTTGGGTGTTTGAGACAATTGTTTAGCTCAACAACTAATGGAGTTTTGTTTTGAATGGTTTCTTAATGTTAGGATAGAAATAGGGTTTCAATTGAGAGATATTCATCTCAAATCAAGCTAACAAAGAGGGATTTTAGCTAATCGACTTCAAGCAAAGGCAAGTATAATAAGTTCTTATGCATATATGCTTGTAATTGTTCTTTAATTTGGTTTTGTGAACAATTTCCATTTGTTTTAGAATTTTATGTCATTAGTCTGTTATGGGAGATAAAGTGGTTCTAGTATGATGACTAGATTGTTTATAGAGCATTGGAGGCTCAAGTCATGTTTAAAGGGTCATTGGAAAGACCTTGAAATGAGTAGGAAAGGTGGGGAAGAAAGGGAGTTGAGAAGAAGTGCAAAATTGAACATTCGAACTCTTGTTCTGAACGTTTGAACTCTTGGCCTTGCTGGTTTTTGGCTTGGAACAATTTGCACTCGAACGCTCGAACTCTTCATCTGAACGTTCGATCTCTTGGCAGACATGAATTTTGGAAAATTTTCAAACAACCATAACTTTTTATCCGTACGTCGGATTTTGAAGTTCCATATATCGTTGGAAAGCTCTAGAAACGTAGAATCTAATGGTCTACAATTTCGATCGATCGAATGACTAAAATATGAGTCCCAGATGAGGTGATTCTATTTGAATTAGAAACTCTTTCTATGCATGTAAATAGGTCTATAACTTAGTATTGAGGCTAATTATAGTGTAATTGGAGATTATGAAGTCTTATAGACAATAAAGAAGAACTATCAATGAATTTGAACATTGTTACGGTGGTGTGTATTAATTGTCATTTGTTACAAACCTCCATATGTGTTAATTAAGGAGACTCTAATGTACATATATCTAATGTGATGTTCATCGAAAATAACACGTGTATTAGATAACCAAGAGTTACACCTAAATGGATGGTTTGAAGTCTAAAAATGAAGTGAATAGAATTGTTAATTGTCTTAACTCTTGAAATTGTGTTATATTCATATAGATTGATCTCAAGTCTATATTATGAATTGCGTTGGTCTTACTTGTTTCCAATGTTATAAGATTGAAGGAAATTCAAAATGGATTAATTGTTGACTTGAGATATATACATTTGATTGCGTTAACCTTATGAGTCTAGCACTACATAGCTATCGTATTAATGCTCATCAAAGAACTAAAATGAATTAATGAATATTCCTACTGCGGTAGATGGATTTGGGGGGCGTTCCGAAGCTCTATGATGATGCCAGTTGTCTCTAATCCGGACACTAGTAGATCCCACAGTATTGAATGAATTCCATTAAATGGATAAATGAAGTGAATAAATGAATAATTGAGTATTTGTATTTACAAATGCAATGAAAGTTTCCTTTCGGAAGAAATGAAATGAGATGGAATGCTATTGTAGTTGCCAAGTTTGTAACTGTCATTATTGACTCTGAATGCATATGTTATTGTCATTGTACGAATTGTTTATGAATTGTTATTGAACATGAGAATTACTTAGTATATGTATTAGCATGTATTATCATAGATCTGTGTATACATTGCTGAACCGCCGTTTTCACTAGTGTTATTGATGACATTATAGGCCTAGTTGCCAATGCCGGTCTTGCAGAGGCCGCAGCGTCAACGGAGGAGACTGCTCCAGTTCCTCCAGGAGGATTAATAGAATGGAATGGTTGGGATATCATTTGATTTGTTATTCGAGTGAGAAATGAGTTGGAGATATTTTGAAATACTTTTGGTATAGTTTATTTTGGAACGTTAAATGTATGTCATCCTGCATTGTAATTGGATGTGCAGTTGATTAACATGAATAGAGAAATGATAATGTTGTACTTGTATAAAGAATTTGTACATTTGTATTTTGATATCGTTGAATATATTTTCCGCAAAAGTGTATATTTGACAGATGTGAAAGTATATTTATCCCTTGTGGATTTCGTTTTAACTTCGGTTAATTCGGAGTTTACGGGAGTAAGTGTTGTGGCGACTCGGGGTTAACTCGGATGTCATCAGATCTCGGGCTCAAGTCATGACATTGAGAAACTAGCTTCATTAATTGATTATGAATTATGATCATCAAAATCAAGTTGAAACTTAGGTTGTATCTGTATCCAAATAAAAGAACCCCAAGACTCTCCACAATCAACAATTGGTCGGTGAGGCCCATAAAAGTGTTTTTTGGGTTGATTTTGGGATGAAAGAAGGTTAAAAAAAGACAAAAACTTGTTGTAAGGGCATTTTTTTCATTCTTCAAAAAATCTTATGGAGAAGACTTGACTAAGAGAAATATGAAAAACTTTTTTACTTTTTTAAAATATTCAGATTCTCATATACTTCTTTTAAAGTGCGCAAAAGTTTTATACCTTTTGAAATCTTCCCTTTAAAAAATCCCACCATTTGGGATTTTGTTCTCAAAATTATTGAATGACAAATTCATTTATTGCAAAAAGGATAACTTGCTCCAAAACTTTGAAACATGGCCTGATAACTTATGCGTGAAATATCAAGTAATAGATTTAGATGGGCCCTAAAATGGTTAATTTAGATGGAGCAAATCTAACAGGTGAGCCACACCAATATATTATATTTTTAATGGGTGCCAGAAGAATAATTTTCCTAGTTGCTTGCGCATACCTCTCTTTATCTCAAATCGAGGCAAGGAAAGAACATATATGTATTAGGCCTGCCAATTTGGCCCTGCAAAAAGGGAACTTAGTCAGGCCCGGCCCTCAAAAAGCCTCTAAAATGAGAGTTTTTGTTTCTAAGGAAAATCTTTAAGGCCGGGATTGGACAAATTTTTGCAGACCCTAAGATTTGAGCGCTAGGCTTGGACAATACTAGCCCGGTCGGGTGTTGGCCCTCATACTTTTGTGTGTATGTGTATCTATCCACACACACACACACTAAAAATGCACATATAAATATGAAGGCAATTTCATGCCCGCATATCCATTACAAAAATGCCCTTAAAACTCATGTCTTCTCTATTTAATTATTTAAACCATCTAGCATGCTTAGCAATGAGTGTTACATGGTTGCTTCCAATGCCTTTTAGTTTTATTGCTTCTTATTTAAGCTTTTTATATTATTTCTATACATTCTTGCTACTATTTAAATATGAAAATATTATATTTTGCATGTATCCAAACGGGCCCTTAGTGTTAAATTAAAAATGATATCAATCATAAAAGGCACGTAAATGTAAATGTTTTAAAGATTTTCTAAAATAAGACTTTGTTAAAATGAATTGGTACGTGGAAATTCCCGCGAAAGGTATGGGGTAGAGCGGAATCTTTAACCATTTTCTTCCATTTTCTTTCTTTGACAATATAAATAAATCCATACGTTTAGAACCCAAGTCACCAAAATACATATGATTTTGTCCCATATTTTTTTTAGAGATACAGCTTCTATTCTCCAAATGTTCTCATAGTGGTCCCTTTGTAATAGAGGTTAGACAAAATAACGCTTGGTTCGTACTTGATACTTGGTAATAGTGCTAAAATAAATAAATAATGGTTTTTTAGTTCTGAGGCCCTAAGCCCGGCTCCGCCCTCAAGGATAGGGTAAGGGTTGAGGTAGTGCAGACCATCCAAGGGCTTTGGGCCGCTCGAGACCAGCCCTGCATATATGGGTAAGGACAACCATGGGCCCAACTGGGCCCGACCCTTTGACAACTATGTAGGGCTTAGAAGTTACAACTTGGGTGAGTGTCTTAAATGAACTGAACTTGTTCATACATAGTTTGTATCCCACATCGGAAGAAGACACAACAACGTTGAGAGAAGTTTCATAATAAATCAATGTCTTGGACAATGAAGAACTCATACCTTTCTCGGCCTTTTGGCTAAGATCAAGTGTAGTATCTGTTCTTATCAGTTTAATATCTGATACGTGGCCCATTGGGCCACATGATATTAAATTAATTTTTCTTGGGGAAAGGCCCACCACAGTAGCTTGCTGCTGGGGTCCTTACGCGTCGCCCATACGTTGCACTATCGCATGGGCCTGGCGCACCCCTCCAAATCAGTCCAAAGAGTTTTATGAATATATATTTATATATGTAGGCCTTGTGATGGACCCAACAAAAATGGATGGTCTAGATCTATGATTAGTCTAGAGGTGTACAGAGTGTCATGCAAATAGTGACTGATAAGTTTTTGTCGAGGGTTACCTTAAACTGGAAAGACCCAACTGACCATGTGTGTGATGTTGCCAACACCATTTGAGCATGATGCTAAGAGTAAGTAGGTTTTGAATCTTAGCACAGGGTCACAGACAATGGAATCTAGCTGGTATGCATGCAGCTTGGCTAGGGAATTTAAGTTGCTAGGGTCGTTCACAGCTTGGGTCGGGCCATGTGGACGAGTGTTCAGGCCCGGCCCACTTTGGAATACTGGTTCATGCCCGATCGAAGCCGAACACATCTCAATAGGTGCCCGGCCCGATCTAAAACTTGTTTTTGAAAAATGAAAGTCTAAGTCTAGCAAGTTTGATCAAGGTTTAAAAACAAAGCACGTGGTGAACAAGATAAACGTTGAAATCATAATGATAAGCATCTTTAAATTGAAATTCATATTATGAAATCAACACATAGTTATTTCAAACATTCATAAACATCATGCCATTAGATGAAAACAAAGATTTGGAATAAGCATGAAGAATTTTAGAGAAATAGGCAAACCAACTTGTGATGAATCAAAGGTTGAAATACCTGGTTTAGCCCCCCAAGCATTCTCTAGCCTAGCTCAATTGATTATCCTTCGTGACCATCAACACATCTGAAAAAGCTCCAACCATGGCCCAAGGAATGAGACTAATTATATAGGAAAAAGTTGTCAACGGCTAGTTCCCGGTCGACCTGAAAAAGGGATTGGTCGACCAGGTTCCAATGGTAAAAAATCACAATGGTTGAAAAAAAAAGAAAGAAAAGGCTATATCCTTGGTCGACTGAGGACATTGGTCTGACAGCCAAAATCCCAAAATTTAAAATCTTAAAGGTGATTTCTCTTGGAGATTCTGAGTCATGGATCTCATTTTTGGATTTATGTTTAAACTAGTTATATATATATATATATTATCAAAATCATGATCCTAAAATGCCAAACATAGTTTTTCCCTCTTTAGCAAAAAAAAAAAAAAAAAAAAAAAAAAAAGCCAAACATATTCTAAAGTGGAATCATTGGCATGCATGATCAAAAACTTTAATTTGATAAGCTTTATGCATTCAATTTCAAACTCCAATGAATGCATGATAAGCTAAATTTCAAAGGCTTAAAAACATGCAAGCGAGATTTTGAAAACCGAGAACTATGCATGAAGATTTTCTAGGTTTGAAAGTTAAGAACATGTGAGAAAATAAGTTTTTAAAAGCATATGAATACATCCAATCAAAATTGCAACATGTTTAATCCCCAATAGGCCTATCAGTCTAACCTTGAGACAAGGGGGCCCAATCCTGTCTTACCCTTTATAAAGCCTTAACATGAGGGCTTTTGTTTTTAAGGAAAAGCCCTAGTGTTGGGGTTGGACAATATTTTGGAGGCCTTGAAATCTAAGAGCCGGGCTTGGACAGTACTAGCCCCGCCCAGCCCGCCCAGCCTGGCCCTGGCCCTAGCCTTCTACTTTTATTTATTTTATATAATATACATATTTATACATGTAAATATATACTAAAATGCACTTATTACAGTCACTTAGTAGTAATAAAATGGGGATATGAATGCAATTCCATACCCATCTGCCCATTACAAAATGTCCTAAAAATCCATACGCACATACTCGGTCCATTTCGTCTATATTTAATTATTTAAGTTATACATTCTACTTAACGCATAACCAATAAGTGTTGCATGGCTGCTTCTAATCCATTTCTTCTAGTTTTATTACTTCTTATTTAGGCTTTATATTATATATATATATATATATTTTATTAGTGCAAAAGAGGTGTACTCCTTTCTATTAACAATGATAGAGTTACTTGGGATGCCAACCAATTCATAGAGGTAGTTTGTATATGCATGGAACTTTAGGGATATGGGGTGATCCAAATACTCTTTTAACTAGATAATTATAACTCTCGATTTTTAAATGTATATACTAATAATATTTTTAAGTGCATTTTTTTTGTGGCTGAAATTCAACAACGCTTTTTAGTCAAATTATTGTTAAATAGAAAATAATGCCAATTGATAAAAAGTATGTGAATGTAAATAGTTTAAAATTTTTAAAGATAAGACACAATGATTTTATGCGTGGAAATTCTTGTGAGAGGTGTGAAATAGATCACTCTTTAACCATTTTCCTTCTTTGACAATATAAATAAAATCATATGTCTAGAACCCAAGTCACAAAAGAACTTATATTTTCCGAATATTTTCTTAATGGTTCTTAACAATTGAGATTGGACAAGATAAATCTCAGTCAATAATCGATTCTTGGTAACAACGTAAAAAAAATGGTTTTCCTTTTTTAAGGCCTTGAGCCCTGCCCTGGCCCAACTTTGACCCTCAAGGGTAGGGTGAAGGCCTAGGTAGTGCATGCTCTTTGAGGGCTTTGGCTCACCCAGGCCCGACATTGAATATATTGAGGATAGGGTAAGGACAACCTAGGGCCTAGCCCTTTGACAGCCCTAATATATATAATCGCTATAGTAATATCTTCTGGATCATGACATGCACTTGCTACAGTGTGTACTTTATATTTCTACTTATATGTCTTTTGCCAATTTAGCAAAGTTTTGCCAGTGGAACCCATTGAACCTCTTTGGCATATAGGGATGTAAACGGGCTAAGGTGAGTCAGTCATAGATCTTGAGCTTCGCTTGATCGTTAAACTAGCCACCTCATATTCAAGGCAAATCAAGGTTAGCATAGCTTGAGCCTGGCTTTTATATGTAGATATATATAGAGGTTTTTTCTTGTGGCTTACATAGTCTCGTGAATGAATTTGGAGTTTTGGTCAATGAAAACATCCGAACTTTTATTTTTTTCTTTTGTGAGCTAAAACTGCATCAATGTAAATGGGTTCGGAAGAAAATGTATAGCATTATCACGTAATTAAGAAGTGGTGATCTAACATGCTTTTTCTTATATTCTTTTGGATCTTAGGGCCCATTTGGATATGTATAAAATAAAAAAATTTAGATTTTAATACTAGCAGAACACAATATTATAATATTACAATATTATAGTATTGTTGTCGTTTGACAGTTTCCAAAAACTTCATTAGATTTTGAAATGATTTGTTAGTATCACATAAATTATAATATACGCTAAATTCAAGATTGACCTCAATTTTCAAATCAAAGAAATGGTCAATAACTTCTTTGTTTTATTTCAATGTTTAAAAAAATGATAAGATGATGACAACATTTTCTAGGAACTCAAGTCCATGAAAACAAAAAATATCATGCATGGTAAAGTGGGTTCCTTTGATTTTCTAAGAATTCTATTCATGCATACAAACATGTTACAAAATCTCAAGATAAGGGAATTCATGGTAAAATGTGTTTGTTTGAATTTGTAGAAACTCAGTTTCATTAGAACAAATAAGTCCTGTATTTCAAAATACTGCTTTATATATATATATATTTATATGAGAAATATTCAAGTAAGAACTAGTTCTCACATGTTATATGAGAACATTTTTGTGGGCCCAACTAGCAACCCATCCAAACCTAGCAACCAATAGGGAACCCCCCAATAGTCACTAATCCCAAGAGTTGGCACACATCCGAATGAACTAAACTGTTGGATCGATGGTTGAATATTTTTTTGAATATGAAGCCATTAAACTTGTGGGCCACGGATGAAGGGGTTATGGGCATGGGTTTGGGGCCAAACTTGATACTTGGGGTGGTCTCACATAGATCTTTCCATCCCCCTAGGTCACATCCCCAAATGGGGCCCACAATTGGGCCCCACAAAAAAGTTCTCACAGAATATGTGAGAACAGTTCCCACATAATATGTGAGAACAGTTCCCACCTGAATATTACCCTATATATATATATATATATAGATATAGGGAAAGGCTCTCCTAAACTCAAGCGTAGGATAAAATTTTGTAAGCTAACGCTTGTGGGGCCCACCCATAGTCACCCGGTCCATCCAAATGGACCAAACATACGACCCCCCTAAATTGCACTTCTCCACCAACTTTCGATCAGATCCGAATTTACTCGATCGTTGGATCGACCGTGTACCGATCCGAATGGATTATTGACCATTAAACTTTTGAGCCCAGATGGAGATTATAGAAATCATGGTTGAGGCTGTTTTTTTTTTTTGTAGAGATGAGGGTCCTAGGGAGTCCTTGAAATACCTACCACCCCCCCCCCCCCCCCCCCCCCCCCCCTTAAATCCCTACCACACACTTGAGCTTACTTTATCTTAAGCTTAATATATATATATATATAGGGTGAGGGAAAGATGCATATGATCATTCCCCATATATATATATATCCCACTTTAAAAATACCCCTTTTGTCGCCCCTCTTTTTAATTGAAATCATAATAAAATGATGCCTCTAAACCATTAAGTTTTATGGTCATGGATTAAAAGGTTAGGATGATTTAATGAAATCAAAATAGGTCTCATATAGATATTTCCATCAAATGGACCTCCATGATCGTCATATATCCCAATGGATCAAAGTAGGAGCCAGGTGTTGTCTAGCTCTCCATGCAGACACAACACACATACAAATCTATCTCTTTTTGGTAAACAAGATGCCCAACTGTTTAGCACCAATTGACTTGTTTAACCATGCAAGTTATTCTTATTTAGCGAGAATTATCTTGAGCAGTTTTGACTCCATAGGCGGCCCAATTGTTTGATTATAGTGTTGGGTTCATGGAATTCTTCTTAAGTACCATTCACCCAACTAATGAAATAAAATAATGGGTTTTTAATATATTAGTCCTCCTTAAATCTGGTTTTTTTCAATTTCATGACAAAAATTCAGATAATGTCACTAGAGTAGCTTGACTCTTGTTAACATTTTGTTTAACTTTTTCGTGCCATATCCCATGATATCATGGCATAGTCCCATGATATAATGGGTTTACTTACTTTCAATATCACACACTTTCTGCAATCAGCAAGCCAATTCATTTTTTATATAACATGAAAAATGAACTTTTTTTGTGAAAGTTTAATACATATCTAATCAACATTTCTCAAGTTCTATTATTCGGGAAAAAACTCCTAAAATGCTTCATCAAAGCCATGACATCATGGAAATTATCAGTTTTTGTGATATACATTGTTCCCATGATATCATGGGATATGGGGCAAAAAAGCTGAAAGAAGTGTTGACCAGAGTTAACCGACTATGGTGACATTATTTGAATTTCTATAATGAAATTGGAAAAAGTGGATTTAAGCTAGGACTAATATGTCAAATCCCCTAAAATAACTCACTTTTCTTGATTCTTTTGTCTTTATAGGTATAAGTATGATTGAAGTAAGTTTTTTCACAATCATAAAACAATATTAAAGTTATTTTTAGCAGTCTGAGTTTCAAAAGTGGACACCGCTAATGGGTTTATGGTGTTAGGCTCAAGAATTATTTCAGTTCAGATATGAGAGAACACATGGAAGATAGAGAAAGAGAGAGAGATACTCCGTTGCCTTGGTTATAGAACAAATACTTAGAACAAACACTATAGTAAAAAAAGAAAGAAAAAAACTCACTTTTAATGAAGACACTTCTATACATACTCTTTCTCGTCGTGGAAGCCAACACAACCTCAATCAACAAAGAGAAGAGGAAACTTTATTAGCAATGAGCGTCTATTATATGCACCCTACCACTTTTCAGCACTGAGATAAATGTCCCTGACTTTATGCATTTCAATGACAACATCTTTCATCTCCATTCGTTCTTTTGGGGAATCATTGGAACAATATACACCTATTTTCAGCAATGAAACTAGGGTTTCATACATTATGCTTCTCAGTTTGTTGTGATTCTCGCTTTGTCTGATGACTTCATCTTCATGTGAGAGCAACCGATGATCTATTATCTCCATCACACGTTCACGCAAGGCCATCTTAGCAAATTGATGAAGGTTGAGATTGTTTTTAAACATATCATCGGAAGGTCTTTTTCCAGTGAGCATTTCCAACAAAAGGATCCCATAGCTGTACACATCACCATATGTAGATGTATTGGCACCCATGCCATACTCTGCAATTCATATTTCTCAAGTTTTCAGTGAGCAAGAACTAAAACATTTGCTAGCTCAAATTACACCTCCACAACCCCACTATTCTGATGTGTGAATTAAAAGAAAATATGAGAATTAGACCCCTAATTAAGTAGAATAAAACACATTTATATAATTAAGCCAGTTGGATAATGCTTATCTCTTGATAAGAAAATAAATTTTTAGTGATTCAATATTAACTAAGGATCAAGATTTTTAGATTTAATGTTTATTTATTCAAATAAAATGAAAACTGACAGTACTATGAAAAGTATTTCACTATTGCTTATGGATACCTGATATGGGTATTTATGATAACAATTATATAAAATGCATGTTTTTGAGAAAAGTGTCAGTTGCATACTGATATGATGCACTCTGGTTGTGTGTTCTACAAAACTCTGATAGGATTTCAATCCGATTGTCGGATTTTGATGCACTCTGGTTGTGTGTACATCTGTCGACACACTTACTATAAAAAAAAAAAACAAACTGTTTGAACTCGGATGACTTGAGACTTGTACTCAGCAAATAAGTGAAGCTTTCAATTAGGATCCGCCACAACACCCATCATGTATGGTTTTAAGATTTTTGGTTTCTGCGAAGCATATATCAACTAAAGGCCTCACATATTTAGTGGATCCCACCTAGGACTATGTAGACATGCAAACTTGACAAAGAAAAAACAGGAAAAGACTGGCCCCCAAAGCACGGAAAACTAGTTCCGAAAAAACCTGAACATTCTACGAAAAATGAACAATGAAAAACAGAGAGAAATGACTTTATAAAAAAAAATAAAAAATTGACAGAGTCCAAGTAATCCACATTACCAAGGCTTTTTCATGAGGTGCAGCATAGTATCTCCCCGCCAAAAAGTGAAAATAGCAACCTTCCAAGAGCCATTTTTCTTTCGATACAGTCTGGATAAAGACAATCTTAAGTTTTACGAATATATACTCAAAAAAGAGCTTTCCACCGGTATATTGAAGGCGCAAATCCGATAGTCAAATCAAGAGTTAATTATGACCGATAGAAGTTTCGAGGAAATACACAAAAAGCAAGGAAACGCAGATTTGGACATTGGAGGTGCTTGTAGGGAAAAACAACAATTATATAGATCCGTAAACTTTAATCATCTAAGATCCTCCATGTCAAATCATTGAGAGATGTAATGCGGAAACATACCTTGATCCATGACGTGATCTTCTTCGCAGGTTGTTGATCTTCCAATCTAATATGGCTATCCAGAGAAACCCTCTTGATTCTTTCTGATGATGGGATGTCAGAGAGAATAGGAACTCACCATATGAATTGGGGACCATAACCCTAAAATATATTAATAAGATTATCATAAGTTTGCTATTTCTAATTTGGCCCCTCATCAAATTCGATATAGCATTCTGGTATCTACACATTAATCCCATGACAATTATACCCTTAAGCCTTAGAACTTTAAGTCTTAATTAGATCACTTTAATTTAGGCTTAACCAAAGATAGCATAACACATTTAATATTTACATGTGTGGCCCCACATGATGGAATTTTCCAACAATCTCCCACTGGGCCATATATGTAACTTAACAAATGTGTATGACTGTATGAGCTCCAAAAGTTTGCTATCATAATTTTAGGATATATCTGAACAATCGCGTCCATTGATTATGTTGTTATAGGATCAAAGCGGTTTTCGTCACATTTAAAATGACTAAACCCATCAATGGTCACATACAACAACATAGCCAAATGATATAGATCAATCATGGATGCGTAGCATGGAAAGTACATGCAATGTGATCTATACATGTCTATTTCCAGCTGGTCCTACTGTATTTCTTAGTGAGATCAATATTTAACACAATGTAATAGAGTGAAATGAACTGAATACTTTATTTTCTGATCAGAAAAATATCCAAATACATGAATGCGTAAGTATCTCCAAAATCAAACATAAAGCAATAAAATATAAAATGATACAAACTCCCACTATAATGTGATATCCTCACACAAAATAACACCCATATGAGCGGTGTGCTCATGAAAGACCTTGGGTGGTAATCCCTTTGTAAGCGGATCCGCAATCATGGAGTTTGTCCCAATGTGCTTTATGGATATCTGTCCATCCTGTATTCTCTCCTTCACAACTAGGAACTTAATGGCAATATGCTTTGATCTAATTGAACTCCTGTTGTCGTTGGAATATAGCACTGCTGACTTATTGTCACAATATAGTTTGAGTGGTCTTTCAATACCCTCCAGAATTTGCAGCCCAGTGACAAAATTCCGCAGCCATATTCCATGGTTGGATGCCTCATAGCATGCTACAAACTCTGCTGCCATGGTGGAATCAGTTACGAGTGTCTGTTTGGCACTCCTCCAAGATATAGCTCCACCAGCTACCAGGTAGATGTAGCCTGATGTGGATTTCATACTGTCTTGGCATCTAGCGTAATCGGAGTCGGAATACCTTATGATCTCCAACTGATCTGATCTCCTATATGTGAGCATATGATCTTTTGTTCTCTGTAAATACCTCATAACCCGCTTGGCTGCTTTCCAATGATCCATCCCAGGATTGCTTAAATATCTGCCTAACATACCAACAATGTATGCAATATCCGGACGTGTACACACCATAGCATACATTAGACTCCCTACAGCTGATGCATAGGGAATCTTCTGCATTTCCTTAACTTCAAGGTTAGTTCTAGGGCACTGATTTAGACTGAACTTGTCTCCCTTAGAGACAGGGGTGTCACCTGGTTTGCTGTCCTGCATGCCAAACCTTTTGAGTACTTTATCGATATAGCTTCTTTGTGATAATCCAAGAATACCCCGAGAGCGATCTCGTTGTATCAGGATCCCTAAGACAAAAGAGGCGTCACCAAGATCTTTCATCTCAAATTTCTTTGATAGAAATCTCTTGGTTTCATGCAACATGCCTATATCATTTGTGGCAAGCAGTATGTCATCGACAAACAAAACCAGGAATATGTGCTTACTCCCACTGAATTTGTGATACACACAATTATCAACAGCGTTTGTCTCAAAACCAAACGAGATAATCACTTGATGAAATTTGTGATACCACTGACGAGAAGCTTGCTTGAGTCCATAGATGGACTTTGTCAATTTACAGACCATATTCTTTGGGTCTCCCGACTCAAAGTTTTCTGGCTGCGCCATATAAATTGTTTCGTTAATGTTACCATTGAGAAACGCTGTCTTAACATCCATTTGACGAAGCTCAAGATCAAAATGTGCAACAAGTGTCATGATTGTCCTAAAAGAGTCTTTCAATGAAACTGGAGAGAAAGTCTCTTTAAAGTCAATCCCTTCCTTTTGAGTAAAGCCTTTAGCTACAAGACGAGCCTTATACCTTTCCACATTACCATTCGAATCCCTTTTGGTTTTAAAAATCCATTTACAACCAATGGGCTTTGCACCTTCTAGTAATGGGACAAGTTCCCAAACTTTATTGTCTTGCATAGACTTATACTCCTTATTCATGGCATCAATCCACTTCTGAGAATTGGAACCTTGGATGGCTTGATGGAAGTTGATTGGATCATTTTCCACCATTCCTGTTTCTTCCTCATGTTCTTGGAGAAATACGAAAAAATCGTCCGGAATAGCATTTCTCCTTTCTCTAGTGGATCGCCTTAATGGCACTGGTTCTTGAGGTTGTTGATTTTGTTCCTCAGGAACAATTATCTCATCTTGAATGGGGGTTTGATTAACATTTTTTTGTTGAGGATCTGGATTCGCTTCTTGATCATTGACAGGTATAGAAACCTGCACATTGTCAAAAGCAATAGTGGGAATCGAAACCGATTCTTCCTCAAAGGCAATGTCTCTAACCTTATTTCTCCCCCCAAACTCAACATCCTCAAAAAACGTTGCAGTTCCCGTCTCAAAAATTGACCTAAGTGTGGGATCATAAAACTTATAGCCCCTAGATCGCTCAGAGTAGCCAACGAAGTAGCTGCTTATAGTTTTGGAGTCCAATTTCTTTTCATGTGGCCTGTAAGGCCTTGCCTCAGCTGGACATCCCCAAATGTGAAAATGTTTTAGACTGGGCTTTCTGCCTGTCCAAAGCTCATAAGGTGTTTTTGCAGCTGCTTTAGTTGGCACTCTATTCAGAATATAAGCTGTTGTTTTGAGTGCTTCTCCCCAGAGTGACTCTAGTAGAGAGGAATGACTAATCATACTCCTCACGATATCCTTAAGAGTCCAGTTTCGCCTTTCAGCTACACCATTCATGCTAGGTGACCCTGGCATGGTGTACTGTGGGACGATCCCACATTCCTCTAGGAATTTAGCAAACGGTCCTGGACGTTGTTCACCTGAACCGTCATATCTACCGCAGTATTCACCACCACGGTCAGACCTGACACACTTTATTCTTTTGTTGAGTTGGGTCTCAACTTCAGCTTTAAATGTTTTGAACACGTCCAAAGACTGTGATTTCTCATGAATGAGAAATAGGTACCCATAGCGAGAGTAATCGTCTATGAATGATATGAAATACTGTTGGCCATTCTAGGAAGCCGTAGGGAACGGTCCACAGATATCTCTGTGTATCAATTCTAAAACGTGTTTAGTTCTATTGGCACCTAATTTCTTCATTTTGGTCTAGTTTCCCTTGATGCAAGCAATACAAACATCAAAATCTGTAAAGTCAAGGGAATCTAAAATCCCATTAGACACAAGTCGCTCAACTCTAGTCTTAGAGATGTGACCTAAGCGTTTGTGCCATAATGAGGCTGGATTATCGTTACTCAATTTGCGTTTAGTGCCTTGTGATTCCACATGCAAGGATTCATTATAAGCAACAATTGTATCAAGCAAATATAAGTTGTCATATACACATAAAAAACCAGTTCCAACAACATTTGAATTGATAGATAAACTGAATTGATCGTTTCCAAATGAACAAAAATAACCAAACTTGTCCAATAAAGAAACTGAAACCAAATTCCGTCTAAAAGACGGTACAATAAAAGTATCTAATAGACCTAAAAAATAACCAGTTCCTAACAACAACCTAAAATGCCCTATTGCCTCTACTTCTACCGACTTGACATCGCCCACAAAGATGTGTCTTTCAGCATCACTTGGCTTTCGGTAACTCAGGCAACCCTGCATAGAAACACTGATGTGAGCAGTAGCACCAGAATCTAACCACCACGTGTTTCTAGGTACTGAAGCTAAATTTACCTCAGAACAGACCAAAGTAAGAAATGTACCTTTCTTGGTACGCCAAGCATGATACTTGGTACAGTCCTTCTTTACATGTCCAGGCTTGTTGCAAAAGAAACAACCCTCTTTGTCTTGTTGTTGTTTCTTTTGAGCTGGACCCTTAGCAGCTTCATTATTCTTTCTCTTTTTGCCCTTATCCTTACAGGTGCTAGCCAAATGAGCACTTTCGGTCCTGTCTTGCTTGAATCTCTCTTCCTCTTGCACACAGTAAGAAATGAGCTCATTAAGAGTCTATTTCTCCTTTTGACAGTTGTAACTGACGTTAAAGTAACTGTATAGTGCAGGAAGTGATATTAATACCAAATGCACGAGCAAGTCGGCGGACAGCTCGAGCTTCAGTGCCTTAAGCTTAGAAGCAATAAGAGACATTCCCATAATGTACTTCCGTATGTTCCCCTTGCCATTGTACTTCATAGAGATCAAGCTTTGCAAAAGCATGCTTGTTTCTGCCTTATTGTTTTTCACAAAACGCTTTTCAATTTCAGTTAGGAACTCTTTGGCTTTGGTTATCTTGTCAGATACCGCACCCCTAAATGCCTCCGGAATGCCGCGCTTGATGATCATAAGACTCATGCGATTTGAGCGATCCCACTTCTCAAAGTTCCTTTTGTCATCAGGAGAACTTGCATCCGTAAAAGAAGCGGGCTGCTCAATCCGTAGTGCAAGGTCTAGATCCATGCAGCCGAGAACAATTTCTATGTTCTCTTTCCAATCCTTAAAGTTGGTCCCATTAAGTACAGGTATTGAGTTGATATTAGCAGATATAGTAGAAACACTAGTTGTAAAGAGAACAAAAATAAACAAACAAGCATGCTCATGTTATCAACCAAATACAATAATCAATAAATTCAAATAATGGTAAGTCTCATCGCAAGGTACCTAGCACAACATTAATATCAAGTATTTGGACAGTAATATTAATTGTAAATGGTACTCTAGTTGTAGTGATCAAACATTGAAAATAATTCATGTCAAATAATAAATCTATCTTTGGATCGACTTATTATTCACATGTAAAAAACTGTGTAATCGTCACATGTTTACCACCACAGGTGTGTGTGCAATTTGGCAAAGTATTAACCTTCCTTTGGGCCGACTAAGACCCGCATGAATCTACACACACACAAACATCCAATATTCCTCATGAACAATCTACACAAGAGAGGTCACTTTGGTGACATGTTGTTTCAATTAGCCCATTTAGAATAATGGACTATTTTATTTAACCATAAAAGATATACCATAAAATATTTGAATTGGCGTTGAAGAAAACCAATTAGTTCTCTCCAACTGTCACAACATACGAAAGACTATATATATATATATATATTTTTAATTATTATTATTATAATACCTCGGACCACCAAAACATGTGCTCCCCCGGACCACCAAACCACCCATCATTATAATACCTCGGACCACCAAAACATGTGCTCCCCCGGACCACCAAACCACCCATCATCTTCTCCACTTTAAAAGAATACGTTCTGTAACAGACCTAGATCTATGAACAGAACCAAATTGCAGAACCTTATGACCACTGGATGAACGGGCAGATGGGGTCCACTCCACATGGGACCACCACCAACATGATCGCCCCTGGGTCCCCTTCAAGATGTGGGGTTGTGATCTTTGATGAGGTCCACTGATGGGTCCCACAACCGTCAGCCCCTTTTCATGATTTGTTTCATCATGTTCTGTTATGGAACCTTCGTCTAGGATGTTGAGGCAGCGGAAGCATGGGACCCGCTTGATCAAAAACAAGATCAGGCTGTGCTATGATGGTCGCCTAGGCCCCCTTTTGAAGATCTATGGTCATGATTACCATTGGTGTACTTGATCCATTGATTGGACCAGATCTTGATCCACAGCAAACAATGGGTTCCAGGACAGCATACAGAAGGGAAAACGAAACAGTATACAGAAGTGAAACGAAACAACAACCATAAGTCATCCGTGACTTTCTGGATCAACAGAAGTTGATGATGCACGCAAATAAAAAAAAAATAAAAAAAATATATATATATATATATAGAACCCAATTGCTAGAGATCTGGTTTAGAAAAATAAAATACTAGATTCCCAATGGCTTAACACGAAGATGCTCTGATACCAATTGTAGGGAAAAACAACAATTATATAGATCTGTAAACTTTAATCATCTAAGATCCTCCATGTCAAATCATTGAGAGATGTAATGCGGAAACATATCTTGATCCATGACGTGATCTTCTTCGTAGGTTGTTAATCTTCCAATCCAATATGGCTATCCAGAGAAACCCTCTTGATTCTTTCTGATGATGGGATGTCAGAGAGAATAGGAACTCACCATATGAATTGGGGACCATAACCCTAAAATATATTAATAAGATTATCATAAGTTTGCTATTTCTAATTTGGCCCCTCATCAAATTAGATATAGCATTCTGGTATCTACACATTAATCCCATGACAATTATACCCTTAAGCCTTAGAACTTTAAGTCTTAATTAGATCACTTTAATTTAGGCTTAACCAAAGATAGCATAACACATTTAATATTTACATGTGTGGCCCCACATGATGGAATTTTCCAACAGTGCTTCCTCATGGACAAGGTTGCAACTTCGGAGTGCGATATACCATGCCCAAGATTTGCACCTTACAGAACCAAAATTGGGTGTGGAAACCCTCCTTTTTCATCCAAAAATGCATTAATCACCTTTCAAAGGCCATATCTCCCTTAATACGACTTGAATCAAGATAGTCTTAGAGTGTACGGACATCTACTTGAAAATAATTTTCTAACAACATGGAAAACATCAAAAATTGAAAATCATATTGAAAGTTATAGCAATTTGATTTTTCAACTATCAAAGAAAAGGCATGAAAACTTAGACATGGAAGTTTAAACCCCATGTCCTGGTCATGGGGAAGCACTCTCCACATCCAAGACAACAACTTGGGTGTGGGAATGCACTCTCACACCCAAGATTTATATTCCTCAAAACTCAAGTTTGGCACGGAAACACTATTCCTACGCCTAAAAGTGCATCAATTAATCTTCAGAGCTCCCTTAATACAGCTCAGATTGGGGCAATCTTGGAGTTTACAAATATCTACTTCAAAAGATCTTTCCAACAACATATTGTAGGTAAAAGTCCGACATACATCAAATTTTGCATCCATTTGAAGTCTCAACTATTGAAGAAAAGGGGGGGAAAACCTGGGCGTGGTAGCAATCTTGGAGGCACCCCCCATGCCCAAGATCCTCTCCCTTTTGGGTGACCAAGCGGGTCTAAGCACTATAAATTGTTGGGATTCATGCGGTCCGCATGCCAAGGGTCTCACGTTAGATCAAGCATGACTGTGGCCATTAGAGAAATTAGTGTTATACTCTAATCCAAAGAATCTATACCTATTGGATAAGTCTTCCAACAAGATTAGGATATGGATGTGGGTTTCTGGCGAAAATGTCTTCGGAGCATGCAGAGAATCTCAATCTATTTCTTTTCAGCCTGCTCTCTAATAAAGTGATACTTTATTTCAACATGTTTTAACCGGTTGTTAAACTTTCCATCATTCACCATAGATATGGCTAACGTATTGTCTACGTTCATTGGGACATGCTTTTCTTCTTCGATTATTTCCAAATCACTTAGGAAGTATTTTAACTAAAGAGCCTCCTATACTACTACACTGTAGGCTATATACTTGGCTTCAGCTATTGACATAGCCGTTGAGATTTGTTTCTTGCTACCCTAAGAAGCTGCACCTCCTTCGAGGGTAAACACATAGCTGGTCGTTGACTTTCTCCAGTCTAAATCACCTGCCCAATTAGCATTTGAGTAGTTGCGCAATTCTAGGATTTCACCTTGATAATATTAGTGAAGCTTTATTGAGCATTTGATGTACCGCAGAATCCTTTTCACTGCATACCAATGTTGTAAGCCTGTATTACTTAGGAATCTACTAACGAAACCCATGGCGAATGCAGGATTTGGTTTCGTGCACAGCATCGCGTACATGATGCTTCCCACGTAAATAAGGGTCCTTCCCTCACCATGTCTCACCTTTCGCCCACTGCCCTACCCTTTTCACTACTTCTCTTGCATACTTCGAGTTTTAAGCTTTTGGGTGTTTTTCTCTATGGTCCTTGTCTATCTTGGAAACCCGGAGATTCAGTGCATATCCTTCCTCCCTTGGTTATCTCTTGTGATAGTCTTGAGATTCTTTGGGACAAGACTACTATATCCACCACGATTCTTGCCTTAGCATTGCAAGCCCTTCGGATCTAAGGGGTTTGCCTCCTCTTTGTAGTCCTTGCACTTAGCCTTGGACGCATTTTGGGCATATATCCCTTGTTCTCGATTGTCTTCAGCTTTAGTGTTGCAACCCTTTTTATGGTTTTCTCCTGGTGTTCATACTCTCCAAGTTTCTAGAACAACCATAAGTTAGAGGTTTCTTTGAGGCCTTGTGACTAAGGATTCGAGATCCATTTAGATCCTAAAAATACTGTAAGTATCCTTATTTATCTAGAGGTTTAGTACAAAGGATATTGGAAGCCGTCAAGCAGATTGAGATTTGAGTGTCAGCCCAGAATCATTGGTGCTTCCAGACTAAGAACCTTATCCACCTATGTGCACCATCCAAATCAAGCAATAAAAAGATGGCCTCTCTAGACCCATTGATGCCATTGCCAAACCACATGAAAATCTTGTTCCTTCGTGGTTATTGTGTGTTTCTACCTTTTTATTTTCAAATTGAGTATTTTGTACTATGGCAACTCCTCACAACTACATTTTCTTTTCTGATAGGCTATTGGTCTGGCCAAGGCATGACCCAACCCCCTAAAGCCCCCAAAACAAAGGGCTTTTTTTCTTGTCTTAAAGCTTGAGAGGTTGGACCGTGACGTTCTAGAAAATCCTCCATTTTAAGAACTCCTGCTTTTTCTCCCATATGTTTTTAGGGCGTAGAGCCAACCTTGAGCTAATCCAATCATTTCACACATACTACCCCCTGTGAATTTGTATAAAGCCCAAGTTTGACACTCATCCAACTTTTACTCGCCGTTGGATTGAAAACACAAGAAAGCTATGCCTCTACAACCAATAAACTTTGGGCCCAAGGAAAATCTAATGGAGTTGAGATTTCTCACATAGGTAGATCTCATCTAGGTTATTCCATGTAGTGGTATCTCATAATTGTCATACACTATAGTGGCCCCAACTAAAAGGGGCATTTTTTTCTTTTTATAAAAAAACCCCTTGGCGCTCCTCTCTCTCTCTCTCTCTCTCTCTCTCTCTCTCTCTCTCTCTCTGCGCGCGCGAGTACGGCTGTGATCCTATGTGCGTGGCACACATGGAGCATTCCATGTGCACCTCGCAGTGGGGCCCACATGTTGACCCACATAGGGATGGGGCTGGGGGGATTAAATGATTTGGTTATGGCCCTCCTATATACCAAAATACAGACCCATTTGATAATCTTAACCCTTTTATCCATGACCCACAAAGTTTCACAGTCTAAAATAGATGCACAATCGATCTAGTGGCCCAGTCCATTCAAATGGATACAAATCCAGGGGATGGGTGACCATCCAAGGGAGGGTTGTCCAAGTCAAATGGAACATCAAGTGGGCCCCACTATAGGTGCTCACAATGCACGGTATGCATGGAATTACTTCTATATGTATGTGCCCACACTATATAAACAAATGTGTGTGAAGATATGCTTTCCATTCCATCCAAAAAAACCAAATCCTATAAAAAAGAACTCAATGTATTCCAATCTTACAAGCAAACAACTCGTCTAAATCAATTATTTCTCATGTCTTCCAATTCTTTTTAAACAAACAGGCCCATTGGTATCAATTACTTCATGCGTATTCCAATTCCATGCAAACGGATAAGCCCATTCCATCAATGTGTTCCTATGTATTCTTCTAGCATGCACATAAATGTCTATTTGACAATAAATCCCTATGTATTCCAATTCTATTATGCAAACAAACAAGGTCATTGGACAATGAATTCTCATGTATCTAGTTTTATGCAAACAAACAGCCTCATTTGAATACATAGGTCCAGTTGCATGGAACAAACAGGCCCATTTGAATGCATAGATTAAATGGAAAAGAAATCTATTATTGCAAACTGTCCACATGGGAGATGGAGGTCCTCTACAATGTTTCAATGCCCAAAGAGATGTAAATCACTTACATATATAAATAAGTGTTACACATGTGTAACATTTACATATGTAAATGTGTTTTATACCATGTGGAAATCTTTTTCTTTCTTGCTACATTTAGGACTCAAATACATGCATTTGCACTAATACTCATGTCCTTAACTAGCTGAGCTAGAGTCAGATTGTACTATGCTAAATATGCCAACAACAAATTGCATTGGTTAGCATTAGATGGTCGTTGATGGTGGTATTAGAAAAGATTCAGAAAAAACATTTTCATTTCTTGTGGCGCTAGTTATTGAGGGTATGGTAAGGGCCTAGCTAATGCAAGGCCAACAAGGGTTTTGGCCTAGCATAGGGCGAGTTAGGGGTGAAAAACGGGTCGTGCCGTGCTTACATGGCCCGCTTGTTGGCGGCCTGGGCCGGGCCATGTCGTGTCATGCCCAGGCTGATTGGGGGTCGACCCAACGCAGCCCATGGCATGACTTATTTCATGCCAAAGTCGAGATGGGCCATGCTGCCCATGGGCCTGCCCACATGCCCCTCCTTTTTTATTTTTTTATATACATTGTAAAGGACTTTATAGAATATTACGGCTTTCAACTTGAAATAAAGTCGAAACTAATAAAATAAATGCACAAACATTGATACTAATTTACAAATAACTAATAAAGTTTTAGTTATTTTAAAATAATTAAGGGTTTTTTTTTTTTTTTTACTGTTGAGCCCCTACAGGGCTGGGCTGGGCTGGGTCGTACCACTTGTCATATCGCGGCCCATGCGTTTTGGCCCAGCATATCACGACCAATGCTCTGGGCGTGTCGTGCCGTGCCACAGCCCAGGGCACCTTTGCCTAGCGCAGCCTGCCCATTGGCCATGCTGGCCCTGAGCGGCCCAACCCAATTTACACCCTTGGACTAGCCCACATTCGTGAGCGTAGGGAAATAGCTAGCCTAGGCTTGGGACTGAGCCTAGCCATTTGACAGACCTAGTCCCAGCCTTAGGTGATTTGACCTTAGACGGTGAGTCCTAAAATCTAACATGAGTTAGGCCCACTATTATAGCGATTGCTTAAGAAGCACATGAATTTGTAATAACATTTCATAATTCACATTTTTTGTTAATCAATAGGCATTTAGAAAAAGAAGGAAAGGTTACCGACAGTGAGAGATTTTGGCCCAAAAGGACCTAAATGAAAACATGATGGAAAAATTAGATCCCAATTTTGTAAAATGTTGTTGAAACATAAGATTGCCACTAAGCCTAATATTCCATACTAGTAGCTAGGGCTGTCAAATGCCACATGATCCGTTAACATGACACAAACCCACATGATATTAACGGGTTCGGGTGGGCTCTTAATGGGTTTGGGTCTTTAACGGGTCAAATCCGTTAACACGTTAAGTTAGCGGGTCATGTACGAATTAAACCAATAGCCCGTTAACAACCCGCTTAACCCTTTAAAAATCTTTTAGTCTCTAAGTGTAGCTAGAATTAATTTATATTCATAAAGAAGAAATTGAAATTTATTGTTTTATAGTGGGGTTTTAGGTGGGATCCACTCGAGATCCCCACTTACAGTTTTGTGTGGCTTATAGATTTTTCTCCTTATATATATTTTTGTATGGATTTTCTTTTAATTTTCGAAATGACTTAATTACTAACGGGTTAACGGGTTGGGTTGTGTAACCCATTAAATTAATGGGTCGTATTCGGGTTGGATTTTTTGACCCGTTAAGTTAACGAGTCGTGTACGGGTTGATGTGACTTTAACACGAATTCATTAACGCGTAACCTAAATTCGTTAACACGATACAATTTACAGCCCTACTAGTAGCACAGGCCTGGTACCAGAGCCCAAGTGCAGTTCATTTGTAAAATATATGTACGGGCGCCTTTTTGTAGTCCACCCCAAGCCTTAAAAAATAAATAGGTCACAGACCTATGCTCAACCCATTTAAATATTGGCCAAGAAAAATGGCCAAGGTCTATCCCATGGACCTTAAATCCCACTTAAAATCTAGTAATACGTGAGTTAGGACTGTTGGAAAAATGGATAGAGCACCTAAGGTTTTGGTCAACTTTAATTTGAGCCAAAATAAAAGTGGGCCCACTTATCCTTTTATGTGGGACTACATGAGAATGTGATCTACTCCATGAGTAGATTAAGAACATGTATTGGGTTACTCTAATCCATTGAGGAGTGAATGAGAAATTGACTCCCAACACCACTACTTGAACATGGTAATACATGGAAACACAAAGAAGTGGTAAACTTGCATCACACATTGCTTTGGAGCTGTAACGCCCCACCCTACACGCATGCATGATATTGTCCGCTTTGGCCCACGGGCCTCACGGTTTTGTTTCTGATGAATCCATCAAAAGGCCTCATGCAAGGTAAGGGTGTAGGCTCTACATATAAACCCATTCACTTTCCTCTCTATAGTCAATGTGGGACTCCGGGGCATCACAATCCACCCCCCTTAAGGCTGCACGTCCCTGTGCAGTAGCCTGCCAGCCCTCTTGGCCCGCCCACTTGCACCAGACCACGGCAGGGGACCCACACTCGAACTAGTCGAGAGTCGGCTCTGATACCATTTGTAATGCCCCACCCTACACGCATGCATGATATTGTCCGCTTTGGCCCACGGGCCTCACGGTTTTGTTTCTGATGGGCCAGAACCCATCAAAAGGCCTCATGTAAGGTAAGGATGTAGGCTCTACATATAAACCCATTCACTTTCCTCTCTATAGTCGATGTGGGACTCTGGGGCATCACAGGAGCTAAACATTCTTTGGATATAAATATGTTTGCCTTGGTAGTAAAAGTTGGACCCCAAGGGGCACCCCACTTTTGTGGAGAGGAAGGATCTAGACCAAGGTGGGCTCACCACCACACACGTGCCTGCCTTGTATATAACCGGGCCCAGGCTTGGGCTTGAGCCACACGCACGAGCTGGGCCTGACTCGGCCCACTTCCCATTTATATTTTCGGATAAATTTTATTTAAAATTTCTTTTTCCAAATGGGGTGTGTCTGAAGTCCAAAAGGGTGTGTCCAAAGAAACGTTGTTGTTCTCTGCAACTGCATTGCATCTGGGTCATCGGTCGGAGTCTAGAGAGAGTCTGTTATAGTTCTGGCTCACCGGTCCATAGTCTGTAGTGCTGCTATTGTTTTCTTTTTCCAAATGGGGTGTGCCTGACGTCCAGAAGGGTGTGTCCAAAGAAATGTTGTTGTTCTCTGCAACTGCATTGCATCTGGGTCATCGGTTAGAGTCCAGAGAGAGTGTGTCACAATTCTAGTTCGCTAGTCCACAGTCTGTGGTGCTGCTATTGTGTGAAGAAGATCATTGTATCATGGGATACAAACGCCACAGAAGCTTGTAAGCACCACTACGGCAGCGAAATTTGTCTTAATGACATAGTGTCAAACACTAGCCCTCATCACCTAACTTCTGCAGATTTCCAGATTACATAGCATCATCAACTATTCTATGTTTTTCTAACTTCATACTATAAGTCGAATTTTACTTTCTGAATTAGTTTTGTTGTTTTGTTTCTGTTTCATTTTTGCAAACCAATTGGTATATACTGTACTAAATACTGAATGTACTTAGACTAACCAGGATCGCCCCACCCATGAGCAAGGGCAGTCCTGAGCGTTGGGTTTGGGGGCTATTGCCTCCATCAGACCTGGAAAGGACCGAAAGGGTCTATGGGCTAGATGGCCAATGTCTCCGTCAGAAATAATTCATCACACCCCAAAAAACCCAAAATTAATGATTGATCTTTTCAATCAACCATCATCCACCCTGTCAAATGAATAAACACACGATAGTGTCTAAGTTTTATTTGAATCCAGTGTTTTACTTTATTGAATTTATGGCTTCTTATGGTCCATTTGGTATATTTAACGTAATAAAAGAATAAAAGACTTATGCAAAAGAGCCAAAGATTAAATGAACACATATATGGATAAAAGTGTTACCTGGAGCAACATATCCAATAGATCCCCTTATAGCAAGTGAATTGGTTTGTGTCCGAGAATTATTGGTATCTTCTGAAAGTATCCTTGCTAGGCCAAAATCACCCACATGCGCAACCATGTCATCATCAAGAAGTACATTGCTTGGTTTAAGGTCGCAATGAACAATCGATGCTCCACAATGATGATGAAGATAATCCAACGCACAAGCTATATCAATGGCTACATTTAGCTTCTGAATGAGGCTTAGAAATCTTACGTGGTGGTGCTCATTTGTGCTTTGATGTAGCCAACTGTCTAAACTCCCATTGGACATGTATTCAAGAATTATCGCCTTGAAATCATTGCCGCAAAAGTCGATGCTTGAGCAGACAGTTAAGATAGAGACAATATTTCGATGCCAAATGCGACTCAAGGCTCTACATTCGTCTATAAAGCTCATAGAAGCTCTTTGTAGTTGTAAATTGAGAATCTTTATTGCAGCAATCCTCTCCAAGCTATCTATAATTCCCCTATATACATAACTGTAACTTCCCTCACTGATCAAATTGGCAGACGAGAACCCATTAGTCGCTTTAAAAAGCTCTCCATAAGTTACATGTAAGAACTCTCTCTCCTTGAAAAAGTATAAGCAAGTTTTTCTCTCAGCTTCTTTGACTGAATAGCCAAGAAACATAGTAGAAGAAATGAAGAGAGAACAACAACAACAACAACTATGGTTAATACTCTTCGTGCAAAAGGCCTCTATTACTTCTTGAAATCATACTTAGGGCATTTAGGCAACTGTAATTTTGAAATTCCACCACAAAGCTTGTTATTTCCAATGATTGAAATTATAGATGCATTTTGAAAAATACCTTGTTGTGGCACTTCACCCTCCAAATTATTGAAAGACAAATTTAGATATTGTAGAGAAGAAAGTTGCACCAAATTGCTCGGAATATGCCCGATTAAGTTATTTTGTGAAAGATCAAGGTACTATAGAGCTATTAAAGCACTCAAGGAAGGAGGAATGCTTCCCTGAAACAAATTTCTTCCCATAAGGAGGACCAACAATTTAAGACAAGTGCTTAGAGTGCTAGGAATCTCGCCCGACAGCCTATTGTTAGAAACGTTCAGTCTGATCAAATTTTCCAATTTTCCAATACCCAGTGGTAAGGATCCAGTCAAACGATTCTTGCTAATGTCAAACACTAACAAGGAGGAAAAATCTATAACTTGTTCCGGTATTGTCCCCTGAAGATTATTGTCATTGAGACGCAAGTACTGAAGAAGCCGACAATTTCTAAGACTCCAAGGAATGCTTCCCTATAGATTATTTCTACTTAAATCAACTATATATAATTGAGTAAGATTCCCAAGGGAAATCGGGATTTGCCCTGAAAGTTTATTTCCATTCATGTTAAGCGCTTGCAACATTTTAAGCTTTGTAAGATGGATGGGAATAGTGCCTGTGAAAAGGTTCTTCTGCAAGTTTAGTAAAATCAAGTTGGCAAGATGCTCAATTCCTGTTGGGATGGCTCCAAAAAATTGATTTTCATATAACCATATGGCTGTCAGCTGGGTAGAGAGATTAGCCACTGAGTTGGGCAGTATACCACTGAACTGATTATTACCCATACTTAAATGTTCTAACCCACTGCAATTGGTTAAAGAAGTGATGAAAGTGAATTCCTCATCCTTCTCATTGACTAGTTGGTTGTCACCTGCGTAAAGCCGCTTAAGGCCCTTTAGCATTCCCAGATTCATGGGCATAGACCCAATAAAGTTGTTGAAACCAAAGTCGAGAAGGGCTAACCTTGAAGCATTGGCTAATGAAAGTGGGATGGTTCCAGTGAATCTGTTGCCTCCGATATAAAGCCCTTCAAGATTTGGAAGAAACAGGCTCAGGTCAGGTGGAAGGCTTCCATATAGATGGTTTCATCCCACATCAAGGCCAAGAATCGATGAGAGATTATAAAGAGAGGAAGGAATCTTACCCAAATGATTATTTTGGCCGATTGCAAGGTATTGCAGGTTCTCCAATCACCTAGTTCTTGTGGAATGCTTCCGTCCAAACTATTCTCACTTAGATAGAGATTTGTGAGTGATGAAAGGTTCCCAAGCGATGGAGGGATGTGGCCGTTGAGGTCGTTCCTCTGAAGACTCAACCAATAGAGCTTTGATAGAGAGCCAATGTCCGACTGAATCTCACCAATAAGGTTATTACCATACAAGCTTAGGAATCTGAGTTGCAAACAGTGGGTTAGATTATTAGGTATCTCTCCTGCAAATGAGTTGTTGATGAGCTCTAGATCCTGAAGCCAGTAGAGATTACCTATTTCTTGTGCAATGCTTCCGTCCAAACTATTCTCACTTAGATAGAGACTTGTGAGTGATGAAAGGTTCCCGAGCGACAGAGGGATGTGGCCGTTGAGGTTGTTCCTCTGAAGACTCAGCCAACAGAGCTTTGAAAGAGAGCCAATGTCCAACGGAATTTCACCAACAAGGTTATTACCATCCAAGATTAGGAAACTGAGTCGCAAACAGTGGGTCAGATTATTAGGTATCTCTCCAGTAAAAGAGTTGCTGCTGAGCTCTAGATCCTAAAGCCTATAGAGATTACCTATTTCTTGCAGAATGCTTCCGTCCAAACTATTCTCACTTAGATAGAGATTTGTGAGTGATGAAAGGTTCCCAAGCGACAGAGGTATGTGGCCGTTGATGTTGTTCCTCTGAAGACTCAGCCAACAGAGCTTTGATAGAGAGCCGATGTCCGATGGAATTTCCCCAACAAGGTTATTACCATACAAGCTTAGGAATCTGAGTTGCAAACAGTGGGTTAGATTATTAGGTATCTCTCCAGCAAAAGAGTTGTTTATGAGTTTTAGATCCTGAAGCCTGTGGAGATTCCCTATTTCTTGTGGAATGTACCCTTCCAATGTGTTATTTGAGAGTGCAATAGTCCTAAGGAAGGACATGTTTCCGATGTAGGGAGATAAGGAGCCCTCAAGCTTTGATAATTGAGGTTCAAGCTCACAACCCTTTGAGGATGTCTTTTGCTGCAAATGACTCCATCCCACTTACAAAAGTGTTGAGAATCGTTCCAAGAGCTCAAGATTCCGTTGGGATCTTCAGATATCCCATCTTTGAAGGCGAGCAGCACGAGACGATCACTCTCCTTTTTTAAGAGGGTCGCAGATTCTACGAAGCACATAAGATTGATGGAGGTAAGGAGAAGCAGCGAGCAAAGCGCAATCACACAATTGCCAGTACTCGTGGATGGAAGTGACTCCATTGCTGTAACGGGGTGGTTCGTTATCACACAACAAGAAGTAAATGAAGTGCTCCATTACCAGTGCCACAACTCTTTTATATATATAAATATATATATATATATATATATGTTAAAGTTAAAAATGCACAATAGGAGATGAAGAAAGAGAGGGACTTTTTCAACTATTACTGTCTGTTGTAAATCATCAATTAGGCTCACTCATTGAGTCCGGATCCTCCATGGGCTTTGTTTGACGGTGTGGACCACTCACGGTCCGACACATCAACCAATAACACTGGACAAATCACATGATCCTGTTCCCCATCAATTAAAAAAATTAAAATGCAGGTTTTCGACTGACGTGGTAGACTGTGAGTGGTCACTCAGCCGATAGGATAGTCAGGTGTATTGATTGAATGAAAGCTGGGGGCAGTGTGGGTCGATTAGTCGTCCCAAAACCAGGGGTCGACATTACAAGCCAATACAAGTCTTAAACCGGGCCCATTTAAAAGGTGGGTCAGATCTGGTGACCTGTCTGACCTCACCTCATTGCTGTTCTAAAATGGCAATCGCTGTTGATCTTTAAATTCAAAGAGTCGACTAACTGTATTGTTCTCTTTCTTGAATGCTTTTGAACAACCAACTGCTGAATTTATGACGAGGGGACTTTTGGTGAAGTTGTCACAAACATTGACGAGCAATGGGATAAAATTTTGTTGTTTTTTGTTCTAAAAGAAAATTAATACAATATATAATTTAAAAATGAATGAATACAAAAACTAAAAAATTATCCAACAATTTAAAATGTAATTCTACAAACTACAGATATTGTAACAAAAATTGTCCCTTAGTTTGGTCCTTGAGTTGGTCCATTTTTTTTGTGCTTCCTGAGCCAATGGCTCCCATCTTTTTATGGCTCATTGTTTCATTGTGGTTCACCTAATTAGGTGTGGGTTTTCTTTTGGGGGCTTCTTGACCTTTTGTTACTACAATCTCTTGCATCTTAGTTAAAGAAATTTTTAATAAAAAAAAAAAGAAAAAAAGAAAATTTATAATGTGATATTACCATATTAATGTAGCATCTCTCATTTTCTTATTAAAATTTCAATTTCTAATGATATTAATATGTTATTAGCAAATCAGAAATAAAAACATATACATATTTTTTGTGACACTTTGAGAAACATCAAAGATTTTTGTTGCAATTGGTTTTGAGTTGACATTACAAGTTGGCAGTGGGTCTGCCTTCATATGGTGCAGTTGGTAAAGACATTAAAGCCTTCTTTGGGGAAGCATGGGCACGGATTCATTTGGGCGGGTCAAGTAAGGTAGATATTGTTTAAAACTAAGTTCACCGTAAATTGTTTGTAGATAAGTCTAACCCGATATGAAGTTCAAATGAACTTAAAAAAAAAAATAAATTGTAAAGGCCCTATGAAGTGTGGTTTAGGTCGAGTCAAGTTGACTCGAGTTAGTTCTTTGGATATTATTGAATAAATTTTGTAGAAATGAATTGATTTTGGTGTAAATACAAAAATCATAAAAACAGTTTTAAAACTGTTTTAAAGATTTTCTCTATTTGATCCATTACCACTCATTCATATATTCTCCTGATTATCTTGCAATTTTTTTTTTTATCTCAATATTTGGAAATGTCACAATAACATGGGGAGGATATCATTTTAAGTAAATATATTTGTATATATTTGAATGTCTTTAAGGGAGATGGGGGAATGGTTTATAAGGTCTGTTTTGTAGGATATTATAAGGAGGTGCCTGAAGGATTTAATAGGATTGATTTAATTTTTGCTTCAAGAAACTATAATGGGGTTTTCCATTATTTAGCTAAGCTTGGTTTTGCAACTGAAGTTGGTTTCGAGTATTAATTTGAAAATCCACCTTGAGCGATTGCCATTTTGTTGGATCTATTGTAAAGCTTTGCTTTTGGTTTTCTTTCAATAAAGGTTTAATTTTAGAGATCAGACAGACAGATAGACAGAAGCAAAGAGGCTGGTTACAATTTTATACTTTGTGGTACTTTGAAATCTCTCGATAACAATGTTATAATATCATTCGAAGTAAATATTGTGATATTATTGCAATAATTTTCAAGATATCGATTACATTTACCATTTTTCATTTGTCCATTTTGGTGACAATTTTTTCAAGGTAGAAGATTGACCTAACTACTCGGTGGTTTAATGTGATGCTCACTTGAAAGCGGACACAATTCGAAGTCTTATAACTAGTCCCCATCCCTGACCCCCACCCATTTAAAAGGTGGGTTGGAGCAAGTAGGCCTTTAAATGGAACGGTTAGAATATAAGAAGGCGATTCTTGTCGCTGTCGTTGAAAGTAAACATTGTGATATTATTGCAATAAGTTTCAAGATATGGATTACATTTATGATTATTCATTTGTCGATGCTGGTGAGAATCTTCTCGGTCTAGAAAGATGACCTAACTAATCGGTGTTTTAATGTGATGCTCACTTGAAAGAAGATACGAGTAACAATCTTATAACTAGTCCACATCCTTAATTATATTTATGATTAGGGATGTAAACAGGTAAGTTCCAGGCTGAAACCAAATTAGATCTGAAACTAACCATTTTCAAATGACGGTTCTGATTCTGCCTCTGAAATTATTTTGTTGGTTCCAGACTAGGTTCCAAAAGTGGACCCGAGGCCAGTTTTTTGATCCAGTTCCAAAACTGGTTTTGGCTCTTTTTGTCTTCTATCCTATCTTCTTTTTTTCTTTTTTTTTTTCTTAAAATAAGGATACCATTTAACTTATGACAGTGCTTCAAGTTTACTACCTCCAACATTAAACATAAAAATAACCAACTAAAGTTCATTTTAAGCTTCAATTTACAACATTAAAGACTTGTACGTTAAGTCACGGGCCCATAGGTTGGAACCTGTATGGATCTAGAACCGGACATGTCTATTCATGGGAACCTAAAACAGGTTCCAAATTAACTCGATTTTTTATGGGTTGGAACCTCCGGATATTTGGATAATCGGATACCCATTTACATCCCTATTTATGATGCTTGCTTTCAGAGTGGTTAGTTGGTGTGACCTTCCAAAACTATCTTCTTCTTCTTTTTCCCCTACTTATTAATATATATTAAGCGAGGGAGATTTGATTTCAAGTTTGAGTTCAATTTTGCAATTGATTAATTGATTTTTCTCTCAATTTTGACTTTATCTTCTCAAATATAGAAGTGTCTCGCACGATTCCTTGAGATTAGAAATTAAATTGACTCTCAATTTTATAATTGATTTCAGTTTTTCTAGAGTCCAATTAATTTTGATCATCTTTTGTAATACAAAATCAGTTTTAGCAAGTCCTCGTAAGATACATTCCTTATGATCAGTTAACTTTATGAGATCACCCCAAGGTTTGTGAGATTTGTAAATAGGCCTCTAAGGTTTTTGTATTTGCAAATAGGGCCCTACATTTTTATTTTAATACCTTCTGCGTCCCCAAAATCATAGCCTCCCAACCACCAAAGGTTTTTTAAGCAAAATGACACTTTTATCTATTTCTTTTATCCTTAAATGCATAATTTCAAAAGCTTGTTCTCAATTTTTTTTTTTTTTTTTTTTTATAAAGCATGACATGTCACATTACCAATTGCACTTAGTGGGAAAGAATAACCCTATATAATTTTTTTTTATCAATACATGGTTCATTTCATTAAATCCAAATTGATCATGACGACAATTAACTCATGTAATTCTACCGGTTATGATTTATCCAATCCATACATGACCCACCGTTGGATTTATGAAAGTTTCAAAATACATGATTATGATTCATGTGTTGGGGGTAGAAATATTGGGGGAGCGGGGCAAATGTAAAAACATATTATTTTCTAGGATTTGCGAGAGGAGGTGGTGTTTGGCTCTATGTAAAAGAAATATGGGGGGGCCGGCGGGGGCACAAATGTATGTGTATGTGTGTATTTCCACACACACACACAAAACACACGCACGCGCGCGCGCGCGCGCACACACACACATATATATATATATAAATGCACACACACATACATATATATATATATACAAACATATTTTGTATTTTTTGGGACTTGAGGGGGCGGGATGCAAACTTTTCGCATATATAGGATGGGGCTTCAGTCCCCAAGGCCCTTGTACTTGGATTCACCCCTGATCATGTGCATGAGAGAATAATTGAGAGAAATCATTGAAACTTGAGATAAAATAATGGTATTTTTGTAAATAATATACTCATTTTTGTTTAATGGATATGTAAAGGCAAAGCTGTCATTTATATAGAAATTCCACACAAATCTCATGGTGGATATCCATTCTTGTTAAGAATATTGATTTTGAAGACATGAAACGTAGTAAAAAAAAAATGGAAGGGCATATTTACAAATAATAAAACCTTAGGGGCTTATTTACAAATCTTACAAACCAAGGGGTATATACAAAAAGCTCTAAACTTTATATATATTAAAGCAATTGGGGAGGTGAGCTCTAGAGTGCGCCACATTAGCAATACGAGGATTTCTCTTACTGGAGAGCACCACGTGGCATGGGTTTTACATTGACATGTGGCGCACCCAAATGTTGCATAAAAATCTCCCTACAATCTCCCATTCCTTACTTAATATACATGGATCTAGATCTAACCTCTCTCCAAACCTCTCATTTAAAATCTCGATTAATTTCTTGAGATTCCTTTCCTCATTGGATGGACTAGTTGTTGAGCAGGTGTCAACTTATACATCCTTATGTAATGAGGAACATATATATAGTAATCCAATTGTTTAGCCAGTGGTCACAATTTTCCCTAGTTGAATGACTAATGATGTTGCGTCCTCAAAACCTTGGGTTTTTCAGGTGGGCCCTCACTGATCACAAATATCCCTAAATCGTTAAAAATTTTAATAGATAGGCCCTGATGGATACTTTTTAGCCATGCAATCAGATAGCATCCCAATTTTGCTTCTTAATAGAGTCCAAATCATATGATTTGTGCCTAAATATAACCATGTTTAAATTAATCTTCCCACTAATACAGGAGAATTTAATTTCCTAATTATTCATTACGATATCTTAACAAAATTGGAACCTTTGAATTCAAATTACCCTATATTCACGGAAACACAAATTCCTTCACGTTTTAATATATACCATAAGACACCAATGCATCCTTAATTTTAGAAACGGAAATTAGTGTCCTCATTACCTTGTATCTTTCTAATAGCTGTTGATTTATTTCTAATCCACGACTCTAGGCCCTACTGAATTTTGTATTCATTGCAACTGTGGAATGAAGGCAAATATATTCAAGGCATGCAGGTCTGCATATTTTAAAATGAAGGTGAGTTTATTATTTTCTTTTTAGTAAGAATTTTACTTTTTGATGCTTTGAATCATTTATTAGATGTATGTTGATTTATATGTGCAAGTTTAGGTTCCTAATTGTAGGAATAAGCTGCTAAGACTAACTGCAGGAGCAAGCAGCTAACTCTTATTATCTCATTTTGATATAGTTTCATGATGGCACTGATAAATTCTTATTAATATTATCTTCATATGTAGTAAGTTTGGTTAAATACCTATAAAATCATGTTGAAAACAGTAGTTTTATGCATCTCTCGGTCTCACCCTTGTGCAATTGATTTGAGTTTTTATGAAAAGACTTTTTCTTATTTGTTCCCTCAGTTAGGTTAGCATATCAAAGATACAGTAAGGCAATAGGCAAACTATAAGTCTAACCCATTCATTTTTTCTGAAATCTGCAATATGTAATATGTTAATACACTATCTTTCAATTCTAACATATGCATTTGTACCAAGGTGGGGGGTTTTAATTGTAATTAGTTTTTTTAAATTGGATTAAATATTCCAAAATGATTCAAGTATGTTTAGAAACTATTTTAAGCAATTTTAGATTTTCTTAAAAAAATTATATGAAAAGCTAAGATACATTAAACTCTATGAAAGGAAGTTTGATTCTTACTTTATGTAAGTTTATTGTTTTTCTTTCTTCTTTTTTTTCCTTTTGAATAAAGTCTTTTATATAGACTTTTAATAATAATGAATTATATATTTCTTTATGTAAAATTTAATTTTCCATTAATAATTTAAAGAGATTCTCATATTTTTATTTATTCTTATTTTTTAGGCCTTGGCTTAGCACGGGCCTTTGGTGCTAATATATATATATAAAATACGGTTCCATATGAGTTGAAGTTTAAACGGTTCCTCATATAGTTCTTTTCAAAAATGATATGATAATCCTCTCAAATCTAGACTCTTTTCAATAACATTAAACAAGATTCAAAAACCTTATCCTCATCTCAATTGGAAGAAGAGAAGAGAAAAGAAGTTCGCAGAAGATCGGTTTGGTTATGTTTAAACTATCTTTGTTGTTTAGAGGTTTATTTGTCTTAATATATTTGAACCAACACATTGACATAATCAGAGGCGGACCAGAACTTTCATTTGGGTGGTGCGGTATATGGCCAAGTAAAGAAGTTAAATAATTAAATCAAATTTTTTAAGAGCTTATCTAAAAAGTTTCTCGAATCAGCGTGTTAACGCTTGGGTCCGTCCCTGGCCATATTTGCCATTTCCTATTTGATTTGGAATCCTTTTCATGCTCCAATCACTATTTTTTCTTTTTGCATATGCTGAGTTCATTGATTTTTTTTTATTTTTTTTTGCATCTACGAAGGTTTTTATGATTTGTTAATAGGCCCCTACGATTTTAGTATTTAAAAATAGCCCCCTATCTTTTCATTTAAATACCTTTCATGTCCCCAAAATTAGTATTCCTAATGAAAATGGGTAATCACCGTGAGATTTATGTTAGACTTTTATTAAAAATGATAGCTTTACCCTTATATTCATTAAACAAAAATGAGTATATTATTATTTATAAAAATAATATTATTTTATCTTAAGTCCAAATGGTCTCTCTCTAACTCTTTAATGCACATGAAGCCTAATGAAGAATTTTGAAACTTTCATGAATCTAATGGTGGGTCGTGCATGGATGGATCAATTATAACTAATTATAAGAACATGAGTTGATTGTCATTATGACCTATTTGGATTTGATGAAATATACCATATATTGATTAGCATAGATTTACATTTGGTTTTTCTCTAAACCACTAAATGTAATTATTAATGTTACAAGTTTTAGAGAAAAAAAATATCAAATCTATTAAATTCATACATATAGGGATAAAGAAATAGGCAAAAGTGTCATTTCACTGTAAAAAAAAAAATAGTGGTTGGAAGGCTAGTGATTTTGGGAACACGAAAGGTATTGAAATGAAAATGCAGGAGCCTATTAAAAAATACTAAAGCCGTAGGGGCCTTTTACAAATCCTATAAACCTTAGGGGGTAAATGCAAAAAAGGCTCCTTTTCATATATGTTTGCCTCCCCTTGCAATTATATGTTGAAATAGAGAGGGCATGGGTAATCAAGAGATTAGCAAGGATTGGGGAAGGAGGCCTTATTGCCAAGGTTGCTGATATTGATGCAAGAAATTGTTCAATGTTTGTCTAGAACAGGGCTGTTAATCTGGCCCTATGAAAAGGGGGCTCACCCGGCCAAGCCACGCAAAAGGCCACAAAATGAGGGCTTTAATTTTTGTTTTCAGGGCAAAAGCCGGAGAGTAGGGTAGGGCCAATCCGATTTTGAAAAGCCTGCATCCTTGAGGGGGCGAGTAGAAGCCAAGCCCTTTGGCCCAGCTGGGGGCGTACAGTCATAGGAAAGGTTGGGGATCACAAGATCTAAATAGGACCTATCTGTGTACAAACTTTCAAATCCGTCCAATCATCCTAGCCCTTAATCCATGCCCCCGAGGCATACTTTATTTTTTATTTCTTATTCAACAGTGCATCTCGATTGGATCGTTTTAAAAAGACATGGGGCCTCTGACATTCAAGGAGGGCACAGTGGGCCATGAAAATCATGGGAAGGTGGGATTTGAAATGCTGGTCGGACTCATCTATTCAGAAGATTTGAAAGTCCATTCGATCATCCTAATTAATTGATGGATGTCCAAAAGTCAAAACCCCTAGATGCCCTGATGTTTGATGGATGGATGTCAAAAGTCAAAACCCTGGATGCCGTGATGTTCACGGGGGTGGTGGGTTGCAAGCTTATCCCCTTCATTTATGTCCAAACCTTTCTATCGCCGGCCTCCTTTAAATGCTATGCATCTAAATGGACCCACTTTTGATGCACATGACGTTTTTAAAGTTATTACCCATGATTCAACAAATGTATGCCCACTACAAGAAATTTATTGTTGGATTAAAATTCAATAAATTCCAGATGAGCATGCACTCCAGCTGTAAGAAAACCTCATTTGCAAACTCCACTTTAGAAATTTTAACTATGATTTCTTACCCAACCAATGCCTAACCCTATGATTAGTAACTTGGCCTCTATTAACTTTTAGGGCCTCTTTGTTTGAAGACTATATAGAAATTTATGGTCAAATGGGCACCACCAAAAGATTATTAAAGTTTAGGGTGACATAGATAAAGTGGCGATGTAGATGGGACCTGAACTTTCATAGGATTTTGATTACTAGGGTGATGGCCGGGTAACCATTTCCAATTTCCCCTTGATTCAATTTCTGTTAAAGGGGAGATTATTTGATGATCATTCGTGGATATTCACCCTTTATCCCTAGAAATTCAATTACTTGAAATAAACAGGCCTTAAGAGTCCACCTTAAATATATTTCATAGCAGGACTCCCTGAATTGATAAAATGCTGAAAAGGGTCATTTTGAGTTAAGAACAAATCCAGCTAATTAGTAGTAGTGTGGATGGTGGGTACTTCCTTGCTTTGATCCTTTTTACCCCTCTGAAGTCTATATTCAAATTCAACATAATATACCAAGGCATTCATTGCAGGCAGTAAAAATCTCACAGAAGAAAGATCCAAGTCATCTGATAATTAACTGGCTTGCAAATCATCATTATCTATCTGAAAACTTAAATGCACTCCACTCGAAATTAAACAAATCATGACCACTGAACTCATCTTTATTGCAATTGGGCTCTGTAAAAGAAAAACAATAGGATCCTTGTCAAACTCAACAGCATGAAAATCAGAATGAATACATATAAAACGAAAACTGTATTAAAAGCAAAGAGTATCATTTCCACACCGGTTAAGTAATACCCAAAAATACGAGCACGCAATATCACAAAAAGAAAGATAAATTAAAATGGGTAAAAAAAATAGAATACATCAGAAATTTGCTGAAATATATTAGACTTCTAAATATAGAAGTTTTAGGTTATATATTGCATTTTTTTAAAATGGTAAATCTTGCAAAAAGTTAGACGAAAACAAACTCTTATGGAAAAATTTATTTTGACAATTGCCGAATTTCCTTGTGCCACACTTTCTCAAGATATACTGTAATATTTGAAGACATGATTTTTCAATAGAGAAGATTTTGGTTAAACAATTTCGTTTTTGGAGCTTTTATATATATATATATATATATAAAATTGGGTAACATCTTTCACTGCGAAGGCAAAATTGTGTACACTAGTTCTCAAACCTCATCTTATAACATCATCAGCACTCTAAACAACTCTTTTTCTTTCTCTGACAGAATTATACAGATTCCTAACAAAAGATGTCTACCTTCAAGTATCAGAGCTTCGATCGGCTTCCTTGATTGCCTGAGTGACGCCAACTTCAGCTGGCCGAATGACACGGTCATAGAGCATGTATCCAGGCTGCAGCAACAATTAAGCAGAAGTCATTATTCATCTGTCCAGTTCTTACATGTGGAAGCGTTCTAAGCATCGATGCAATTCTAAAGATTATTTCCAAAGACGGCCGAATATGAAAACGGCATAATCTCAAACACATGGCTTTTAGATCCATTTCGACGGGCAATTGAAAAGCACCCAGCAAAAACAATGTCACTATTGATTGTGAATCAAGAACCAAAAACTATATACAGCTTATGTACTTTGTTTAATGAAGAAATTTACCCAAGAATGGATCAGTGAGCTAGGTTTCAGTTTTCACACATGAAAAGTAATTATAAAATTGGGAAAGAAAGAAGTTGGAAAACAATTATGAACGAGAGAACACAAGGCACACAGCATAAGAGAGCATATGCCAAGTGACCTTTTCTTTCCAAATGGAGAGCAGCCTACCTTTAGTATTCAACAAATTTTTATAAAGGATGCTAAACAGAACACTCAATACTAATTTCATACCATCATTATCAACAGTCTCATCCATACATCCGGGCCCGGTTCATAGAATTGTTCTATAAAACTACTTGAAAAATAAATAAATAGAAAAAAAAAAAAAATCTAACCAGGTTAAGACAACAAAACCAAACTATAAATTGCGAGTAAGAACACACAGACTCACTCTCATCATGTACATGAGTAGAAGAACTGGAAATTCTCTTCACCTAGTATATATGGCACATGTACTGCCACCGTCTATTTAGCCAAGGACACACCACATCTTCAACTTTGCAAAACTCTTGTAATCACGTTGGTCTTTGCAAGCCCTCAATTCCAAAGGTGGAAGGAGCCCAAGGATTCGTGACTACAACCATGGTTACCAAAAAGGCTGAAAGCCTGAAACACATTATCAGCCAAAGCAACCTTATGCATCAATCAATAATTGGTTCAAGATAGATGATATCTTGGTCTGCTTTGGCCTTTTTTCTAAAAGAATAGTTTAAAAAGAAAAATCTGGCGGAGAACTAAGGAGAGCCTTTGGTACGGTGAAGAAAAACAGTGCGGAAAGACCATATGGTTTACATATATATATATATATATATATATTTTAAAGTGCGACTTTTGATGGGCAAAACTGAATTAATCAATTTGCCAATTAAAAAATCGTGAATATAAGAAAAAACTAGCCCCATTAACTCTATTGATCCGTCTCTTGCCGTAGCTCTTCAAGCTTATACTGCAGCATCTGATATGTGGGCTCATCTCAAGAAGATCCAAAATCAAACCAATAAAGCCCGAAAGTTTCATTTGCATAGTGAAATTGCTAGATACAGTTAAGGGGATAAATCTGTGCAAGAGTATTTCAATGATTTTCTCACCTTATGGACTACACGATTCTATGCTGATTCAAACCGTCTTTTCTGGATTTCTGTCTGAAGTTCTTAGATTACAAGAGTTAACTCACATTAGTTAGTTTCTTATGAATCTAAGACCTGAGTTTGAATCTGTTCGTTCTGCTCTCATGAATTGAAAGGTCTCTGCCAATCTTGATACTTGCTTCCAAGAAGTCCTTCGAGTGGAACTTCGACTCACCTCACAGCGTGCCATTCTTGAAGAACCAAAGGCCTTCATTACACATCTTCCTGCTGATTCTTCTCTTCTAGCAACCACAAATCAAAAGCCTACTCAATGTTATGAATGCAAAGGCTTCGGTCATATTGCCAAAAATTGTCGCAAGAAATTGGTTTGCAAATATTGCAAACGCTTTGGTCATCTTATCGATGACTGTTGCAGCTTACAGAGAAGGAATGAGACACAACAGAAGAAGACTTCTTCCACTCTGCCAAGACAGAATGTTCCAACTGCATTTCAAGCTCAAGCACCTTCATCTGATATGGGAAGTACTTCTTCCGGGGCTATATCCAAGACTCCTGCCCATATTCAAGAGCTGATTCAAAACATGGTGACCTCAACATATGCATCTATGGGCTTTAATGGTTGTCGGTATCAAGCTCATTTTTCGATAGAATTTCCTGCCTTTCATTCTTCAGCCTCTCTTTCTTCCTCTATCACCCCATCCACATGGTTTTTAGAATTAGGAGCCTCAAACCACATAACATCTGTAGAACATAGCTTTACAGACACTCACCCTTACCTTGGAAAAGAAAAAATAACCACTGCTAATGGAGATAAATTACTCATTTCTGGGGTTGGTACTATCACTTTATCTAGTGCCTCTGGCTCATCCATCATCCTTCCCAATGTCTACTTTGTTCCAAAACTATCAACCAATTTACTTTTTGTAGGACAACTTATTGATGATGGATATAGATTTAACTTTTCTTCCACTGGTTGTGTTATACTGGGGTGACAAATTGGGAAGGTGATCGCGACGGGGAGTAAACACAGTCGTCTGTTTCAGCTAGACAATGGGCATCATTCCTTATTTGCTTCTTCTTTTAATAATTTCAATAAAATGTGGACTGTGTGGCATAGACGTCTTGGTCATGTGAACAATACTCATATATTTTCTTTGTTTAAGATTGGTTGTTTAGAATCTACTATTGATAATAAAATGATGTCCTCTTTACTTCAATCAAAGTGTGAAACAAGTTGCATAAGAGTCATATTTTGCCTTTTCTTATTCATCGTTCTCGTGCATTGGCATCATTTGACATTATTCACACTGTTGTTTGGGGAATTGCACCTAACTTGAGTAAGGCAAGGTTTAAATACTACATGACCCTTATTGATAATTATTCTTGTTATATTTGGATTTATTTCATGCGCTTTAAATCTTAAGTAATTTCTATTTTCCAAAAGTTTTACAACCTGGTCCAAACCCAATTTAAGAAAGCAATCAAAATTCTTAGGTCAGACTCAGGTGGAGAATACATCTCTCATGAATTCTCTGCCTTCCTTTCTGATAAAGGCATTATTCACCAAAAATCCTGTCAGCATACTTCTCAACAAAATGGGGTTGCAGAAAGAAAGAACAAACACACTCTTGAAACTGTATGTATGCTCCTAATTGAATCATTAGTTCCTCCCAATTTTTGGTGTAATGCTACACAGACTGCTGTGTATCTCATCAATTGTCTTCCTCGTTTAGATGCTACTCCTTATGAAGCTCTCTTTGGTCATGGCCCTTCATATTCTCACTTTTGTGTTTTTGGTTGCTTGTGTTTTGTTCATTTGCCACCTACCAAGCGTACTAAGTTATCACCACATGCTGCCAAATGCATCTTTCTTGGCTACAGTAATGAACACAAGGTGTTTCTGTGTTATGATCAATCCGGAAAAACACATGCGAATATCTCGTAATGTCATCTTCTTGGAACATGTTCCCTTCTTTTCCTTGCATTTGGATATTCATCATGTTGATGTGTCCTGTTTTCCACACTTCCCTGAGTCTCTGCTTCTCCATCAACTATTACCAAAGTCTATGTCCGGCGTAACACGGTTCCTCCTGTGGTGCGTCCTTCTCCTGATCATCTCCAAGTGCCGCCTACTACATCTTCAGGTATTAATGACTCTTCACCGCTATGGATTTCCTGCTTTCTTTAGATAGTGCTCCTATACCCACCTCATATTCACAGGCCTCGAAGATCGTGTACCGGCAGGGTGCTATGAATGAGGAGTTGCTCGTTCTTAAGGCAAACAAAACATGGGAATTGGTACCAGCTCCTGAAGGAGCATCTATTATTGGTAATAAATGGATCTATTCCATAAAAGTTCACTATGATGGAAGTCTTGATCACTACAAAGCCAAACTAGTTGCGCAGGGTTATAAGCAAGAATATGGGATTGACTATGAAGAGACCTTTGCACCAGTGGCTAAAATGACCACTGTTCGCATCCTTCTTTGTGTAGTTGCTGCTCGCAACTTGCCTCTGTGGCAAATGGATATCAAATATGCGTTTCTCCATGGGGAATTGCGAGAGACTGTTTATTTAAAGCCACCTACATGTTATGCCTGTCCTCCAAAGTATGTTTGTAATTTGTGGAAATCTATTTATGGGCTAAAGCAGGCTTTCCGGGCTTGGTTTGATAAATTTCGGGCAGCAATTCTTCAAGCTGGATTTCATCAGTCACTCTGATAGTTCCCTATTTCTTAGATGGACACCGAAGGGCTACACATTTCTTTTGGTTTATGTTGATGATATGATTATCAGTGGCAATGATGTTACAAACATTACTGGTCTCAGACGCCATCTCACTAGCTACTTCAGAATGAAAGATCTTGGTCCTCTCACTTATTTCCTGGGGCTTGGGTTTGTGCGTAACACATCCGGCATTAGGGTTCATCAACATAAGTATGCTACAGATTTGATCACTTCAGCTAGGCTTGATGATGTTAACATTTTTTATACGCCTATGGAATTGAATAGCAAAACCAATACGGATGACAGCACTCCTCTAAAAGATCCTTCCATTTTCCGACGGATTGTTGGTAGTTTGCTCTACTTAACTATGACTAGCCCGAATATTTCTCATGCGGTTCATACTGTTAGCCAATTTGTTAGCAATCCCCATAAGCCTCACCTTGCTACTGCTTTGCGAATCTTCCGCTATGTTAAAGGCACTCTTCACCATGGTATCTTTTACCCTTCTGGTGCTTCTCTACACTTATCAGCTTATGCGGACGCTGATTAGGCTGGCTGCCCAGATACTCAGAGATCTACCACTGGTTGGTGTATGTTTCTTGGGGAATCTCTCATTTCTTGGAAATGCAAGAAGCAAACAACCGTTTCAAAATCTTCTGCTGAGACAAAATATCGGGCAATGTCGTCCGCTAGTGCTGAAATCATCTAGCTACGTCGTCTTCTTTGTGAATTGGATGTCATTGTTGGTACTTCTACACCTCTTTATATGGGACAATATCAGTGCCACGAGAATCACAAATAATCCGGTTTTTCATGAACGAACAAAGCATATTGAGATTGATTGTCACTTCATCCGTCGGCATGTTGTTACTGAGAAGATAATGTTGCCTCGTGTCTCTACTCATCATCAGTTGGCGGATATATTCACAAAAGAACTTCCCAAAACTCGTTGTAATGATCTTACTAGCAAATTGATGTTTCATGTCTTCCCACATCAATTTGAGGGGGAGTGTATAAAATAACTCAACAATAAAAGGCCTAGGCCCATGTATAGTCTTGCATAATATCCCACGTGTGGGATTTGGTCAAAAATACTATACATCAGATTTTTCTCCTCTTGTTTCCTTGTATAGAAGATTAGGATTTATTCTTTCTTTAAATCTGATTGTAATTACAGCCTATGATTAAGCACAATGAGATTATAAAACAGGATGGTCAATCCTCTCTTGGAATGACCAATTCTTTCAAACTTCTTTCTTCCTCTTCTCCATCTCTCTCAAGTTATTCCAATAACCCTTATAGTTAATTGTGAACATATTGGCTGAAATTCTGGATTAACAGCACCTAGTAGTTAAAAATGTGTTGATCTTCCATTAATTTCCCTTCCTTCTTGGCACAACAAAGTTCAGGACTCATGTATAACTCCAATTCTTTCCATAGAGCTCTTACTTAGAATAATAACAGCCAATCGTTAGACTACCCTCTTTGAAAGCAGCAATTTCCTTTTTCAATTTTAGAACCCTGGCGATATTCCTCTTTTGAGAATAAGCAGTCTCAATAGAATCCCAGAGTTCTTTTGAACTATCTGAATTCTTGAAAGAATTCCTCTTTTGCAATTCCACTTACCATTGAATTCAGAATCCAATTCATAACTGACATATTTTCAGAGACCCAATCTGAATATTTAGGATCCTCCTTAGTTGTCACTTTAATACTCCCATCAATGCAACCAAGTCTCCTCGACCCTCCAATGGCCATTTTAGTTGAGTAGGCCCAATCTCTATAGTTGGTACCATTGAAAATTTCTGGTGTTAACTTAACATTCAGATTGGTAAGAATAGGAAATTGTTGAGTCTGAGTAGATGTAATAGAATTACCACTCTTAGACTCCATTAGAGATTTAACAACTCAATCAGAGATCCAATGCAAGAAAAAACAACTAACAGGATGAACTGAAACCTGATTTGTGACAGAAATGCGGTTGATTTTTCCAAACCAATGATTCATGTGCACAATACTGTTGTTGCTTCACACATTCACACTGGTACCAGCTTCTCCACATAACAAAATCACCAACATAGCCTACACAGGGTTGTCAACACAGAAAACCACCAGTTGCATGAACCAGATAGGTTATCAGCATAAGAACACATCATAGAACCTGTCATGACAGCGCACAATGCTTGAACCAGGAAGACGACATCACCAGGTTGAACCAGATGGGTTATCGACAGAAGAACACACCATAGAACTTGTCACGACATCACACAATGCTTGAACCAGGCAGACAACATCACTAGGCAGCAGATGGATTATTGAACCACCGACGGACCCTACATCTCCCAGCCGAACCTACATCCAGGTTCGACTGGGACAATATTCCTCCAAACCTTTGTTTTTCCTCCAAATCACGCTCCTTAGGATCCTTCGTGCAATAGTCTTCTAATGTCAAGGAGGCTCTGATACCAAGTTGTGAGTCTAGATCCTCTTGGATCTAGGGTTTTGTCTAAGAATATAAAAAACAAGAGTAAAAAGGAAAAAAAGGGAAAAAGAAGAAGAAAGAGGAAGATTTCGATAGAGGGGAAATTCTGAACGAATCGTGGGTTCTTCTGAAGACACCCACTTTTTTAAAAAAAACTTACACATGACGAAAATACCCATAAATGCCGTGCACATCTCATGTGCACGGGTGTGAAACTCCCGTGCACATAATATATGCACGAGGATCTCCAGCCGTGCACCTCTTTATGTACACAGGGTTTCATAGTCGTGCACCTCTTTATGTGCACGGCTCTAAAACTCCGTGCACCCCACTAGCGAGCGATACAAGCGAAGAAAGAAGAGAAGATGGTCGTCGCCGGTGATGGTAGGGTAGAAAGGGGAGCTCGCTGGTAATGGGGTAGCAAGTGGGAGGGGAAAAGAAGAGAATAAGAGAAGAGGAGAAGAAACCGCTTAGCTCACCGGAGGGAGAAGAAAGGGGAGCTCGCCGGTGATGGTGGGGGTCAAAGAAGGAAGCTCGCCGGAGGGAGAGATGGTCGCCGGTGATGGGGCAGCCATCAAGGTTCGGTCACAGCAAGTGGGAGGGGAAGAGAAGAGAATATGAGAAGAAAAGAGGAAAGGAGAGCAGAGGAAATGAGGGAGTTTTGGGTATTATTGGGAAAGTGGGTGTGCTCAGCAAAACATGTGGGTGCAAATAGAATTTCCCTCGGTAGAGCCACAGAAGAGTCACACACCCCATTAGGGAGTCGACCCTTGTTCTGGTGTTATTTCATTATTTCTAAAATTACAAAAAAGCCCTTCAAGTTTCCAGAATTTACATAAAAGCCCCTGGCTCATTACAGATTATAAATAGATCCTATTCTTGACTCACAACAGGATCCACCTAGGAGTGTTGCAAGGCGTTAGACGTAGCCAGGAGGAGAATGACACATCTTGCCAACTCCTCAGAGTTGTGACCATGGGGATATCCTTAAAATGTGGTAAAGTAACAGTCCATGATTCCGCAGTAAACTTAACTTTATCCACCATCTGTAGATGGTTGGAACTTGGAAGATTCACCTTCAAAGCATTAAGAAGTTCTTTCCTTCCATATAGTCCACACGACAGCTAGGAAAGAGAGTTTCCACATTACCATACCTCTTTGGAGCCCCCCTCCCATCCCCCAAGACTAATACAACTGAGATGAAGTATTAGGAAGTGGCCCATAGTACTCAAACCATTCCAAGATGGAAGTCCTCAACAGTTGGGCACATTTGCAATTAAGAAGTAAATGGTCAACTAACTCCGCCGCCGCTCAACACACACCTCCAGAGATAGTCATAGTCAAGATGCCTCCAAGAAGCACCAACCAACCAGACACAATTACCCTAGAAGGGGCCTTAATCTTCCACAAGCTGGCTAGGTTAAGGTGAGAGCTCATACCATCTCTCATGGCCAAGAAGAAGGAAGTCACCGAGAAAAACAATGGAAAAAAGAAAGGATAGGAAGGCAACAAGCTCGACAGCCACTTGCAACAGTAATCTTACTCTTAATCAACTAAACGAGTAAGAACTCTGTTTTGTCTAGCATTGGTCCATCAGCTGGTCAGAGGAAAACATGCGGGTGATTCTCTTGTTTCGCATTGTCTAGCAGTTACTCTTTTATAGTTCCTTCTTTGGCATTTTTTTTTCTACCAGTTGGGTGCTCATTCAGTGAGGTACGGTCTACCTCAGTCAGGCCTATGAAGAAAATTTAACAGGGGTTATTAGAGGTGCTAATGACCAGACTTGAGCAAGACCATGGTCAGCCGAAATCTGGCCCTTCTTATTTTGACCTGAATTTATGGCCTGGCAGTGGCACATTGCTCTGGACGTCAATGTGCCCAAGCCCAGTGCATTGGGAAAGCACTCTGAATTTTTTAAAATTGATTTGTAGGGGATTTCAAAATAGGAGACTTGAATAAACGCAATTTCAAGGGTTACACAAGGGAAGGAACCTTGCAGTTTGTGCATCATTATCAATTTCTCTTGTTCATACAAAAAGATGCTTGAAAGGGTTTTTGGACCAGTTGGCAAAAGTGGGGCGGATAGGAAGGAAATGCTTGTGACTGATTTGACTTCAATATAACTCTGCTATTTCATTATGTTGGAAGCTTCTTTTATTCATATGTTCCATATACCTATATACTGCATATTGCCCTTTACTGTGAACGCTCTGCATACAATACATCTTTTATATTGTACTTCCCTTCTATTTTATACAATGATTTAGAGAATTAAATAATTCTATGACGAGCTCATGGCAACCTTGATGTTGTGGGTTCAAGTCGCGTTACCAATCAAAAATAAAAATAAAATAAAATAAAATGATTCTGTTAACGAAAAAAACCAAACTAATACTGCATATATCTGACAGCTGGGATAATCCATGTTGTAACGTGGATTAAATATATCATGCTCATACCTTTAGAACCACAGCAACAGTGCCAGGTGGCTTAGAAGGATCTGGTACTTGAAAAACTGCAAGATGTCTATTTGGATCAAACTGCTCACCCATTGGATCAAATTTCTCCACTCCAAACTTTCTGAACACCTGAGTCAAAGTTAAAACATTTAGGGAACAAAATGTGATAAACATCACTGAAAAGTGCCGATGGCACCATCATATAATTGTTCATATGTAGGCAGGAGTAATTAGTATTAAAAAATAGGTACTTACTAAAAAAAAAATTGATTGTGTGAAAAATAGAAACAAGGAATGACAAGGCCATTTAGCAATTCATTTGTAAGATGAAAGCAAGACTAGCATTTGACTCATTGTTTGCTGCTCGTTAGCGGCAGTTATGAAAAAGGAGTTGGCACATGGGCAAAAAAAGGGATATTTAGGAGCCTTATCCAAAACTGCAATTGGGATGGATAGGTGTTCCCCACCAGTGAATCGTCATCTTCCTAAAGAATCTGTTTTCTTTCTAACAAGAATGAATGAGAATGAAACTGTAATTTAAGGCTAAGTATCTAATTTCACCAAAGATGAAAAAAGGGCTCCATGAGCTCTATGCTTGCTCACAATCATTCTCACAACCAGGCTGGGTATATTGTACCAAGGCTTTTTTCAACCGGTTGGCCAGAGACTGCAGCCACAGGCCTTGGGCACAGCCCATGTACAAACTAGATGCTGAAGAAGTGAAAAAAAAAAAAAATTTGACCAGTGAGAAAGAACAGAAGAGAATTGATCTTTTTACTCCTATAATTTTTTTTAACTACTTGACAACCAGATGCAGCAAACATAGGCATTAAAAGCAGAAAGGTGGCAGTACATGATGTAATGTGACAGTAAAAAATAATACCGGTAAATTATTTGATATTAAGAATAAGCAGATAACAAAGAGCCTAGAAACCTCAGGAAATCAGCTTAACTTCATATAAATATGATTATATGGGCAAAATGGTAGGGAAAATATCCGTTACCTCAGAAAGCTGCTTCTCAGTCATTTTGACGCCCTCCAGAAGTGTTTTTAGAAGTGGGACAGCACCAACCGAGTCTTTAGATTGATCAATTTTTGAGAAGCTATCTTTCACAACAGAAGAAGCTCTTGCCAGATTGTCGGCAACATCTAATAAGCTTTTGGCAAAGTTCTGTAGTATTAAGAACCATAAAAGTTTTCAAGATACAAATAAATAAGAATGGGTTTTCACAAAAAGAAGGCTGCACTGCAAAAGGTTAAATCACTGCCATGTGAGTGTAATTCCATGCAACCTGGTCAAGTGTTAGATCTTGTAATGGCACCTATCCCTTAGCAAGGTAAAAGTCTGGTCTGACATGAAGCTATAGCTATGGTAAAATTTCATTCCATCCCATCATGGTAGGAGTGTAGGACAGTGGTCCCAACTGTTGAAAAATCACAAATTTGTGATGCCACAAGTCAACATTGGTGGGATGGTGGCAAACTTAATCAGTTGATCTACCCCTATCCGCATATAGTCCCACAAACCACATCCACCCCTTTACCTTTTGGGGCCTTAGGTGGGCCCTGACATATCTTGTTCTATCTAAGTATCTAAAAAGATAGAGATAAAATGTAGACCTGTATGGCAAATTTTTTTGAATTTTCCGCTTCACGTTTTGTCCTTCCTATAACATTCTCCATTTCTGCATAGCTACAAAGAACTTTCTCTTGCAACGTCTCAATCTCCTTGTGTTTCACCTTTAGTAACTCTTCCTTCTCCACAACTAGCTTTACTAGGTCGTCGAAAGATAAATCACTCTCTGCATCTGAGTCAGAAAAAGAAGTTTGTTCAGTGCTACTCCTCCCCCTCCTCTTGTTTCCAGATACAGACTCAGCAGGTTTGGCATTTGAAATTGATTCTTTCTCATTTTGATCCTTAATTTGAGAAGCATTCTGAGCAGTACTATCATTTTCTGCCATAAATCCATGGTTATCTTTTGACTGGTTAATCTCCTTCTCATTTAGTTGAGGAGAGGCAGATGATGAGATCCCAAATCTCTGAAGGGTGCCGCTCCCAAAGAAAGAATGACCTACTAACTGAGATGGTGCACATGCTGTCCCCTGCAGTGGAGCAATATGCCAGGATAAGTTAGTTTTAAAGCGACATTTTGGTCTCAAAAACTAAAATTAAGCTGCATATCCACATCAGTTTGTAAGATGCACAAAATTAAGAAGGCCTGATACACCTAATGATCATAGAAGTATAGTTAAATATTATTTATGACATATGTGAAATAATTAATTAAAAAATCAGAAAATTGTCATATCCTTGCATAGATTTTACTTGAAAACCAGTAACCAAACAAAATCCAGAGTATCCATGGCCAAGGCTAGCCATCTCAACAGCTATTTAAATAACAGAAGTTAAATATACATTTAAATACTGAGATTCAGTTTCATCTGAAGGCAAACAATCACATCCAAATTGATGGGCAGCATGTTTGGTACCACACCCCACACATTTCAGAGATAAGAGTTTATAATATGTAACTGGTTAATATAATCCTATTCCTCTGGGCACTAGCTTCTCAGCTGAGCTATTGAATAGAAGTTGTATTCATGGTTCTAAACATTGGTTGAGTCAACTCAGATTGCAGCAGGCATTGTGAGTCAATCTCTCCCCCACAACCCCACACCCCCCCCCCCCCCCCCCCCCCTCCCCCCCTCCTGCGCTCTTTTGTCCTCCTCCTCTCTCTCTCCCTCTCCCCCCCTCCCTCCCCTCCTGTTCACCAGAGTTAGGGGCTTTTGAGATTTTTGAAGATTTAAGTATGCTTTGCTGGTTTTCTTTGAATCTATTGTCTTGGGACAAATTCATTTTATTGGTGTTAAAAAATAATTTTTTACATCAAAATATTTTTAAGGAAAAAGGGTAAAAAAAAGAACAAAGTGTTCTTTTTCACCTTTTGTTTATTTTAGATTTTCCAATACAAGAGTAAGTTAAAAATCCACCCTGTCAAGATGTAAAAGAAATTAGAGTACATTCTTGCGCCAATTCATACAGAGACCTAACCGCAGAAAAGTTACAAAAAAATTGGCATAAACAAATGAGGTTAAAAGAAATTTGAAAAGAAGAGATAATGAGGAGACGTCATATGTCCCGATTAATTTATGGTAGATTTTTGCAAATGATGACCATTTGGACCTATGGCTGGTGGAGGAGCCTCGGGTCCTGCTAAATGCAAAATTCATTGATGAAGATGAAGGTAGTGTCGCCGTCCATCCTATCGTCACTACCTCCAGCTCAGACTTCAAGAGAACAGGAGCAATGGCAACTATACTAAAACATCATAATGCTTGGGGTTGGGGGAGTATTGGTAGAGACTGCGTCATCCTAGCATGAGAAAGGGGTGGGAGGGCGCAGTCAGCATGCAATGTGTAAGGGATGAGTGCCTCCTATGAGCCCATCACACAGAGCCCAAGATTCATCACAACCTCAAAGTGCCTCCCATTCGTATGCCATTAAAACCAAGAAGGGACTAAAAAGCACTATTTACCAGAAATGGTTGATGAAAGACACCAAGAACACTTGACACTTATTCCTACATAGAGAAGAAACTTCAAGTAGCAAAACAAAGATAGACTCTAGAACTATTTGTGGAGATGAGCAGCCTTCACCAGGCAAACAACAATGAAATTTAGTTTTCCATGACATGGCCAGGTGAATGAAGTAGAAATTTGAAAAGTATTGTTGTAGTATAGATAAAATTAATGTTGGTGCTCCTTTCTGCAGTTCTTGATCCATATACATACAAATATATATATATGGGAGTTATTCGGGTGCGAAGTGTTCATTCCGTTACTGTGCGAAGTCCATCATGGGCCGTTGGATCGTTTGGCTGATCCAACAGTCCAGGGTACCATACTTAAGGTCGGAAAAAAACCCATTTAATCCGTTCCTCTCTTGACTTCCCGAATGCCGCCCGAATTTTCCCCAAATGAAGAAAAAACCCTAGCGAACTCTTTTCCCCAAAAGATACCTCACCCTCATCTCCATCGGTCTCACGAAAGGAAGGGCTCTTCCCCTCAGTCCCATCCCCGCTTTTTTTTAAAGAAACTGAGATTATGGGGTTGGAGATTTTGGAAGAGTTTTAGGATTTTATTATGATAACATGAACTGTGAGGTATGTGAGCACAGATTTTGTGTGAATCTAGGCATTGCAATTCTTATAAAGGCTGTATCTCAATTCAAAGATGGGTTTTCCATCTCAATTCAAAGATGGGTTCCCCATCAATCTATCTTAAAAGGCCTTGTCATCAAGATGGCCTGCTCATTTGGTACACCCCAAGATTGACTAGAGCTCCCATTTAACAATATCAAACATTTGAAGTAATTCCAATGATACAGATGTAGATCCATTACTACATCAAAAAGACTTGAAAGGCCATTCCCAAAGTGCCATTGAACAAGAAAATTTACTAAAAAGAAATACTCTTGAGGTGGAGTGTTATTTGGATGAAGCGATCGAAGTTGATACTGATTTTGACATCATATGGAGGAAAAGCAATAGCGCCAGATATTGTATTTTAAACAGATTAATCAAATATGCTGGCAATACCAATTTCAACGGTAGCTTTAGAGAGTACTTTTAGCATTTAGCAGGTACTTAGATCCATTCCGCTACTCACAAAAGAGTCTCTTGGTTGTGCACAAGATTGACTACAAGATCCATCAACCAAGGTCAATATCGCATAAATTCGAGAAGATCATGAAGAAGTGGATCTTTATTTTCATTTATTGTTTGCAAGGAAATTTAATAATGTGCAATTTAGGGCACATTTGGTAACAGGTGAGGAATACGTGAGGAGTTTGCAGATTTGAGGATTCCTCACTTAGGATTTGTACAGCTGAGGATTCCACATTGATATCGGTGCGTATATCCGAAAAAAATTGGTATGATGCATAAATCCACAAAATTAAGGATTTCTATATCCTATGGAGGAGGTCGGATTTGAAAGTCCTCAAAAAGGAGGGTTTCCAAGAGCCCAAGTCCTCAAGGATTTACAATTGTCAAACGTGGATTTTCCAAACCGGTGAGGAATCAGTTGCCAAACATAACCTTACAGTCATAATAGAAGACGTTGACGATAGTTCTAAATCCGCATCTATCACAAGTAGGGCTTGAGACTTGCAGTAACTGTTAATCCCAAGAGCTGCATATTTTCTTTTAACTATGGTTAATATATGAATGTCATTATAGTTTTCTTCTTCCTACAAGTAACATGATTAGGAGTTAATTTGTTAGCAATTTTCAAAAACAAATTTATGTTTTCGGTGGGTGATGACAGTGGATACATTTAAAAAAAACAAAAAAAACAAAAAAGATGGTTTAGACTGACAATGTATGGTTCTAAACTTTGAAGATGATGTTTTGCACTGGACTTGAATGATTGGATATATGATTCTGGAAATTAATGCAGAATTAATGAAAGACAAGATGCCTAAACGTTTTGCACATATGCTTCGAAAACTTCGTTGTATGCATTAAGTGCATTGAATCATTGTTGCTCAAATCCTATTATTTGTATCCTAAATCCAACAGTTCATATCAAATCCTAAGGAAAAATATTCATATCTATATAAAGAATACCATTTATTGGAGAATTGTAAGATTCATTTGTCAATCATAAAATTTGATACATGCTTTATCAAATCTTACGATTCAATACATGCTTTACCAAATCTTACGATTCAAGTGATTCATGTGGGCAGGAACAGCCACAACCAAATGGCTAAGTTGCCATTTGGCAAGTCTTAAAATACAGTCCATTTGACTTAAAGCTAACCCAAATAGATGTCTAAGTGCTTTAGACTGTTTGGAAACGTATATCTCTCCGATTGGATCAACATTAACCTCTTGCCTCTTTTTCAAAAAATACAAAAGGGAAGAAAATCCAACCACACATCAATGTCTAAAGCAATCAAACAACTTTTGGGTTTTTTTCTATTTAACAATTTGCCCATAAAACTTTTAAAGTTTTGCTAGATGACAAATTTGCTTGAACTACTTGTAATATATGACAAGTTTGCCCATATAACTTCTACTATACGACTTGTTTGCTTTTTAAATTGAATTAGACATATTGTGTGTTACCAAACGGTCTATTTGTAAAAGTCTAACCAAAACGACTCTATTTCAAACAGATCTAGGCCATGTTTAGTAAGTCTGATCCAATTGAAATAGTGATGATTCAATTAGATCTGATTGCAATAGAGTTGTTTCAATTAGATCTTTTTTACAAATATAGACTGTTTTGTATGTCAATGTAAAAGTTATATGGGAAAACTTGTCATACAGCAATCGTTAGATGGCCAAACCTGTCAAAGAGAAACCTAAATGTTGTCTGATTGCTTTAGACCTTTATGTCTATTTGAAAAAGTGAAGTTTTTTGTACATTTTGAAAAAGAGGTGAAAGCTCTTAGAGTTGATAGAATCAAACATTCACATAAACTTTACCAAACAGTTCAAAGCACTCAAACATCTATTTGAATCAGTTTTAAATTGAGTAGACCCTTGCTAAATGGCAACCTAATCAATCAACTATGTTTCAAATAGAGTAGAGTTTACAAATATGCAATCATACTAGAAACCTTTTAGGTTTTTTTAGTGTTTTTATTTTTAAGAGGTTATCTAGTGAGTAGCAAAGCCTTTTAAGAATTTTTTGAATTTGGCAACGTTTTAAAGATAAATAAGGAATAGGGATGTGATTTAAGTGTTCAACTGAGTGTAACGGTCTCCTAAATTCTTTTTTTTTTTTTTTCAGTTTTCTTCATTAACACTTTCGTAACTTCATGAGCCACATACTATACATGTAACATTGGTGAGAAGGATTCTATGTTTATTTCTTGATTTAAAAATAAAAATTTACAACTCATTTATTTTTCTTAGTGATGTTAATATCCTAAGGGGTCGTTTGTTGTGCTCATTTACATAAGTAATTAATTCCCATGCATAATGGTACACATCATCACGTCTGCTGGCACTAATTTACATATGTGCGTAAATGAGGAGTGAAAATGGCACGTGTACGTATGGCCATCTCTGCACTAAGAGTTCACACGTGTAGCTGTGAAAGTGATTCACACCCTCAACCAAAAAGGTATCAATACATTAAGGTTTCTTTTATAGTAAGCACCAATACATTACGCTCCACAGTGGTTTTTTCACTTGCAGGCCCCATCAAAGACCTTTATTTTTTAATTTCTATGGGCTTTTGTTTTTTGAAATAAATAAAGCCCCAAGATCTCTTTTTTAAACCCCAAGATCTAGAAGCAGATTGTCTTAAATCTTCATAGGTTCTGAGTAATTTGTGAAAAAATCCAATCTATAGGTCTAATTTTCTAGACTTTTGTGGGCCCCCAATTCATGATCCAAACTATTCAATATTCTTGTATTAATGGTAAACATCAAGACATAACGTTTCCTATTTTAATTCTTCATGGATTTTGAGAGATTTGTGAAAAAATTCAAAAATATAAAAAAAAAAAATCTAAAACAGTCGGATATACTCATTTACTCACGTGAAAATGATAATTTTGATAAGTAACATTGGCCTGGGCAAATGTTACATATGAAACCCATTCTTCATATCACATGCGTAAAAGGCAAACAACAACCCGTAGACATATTTAACCTTTCATACATATATCATTTATAAGGAGAAACATCCCTCGAGCACCAGTGCTTGCAAATCAAAATAAGGTGAGCATGGCGTGCCTAGGCCCCACAAGAGAGTATGCTCACCTCACCTTATCATGAGCACCGGTGCTCAGAATGGACTATAAATAACTACTTTTTTCATTATCTATTTTTTTTCCCATTTAAAAAAAAAAACACCTGCTCAAGGATAATTCGATTCAATCCCTTAAACGATTTGCGATATAATTTCAATTTTCAAAACAATGCCTCAAATATATGTCTTCATTAATGGTTATGTAAAATTGCTTCTTCATCTTTTTTTCTCCATGCTCTTTTTCCTTCCTTCATTTCCCCTTTCGGTGTTTGGTCATTTGTTAGATTGCAACTACTTTTTAGGTGCAATTAAATTGTAACTCTGGATAGAATAAGGCTTTAGTTTTGACTTTGTGACTATTAGGGAGCCCAATAATACTACAATAAGTATTTTTTGATACCATATTAAGGCACGGGTATTAAGGAGGTGTGCCAACATAACACCATTCTCTATATTTAATTTATTAGGGTGATGATGGGCACTAGGCAACCAATCATGAATCAACACATGCACAAAATAAGTGTAGCACATATGAGAATGTGAGGTCAATGTGTGGTAAAATAAAAGATAAAATAGAAAAATGAGAGCTTTTAAGAGCATTTAGGATAGCATCAATATATGATAAACTAAGAGAAACTCATTTGGAATGGTTTGGACGTGTCCAACACAGGCCAGCTATGGCACCAATAAGGGAAAAAAATTTATGTGAGTTGATGGCACACCAAGGAGAAAGGGTAGGCTAAAAAGGACATGGATGGAAGCAGTGGCAGACACACAATTTTCATTTGAGTGGGGCGGAGGATGTTTACTTAAAAAAAGTTAAAATCATCGCCAACTACAAATCATCAATGCCAACGACAAATATTTTCCACTGATTGCATGGTTTAAAGACAGGATTTTTTTTTTTATTACAAATTAAGGATAAAGAACTCAATTCCCACAAAATCTTTTGAACTACAACAGCCAATAGAGGAGGTATTCCCTATAAATGAACTCACCACATTTGTCATTACATCATGGACGTCTTAGTCTGCTACATTCTTAGTACAAGAATTTTATAAATGCATATCTAAATTAGAAGCTCTAACATGAAAATTAGATTTTGTAGATGTGTCATCCATTAAATAAAAGAATTCTCAAAAACTCCCCATTTGAAAAGGGGTGTTTTTGCCCCTTTTGACTTGTCCAATGAAACAATGCCACCACACATTATACATGCCACATCACATTATGTAAATTAAGCATGAGCCTTTTGGGAAATAATCATTCAATTTTAGATTTTAAAGGATACTTGGAAATGGGATTTGCTTACAAAAGTCAATCAATATAATTTATTTCATTTCAGAATGCCATATATCTTTACCATATATGATCAAGCAAACATTTAGCAATGGTCTAGAATCAAGGAATGGATGTTAAAAATGAAATACTTAATTTAATCCCAGCTTTTGAAGGATGCGTGCGAATAGGATTTGACAGCTGGGCCCATCTTGCAAGGGTAATGACTAATGATTATCTTGTATTTATTTAGGTAATGTAAAGTGATAGGATCTTCATCGATTGGGTCCCACAAGATGATTCTTTATATGGGTGCATGCGTAAAACAATTTATATAGAGGGACCCTCAAAGATTGTGAATGTTTGTACGTGAAGTTTCATTGTGGCCTTAATAGGTGTTTTGTGTTGATTGAGATTGTAGAATGGAATGAGAAATTGTACGAAGAGGTAAGATGAGAGAGATTTTAGGAGAAGATTGGATTGGGGATTGTAGAACGGAATATGCGAATTAAAAAAAGAGCATTTTTTGCTAGTCTTCCTCATTAATTATTGAAGATATCAGATGATGCATGATCTGACCTGGGGCGGTCGCCCCACGTACTTACAACGTGGGTCTGCCCCTGGATGCAAGTATTATGGGTAAATCTGAAGAGGCGCAACCTATCCGAGGATTTGGTTCAAGATAGATCGGAATGGAGAAACAAAACTTCAGCAGCCAACCCCAACATAGCTGGGACAAGGCTTAGACCATCATGATGATGATGGTGACGGAGGGTGGGGGGCCAATTGTGGATCTTCACTATGGTCCTTCCAAAGAATTGATCAATATTTTGAATATTCAGCACAGACCGAGACAGCTCAATTAAGCCCAAGTAGTAGTAGTTAGGCTTGTAGATGTAACACTGGCTCTGGCTTTGTAATTTAGGCTTCACCCAGGCTCAGGCATGGCCACATCCAACATCCAACATCCAACATGGGTTGGCCTCGGACTACATCAATACCTGCCTGGGTTCCACCCATTTTCAAAATCCTTCAACATTTAAATTCATTGTGTTCTTAAAAAGAATCTGAACAAAAAAAAAAAAAAAATTCCAACATGAAGCTGTATATTTTTTATTACTTTGAATGGCATACAACAATTATAGTACAAGAATACCAAGACTCAACAGATATGACTATCCCCGCGCACACAAACAGCACAGAAAACCTAATTGGCATCAACTCCAGCCCTCAAAACTGATTCCATAAATCCCATGTGATGGAAGAAACAAATAATTACAAAACCTAGGCACCAAATGTAAAATAGCAATCCAGAATCCTAAAGCCTAAAGCCGGAACCAATCAAGATGCATCAGTTTAGATTTAGAGACCTTTCAGAGGTTTTAAAAAGAAAAAAGAAAAAACTTACACTATTGAAGATATTCGGAATTAGGTTATTTGGAGAAGATGAAGAAAAAGAAGAAAGATATCGAAATTGGTTGAAGCCATTTCTTTGAATACGAGCAAAAACCCTATAAACAAACATCCTGAGAGAGAGAGTGTTTATTCGTGGGGTTTAAGGATTTGAGACTAATTGAGAGACAGAGAGAAAGGTGTGTGAATTGGGTTGCTTTTATGGTATGTACGGGGTCGGGTCCACTGAACCCAGTTCCGGACCCATAACGGGTAAAACATTTTCTTGGGAAAGAGGAAAGCCGTAGAACGGATGCAGAGAAAGATAAAACCCCAAAAAGAGAGGTATTGAGAAATTGAAAGAGGGAAATGGCGCTTACCTGATTTTTTCTTCAATCATCACGCTTTACAATCTGTGTGTGTCCAAGGAAGTGAAGAAGGAGATATGGAGTCCCCAACCAATCCCAACTGAAACTCAAAATCGGAAAGCTTCTAAGAATATATTGAATTTTGTATTTTTAGAACAAGCATCATCGATTGCTTTCTTCTTCTCCTCTTGCAAGAGACACAAATGGAGGAAATGATTGAGACTGAAAAGGGGGACATTGAGGTCGCACGGTATATTTCGAAATGGGTATTGAACGGGTCCTCGGATGGGAACGTGATGGATCCGGATCCACTTTCCCAGGATCCGGACGCAACCCGATTAATAAGGAGAACGGTTTCAGAATCGAGACCCGTTTCTCACTGTCGATACGCCGGATACCAGTGCTCGGGTTACCGTTTGGAACCCCGACCGATCTGGACCACCTGGTGACTGGACCCATCCGGTCCGGCCTCTGGCCCCAAATTCTCGTATGGGAGTGTTTTGCAATTATTGAAAGGAGACAGATTTGTATTTGTAAAACATAGTCAAAGGAGATGGGAATCAAGGGGTTGTTTCGGAATTACTAAAAATGAGAGTATATTTTTAGAATAAGTCTATATGAACGTAATTTGGTGCCCGAATTCGTGACCGATCCGACGTGGTGGACCAGCAAGCGCTTACGTGGACCATGGCTTTGTTTTTTCTAAGCCTGCCAAAACGAAAGAAACGACTGAAATGAGGGAGGCGAACTGAAAAAACCCATTTCGAACGTTTCTTCTCTGGTTCTCTCTCTCTCTCTCTCTCCATTCGTCTCTCTCTCTGGTTCTTATTGATGCCCTAAACATATCTCTCTCTCTGGATCGCATCTCTCCCTCCCTGGATCGCATCTCTCTCTCTCTCTCTCTCTCTCTCTCGGTGACAACGCACCCCCTCGCATCAGCAGCCCCTCGAAGCAATACCCCCTTGTAGAAGGCCCCAAACGTGTTCCTGCACATCGCCTCCCTCCTCCACATCGCCTCCCCATCTGTAATCTCTCTCTCTCTCTCGCTCGGATCCGGCGGAGCACCCCCCCTCGCATCAGCAGCCCCTCGGAGCAGATAACTTGAGAAGAAAATTTTGAGAAGAAAAACAGAGTGCCCTAGACTACTTGAACCCGCCAGAGTAAAGCATTCTTGAGAAGAAAAGGGGGAATGCCCTAGACTACCTGAACCCATTTCTACTGATCTTTCATTACCATAAATCTTTCAAAATAATAGTGCTGGTTTGCTGTCCACCTGGGACTTACTCTTCAGGGACTGCTACCTTCTGGTGATTGGCCGTTTTAGATCTATGATATGAGGATCTGGTTTGATATGAAGGAGAAAAGATCAGAACACCTCCATTAGTATTATCCGGCACACCTCCTTGACCCTACCCTACGATATAGCCTTGATCATCCGACTTTATCTAAGTGATCATATGGGATCCATCGAATTTGTTGGGATTACATGTTGCTGGCCCCTATGGAAGCCATTCAATTTTTGGGTTCAAGAGTATAGAGGTTATTAACAGCAGAATGGAACTTCTGGTTGACTTGATCATCCGACTTTATCTAAGTGTTGCTGGTCACATGCTTCGTATGCATTCAACAGTTATTACCAGCAGAATGGAACTTCTAATACTGCTTGCAACTTTGGAGGTAAAGGTGTAAAAACTACCAAGAAACCAAGTAAGTTCCCATTTCTTTGAGTTTGCACTACTTTTTTTGTGATCTTGTTGATTAATATATGGGGCCTATCACACATGTGTTTATTGTACAGAGGTGCTTATTTGTGTTAATGGTAGCTGTTATAGTGTGCACATGGGATTTTAGCAAGATTGTATGTACTGTCTAATTTTTCAGGTTGAAAATGATCAGTGTGGACATGGGATTTTGTTGTATTGTTACGGTCTCAATTTTTTTTCTTTTGTATCATACATTTTTGGGATTCTGTTTCCAGCCCTGTAATTTTGCATTTTTATTAACAACAGAGTCATCCATTTGGTAAAAGTGGATCTTCTTTTTATCTACTGTTGAAATTGTGTTTTCATTAGAGCAATTTTTCTTTGGTTGTTGTAGAAACCGAAAGTAAACATGATCACAGACTACTGTAAGCCAGAGATGACAGGATTTGATCTTCTAAAGTGAGTGAAGGTATTCACATTACAAGGGCCTCTGCTTCTCCAATTTTTGCCCCTTTCTACATGCATTTTAAAATTTTCTTAGAAAAAAGGTTCTAGTTTTTGAGGTTTCTTTCTATCTGATAATTCTGACAGGAGTCATCAACTCTGAGAGAAATCCCAGTGGTAATCATCTCTTCAGAAAACATCCCAACCAGAATTAGCAGGTAAATTTGCCATTGAAATTCAGGAGTGGAAAAGACAACAAAATGTTGTTTATGTTGAAATTTGTAGGGGTTTTAAAAAAAATTTTTTTTTTTTTTTTTTGGACAGATGCTTAGAGGAAGGAGCTGAGGAATTCCTGTTGAAGCCTCTTTGCCCATCAGATGTGTCACGTCTGAGAAACCATATGAATCATCTTGGAAGCGTTAGCTGATACTTTGTCTTAGGTAGAGAGACTCAATGCCTCCATCCCAACTTCTGTTTTTCAGTTGCATCAAAGGCAGGCTCTTCAAGAATATTGGAATGACAGATGAGAACCTTCCCTTGGTCTCCTAAAAGGGTTTGATTTGTCTGCATCATTGTTCAATGAATGGTACTCTTGATGTAATGACCAGCTGAAAGTTGGTAGGCTCTTGTTTCTTTGGATGAGACCAGTGTTTGTTTAAGGGTGGGGTTCATTTTCTATCAATATTTTTGTTGGGTAATGTATTATAGTCATTTGTTTCGAATGAAAGAGGTACGTTTGGCTTCAGAATTCAGTTGTGATGGTTGTTGGTTGCTTTTGATTTGTAATTTTGAGGTGCTCCACAGGTTTTCAAAGGATGTTGGAACTTGTAGTGTATTGTTGTCATTTGTTTCGAATGACTCCATCACATGATTTTAGTTGTGATGTTGTCAATGTTTTATTTATGTAGTTTCATATGACTCCACAGGTTGTTTTGATGGTGTCAATTTTGTGCATATTTTGTCAACCGGGTTGAAAAAGTGCCATAGTTTAAAACATAGCAAACGTGGTTGTACTGAACTGAAAATTAGCAGATTTTATGTCCATGATATGGACTTGGAGATCCCCGAATTGCAGCCAAAAAATCCTTCGAGAAGTGGGCTAAAAAATTCCCTAAACAGGGGTACTCAGCAATGCCTGTGCAGATTTTGTCCACCGACTTGAAAAAGTATGACCGTTGAAAACATCGCAAAAGTGCTTGTTTCTAACTGAAAATTAACAGAATTTTAGTTCATCATATGGACTTGGAAATCCCCAAATTTCAGAAAAAATGAACCGCGGGAAGTGGCTAAAAAATTCCCTAAACAGGGGCACTTAGCAATGCATGTGCAGATTTTGTCCACCGACTTGAAAAAGTGCAACCATTGAAAACATTACAAAAGTCTTTGTTTCTAACTGAAAATTAGTAGAATGTACACCTTATGGTCAAGAATAAGCATGTGTTGACAAATAAGAAACAATAAATTGTCGGGCTACCTGATAAACAAAAGAGCTCTGCATCCTAAAGGTTCAATTCAAAATCTACAACCAAAACCTGCACATGTAACAAAAGGGTATATGTGGCCATATGCAATATAGTTAATCACAACATATAGTAAATTGGGGGCATTCTTACGGTTAAATTCACAATCTCTTGTGTGATGATCTCGTCTAATCCCACTGACGTACCCTGCACATGCACGAAGTTGATATCAATTAGATTGTGAATAATTGGATGCTGTGTTTATTTGATTTAAAAAATATAAGTCTTAGACTAACCTTCTTTGTTGCTCTTTTGCTTTTTTTTCCGACAGTTCTTAATAATTGTCTCAACCTTAGACTTTCTTCTTTTTCCCGAGGGTCGGCCCTTTTGGCGGCGTTTAATTGGATCAGCAACTCAGTTATTGCTCTCTTGCCAAGAAAGATGTTCATAATGACATGAAGTTGAGGCTTTATGTACACCTATAGACATAGGTCTATTGCATATATTCACCTCTTTTGAAACATCTAGCTCAGCTTCCACTTCTAGCAACGAGGACATTACCATCTGACTCCTTTCATCGGAATGCATGGCCTTATCACTGACCCGATTGAAAATAGTCAACATTTTGTTGTAACGAAGCCCTTCGGCCTTGCTTTCCCAATTGTCATACTTGATCTTAATTTTTGTGTGCCTTCTTCTCACGTTTTTACTCCACCTTTCTAAAATGTATTTCCCCGGTATTTGATAAACCTTCTTCCTCAAATAACTAACGATGATATGTTTGCAGAGAATACCTCGAAACTCAAACAATCGGCAAGTACAACTAGCTTCCCTTGATATCTCATTAAAATGAACATGGAAAGTAAAAGATCTTATATTGTTTTCTCCTACTATCACATCTTCCTCCACATTAAATTCTGAAAACTCCTCTCCTACCTGAACTGAGAACAAATTGCAACGGATCTTATCGGCTATTTCATTCTGAAACTCCTTAAATTTAGCAAGAGTATACGCTTCTTGAAATTGCCTCTCAAACTCATAGGGGGTCACACGTGGAATGTATACATTGTAACAACAGGCATCTTCCTCAGCTTCTAATTGCACCTTCTTAGACAAAGCATTATCATATTGCTCAACAAACTGCTTCAAGGTTGTCTTAGAATTGATGTAGCCATCAAAAAAAGCATGCATGCTCTCAGAACGCTTGGTTGTTGACAGCCCTGCCCAAAAAATATCCTTCACAAATGCTGGCATCCATCGATACCTCTCATCATACAATCCTGCTAGCCAATCGTTGTCCTCTAGCTGATATGCCGTAATGAACTTGGCCCAATTCTCTTCAAACTCCTCAATTGTCATCGAATCGTAAACAACATTAAGAAGATGAAATTTAATTGAGTCATAGTCCTTATACCCCCTTAATTTTTCAGGCACCTTTTTCAAGATATGCCACAAACACCACCGATGTCGTGCTTTAGGAAATACTATTCCTATCATATTTTGCATTGTCTTATCTTGGTCGGTGATTATGGCATTAGGAGAACACCCGGACATGCAATCAAGCCAAGACATAAACAACCATACAAATGTATCTGTGTCCTCTCGTGATATCAATCCACATCCTGAGAGTACCGACTGTCCATGGTGATTCACACCCACAAAAGGAGCAAAAGGCATGTCATATTTGTTAACCAAATAAGTTGTGTCAAACGTGACCACATCACCAAATTCAGCGAATGCTGCTCTACTTCTCGCGTCAGCCCAAAAGATGTTTCTTACTCGATGCTCTATATCAAGATCCATGACATAAAAAAAGGATCTGTTGTCTTGCTGCATTTTTTTGAAATAGCTTTGCATTGCCTCGGCATCCCCTTCCTTGAGTTCTAAGCGTTTGAGTTTATCCATGTAATTTCGTGCATCCTTTGCTAACCATGTTAGATTATCATGCCCCCCTGCCTCTACCATACATGAGCTAACAGTCTTGTTCAATCTAATACCCGCCTTGTCATTCAATTCAAGCTGCCTCTTCACGTGTGGTGGGATTACCCGATTACTCTTGTGATATCGAGCTTTGTTCAGACTCATATCATAGTTATGCTCAAGCACAAATGAGTTTAGAAGCCACTTCCCGTCGAGTTGCAAAAAAAGATTCAACACTGCTTTGCAATTTGTTCTTGATTGTGGACGGGGTTTAACTGGGTTGCTTGCACTTGGGTTTGGCTTTCTACCCTTTGTGCAAGCAAAAGTAAAAAACCTCTTCTTTCCATCCGATCCTTTTTTTGAACTCCTTTGGGCAACAACAAACCCGATTCGCCTGGCATATCTTGCATAATATTCATGTACTTCTTCAAGTGAACCAAATAGCATTCCCCTATGAGGTTCAATTACTACCTCTTCTAAGTTTTCGCCTCCCTCCAAGGGCTTCTCCATCTCAATATTGTCTAATTTCAGCTCATTCGTCCCCATTTCAATTTCATTGTCATCTCCATCAAATTCATGTGACAATTCATCTTCTTCCATGCTTCTAAAAACAAATAAAGCATTCGGGTGTTGAGAATAATTCAATGAAAACAAACATACACATTTGAAGAAGATGGGAACAGATTCATTGCATTGGATAAGTACACAAATTGCTAAAGTTTTTAAGGAAATAAAAAATAATAGACACTTCAGCAAGAAAATAAATAATAGGTAATCTTTCAAATGGTTCTTCGAGAAACAACAAGATACTTCAGAAAGACTTCCTACGGAAATAAAACATAGAAGATGCTTACATGTCTTATTTTCAATCACTACCTCAATCCCAAAAGGGAAATTCAAAGAAAATTGCGTGTTCCCCAAATGGCTGACCAATTACACCATTGGTTGTGACTCTTGTGATTGGATGATCCAATGGAAAGTATTTTCTACACCATTAATGGCTGTGTTTGGATGTCATTCAAAAAATGCTTAGGACTTGGGAGTTCCATTTCAAGAATTCATATGATTCTTGAATCATATAATAGACCTTAACAAAACAACACACAACATGAACTTCACAATAACTCTCATAGACAAAGAATGTTTCAGAGGTGGATGGACTAGTGTGATGGCACACAAGATACATTATGAGATGGCAGTGAGTTGTGACCACCAACCAATAAGGTCTGAATAGAACATTAGTTGTAATTAGTGGGGATTGTAAAAAATTAGGGACTACATTTTGTCAAATCTCTGGGGTGATTCCAGGTTCAACTGAAACATAAAACTAGAGTATTTGAAAATAAGATGGTCAAAATCAGTTAAACCCAATCAAAAGCGGTTACTACCATTGTTAATTATTTTGAATAAAAGAAATTACCAAGGCTGTTAATTATTTTGAAAATATATTGATCGTATCATTTTTCTTATACCACAATTGAGCCATGCTACATTGGATGGTCGAAACAAATTGAATTGAACCATCCCCTGCAACGGCTTGCCTTCTGGTCCGGTTTTTAAACCATTATTTTGATCTAGCTAGTAGTAAGGGTGGGTATTGTTGGCATGTTGGGACATGAAGAGGCAGGCTCCATGTGAACAGAGGGCCTCAGCATCGGATCCTTTACGCGAGTCCTTTATTCAAAGGTCCTTTTTCCATGTTTTTATTTACAAGGAGAGCATATTAGGATGCGTGTGTGCATGTGGGGTTCTTCCAACTTCCAAAATCACATGGTTAGATAATAAATTCAATGTCGAACCTTTCTTCAAGCTTCATTCCACTTTTGGTTGGGAATAAGCTTTCATTACATTGCATGGTGAAAACAACCCATTTATATATGTATTCAGTATTGAGAGAATGGGGCGAGAGAATACCTCTACAAGAAGAATATGCGCAGAGGAAGTTTCCAGCAGCAGCAGTAGCGTTATTGATCCTCTGAGTGAAATTTCTTGCGATGTGGTAGAGGAAGAGAACGTTCCAGCAGCAGAGATTCGTCATAGAATAATCTGCGCAGAGGAAGTTTCCAACAGCAGAGAGAGATGAGAGAGAGAGACGAATGGAAAGAGAGAGAGAGAAGAACCAGGGAACTTTCGTTCGAAATGGGTTCTCTGTTCGATGCGCAGATTTCAGCCTTTGCGAATGGAGAGAGAGACGAATGGAGAGAGAGAGAGAGAAGAACCAGAGAGCTTTCGTTCGAAATGGTTTCTCTGTTCGCTGAGCAGATTTCAGCCTTTGCGAATGGAGAGAGAGAGAGAGAGAGAGAGACGAATGGAGAGAGAGAGAGAGAAGAACCAGAGAACTTTCGTTCGAAATGGGTTCTCTGTTCGCTGCGCAGATTTCAGCCTTTGCGAATGGAGAGAGACACACGAATGGAGAGAGAGAGAGAAAGAAGAACCAGAGAACTAACGTCTGTGCTTTCTTTCTGATTGCCTTGCGAATGGAGAGAGAGAGAGAAGAACCAGAGAACTTTCGTTCGAAATGGGTTCTCTGTTCGCTGCGCAGATTTCAGCCTTTGCGAATGGAGAGAGACACACGAATGGAGAGAGAGAGAGAGAAGAACCAGAGAACTAACGTCTGTGCTTTCTTTCTAATTGCCTTGCGAATGGAGAGAGAGAGAGACGAATGGAGAGAGAGAGAGAGAGAGAGAGAAGAACCAGAGAAAAAACGTTCGAAATGGGTTTTCTTAGTTCGCCTCCCTCATTTCAGTCGTTTCTTTCGTTTTGGCGGGCTTTGAAAAAACAAAGCCATGGTCCACGTCAGCACTCGCTGGTCCACCACGTCGGATCGGTCACGAATTCGGGCACCAAATTACGTCCATATAGACTTATTGATATTTTTAAACTCTAATTGAAGGAGATTTTATCTAATTACAAAAAGATAGTGTATAGTTGGAAATCTATATCTCTATTGGAATGTGCTTTGCCTTCGGTTAACCACAGGCCTCCAAACTCCATCCATGGGAGTCTCCTCTCTCTCCGGTCTCCTCTCTCTCCACTATCGTCTCCCTAAACTAACTAACCCGCATAACTTTCTCCAAAAAAAAAAACCAACTTCCCACTTCATAATTGCTCTCCTATCTCATACTCCAAATACAAAGAATATGAAAAAAAAAAATCTACTAACAGCAGAGGAGGAGAAGGAGAGAGATATAGAAGGGAGAAGAAAACATAAGGAGAACCCACCATTTCCAATCAACGATTCTGTTTTGATGTCATGTTAGTATCGCTCTCTCAACATCATTTTTCTTTCATTTATCCCAATTATGTTTCATGATCTATTGCAATAGGAATAGGAGATGCATTACCATTGTTGTCGTTTTGGAGCAATTCATTTGATGATGTGTTTTTCTTAATGTTAAGTTATACCTGTTCGTTTCTTGATAAGTGTAAACAGAAATTTCTTTTTTAAAAAATTGTAGAATTGATAAATGAACTAGGTGGTAGAGTGTGTGCATATGACAATTCTATTTCAACGACCAGAGGTCCTGGGCTTTACACTAAGCTTTTGGTCTGTCCGATCTTCGGACCGCTAGTACCCCTTTTTATAGAGAAATTGCAAAGGACGTGCTTTCCTCCTTGGGAGGAAGGGAAGATCGTTGAGGACTTACTCTGCCTCTTCCTTTTCCCCTAGAAAGAGACGCTTTTACATTCCATTCCTTTCTTTCCTTTTTGTTTCTCTCGCTTTCTCTACTGCTTGGGATTGGCGCGTCTTCTTTTATAACCCTCTTTGCACTTATCGCCCTTGTCTTTCATTTTCTCCTTCTGCCTTCGTCAATGGTCGAAGATTAGCCTTTTCGAGGCGAAGGCACACATCTTCTTTTTATTTTTCTTGCCTTCGTCCCCTTTTTCGTTTGTTTTAAGCAGAGGCGGGGCTTCCCGGGGTCAGGTTAGTTTCTTTCCTTCTCCGTCCTTCCTTCTTTTCGCTAACAACAGAGGCAGGCGTTTGCTGCCCTCTTTTTTTTTTTTTTTTACTTTGTCGCTGGATTTGAAGCTCCTACTATTTCTTAAGGGATCTGATCCGAAGGCGGTTTTCTATCTACGTTTTGGCGTGCCTACATATTGCCTCCCCTCGAGTAGTCACGAAAGGCGCCGATTCTCGGGCGAAGGACTTCTTGACTGGTTGAGGTTTTCCATGGTGCACGGCTGCTCCTGTGATGTCTTCCAGTACCCCTGCTTCTAGCAAGGCGCCTCCGTCTTCCCAGGCCATAGTTCCCTACATTGGGAGGAATCTCCAGGGCCGAGCGCCCCTTCCTCCGATGCCCTTGTCTGTGCGAAGGAGAAACCTTGAGCTCGTTCCCTATCATATTATCATCTCCTGATGACGGATGGGTTCCCTGCTTCATCTCCCCCTCCCGACTATATTTTTGGGAACCGTTGCCCAGATTCCATTCGTCATGGGGAATCGCTTTTTCACAGTTCATCCTCCAAAGAAAGGCAGTCCTTCCATTATCCCCGAAGCTATGGGTCTTGCATCTTTTATTCGGGCGAGGCTCCCACTCGGGAGGAGGATTCCATTAGCTAGGTGGAGGCACATGAATTGAGCCGGAGTGCATTGATCGGAGGCAACAAGCCTCCTTCCTCTCCCGTCTCCATGTGCAGGCGCTTCATCTCCCCTTGTTTTTTAGATGATCTGCCTTCGTCTTATTGAGGAGAACTCCGTCCACTCATCAGGATGCTTTTAGGAGACCCCAACGATGGCTTTCCATGAGATTTGAAGCCAAAAGGCTGTCTAAATTCCACTCTAGGTTGGAAGCGGTGGTCTCAGTTCGCTCTTTTCTTTTTCGAACCCCTATTGAGGGGTATTGGGATTTTCGGGGCTATTCAGGCCACGGCATTCCCCTTTTATATCCTCGTCCATTCTTTTGGGACAATGCTGGGACTTTTTGCCCTACTAATATTACCTGCCTGACTTTGGTGGGGGGGGGCTTGGTTTTTCGCTTCTTGAAATGAAGGTCATTACTGGTTTACCCATTTGGGGGCTTTATACGAGGAGTTCGTCCCTTCTGAAGACGGGTTTGCCAACATGAGGAGGGATTCTCCTGAGTTCGCCGCCACCCTGGATGCTCTATTTGATTACCACATAAACTAGGCTGTGTCTCGTTCCAAAAGGGATGTTCTCCATACTCAATGGCAGCGTCGGGAAATCCCGTCCTCCATATAGTCCTTGTGTAAGGATTCTTCCTTTCGTCGCCCAGGGGACGCTGCAGAGATGGAATGCTTTTTTCGCGATCATTCAAAATCTCATTCTCTTCTGGCATACTTTCTCGTTGCTTAGCTCTATCGAGCAGTCTTCCCTAGTCGGGATGGCGACAATGTCAGGGCTTCTTCGCTTCTTCCTGCTTGTAAGCTGGTGTGGGAATCTGGTACAGCCCTTTGTCCTGTTATGGTGGCGAAGTTATGCCATGGTATTCGTGAGAATGTTGATCACATCATTGGGGGCGTTGATCCTAGCGGTCGTTACCTGGGGTATTATTTATATGCTTGGTTCATGTTTCACTGCCGATCTCTTCACCCTTGCTCCAGGGATCTCCCTCCTCCAAATGCTCCCTTTATGTGTCGGTTGGCAACCCTGTTTTCACCTTCTAAGTTGAAGGCTTTTAAAGGGTTCTCTGCTTCCCGCTCCATCATCTAGAAGAGTGATTCTTTCATGATTCACGACCACTCTTGGTTTTCTAACTTCGATGGTGATTCCAAGTTCTATGACGTCGGGAAGGTGTGCTCCCCAAGACATTCCTCAATTCACGAGGACCAAGTAGAGTGGCTTTTATGCATGCGGCCCTCCATGCTAGTTTTCCGTTCTTGGAGGCCTAGCTTCATCGAGCCCTATTGGCCCAGTCGCTTTGCTCGTCAATTCAGCTATACCCAAGGCAAAGTTGGATTGCCCCGCCTTTTCTTTCATGGGGAGAGTTCTGTTTCAAACGGGTGGAGGGCTTGGTGTGATTTCTCCACCCTTGGTGCCCGAGGTTGTTTCTTATACCCTTTGTTGGTGGGGCGAGACATTGGGGATACTCTATCCTCTCATCTCTGGTGGTATGTTGTTTCACTAGGAAGGTATCTTTAGTTGGGTGACGACCCAAACTTTATAAGTGGCGCTAGTTGTCCCCGTATTCTTGGAACCAAAATACTAGCTAAAAAGCGGAGTCAGAAGGCAACGGGCGTCAGCTTCCTAGGGGCACCTGTGGTAAAGAAGTGTTGGTCTTCAATGGCCACTCCTAGGGGTTTAGCTAATCTTTCTTTTTCCTTTAGTGGGTCACTCGCCTGGAGCCTTACAGATCCTCCTGACGCGACTGAGTGGAACAATAGCAACTTGCGCCCCCTGATAGACCTCTCGGGGGTTTTCATTAGCACCTCTGTTCTTTCTAAGGGCAGCGGCGACTCTCCTTTGCCTTCCGATCGTCTAGTCCCTCCCAGCGAAGAGGCTAATGCGGATGGTGTGAGGGGAGTCGTGTCAGGGGACCACAACGCTTGCTTGGAGGATGAAGGGGAGAGTTTTCCTTCTCCGAGGCCCTCCATGATTATGCGATTGTCCTCAGGTTATTGCTTTCTTCTCTTTCTTTATTCTCTCCCCCCTTTTGTTGTCCTTTATTTAAGGAGGGTAGAAGTGGGTGTTTACCGTCTTACCCGGCTTCCATTCTTCTTCTATATATAATTATTTATATGTTATTTTTCTCTAATGGTGTGATTTTGGCAGTTGGAAGGGCGACAAATCCGTTGATCCATACCCACTCCTCGTGTTCTCAGAGTTCCCAAACCCCTGCTCCTTGCCCTGTTCCATGCCTAGTCTCTTTGGTTGCTCAGGAGGGTCCTCCCATGGAGGTTTCTAATTCCATAATGCCAGTGGCTGGACCTTGTGCAGGGGAGGGGGTTCCTTCGATCCCCACTTTTCTTGGTGTGCTTCCCCCCCTTTTTTATACATTTTTTTTTTGTTTGAAGCTCCTGGTCATTTGAACCCTTTCTGTTTTCCCCTTTTTTTTTTGGGGCAATCCTTGCTCTGCTCTGGTGCTTTCCTCTTTCAGGGGTAACTTTCCTCCCGCTCTTCGTCGTTTGTCAGTAGCCGTTGGCGTCGTCCGATCCTTTTTAGACATTGCCCGTCAATCTCCTTTGTCTGAATTGGCAGAAGACTTAGCCTATTATGAAGGGATCGTGGCTTCTCCACTTCAGATGGTCCAGTCTTCCTGAGAATCTCTTTCTTCGATTGGATCTAAAGTCACACGAATCCTGGCTTTGTGTGCTGAACTCGCGCCTTTCCAAAGATCCTGCGTTGGACGTGGTTGGGCCCCTCCTTCTTGCTAAAAAGGGAGCCATAGAGTTTGAATATGCCACTGTTTACGACCAAGTAGCTGTGGGTACCCCTCCTTGCCGAGGTTGTTGAATCGGAGAGTGAGCTAGTGGCTCAGCTGGAGTGCTTGCGATCTCATCTCGTGACTCTGGAAAAGGAGACTGCCGACCTTGATGTACTAGTAAAAGATCGGCAGTGTTCTTTAGAGCTCGATTCCTCTAAAATAAAAGGTCTTGAGCAATCTCTGAGTTTAGTTGATGGCGATCTACGCAAGTTATCTTTCAATCCTGCTTTCCTTAATGAAGTGAGGACCAACTATACGTCCTCTGTAGAGTTTGAGGCTCGCAGTTGTATTGAAGATGTGTTGTTTTCTTTGCAACAATTCAAGTAATAGATAAAGAATTTGTATGTTCCTTATTTCTTTTCTTCTCACTCTTTTTTTTTATGCATTATTTGTGGGTGTGGTGCTGTGGTGCAACCATATCTTCTTGTTTCGGCTAGCAGATGTAGCTTTCTCTCTACCTCCATGGTTGTCGCAGCCACTGGTGATTGTGTTTTAGTGTTTCTATGTTTTGACTTTGGGATATTGATTCATTTGTGTGAGAATATGTCCATTTGCACAGAGTGACAGATTACTATCATTATTTGTCTTTTACCCCTGGTAAATTCTTATGCCGATGGATTCCGTCTTGTCAGGTTTCACTTGGGCAGCGGGCTTGGGCAGTGCAGGACTCCCTTTTTTTTTACCCACCTTCGTGGGGTCTTGTGAGGGGGTTCATCCTGTGGGCCATATTTCCACAGCACTAAGCGCGTGACGCCTGCCTTCGTGCTACATTTCCGCAGGGTCAGGCGTGTGGCTCCTACCTCTGCGAGGTTCTACGTCGGGGTCATCCTGCAGGCCCTGTTTCCACCGGATCAGGCGCGTGGCCCTTGCCTTAGGGCTAGGTTTTCACAAGATCCGGGGCGTGATCCCTGCCTTCAATCCAAGTTGCAGCAAGGTCAAGCGCGCGGCTCCTGCCTCCGCGAGGGTCCGCAAAGGGATAAGCATGTGGGTCATATTTCCACAGGATCCAGCGGGCGCGACCCCTGCCTTCAGGCCAGGTTATTGCGGGGTAAGGCGCGTGGCTCTTGCCTCTGCTAGGGTCCGCGAAGGGATTAACCTGTGGGTCATATTTCCATAGTTCTAGGTGTGTGACCCCTGCCTTCGTGCTACATTTCCGCAGGGTCGGGTGTGTGGCTCCTGCCTCCGCGAGGTTCCGCGTCGAGGTCGTCCTGCGGGCCCTATTTCCACCAGGTCAGGCACTGCCTCTACCTCTGTGAAGGTCCGTGAAGGGATCAGCCTGTGGATCATATTTCCACAAGATCGTGAATCGAGCCATCGTCCTTCATAATAACTCTTGTGCTTTGGGATTCTCTTGTTGATGCGATCGTTCGGCCCTGCTTGCGTCGATTTAGGGCTACCTTCGCGGTTACTCAAAACGTGTGCAGGCAGTGAACCGTTTCAACTTCTCTTTGCCCTTGCCTTTGTGCACAAGAGTCGAGGAGGCTGGGCTTTTGAGGGGGACAATTTGGTTTATCATGCAGAGGTAGCTTGCCTCTGTAGTAGCCGCATCCCTGTATACAAGAGGGGTTGTTTTCAACTTTTTGACTCTTGAGGAAGCCAGCGTCTCCTTTCATTTCTCCTCTATATATATTTTAGTAGTCATCTGCTACCTTTGCCATTCTCAAAATGGTTGGTTCCAAAATCAACACACATTTCGAAAGTGGGTTGAATTCATTTCTGGGGATGGGGGAATGCTCGGTTGCCCAAATCACTGCCCCCCCTAGGTACACCCGTCAGGACTTTTTGCTTGATCATGCACGGATGCTTTTCTGCAACATGTTTGACTGGTCCACAGACGAGCTCCGCTGTTTGCACAAGCATCTGACCCCGTGCCTTGGCCTGTTGAAAAGGACTGGGCATGGTACTCTTCATGCCGAGAACCTGCTTCGGCTGATCGGTTATTGGGCCAGTGTGGTTGGGGTGATGGAGGAGATGACGGACGCGCTTCTGGCCGTCCACATAATTCAATGGGACTCTCTGAACTCTCATTTTGAATTAGTGGAGCTGAACTGTACCCTCGTGATCGCGGAGCGGCAGTTGACAGAGGCGTGGGAGGCGTTGTGGAGGCTTCGTGTCCGGCAGTAAGGTCGCATTGGTCATGCGGGGCGGCTGGCTGGGACAGAGGATCGAGTGCGGGAGATGTCCGATCGGATGGATGGGTTGCTTCGTTGTGCTGACGGATTGTGCCGTTCTATGTCCCAGGGAGTTCCTCTCGGGTTGTTAGCTGGAACCGATGTTGACGCTGCCATTGGTCGAGGTTTTTGGCAAAACGCTAAAAGGAGCCTTAGGGCTTCTCTGGATCGGGCGAGCCGAATCCTGTGACTATAGCCGCCATCTCCGGGTTTTTTTTTTTTTTTTATGGTTGTTGTGCCTTCTGCCCGCTTTTTGACTACTTTTTCTCTTTTCCTTTTTTTGGTCATCATTGTACGGGCATTGTTGCCTCCCCACCCCCACCCCCCTCTTTTAATGAAACAAGTATGCCTGTGGCCTTTCCTCGTCTTTTCGTTGTCATGATTTTTTTTACTCCCCCTTTATTTGTGCGATTGTGTTGGAATGGTTGTAGCTTGCCTCCATTGCTTTTTAGCAAGTAGGTTGTGCTTTTGGTGCTCGAGTAGGGATGAAGTTCGAGCTTTTTTTATTTTTTTGGCATGCTTATATAGGCCGTGCTAAGGCACCGTTTTCATAGAGTGACGAAGTTGCTACCCTTATCGGGTTCTGGCGGAAGCGCTTCCCCCTTTTTTTTTCTTTTTTTCTTCGGGGCATTTTCTAGTCCCTTTGCGATATCCCACTTGGCTACATTAGTGACTTATCATCTTAGCCTTATCGTTATCTGAATAGAGGGGTCGTAATTTGTTGAACTTCTTTGTTTTCTAGCATTATTCACTTGGTTGCCTTATAGGGCGAGATGCCTTTTTCGGGCGGGTTGTCTATTGCAGGCTATTCACCTTCTTCGGGCGAGTTGCCTTTTTTAGGTGAGCTGCCTTTTTCACGCGAATTGCCCTTGTCAGGCGTCACTGGGCCTGATCGGTCCGTGACCTTTATATGGGAGAGTTTATGTATAATAAATAAATTTTAAAAAGAAGGAAAACGGAAATAAGTGGGTAAATGGGCTTTTCAAAGCACATTTCTTTATTTTACTGATAGTATTTCTAGAGAAACTTGCTGTTAATTGGCAGCTCTTGCCTGACCCCGTCTACATCCCTTAAATGGTAGGCACTGTTCGTATAGTCGATATCTACCATGTAGGGTCCTTCCCACTTTTTAATGTGGTCTTCATGGGTTTCTTGACTGTGAGAACAAGATCTCCCTTTTTGAAAGGCCTTTGCCTGACCACCTTATCGAAAGAGGCAGAAATTCTTACCTGGTACAGCTTAATGTTTTGCCTAACCTCCAACCGCGTTTCGTCTAGAGAGTCAAGTTCTCTTACCCTTAACATGTCCTTTGCGTCCTTGGTCAGGTGGTTGTTCATGGCTACGTGTAGGCTTAGGAGTTGTATCTCAACAGGGAGCACTACCTCCGTTCTGTATACCAAAGAGAACGGTTTCGCGCACGTTGGGCCTCTCACAGTCGTGCGATATGCGCATAGCGCTTCTGGAAGTCATTTGCTCCATGCCCTCTTATTCCTGGATATTACTTTCTTGAGGATTTTGCATATTGTTTTGTTGAAGGCCCCCGCTAGGCCATCTGCTGCTAGGTTGTAGGGGGTGGAACGGTGGCTCTTGATTCAGAGTTTTCTACACAACCTTTAGAAGTGACAATCCCGGAATTGGGGACCATTGTCATGTATGATTCGTCAGGGTACTCCGAACCTGTACACCAAGTGTTTCTTTACGAAATCAATGAGGTTGGTTGCCTTCACTTAGTTGAGTGGGATAGCCTCGACCCATTTGTTGAAGTAATCGGTGGCAACAAGTATGAATCGGTGACCCTTACTGGAAGGTGGGGTGATGGGTTCGATGACGTCGATCCCCCACATATCAAAAGGCCAAGAAGGGACAGTTGGTTGTAGCGGTTCCAGCGACGATGTATGCAATTTGCGTGCTTCTGACATTCTTCGCATTTTCTAGCGAGTTCCATTGAATCCCGAACCATGGTCGGCCAGTAATAACCCTGTCGTCTCACCCTTTCATAGAGTTTTGGTCCCAGCTAATGGGCCCCACACATGCCGCTGTGCATCTTGATCAGCATCCTTCTTCCTTTTGCACAAGAGAGGCACTTAAGCAATATCCTGTCGTACGGCCTGTAGTATAGGAGTCTCGACGCCTCATTGAAGTAGAACCAAGGGGACCTTCTTCTGATACTAACCCTTTCGTTCATGTCTTCTAGGAGGATCCCATATTTCAAGAAGCTTATAAATGGCTGTCTCCAGTCCTCACTGGCAGTGAGGATTCCGATCTTGGCAACCATGGGATTATTGCCAACACAGTCTGCGATTGCCTCCCGGGTCCCAAAATTTGGCATCAATCGGCCTTTCTTTTATAAGGATTTCGAAATAGCTGCCTTCAGGCACGGCCATAGCAGCCACGATACTGGCCAAGGCATAAGCCTTGGAGTTTAAGCTTCGTGCTATGTGCGTGACTGTTATATGTGAGAACTGTGGTGTCAGTGCTTTTGCTCGTCGATGGTAGGGCATGATGTCGGGTTTCCTTACCTCATATTCCCCATTGATCTGGTTCACTATCAGCTTGGAGTCTCTAAAGATTTCCAAGCACCTGATCCCCATTGCTAGCGCGATTTCCATCCCCATGATCACAACTTGGTATTCTGCGATGGTATTAGAACAGTGTTTCGCTATGGTGAACGAATGGGGTACTAAGCCACCCTGGGGGCATACAAAAAGGATGCCCACACCTGACGCCCCCATTCCATACTCCGTCGTACAAAAGGCCCTATCAAAGAACAATTGCTAGCATGCCTCCCGAGTTAGCAACACTTATACTAAAGAGGGGAGTTCATTCTGCAATGGTTTCGTAAGTTGGGATCCTTTTTGTAGTAGGTGCACTGCTAGGAAATCGGCCAGTGCCTGACCTTTCATAGCCTTTTGGGGGACATACTCAATGTCAAAATGGGAAAGCAATATCGACCATTTAGCCATCTTAGGGTTAAGCAAGCTTGCTTTAGTCATCAGCACCTTAAGCGGGTTTATCCTTGACACCAGCTGCCTTCAGTGCAGCATCAGGTAGTGTCTCAACTTGTTTAGTGAACATCAAGGCCAGGCATTTCTTTTGTACAGGAGGGTAGTTGTTTTTTGCTCCGATCATGACTCGGCTTAGGTAGTAAAGGGCTACCTCTTGTCCATTGTCATTTTTCTGGGCTAAAAGCACGCCCATAGAATGGTCTAGTGCCCTGGTGTATAGAATAAGGTATCTTTCAAGGACGGGCGCCATCTGAATGAGAGGTTTCACGAGATACTCCTTCAGGTGTCTAAAGGTTGCATCGCATTCGGGGCTCCATTTGAACGTGACACGTTTCTTCATGATTTCAGAGAAGGGCCTACACCTACCTGTAAGATTGGATATAAATCTGCGGATGTAGGCTAGCTTTCCTTGTAGGCTCTTTAGCGCCTTTATCATTGACGGGCTGGGCATTTTAAGTATGGCTTCCACTTTGGGTGGGTCCAATTGTATTCTATCCTTCCAGATTATGAACCTTGGGAATTTTCCTAAAGTTACCCCGAAGAAGCATTTGAGTGGGTTCATTTTTAGATTGTATTTCCTCAAACGCTGAAAAACCTTACTGAGATCGTTTAGGTGATCGGACCCCCACTTGCTCTTTACTGCTAGATCATCCACATAGCTTTCTACTATTTGTGTTGTAGGTATTTGAAAATCTTCATCGCCCTTTGATAGGTGGCGCTGGCATTCTTGAGCCCAAATGGCATAACGGTGTAGCAGTATACCTCAATGACGTATTCCTTTAGTCAGACGGGTTCATCCTGATCTGGTTATACCCCGAGAAGATGTCCATGAACATCATCCTCTCGAATCTGTAAGAATTATCCACCATTATCTCTGTAAGGGGTAATGGGAAGTTGTCCTTTGGGCAAGCCATGTTCAGATCCTGGTAATCAATGCAAACCCAGATCTGGCCATTTTCTTGGTTACTGTCATGACATTGGTCAGCCAGTCTGAGTGTTGTTCTTCTCTTATGAATCTGACTTTCAGCAATTTCTGGACTTCTACTTCTAATTTCTCGATGCAGTCCGGGGCGAATTTTCTTTGGGCTTGTTTGGGAGGGCGAGATTCTAGCCATATGTTCAAACAGTGAACCGCCACTGATGGGTCCAATCCTGGCATTTCCTTGTAGCTCCAAGCAAAGACATCTATGAACTCGTTAAGTAGTTCTATGTAGGCATCCCTTTCTTCGCCGTTCAAACTACTACTTATTGGGACCGGTCGTGGGTTTTTCGAATTTCCCAGGTTTACTTCATTCATCTGATCCCCAATTGGCGGTTCTTTTTCATTTTCTTCTGATGGGGTTATCTCTTCTGTCCTGACCATATTACAGAGGTAGACCATGTTTTTTCCTATATTTTCCGTGTTCTGTTTTCTGTGTGGATGGGCCTCCCCTAGTCCTTTTCCTTTCGATGCCGCCTTCTGTTGCGAGGGGTAAGGATTTGATCTCGTTGATAAGCTTGATTTGCCTTTCGATAATTTGCAGGATCCCTATTCTGGATTCATCGACGGCATCTTTTTTCGGTTCTTCAGGCTGATGGACCCGTCTTTTTCTTTCTTGCCTTCCTCCGTCCCGGGTCCGCCGGGGTGCGGCGAGGCGAAGAGAAAAAAAAGAGCAAGCATCAACATTTTTTTTTTTTTGTACGGGTATGCCAGATTTTCTATTCTACTTGGAATTTGAAATGGTGATCCGGAGATTCACCTTCACAAGTAGAAAAGGAAATCAACTTTTTTTTAACTTTCCATTGCACATATATTTTAAAGAAAGAGACAAAATTTTTTAATGCCGTGAAAGGCGATTTTCATTTGTTTGCCGTGAAAGGCGGTTTTGCCGTGATAGGCGATTTTGTGCCGTAGAAGGCAGACAAATCTCATCAAAATGTAAAGACAAGAAATGTGATTTTTATGTCTCTTTTAAAAAAAAATACACAATACAACAGAAAAGTAAGAAAAGGAATCTGACTTCTCAAGAGATTGTGGGGACTCGTTCAGATCGACGGTCGCGAGTCATGTATGGGCTCCGCCATCGTCCTTCAGATGAGAACACTTGATGCTTTGATTCACTTGGCTTGGCTTGGACCTCAGATTTTTAGAGGACAAAGACCAAGGGAAGGTCTTATATCCAATAAAAAACCAAGTAGACAGGCTGAAAAGCCACATCTAGGCCATGTTGGATAGAAGAAGAGAGGAGATCTTGTGGGGGGTGGCCCCCTAAGGGACTTCGATCACCTTGTGGTGTTTTCTTGCAGTAGAGTTTCTTCAGAGTAGCTGTGCTTCTTTGCACAGAGATTTCTCCGAGAGTTTTTTATCAATTTTTGGGGATTTTCAGGACCACTTCAGACAATTTTTCTGGACCACTTCAGACAATTTTTTTAGACCCTTTCTCCTTGGAATGACCGCCTATTTATAGGCTTTTGGTGGCCATTAGGAGGGTTTTATGGGCATTAATGGTATTAATGCTCCATGATGGGAGGAGTTACAAGATTTAGTTCTTTATATTATAACTCCTTTTTCTTGGATTTTGATTGGCCGATGGAGAATAATGGGCATTTAATCTCCATGATGATGGGAGTTTCATGATTAATTACCATGATTAATCTCCATAATGATAAGAGTTACATGGTTAATTGTTATGATTAATTGGACTTGTAACTCCCATTTCTTGGCCTCTGATTGGGCCGTTCAAAATAATAAGTTAATGACCCTAATAAATTGCCATAAAAGGGTCATTTAACTTCATTAATTGGCTGCCAAGTCGCTTGAAGAGTCGCGGGCGCCGCCGCGTCTTTTGGAATTCTTCTTGCGATGATCATCGATGGATCCGTACGTTGCTTGATGTTGGATGACGATGAAAATTCAGATATTGGTTGTCACTAATGAGCCGGCAACATCTATCCAGTCGATTTCTTGATCGGTCGGGCAGAAAATGTGCTTTCTTGGTCGGCCGGTTGGCAGTTTCGGAGTGTCCGATGATGATCAAATGATTTCGATAGCGGATCCGTGATGTTGACGAAGATCGACGGATATCATGCCTCAAAAATTAGATTTTAAGAAAATCACAGGGGCCAAACATAGCGAAATGCGAAAAGAATCGGAAAAACGGACGTTTCGGCGGAAATCTGGCGACCCGGATTTCCAGGGTCGCCGGCGACCTTGGACTTTGGTCCATTTTTCGGCCGCCTTCCGGTCGCCGTTTCTTGGTCGTTTCTCGGGCTTTTTCGCTTCTGTTTTCTCCTGTATTTTTCTTTGACATTTCTCTGCATTTATTGGCTTGATTCCTCTAAAGAAAACCCATCAAAAGGCTATGCAAATCAGAGCACAAAGTTTCCTATTTTTTGGAAAAGCCGAAGACTCCGTAGTTGATTTTCCGCCAAGAGTTGAAACTGGGTCAGACGATGTCGGAATGACCTGAAATTTGAGGTGAAGCTTCTTGGGCATTAGATAGGACCAACCATGGGCTTTTATTTGAGTTTTGAAGCCATTTGGGGTCCCGTCGATGCTTGACTTGATTTCACCGTGCGGAAGATGTCGAGCTTTGATATACGGTCATCCGATGTCCGATTGACCTGAAATTTGACGGGGAGCCTATTGGAGTCATTTTGAGATGGTCCATTAGCTCCGATTTGGGTGCCATGGTCCCGGGGAGCTTCGCCGCCAGTAGACTTGATTTTGCTTCGGAGCATCAAAACCTTGTCAAACGTTGTCGGAATGACCTGAAATTTGACATGCAGCCCTTTGGAAGCATGCAGAAGCTACTCATGTATTTTGTTTGATGAGTGGCGGCATCAGAGGTTCTCGCCGCCGGGAGGCATGATTTCGCCGTTCGAGAGTTGATGGAGGGTCAAACGGTGTCGGTTTGACTTGAAATTCGACATGGAGCCTTTTAGAGGTATTTTGAGACCATCCATAGGCTCTGATCGAAGATTTGATGTTTTTGACACTGTCGCCGTCGGGAGCTCCCGCTCAGCTGTTGGAGGATTGAAGTTAGGCCAAATGGTGTCGAAATGGCCCGAAACTTCATGTGTACCCTTCTTTTGGCTACTTTGAGAGATCTTGTAGTTTTTGTTTGGTTTTGCCAAGATCTGATGCTTGAAGCAGCTTTGTCTGTTTGTAGTAGGATGCGGCTCCATATAGCTTTTGATGTTGATGAGGCAAAGTGACTTTTTGGTGTCAACAAATGCCCCCTCGAGGTACAGCGACGAATTGGATAGCCTTTGCTGTCGATGTGCCTCGAAGAAAACTTTGAAGGAGAACTTCTGACTTGACCAAGAGTTTCTGAGCATTTTTCTTGATAGTGCAGCCTTTTGAGTTTCTAAGGGAATTTTATGGCAGTGAGAGACATCACGTACCATCTCAAGGAAAAATTTTGAAAATGACATTTGGGTTGGGTTTTTGGGTTTTAGATTTTCTTTTTGACCTTGTGAACCTAAAGGCTTTGTGTTGCGCATCAGGCGGTCAAGAAGGTTTTTGGTTTTTGACCTTGTGACCTAACAAGTTGTATGTGGCATGTTAGGGGGTCGGGTTTTGGATTTTGATTTTGGTTTTGTGACCCAACAAGCTGTATGTGGCGAGTTAGGAGACCATGGTTTGGATTTTGGTCACTCTTTGGGACAACTTTGGGTTCGTTGGAGTGGTTTGGGTTTTTGTGGAATGTAAATTTCAAGGTTTTGGCTTAATTTGGTTCATGAGGTGGGATGGTTTGGATTTTTGGAAACTCATGAGGCTTGGATTTTTTTTGTATGGTCCAATCAACTCAAAGGAGGCATGGAACCATTTTTGTATGCTCTTGGTAAGAGGAATTTTGACTAAAAGCCACTTTTAGTGCCTAGGTGGTCAAACCTGGCTCATGTGGGCTAACCCATGGGACCTTAAGCTTTAAAGATGGCTTAGATCTCATGTGGTGTCATTTTGTTAAGAATATCTAAAAATATCTCCTTTTGGTAGAGAATATCTAAAAATATTCTTACTTGGAGAGAATCTCTCAAGTTTCCTTAATTTTGGGAGAGATTTTCTCAAAGTATCTTTCTTTGGGAGAAAGTTTCTCATAATCCCTCTCTTTTTGGAGAGAATTTCTCAAAAGATCTTCTTATTGGGAAAGAATATCCCATAATTCCTTTCTTTTAGGAAGTTTGCTAATTTGTAGCACTTACCTCCTTTCTTTTCTCCTCCTTTCCTCTTTTGGTTTGCTTTCTTCTATAAAAGCAAGGGGATTGGATCTCTTGTTGCTATTGCTCTCTTTTTGCAAGAACCTTCAAGAGTGCTCCAAGATCAAGAATTCTTCTTCTTCAAGGATCTTCAAGCTTTTTCTTCTTCTTCTCCATCAATGGCTTCAAGTAAGTTTCTTCGTTTTCCTTCAGAAACCCCATATAGGAATAGAAAAAGGTTTTCTTTCTTTTCTTTTCTTTTCTTTTTCTTTCTTTTCTTTTTTTTTTCACGTGTATTCTTTTTTTTTTTTGCACGGTTTTCTCTCTCTCTCTCTCTGTTTTTTTTTACCGTGGCTCTTCTTTCTTTTTTTTTATTTTTCTCACGGTTTCTTTTTTTTTTTACCATGTGTTTTTTTTTATCTCTTTTTTTTTTTTTTGTGGGCAACATTTTTTTTTCTTTCTCTTTTTTTTTTTTTTTGAAAAGAGATTTTCTCTTTTTTTTTTTTTGGATTCTGAGATGCACATGTATGACAACTTTCCTTCTATGCATTGTTTTTTAGAAAATGGAATTGGAAGTATGATAGTGCACACCTGAAAATCTTTTCACAAGTCTTGGGATTTGGAGCTCGCAGCAATGTTGAGCCCTTTCTTGGTCTTGCGGGGATTTTCTAAGGAGCTTTGCAAGTTTTGGATTCTAGAGCTCGCAGCAATGTTGAGCCCTTTTCCGATCTTGCGGATAGTTGAGAAGCTTTGGCTTGATCTCGCAGCAATGTTTGAGTTCGAGCCTTCTTCGAGAATTTTCCATGATTATGGGCTTGCAGCGATGTTGAGCCCATCTTCAAGCTCCTATTTCTTTCGGGGTGTTTCCCTTTTCTTCGGAATTGCCCCGGAATCATGCCAAAATTTCGCTAGATTTTTTTAGCAAAATTCTGTCATTTTGATGATTGATTTTTTTTTCTTTCCATCCTTTGCAGGTAGTTCCTCCAGAACGAACAAGGGTAAGGAGCCGGTCACTGATGCGCCTCGCCGTTCTACCAGATCCTCTAATGCAGCCGTACAGCAGGCCTGGGAGGAGGTTCAGTATGTTAAAAGGAACTTGGAAGAGTGTGACTCGCTCAACCGAGATGAGATGAGGCAACGTTTGATTGCTCTCAAGGATGAGGAGTATTATAAAATTATGGTAAGCAACCGTCCCTGGGTCACGGATGATCAGAGCATTGTGCCCAAGCCTACCTTCTTCTTTGGTGATGCCGTCCCTAACGATTCAACATACCAAAGGAGATGTTTTCAGTTCTCTTTCACAGTTGATGGTGAGAAGAGAACTGTTTCTACCCGGTCGTCCTTCGATCGGACAATCTCGATCATGAGCCTTTCCTCCACATGCTCGAAGAGGGAAGATCCTCCAAGCTGGGTGAAGAGGACAAATGTGATCAAGATCGGGGTTTTTGTTGGCGGCCCTTCTGGTTTTGCAGAGAAGTCGCCTGCCCGTATGGACATTTTGATGCCGGCCAGCGGCTACCAAGGTTCAGACCATTCTTCGGTCAATTTGAGACCGGTGGGCCTTGGCATTTTCAAGGGCGATGACAGCAATTGGGTGAAGCCTTTTCGACTTCGTGGCCGTTTCAGTGCTGACTCGAGCTGGGAGTCGTGGACTGATCACATCCTGCAGGTTGGCGGTGCCATTCTGAAGGAGGCCGAGATTTTTGATGCGGTTCGCGCTTTTCGGCAAACCGTGGTTTTCTCCGTTGAGGCTTTTATGGCCATGCTGGAATCGTTCCTTCCACAAACCAACACCTTCGTTGTCACGAATGGTGAGATTGGTTTTTCTTTAAAGGAACTGAGTGCCATCACTGGGCTGCTTATCCTCGGCAATCTCTATGAGGAGTTTATGCCTATCAACAGCGTCCTTGAGGAGCAGTCTGAGGAGTTCAGGCTTTTATACTTTCAGCTTGTCGCCTTCTATGACTTTTTTAAGGAGAAGGAGGGCTTGAAAGTCCAGTGTAGCAGTTGGAGGAGCGGTAGCTTTTTGTCTTCCAACTTCTTTGACAGCGGGGAATCTTCTGAGAGTACGACCCAGGAAGCCAGGGCTAGGAACCCAGATTCGAAGAAGATCTCCGTCATGCGAGAGAATTTGAGGGTATTCTTCGCAAGCACAGACGCCATTCATTCTGACATTGCGCTGCAGAGAGATCTCGCTGTCTACCTCACTTATTGGCTGGGTGAGGCTGTTTTTGTTGGAGGAGATGGAACGCACATCAGGCCGCATTGCATTTTTCTGGCTTGTCAGATGGCTTTCGGAGAGCGGCTTGCTTTGGTGCCTGCTCTTTACTCCTATTTGTGTACCGAACTGCAGGCTGCTGCTTTCCTGGTTCGGCTTGGGCTTCCTATGAATAGGGTATTTTCTGCCCACATTTTATATTCGTGGTATGTATACCACTGTCCCAGTTTCCACCGATTGGGTGCTGCTCAGGACGATGACCCGTTTATGATTCGGTTGGCTAGAGGGAAGCCTGTTTCCGAATCTCTTTTATCTGCCCGCTTGAGGATCCGACGATTCTGGGACGTCGAGATGGGGCAGTCTTCAGTGAAGCTTTCTCCGGGTTTGAGGAAGAAAGCTTTTGATTTTGGTGCCTCCCGTGATTCGACCAGGGCAGGGTCTGGGAGACACTATTCTTTGACAAATGCCGAGAGGAGTTGGCTTTTTAACATACGTGTCGGCACGATGGTGTACCGCAGACATCTTTTCGTCGACATCCAGCCGTATGTTCCCTCGCGTTTTGCCATGCAGTTGGGCTTCTCTCAAGGCGTTGTTGGAGCGCATTCGAGCAAGGTGAAGCGTTTTGGAGGTCTGCTGGACGGGAGAAATGCATGGGCCTTTTATAACGCAGAAGACACTATTGCCCTGATTTCTTATCCTGAGTTGCCTACTTTCCGGATTGCTGGCTTCACAAAATGGTTTGTGGAGAGCTTTTCAGCGTACCGGGGGCTTTCCAAGAAAGAGCTTGATGTAAAGCAGTCTTCCGGGAAGGGCCTTGGGAAGTCAGACGGCGTCCGCCAAGAAGAAGTTATGGCTTTCCTTTCTGGAGAAAGGCACAGAACAGGTTTTCTCGAGGAATAGGACGTCATCAGATCGGGAGCTGCACAAGAGATACCTGGTGAGGTCTTGGAACAGCTTGCCGAGGAGGACACTGAGGTTGCTGCTTGGATACAAGCAGAACGAGCAAAGGCTTCCATAGAGTCTACTGGCAAAAGCAGACCGTCCAGTGAGGACTCTGGCGAGAGGCCTGATTTTGATGGTGGGGAGGGTGCTTCCAGCAGTTCGTCCCGTAGGGGCAAGAGGAGAAGGGGACACCGCCGAAGTCAAAGGCGGCACGAAAGTTCTCCTGATCTGGAAATTCTTTTCATCATTGTTGAGGTGGCATCAAGGGATGATGACGAGCCTCTAGAGAAGAGAAGCCGAGGGGAAGAGACCATTGATGATGGTATGTCTTTCCCTTTTCTCTTTTCGTTTCTTTTCTTTCATGAGAGCTTTTGTTTTGATCTACTGCTTTCTTTCTTTTGGCAGAAGATGATGGTTTGATGATGCCCGAGGTTCCGACCGATGAGGCGATGACGGATCCTATCGTGGCATCTGAGGAAGAACCCAGAGATTCTGAAGTAGATCCAGAATCTCCTCCTGGTATGATTTTTTCTCTGTTTTTTTTTTTTTTTTACCGTCACTTGCTAACATATATATATATATATTTTGCCAGCTAACTTGCCAGAGGATTCCAACGACTTTGAGCCATCCATGGACACAACTTTTGATGATGTTTCGGATGAGCTCATGGAGGCAGAAGGCATTCCACCAGTCGTCGAAGAAGGTACTTTGTAATGATAATCTTGATATTTTCATTTTTGACAAGATTATATTCATACCTTTTTCATTTTTCATTGGCAGGTTGTGAGGTGACAGAAGAAGTTCCTCTATCTTTTTCAGAACCAGAGCAGGGGGTACCTGTGACCGATCCAGGAGTAGGGGCTTCTTCCACCGATTTTGATGAGGCAGAGGCGAGTCCGCCTACTAATATTCCTTCCCCAGCGGCTCCGATTGGAAAGAGCTTCTTGATTACTCTTCCAACGGTGCCTAACACGGGTAGTCGACCAACGGAGCATGGCGAGCCTTCATCTGAGCCATCCTGTCAGTTTGTGAGGAAGGTGTTGAAGAGAGTCTTGAGCTCATGGGTCGAGACTCTTTCTTCTGGCCATTTGGAGGCTGGTTTTAGCATGATGAAGCATGTGTAGGACATTCTTGCCGATAGCGAAGAAGTCGATCTGGATATTACAGATGCCAAGGCTTTTGTTGATGAAGTCATCACTCTAGGCAACAAGTGGACTGAGACCAAGAGCTTTCCGAATGATGATTTCTTCAACGAGATGTTTTTGAAGCCTTCCAGCGAGGTCAAATCTGATTTGAATAAGATCTCACGGACTCGGAAGCAGCTCGTTCGGGAGAGGAACGTCACCAAGTTGGCTATTATTGAGCTGACACAGGACCAGCACCGCCTTGATAGGGAGGTCACCGAAGCTAGACAGCGCCTTGAGCTATTGGAAGAACAAGCCGCTACCAAGTGGACTGCCACTTTGAAAGCTCGTGATAAAGAGAGGACTCTCATTCGCCAAGTTGAGGAGGTCGAAAGTAATCTCCAGAGAAAGACTCAAGAATATGAACAATGGCAGATTCTCTGGGAAGAGCTTCCTCGTGCCGAGGATGGATCGCGGCGGCCTACTACTTTTTATGGGAAGATTCTGAAGAAACGCGGCCTGGAAGCTTTGGAGGCTAAGGCCAAGTGTTTGCTTGAGGAGTTAAGCCTATGGCTGAAGACCATGTCGGACTAGCCTCCTGATTTGTAACAAACTTTTTCTTCTTTTCTTTTGGTACCTCCATGTATAAACATTTTGGCACTTCTTTTTTTGTATCCCCTCATTTCACTTAAATTCACTTTTGATGAAAACATAAGCAAAAATTGAATGGGAATGGTTCGTTTGAAAATTTGATCAAAAGGTTGTCATTTTGTGAAAATCTTTTGTCAAATGGTTGTTTTTAGGCATGAAAGCCAAATTTTGTGGCAAAAAGCCTGATTTTTGAGATGGCTTGAAGGCCGAAATTTGGATGGTGTGAAAGCCAAAATTTTGTTTGGCATGAAAGCCGGTTTTTGGCATGAGAGCCGTTTTTTGTGGTGTGAAAGCCAAGTTTTGGTTTTGTGGCATGGAAGCCAAAGATTTTGTGGCATGGGAGCCAAATTTTGTTTTGTGGCATGGAAGCCGATTTTTGTTTTGTGGCATGGAAGCCGATTTTTGTTTGTTTGGCGTGAAAGCCAGATTTTGTAGCATAGAAGCCAAGTTTTTTGAAAACCAAGTTTTGTTTTGTTGGCATGGGAGCCAGATTTTTTATTTTTGGCATGAAAGCCAGGTTTTTATTTTGTTGGCATGGAAGCCAGGTTTTTGTTTTGTTGGCATGGAAGCCAGATTTTGGTTTTTGGCATGAAAGCCAGGTTTTTGGCGTAAAAGCCGGGTTTTGGCGTGAAAGCCGGGTTTTGGCTTGAGAGCCGTGTTTTGGTTTTCAAAAATGCAAGTATCGACTAAGAGTCGCCTCCCTGCTGAATGGTATTGCAAGTATCGATGGAATGTCGCTTTCTTGCTCATTCGGTTGCGAGTATCGATGGAATGTCGCTTCCTCGCGGATTTGGGTGCAAGTATCGACTGAATGTCACCTCCTTGCTTTTTTCTCAAAAATTTGGTTTTGTGGGTATCGATGGAATGTCGCCTCCCCAGGATTTTTTAAATTTGAGGTTTTTTCGAACCTTTGTTTTTTGTTTTGAAATTTGGGTTGTGGATATCAACTGAAATGTTGTGTCTCCACGATTTTTTTGAAATTTTGCAAGTATCAACGAGGTGTCGTTTTCTTGCTATTTTGAGGTTTTGGAAGTATTGAATGGGGTTCGCATCCTTCCGATTTTTGAGTTTTGTGTGAGTATCGACTAAATGTCGCTTCCCCACGGTTTTTTGAGAAACCATTTTTTTTGTTTAAAGACACGAGGGTCGTAAATTTTGACTAAATACCATCTTTGGTGGTAAAAGTCAAGGTGGGCTAGGGTGGAAATTCCTAAGTCCTGATTTTTGTTTCAAACCATGAATTTTGGGTTCAAGGATTGAAAGTTTTGGTCAAGTTAGGGAAGAGGCTCCGAAACTTGGATTTTGGGTTTGATTTTTTTTTAACAATGAAACATTGAAAGTAAGCATTGTTTTTTGGCCTTTTAGAAATTTCAACATAAGGATGAAAACTCTAAAAGGGGTGGGTTTGACGAGCAAGTACCTAGGAATAGGCTTTGGCCATGCAGGCATCACTCTACCCCGATGTAGGAAGTCTTCAAGGGTAGTACCGCTTCAAGAACTTGCCATTGATGGGCAGCATACATCTGTCACCTTCCATGTTTAGAAGAGCATATGCGCCATTGGAGAAGACTTTGTCGATGACGAAGGGTCCCTCCCATTTTGGTTCGAATTTGCCTTTGGATTTGTTGGCAAAAACCATTGGTCTTTTCACCGCAAGAACCAAGTCACCCTTTTTGTGGGCGCGTTGCCTGACCCTTTTGTCAAAAGATCCTGCCATGCGTGCTTGGTAAAGCTCAATGCTTTGTAGAGCTTCGAGTCGTCTTTCATCGAGATTATCCAGTTCTTGGAGTCTCAATTTGACGTTGCTTTCTTGCGTCATTTCATTTTGTAGAGATACCCTTAAAGAAGGAATTTGTACCTCTAGGGGGACAACTGCTTGGCATCCATAGACTAAGGAGAATGGTGTACTATGGGTTGGTCCTCGAACGGTAGTCCGGTAGGCCCATAAAGCTTCAGGCAGTTTGTCGTACCAGCCTCTTTTGTGAGTAGAGACCATTTTCTTGAGAATTTTGCAGAGGGTCTTGTTGAAGGCTTCTGCTAGTCCATTCGCTGTCGGGTTATACGGAGTCGAAGGACAACTTTGGATTTTGTATTTGTCGCAAAACTGTAGAATCTATGATCCCGGCATTGTGGTCCATTATCATTGACGAATCTTTTAGGTATGCTGAAGCGACAAATGATGTTGGTTCGTAAGAATTGAAGGACTAACGATGTCTTCATTTCACTGAATGCAAATGCTTCTGACCACTTGGAGAAATAATCCGTAGCGTCGAAGATGAAGCGATGACCTTTGCTTGACGGGGGAGAGATAGGACCTATGATGTCCATACCCCAGGCTTCAAAGGGCCATGAGATCGCTGTAGGATGTAGCCATTCTAGAGGCATGTGTACATAATCTCTATGAACTTGACATTGTTGGCAACGTTTAGCAAATTGTATTGCGTCAGCCACCATGGTAGGCCAATAATAAGCTAACATTTTTATCTGATCGTAGAGCTTGGGACCAGCCTGATGGGATCCACAAAGACCAGCATGAACTTCTTTTAGAGTTTCTTCCTCCTCTTGTTGTGACAAGCAATGTAGAAGTACTCTATTGAAGGATTTTTTGTAAAGCATTTTGGAGGGAATATCCAAATGAAAGTTTGGGGCTCATCTTTGGGTACTTACCTGCTCTTTTGGATCTTCAGGTAGGATTCTGAACATAATATAATCAATGAACGGATCCCTCCAGTCGCCTATCGGAGGTTTAAGGATGGAAATCCGACATCTGACCACTCGGTGGCATTCAGCAACTGCTTGGTGTGTGTTGAGAGGAGGGAGAATCCTTCTTTGACACACTGTAATTTGCATGTTTTCCCCTTCTTGGGTTGCCATGGATGCAGCAAGTCCAGCCAGGGCATCTGCACTGATGTTTTCACCTCTGCGGATGTGGGTGATGTGACAGATGTCAAAGTTTTGACGAAGCGATTGCGCCTTGTTGTAGTAAGGCAACAGATCAGGCTTCCTGATTTCATATTCCTGATTCATCTGGTTGACGATCAGTTGAGAATCCCCAAATGCTTACAGCATGGTGATGCCAGATTCGAGGGCGAGTTCCAATCCTATAATCAGAGCTTGGTACTCAGCTGCATTCTTTGAACATGGTTGCAGTAGCGAAAATACGTGTGGAATCATGTATTTATCGGGGCTAACAAAGAGAATGCCGATTCCCGATATCGGCTTTCCTTTTTCATTTGCCCTGTTTGCACCATCGAAGTACATGTTCCAGGAGGCATTTGGTGAGGAAGTCTCCACGCTGTAGACGGGTTCGTCTGGGAGATCATCCCTGAGCGGAGAATCCTTAGGCAGTGGATGCTCTACGAGAAAGTCTGCCAGAGCTTAACCTTTGATTGCTTTCTGTGGTACATACCTAATATCAAATTGTGACAGAAGGATGGACCATTTTGCCAGCCGGGCATTGAGAGAACCTGCTTTTGTGACAAGGACCTTTAAGAGATTGATCCTCGATATTAGGTATATTGTGTTTGACAGCAAATAGTGACGCAGCTTTTGTACGGCGAACATCACTGCCAAGCATTCTTTTTCGACTGGAGAGTAGCGATGCTCTGCACCTACCAACATGCGACTGAGGTAGTATAGAGCAGCTTCTTTTCCTCCATCATTTTCTTGTGCAAGTAGAGCGCCCAAAGAATAGTCGAGAGCTCTTGTGTACAAGATGAATGGTTTTTCGGTTGTGGGAACAGCCAACACCGGAGGTTTGGTCAGGTATGACTTGATGTCTTAAAATGCAGCTTCACATTCAGCATCCCAAACAAAGTCTACACCTTTCTTCATCAGGTGAGAAAATGGACGGCATTTTCCTGACAGATTGGAAATGAACTGTCGGATGTATGCCAATCTTCCTTGAAGCCCTTTTAGTTCTCTTAGGTTTCTTGGAGTTGGCATATCTAGAATTGCCTTGACTTTGATGGGGTCAAGTTCTATTCTAGCTTTCCAAACTATGAATCCGAGGAACTTACCCGATGAGACACCGAAGAAGCATTTGAGGGGATTCATTCGCAGTTTGTGTTTGTGAAACCGGAGGAAGACTTCTCGAAGATCTTGGAGATGGTCTTCTTTCCTTTTGCTTTTGACGGCGAGGTCATCAACATAACATTCGACCGTCTTGTGCTGCATATCTTGGAATATCTTCATCATAGCCCTTTGATATGTCGCACCAACATTTTTCAGACCAAATGACATGACAGTGTAGCAATACACGCCAAATGGGGTCCGAAACGATGTATGGCTTTCATCTTCGGGATGCATCTTTATCTGGTTGTAGCCAGAGAAGCCGTCCATGAAAGTCATTCGCTCAAGCCCGCAGGTGTTGTCAATCATTACCTCCGGTATGGGGAGCGGGAATTCATCTTTGGGGCATGCATTATTCAGGTCTCTATAGTCAATACAGACTCTGATTTGCAAATTTTTCTTTGTCACAGGGACGATGTTGGCCAACCATTCAGGATGCTGTTCCTCGCGGATGAAGCCAACGTTTTTGAGTTTCTGAACTTCTTGTTCAATTTTGTCCATCACATCAGGACGGAATCTTCTTTGGCCTTGTTTGACAGGCTTGATATTTTCTTGCAGGTTGAGTTTGTGAACTGCTATTTTGGGATCTAAGCCAGGCATTTCAGCGTAAGACCATGCAAAACAATCAACAAACTCACGAAGAAAAGAGACATACTCGGGTAACTCATCATCCTTTATATTCTTGCTTATGAATACAGGACGTGGGTTATCTGGTGTTCCCAAGTCTATCTTTTGAACAGAATCTTCTGTCGGAAGGTTTGAAGGTGATTCCTCCACAATATTTTCGGAGGTTTCCAAGTCAACAAGACCTTGCGGATTTCCAAGGGCGTTTTCAGACCATGGCTCCGTTTCTGTCCATAAATCTTCTTGATCGGTATTCTTCTCAAGACTTGCTATGAGATGATCCCAATCACCAGCTGAAACTGGGTCGAAGTAAGACACTTCTTTTGGAGACGATGGCTCTTCTGAATCAGAAAACCGTGCGTCTGTGTCATCGGACAATTCCTCTTCATTATCAGAGAAATCATACCAATTTGATGAGCTTCCTGAGTCCTTGTCGGGTAACTCTTCAAAGAGATATCCAGGGAGATCGATGTCTTCATGGACATGAGATGTTGAGGCTTGGTCGGCAAAACAACTCTGCAGCCTTTGTGTCAGCTGTCTCATTGGAGTGTCAGGATCATACCCCAATCCGTATGAAGACTTGTCTATGCGATGGTGGAGTTTCCAATCTTCCAGCTGACTTTTGGTCAGGGTGGGTTCCAATGGTGTGAGAATACCATGACCACCTCCCAAACTAATTGGATTTTGAGCGTCATAGCCCATTTTCTTCATGATAGCTTGTGCCATTGGACTATACAAGGATAGTTGAGGCATACATTCATTTCGGAAAGGCTCAAGCAGGCAATTTGATGAAGAAGCGTTCGATCTATGGAAGAAGATTGGTTTATCTTCTGCCGACGTTTCCAGAACGATGAAGGTAGCAGACGCAGGATCTTCTACGTCAACAGGGGTCTCCAATGGAGTGAGAGCATGCCGAACTTGCTGAGTATCAGCTTGGCTTGATGATGTATTGTCTTCAGTCTCTGAATCCGAATCCGTGTCTTGTATGATAGACACGAAGGAAACAACAAACTTGCCCCCCGTCTTTTGCTTTGTCTTCTTTGCTTTAGTAGTGATTACCAAAGGTTTGGAAGATTTGAAGGAGATGACGAAGGGAGACTGATTGCTCTCTTTGAGTTTGCCAAAAGGTTTGTTTTCTTCCGATGATTGCCGAGGAGCCTTGCCTTTATCTTTTTGGAGATTGCCGGTAAAGGATGTTGTTTTCTCCTCCTTTTCTTTTTTTTCATCCTTGTACATCCGAGTGTCTGCAAAATGGACTTCCTTGCCTTTGAAGGGCTTTTCGTCTGCAAACACTCGATGTATCAAGCCGTCGTCGCCAACAAACTTAATGCACTGATGTAGAGTCGAAGGAACGACACTGTTTTCATGTATCCAAGGGCATCCAAGAAGGATGTTATAGCATGAAGGGGTTTTTATTGCATATACGGTGACCTCAGAGATAAGATCGCCGATTTGCAACCTGAACCAGATTTTGCCAATGGGCCTTTGAGCGCTCCCATCGTATCCAAAGATGGACACAGATGTGTGGCTTAGTTTACTAGGTGGGATACCCAGCTCTTCGAGTGCCGAAGTAGAGATGAGGTTGAGTGCAGAACCCGGGTCGATCTGGACTCTGTGTATCGGCATCTCTTTGATGTACACTGTGAAGTACAAGGGTCGGTTGTGGTTTGTCTCGCCTAGCAAGAGGTCTTCCTTATTGAAGGCGATGGTAGCACTTGCGGCTTTTTGGACCGAGAGGCATTCAGTGCAAGGTCTTCCAGCTTCTTTATTTTCTCCCTTTGAAAAGGTTTTTGATTTTGTGACCCTATAGTCCATTTCAATTTGCAGGACTTGCGGGGCATGTTTGTCGACATCCAGATTCAGCATTTGCAGTTCTGAAATGAGACTATCACGAGTTTGTGGTGACATTCGTCACAAGTCTAGGTTGTGCAGTCGTGCAGGTATGTGTTTGAAGTGCTCGATCAAGTCATACTTGAAAGTCTCCTTTAGGCCTGCATTTTCATTATCACCGCCGCTTGGGGCATTTACAGCTTGTTTTCCCGAAGGATTTACATAAGAAGAAGAAGAAGGTTGGTTGTAGTTTTTGTGGTAATCCCGGCCAGAGCGGGTACCTTTCCCAACTTCAAAAGCTTCTAGAGGTGGTTCTTCTTTCGAAAGACCCCCTTCGGGCTTAAGGGGCTGATCTTCCCCATTTGCTGAAAACGACTTTACAGCAGCATTGCCGTCTTCAGTTATTGCGTTGCATGGAGCATTTTCCGGGAACAAGTCCTGAATAGCTTCCAACAACTTTTCTTCTTTGTCCAGTATTTCATCGGTCCAGACATCTCCTATGAGGTTAGGTACCTGGGACCAACTGACCTGGTTTTCTTTGAAGACTTCATCAGCCAGAGCTTCTTCATGGTGATCAGTCGGAAGAGACTTGAATTCTGATGTCACTATTTCAGGAGACAATGGCTGAGAAGGTGCTATCTCAGTGGAAGTCACCGGAGAATATGTAGCTCCAGAAGATATGCTACTGGATACATTTTGAGAGTCCGTGGCCTCAGCAGATGGAGCTTCAGAGGCACTATCATCCTGAACTATCACATTACAGGCAACTTCGATAGAAGGTGCCTCCATAATGGACCGTTGGGAATCGGACTCATCCTCTGATGTAAGAGGGTCATCAATCCAGCAACTTTCTTCATTTTCCGGAGTCACTGGAGGAGATGCTTATGGATTTTCCGGGACTTCCGGTTCTGGATTTTGATGAAGTTGGTTGATGCGATCCTGCTTCTGCTCTATGGCTAGACGCTGTAAGATCCTCGCATATTCTTCAAGATCGGGTATAGGAGCCAAATCCTTTTCTTCATCTGCCCCTTGTGGTTCGACCTGGTTGGGATCCACTAGAGCATTTGTTTGTGCTGTGTTAACAGCAATTTGGGCAGCCTCTTGGTCTTCATCATCATTAGACCAGGATCCTTGTGGCTGGAAGGGGTTATACCAGATTACTGGCATAAGGTGAGATTCCGGGATCCGTTCTTCGTCGGAGAGATATTCTCCAGTTTCAAGGGATTCCTCCCACTCATCGGTGTCACTAGCAGTGTCACTAAACTCGTATCCATTCATGGAGAATCCAACTACCGAGTTACAAGAGTACGATGCCCCCCTGCGTAGGCTCATCTCTGAGCCGTGGTGGCATGAAATCACTGAGAGTGAATTTTCTTATCACTCTTGGAACTTTGGGGAGAGACCCCTCTGTTGCCCCCAGTGAAGCGGTAGAGGAGGTTTCTGCTTTTTTAGGGACCTCTTGTTTTGTTTGAGCCTTCTCCTGCTGTTTGAGCTTGCGGAGTTGTCTCTTGGCTTGCCTTCACTGTTGAGCGGTCGGCTTTGTTTTGACGATCTCCCAATTTTCATCTTCTAGGAGATAGGGATGTACCCATATGGGTTGTCCTTCTGGTGTTGGGTAAGGCACCAGCTCTTGGGACGTTTGGGTCATTTTTATCACCTTGAAGGAAGTAGTGACTTTTTCCTTTGATGATTTGGATGTTTGTCCATATGACACCATGTTAACGGAGGCAGACCCATAATTTTTGTCAAAGGTGATGACTCCGTTTCTCCACATCGCGTTAATCTTCTCTCTCACAACGAAACATTGGTTGAGAGGATGCGAGACCATTTGGTGGTATGGACAATATCGGGGATCGTTGGTTTTGCCAACATCTCCCGGTCTTTTGGGATCAGGCAAGGTGAGTTTGCCATTTGCCAAGAGAGCCCCAAATATTTCTTCAACATCTTCATCGAATGGGTATTTCTTTTCTACTCGTTCTTTGAAGGCATCAGAGAGTTCAGGTCCCTTACCTGCAGCTTTATTTTCAGCTTTCTTTGGTGGTTGAGGAGCTGACTTGGTTAACACATTGAGAACCTCCTTTTTCTTTGGCTTGGAGGTTGGAATGGCGATCTGCTCCTTTTTTGATGACTTCTGACTGTTGAGGTCTTTGATCACCGTTTCAACCTCCATAGACGCTTCTAGGAGTTCTCCCAAGTTTTTTGATTTGTTGCCGATGATCATGGAGCGGATCCTTGCTCTCATGTTGTTTCGGCAAATGTCGACTAGCGATGCTTGTGACAGCACATCTGAGCATTTGTATGCCATTGCTTTCCACTTGTGAATGAAGTTGTATGTCGACTCATTCTCTCCCTGTTTAAGGCTGCAGAGCTGAGCCATAGTAACAGGATGATCCTCACCTTTGAAGTGGGTCAGGAAACGTGTCTCTAACATGGTCCAATTTTGAATGGAGTCCTCTGGCAGAATGGAATACCAATCAAAGGCCGTACCTTTTAGGGTACTTGCAAAGAGCTGGATCTTGAGTGCATCTTAATCTGCAATCGTTCCTGTCAGGATTTTGAAGTGGATGACATGCTGTCTGGCTGAACCTTTCCCCGTATACGTTTGGAGAAGAGGTTGTTTGAACTTTTGGGGAAATGGAACCGAGTCCATCCATAAGGGATATGGTGGCTTGATCCCATGCTCCTTCAGTGTATCCTCTTCTTTTGCTTTGGCGAGGATATTGTCCACATCCTTTTTAGTAAGGGCGCGCGACTCATTTTCTCCACCATTTGCCTCATCTTGTGGAGGAACTTCCTCATTGTTTGGTGGACGCTGGAGAGTGAGAAGGAGGTTTTCCATCAGAACCTCTATTCTCTGCTGTCCTTGCTCTAGCTGCTGAATGCGTAGAGCCATGTCGTCATGTGGTGGAGGTTGCTCAGAGTTTGTGACCAAGACATTCATCCTTCGTGAGTCGAAAGAGGATACTGCCTTAGTGACTGAGCTGGAGCTCATTCTTTTAGATTAAGAGTCCGAGGAATGATCACTCCGATGTCCCTAACTTGAAGGAGTGGGAGAGTCTTCCTGATGTCTTCTCGTCCAGGAGACGCTGTGAGTCACCGGTCGTCTGACATGTATTTTTGTCGCTGACTTCTGGCGTCTTTTGGTTTTGCCAACCATGTGGACAGCAGCAACTTGGTCGGGTCTTTCTTTTTCAACCCATTTTTGGGAGATTTGAAGCTCAGAATGCTGGGTTCTTTGCTTCTCTAATCTCTTTTGTCGATATGCCGCGCGGCGACGTATGCGACGAGCAATTTGAGCTTCGGTTAGCTCGGGCTGTGCTCTGGCAATGAAGGACGTGGTCCCTTGTGCGCAGCAACCGAGCTTGTCTTCCTTGAAGACTGGCATAGACAGGATTTGGACGCGGTCCTTAGTCTGTCGCAGCGAAGCTTTAAATTTTGCAAGCTCGTCCCCTGTTGAGATGAAGGGTCGAGTTGCAGGAGAGCAGGCCCTAGCAAGTTCTTGTTGAGGCCTTGTGATGCATGATTTGATTTTTGGGCTTGTATGAGCAAGCCGGCTCGTGCTGAGTAGTTTTTGTTGTTCGGTGGAGGGTAGGTTTCTCTCATTTGATGTAAGCAAGAGGATAAAACCGGTTCTCCTTGAGAGGAGCCAGGTATGCTGGCTTTGCAGATGTCTTGGACCTTCTTTGTTTTGGTGAAGATCGCGGGGACCAAGTCTTGGGATAGACTTAGTTTTTTGTAGGTTGAGGCCTCATGGGATTGCCACGAGCCTCAGGTTTCTTGGTGACCGCCTTTGGTGTCGGGGTAGCGACACGTTGGGGGGCGGTCTTCTGCTTCTTAGCAGGCACCGTCTCTTCTGCGGGTAGTGGGAATGGTCCCAATGACCCGAAGACGATGGTCCGGGGAGAGGAGGTCGACCCGGTGTTTTAGGAGTTGCCGAGGGAGGTGATGCTTCGGCAGCTGACGGGGCGCTTGAAAGTGCCCTTGCTTTGCTTCTCTTGAAGCATGACTTGGTACTTGTTCTCATCGAAGGTGATGGTCAACGAAGCTGCCATTGTTAGTTTTGAAAAACTTTTCTGAAACAAGACCACATCCATTAGTAATCACAAGAATATGGTGATCATAAATGGGTTATACTATGGTTTTGTCTTTTCAAATCGCTCAGGGGCATGGCCCGTTCTGAGCGTAATGAAGAAGGCCAAAAAGCCATAGATGGTACAATTGTTCTAAACGCAAGTATGGTCGGCTTGAAATGAGCGTTCCATGGACCGCTAGAAGCAATTGTAAACCTTAATTCAAATTACCGAGAAGCGAAGCTCACTCGAGGTAAAATGATATAAGGTTAGAGATACAAATGTGTCTGTTGCGAATACAGTAGACTCGAAAAGGCGTACTAGCACCGCTAGACACAAATGTTGTAAATCGCATCCTTGAAGGACACGAGATTGGATTTTTTGAAATGACAAGACTGGATTCACAAAAGAGAGCAAATGGTATTCCAATCCGAATACAGGTTCAAACATTTCTGCGAGCCTATATTCGAAAAAGGAAAGAACCAGGATTTTCAAATTTGAATCCAATAGTAACGAGAGTTTTTTTTTTTTTTTTTTTTTTGAAAAGTCAAGATTGAATCCATAAAAGAGGGCAAATGGTATTCCAATCCGAATACAGGTTCAAACATTTCTGCAAGCCTATATCCGAAAAAGGAAAAAACCAAAATTCCTCCAATTTGAGCACAATAGTGACAGAAGTTTTTTATTTATTTATTATTTTTTTTTTTAGAGTGCACATAGGTCTTCCAATTCGGTCTTATGAAACCTTAGTGGATAGATTAGCCCCCAGGTAAGGGTAGGATTACTTAATGAACCCGTTTGAAGGACCCTTACCTCAAACAGTCTAGCTGCCTCCACACTCTGGACAAGGCTTTTCTTAGATCCACTTTGGTCAAAGAACGCAATTGGTGCAACCTTAATGCTCTCTCTTTTTTTTTAAAGACCTTCAATGGACTCATCAAAGAGAGGAAAATGGCCCATCCCGATCCGAACGTTGGCTCAAACATTTTTGCGAGCCATTGTACGAAAAGGAAAAGAACCAAAGTTTCTCTAATTTGAATCAAAAAGAGAGAAATTTCAAAAGTTTTTTTTTTTTGAACTTTTTTTTTTTTTTTTTTTGAAAGATCTCCAATGGACCCATCAAAGAGAGGAAAATGGCTCCTCCCAATCCGAACGTTGGCTCAAACATTTCTGCGAGCCATTGCACGAAAAGGAAATAACCAAAGTTTCTCTAATTTGAATCCAAAAGAGAGAAATTTGAAAAGTTTTTTTTTTTTTGAACTTTTCTTTTTGTTTTTGAAAGATCTCCGATGGATCCATCAAAGAGAGGGAAATGGCCTCTCCCAATCCGAACGTTGGCTCAAACATTTCTGCGAGCCATTGCACGAAAAGGAAAGAACTAAAGTTTCTCTAATTTGAATCCAAAAGAGAAAAATTTGAAAAGTTTTTTTTTTTTAACTTTTCTTTTTTTCTTTTTTAAAGATCTCCGATGGACCTATCAAAGAGAGGGAAATGGCCCCTCCCAATCCGAACGTTGGCTCAAACATTTTTGCGAGCCATTGCACGAAAAGGAAATAACCAAAGTTTCTCTAATTTGAACCAAAAAGAGAGAAATTTGAAAAGTTTTTTTTTTTTTTGAACTTTTTTTTTTTTTGAAAGATCTCCAATGGACCCATCAAAGAGAGGAAAATGGCCCCTCCCCATCCGAACGTTGGCTCAAACATTTCTGCGAGCCATTGCACGAAAAGGAAAGAACCAAAGTTTCTCTAATTTGAATCCAAAAGAGAGAAATTTGAAAAGTTTTTTTTTTTTGAACTTTTCTTTTTGTTTTTGAAAGATCTCCGATGGATCCATCAAAGAGAGGGAAATGGCCCCTCCCAATCCGAACGTTGGCTCAAACATTTCTGCGAGCCATTGCACGAAAAGGAAAGAACTAAAGTTTCTCTAATTTGAATCCAAAAGAGAAAATTTTGAAAAGTTTTTTTTTTTTAACTTTTCTTTTTTTTTTTTTAAAGATCTCCGATGGACCTATCAAAGAGAGGGAAATGGCCCGTCCCAATCCGAACGTTGGCTCAAACATTTTTGCGAGCCATTGCACGAAAAGGAAAGAACCAAAGTTTCTCTAATTTGAACCAAAAAGAGAGAAATTTGAAAAGTTATTTTTTTTTGAACTTTTTTTTTTTTTTGAAAGATCTCCAATGGACCCATCAAAGAGAGGAAAATGGCCCCTCCCCATCCGAACGTTGGCTCAAACATTTCTGCGAGCCATTGCACGAAAAGGAAAGAACCAAAGTTTCTCTAATTTGAATCCAAAAGAGAGAAATTTGAAAAGTTTATTTTTTTGAACTTTTTTTTTTTTTTTTTTTGAAAGATCTCCAATGGACCCATCAAAGAGAGGGAAATGGCCCCTCCCCATCCGAACGTTGGCTTAAACATTTCTGTGAGCCATTGTACGAAAAGGAAAGAACCAAAGCTTCTCTAATTTGAATCCAAAAGAGAGAAATTTGAAAAGTTTTTTTTTTTGAAAGATCTCCAATGGACCCATCAAAGAGAGGGAAATGGCCCCTCCCCATCCGAACGTTGGCTCAAACATTTCTGCGAGCCATTGTACGAAAAGGAAAGAACCAAAGTTTCTCTAATTTGAATCCAAAAGAGAGAAATTTGAAAAGTTTTTTTTGAACTTTTTTTTTTTTTTGAAAGATCTCTAATGGACTCATCAAAGAGAGGGAAATGACCCCTCTCCATCCGAACGTTGGCTCAAACATTGCTGCGAGCCATTGTACGAAAAGGAAAAGACCAAAGTTTCTCTAATTTGAATCCAAAAGAGAGAAAACCCTTTTTTTTTGTTGAGAAAAGAAAGAATGGAAACAAGTTCAAAGAAAGAAGTTTCCAAAGAATCCCATCTCATGTTTTTTTTTTTAGATACAAGATCCAACATAGCCCACCAACTAGAAAGGAGCTAAGGATTCTAAGCATCGTGTTCGCAATTGAACAAGTCCCACCGGGTATGCCAACTTGATGGACCCGTCTTTTTCTTTTTTGCCTTCCTCCGTCCAGGGTCCGCCGGGGTGCGGCGAGGCGAAGAGAAAAAAAAGAGCAAGCGTCAACATTTTTTTTTGTACGGGTATGCCAGATTTTCTATTCTATTTGGAATTTGAAATGGTGATCCGGAGATTCACCTTCACAAGTAGAAAAGGAAATCAACTTTTTTCTAACTTTCCATCGCACATATATTTTAAAGAAAGAGACAAAATTTTTTAATGCCAAGAAAGGCGATTTTCATTTGTTTGCCGTGAAAGGCGGTTTTGCCATGATAGGCGATTTTGTACCATAAAAGGCAGTTTACAAATCTCATCAAAACGTAAAGACAAGAAATGTGATTTTTATGTCTCTTTTAAAAAAATACACAATACAACAGAAAAGTAAGAAAAGGAATCTGACTTCTCAAGAGATTGTGGGGACTCGTTCAGATCAACGGTCGCGAGTCATGTATGGGCTCCGCCATCGTCCTTCAGATGAGAACACTTAATGCTTTGATTCACTTGGCTTGGCTTGGACCTCAGATTTTTAGAGGACAAAGACCAAGGGAAGGTCTTATATCCAATAAAAAACCAAGTAGACGGGCTGAAAAGCCACATCTAGGCCATGTTGGATAGAAGAAGAGAGGAGATCTTGGGGGGGGGGGGGGGTAGCCCCCTAAGGGACTTCGATCACCTTGTGGTGTTTTCTTACAGCAGAGTTTCTTCAGAGTAGCTGAGTTTCTTTGCGCAGAGATTTCTCCGAGAGTTTTTTAGCAATTTTTGGGGATTTTCAGGACCACTTCAGACAATTTTTCTGGACCCTTTCTCCTTGAAATGATCGCCTATTTATAGGCTTTTGGTGGCCATTAGGAGGGTTTTATGGGCATTAATGGTATTAATGCTCCATGATGGGAGGAGTTACAAGATTTAATTCTTTATATTGTAACTCCTTTTTCTTGGATTTTGATTGGCCGATGGAGAATAATGGGCATTTAATCTCCATGATGATGGGAGTTTCATGATTAATTACCATGATTAATCTCCATAATGATAGGAGTTACATGGTTAATTGTCATGATTAATTGGACTTGTAACTCCCATTTCTTGGCTTTTGATTGGGCCGTTCAAAATAATGAGTTAATGACCCTAATAAATTGCCATAAAAGGGTCATTTAACTTCATTAATTGACTGCCGAGTCGTTTGAAGAGTCGCGGGCGCCGCCGCGTCTTTTGGAATTCTTCTTGCGATGATCATCGATGGATCCGTACGTTGCTTGATGTCGGATGACGATGAAAATTCAGACATTGGTTGCCACTAATGGGCCGGCAACATCTGTCCAGTCGATTTCTTGATCGGTCGGGCAGAAAATGTGCTTTCTTGGTCAGCCGGTTGGTAGTTTCGGAGTGTCCGATGATGATCAAATGATTTCGATGGCAGATCCGTGATGTTGACGAAGATCGACGGATATCATGCCTCAAAAATCAGATTTTAAGAAAATCACAGGGGCCAAACATCGGGAAACATGAAAAGAATCGGAAAAACGGACGTTTTGGCGGAAATCCGGCGACTCGGATTTCCATGGTCGCCGGCGACCATGGGGCTGGCGACCTTGGACTTTGGTCCATTTTTCGGCCGCCTTCCGATCGCCATTTTTGGTTGTTTCTCAGGCTTTTTCGATTCTGTTTTCTCCTGTATTTTTCTTTGAAATTTCTCCTCATTTATTGGCTTGATTCCTCTAAAGAAAACCCGTCGAAAGGCTATGAAAATCAGAGCACAAAGTTTCCTATTTTTTGGAAAAGCCGAAGACTCTGTAGCCGATTTTCCGCCAAGAGTTGAAACTGGGTCAAACGATGTCGGAATGACCTAAAATTTGAGCTGAAGCTTTTTGGGCATTAGATAGGACCAACCATGGGCTTTTATTTTAGTTTTGAAGCCGTTTGGGGTCCCGTCGATGCTTGACTTGATTTCACCGTGGGGAAGATGTCGAGCTTTGATGTACGGTCATCCGATGTCCGATTGACCTGAAATTTGACGGGGAGCCTATTGGAGTCATTTTGAGATGATCCATTAGCTCCGATTTGGGTGCCATGGTCCCGGGGAGCTTCGCTGCCGGTAGGCTTGATTTTGCTTCGGAGCATCAAAACCTGGTCAAACGTTGTCGGAATGACCTGAAATTTGACATGCAGCCCTTTGGAAGCATGCAAAAGCTACTCATGTGTTTTGTTTGATGAGTGGCGGCATCAGAGGTTCTCGCCGCCGGGAGGCTTGATTTCGTCGTTCGAGAGTTGATGGAGGGTCAAACGGTGTGGGTTTGACTTGAAATTCGACATGGAGCCTTTTGGAGGTATTTTGAGACCATCCATAGGCTCTGATCGAAGATTTGATGTTTTTGACACTGTCGCCGTCGGGAGCTCCCGCTCAGCTGTTGGAGGATTGAAGTTAGGCCAAATGGTGTCGAAATGGCCCGAAACTTCATGTGTACCCTTCTTTTGGCTACTTTGAGAGATCTTGTAGTTTTTGTTTGGTTTTGCCAAGATCTGATGCTTGAAGCAGCTTTGCCTGTTTGTAGTAGGATGCGGCTCCATATAGCTTTTGATGTTGATGAGGCAAAGTGACATTTTTGGTGTCAACACAGGAAGGGGCGCCTGGCAGTTGTTCCCCTTCTTCATAGAGTGCTGCATCCGAACAGCACACACCCACCCCTTGAAATGGCTTTCGGTCGGCAAACTGCCTTCGGACGGTGAGGCTGCTGTCTACGTATTTGAAACATTGATGGAGCGTAGATGGGATCACATGATTTTCGTGGATCCATGGCCTTCCCAGTAGTAGGCTGTAGGTAGTGCATGTTTTGACCACGTAACAATCTGGATACGCTATCATATGATTTCGATAGCGGATCCGTGATGTTGACGAAGATCGACGGATATCATGCCTCAAAAATCAGATTTTAAGAAAATCACAGGGGCAAAACATCGCGAAATGCGAAAAGAATCGAAAAAACGGACGTTTCGGCGGAAATCTGGCGACCCGGATTTCCAGGGTCGCCGGCGACCTTGGACTTTGGTCCATTTTTCGGCCGCCTTCCGGTCGCTGTTTCTTGGTCGTTTCTCGGGCTTTTTCGCTTCTGTTTTCTCCTGTATTTTTCTTTGACATTTCTCCTCATCTATTGGCTTGATTCCTCAAAAGAAAACCCGTCGAAAGGCTATGCAAATCAGAGCACAAAGTTTCCTATTTTTTGGAAAAGCCGAAGACTCTGTAGTTGATTTTCCGCCAAGAGTTGAAACTGGGTCAGACGATGTCGGAATGACCTGAAATTTGAGGTGAAGCTTCTTGGGCATTAGATAGGACCAACCATGGGCTTTTATTTGAGTTTTGAAGCCGTTTGGGGTCTCGTCGATGCTTGACTTGATTTCACTGTGCGAAAGATGTCGAGCTTTGATATACGGTCATTCGATGTCCGATTGACCTGAAATTTGACGGGGAGCCTATTGGAGTCATTTTGAGATGGTCCATTAGCTCCGATTTGGGTGCCATGGTCCCGGGGAGCTTTGCTGCCGGTAGGCTTGATTTTGCTTCGGAGCATCAAAACCTGGTCAAACGTTGTCAGAATGACCTGAAATTTGACATGCAGCCCTTTGGAAGCATGCAAAAGCTACTCATGTGTTTTGTTTGATGAGTGGCGGCATCAGAGGTTCTCGCCGCCGGGAGGCTTGATTTCGCCGTTCGAGAGTTGATGGAGGGTCAAACGGTGTGGGTTTGACTTGAAATTCGACATGGAGCCTTTTGGAGGTATTTTGAGACCATCCATAGGCTCTGATCGAAGATTTGATGTTTTTGACACTGTCGCCGTCGGGAGCTCCCGCTCAGCTATTGGAGGATTGAAGTTAGGCCAAATGGTGTCGAAATGGCCCGAAACTTCATGTGTACCCTTCTTTTGGCTACTTTGAGAGATATTGTAGTTTTTGTTTGGTTTTGCCAAGATCTGATGCTTGAAGCAGCTTTGCCTGTTTGTAGTAGGATGCGGCTCCATATAGCTTTTGATGTTGATGAGGCAAAGTGACATTTTTGGTGTCAACACAGGAAGGGGCGCCTGGCAGTTGTTCCCCTTCTTCATAGAGTGCTGCATCCGAACAGCACACACCCACCCCTTGAAATGGCTTTCGGTCGGCAAACTGCCTTCGGACGGTGAGGCTACTGTCTACGTATTTGAAACATTGATGGAGCGTAGATGGGATCACATGATTTTCGTGGATCCATGGCCTTCCCAGTAGTAGGCTGTAGGTAGTGCATGTTTTGACCACGTAACAATCTGGATACGCTATCATATCACCAATCTGGCATTTGATTGTAATTTTTCATAACGCTCTGCTCCCCTGGCCATCCTATCCGTGGATGCTTACATTGGTTTCCTTCAGTGACCTCGGGGTTTGACCAACGCGGTTCATTGTTTGGATTGGGAGTATGTTGATGGCCGAACCCAAGTCAATCTATATCCTGGACACCTTGGCTTCCCGTATGTAACCCGTATAGTAGAGGGGCCTGTCATGCTTCCAATCTCCTAGCAACATGTCGTCCTGATCGAAGGTGATGGCGATGCGTTCTTTTAGCTGGGTTGTGAGGCAACCAAGACTCGTTGGTCCCGACCCCTGTTTTCGCTCAGCCAAGGCTTCCAACAAAGATGTCCTTACGCTTTTGTCCATCTTGATAAGGTCCAAGAGAGACACCTTTGCTGGAACACGTGCTAGGTGGTCAATGATGTCGTAGCGGAAGCCCTCCTTTTGTGGAGCAACTATTTCTTCATCGTCATGAGGTTGACCGGTCCGTGCGGTTGGGCTCTTGGAATAGTCTTTGGCAATGTCTTTTCCAGAGCGGGAATGGAGTACCTCCTTTCCTAGGGCGTTTTCCGGTTCAATGGTCTACGCATTGGCAACATGGCAATGCGCATATGTGATACGTTGGGGTCGTGACACCTCTTGTTTCATGGCGTCGTATGATGGGGGATTCCTCCTTCCGATGTAAGGTAGACAGCGTTCACAGCATGTGGGAACCCTCCCTCCTTAGACGTGAGGACCCGGCTATTGGTGAGATGTTGGATGGCGTTCCTCAGAGTATCGCAGGCATTGGTAGGGTGGCCCACAATTTGATGGTATCTACAGTATTTCGGGTCATGGACTCGCCCTACCTCCTCTAGTCATTTGGGTGCGAGGGGTTGGATCTTCCCTTTCTTTAAAAGCTCGTCGTAGATTCCGTCCATCTCCTGATCTTAGAAGTCGTACTTCTGGGGCTGTCTGGTGCTTGGCCCTTTCCTCCCGCCGGTCGTTCTTCTGTATTCAGGACTATCTTTCTTCCTTTTTTCATACTGGGTAGATGATACCGCCAAGGAATCCCTCCTTTTGTTCAAAGGAGCCGCCGGGGTTCAGAATGAAAACCTCCTAAGCTCGACCTCATGCTTTTCACTTTTGATTACTGCTTCTGTGTTTACGGCTACTTCTGATATTTGTGTGAATGAGACGGGTTTCACAGTTATGAAGTATTTTTGAAACTCAATTCTCAAGTTTTGAACACAGATGTCGAATACCGTCTTCTAGTTGATTTCCCAGCACTGCATAGAGAGATTCCTCCATCGGCTAAGGTACACCTCAACCGACTCATCTTTTCCCTGATGGGTTTCGTAATACCTTTGACGTTACAGGCGGAGTTTCGGCTTGAAATTGCATTGTGAAAACTGCCTAGAGATCCTAGAATGACTAGATCGATCCCTCGGAAAGCCTTTCGAACCATATAAATGTGTTTCCAACTAGCATATTGGTGAACATCATTATTCGCTAGGCGTCATTCTTGAGCAGCCCTCCGGTTCTCATGGATAAGTGCCACAAATGTTGCATCACCAGTCTGGATCCATCGAAGGTAGGTATGTCCGATCTCCTGTACTTGTTAGCTGTATGTTCTCCATCCATTCTGGATAGGGTTTTCCTTTAGTGGGGTGATACCCACCAACTTCTGCCATGATCTTATGCACCTCGGCCTGGACCTCTACCTTTGATGCCACTGTTTTTCCATCCATATTCTGCCACCCTCCGGCGCGTTCATCAGATTGTCGGGTATGGAAGGGTTCCATTTTCTGTTCTGGGACCACTTATTTTACGAGGCCTTCGTCAAACTCGGCAGACTCCTTTTCTACGTTCTTTTTCGCCACAACATTCTCCAATTTCTCTTTTAGTTCCGTCAACATTCCCATTAGGTTTCCTATTTGATTGTCCTGCCTTTGTAGGCGATACTGGGGAGGTTCCTCTTGTTGGTACCTCCTCGAGTTGCTTTCGGGACTGTCTTCCCCGTCTACTTCAACTATGCAAGCATTGAAGGACTGTATCTCACTTGAGTAGTAGTAACCTCATCTGGGACCTTTTTATGGAGTCCCCTTTCTAATGTCCCTTTTTTTTATCATCATGTTTTGGGGGTATGCCTCTCCTGGGATACCCTCCCACCGTAGGATGGTCTGGTTCCGACGTCGATTTCTTCGTCGTCGATGGTTTCGTTTCTGGGTTTGTGTCCACCCTAGTGACTTGACTCTTTGTACGAAACAATCCACTTCAGCGCTTTTATCTCTCCGGCCAATGGCATTCTTCCGGACCCTCTTATAGAAAGGGGTTCGTTTAAACTCTGCTTGTTCTGTCGGTGTAAAGCAAACTAATCAGCATCGAGCCGGCAGGGTTCCTACCGGGTTGCACCCTAGGAACCCTTTTCCAATCACGATTGGGGCTATCAGGCTCGACGCTTTCTTCACGGGGCGGGTCAGCCCTTCGATTATTCTTGTATATTTGTTTGGTCGCCATTGCATACACTGTGATTCGCGTGGTGGTGAATACATCTTGCGCATGTGCCAACGCGCTTCTAGCCATGGCTAGTGGGCTTTCTGTTGCGTTTGAACACTTTTGTTCGCCTGTGCAGGACGGTCCCTTCTCGTGTAATACCTCGGCTGAGGTCAACCTGATGGCCGGGATTCCTGCCGTAGTGGAGCCACTTGGGCTAAGCGTCAAGTGATAGTGGGAATGACTAGGTTCATTTCTCTTGGGGACGATTGATCCCCTCCCACGCGAAGCCTCGACCGACGTCCCCTTAGTGGCTAGCGTTGTTGCTTGAGTGCCAGAGGGCATCGGTCGAGTCACCGTTTGGTGTTAGGTGCCGTCGAAGGAGCGAGATTCCTTCCTGGAAGTGAAAGGAGGGTATCCTGTTACCATCATCCTCTCCAATTTCTCTATAGCGTTAGAGTTGATTAACAGTTGTAGCCCCGGGTCCCCAACGGAGTCGCCAGAATATGTAAATAGAAAATTTAAAAAAAAATTGCAGAATAGATAAATGAACTAGGTGGTGGAGTGTGTGCGTATGGCAATTCTATTTCAACGACCAGAGACCCCGGGCTTTACATCAAGCTTCCGGTTTGTCCGATCTTCGGACTGCTAGTACCCCTTTTTATAGAGAAATTGCAAAGGACGTGCTTTCCTCCTTGGGAGAAAGGGAAGATTGTTGAGGACTTACTCCGCCTCTCCCTTTCCCTTAGAAAGAGAAGCTTTTACATTCCATTCCATTCTTTCCTTTTTGTTTCTCTCGCTTTCTCTACTCCTTGGGATTGGCGCTTTTTTTTTATAGCCCTGTTTGCACGTATCGCCCTTGCCTTTCCTTTTCTCCTTCTGCCTTCGTCAATGATCGAAGATTAGCCTTTTCGAGGCGAGGGCACATGTCTTATTTTTACCTTTCTTGCCTTCGTCCCCTTTTTCGTTTGTTTTAAGTAGAGGCAGGGCTTCTCGGGGTCAGGTTAGTTTCTTTCCTCCTCTGCCCTTCCTTCTTTTTGCTTTTCCGCCTTTGTTAACCGCGGAGGCAGGGCGTTGCCCCCTCTTGTTTTTACTTTGGCATTTGATTTGAAGCTCCTACCGTTTCTTAAGGGATCTAATCAGAAGGCGGTTTTTTTTTTGTGAATAATTTTATTGATATATGTCTCAAAGAAGTGTACAAAAAACCCCATCTTCTCATAGTACTGTAATTCCCTTTCAAAGCCATTGGCTTCAAATGATGCTGCAATTGATGGGATAAATGATTGCAAACACAGCCTCACTAGAGTCGGTTGCCAAGGGCATCGTGATAAATGAGATGAAAAAAGAAGGTATATTTGTAGCATTAGAGAAGTTAGTGACAGAACCTACGCGAGGATCTGCAAATGCAGCTGATCAAAGGATGTGTGTAATCTATAGTCTTGATATTTTTGCAAAGCATGTGACTAGACCACCAAAAAGATAATCAAATAAGCATAAGAAAATTTTAATTTATAAATGATAAATTAAATTGTAAATTTAAGAATCAATGATTAGACATTGCAAGTTACACAATTTTTCATGCCTGATAGAGAAAGAAGAGTTTAGTGTGGATCATAAACTCTTAATTTGACCACCAAAAAAATATCTATGAATAAAGTATGCATTGAGATGACAATCAACAAAATTACTTTCACATTTACTTGGTACCATAATCAATTGACTCTACCTAGTACAGACAGTAAGAAATCAAGAATGCAACAGCTAGAATTAAAGAAATCAAAATTGCGATGCGGCTTCTAGATGATATATGGAAAACTTTAGGCAGTTGCACAATGATAAATGGGATCATAGATATAATCATAATCTTAGAAGCATGACCGGTAGGCACATTTGTAGTTACACCTGAGCCTGAAAAGGATAGGGAATTTCCATGTTATACACAAGCTTTTAAATATTAATGAATAAATTCTACAATAACATATCTCCAATCAAAGGATGCGTGTAATATGCAATCTTGATATTTTTGCGGAGCATGTGACTAGACCACCAAAAAGTAATCAGATAAGCATAAGAAAATTTTAATTTATAAATGATAAATTAAATTGTAAATTTAAGAATCAATTATTAGACATTGCAAGTTACACAATTTTTCATGCCTGATAGCGAAAGAAGAGTTTAGTGTGGATCATAAACTCTTAATTTAGAAAGAAGAGATTATATGTTAACATCACCAAAGACGAACAGCTAGCCAAAAAGAGTTAAAAAAACAGAGGCAACAACAAAAATGAAATAATTATTGTTCATAAACTAAAAATGACATAGGATTTAATGCCTTCCCAACTTGAACAACTTAAGGAATTGGGTACTAAGTCTAACTGTAAACCTATGATGAATTAGAGACCCAAGCCTGATATTAGGCCCAATAATTTACATTTGAAATTCTTTATGTAATATAGGGATTTTTACCAAATAATTAAGCTTAAAGTGTAATTAATAGGTTTTATGAAGAATAATAACAAAACCACCATTTAGTTGTTCATACCTTTTTTTAACGAAATTACCCTAGTTGACGATATCGCCAACTAAGTTGGCAATATCGTCAACTTCCTGTTTCTAAATCTACGATTTTTCTTCTTCTTCTTCTTCTTCTTCGTGAAACACTAGTCTACCATGTGCATGCCATAATCAATCCCCCTAACTCTCTTCAAAGCCCCAAGATCCGTTCTAAACTTCCAATTAAATAGAACCCGCAAAAAACCCAAGGCGATATCGTCAACTTCCTGTATCTAAACCCACGATTTTTCTTCTTCTTCTTCCATTCTTTGGTGAACAGGTTGGGTTGTTTTTTTTTTTTTTTTTCTTTTTTTCTTTTTTTTTTGTTCTATTTAATTGGAAGTTTAAAATGGAGCTTGGGGCTTTAAAGAGAGTTAGGGGACTGATTATGGCATGCACAGGGTAGACTAATGTTTTACGAAGAAGAAGAAAAAGAAGAAAAATCGTGGGTTTAGATACAGGAAGTTGACGATATCGCCAACTAAGTTGGCGATATCGTTAACTTCCTGTATCTAAACCCACGATTTTTCTTCTTCTTCTTCCATTCTTTGGCTAACAGGTCGGGTTTTTTTTAGGTTCTATTTAATTAGAAGTTTAAAACGAAGCTTGGGGCTTTGAAGAGAGTTAGGGGACTGATTATGGCATGCGCAAGGTAGGCTAGTGTTTCACGAAGAATAATAACAAGAAAAGTCGTGGGTTTAGATACAGGAAGTTGACGATATCGCCAACTAAGTTGGCGATATCGTCAACTTCCTGTATCTAAACCCATGATTTTTCTTCTTCTTCTTTCATTCTTTGGTGAACAGGTTGGGTTTTTTAGGGGTTCTATTTAATTGGAAGTTTTGAACGGAGCTTGACGCTTTGAAGAGAGTTAGGGGACTGATTATGGCATGCACATGGTAGACTAGTGTTTCACTAAGAAGAAGAAGAAGAAAAATCGTAGGTTTAGAAACAGGAAGTTGACGATATCGCCAACTTAGGGTAATTTCGTAAAAAAAAAAGTATGAACAACTAAATGGTGGTTTTGTTATTATTCTTCATAAAACCGATTAATTACACTTTAAGCTTAACTATTTGGTAAAAATCCCTTTAATATATTTTACCTTTTAAAGTAAACCATATTTTATTGAGCTATCTTCAAACAGACGGTCCACTCGGAAAAAATTAAAAAAAAATTTACAGAACTAACTTTACATATGGACCGAGGCTTAGAGTAAACAAATTTCAAATGTAGCTAGGGATTTAGGTAAATAATCCGGTGTGATCTTTTTTTTTTATTTGACTTTTTCTTTAGATATATATTCTAGAGTATTAGCATTTGGTTATTTTAATGATATAAGTGATGTTATCAAGCCTTTTTTATTGTGGTATGTAACTCATTGACACTATTATTTGAGTATAATTTATATGTTTGTCATACCTTTCTAAGTGTGATTCTCTAGCATTGGGTTCCTATAAAGCACGGGGTTTCATAAGTTTAATAACTTGATAAAAGAAAAGAGAAATAATTAAAAAAAAAAGACTCATCACCGAAAATGAACATAAAAAAATATATAATGACCATATCTACACCCCCCCCCCCCCCAAAAAAAAAAATAAAAAAAATAAAAAATAAATAAAAGGAGAAAAAACCAACTTAGGTCAAATAAAAAATAATAATAAAAAAGATATATTACACAATATTGTGAAAATGAACCTTAATGGCAATACATGTGTATGAAACACACTTTTACAAAAAGGACAATGATATAAAATAGCTAAAAATGTTAGAGAAAATTAAAAACGACCCCAAATACACAAACCCCGTATTGACCTAATACCGACATCTGGTGATTCACCATTCGCACTGAAAAGAAGACAATTTTCTACCAAGTTGGTGTTTGCAATGACCATAAATAAGAGTCAAGGACAAACTCTAAAAAATGTGGGTGTCTACCTCCCGAATCCTATGTTTTCATATGGCCAGCTATATGTAGCTTTGTCTCGTGTTACATCTCCGTCAGGTTTGAGGATGCTGCTGATCAATAAACAAGGGATGCCAAATGATATCACCAAAAATGTTGTGTACAAGGAAGTCTTCAACAATATCTCCAATTAAAATATGTTATAATCTTTGATATTTGGTGAATTTAATGTATAAATAAATTGAGACAAAAATTTGTTGAATTGTTCTTTAATTTTCGTTAATGTTATTCTATTCTGCGGTTGCTTATTTGTCGTTATGTTTATTTTACAAGTATTTTATAATGTGTGCCAAGTTATTAACTTGCTTACTATGTTATTACTAATTTGATTAATCTATTGTTGCTTTCATTTAAATTACAATTGATAATTTAATTTTTCAACTCTAACCCCGATAAGATGAGTGCACCTCTCAAATATTGTCGTGGAAAAGACTCTCTACGTGTTAGGGAATGGATGGATGAGTTCGAACATAAACCATTTGTAAATGATACCCCAATAGCAAAGCGTGGTTTCCGCAAAATAGAACTAGCTCAGTGGCTGAAAGTGTGTGGAAACTTCATCCCCGAAAGATACATAATGATAAAAATTGCTGAAACATTGCCACCAGCTTGGGATGCTGCGAAAAGGAGGATATTTGAAATTTTGCGACTATGGCATGTAGTGGAGTTTGTCGGCGTATTACAATCATTTGAAAAATATATTCATCTCTTATGGATACAGTTCGGGAGAGAAAAAATGGTAGAATGAATATGTGTTAGGGAACATTTGCTAAACAAGGAGCAGTTGTTCTACGATCTCAAAAGAAGAGGATGTGAACCAAATATTGCAGATCTGGTACGTTCCATAGTAAGCACTCTACCACCTCCTTGGCTGGTACAAGACATCCATGCTAAGCTCAATACTAATTTCGTAGACATAAGGGAATTAGAAGAAATGTTGAAAGAGATCGAGTTCAACCTCACAACAATAAAGGCTTTAAAAGATTTAGAGGATGGACTCAACAACAACAACATATATATGAAAGTCGATCTCCATATTCCAGGTAAAAAATGTCCTCTTATGATGATTACTGGGATAGTTTCAATGGATTATTTACCATTAACATAATAATTTTTTAATTATTAACATAATTTTTTTATGCCTACAGGTCCAGCATGAAGCACTTGAAAGATGGAGTTTCAAATACTCGGTATGAATTTTTGTTTGATATTGTCTGTGTTCTAATTTGTACGTATATTGGATTTCTAGAGGTTAATGTAACAATTTCGAAAGTTGAATTCAATGTCTTTTAATTTGTATAATTCATATGAATGTGTATCTTGTGAACCTTGTGTTATTCAAATTAAATTTACTTGCTTTATTTTGTTGTTTTATTGTTAATATGTCTTTTATTTATTTTATATTTACACGTGTCCGAGCATCATCAAACTTCATTTACACCTCATGTAAAGAATAAAACATCTAAAAAAACACATAAAGATCAAATTAGCAACAAAAAGGACTCACAAGTTTACTAACATATAAATTTAATAAAAATAATTCATATTAGTTTGTGCATTTGGTGGTTCCGTGGTTCGTGCATAGCACCGAGTTTTGCTAGTAGGGTACCAAAAGGTTGGGTCTCCCTGTGGTTTATAAAGTAGAGCAATGCGGTCAAAATTATAATGAGTGGGTTCTTTTTCATGTTGGAGAAGATATTGGCATCTTTATTAAATTGCTCATTATATATATATATATGGGAAATTTACCAAGAAAATCCCACTAAATAGGGTAATATAATGGGACATTTATCAAGAAAATCCCACTAAATAGGGTAACCACAACAAAGGACCCAAGGTTTTTATAATATCGGTAGGGGACCTCCTGCCCAAAATCCATTACGCCATTCCCATTTTGCCCCTATTTAGTTGATGTCAACAAACCCTATATACCAAAACTTGCAATTAATGGAAAAACAAAATATGAAGAGCATGAACCAAAACCCGTTGGGGAGTATCATCCTTCTGCACCCAACATCAACACTCATGGTTTTTTTATGTTTGTTCAATTTACTGACGCCTCTATTCTCCTCTATCAACCCGAGAACATCTTGTCATGCATTGTCATCTTCTCCATTCATCTCCCTGTTTTCATCTTCTCCATTCCATAGTCGATTTCCTCACATATTTTTACTATCTTCATTCATAGCCTTCCTTTGCGTCCTTTTCAATACTTAGCTCTGATTGTGTGTCATTCTGTGTAATGGGTACTAGCATGAAGTCTCGTGCGACGCACGAGTTAAACACCATGCAAAGTAAATATTTATTTAATATCCAAATTAATTATCAACTTAAAAAAGGGATAATGTTTGTGGAAATTTTTGATTTTTTTATTTTTTCCAATCCATATATTTTTAGGAGATTGAGATCTTAGTTTTGGTTTTTTATATACAGTAAAGTATGATTTTTTACTGTTTACTGTTTTTTGATTTCTTTGATTTGATTTTTATGTTTTTGACATATGAAGATTTCTATTTGGCTACACAGAGCAGCACATCACAGGGATCGCTTACTAAAACTCTTAAAATCACTCGAAATTTACTGCCTACCTTCTGCATGAAATTTGGCCAAATTTTATTCCGTTAGCTGTTCGGAAAAAAATTGTTTGCATGCCGGCAGACTCTATACTATTCATATGCCATCCAGCTATGGGTAGTAGGACGGATGAAAATGTCTCCTTAATCAACCTCAATAGATTATCTTCACTCTTAAAGGGGGGGAAAAGCTACAAGCCCCGCACTGCTTTAGACAAAAATGCCTTTTTTCAACTGTAATTAGAGACTTACCAAACACTCTAACAACTAAATAAACTTTCCCGTTTGGTGGCACTTTACTAGATTAGTTAAAGCAAAATAAAGCCTCCATTTTTCAGATATACATGAATAACACTTTAATTCAAAATTCCCTCCGTCTTTTTTTTTTAAAAAGTGAGAAAGCAACCTCCTCCCTCCACTAAAGACAAAAAAAGTTCCACTTTTCCATACAAAAATAAAAACGATTCCATATCAAATAACTAAAAATAAAATACCATCGTAACCCCATTATTATATATTATAGACGTAGGAATCGGATTTGAAATTGGAGTCCAATTTGCTAATTGATTGAGAAATCGAGCTCGATTTTGCAATTGATTTTTCAATTGGATTTCAATTTTAGTTTGAATGAGAGATAAAGATCTATCAATTCAACTTATGTATCAAACTCAAACAATAACTCTCAAGCCCAAACTCTTAAGTCTATCCAACTCAAACCCAAACTCTCAAGTCCTACATTCCCCGCTCAAACTTAAAATCTTTACATGTTTAAGATCCAAAACCATTTGGCCTAAGTGATAATAAAGATTAAAAAACTATTTTTTAAAACATTAATGGTGGGTATATAGTTTATATATATATATATATATATAAAACAATAGGGATGAGATTGCCGCATAATTAGCAACATAAATTGGCTATTAGTTTTGTCTTGCCAATCCATTTTTTTTATTCTTTTAGTTGTCATGATTTGAATTGTACTGGGTTTTGTCTCCATAATTATACTTTTATGAGAAATTGCTGTGTTGCAAATTGCAATTGTCTTCTAGAACAAATCATGTTCCAAAAGTGGTAACCGTATGTTCATGATGGGCTGGGGGAACACGAACTTTTTTAGATTATAATTTCCATCGTCCAAGAATAATTGTTGGTAAGATCATGCTTGCACAGCATTTTCCGGAAGGAGCTCATGCAAATCTAATATGTGATTTTAGGAATTAGGGAATATGACTTTTATATTAGGAATCTACGCTAAAATACACTACGGTAGTATAAATACATTAGACTCTTTAAATTGGATCTTTGAAAGAATTACTATATATTATAGGCGTAGGATTCAATTTTGAAATTGAGTTCCAATTTACTAATTGATTGCAAAATTGGGCTCTAATTTCAAATAAATTGGATCTCAAATCAATTTCAATTTCAACTTTTATTGTTACCAAAAATGCTAAAACACTTACCACAATGAAAGGTATTTATAGAAAAATTCTTATTAATCTTCCCCTAAAATGTCTCTGACATTTTTCCTTCTTTATCTTCTCACTCAAAACTCCTCCTTATCTCAAGCCCACAACAGTCTCCTTATCCATCTCTTCTTACTCTTATCTACTCCAGCCCATAAAAAATTATTGAGAGAGGTGAATTCCTAATATGTATGTCCCTAAAATATAATCTTCTCCATATCTCTAATCTTCCTTCTCATCAATTTATTAAGTGACATCTCATACATATCATCTCCATCCTTTCTTCTTTGAAGATGCATTCCTAATCTCCACAATATCTTCAGATTGGATCTGATGTCATTGATCAAATAATTCTATTTTGGATTTGAACATTGGACAAATCATGATGAAGTTCTTTCTTGATCGACTCGTTACTCTGGATTTCGATTTTGCTTTTTGGATGACCAAGAAAAGTTCTTGGACTTTTAATTATGGTTTCTTGTGATGATTTTGAGTATTTTTCTTAATTGACTAGGAACTTTATTATTCCATTGGCTTTGAATTTGAGGGTTTTCTATTACATTATTAGAAGAGTGATAAAAATACTTCCAAAATATGAATGATGTGTATGGTTTATGGGTTATGTGTAACAATGTTATTAATGAGATTTTCAAAAGTTTGTTCTTAGAATTTCTTACATTCCTGTTAGATTTCATAAATTTTGTTAGTGTCTAATCTATATTTTGGAATTTCTCAAATCAGGACTTCCTAGGCACTACATTGATGATCTTCCATATAATGGACAAGATTTAAGGTAAATCTTTCTCTTTCACTCCCATCGTTTTTATGTATTTATTTTATTCCACTTCCATGTCAATGGTGATTAGATCATGGGCATTATATTTATTATCTTCCACATCATATGCAAGATTTAAGGTAAATTATTCCCTTTCACCCCCATCTTTTTATGTATTTATTTTGTTCCACTCCCATCGATGGTGATTGGATCCTAGGCACTACATTGATGATCTTCCAAATCATGGCCTATGGCCACTAATTATTTTGTTGAACTTCTACAGAACATAAAATCTTTTCAACTGCTTTTTCTTTTTACGTCCATGTTTTTTCACATCTACTAATATAGATAGTTGCCAAGGCCTCAGCAGTTTTGCTCAATTTGTTTGACTATAAGCAATCAGTGTTGGTATTGCTCATAATGTGGTTGGGTACCCAGCCCACATCTTCATATGCATTGTGTTTTTATAGCTATTTTTTTTTCTTTGCATTTTGCTTTTAGTAATCACTTTGGTGATATATTAATTATGTGTAGTTAAAAATATGTAGATCCGAACACTTATGCTATTCTCTGTTTTTTTTTTTTGTTATTTTTGATCTTTTGATAAGTTTCTTATTTTTGCATTTTTCTTTTTTGGTGTATATAATTTTTATATTATGAATTATAGTGCCGTACTTAGTTTAATTATTATTTTATTTTAGGGCCCAGGATTAGTATGGGCTTTTCATGCTACTTATATTTTATTCTCTCTTAATTTGATGCTTTACTACATTTTATTTTACATATAAAATTACCATGATAAGATGATGACACCTTCTTGTGAGGCCCGCCTGGGGTCCTCACCCATGGATGGGGCCCGGGAAAGATCCAAAGATCTTTCTTCCACCTAATCCTAACCACTTGATCAACTTACAAGTTTTAATTGTAACAAACAAGTACACAGCCGGTCCAATGCTGCAATCCAAACAGATGGGTACCCAACTTAAGAATCAGCTTCTACCAGGGAGGTCCTTGTCCTAGTTTTACGGTCCACTCGGATGAATCATAAGTTGGACCTCCCTAGGTATTTGAAATAAGAGTTTATTTTTAGAGTTTCTTTTTCTTTCTTAACCCTAACCGCTTGGGTGATTGAAAATTTGAACATGGGTCCACCATGAGGCCTTAGGAATTTCCCGTGAGTGGGAGCCTTAGAGGATTGAGATTCCGTTCCTGCAATATATGTGAGCGGTCCTTGATAAGCAAAGCATTTCTCTGTCAAGACAGCAGCAGCAGTGAGGGAGAGAGATAAAGCTTCTGGTTTTCATGGCTGCGTCGAAGATTCAAGCGCTCTGGAACCACCCTGCCGGGCCCAAAACTAGTTCGTCGACTAACCCTTTTTCTCTTCTCTCTTGTAATCAGCAATTACTACTTCTGAGTTTTGACCGAACCAAGATCCACTTGACCTGACCATCTTATAGCCTTTGCTTTTGATTTCATTTGATTGACGCTGTTTTCGATTGAATCCCTGTTCCATTTAGAAAAAAATGAATCTGATAGATGTTGTTAATTGCATTGTTACACGATTCATTTAATTCATCATTGCAGCAAAATGTGAGATGTCTGTCAATTTGTTAAAGGGGATTAAGGGTGCGTTTGATGTCACCCAGATCAACGTTTGTTCCTTTTTTTTCCTTTTTGTTTGTGAATTCTGTGATGGTGGGTTGATGGTTTTTCAACTCTAGTGTTGCACTTGATTTTCAATATTTTTGATTTGGGAGGGAAGTTGGAGAAACCAGTAACACCCTCCTGATGTGTTTCGGTTTCTGTATCGCTCCGAAACCACTTTGGAACATGTAAAAGTGAGCATTTCCCAATTATTAATACTAATTGGGATTTGGGATACATTCAAATGCATTCTTATGATTTGGGTCAGTGAGAGCTGCACAGATGATTTTGAATCCTTGAATTAAGGGGATTATTTTTTCTTATTCCATGTTTTAATTTGTCGTGGGACATGAATTGGGTTTTTTTAATGACACAAAAGATTTATTCGGTATGATATTATTTCGTTCTATTTGTTTATTTGGGTATTTTCATGTTTCTGAAATTGTCAAGAACTGTTGGATTTTTTTGGGGGTTATGGAAATGGGGTTTTCTACTTCCATGAATTTAAAATTTCTTTATTGAGAATGGAATGACATTTTTTGTTAGGATGGATTACCATTATTTTTGTTTATTTGTTGGAAGAATGCCCACTATCTGAAGTAACAAGTGGGAGAGTGAGGGAGAATTTTCTTAGGACTTGCAAATGTTTTCATGATCCATAGCGGTGTCAACTATTTCATTCCTCATGATGAACTTGTGGTCATATAAGAGGCTTTAGATTTGTGGGCATTAACACGAGTTCAAAGTAATTGAGTTTTTCAGTTCGTTCAATGGGTATCAGATTTATGATCATTCGATTAGGTTTAAAGAGCCAGATTTCTCCCATCTGAGGTGTCTGATTACGGATTTAAGGGGATGGGATATAGGGGCAAGGATTGCATGTGGCTTGGCCTCATAAGTCCTTTGGTGAAGGGAAGAGTTGTTGGGTGGAGATATGATGATTGGTTGGGTTTGGAGGAAAATAGAAGCTTGAGGGGGGAGTATTGGGAATCTAATGTAAATGGTCTTACTTTTGTTTCATTATGTATGGGACCATAGGGGATTGGGAGTCCATTTACAATTTTAGTGTGAGAATGAATTCAGGATTACAATTCCTAATGTATTAGAAAACTTTCTAGCAATTAATATAAAAAGGGTTGAGGGGGAGATCATGAGAACACACGACATTCTTCCTCCTCTCTCTAGAACTTCTTAATCCCTTGTACTCTTTGTCCTCCTCTTTCCTAGTTTCTTTCTCTCTCTCAATTTACTCTTTTTTTAATCTATTTTTTCAAGTGTACACGCCATCAATCACTACAACTCAATTTCTGTGAGATTGGGCTTATATCTCTATGTAATCCCTAGTTGATTCCCTTTGCTCAAGGGAGCTGCTCTGATACCAAATTGAAATTTAGAGAAAGGAAAGGAATAAGAGGAAAATAGAGGGAAGGACGAGATTAGAGTTTAGTAGACAAGAAGATGGAGGAGGAACAGGCAAGGGCGGGACTAGAAAATATTTATTTGGGGGGCCTCTACATAAAAATTGAGAAATTCTTTTTTTTTTTTTTGTGTGTGTGTGTTTGTTTGTAAGCTAAAAAAATCATAAAATAAGGGAGGTTTCCAAATCATGCCCCCCGCTGCCGTAGTTCTGCTCATGGGAGCGGGAGACAGTGGGAGACTGTGTTTCATATGCATGGTCTCCTCCTTGATTTATATTAGGTCCTCCAAATGAAAATTACCAGGTTGTCCCTTTTTGAGTCCCAATACAAGTAAAATCCCTATGGCCCCTTACAATAGAACTTATTAGGGCCTTATCATTAGTTTCTCATTACACATTAAATTCCCAATAATCGGCTCCATTATGACCCAATAAAATGAAACTCAAAGTTCGACCTATTGAAGGTGATGCCATTGACTGTCCCTTTCGTCTGATTTTCTATTCAGGAACTTGATTACCCTAGACTGGCATGGCTAGGAGACACCTGCAACTGGACTAGAGGGATTGCTTCTTTGTCTCAGGAACTAACTGCATTGAGAACGCCAAATTGTTGATCAAAAGTTGGTTCTGAGGTGGGATCATGCGAGAATCTTCTGCCAAAACTCAGTTTCTGCTAAAGAGCATGTTCTCTTAAATTGAGTACTTTGGTCCACCTCCATCATGTTGTCGAAGCAATTCTCAATAAGCCGGATAACTCCCTCTCTGGAACTCTAATTGGAGCACAACATGGGTTCGGGGGACAACTGATAACCTCCATGCAACTGTTGAGATTGATAAGTGGCAAAGATTTAAGCTCCAAAGGCCTCTTCATCTGTTCCTCCACAACTACTAGCGGAGGCATTTTTCCCACAACCAATTGAGCCATTGTTTTTCTCGATGAACTCCATCACTACCACTCCTCAACACTATGGCACAAAGCTTCTTTCCTCTTTGCTAAAACTCAAGGAGCCAAGCGGACAGCCATCCAGTCATGATTGGGCATGATCCAACCCTCCAGAGTGACTGATCCCTTAGTTAAGCCTTGCAATCATAGTAGTCAATTTCAGTTTGTTTAGGCCGAATCAATTGAAGACTATTTGGTTCATTTAGTGTATTGTACTGAATAACCCCTCACAATAGTTCTGGTATGAAATTTGGTTTTGTTCAATCAAAATTTTATTTTCAGCTTCAAATTCCTTGATTTGAAACTAGCAAAAAACCCCAATTTCGGTCAAACTCCATGGAAAATTTTTAAATTCCAATATATTGACAAAACCGCCCTTTATCAGGGAAAAAGGTGAAGCTCTTTTTTGGTCCATTTTGAATGGGAAAATGATTTTAGAACTCCAACTCTTTCAAATCCCATATTTATATCGTTCTAGTTTGTTTAACCTTTCACTAATTTTTTTAAATTTGTGTATTTTTAGATTGTTAATACTTTTTTGAAATGAAACACCGAAATGCCATACCCAGCTAAAATGTTTTCAATTGGAAGTCAAATAGAAATGATGCCCGGAACGAAATTGATAACTATGCTTGTGACTGAATCTCTGCGTGAAGAGCTGTTAGCCCTAGCTCCAGACGACGTTGAGGAAGGGATCCTGAGTTCCATTCTGGTCCAAATCTGGAAATCTGTACTTGTACTCTACGACATCCTCACGATCTTCCTCTAACGAATTGGCTTCTTCCTCGGTCCCGAATCGAATGAAACTGCAGTGATAAAAAAAACGGAATCGGACTCGGACTCGGCCTAGTCGCATGGGACTCGGCCGAGTCGGTCGAGTCCCCATATTTAGTATAAAAAAAAAAAAAAAGAAGGAAAATTTTTTTTTCTCTTTTTTTCCATCCAATCCATTCATAATTCCATATATATAGTTTTACTCTCTTCATTAATCATTCTAATACATTATTTAAGGATAGAAATATAGAATAATAATAACATAATCGCAAGCCACTTTATAATTTAATTGCAATTAAAATTTAAAATTTAAAACTAAAAATTAGAAAATACAATATACATGTTTCCAACTTTCATTATCCATTCTCAACTCTCAAGTCTCAATTTAGTCAATTATCAAGTCAACTAGTAAGATCAATCATCAAAGATGTAACTAAGCTTCAAATTTCAATTATATTTATAGCATATAAAAATGTAAAGCCATACCTTAGCTCTTTCTTGTTAAAATTTAAATGCTAATTCTATGTTGAATGCCTTGCGAGTTCTAGATCTTCATCTTCGTCGTTATTTTGACTTTGACGATAGTATTGAGCAACATCAAAATGAAAGAACCTTGCCCCGCTCTTGGAGTTATAGGACCTTCTCCATAGTTTGATGATGGAGCCATAACTTGAAGTTGAGGATATTCATATGGCGGTTGCACTTGTGGGGGTGTGGCCATAGGTACTAGTAATACTCCATACTGTTGTTGCCCATACCCATGCGAAGGACCATCGTATCCACCATACTGTTGCGGCTGTCCATACTTAGACGAAGGATCATGAAATTGATCTCCATATTGTTGCCCATATCTGTATGAACTATCAGAACTTGTGATCCAAGGGCTGATGCCATTTGATGCGGCTGAGGATATTCATCCGTTGGCTCACTTCCTTCACCTCTGCCCCACCCACGTGACCCACCAGCAGGCTCACTTGGACTATAATATATATTAATGTTGTCATGTCCACCACCACGTCCATCATCACTACCTTCGTATGCCTCCTCGTTCTGGCCCTGTTCACCTCCTTCTCGTGAGCCACTCTTGCTAGAAGATGATGTTTTATACTGTTCATCTTCTTCTTCATGAGTGGGCAACCTTTGGCTTTGTCTTGTCTTTGCATGAGTGCTCTTATCCTTTGACTTTCGCGTGTATTGGAAAGTTGGTTTTGATCTTTCTCTAGCCCCCTCGACATGTTCTGAAGTAGAGCGTGTCAACTCTGGACCATGGTCATGACCACGTCCCAAGCCTTGCGATGACGAGGTTGCTACACCCTTACTCTTATCGCGCGCTGATCGCGTTGTAGAAGTAGGCGTAGCAGATCTAGAATTCGGATGCTGCGGTGGGGAAATATGTCCTTCATTCGACTGAAATTCTTCAACATCAGCCATTGCTTCATCGATGAATGCTCTATCGTTTAATACTGGCTCCTCTCTTTCAGCCAACCATTCATCAAGAGGGTCATCTTCCTCGAATATATAATCCAAATTAATTGGTTCGTAGTCGCCGTTGTCTCTTCTCGTTAGATTCCTTGCTCGTAACCTCATGTTGTAATGGACAAAGACCAACTTCTCCAATTTAGCCATAGTAAGGCGATTATGGGTCTTAGTGTGTATCAAGCTGAATGTGCTCCAATTCCTTTCACATCCCGAAGATGAGGCTGTTTGACTCAATATTCTTTTTGCAAAAGATCTTAAATGGGGAACCTCATCACCAAATGTAGCCCACCATTCAGCTGTGTTAAAAGACCAAAACAATAAAATCAATTGTTTGTTATAATTCATAAATTATTATATTTCATCTAATTTAAGTATTGAAATTTGAGAATAATACCTGGATCCATCTGCTTACGACCCAATATGACTGCGTCTGATCCAAAACTACCTAGAGCGCCCTTGTAGTTTTTCAACTATAAAAGTTAAGATTTAGAAGTTAGCACTTAGCAGTTAGCACTTTTTCAAATTTCAACTAATTTATGAATAATAATGTCATGATATATGACATCTTTACCTGGTTAAGAATTGTAACTTGATATTACCCGTTATTTGTCATAGCCTCTAACGTTTTTTTCAAGCCACGGAAAACTTCTTCATGGTTAGAAAAGTGTTTGCTATAGAAGCAGCTTGGGTTTAAGTAGTACGCTGCATGCCATGACGTCATTAAGTAATAAGTATTGATTATTAAATTCCAAAATAAAGTAATAAACAATAACTAGTTAGTATTCTATTTATAATAACCATAATAGATTAATAGTCAAAATTACCTGCCGCATGTATGTCTTGATGCATCTGGTTGTCCCATCGATTATCAATGATTTTCCATAGCTTCTTATAATAAGTCCCATACTTTCCTCTGGACATTTGCTCTATAGCTAGCTTTGCTCTATCCATGGCATCATACACAAAGCCCATTGTGGGCTTCGTATCAGCATCCACTAGTTTCAAAACTAAGACAAGAGGCCCGAGTAAGTGCCTTGTTCCAAAAATCCTCCCCAAGGACAATCTGTTGTACTTTGCGTGCCAAAGGTTGACGTGAAAAATTTGATTTCACATATGCTGTACTGGTCCACATTTGCATTATGTTAGCCTTGGCACGACAAAGACTCTCAAGGGCTATGAAGTGCGTAGCAAAGCGTGTGATACCGGGCCTCAAAGTCTCACGACCCTCGTTCATTTCTCTTAACAGATCTGTCATGAACTGATGGTTATAGATCAAAGATGTCACCATCTTTCCCTCATCAATAGTCTCACGGACATTATCTAATTTGCCAATGTCTTCCAGCATGAGATCAATACAATGTGCCGTGCACGGCACCCAAATAATACCCTTATCCTTTTCACGCAATTTCTTCGCCGCGGCCTTAAAGTTAGGCGCATTATTTGTTACAATTGCAATATATTTGTGCCAATTGTTAACCATGCCCAAGGTATCATCAATTAAACTGTACAAATATTCAGCATCCATTCTATGTCCGCTTGTATCTACAGACCTGATAAAAACTGTTCCCGTTACACAGTAAGCCATGAAATTAATAATGTGCCGCCTATTGTTGCTTGTCTACCCATCACACATAAGCGTACACCCATACTCCTCCCAAGTTTTGAAGTGATCTTCCAAGTATCTCCAATAATCAGAAACTTCCATGTCAAGATACTTTCCGCCAATCTCATAAGCGGATGGAGGTTTAACTCCGGGCCCCACCTCAGCTATAATATCAACCATAGAGCGATAGTATGGTGAATTAGCAACATTCGGTGGAATCCGATTATAATGGAAGAACTTTGAGATGGCTCTCCCCATTTTCATGGCTCTAACTTTCATATCGCCCATGATAGAGCTACTAATCTTTGGTTTTTTTTTACTTTGAGACCGATGTAAGAATGGATCCATTGTCCCTCTCCTTGCTGTGTCCTGATAAGGGTTAGGAGGAGCTCTGGAAGAACCAGCCCCAGCCCGTGTCTCATCCATACGAGCCTGCTCATAAGCAAATTGTTCACGGCTCGCTCTCATACCCCTCCTTAACTCCCTCGCCTCAACATCACCGTCACCGTCAGAGTCATCCTTAGAAGTGTCAATCCTCTGCATATTTACAACCCTCTCATCAATTTTTTTCTTCTTTTCTTTCTCATTCTTAACATGTCTCTCATTTGTTTCCTCACTTCAGTGGGGACATTTGCACATGGTTTAGCTTCCCCTTGTATACCTGCTAGGTGTTGTTTAAATCTGTGGATCCCACCACTGAGAATCTTATGACACCATTTGCATTTGACCTTATAAGGGTCTCCTGCAACCATCTCCCCATGTTCCCATCCGGGGTCAACTTCTTTCTCTTTCTTTTTTGGGGCCATTTGTGATATAATATAACTATCTGAGTGATAGTAATCTGCACAATCAAGAATTCAAGATTCTACACAATCAAATGTTTATTTATACTTTAAGAATGTGGAAACAAAAAGAACATATTATTAATTCATAGATCCATTTTAGATACACTCCCAAAATAATAGTCTCATACAAAAAACATAAATAAATAATGAAAAAGAATTTGAATTTTTAATTTATTTTTTTTTAAATTACATCATAATCATGAAAATTACATTCTTTTAACCAAACAATAGTTGAAATTTCATCTACAAACAACCCACACATGCAATCATCTACTCTACATAATTTAAGAATGTAAAATGCAAAAAATCCATATTATTAATAATTATTTTTACAAGAAAAAGTAAGGAAAATATTATTATTGCACATTTATGCATAGATCTAGTGTTAGAACCATAGATCCATGTTATACAAACCCAAAATAATAATTTTTATACAAAGAACATAAGTAAATAATAAAAAAAAAATCGGATTTCTTAATTTAAAAAAAAAAAAAACGACCCAAAAATTAAAAAAAATGCATTTTTAGAAAAAATAATGATCCTCCAAACCATCTTCAAGCAATATCTTCATCTTAGCATCTTCTCTAAACCATATATGCATGTAGAATCAAGAAAACAAACCTCAAAGTTGAGAAATAAAAAAACCCTCTTTGATGTGAATAATGGTTGGATTCTTTGGTAGGCTTGATCTTAAAAAATGGATGGATTTGATGATGTTTGATGCTTGAAACACAATTTGGAGGTAGTTTCCTTCACTCTCCACCGAGTAGAATGGGAAAAAAAAGAGGGTTTTAGGGTTTTAAAAGCCCCCCACTTCGTCAGTGGGTGGACTCGGAGGAGTCTAGGGGGACTCGGACGAGTCCCCCTGGACCTGTACTGAGTCTAGGGGACTCGGCTTGGTCCAGGCCGAGTCCGAGTCGACTCGGACTCGGCTGATTTTTAATTCCTTGAATGAAAGCGAAAACCCGCTCTTTGCCACTGTTTTTGTAGATCAGAAGGAACGAGTTGTCATTGCTTCCAGCCTTGCAGAACATATCTTCAAGCTTGGGTGTTGAGAGTTGAGACCTTGTTGGGTAAACCCTTTCTTCTTAGGTCCATAATCTTCTTCAGCAGACCTTTCTCTTTCTCCATCTCCAATATATCTCGCTTGATACTAATACATGAAAGAAATTACTTATTGAGCTTGGGAACTTTCACTATCTCATCTTCATTTGCTCTTTTCCTCCGAGCCAAACATATAGGAAGCATATACACAAGCGTGTTTGCACCTACAAGAAAGATGGCACATTCCTTGATAGAGATGCATTTTTTTTTTTAAGAGGAGGAAGGGGGTAGGGTGGGGTAAAGCACTTTTAAAAATGCTTTCTTTAAGTATTGCTTGGTGCATTTGGAAGGAAAATAATAGATGGATTTTTAAAGGAAAATATTGTTCCATGAGAATATTAGTTGAGGCCGGAGGGAAATAAGTCATCGATTTTCTCTCCTTGATGGTTCTCAAGAGAGAATGGAAGTAGGTGGTTGATGGTTTTACCTCATAAAAGTAGAAGGGCTGATGAAAGAATTAATCCTAGATCAGTGCGATGAAATACATATGGAGGCACGCTTGGAAATAATCCAGCCCATTGGGCGTTGGAAGTACTCTAAAAGATGATAAAGGTCATCTTCTTGCTTTTACATGCCCAGCTGATGTGGGGGACTTGAATAGACTAGAGTTTCTGGCTATAATAGAGGTGATGAGATTATTCGACACATAGTTTGGGTTCTCTCCTTACTGAGACTGACTTAAAAAACACTTTATTTTCGGCTCACTGTTCATCTCATCGCCCCAACCCACTTGGAACTATGCTGATGTTGTGGAGACGATGACATGTCTCGCTCTTTTCAAAGGGAATAGAGTGTTGAGAATGGTTCATTCGCAAAGGTAGGGTGCCTTTAGAGCTGATTTGATCTAAGGTAGCTCTTTAGTTTTTTAACCTTTTGTTTTCTCAGCTGTCTATATCCTCTTGTTGGATAGCTTATCCTTCTGTACAGTTTACTTTTGTTTTTAATAAATACCATTTTTCATTGCTTTAAAAAAGAAAAATCGTGCTGTCCTACCCTGATTCTCCCATATTAAAGCCAGTCCTAACCTATCCAAGCTCTACCCAAGCACAGTCGTTATTGTTCCTCAATTACCTATTGTAGTCCCAACCCAGTCACTCCAATAAGCCAACTGAGCCAAACCCAAAGATTCTGCAGATGTTGCTTTTAACTTTTAGCAAGTCTGTAACAGATTGGAACGTCCTGAACCACATTCAAGCCCAACCAAAAACAATCCCAACACCTTTATAACCATTCAGCCAGTACCAAGCTGTCATTTATTTACAGGTACCTTATACCTGTCCCAACCTTACAACATTAAATTGTGGTAACAACTGAATCCATCCCCCACAACTGCCATGCTCCTGAATCAAAACCAGCCCCATAGCACACCCAACATCAGGCAATTCTTTGCTTTCCTTCTTACGTAGACCCAGCGGAAGCATTTTAGTGTTTGCAGTCACATTCATTGCTGTGATAGACTGATAGCCCCTGTGCAGTCCCCTTTTCTGTTGCTTCTTGCACTACTGTGTGCTGTTTACTACTTCGTGGCTGTACAAATGGCTGTCAGGTGAGTTTTAGTCCTAGTTTGGAGTAGTCTCTCATTCATAGTCGAACGTCCACCTTCAGTCCCACTTCTCCGTTCAGTCATCATGCCTTTCGAGTGCCAACAAATTTTAAGGGAGTGGAGGACTCAAACACCTTTTGTCAACCCCAAAGATTTGAAATTGTCTATTAATTGATCCTTTGGCCACCCCATTGTAAATGGATGGCCGCTCCATTTATTAGGAATGTAATTAACATAACTTTGATTCTTAAAAAAAGAAAACAAAATCATAGCTGATTCTGGACAAAATTAGAATGAAGAAGCAAATGAAAAGAAGGAAAGAGAATGAGAGGAACGAAAAAGAACTAAATGAGGAAGGAATGATGGAGAAGATTTTGTAACTTGTCTAACTTGCTTGCCTAAGATTGTGATTAAAGGGAGTTAGAGAGGTGAGCATGATTCCCTTGGGCTGGAGATTTTGAAGAAGTCTCAAGTTGTAGAATCCATTTGCTACAAGTACAAGAAGGAAGAAGAAATGTATCCATCCAAACCTTATTTATTGTAGTTATTGTTTTTATATATATATATATTTTATATCTTTTTGTATTTTTCAATAATTTCAAGTTTTATAATTTTTTATAAGAGCATTGATCATCGTTAAATCATCTACTATTGATGCATTTTTCAAGAGAAAAATGCTCAAAATTTTAGAGGATAAAGTATTGCCCTCTCGTCCCAGTAATTTATCTCATTAATCGCAAAGTTTATGTCTATCAAGATCTCCAAGAATTGAATTTTTAGAAATATATATTGCTTCTTTAGAGCATGGCCCAAGATTTCAACTCAATGAAAGAATGTTGAGTACAACTTCAATATTTTATTTATTATATATTACATTACTAAATTTATAATAATAATAATAATATTATTATTATTATTTTTACTTTTGGCCCCAACACCTCCCCCCCCCCACCCCCATCCCCCACCCAAAAAAAAAAAAAAAAAAAAAAAAAAAAAAAAAAAATCCTGGTTCCGCCCCAGCCTATGGGAATTCTTGTTGCAAGGAGATGTTGGAGGGTTTTGGAGGCCTATTTCACTGATTTTAGAAGAAGAAGATCAAAACTATAAATATGGAAGATCAAAGCATTGAAATATTAGAGGTAATGTTCATCCATCTCTATGTGAAAATCAAATTCAACCACCAATGTTGTAGAGGCAATATGATGCAAAGCTTAGGGGCGACTCAATCAGACCTGTGGCCCACATGTGGGACCCCAAGAAGTCTGGGATTTTGTTCCTTAATTAAATTATTTAGTTAGTTGTAATTATGATTATCTTTCTAATTTCGGGAGTCTTTGTTTAGTCTCCTAGTTTCATTAGTGAGTCTTGGATTCTAGGGTTTCATTTTCTTGTATGTACGAGCTTTGTAAGACATTAGAATTAGGTTTTGGAGATCAATTAAAGTTTACTTTGTGGATTGAGGTTCCTTCCTCTTTGTGAGTCTTTTTGATGAGATCTTTTCTTTGCTTAGGCTTCTTTGATCCAAACCCTTAGGTTTGCATCATAATGCAAAATCAATATATTCATATTGATATTCTCCATCAAGGTGGCTCGGCCCAGCACGGCCCCAGTCGTGCCGTGCTATGATGGGCCGTGTCGGTTTGTGCTGGGTCGTGCTAGGCTAGCCCCTTGTTTCTTTTTATTTTTTTTGAATTTTTTAAATTTTGTTCAAAGGACATTTAGGGCCTGTTTGTTTTCATTAAGATACTTAGGAATTGAATACCATTAAAGAAATAGGAATTGAATATCATTTAGGGCATACATGATACATGTTAAAAAGACCAAAAAAAAAGGGGGGATTCGACGACGGGTCCTTGAACATTTCACTTTATTGCTTTAGATCCACAATCTTTTTTCATAGTGTGATAGGTCTTTTTTTTCAAATTTGATAAAATGTCTAATTTACCCTTTCTTCAAAATCATATCCCACGATTATTGTGATATGCCATTAATAATGGTCAACTACCATTTAATTGGCCAAATAAATTTTAGAAGATCCAAATAAATTTCAAAAAATGTACATAAATTCCAAAAGACGAAAATAAATTTCAAAATATGTAAATAAAATAAAAAAATGAAAATAAATTTGAAAAATACAAATAAATTCGAAAGAAAGCAAATGAATTTAAGAAAACGCAATAATTTCACAAAACGCAATAAATTTCAACAGAACACAGAGAAATTTAAAAAGATGCAAATAAATTTCAAAAGATCCAAATAAATTTCAAAAAATATAAATAAATTTCAAAGATGAAAATCAATTTAAAAAGAAAGAATTAAATTTCAAAAGATCCAAATAAATTTCAAAAATATAAATAAATTTCAAAAGATCCAATTAAATTTCAAAAGATCCAAATAAATTTCAAAAAATGTAAATAAATTTCAAAGGAAGTAAATAAATTTCAAAAGACGTAAATAAAATTAAAAAACGCAAAGAAATTTAGAAAAACGCAAATACATTTGCCAAAACTAAGATAAACCAATTTTTCAAATTTCAGAAAAATTTGCCAAATGCTCAAATAAATTTGTCAAAAACTGAGTTAGATTTGTCCAGAACTCAGATAAATTTGTTTCAGAAGTCAGATAAATTAGCCAAAAACTCAAGATAGATTTGTCTAGATCTCAGAGAAATTTGTTTCATAACTCAGATAAATATGCACAAAACTCAAATAAATTTGACAAAAAATGAAAAAACTCAGATAAATTTGACAGAAACTCATATAAATTTGTTAAAAACTTAGATAAACTTGACAAAAACTTAGATAAACTTCACAAAAACTTAGATAAATTTCATAAAAACTCAGATTTGTCATAAAGGATATAACAGCTTTGCTGCCTTCCCTCTCTGGCGATGGCGCAACACTGTCAACTACGTTTGGATCTCAGATTGGACTTCACATCATCAAGATATCGCGAAAATAAACTTCAACCGTTGATCACCTGTTAGCTTTCTGCTGACGTCAGTAGTTGAATCGGCGCCTTTCCCTGATTTGCTTCTGCGCTTCTGTACAACCTAGGAAGCACGGATACCTTAAAATGGGGGGCGTATCCGTATCCCGGACGTATCGGACACGGATACGCCCGGATACGCGCTAAATACGTCCAGGATACGTTTTTTTCGTATCCGTTTTTTTTTAAAATTTTTTCCTTAGCCGGACACGTGCGGGACACGTCCCGACACGTGCCGGACTCGTTTTTAAGGGTTAAAACAGAACGAAAGGGGAAGAGGAGAAAGAGAAGAAAAAAACGAAGGGGGAAGAGATGAAACCCTAGGCACATCGCCTCGCCTTCATCCTCCTCCGACGAGAGCCTCACCGGCCAGCACCTTCTCCTCCATTGTCATCCTCCGACAAAGAGAGCATCACCAGCCAGCACCTTCTCCTCCATCGTCATCCACCGGCTTGCACTTTTTCCTCCTTCTACATCGTCATCCTCTGACGACGAGAGCATCACCGGCCAGCACCTTCTCCTCCTGCTACATCTTCATCCTCCAACGACGAGAGCATCATTGGCCAGCACCTTCTCCTCCTGTCGTATCCTCCGGTCGTCATCACTGGCCAGTAGCAAAAAAAAAAAACACGAAGAGAAAAGAAAAGAGAAACTGCTACCTGGGATCATCCTTTGCTGCTGCAGCCTCTCCGCTCCTACAGCACCTACCTGGGCCGCTGCTACAGAACCAGCGTCAGGTTCTCTTCTTTCTTTCCTTTTTTCTCCTTTTTTTTCTATTGCTTCCATCTGTGATTTTAAGAAAGGTATATATAATTTTTGAAAGGGTTTTTAGGGGATTTTTCTTTCTTGTATGTAATTTCTGCTAAGTTTTGTTGTGTTGTTTGGATTGAAATTTGTTTGTTACTTTGTTTTGATAGTCTGATTGCTGTTTTTGCTGATAAATTGGTGTTTGCAATGGGCATCATTTGGTTTTGGCCTGAATGCTTATAGATTGCCATCTATTTATTTATTCACTTGCATTTTATATGTGGTAGGATGGCTTATTCCGTCTATTTTTACTGGTTTGAGGCAGATTTTCTTGGTCTTCTTAGATTTTGTTGGTTTTATGTGGAGTTGTGGACTGCTGAATGTTTTTTTCTGTAGTGTGATGGATATTGTAGCATTTTTTCTACATCCTATGAATGTTTCGTTGGAGCACAGGCTTTTTTCTATTGTAGTATTTTTTTCTGAATGAATGGTATCTCTTTTCCTACATCCTTTCAATTTTTCTATTGCCTCGTTCCTTTGAAGTTTGAATGACATCAATGATATTAAGGGCCTGTTGGTAGTCAAGTCTCATGTGTTTTTGTATATTTTATGGCTATTTTGATTGAAATGATGTTGGATTTTTATTACATAGTCATATAAAAAATATTAAAAAAAAAATTTTAGGTGGCTTGATGGGGCCACTATTTTGTGTTTCCAGCAAGCAACCAAAGTTTATTGGAATGGCTTCTACTACGGGTGGTAGCCATAGTACTAGTGTGTCTTCTCCAGCTATTGAAGAAGATGCTCACAACCCTCTTTGGAGGTATGTGACAAAACAACAAAAACTTGGTGATGGAGGGGGAAATATGTCATGGCAATGCAATTTTTGCCATCAAACCAAGAAAAGTTCATACACAAGGGTGAGGGCTCATTTGATACATGAGCCTGGTCATGCTGTTGCATTCTGTCCAAAAGTTAAGAGCAGTGATATTGCGGAGATGAAAAGGTTAGAGGAAGAATGCAATGAGAAATTGAGGAACAGAGCACCCAAGAAAGTACCATTGCCAGCTTCTAATGTGGATTATGATTCAAAAAAAAGGAAGGCGAGTGGAAGTGGAAGTTGGAGTGGAACTGATAGTAATACGGCTATTGGGAAGTCATTTAACCTGAAGTTGCGTGACCAAATGGATGCGGAGATTGCTAGGATGTTCTATGCATCGGGCTTGCCATTTCACCTAGCAAGGAGCCCTTATTATGTGAGTTGTATCCAATTTGCCGCAAACAATGCTCTTGCAAGCTATGTGCCACCGGGGTATAATAAGCTAAGGACAAGTCTACTCCAACAAGAAAGGGCTCACATTGATAGATTGCTACAACCAATTAAAGGCACATGGAAAGAAAAAGGTGTAAGCATTGTGAGTGATGGATGGAGTGACTCGCAGAGGAGGCCCTTGATTAATTTTATGGCTGTGACGGAAAGTGGGCCTATGTTCCTTAAAGCCGTGGATTGTACGGGTGAAATTAAAGATAAGTTCTTTATTTATGGTTTGTTAAAAGAAGTGATAGAAGATGTTGGTCCCCAAAATGTGATTCAAGTGATAACTGATAATGCTAAGAATTGTGCGGGTGCGGGGCATCTCATTGAAACACAATTTGAAAATATTGTTTGGACACCATGTGTGGTTCATACACTCAACCTTGCCTTGCAAAACATTTGTATGGCAAAGAATATTGAAAACAATCAACTGACATATGAGGAGTGTAGTTGGATCACGGACTTGGCAGAGGATGTTGTTTTTGTTAAGAACTACATCATGAATCACTCTATGAGATTGGCTATTTTTAATGAATTTGTGCCTTTGAAGCTGCTTTCGGTTGCAAGTACACGTTTTGCTTCGGTCCTTGTCATGCTTAAGAGATTCAAGCTCATAAAAGGAAGTCTTCAAGCCATGGTTATTAGTGAAAGGTGGAGTCTCTACAGAGATGATGATAAGGAGAAAGCCAAAGCTGTGAAAGATTTTGTGTTAGATGACATTTGGTGGGACAAAATGACTTACGTACTTTCTTTTACGGCTCCTATATATGATATGCTAAGGGTTTGTGACACGGATAGGCCTTGTCTTCACTTGGTGTATGACATGTGGGATACCATGATAGAAAAAGTGAAGGGTGCAATATATAGGCATGAAGGAAAGAGACTCGATGAGACATCTACCTTTTATGATGTGGTGCATAAAATTCTTGTGGATCATTGGAACAAGAACAACACTCCTCTCCATTGCTTAGCTCATTCACTAAATCCAAGGTGACTTCTAGTCTTTTAACTTTTTTTTTTCTCCGTCTTAGTCTTAGTCATAAACTTATTCTTAATTCTTTTTTTCTTTTCCTATTCAAGGTACTATAGCGAGCATTGGCTTCATGAGGATTCTAGTCGAGTTGCTCCACATAGAGATATGGAGGTTGCTAGAGAAAGAATGAAAATTCTTAAAAAATATTTTCCTAATTTGGAGCAGCGCAAAAGGATAATCACAGAATTTGCTGACTTCTCTAGCAAGTCTGGAGAGTTTGCGGATGTTGATTCCATTCGTGATCGTTATGACATGGATCCTAAAAGTTGGTGGGTCACCTATGGTGCGTGTGCACATTTGCTTCAAACTCTAGCTTTCAAGCTGCTTGTGCAACCTTCTTCGTCATCATGTGCAGAGAGGAATTGGAGTACTTATTCCTTTGTGCACTCGGTGAGAAGGAATAAGATGACACCAAAACGTGCTGAAGACTTGGTTTTCATTCATAGCAATCTTCGCCTTCTTTCAAGAAGAACTCCACAATATATGAAAGGAGAAACCAAGATGTGGGATATTGCTGGAGATTCTTTTGATTCGTTTGATGATGTTGGAGAGCTTGAGATTGCACAACTCTCCCTTGATGAACCGGAATTGGAGGCCGTGCTCTTTCGTGAAGAAGATGATGGAGGTGATGGTGGTGGACCTAGTGGCGAGCCAATTGAAGTTTAAGTTTATACATTGTCTGTTTGTTTGGGTTATATGCTTATGTTTCCATAGTAGTTGGTGAAACTTAGATTTTGAACTTGGAAGTTGGAACTTGGAAGTATCGAATGTAATGTTTAATGATGATTAAATCAATGAAAGTGCATATTTTATGGCTATTTTGATTGAAATGATATTAGATTTTTATTGCATAGTCATATAAAAAATATTTTAAAAAAAAATAATTTCAACGTATCCCCAACGTGTCGTATCCTACTTTTTTGAGAAATGGCGTATCTGCGTATCCGTGTCGTATCGTATCCGTGTCCCGTATCTGTGTCCGTGCTTCATAGTGTACAACGGGTCAGGTCTGACCTGGATTGGACCCGACCCGATATTGAACCCAAAACAGAAAAGAAGATGGTTTCTTCTTCTTCGTTCTGTTTCTACAACCAGACACAAACTTCAGCCGTTGATGAGAGGGAGAGGGGGATGAGGTCGCTTGGGAGATGGAGAAGAGGGGGAACATAAGTGGTGTCCACACTTTCCCATACACCCGCAGGTCAAAACGAGGTCCATACTTTCCTATACACCCCCAAGTCATCCAATTCCCACATCATGTTCAAGTTGAAACTGCCCACACAAAACCCATCCCAGAAACGATCAAGATCCCATGATCAGTCCCACCAACAAGGTCGCCCATGGCCTCTCAACAAGATCTATGGTCCAGATTGCCATTGGTGGCCCACCTGGATTCCCCAGTCTCCAAAAAACGGAATTACCCCATTCTTCTTTAATGCCGTCAGCCTCTCTCTTTGGTTGTTGGATGGTGGACTATGCCTGGGAGGGAATGAGACGAAATATGGGAGGAAGAAGAAGAGGGATAATACAAGATTTGAAATTCGAAATTTCAAAATTTTATGCCTAAAACAGTTGAAAGGGTAAATCAGTCATGCCAATTGTATCCAGGGACCTCTCGCCGAAATATGTCCAGCTGTATTGACTACAGGCCTTAGAGGAAAAGTTGATGGACTGGAGGCCTTACAAGACCTCTACGAGGGACCTTTCGCTAATTTAGCAAAAAAGAAATAAAAAAAAAAAACCCCAAAATATGGCCGTTTGTGCGATGGTGTTGGTTTGTTTTTTTTTTTTTTAGGGAGTGGTTGGGGTGTTAAAAAATGTCAAATTACATCCTAACATGTTAAATAGACAAAAATAACCCCATAATATGGCTGTTTTGTTTTTTTTTGGGTGGGTGGTGATCTGAATTTAAATTCAATCCATTAATACTGCAAGTGCACAGTTGTCTTGTCGAGACAGTGGCAAGTACAGGTCGAATCCACAGGGAGTACTATTGAAATCCATTTTTTTTTTTTTTTACTAGAATCTGATTTTTTTTATCAATGATAATGACGAGAGATAAAAAAACAAATAATAATAAGATTGTAAAAAAAATTCTAGATCTAAAGTGCAGAAAATAAAATATGAGAAAATGTAGATCAAAATTGGATGAATCCATTAAGTAGTCCCACCATCATTCTATGCAATTAATAAAATAAATTTTTCTCCAAAATCCTTCAAATCAGAAACAAATGAATGTTTTTGATTTGGATAATTTGTCTATCAAAGAACACAATTTTCACAATTTATTTAAGGCAAAAATCTCCTTCACCTAATGAAATTATGAGCTTAACTAAATATCACATATTAATCAAAGATAGGTTATCAAAGAATTTTAATCTAAGAATAACCTATTAAGAAAGCATACATGATTAAAGCATTGTTCAAATAAAAATTGAATAACACAGGTTGTCAATGACAGAAGGCATATTTATTATTTATAATAAATACGCAAGAGACAAAACTATCACATAGAATAACGATGAGAAACACTTAACTTCATCTGACACTCTGATCCATGGATCTACTCCTCCATTGCAAAAAGATGTGATTTTCATTGAGAACTTCATGGCAATTACAATTTTCTCTCACACTCTTCTAACCTAGTTCTGGAACAGGGCTCCAGAATGCCCGCAAATTTTCTCTATTTTTTTTTTCTTTTATAGAGAGAGAGAAGATAGAGGAGAGAGAAATTTCTTAATGAAAGAGGGATGATGTATTGGATGTCCAAGGTCTTGTTAAAATAGGGTATGGGCTCCCTATTCTTTCTCTCTAGATCCTCTTTTTTAGCATAAGAATCTCCCTTATTTGGTAAGTCTTCTCCTTACTTTCCAACCTTGCAAGATTTGGCAAATAATGGTAGAGGATTTTGGAGAGAATCTTCCAAAGCTATTTTTGTACACTCTTTGCTTGCTCACACCTACTAAATTTTACTTTAAGCAAATCTTCATGAAATTGACCCACTAAAGATAAAAAGTTTGTGCACATTCATGGATCTTCAAAATTGGAAATATGGGACCCACTCAAATGATCATGGCCGAGAGCTATATAGTAAAGAGAAAGAGTGCTGGAATGGATTTGGAGATCTGATGGATTTTGCTTTGCTATGAAACATTGATTTGATAACCTTCCCACTTGAGATATCCTTGGCCATCACATGCCATATTCTGATTTTTAATGCCCATTGGATGGAGCTTCCTTATCATGAAAGTGTGGCAGTGGGGACACAAATATATCATGGCCCTGACATGGCTCCTGTTGGCCTAAAACATTTCACACCCATCTTGGAAATAATTGCTTTCTTATCTTGAAGTGGAAAGGTGGTGTCTTTCAAAATCTTCTAGAAATAATGTGAGCATGGGACCCTCCTGGACATCCCTGTGGTTCTGCGGGTCCTACCATTTCCTGCACATACTAATTAAACTCATCAAATGCTGAAGAGCCCACTTGAAGCAGGACTTGTCCGGACAAAGTTTTACTCCAATTGGACTCTTCGAATAAAATACCAAAAAGAATGTAGAAAATGTGAAACATCCAAATTCTAGGTAAAAATGCACAAAATGGTGAAAATGAATGAAAATTGGTGCAGTTTACCTAATTAAATTCCTAAAAATATGCAAATTCATGGATTCAGCAGGTGAGTTGGGGGAGGAGGGGTTAAAAATGCCCAAAAAGTTTAAAAGGCCAAAACAGACCTAATATATGGAAGTTTGTAGCTGTTGGGGGTGGTAAAACCGTCCACAGCAGTAAAAAGTGCCAAATATGGCTGTTCTTTACTGTAATGGGCCCAGGGGGGTCCAGCTGGGCTGGGGCCTTGCCTCGTGGCCAGGCAGCCCAGCCCAGCCCATGCCAGGCGAAGGTGCTGGTCAATGTGCTAGGCCGGCCCACGGACCGGTCAATGCAGTGCCAGGCCGTGTCAGGCCTGGGAGGCCCGACCCATCTTTCATCTCTAGTTCCATCGGCTGTATGAAAATGTGGTGTTAGCAAAAAACACATTGTCTATGAAATGTTTCTTTAAATTAATGCCTTGGAGTCTCTTCGTGAGATTGCAGGAAGGGTGAAAAATTGGGTTGTTTAGACACTTGTGCAAATTCAAATGAGGTTAAAAGTTGCTTTCCTTCATTCTAGGTGTAAGGATGCTGACAAACATAGTGGTGGCAAATTGTTGAACTGTTTGTAAAGATGATTGAGTGATGATGGGTTTGAAAGTGTTCCTTAGCAGAATAGGAAATAGGATTGGTTAGAGAGTGTTCCTTTTACTTGCCAGAATAGGAAATGAGGGTGTGTTCCACTGGTTTCTTAAGTGTTGATCTAATACTTTTTTGCAATTATGATTTTAATTCTATTAGCATTACCATTCAAAATTGAATAGGAAACTATTGATGATTACCAAATAAAAAAAAAATCCATCCTTAAATTTCTTTACATGAATGGGTCATGGGTTAACTTTCTCATCATGGCAGTTCACTTTTGGGCCCCAACTTTTAAATGGGGTATCAGCATAGCAAATATTGCAGACTTCTCAAAACCAGCTGAAAAGATCTCCTACCCGCAGCAAATAGGTTTGTCTCATTTGTGAGTGATTCAATCCATTTCTAATGTTTATGTGTTCCAGGTTACTTTGGTAAACCTATTCTTGTCCTCATGATCTACAGCTGTTACATGCACTGGACTTATCTGGTCACGCTACAGCACAGTAATTACACCGGTATGGTTGTTTACATACTGAATTGACTACATCCACCTTTATTGAAATTGAAATTATAATCTACTGCCTTTAACTCTTTTTACAGGTACTTCTCAAAGTTCATGATAATTGGATACTTGGGTTATCTTTCTTTTACATAATGGGGCATTGTTTTTTTCTTTTTGAAAATGGCATAACGGGGCATTGTGTCTGGACAATATACTGTTTTTTCTGGACATTCAATTGTTTTGTATATATTGACTGAATAAAGTTTTGCAATTATCCCAAGTGAATTGGTCATCTGTAGTGAAGAACATATGCAGTACCCTTAGGATCTAAATAACAGAGTAATCTTGATACAAGGACATTTAAATTCTCAGTAAATATAATGTAATAGGTATGGTCAAGAATGGTAGATTCATTGCTTGATTTATAGTTTTGCGAAAGGTATCTATAGTTGATTCTAGAAAGACCCCACATCTGGCTAAAGATGTTTGTCCCTCCAGCCTTGCTTCACTTAAACAAGTGACTGTCAACCCAAAAGTTAACCATGTTAAATCGACTTCTGCAGTGGCCTGCCTAGCTTTATCTATGAAGAAAAACGGGAGATCTTAGCTTTGTGAAAGGAATTTTTAATTTTTACTCAATGAAAGTATTGTTTGGGTTGTAACAAAAGTTTTATCCTGGTTGTTATTCTACCTAAGCAACCCTCTTTTTTCCTGGCTTGGGACTGGTAGTAAAAACTGGTGAAGTTCATGTCAAATGTATAAAGAGTGATGACCAAAAGGTGTAGTGAAGGGTGATAATATTTAAAGAAAGGTGGGGAAAATATTTTAACAAACTTTTAAATGAAGATTCTATCGGAGACTTAGGATCAAGAGAGGATACTTTGCTCGCATGACATGCCTTTTATCATAGAATTAAGGTGGCAGAAGTGAAGAAAGCATTGGCAAGAATGGAGAAAGGAAAAGGCTATGGGGGCAGATAGCATTCTGATAGAGGCTTGGAAATGCTTAGGAGAAATTGGATAGGTTTGGTTAACTAGGCTCTTTAATAAAATATTGAGGATAGAGAAATTGCCAAATTAATTGGGGAATAAGTATTGTAGTACCTATGTACAAGAACAAAAGAGATATATAAAGCTGCACCAATTATTGTGGGATTAAAATTTATGATTCACGTGATGAAATTATGCGAGAGAATAACGGAGCAAAGACATAGACAAGAGACTAAGGTATATGAAAATCAATTGGTTTCATGCTAGGGAGGTCAACTATAGCAGCTATCTTCTCACTTAGACAATTAATGGAAAAATACCAAGAGGAGAGGAAAAATCTTCATATGGTCTTCATCGATCTAGAGAGAGTCTACGACGGGGTACCTCGATATTTGATTTGGTGAGTTTGAGATGAAAGGAGTGCCCCAAGAGATTATATTGGCATCATCAATGACATATACGAGGGAGAGGTAACAAGTGTGACAACCACTTGTGGAGAGACAAGTGAGATTCCGGTGACCATAGGTTTGCATCAGGGATTAGTTTTAAGCCCTTATCTATTTGCACCGATTATGGATGGGTTAATTGCTAATATTCAAGAGGTACCTTGTATTTTGTTTGTAGATAATATAATGTCGGTGGATGAATCGAGAGATGGTGTGAGTGCAAAACTTGACAGATAACGGGGGGCTTCAAAATCCAAGGGCCTTAAAATAAGTCGTAGAGACATAGAAGATCTGAATTGCAACTTCAATAGAGAGGTGTAAAGAGCTTAAACTCATATTAGAATTGAAGCTCAAGTAATATGACAAGGAGATTCATTTCGATACCCTGGCTCGATAATTAGTAAGGATGGAGAGGGATTGAGGAAGATGTTGAACATAGGATAAGAGTGGGATGATTGAAGCGGAGACTTGCTTTTGGAGTGCTTTGCGATCGGTTTATACTGACAAGATTGAAGGAAAGTTTTATAAGATAGCAATTTGACCAGCTATGATCTATGGAGCATAATGTTGGCTAATCAAGGAACAACACGTACAAAATGAATGTAACAAAGATGAGAATGTTGGCATGGATGTTTGGTGAAACTAGGAGGGATAGGATAAAAAATGAGCAATTTCGGGAGCATTTAGGGGTAGCTCTAATTGGTGATAAATTAAGCGAGACTTGTTTGAGATGGTCTGGAGATGTCCAATGTAGGCTAGCAACGATGCCGTTGAAGAGAAGTTTTTCTGTGTAGGTTGATGGCCCACCAAAGAAAGGGGTAGGCCAAAGAGGACGTGGATGAAAGTAATAAGGATGGATTTGATGAAGTGCTACTTATCCAAAGATTTGACTCATGATAGATCAGAATGGAGAAATAGAATTCATGCAGCCGACCCCAACATATCTGGGATAAAGCTTAAATTATGATGATGATTGCGATTCAATGAAAGTATATAAGTGGTGAATTCTTTATTGAGCTCTATATGAGCTGCCTATTAACAATAAAAATGTCCCACATGGGAGACTCCCAATCCTACAGCTGGTGGCCGGAAAATGGATGGCCAAAAGAAAACCAGAACTTGCAGTTCATGAGGTCTTTTTTATTTGTTATTTTAAATCTTATATTTTTTTTCTTAGTGGTAGTAGCAAGTCATTGTCTCATCTCATCTTGCACCTCTTTGGGGGTATCCATGAAAAATTGAATTTGTAAGCAGTCTTAATGTTGGCATATGAATTCCAGAGGATCTCTGTGTAAGTTCTGAACTATATTCCAGATGTGGCATTTTTGGAACTTCTTGTAAATTATGCATTTGACTCAACCTCCTACCAAATTCATTTGAACACTCTTTACATGCTAGTATCATCCTTCTATCTGCTGGAATGATCAGCACCCATTAGCACCTTCATGTTCTCGGAATAGTTCTTGCACATGTTAGGAGCTACCTAGTACCTAACACTTTGGAAAGCATGATGTCTGGTAACAATTGTTTGGTTGTGGAAAAAATTAGGTCATCTAATGGTTCCTTTGGTAGTTTGGGGCGAAAGTTGGCAAATGTAGAAATAAGTTAAGAGAAAAAAGAGTAAGCAAACGCAGAAGCTTTTTTTTTACTTTATTTTCGGAGTGGGGCACATGCCCATAGGTTGCTATAAAAAGGACTTGTTCTATCACTCTTTTCCTTTTAACATCTTGTTGGGTTTGCATTTTGCAGAAGAACTGGAACCTTTTCAGTGTGAATGTTGCAATGGCAGGGACGGGAATTTATCAACTAACCCGCAAAATTCGGTAAGAATACCATGTGATTTAGTTCTTCACTTTATACATGATTATGGTGGTAAACATTAGGGTGGCAACTAGGTAGGACTGAGCAAGCCAATGGACCTTAACAGTCATAGGCCCAATCCAACATATTAAAAGTCAGTTTTGAAATTGATGTCTGTGCAGTGTCTAAACTGAGTATCAGAACATGTTCCATAACAAAAGGATAAGATGTTTGCCAGGTTGCAACTTGGCTGCGAAGCGAAGACATTGCTGAGCACTGTTCCTTTTGGGTTGGAACTGTCGATGAAGTGGCCCAGAAATTGTCAGCACATATTAAGACTAAGGTGGAAAATTGAGTATTGAGATACCGGTCTTCCATTTTTGAATGTGTAGCCCATAAGATGAATGGAACCAACTGATTGTTGTGCTAGTGCAACTACATTGTGTGATTCACGTTTTATATGGCTAACCGTGTGGCAGTCCACCATGTTGCTAGATATGCAATGCTTTGAATTGGAAAAGACGAAAACAGGACAAGAGTTTGCGTGGGAAGTGTTGCTTTCTTACTGGTCTCATGGGTCAAAAAGAAAAAATGCCTGACAAAATATGTCGCGGTGCTCCTGTCTTTCCACAATATTATGGAAACACCCCCTTCCAAAGTGGGGTGGGTGGGTAACTGCTGGTGTTGCAGTTTCTGTTTCTGAGGATAGTTTGACACCACTGATGTGGCAATTCTGGTTTCTAATGATAGGTGTTAAGAGCTTTAAATGATTAGGTAGTCATTGCAGAAATGCTTGCATGGTTATTTGAAACACTAATACAGACAGTTGAATTGTTCTGGTTATTGTCACTTGCAACACTTCCATTGTCACCGAGAAAGATTTCTTCTGAGGTCCTTCAGTTAATATTATTGTAGAAGTAGTATTCATGCAGTCATGCTCTCTATTTCCTCCAGGCAAGATTACTATCCTGAAACAGAAGAGGCTGTTGCTAAGGAATGATGACGAAAAAGATTTCCAGGATCACTACTTGGTATGTTCCATTAATGGGTGCATGTTTCCAGTGATTTGTACGCCAAACCATTTTGATTTAGCAATGACGTGGGCTTGATGATCAGTTCAGTTTGGACTGAATTCAGAAATTGCATTTGAATTTTTTTGAGTCTAGACTTCTATAAATTGGCATGCAACATCAGGAAAGTTGCATGTTGTATCAAGAAAAATTGTATGATTCTTGACTGTAGCCACAGCATCCTTTTGCATTTTGTATATTTTGGGATTGCGGTTCATTGATTGTAAGGCTGGCAACGGGTTTGGTCGGGTAGGGTTGACCCATTTTGAGTTCAAGCCCCAACCCAAATTGACCTAAGTAATAAATGGGTTAGGTATTTCCAACCACAAGCTGGCCCATCTATGAATGGGTCAACAACCCATTTGTTGTCAATATCGTCAAATGTATTGTGAAGAGGAAAGAGGCATTGAATGGTGAGCACAATTTGAGAATGGTTGCACATATGAACCGGATTCTCTCTTAATTTTCCGGTTCCGAATTACGTGGTATGGAACCAACCTACTTTGAATCCCTGAGAAATGCAGATCCATATTCAGATCAGTGTATGTTGGATCCAGAACATTCGTCTCCGGAACCAGTTTGTATATGACTTGACCCAAGGATCTAAATATAGCACAATTACACTCAAATGCCAACAGCCTAAATGCGAGCCGCCCCACCCCACACCCCCCCCCCCCCCCCCCCCCCCCCCACTCTCATAGTACCGTAACTCTCACAAAAGCTCCTATGAGAGTTACTCTCAATATCTAATGCCAATCGCCTAAATGCGAGGGCTCCCGCCCCTTACTCTTATAGTACCGTGAGAGTTATTCTTAGGATACTATAAGAGTAAAGGTAGTATCGTGAAAGTAACTCATAGGAGCATCTCTCCTATGAGAGTTACTCTCACGGTATTATGAGAGTATGGGTGAGAGCTCTCACATCAATATCTAATGCCAACAACCTAAATGTGAGGACCCTCGCTCTTCTTTACTTTCATGGTATCGTAAGTAACTCTCGTAAGAGCATCTCCTTTATGTATATATATATATATATATATATATATGAGACTTCGTAACCTCAGCTCGAGCTGAGGGTAAGGGTGTCCGCTCAATGGTCTGTGGGCCCATGTGGGGACTCACATGGGAATAGGGATGAGGGATTTGAAGGACACATAGGGGCTCTCCTCTTTACAAAAAATCAGCCCTATCTTTGATTTCTATCATCTCCATATGGGCCACAAAAGCTTAACGGTGTACAATCCATTTGGATGGGGGTCACTCGATCCAACTGTCCAATTTAATTAGATGGGGCCAAATTTTGGTGGACTTGTGCAATTTAGGGAGCCCATGTGTGGTCCATTTGGATGAATTAAACAATGGGCCCCACCCTAGGCAGCGCCCATCCCTCTCCCATTAACTCGAGCCGAGGAGAGGGCTGGCATATATATATATATATATATATAGTTACGCTACAAAACTCTCCGGGCGTTTTTCACAAAAAAAAACACTTCTCTTTTTTAGCCAATGAAAGTGACACGTGTCATCAATGATACACTTATCCATTCTCTCTCCTAAATATTCTCCTACAATTGTAGATATTTTATAGATTTTCTTAAATAATCGGTTTAGAAATAGGGGCATCAACTCCCCTTTTGAAATAGGGGAGTTTTTGAGAATTTCCAATATATATTTATATATGTATGGATTTGATCCAGCGAGAACTGTTCTCACAGAGACTCGGTGAGAACTTTTTGAGGGGCCCACTAGGGTCCCATTTTGGGATGGAACCGGTGGGTTGGAAGATTTATATGGAACCACCGGGAATATCAAGTTTGGCCTCGATCCCATACTCCTAACCCTTTCAACAATGACAGACAAGCCCAATTCATTCGTATGGGTATATAGTCGCTCAAACGGTTTAGTTTATTCACATTGGTGCCAAAAACTGGGGCGTGTGACTATCAAGGGGGTTCCTGTCCATTGTAAGGTTTAGATTGGGTGATAGGTGGGCCCCACCCATAGTTCTCATGGTTTGAATTGCAGCCGTCACCTAATTATTTTATATATATATATATATATATATTCTTTTTCTTTAAAGCTGAATAATGGTTAGAAAGCGGTTACACAAAAAAAGCTCAAGTCTCTATTTCCTTGAGCCACATCAGCAATTGGGCCCCATTTACTACTTCAAAAGACATGCCCAAAGGACATGCCAACTTTTATCTCTCTTTGAATCAATGGTCGCATCTCTTGAAAAAAGGACACACCCCTTTCATATTTTTAAATCATTTCTCCCCAAAACTCTCCATGAGACCACCCACCACCACCTGTGTCCCTTTATTCTAAGTCAAAGATGGATAAGACTTAGATGAGGCAAATGCAGTGTATAATCTATATAAGGCACGAGATCATTATATATTTACAAGAAGACAACAAAGGTGAGAAAGAGGCAACTTTGTTTTATGTGTTCCATATAAATGGATTTATATGAAAGAAATATTAATTTTCATATATTATATATTCAGGTTATATTAGACTTTAGCTTGTGCATCGTATATAAATATATATATATATATATATATATAGGTTTTAAAGCCATATATAGTCTGAGTTATATTTATATTTGAGTCTACCTAGCTTCAATAATATATCATTTAATGTCCCCGTTTGTATCTAAAGTTCTTTTATCCAATAATACTGATGCAGCTCATATTTTGTTTAGAATCTGGAACCGTGTTTTGCTGGATCCAATATACAACTTACATATTCCATGTCGGAACCTGATTTGAATCTATACCATTGTTCTGCCCCCACATCTGACACATTTGCATCCATAGGAGTAAGGACCTACTGGTCCTCATCTCAACCCAAATCCAAATTTTATTATTACACAACTTGGGGTTTCCATATCCAATCCATATATAATGTGGTCGTGTTAGTCAGGTTAGGTCCAGGTCAAATTTTGTCACCCCTAATTTTATTGATTGCCTCTAATGGGATGCACCATCTCTGAAATGCGGCCAACTTGTAAGATGACTTTGATCACAAGGTTGCCGTTTCCCTGTTGCATGTGAACTATTGTTGTATTTCTTGGTAAAATGACTGTCTTAGTATATGGATACCGAAAGGTTCGCCTTTTTCCTTTAGCCATGTATTTTACGAAATGGTCAATTTTACGGTTGGACCAACTCTTTTTAGGGAAAGTATATAGATGGCGCTCATATTGAGAGGGCATTTATTTTTAAGGGCTTAGATCTTCAATAGGTGACTTCAACTCAAGTTTACTCTAAAGTTTCATAGGATCTAGACTTTTATTTGTTAATCTTCACAATCTCAATTGTTTCAAGGAGTATCTGGCCTCTTGTTAGATATATACGAGCCTCTAAATAAATAATTGTACCATTCTACCTTAGATGTCATGCTTTATATATGACATATCCAACTAACCGGCTCTACATGTGAAACCCACTTGATAGAACATCAAACCCTCTTATCAATATGACGTAGCGAAGAATTTCTCTTAGGAGGGACAAAGGTTGTCAACTTACGTAATGTTAGTAATTTTTTTGCTGTATGTTTTTTACTATTAACAATAAAAAAAGTAAAAAAACATGAAAATTGTAGGAAAAATAGCAAGATGTATAAAAATTAATAGTTGTACATCAAACAACTATTTGATTCCACAAAAGATTTTTTTTTTTTTTTTTTACAATTTTCCTCTACGAGTTTTCATATTCTGAAAACGTTGTATGATCGCTTCATTATCAATGTTATTAAAAATGTCTTCCTCGATGTCTAACCAAGCAGTCATTCATCCATTTTTCTCCCATTCGTTTCCGCAATCGAGTCTTTACGATATGCATAGCAGAAAATGCCCTCTCAATAGTGGTAGTGGCAAATGGTAAGATTAGTGACAATTTAATGAGCAAGTAAACTAATGGATATAAAATATCCTTCTTACTAAATCTCTTAGCAAGATCATTAATCCTGTTTACTTTTAAAAACTCATGATTGGAGCGCATATCTATAGTGTAAGTCTCAAGTTGATTGCCAAGTACCATAAGATCCACTGTAGGAAATTCAACTGGATAAAACTGAGCGAGGCGGACTAATTTTTGCTTGTTGAAAGCAAATAATTAATCACTTGGGTTCAAGCATGCTACACGAAAGTAATTCAGTATTCACCTCCGTGAAGCAGTTGTTCTACTCTTGAAGTTGTATATCAATGGTGGTGTAGAACAATTCCACACAATAATCATGTAAGTTTGTAATTTCTTCAGCTCTACGAGGTGGTCGTCCTCGAGCTACAAACTTATCATTCATATTAGGAACAATAATTTCATATTTGGCACGAAATGAAGCAACTTCATCAAGAAGAGAATCCCACCCATTATCTCTCATCATTTGAAGCCATTCCTTAGGTATTTTAACGAGATTTATGGCATTTACACTATCTTGTTCTTTGCATTGCAATGCTTTTAATAGTTCATAAGTGATTCCCAATATATTTTGCATTAGATGTGGGTTCAATGCAAAATCAGATGACTGCATTGAATCCAATAGTACACATTCTTCAGCTCTTTATTCTGAGTTTGATCCATCTTCCACAACTATCTCAAGCAACTCAGAAACAGAGGAACGCCATCACCGTAGAGTTTGGCATGGCCTTCAGTGCTTTGTCTTCATTGGAAGAACATCTTCTAGGCTTCATCAATTCTTGCATCCAAGAAAGAGAAGGAGATTTAACCCTTGCAAAGCTTAGCTTCTCAGCTTTCATACAGTGTGGAGAGGAAGAAATAACATAATCTTTAGAAACTCTGCTACGCTTTGGAATGACGTCCTCAAATAAATCCTCCACTAGGCCAGTTGCAAAGCTTGTTTCCTAAACCTCGACATCTCTCCGACCATCTTTGCGGGGTGTGACTTACCTCCTCGTGTTAAGATTCAAAACCTTGATTTCAGATCCTCTCCAACATGCGATTGGAACCTCCTAATCTCTACTCAGGAAGGTTACTCTGTTGGCTTCTTGACTAATGCAAGTAAATGCCTAATCTGGATAAAGTTAGTGGATAATGGGAATATCTTCATAACTGCTACTACCATCATAAAAGAGGCTCTCAAGGACTTAAAGAGAACTATCAATATACATAGATAGCAACACAATCAGAAATGCTCTTAAGGCCCCTGCAAACTCTCCTTGGACACTATGATTTCATGCAAGAAAGCTGACAGTTTTGACTTTGGCCTTCAACCATTATGTTTGCGACAATCTCGATGACTCCACATCTCCTTGGAGTAGAGTTGCAAGGCACCTAAGGGATTTTAGCACAGTCAACAGTGATGATAGTTGATTCATTTGTTCAGTTTTATTCCTGATTTTTTAGAGTTGCTTTTTGGCTCTTCCTTTGCCTAGCCCAGGCTGTGGGCTTCATTAGCTTGGCCTGAGCTGTGGGTATTTTTGAGTTGACCCAATTGTGGGTCTTTGGTGCTTGCTCCCCCTCGGGTGCTTCGTGTCTTCGCATTGTAGCACTAGGGAGCACTACCACATTCTTTTGTTCCCTTTACCTTTTGGAATATACTTACCATTTTCCAAAAACTTAGAAACAGAGGAGAACATGACAATTAAGTTGAGTAGTGTGCAATAGTGTCAACGTGTATCACCAGATTGCTTGAGGCTAGTCTTTAGATTCAGACCCTGTTCGCTTGAAAGTTCACCTCTCTTAAGCCCTCAACAATTTTGGCAACTTGTTTCTCTCGAAGAATGTCCCGACGTTTGCATGAGCTAGGCTCGAACAATATTCAACACACTAGAAACCAATTTAAAGAGCAAAGCAATCCGAGTGTGATTTTTGTAGGGGTGTACACGGATTGGATTGGTTCGGATTGGGCCAAATCCGTCACCAATCCGTTGCCTACGGATTGATGGATTTGTAATCCGTCATCAATCCGTTATTGTTGAAATCCGATCCGTGGAGGAGCAGTTCGGATCGGATTAATCCGTTCAATCTGCTACTGTACATTACATGTAAAAAAAAGAAAAAAGAAAACCCATGAACTCAGACTCCACACTATCTTCTCCAAAGGGCTTGAAAACAAAATCCATATCAAATAAATTAATCACAAATCAGCAAGAAACAAGTAGATGAATCAGACCAACTAACCTCCCGGAAGTCGTACACATTGTCATCGGGATCCGGTGGCTTTCTGATGAAGAAATCACAGTTAAGAAGCAAGATCTTGTGGAACTCCTCCTCATTGATCCTGTAATCCACCACCTTGTCCGATTCCCAGCCCTGAGTCGAGACAAAGGACTCGCTCTGCACCATCTCTATGTCGTTGCTGGTGCTGGAGGCGGCGGACTCCCCGCCGAAGGGGAGGAGGAGGCGGTCGTACTCGATGTCGTAGTCCTTGCTGTTAAGCTCCTTGGCCTCGTCTTCGTCCATGTCGTAGTCGTCAGGGTCTTGGGATTCCACATCATTGTCATCGGCCCAAACCCTAAAATCGTTCCTTTTCTTCTGCTTCTGCAGCTGATTAGGGTTTGGTTGGGAAGATGAAGGTGGGAGAGGAGAGAGGGTTTAGGGGTTGTGGATGAGAAAAGGGTTTTAGGGTTTTTGGCAGAAAGGTTAGAGATGGAGATTTTGGGAAGGGATGGTAGAAGAAGTAGACTTCGCATCTCTTCGGTGATTCTCCCACCAAAGACGAGGCGAAGAGTTTGGGGGAGTGGAAGAAGAGCACACGCGGAATTTTATTACAAGCAGCAGAGGCAAATGGATTGGGCATTGGAGATACTGCAACGTGGGAGGTGAATTGATGAAGGTCTGCGCTGGCAGCTGGGTTTGGGACTTGGGAGATCAACGAATGTGGTAACTGGTAAGTGGGTAGGGTTTTGGCTTGGGAGATGAAGTTTTGGAATTACATTTTAACTCCTTAAGTTTTTTTTTTCTTATTTTAAATTTAGACACCTAATTAATATTTATACCCCTTTTATATTTTTTATTTATATTTAATGACAACGGATCGGATCGGATTGAATCTGCGGATTGAGAGTGAAATCCGTCACCGATTCGTTGCTAACGGATTACATAATATCCAATCCCCCACCAATCCGTTGGCCTTCGGATTGGATTAAAATCCGCAGATCGGATCGGATCAAATTGGATTGACGGATTTTTTGTGCACACCTAATTTTTTGCAACTGCGACAATTAGGATAATTAGTTTATCAAAAATAGATATCGTAAATAGATAATATGAGTTTATGAAGATTGAATGATCAACTCATAAATCTAATTACTATAAGGTATTGGAGCCTAAAAAGCAGTAAAACAAACACATGTTATCCACATACATTGATACACATAGTGCATACAAATAAAATTCTTACACATAGTGCATACAAATAAAATTCTAAGTATAAAATTTTAATTTCTAAATCCATTGGCTCTATCCCTAGTCTTTACAAACTTCTTTTAAAACCCACATAAAATCTTAAGTTTATTGGCTAATTCTTGATTAATCAACTATTCACATTGTTCATCCCAATTTGCCATATGGCCCATACCATAACTTTTGTCTTTTATATTGCAACATCTCTCCAACATTATCAAGGGACATAAAAAATAACAAAAAAAATGGAAGAACATGTAGGGCCAAAAAGGAACTAATGTAAAGTAAAACAAACACCAACGTTGGAAAGACAAATTAAAGGGAGTAATCATCAACGGTTCAATATAGAAAAAAAAAGGATATATAACAAAAAACAGACATGTATTAAAAGGAACCTAGAAAAAAAATTGCAACTATGAAAAGTAGAACCGTCATTTATGTACAGAAAAAAATAAAAAATAAAAAAGGATAACCATCACTCCATCATTCCATCAATAGTGCAATGTAAAAATAAAACAAAAAATAAAAATAAGTTGTCATCACATTCGTTGCATCACTCATCAATGATGTAAACATATACTCTTTAAAGCATGAAGTTAGTCTAGAAAGCAAGAAGCCTACCTAAGTTGGAATGGACTTGTACTTGACTTGAGCCTTGAAATGAAATTATACTTTTCACTATGGAGTAGAAATGCTAGTTGAGACAATGGGGAATGGTTACTCCCATGCAAAAATAAAAGGACAATGGGGGAAAAGGGAATGTGAAAAGACAATGGAAAAGGAATATGAGAAGGCATCTAGCTAGCTTGCTTTCTTTAGCAGGATGAAAAGACAAACTTGCTTTCTTTTTTTTTTTTTTTCCCCGCCCCCTCTTTTATAACACTTAAATCTTGAGACAGGTAACAATAAAATTTAAATCCCAAGACATATCCAAAAAGGATCCAATAAGGACAAAAACCTGAGAAGGGGCAATGCAAGGAAAAATCCATAACAATTTCAAAATCCCTTACCCACGATATCCAACACATCTACTAAACCGACTATATATGTGAAACCGACTAAATAAAAGGGACTTTCTAAATACACCAATCCTATTTACTTGATATACCTACCCTATATCCCAATTAATGCTTCTCACGCTGCCCAAGACTAATGTTCCCCTGATGAATGCTAGGATTTGACAGAGATAAGCAAATGCATCAAGGATGATTAGTTGAAATTACCAATAAAGTTCTAAAATTTTGCTTTAACAACTCTTTGCCACGTGGAAAGTTCTAATTAGGTCATTCTTGGTTTCCAGCAAGTGCCTTCACATATGACAGTATGATTATTGACCAAATAAATTTTTTTTTATACACCCACAATATATCACCACTTGTTATAGCACTAATTAATTAATTAATTAATAAATGTTAATTAGCAAAAAAACTCCACTTTTAGGCATAATTTTCTGCCAAGTTGTTTTAAAAAAAGATTTTTGTGTTGTTAACTATTTTAATGATTGTAATGTTAAAATATAATTAATTATATAGCTTTTTGGATATTGTGAATTATGCAGACATTCAAGCTGGACTCAACCTATTATGAATGGCCATCACCTTTGACTAGCTTTGTATGTCGGATTCTAAATTTTAAACCTTATATTCTAAACTATGTATTAAATCTTAAAACACTAGATTATAACTACTAAATACTAATAACACAAAAATCTTCCTAATCTCAAAAGTCTTGGATGTTTAAAACAAATTTATTCAAACATATTAACACATGTTACATTCCTAATCTTCCAACACAATGATTTTAGAAGGAAACCTAGAACGCATATACTGCATGAACGCATTAATTTGCTTCGCATACGGGGTAGCCCATGCAGTTGCACAATCATGCCTGAAGTGAACCCATTGAGGCATAATAGAAGGCATCGAGTAACCATCTGTCAATGCAACATGGACGTAGTGATTATGATTTACGTACCCGATAGCGATGGCAACATGTTGATACGACGGTGGGAGAGTAGATCGAAGTGGCAAATACATAAAGCTCTGTGTAGCACTTAAAACGTGTAATATCACATTGAACTTTGAAGCAATTAAGAGACCCATGTCTGGCATGGTCATCTAATGCTCAATCGGTGCTCCTCTATCTAATGCAAAAAAGTTCAATGAGTTGTAAACACGAGTCCATTGGTCATCACTATCAAATATTGCAACATACCGTGTCCTGAATGTGTGCAACTCTTTTATTAAGTTATACGAGATAGTTGCCCATGCATCTTCGTGAAGACCAAGACAGATAGCTATTACCCGGAATTCGCAATTTCCATCAGGTTTTATGTCTTGTACATGCATAATGTAAGGATGCAGTATAGGTGGAAACTGACGAACATAGGCATGTACAAAGTAGTTGTAAATAGAGGAGCAACAGTGTCTCGTTGGTTCCTAAAACTGGAAAATATCTGGCTCAACAAACTCAAATGTATCCATATTAGCACGAGTTGATATGTCCTCCCTGTCCTTCGAGTCGGGGCCTCCAAACAAATAACTGTTTCCGCTTGGTTCCCGAGAATGAAGGGAATCATACTCAACGAACACTAATGCAGACGGATTAACGCGAGTATTTGTTGCAACTGTTTTTTCGAGGAGGGGCGTTTACGAGTGTTCATCTTAATAGCAGGTTCACGAATTGAAGTTGTTGATGGTGGGGTTATCTCCCTCAACTTCCTTAAAAGACTGAATTTACCATGCCTTGTTTGCTGCTTAAACTGTTATGTGAACAAGCTCGACGTCACAATCGATGTCATCGTCTTGAAGAGACACACACACGGTGATAAGTCAAGTTTTCTCCAAAATTTATCTATGGAATCAATTGGTATGGGATGACCATCGTTCAAATATATTGCTTGCTCGTGCGCACATGGCAGTCCGTAGCTCGTACGAAGTCGACATCCACATTTGTAGGAAACTTCTCCGACATCCTTAGACCGCTCAAATTCCTTCAAAATCAGATGCAATGCGCGGCTTGAAACGAAATCACATAATTCCTAGAAGTGCGGTATATTGAATCGATATTGGATGATAGTTTTGCTTTGCTCAATACTCGCTTTGATAGCTATGTTCTGTGATTGCATGACTTGGTGAATAAACAATAACGATGTCTCCAAATCTAACTGTGATGACTCCAAGTATCGTTTCAACTTCGCATGCTGGCTCTTGACTCTATTAGTTGTCTGGTTTCCAAAATGCAGATATCTGTCAGTCTAGGCGGATACAAACATCTCCTTATACGGTGTCAACCATACATCCTTAAGATAATTAATCATACCTGGAAAGTTTTATAACACTACCTCAAGGTTCGCCAATTTGCACATATATGCATTCTCAGTTTCATATTCTAGTAACACATTTTGTAAAATGCATTCCAAGATTTGTTGTCCGTTATTGATGGCCTGTACTTGCTCAAAATACTCCTATAAACGTGCCACATACAAAGTAATTTCTTAGCATTGGGAAATACCTGGGCAGACGCATTCATCAAAGCCAACTCTCTGTCCGTGACAATAACTCATGGACCGGTGCATCCATCCATTGTTAACTGCAGACACTTTAAAGCCCAAGTATAATTGAACACTTTTTCTGAGTGCATGAACACGAATGCTATGCAAAATGTCATATTAGTTGCAGTCACGTCGACAATCTCAAGGAGAGGCATCCTGTACTTGTTTGTTTTATATATTGCGTCCATCAATAACACGTGCGGGAATGCACGCCATCACTCTAATGATCTTGAATGTGCGAAGAATAAATCTTCAAGCTCATTGGTTACGGCATTTGTTCGACTCTCGAAAATGTATCATTCACGTTGTATGAATGACATGACAACTTGCGTCTGGGTTTTACCTGTTTTCTCTGCAGTTCGAAATTTCCGGTGTGCATTGTATATGGTCCTAATGGTAGACACGTTGTCTGGATTCTGCTTCTTCAACGATGTCAAGATATCTTGTGGCTTCACATTTTTCGTAGACAGATGTACCATCAACTGGATTTCGAATTTAGAGAGCTCATCGGGGTATGGATGCCCCTCCATATATGATGCAGTGGCATGGTTATGTGTTCTACATACCACTCTTGCCATTCAGTCATCACCTGTTCGCATTTTCACCCCTTTCACTCTGAAAAGACAATCAATTTTTTTTTGTGCCTGTAACCTTTGTGGAAGTTTTCTTGCTTCTGTATGTGTCACCGCAATCACATTGGAACAACAGTCTAGGACACTTCCCGATTATACTAGTCTCTGACCTTTTAATGACAATGATATATCCTAAATTACGTCCAGTATTTTGAATCCAATCAATTAGAGACTGGTGCGAATTGAATACCTGAAAATGTATTAATTATGTTAGAAGTTAACAACTTTTTATTAAAAATCGACAAAATAAAACATAATTGGAGTTGAGTTACTATCATACCATGTCGGTGGAAAATTCGTTTGTAACAATTTTGTCTTCTTGTTTTATTTCGTTTCTGAGAATATCATCCTGACAACAATATACATTCATTTGAGCATCTGCAATTAATAAAAAATATTTCCTGAAATAATTAAAGAATTGTATATTTACCTGATCACTTGAACCGCTTGACAATCGCAGATCATTGGCCCAAATCCTCAGTTGATCTAAATTCAAATCTTCTGCTGGTATGCATATTGCTAAGAAGAACCATATCTTTGTATATATAGACTAATACATAATGCACACATGTTTGATGAAACTAAAGAGACACACTTTAACTGAGAATATATTCCCGGAAACTAAAGTTGACACTTGAGTTGACGACTCCCTGCAGGTGTAAAATGTTAACAAATTAAGACACATGTATTTACGTCGTACAATGGGTCCCTTTCTTCTAAGTGAAAAGAAATATGCTATGCGCATGTAAAGCTTCTACGAAAAGCTTAAAAGATATGTCATGCGCATGTAAAGCTTAGAAGAGTCCTATATATATGTATATATCCATGCTAATGTAAAGCTTCTATAAAAAACTTAAAAGATATGTCATGCGCATGTAAAGCTTAAAATAGTCCAATTTAGATAAAATAAGATAATACATGATAAGACAACACATGATTTACATAGGCATAGCCATATAGGGTGGGTGTAAATTTTAACACCCAAATAAAATATCAAACCACCAATCAATCTGACTATCATGCTGTTTTATTCAGGCCTTGCTCTAACCCATGCACCCATTTTGTTGAGAAATATTGGATAAATTTCCTACCCCCACCAACCAATATACACCCATCTAAGTAGGACCTATTTGGTAAGAGATCATACCCATCTTATATTATCTACATGGGACCAACTAGATTCAACCATCAGCTTGGGATCCACTAAATTTAATATTGACCGACAACCTAATTTATGGAACTACCATATGAAGGATGCCACCATCCAACCATAGATCCATTTGATTAGGACCTACTAGATGAATATCCTTACCTTTACCTAGATGAGATACACTATAAACAACCCACTTGGCCCACCCTTTGTATCTATATATAAAAAACCCATCACCTCCACTTCAATGCATCCACCCTTCTATATGGGACTCCTCCTTTATATATTTTATCAATGAGTCTCACATGCAAGTGGATATATTAGTTGAATCTAGTGGGTGCCATGTGGGTCCACTGATAAGAGTTTCTACTTACACACTATTTATGTAACCCGACAATGATTATGTCATTTAGGTATACCTTGAGAGTCATTTTGCAAATAGAATGCTTATGGCCTATATGTGAATATTTAACTAAATATATTTTAAAAAAGTCCAAACTTATGTGAATATTTACCTAGATGTACAAGTATCTTGAGCTGGAAGAATCGCAAATTAATTTGCAGATATTTGCTCACATATATGAATCTCTTTTTTAGCTAATTTGCATGGCACTTAAAACTTTATGTACTTATAAAGTTTAAGCTTTTGTGAAGAGTTAATTAGAAAAAGCAGTTTGAGCTGCAAGAGTCTCAAATTGATTTACAAATATTTGCTCACAATTGTTGAAATGCATTATATAGGTTCCTTTTTTTTATTAAATAATGTTATAAAATTAATTTATGTTCTGATGGTTGTACAATGGATTTATCATTCACTCAATTTATGTGTTTCTTAGTAATTAAAACTTAATTTGGATATTTATTTTAACTTATTATTCAATTTACATGAGAAATAATCCATTCATCCCAGTGGGTTTTATGCTAGCTCTCATGATATATACTTGAACCATTTCTATCCTAATGGCCGGGGGATTTTTTCTTGAGGGAATCCTACAACGCTTTCGAGCAAGATTATTGGTTTTTACTTGTAATTTAGGGAGATCCCGCTTTGTACTAGGCGGGAATTGAAAATCTAGCATCGCCCTTGTGTGGAATAGTTGCACTTGAAACCTCACATGAGGGTCACCTTTGAAAGACCTAAACAATTCACATGATATTCGAACTATATCTATGGTAATGGCTTCGGTATCCATTCTCATTGGGTCTTTGAATTAAAAAATCTGCAAGTAGTAAATCTCAATAAATCATGATTTAACATATCCCACTTTTTTTAGAGACCTAAACATTCCATTTGAGGCATAATATATTCAAGTTTGATCGTTGAAATGGACAATGAAGATTTTTTTCCCTCTTTTAAAAGGCTTAAATCAAACCATCAATATTTCTCATGATGAAGCAAACTTTTGAGATCCATCAAACAATACATAAATTGGGTTGGAAATGTCAATCCAAACTCAGCTTGCATGTAAAAATGCCAAACCGAACCCTAAATTACTGGGTCGGGTTTGGATTCGGATTGGATTGGTTGATCAGGTTAGTAAATGCCCTTCACGCGGAACATGAAAGACCCCATTGGAACTTTGATCCGTTGACGATTATCCAGAAAGGTCTTTTAGGATCTCATTTATTATAAGCAATGGGCCATTTGTTGGCAGCATATCGAACTGCGCTGATGGGTCGACAAGCAAGTATCATCTAAAATGTTAGCCCAAATCCAACCTGGAACACAAATGGCACAACCCGAACACTAAGTTAGTGGGTCTGATGGATTGGGTAGGTGAATCGGATAAGTTACTTATTACCAAGAGGTTCTGACCTGTTAAAAACCAGGTTTGGGTTCTTATTTAGGCCTCGCTAAGTAAATGGGTCTAGTGCTGATTCCACATTTAGACCTCATACATTATCTCAATTTTCGAGAATCTCTTATTAAAATTGGATTTTTTCCCATACCATCCTCTACCTAGACCGGGACCGGGACCCGGACCCGGACCCGCCCCATATATAGTTCTGGTTCCGGGTACAATTCCACCTTCTTCTTAACGGTTCCGGGTATGGGACCGAGAAACTAGCCCCAAGACGATTCCGGGTCCAAATCTAGGTCCACCTCCCTCCTTAACGGTTCTGGGTCCGGATCCACCACCGGAACCGACCCGTTTACATCCCTTGATAAGTAAATGCCACCCAGCCAACATTATTGCATTGCCACAAGGAGGATTCACAAGATTGCTTGCATCTTGAAGTGCAGAAGTTGATGAGTCGGGTAGTACCATAGGGTCAGCTCGGGCCTTCGAACACCTGGATTTCTATTAGGCCTGCTAAAACATTGAAAGGGCCCTCTCTGACAGGCCCAAAACTCTGGGCCTGATCGGTTTCTTCTGACAACCCTATGAACAATTGCACCAACCGGGACTTGCTTGCATCCATATCCTTTATCTTAGTACTAGGCGCAGATCCATCCGCGCCTACTGTTGAAATACCTGGAACGCAAGTGTGACCCAGCATGCTAACTTACTAATCAGGCCCAATAGGGTTTGTTAGTCAGACAGGGCCAGTCCATTGGGCCTTTATCCGGGACAGAAGGTCTTGATCCATAATGAGGTGGGCCTTATTGCAGGAAAATGTGATTTATAAAAAAAAAAAAACTATTTATTGTTATTTGGTCATATTTTTCTCAATCGACAGTGAATGTTGCTCCAATGAGAGTGTGTCTTGGGTCAAGTGAAGGTAGAAATGGTTACAGTATTATGTGAAACAGTTTATAGGTTTGACAGGTTGCCTGCCTACACAATTTAGTTTAAGTCACTTGACCTTATCGATGAGATTAATCTTAATTTTGTTGATTGATATCTACTACTATTATAAAATAGGGAATGTTGCAAAAAAATTTCACTACACTATGTGGGACCCACCTCTACCTATTAGAATAGAATATGATAATATATTATTATTATATTATAATAATATCTACTACACTTATATTTTTCTTATTTCTATCTACTTCTACTTATTATAAAAGAGGGAATGTTGCATACTTTTTTCACTACACCATTGTGGGGCCCACCCCAAAATATAATAATAGAATATAATAATATATTATTATATAATATTTATACCCTTATTATCTATCTACTATTATAAAAGAGGAGATATTGCAAACTTTTTCACTATACCATTGTGGGGCCCACCCCCAAATATTATAATACAAACATTTTCACTACACTATATTGACAAATTTTTCTAGAAAATAAGCCGGACGACCGATCTATATTGAAATTGGTGAGTGTTTTGCCTAATCATGTATGGCCAGAAAAGGTTGGTTTTTACTTTTTTTCAGTTGATTTCCTTCCATATATCTTATTATTCTATATTCTTCTTACTTTTTTCTATTGAAGTTTTTACTGAATTTCATAAGAACAATGAGTGATTGTAAATTGCTTAATTTGCCAAAAAAATTGAGCTATATGTAAACTGGTCATTCTCCATTGGGATCGTTAATATTGAATTTTTCAATGACTTTATTTTTCCAGATTATAATAATGAAAGAGTACGCAGGGCTCCACTAATATATATATATATATAAAAACAGAATGAATACACCTGGATTGATGATACAAATACATATGCAGCCCATGCAACGACTTGCTTCTGAACAACTAGTGGCACTCTTTATTACTACAACAACAACTACATTTATTATCACAATCACAATCACCATCAAGATTATAATTATTAGTTAACGTATGCAACGTATGGGTACAGTAGTTACAAAATAGACTCGTTCGATTGATTTTGTAATAGTCATATGAATTGGGCCAAGGAAGTCTTCACCGTATGATCTGCCACGATTTGGTTCATCTTCTCCGTGGGGTGAAATGAGTCCCAAAACACGAATTTGTCGGCATCCTCACACGTTTGTGGGTTCAACTTGTCGCACAAATAGCCCATCTCAAAATAGCCCGTCCCACAGCATCCGGTCTCCACGTTCTCAAATCCTATCCATCCAAACAAACAAACAAACAACAACAACCACCATAATTATGATCAAAGCCCATCAAACCACTACCATAATTAAAAGCAGTTTAATGCAAGAAACAAAATCCACGTCTGTAGTTGTGAGATAAATATGTTTTCCTATCAACTGTGGCCGTGGGCCCCACACTTGATCGAAAGGCTGAAAGTTGTAAGACCAAGTGCCATGCATGTGTAATCTGGGCTCTTAATGAAGTCTGGACTTTGTTGCCCACCACAAACAAATGCTTCATTAACAATCTTCCTACTTCTCGCCCATGCTTTGATGATGGAAAGACCTTTTGTCCTCCAACAATAGGCCGCCCGTTTGGGTGGTGGTTACAAAAGGACTGATTTGATTTCGTAATAAATTTGGTGGGACCACACTTAGCCTTATATTCTTACCTAACAACTCTTCATCTTCATGAATTCTCTACAACAATAATAATAATCATAATAATAATAAGATTAAAAAAAAAAAAACAACGGATTCTATTGCCTGGAATAAAAAAAAAAAACAAAACCCCTAGAGTAGTATTTTTATTACCTTTGTATTATATTTGTGTTATTATTAAAAATATATTTAAGAGTAATTTAAAATGAAGATTTATGCATTTTTTAATCTCTTGAATGCATTCCAAAGTTATTTCTTTTTTTAAAAGATTAATATATATCAAAACATCTATCACATTCAATATGCGAAGGTTTTGGCAGTGACCTATGTCTTAAAACCATTGAAAATGGAATGTGAGAGTCTTTAATGCCAAGTAGAAATTTGGGAGCCTTCTCCACAAATTTACTTGTGAAAAGTCTAAACCATTCAAAGTGTAGGATATTGCTGACTTTCAAATGGAGCTGGCGTCAGTGGCAGATCACTTCTAAATGAGCTAATAGGAAATTATGAAAACTTTGACGTTTATAATGAAAATCTTTCAAGGGCCTCATTATAAGTGAAATTTGTCGGGAACCCATGAAGGATGGCCTCACTTATTCTGTCTGGGCCATTTAGACTTTTAATGTTTTTATAAGTGGGCCCCTTTAATGTGCCTCGCTCATAAATGATGGGAGATAAGACAAAGAAAAAAAAAAAGGTAGTTCAATATGTGGTCAGATTAGACTTCATCAATGGCATAATTTCTTCGAAAAGTGGAATTGGCATTCTGCTGGCCCATTTCCCACTCGAAGTACAGAAAATGGTGTCAGACATCTCCATCAGGGCAGCGAACGGGACTGCAGTGGTGGGCCCCACTGACAGCAGAGCAAATCCGGAGCACCCATCTGGTGGGCTCCACTGGGGAAGATTGACTCTGCCATCCCAATCAATACTGATACTAGCTCCACTACTACCATCCCTACTGATTCACAGACTTTATAGGTGCTACCATGGTTTGCCTGATTTTTATATTTCATTTTGGGTAGGAATGGGTAGCTCGATTTGGGGCTGTTCAGATTTATTCAAAACGTGGGCGTTCACAGCATGGCCCACCAGATAAATGGATCATGATCATGATGATGAATGCAAACACTTACCATACAAGGATGGCTTTTGAATGGCCTCCAGCAGTCTATCATACACATTTGAATAAACCAACTGGATCCCTTCGAGTTGAGATTGGAGCCTAGCCACCAATGCCTGTAACTTGCAATTGAAATCCTCGGCCACCTTATTGTACTCCTCCACACAACCAAATCCTCCCACTAAATTTGCAGTCCTCTCCAATGGCAAGCACCCCATTGGAGGGAGGCCGCCGAGGGAGATTTTCCGGCCACCCAGATCATAGACAGCCTTAACAAAGTCCCCGGCGAGCCCGGCCAGGAAGTCCTTGTACTCATCCACGGTGAAGTCCAGTTGTCGGGTTGGGAGCAAGTAGTAATTCTCAAGAAAGTCATTTGTCCCAATACTAATTAGATACAATGCCTCTGCCAATCTCTCATTCGCCTTCTTAAACCCTAAATAACTTATCAACTCTTTTTTATATTGCTTGAAGTACACCAGTTCTTCCCACAAGGGTATCACATTCTGCAAGTAAACTGGATTCATTCAGTAACAGCCCAAAACCTATAGTTTAAATTAAAACTGGTACATATCAAGACAGGATGTTATACCATAGTAAATAAGTCTATAGTGATGTACGAATTGGGTCACTTACTAGCACTTCGGATGTGACATTGTCATAGCCAGTCCCGGCAGATGCAAAGCAAACTCCATCAGCGAAATCCACAATGCTATATGCCGGATCCAAGTAAGCGGGTACTGCGGATTTGATCCCAAGAGCCTCTGCGATGAAATCGGTGGCGATTCGACCGTTGGAAAAGCGCCCCGTGGCTCGGCCATCATCGAAATCACGGCCGTAGGGCTCAAAATTGCTCTTGAGGACGGTTGAGACCTGGTTGTTGTTGCCGGAATCGACGGATGAGTCGCCGAAAACGATGATCAATGGAACCTTGCCCTTGGCATGGATCTGGACTGCCAAGACCAGCATTTGAAATGAAAGAAGCCATGGCAGGAGAGCCTTGTGTGACTGCATTCCTTCTCTTCTTCTTTTCTGTAGTAGTTGTAGTATACACAACATGGTGCAGCAGGGAATGTGAAGGTGCTTAATAAATATTGGTTTTGAGGTGAGAGGAGGGGACAGCGCACAAGCAAGTGAAGGGGAGAGGCTCATTTGATAGTCGTCGAGTTGGTTGGGAGTTTTAATTGCAGCAAAGTTAGATGATTATCCTGACCGTTTGATTTCAATTGTTATGAATGTGGGCTGCTGAATATTTATCTAATTACAAGTCCATGCGATTCATGGCCATTTATATTTGATGGTTGGAACTTTGGAGACCCCAGTTTAAGTCCGTGAGAGCCACCACAGTCACTTTGTAGTTTGTACAGGTGGGAGATACACACTGATTGAGTCATTATGGATGGGATTATGGGGAGTTTGTTACTGAGAGATAAAAAAGGGGGGAAAAAAATGCATGGGTATCTTTGGCCTGTAATATAACATTGGTATGAATAGGGGTTTGTGAGCCACATAAATGTAGACACGCGGATTGACCCCGGAAAAACCTACCAACCTTGTAGGGATGTGGACGGGTCGGAGCTGGAATAAAACCAGGGTCGATTCACATTAGTTCCTACTGGTTGTTAGGATGATCTGCATATTATATGGTTCCTATGTGTTGCATCTGGATTCAGAGTCAACAAAATCGAATATACTCCTGCCAAAAGGGCAAAATAGATTATACGGTTTCAAATTGGGTCAAGCAAAAATTGGGACTAATACGAGTGCGTACTTGGATCAGCAGCTCTCAAAATAGATTTGTTAAGCACTCAAGTAGGGCTCTTAGAGCTCAGCTATGAAGAATTTTAAATGCCAAAAATGATTCACACATTATAGACTCTTAAAACGTCTTCTCTTTACCCGCGTGGGAGTTGGTGGAGTTTGCTCCCCCATGTCTTGTGTTCGAAATTCGCCCAAAATTTGCAGGGTGAGCATTTATGTGGATTTAGGGGCTGTTTCTTTAGTAGAATTCATAAAATTCATGTTTGGTGGTTGTCTGGGAAATTCAAATGCTGGCTTTTGAAATACTGTTGAATTCTGGAATCTCGAATTCCCTATTTCATTAAAGGCTTGAATTCCTATCTGAGAATTCTAAATTCGCCGACTCTATAAATTCTCTATTTAATAGTTAAAAGAATTTCTACCTATAATTAGAACCATATATATAGATATATATTAGTACTGTACAAATCCAAGTGTAAATTTCCCACCAATATATATACAGATCCCTGCATAATTACAGAATTTAACCATCTCAAAAAAAATAATTGAAATGCCAACATAATAAGTTGGAAATGCTAACATAATGAGTTACATGCACCTAAAGTCCATAAAAAACAAGATCACACTATCAAATCTCACACATCCAAAATATGTTAGCCCATCAAAACTACCTAATATGGTTTATATAGTAATCCATAAGACAGAAAGCACTCAAACATCCAAAATATATTTACTATAGTTATCCAAAAGACAGAAGGTATTTAAACAACTAACAACTTGAAATTAATAAGGTTTAATAAAGTTCTCCATTCATATGAACCAAAATGTATACTGAAAGACTTCTCATTCATGGAGCATGGCCTGATGACCCCGCATGGAAATTTGTCTCCAGCCAATTTATCTGTTTCTCAGTATTCAAGCTCAAAAAACTATATGCCCTCCTGTCATTACCAACAAGAAAGTCAAGAACTAGCATTTCCATATCCGACGGTTTAAGAGGATGTGCAATCATAACTTCACTAACTCCTGAAATCAAGCATCCGAGTGGGTTTACGCTTTCAGCAAGTTTAATGATAGCATTTGCAACTTTATCCAACGTATATATCGCTTCTTCACATTCCACTGACTTTTGCTTCTTTGAAGTTCTGCTGGTACCAATTTGGTTTGATGGCCCATGTGTTCGCCTTGGTGATATTACACTATGTTGAGGCAAGTTGGCCTCATCCATATCATCCAACCCAGGTGTCTGGGCACGAAAGCCATCATTTATGAATTCATCATCTGTTGGCGTTTCTGAAAAAAATTTTTGTTGGCTCCTTTCAATTCCTCTAAGTGCTACATCGCCTTGTGCAACATCATTAGCAATAAGATCATGTACTTCATCACAAAACTTGAAAGTGATACACTTATATTTAACCAACTTACCACACATCCTCTGAAGCAATGACCATTTTCAATGCATCATCCCAGCCAAAACCAGGCATTGAGAGAAGTTGCTTTACTTTCCTGTATCGTGTTCACCAGTTTTTGTACTTATTTTTGGCATTGTCATCTACGGTTGGTTCCAATCCGGTTTTTTCCTTAATCTTTGCTATTTCTTCATTCCAACAAGCAGTATTGAAGTTTTTTTCAACTTTTCTTCCTGCAAGCTTCATCTCTAGAAGTGTGTCCATTAAAACCCTTTCTGCTATTGGATTCCATTTATAATTTTCTTTTCTTTACGTTCCTAATGAGATTTGAATAGCATTTATTTAACATAGATAAACTAAAAAAAGTGTAGAAACTCTCTATGCTATCAATAAAACCCATACATTCATTGTCAAATAATATTATATTGTCAACATCTAAAACCATACATTGTTTGTTAAACTAAAATGCAGGAGTATGAACATAAAAAATATCATTCCACATTATCTTTATCTTCTTTTTGATGCTCATAATCATTCCACATTTGCTCAGCTATGGAATCCCGAAATGAATGCCAAGTGTTTCTGTTCCAACGTGGCACTGTTTTTATATTTATGGTACTTGTCAAGGGATGATCGATTTTAGAATTTGTCCCGGTGGAGAAGGTTTCAAGCATTGGGTCTCCTACATTGTGCATAACTATGTGGTTGTGAAGAGTAAAACAAGCAATGACAATATCTCGTCGAGTTGTAAACGAATACCCATGTGGCATTCGTAAAATGGGTAAGCGATTTTTAACAACTCTAAACAACCGTTCTAGGTGGTGTGCAATGAGGAGTGTCGTAGTTTAACAAGTTCTTGACAATTTATTGGAGGACATTCCTAAAACTCTCTCAGATGGTAACGCTCACCTCTATATGTTGTCAAAAATCTTGGCACATTGCCAAAACCAGCATCCATTAGATGAAATTTACCTACATTTGCATATTAAAGAAGTGAATGTTAAATGAGACTTCACATAATTAAACAAATATATTTATATTTTGGACATAAATATTTGTATGGTTCCATTACCATCTGGTATTGCAAAGTTGTCATTTCTGTTTAGTACAGAAAAAAGCACAGTAGCATCACTCTCGAATCCTTCTCATCCCACAACCACATATTGAAACCTCATATCAAGTCCGCTTGCCATGAGACAGTTTTGAGCGAGTTGGCCATGCTTATTTCGATATTTTGCTTGCTTCGTAGTTGGTACATGAGCGGCACATATGTATCGTCTATTACACCTATACAATCCTATCATCTCAATGAAAAAGTTATGGATAATGAAAATGTCTCATCTGAAAGAATAAATAAGGATGGACTTAATAGTTAATAAACTAACTAACCTTAACATAAGGATATAATCTACTACTTAGCCTAATTTGATGTGGAGTTGGGGCATTTTTTGGAATTTGAACGTAACTTGGATAGACCTTGCAGACAACATTTAATACTTTATGGAAATAGCGACTAACAATGGCGCCTGAATGGTTGAACCGATTAGCAGTAACTCTGTTAGTAACATTGTGGGCTAATGTGTGGAGAAATATTGCTAACTGCTCGTCTATGGACATCACTCGTGTGTTTTGAAGGAGTCTATGATGCATAAGTGTTTCATGCAATATTATAAAGCAATCAGGACTGTTCAGCCAACCCACAACATACGGCCACAGCGGCACCATCAGCAGATATTAAACTTAATTTAAAGGATTATGTTGTAATGCAATTGAGAAGGTCATTATGTACAAACAAAATAACAAAATGCGAGTGAAATATCAAATGCAAATTAAAGAAAAATAAAACAATGCGAGTAAATTTTCGTGATTCTATTACAATGCATTTGAACGGCTAACTATGCATAAGCACGTTAAAATGATACCGGTAAAACAAGAGGTGGAAATAACATTATATTCAAACGATCAATGTTATGAATTGTACATATCATGGAACCATTAGTGTCATATTAAATCCGAGAAAAAAAGTTAAATAAGAACTGATACCTTCCATTGAGTGTTAAGACTGCAGCTTTGAATAAACCAACTTAATTAGCTCCAATCCTGCAATAAGAAAATACCAAATTAACTTCATTGATCATCCTCAATGACAGCATTCACATAGTGGAGTTCACGACAACCCACCAACAAAAATATTAAACATTTTCCTCATTTAGCATAAAAAAAAATTCAAAACTAAACATTTCAAAAGCATTGTTATGAATAAGCTTGGAATCTAGTAAGATATGGTTACATATAACCATCATGGGTTACAAATGATTAGCCAAATGAAAAGCTTGCCCTTTCAGATCAAAGTGCCTGTCTTTCAAGTCTCAAATAGCCAAACATCACTAACCCCATTTCCTTGTTCTGTGGAATAACTATTTCGATGCACCCACCCCGCCTTGGAAGATGATCTTCATTAAAGATCAACACCAATGAAGGTAAAGATCGAACAAGAATTTACAAGAAACTGAATATATAAGATGAAGAAACTAGATTTGAGCAAAAGATAAATTCAAAACTTAGCAAGAAACAGAGAACATTTAAAAAGAGAGATAGGTATAATTATAGGTATATAATTTTTGAGCATCTGAATGCAAAAGCCACGTAAAAGATCAAGAACACCTCTACTAAACTCAACCATAGAACCTTATGTACCTGTACAGTTAGACCCTACCACCCAATCGATAAACCCAATTGCCCCCATTCATGTTAACAGGGTAAAAGAGTGTAATGTTGACATCACGGCCATTTCTTAGTGGATCCCAAGGTGAAACTAGCCTGGCCCCTGGTGAGCCCATCCACTCATTAGGTGAACCGTAGATCTCTCTATGCTTGCTAAGAAATTGGACCTTAACAGCTCTTTGTGACTGTTTGGTCTTCCTGAATGGTTGCGTTAGCCAGAAAAAAATTATACAATTATTTTTTTTAATTAGGCCCAATATCTAGGGCACCCAATTTTGATGATGATTTAAGAAGGCTTCTGATCCTTCCCTCTTTCATTTAGAATAATAAAAACAAAAGTAAAACGAAATGAGAAATCAAGAACAAGAAGCAGACATCTCAAAAGAAATCACAACAATAGACGACCTCAGAAAGCTATAAGAGTATGAGCAAATCAAAGACTCTTTTTTTTAAGAGTCTCAGATGGTATAGATAACTTCACAAATCACATCCCCTTCAATCACATACAAACCCTAAAAATAAAATAAGCAAGGAAATAGAGAAAAAAGAAGGAAAATACAGAAAAATGAAGAGAGGGTATGGCTGTAAAAGATTTACACCTTCAAATCCGTTGCCGTTGCTAGAAAACGAATAAAGAGGATGACTGTTGGAGTTCCCGAAAAATGTGGTTGTCCGTGAAAAAAAACTTCGTGTCAAGCTAGATTTCCAAATCCTCCTTGCCGTTCTGTTTTTCCAAATGCTGCATTTTTAGGGATTTTGAATACCTGAAATTTCAAAAGCCCACGAATTCTTGTAATGAAACACAAAATTCTTGACAGAAATTCTGAATTTCAAGAAACCTTGAATTCCTGTCAGGAATTCTACTAAAGAAACATGGCTTTAGGGTGGATCACCTGATGGATTAGTTTTGTTGGGTCAAAGATATCACAGATACCCACGTCATCCAAAAAAATATATCTTCTCTTTAATTTGTTAAGCACTCGAGCAAGGATCCTAGTTCTGATCTAAGAATGCCAAAAATGATTGAAGCTTTGTAAACTCTTTCCTTCAAAAATAAAGATCCCAAATCAAAGCAGGTTTTATACCTACTTTTTTTTTATCGGTAACAAACGATTTCATTAAAAAGAAAGACGAAATACAAAACACACCACCACAAAAGAAAAGTGATGGAGAAGGTGCAAGAGAGATGCACAACCTCCAACCCCAATTACAAAATTACATCCACCCAAGGAACCAAGCTCTCAACCCCTTGCTTTGCTAATACATTTGCTATAGAGTTGGCGGATCCAACCTTATGATGGAAAGTAACATTGATTGCAGTCAATAACTCCCTAATCTCATTAAATTGAAATTGAAGTTTCTAAGGAAAAGTTGTCCAATTAGATACCCATGTAATCACAATAGAAGAACCACTTTCCATAACTAGTGATACGTCATATCTTCTTAAGAATAGCCTGATACGTATCAGAATGGCCAACATCTCTGCTTCATTGGAGTCACACACAGAACATGCTTGGAAAACATAAGAAGCACCTCACCTTTGCTATTGTGCAGCACTCCTCCAATCCTCGTCAGACCCGGCTTACCTTTTGTGGCACTATCCATATTAAACTTTAGAACCCCATAAGGAGGTGGACACCAAAGGATTGATGTCCTCTTCTTAACAGGGCCACACCTCATGCAAGTTCCCCGAAAGCTTGGAGAATTCTTTTCTAATCAAAGCCCATTTTGCAATCGTAACAGCCACCTAAGCAATCAAATCTGTTTTTGTTGAAGAAGAGTTTCTAAAATTTCTATCATTTCTTTCCTATTCCAGATGGACAAAAAGATAGAAAAAGGGATTATCCTTCGTAAGACTAGGCCACACCCCTTGAAGCACCCACCCAACCAACACTCCGCCAACTCTGCAATGTTCTCTGGGCAACACCTAGTAGGGCCACATCTCACAATGACACTATCCAAATGTTGGTTGCCACCTTGTAGTGAATAAAAAGATGTTACCGACTACTCCTCCTTGCCATACATGAAACAAATATATGAGAGAAGCCAACCATCGCAGTGGATAAAGGATGGTTTTATACCTGCTTTTTAATTGACCAGACGGGTTTATATATTTGGATAATGGAGATTCCCTATTGACATCCCTAGTTCTGTGGTGAGGCAGTGTGACTCTTGAATGGATGTTGATGGTAATAAAAGATGAATAGAGGACAGGGGTGGTGAGCGGTAGAGGTAAGAAGTCTCATTGATTTCTATTAACAGTGATGCTAGTAGGTGGCTGATGTTGATCGTTAGAAGATTAAAGGGAGTAACTGTATACCAATAAAAAAGGAGGAAAGATAATCTATCTTTTTGATAAATAAATGCACTCTCATTTAAAACCCGAAGGCAGGACGACAACCCAAAAAAAAAGGGAAAAGAACATATAACAACAAACATAACAAACTTTAATGGTCACATGAGGAGTTGGTTTGGGCCTTGGGGGCTTTTCCTTCACCTTGTTATATTTTGTTTCTCATTTTAATGACAAATTCTATGGACATGGGTAGTGACGCCGGCGGCTCTAGGAATTCAAGTCAGTGGGGTCAACAAAAGATTTATCTTTCACAAATTGAATAAATTTTTTTCATCTTTATCAACATCTGTCATCTACTTTCGATAATTCGAAAAATATAATATTAAATTCTCAAATAATCTATTTTCAATAATCCGACAAAAATAACATTGAATTCTCAAACAAAAATATCTAAAGAACATAATGTATATAGATGTTAAATTAGGGTAAATGAAGAGTTACTGACAGCATGTTTAAAAATGAAATTCTCTTTAAAAAATAAAAATCGGGCCCATTAATTTTTATTTTTTATTTTTTTTTGTTTTGATAGACATATGGCCCATTAACTTAGGCATTGAGTGGCGGGTCAGAAGCTTCCCATAAATTTAATTCATGAAAGAACTTTTTTTAAAATATTTTTTCAAATCTCAATGTGGTCACTGAGCTCAATGTAGCGCCGCCCATGGACTTGGGCGAAGTTTGTCTCTACAGGTTTGAACCAGGCCAAAGTACTAACTTCCCACTCCTATCATGTGTGAACATAACTTGTCTGCGGCTGTCGTTTTGCTTGATTTTTAATTGGAGAAAATCGCATTGTTTATCTTTCTACATGGGTGAGCGGTATAGCTCCCTTGTGATAACATGGGGTGGGAGACTGGGAGGTATATCAGTTGTGTGAGGAGAGACCCCGTTAACCACTGCGATCGATGTCTTGTGTTTCGCGTACAAAGTCAGATATGAAGTACTTGTAGTTGTCTATTGTTTTCTTTTATAGCTCCCTCGTGATAACATGGGGTGGGAGGTATATCAGTCGTGTGAGGAGTAGGGCTGTCAAATGGCCGGGCCGGGCCGGGTCGCCTTTATCCTACCCTCATATGTGCGGGCTGGGCCTAAACGAGCAAAAGCCCTCGTCTTTTATAGCGAGCCTATAATTTTTAGGCTTTTATCCTACCCTCAAGGGCCATGGGCAAAAGAAAAGAAGATTTTTTTTCTTTAAAGAAAATAAATCTTTCATATGTCACCACTGACTTTCAACTTAATGCTAACCCTCATACTATGTCCGTATTAAGGACCGACAATGTAAAGGTAGTTAAGACTTCTGCTGTTTCAAATTTCAAACTACTGATTCAAAAGCAACTGTATAAACTAAAATTGCTAAAATGTCATGAGCCATTATTGAAATAACTGGATATTTTGTTGAATTAACTTTCCACCAATTCAATATATTGAAATTTATAGCTTTATCCCTTAGCTCATCAAAATAATAAACCAATTCAGATTTCTTTTTCTAAAGTAGTTTTCTGAGTCATTTGTTACTCAAATATTAAAAAGATTATTTTCAAACTTAGTAACTTTTACTAAATTAACTTTATCCACATTTGACAATGTCATAGTACAGGTGTATCACAAATCACACAACACTCTTTATAAAGATCTCCAAAAGGGTCTAAAAATTTCACTTCGACTAATACTCATATCTTCACTTGATCCATGTAACTTTCTTAAGGCCTACCCTAAATATAACAACTTACATTGAGGATCAAATAGTATAACTATTTCAAATACTTTATTATATTGCTCTCAATATTTATCGAACTTTTTCTTCATTTTTCAAACTATATTTCTACAAAAGATATTTACACTATCTAACTTTTGTACCAATAAACTATGTATTCTAATAACTTATGGTAAAAATAAATGAATAGATGGGTACTCACTTCTTAAAATTTTTAAAGTAACTTCATAAAAACTATTCAAAAATTTACATATTTAATAAACTGAGGGCCAGGCCAGGCCCCTTCGGGCCAGATGAGTCAAGCACTAGCTCGACCCTCATGGTTGCAGGCTTTTCAAAATAGGGCCCTACCCTACCCTTGCGCTTTAGGATAACAAACGAAGCCCTCGCTTTGAGGGCTTTTGCAGGTCGAGCCGGGCCGGGCCCCCTCGTGAAAGGGCTGGATTGACAACCCTAGTGAGGAGAGACCCCGTAAACCACTATGGTGTCTTGTGTTCGGCGTACAAAGTCGCATCTGAAGTACTCCTAATTGTCTATTGTTTTCTTTTGGTAACCTAGCCCAACTGAACAACCCCTTCTTTATCCTCTACATTAGTATAAATTCAAGTGCGGATGATGCCGGCTATTATCAATTTTCCTTTCTTGACATTAACAACTCAAAGCACGCTGGGGTTTATAAACGTGGCATAGGTATGGCTGTCAAAGCGTCAAGCTGGGTTGGGGCCAAAGCTGTCCAATCTCTACCCTCAATTTATATGAGCTGAGCTCAAGGTTGGCCAAAGCCTTGGAAGGCCAGTACTATTTAGGTCCTTACCTAGCAACCCGACATAAGAAGGGGGGTGGCTATGGTTCCCCTTCAATATTCTAAACAATTTTTTTTTTTTATATAAAACCCTTAAGTGTTAATGGAAATTCCTACTGTTTTTCAAATTTGCCCCACCCCACCCCCAAGAGAATTCTTTTTAATCTTGCAGGTCGGGCCTGGTGGGGAAGGCTAGGCTGGGTTTGGTCTTACCCTAGCCTGCCTTAAGGTGGGGGGATTTTAAAAATTGGGCACCCTGCCCTTGGGCTTTAGAAAAAAGAAATGAAAAAGACCCCTCGATTTTGTTAGGCGGGGCAGAGCCTCCTGGACAGAGGGCTGGGTTGACAAGCCTAGATGTTCCTTGCAAGGAGTCATGAGGTGTTAATTTGGCAACCGATCGCATCCTTTGTTTGCCATTCTTAGACATAAAATCAGTTAGTCCGCTACTAGGGAGGATCTTTCTACCCTATAGTGCCGAACTCAAGTGAGCATGTTTGTTTGCATGAGAGGTGGAGTGAAACACACTTAAGGGTCAAATTAAGATAAAAAGAAAGATGAGGGACTTGAACGTAAGAGGTATAAAATTACAAAAAAGCCTATTCTTAAAATGTATTAAATAATGACAAAAGAGGTACTATTAAAAAACACTATATGATAACAAAACGTGGGAATGAGGAACTTCCTGTCATTTAGTGTTTTTTTACTCTCCTCCTCCCTTCAGCTCCTTCCTTTTCTCCTGGTTGGACTCTTATTTTATTCCACTCGATGTCTCTCGGAAACAAACATGCCAAAGACTTGCTCAAAGTATCTCAATTAAAAAAAAAAACCCACAAATGTCCTTTGTGATGCCAGGCAAATTCAGCTCTCTATCCAATCATGCTACTTTCTTTCTCCTTGCAAGGGTACTCTGGTACTGAAAAATCTTCACGTTCGGGCCGGCGCCAAAGTTAATCGGTTGCCATCCTACCGGCTTGATGAAACATAATTATCCTAGAATTCAGGAACCACCTAACCAGTGTACACTGACTGACTCATATGTCCAATACTAATCACCCAGTTTTTGTCCTTGATCCTTTATTGTGGACCAACTCCCACCGCTCTCTAATTTTTCTTTGTGAAATGACCACCCGGACCGTGCTGCATGTTCAAATCCATCATGCTGTATGGTCCAATTATGAGGTAACCATTTTATTGTCTGCCCAAAATATGTACATACGATAGAGATAAATGGTCTGATTCAAAATGGGATATATATATACATACACACGGGGAGTATTCAAATACATCTATTCCCTACATAGGGTGAGGGACCTTCCCCTTTTTGAAAAGTTTCAAGTACATAAAGAGTATTCCTATGCACTTGAAATTTCACTTTTGTACTTGAAACTTCCCAAAAAGAGGAGTGTCCCTCACCCCAGAGGCGGAACTACATGAGGGCCCCCCTAGGCTTTGAAAAATCCTTTTAAATGACTAAAATGAACCCCTCTAGGTTTTTGAAATTTTTTCTTACCCCCCCTCCCCACCATTCCACGCTTCCATCATCTGTTGATTTGTTTCTTTTCTCTCTTCCTTTTAATTTGTTTTGTAGAATGTCAAAGCAATAATAGAGATTGAGAAAGTAATCTCCATTTGTTTTCAGAAGGGTTTGGATTACTGATTACTATCATGATAAATGGTCTAGATTTTTTTACAACCCCATTTACCCACTTTAAGGTGGCTTAGAAAAATATATAAAGGGTAATTTTAGTATTATGACTCACGAGTCATGAGGATGGGCATCCATCAAAGCAATATTTATTTACACTATGTGTTTATTGAGTTGTTTGATGAATGGTTCATATTTTTTTTATGCTGCAATTGATTCTTAATTACAAGAATTAAATGGTCGGTTTAGTGAGCATGCAGTAGAGCTGCTTATTCTTAGCTCAGCTTTGGATCCTCGAAATGCACATGAATATTTTAGAGGCAATAATATTTTCAAGTTGGTAGACAATTTTTATCCTCAAAACTTCACAGAAAATAAGAAAATGCAATTGAGAATGCAACTTCACTATTATGTGTATATTGTAGTTCAACATTCAGACTTTCAAAAATTGTCAACTGTTTCTGATCTGTGTCAATGGTTGGTAAAGACTAGAAGATCAACAGTCTACCAACTTGTTTTTAGAGTGATTGAACTTGTGCTTACTCTTCTAGTTTTTAAAGCAACTACTGAACAATCATTTTCAGCCTTAAATATTGTCAAAACTAAGCTTCATAGCAAAATGGAGGATGATTTTCTCTCTGACTCTTTGATTGTGTACATTGAAAAAGAAATTGCTGAGAAGCTTAGCACATAGTCAATCATAGACGATTTCTGAGATTTGAAAGAACGTCAAGTTCCATTTTGATAGATGATTGAGTTGAAATGTACTAAGAATTTCTTTGCTTATATTTTGTTAAGGCTAAATAGATATTGGTTTTGTAAATTTTAGTCTTGAATCATAATATATTTCTCATACTTGAACTTACAACTATGTCGCAAGAAAACTTAAAAATATGATAATTATAATAATTGGTGAAATCAAAATTTATTCAAGTTTGTGCCCCCCCCCCACCCCCCGAGATGAAATCCTGGTTCCGCTCCTACCTCACCCTATGGTGAGGGATATATGCACTTGAATATTTCCCCATATATATATATATATATATATTTTTTTTGCGGGTAGCGCCGGGGAATTAGCTGATGTCATGGGCGGGCTTGGATTCTGCCCAAGTAGGTACAAAACAAGCCCATTTACATCCCTATCTCCAAACAGGAACCCCATTCAACTGTAACATCTAAGTAGCGGATTGGATCGATGATTGCCATGGTTACTTAGGATTGTTTGAGCACGTATACAGAAGATGATAAATTAAAAAAAAAAAAAAAAACCTCACCCATTGCTACTAAATATATCTCCCAACTTCCAAATGTACTATTTGTCCTCATTTTTTAGTTTGACAATTTTATCACCGCATATTCTAGAAGACAACAAATTGGTTAAAGGTTACTTCATGTTTGGGCTACACAAGTCAAAAGGATTTCAACCGGCAATGTTGAAATTAAGAATCAGAGCGAGTGGTGGTTGGGGTCCTGAATAAAAGACGGTAGCTAGTTATGGGATGGTATTGCAGGTCAATCAATTTGTAGAAAGGTGCGCTCATTGTATTTTTTAACGGGCTGCTGTACGCTTTAGGTCGATAGTGTCAAACTTGGACTTGGATCCATGGGCACCTAATTCACCAGGCAGCTTATATAGTTTAGGCACTCCTGCAAAGAACTGGCACATCATGAACGAGTGTATCACACTTTTTTTACCATCACAGAACCATGATCATTCAACCCCCCCTCGCATGCACTAATCTCCTTAGAATCGACACTTACCCTAATTTAATTAGTGGATTTTGTTGAGGAGTGGTTTTCACCCAAGAGGGTGTATTGAAAAGTGTTAATGATACCTCTACTAATTCATTGGAGTTTTGGTAGGAGTGGTTAGGTTAGAAAACTTAAATGGTATTAGAATCGTCGCTAGTTTGAATCGAATTAGGAGGAAAGGCTTGATATAAAAATGCGCATGATAAGGAAGACCATAATTCCCATGTTCAGCCACATCATTAGAGTGGACCACGCATGTTAAAAGAGTCAAGAGGGTCAGACACTTCAGAACACAACTGTTATTTGTTTGGCTCAATTGAATAAATAATAAATAAACTGGGCCCCTGTATTGCCCATGTTCTACTGTGATTAGAAGTAGGTCTATTATCATAGGTCTACTGTGATTAGAAGTAGTGTTTGGGTGTAACTGGGTATTGGGCTGATATTATAAATAGAGGCTTAGGGTCTCTATGATGTACACCTTCTTCTGATTATAAAGTGAGTTCTCCCGTCTTCCCCGTGGACGTAGGCCAAAAGCCGAACCACGTAAATCTCCATGTTCTTGTGTGTGCTTGATCTCTTCTCATAGGCCCTAGATCGCAACAAACTGGTATCAGAGCTATTTGGCATAATCGGAAGAAATCCGACGGATCGGATTTCAAAGGGTTGATCGGAGAAGAGGATCTGGACTGCTCCCTGTTCTCTGTTCTGGCAGCAAAATCACACCTTGCGTGATTTGATTTGGGCGGTTTTGGGTTTCTTGCACTCGGCTGGGTCCCACCTCGCCACCTCGCCGTGAAGAAAACCTGCCGGAATTCTTCGCCGCTGCCGTTGCGCGTCACAGGAGAAGAAGCGCTCACTGCGCTGTAGCTTGTTGGATCAGTTCTGTTGCAGAATCGGAAGCAACAAAGGACAATTTGTTTCGAGGAAGAAGGTTCAGTTGCAAAATCGCTGCAAAATCGAGGACAACAGAGGATCAGTTCTGTTGCAAAATCGCTGCCGCCGTTCCGTCGCCTGACAGCGGGAGCTATCTTTGGTTCGGTGGGCGTTTGCCGCAAAGAAGAAGCAGCAGCGTGAAAACCACCAGAGTCCATCATCTCAGGCGCTGATCAGAGGAGCGTTTGGATTCGGTTTGGGTTTGGCCGGGCCCCACATCGCCGTGTAGAAAAGTAGCCGGAATCCCCTCCTCAGCCCGTCGCCGGAGAAGGGGGGTCGCCACCGCTGCAGTCGGTGATTGTGCGAGTGGTCGCCACTGCTTGACGCCCGAGTGGAAGACGAACCCTGTTCTATTGCAGAACAGAACAGTTGAAGAAGAAGAAGAAGGTGGGCCTGCTGTAGTTGTGGTTTGAGTCCAGGTCAGGTTCAACCTGACTCGTCTCAGAAGCCCATCAGTCAGGCCAGTCCAGGTCGGGTCAAGTCCAGGTTGACCTGACCCGTGCAGAAGAGGCCCAGAACCAATTGTAAAAGGCGCTGACGTCAGCAGATTGTACGGTCAAAGCCAGTTTGACCAAATCAAAGGCTGAAATTTGTTTTCGCAATATCTTGACGATCCGGAGTCCGATCTGAGATCCGTTTGAACCTACGGACTCGTTGCGAGCAGATCTACGCTATTATGGAAGAAGATTGGCTGTTCAACGGTCAACAAAGAAGATTGACTGATCGGAGCGTAGAAAGTTATTTCTTCGATATCTTAGCCGTCCAGAATCGGATTTCAGATCCGTTTCTTCCAGCGTGCTCGTGGTGACAAGATCTACACAGTTCTAGTGAAAGATTCGCGGAATGGCTATGAAGTTTGACATTGAGAAATTCGATGGAAATAATGATTTCGGTCTTTGGCGTCTGAAGATGCATGCTTTGTTGGTCCAGAATGGGTTGCATAAAGCTTTGAGGGGAAATAATGCTCTATCTGAAAAATTGTCAGCTGGAGAGAAGGATGAGTTGCTGGAAAAGGCGTATGGTCAGATTCTGCTGTTCTTGAGTGATGGTGTACTGCGAAAGGTTGTTCAGGAAAAAACTGCTGCTGGCATATGGCAAAAGTTGGAGAACTTGTACATCACGAAATCTCTCACGAATCGCTTGTATCTAAAGAAGCGGGTGTTTACGTTACAAATGCAGGAAGGTACGTCTGTTTCAACTCACCTTGATTCTTTCACAAAAGCTATTATGGATTTGGAAAATATCAATGTTGAAATTGATGATGAGGACCAAGCTATTATATTGTTGTGCTCGTTACCACCCTCATATGAGCATTTTGTTGATACCATGATGTATGGTAGAAATACTCTCTCCAAAGAGGATGTAGAGGCAGCCTTGAACTCGAAAGAGTTGAAGAAAAAGGTTGCAGCTGACAATGATAGTTCGGGTGAGGGCTTGGTAGTACGAGGAAGAACAAAAGACTCCAGTGATAAGGGCAAACATAGATCCAACATGAAAAACATTCAATGTTATTATTGCCATAAGAAAGGGCACATCAGAAAAAACTGTCCCGAAAGGCAGAGGAAAGGGAAAGAAATAGAAGATTCATCATCTGATGATAATTCAGTCAGTATTGCAGATGGAAGATCAGATTATGATTTCGACAATGCACTTTCTGTGATTGAAAATGGTATTCGTCCTAAGGATGAATGGATTCTTGATTCTGGTTGTTCTTACCATATGTGTCCCAATAGGGACTGGTTTATCACTTATAAAGAAATCAACGGTGGTAGTGTCTTGATGGGCAACAATGTTGCATGTAAGACGGTTGGAATTGGAACAGTTAAAATCAAGATGTATGATGGAATCGTCAGAATGTTGGCAGAAGTTCGGCATGTTCCTGATCTGAAAAAGAATCTTGTTTCTCTTGGTGCCTTGGACTCCAATGGTTGTAAGTTCTCAGCTGAAGGTGGAGTCATGAAGGTTGTGAAGGGTGCTCTGGTTCTTATGAGAGGCAATAGAGTTGGAAACTTATATGTTTTGTCTGGAAATACAGTTACAGGTGGAGCTGCAGTGTCTTCCTCAGATGACCATGAATCTGTCTCAACGCGCTTATGGCACTTGCGCCTGGGTCACATGAGTGAGAAGGGATTGACAATATTGAGCAATCGGAATTTGCTATGTGGTACGAAGACAAGCAAGTTAGATTTCTGTGAGAGATGCGTCTTCGGGAAGCATCGAAAGGTCAGTTTCAAGACAGGTATTCATCGCACGAAAGGTATCCTTGATTATGTTCATTCAGATGTATGGGGGCCTTCTAAGGTTTACTCCAAGGGCGGGTCCCGGTTTATGCTGACTTTTATTGATGATTATTCAAGGAAAGTTTGGGTTTATACTCTGAAGACGAAGGATCAGACCTTTGTTACATTCAAGCGATGGAAGGAAATGGTTGAGAAACAGACTGGCAGAAAGGTGAAGAAGTTGACGACAGGTAATGGCAAGGAGTACAGATCGACAGAGTTTGAGAACTATTGCACGGATCATAGCATAGTTCGGCATTACACCACTACAGAAAATCCGCAGCAGAATGGAGTTGCAAAGAGGATGAACAGAACGATCTTGGAAAGAGCTCGTTGTTTGTTGATTACTGCAGGATTGTCCAAGGATTTTTGGGCTGAGGCAGTAAATGCTGCAGGCTACTTGATAAATAGGTCACCACACACAAAGATTGGTTGCAAAACACCGGAAGAAATGTGGTCAGGTAATCCAGCTGATTATTCTAACTTGAGGATCTTCGGTTGTCCGGCTTATGTGAAAACCGATAAGTTAGAACCAAGGGCTGTTAAGTGCATCTTGGTGGGATATGCTTCTGGGGTGAAAGGATACAGGTTGTGGTGTACTGATCAAGATTCACCCAGATTTATCATCAGCAGGGATGTTACATTTCATGAGGATGCTTTACTCGAATCGAGAAAGCAGGTGGAGAGGACAGAAGTAGGTAGCAGCAGTGACACCGTTCAAGTGGAGTCCGACATCCTAGTGAAGAAGGAGAGTGCATCCGACTCCTCCCGGGATACAGGGGATCGTCAGACTGTGCAGCAGATGCAGCAGATAGAGCCGCAGATGCCGCAGACGGGTAGACCGCAGAGAGAAAGGAAACCGCTGGTTAGATACGGTTTCGAGGATATGACGACGTACGCGTCGACATCAGACAATGGCCGTGATGATATGGTTGCATACGCATTGACGACTGAGTCTCTTGAATTAATGGAAGGGCTGAAAAGTAGTCAACAGGCAGCAACTATGACTGAAGAAATGGAGTCTCTTGATGAGGAAAATCAGGCCATCGGATGCAAGCGGTTCTACGAGGAAGATGAAGGAGCTTCCAGTGTAGGTAGAGTGCAATTTAAGGTTCCTGATCATGTATACAGTTTGAAGAAATCATTGTACGGGTCGAAGCAAGCTTCTGGACAATGGTACAAGCGATTTGGTGCACTCGTGAAGGAATGGTTTAAATTCAAGTTCAAGCATTGCTTGGACTTGATCGGTGTGCTCAGTACCTGAGTGCCCTAAGGGGCAGGTGGAGACGGTGAGACGTGTTAAGTGCATGACGATCAGCTTCAATGTTCGCCAAGGTGGAGATTTGTTATTTGTTTGGCTCAATTGAATAAATAATAAATAAACTGGGCCCCTGTATTGCCATGTTCTACTGTGATTAGAAGTAGGTCTATTATCATAGGTCTACTGTGATTAGAAGTAGTGTTTGGGTGTAACTGGGTATTGGGCTGATATTATAAATAGAGGCTTAGGGTCTCTATGATGTACACCTTCTTCTGATTATAAAGTGAGTTCTCCCGTCTTCCCCGTGGACGTAGGCCAAAAGCCGAACCACGTAAATCTCCGTGTTCTTGTGTGTGCTTGATCTCTTCTCATAGGCCTTAGATCGCAACAACAACAAACAATTCAGTAAGCAATCACATCATCAGAGTGGACCACACATGTTGAAAGAGTCGAGAGGGCCAGACACGTCAGAACACAACAAACAATTCAGTAGGCAATCCGGATTGCCTACTGAATTGTTTGTTGTGTTCTGATGTGTCTGACCCTCTCGACTCTTTCAACATGTGTGGTTCACTCTGATGATGTGATTGAACATGGGGATTATTGTCTTCCTTATCACCGCATGTTGCCCAAAGTACATCGACCAGGTTTCATGGGAGGGAGGATGTTGATGTGTGGGCTTCAATGATAGAAAATTAAAAAGTATCTATGTCGCCTCTACTAATATATCAAGATTTTGATAGAAATGGTTAGCTTAGAAAATCTAACAAATTTAAATTATACTCACCGTTATATTGTGTTTTATAAAAAAGAAAATTGAGTTTTCAGATTCCTTAAATCAATCGTCGCCATGATATGATTTGACCTTTGCATGCACCAAACTACATTCCCCAACGATTGGTGTTCATCCAAGTGAGTTCTACGCTGATATGGGGCTTAGATTTTCACATCTCAATATTTCATACAAGCTGTAACTGTAAGAGGTGCTCTCCAATTTACCCAAACTCTCGGCAGAACTGCAGACGTAACCTTAAAAAGAGTATGACACGTTCCTGAGTTCAACAATCAAGGATAAAAGATGGCACTGAAAATGCAGTAATTGGAGAGAATTGTCTCAATGAGTTTGGGTAATCAATGAAAATATGAATTTTCAAATATATAGTCAGATAAGAAGGAAAAATGAGATTCACAAACCTACCCAAGATACACGGGGTTGACCATTGATGATCCCTAGGGCCAGAGTACGAAATTGGAAAGGTCCTGTGTGGGACCCACCCCCACCTAATCAATTAGAAGATAGGGACTACTCATCCGATGGGACCTGATATTTTACCTGAATTGGAGGGTCTCTCTGATCATGATCTCAGACAATGTACAATTGATGCGGATGCATGTACGTGGGCCCACATGGTAATTGTGGGTCCTGAACCTGAATATGGACCGGAACATTTCTTTAGGCCTGTTTGGATAGGTAAAAAAATAGAGTAGAGTAGAGTTAAATGGGCCCTAACAGTCTAAAATTATAACTCTACTCCGTTTGTATGAGTCTGGCCAGTAGATGATGAAGTAATTTTGGGAGCCACGTGTACTCCATTTCATTTCAACTCTAAATTCTTTCATTTCATTGAGTAAAAGTGGATTCTATTCCACACCTTAACTTCAAAATAAGCATCCAAATATACTTCTCTTCACTCCACTTCACTCCACATGTGAAATCCACTTTATTTTATTTAACTCCTCATTTATCTAAACAGGCCCTTAATGAAGTAATAATCAACACCCCAAGGCCCAACTACCAAAAAAGCCAAACTTGAAAATGGGCACCCGGGAGCATTGAATTCCACTCCCTTTTTCCCATCTCTACATTCAATTTCACACTTCAACTTTCCCCTGTGATTGTGATCTCTTTAGATTTTTTTTGAGTGCTCTCTTTAGTTAAAAAAGCTAGTTTATAGAAAACACAATGTTTAGTATAAAAAGAAGTATAATGGTTGGTGGTTCGGCCCTAATAGATGACTGTACGAAAATTTGGTTAGTAGGTAAGTAGTAGGGGTTTGAATTAATAGGGGTATAGGGGCCCCTGCCTGGACGTTTACAGCTATTTACTAAATGATATTAATATCATGAGAAATATTTAAATATTATTTAATATCATGAGAAATATTTAGGTTGGTGATAACTTTACGCACATGACATTGTCGTGGGTCTAGCCATCAAGGCTAAAAAGCTCACGGGCTCCACGCCCCACCATGGGGATTTTGGAGTGAAAATGTCTTCTTGAAATTATATATGAGCCTATGAAATAGAGAGCATTTTTTATGGGAATTCCTCTTGGTGATACAGTGTTATCGAGGTTGTCCTTCGGAATTCTAAATTTCCTTTTTGATTGGCTTTAGAGGGCGAGAGTTTGCTGAGTTGATCAAGTGAAAATTTATTTTCAATCAGCAGAATTGTTTGAGAATTTTTGGAATTCAAAATGCTTGGAATTCTACTTTTTGGAGGAGAGGAGCTGGAATTCCACAAATTATTTAGACTTGATATCCCCTAAATGCATGCAACCAAACATACACAGACAAATAAGAAAACTAGAGGAATTAAGGGTGGGATTTGATGATGTGCCATTCTTATCCTCTTAGAAAGAAAAGCTAGAGATTACTATAGTTCTTCCTATGTTTATTCTCTTTAAAAAGATGATTTTGTTGAAAAAATCCTCTTAGACTAGTTGAAGACCAAAACGGCCTTCAAACTTTAATATGGACCATATAGGTCCTCCTGCCACTTTTTTTTTCTTCCCTTTTTCCCGCTTTCTCGTTTAGTGACGATTTAGTCGTTGGTTTATATATAAAAGGGGATACCACTTTTTTGTCATTTTTTCGCTTTTTTGTTGAGCGGGGATATCCCTGTTCAGCCGTTCACAAGTGGGCAGGGGTATCCCCGCTCATCAAAATTAAAACACTCGCCTAACTTAGTGTTTTGATTATGTTGGGTGGGGGATATCCTTTCTTAAAGGAGTGTGCTAAATGTGCTAGGTGGTGATATCAGGTGGGGTACTATTTCTTTTCTTCTTCCCTCTTAATCTTGGGAAGAAGAATTGCTAAATGTGTTGTGTGGGGAATATCAGGTGGGGTACTTGCTAAATGTGCTAGGTGGAAAAGCCTCCTTACAATCAGTTGGGGTTGGCCTTGGTTGAGGGCGAAAGAGGGAAAAGGAAGAGGCAATAAGGGAAGAAGGGGAAAGAGGAAGGGAAAAGAAGTAACTTGGGGCCACCACAGTGCTCGCCATTGATGGAGGAGAGTAAAGGTTGAAGATGAAATTAGGAAGAAGGAATAAGGAGATGAAGTAGAAAAAGAAAACTTGTGGAGGAGAAGAGAGGATGAAGAAGAAGAAAAGAGGGAAGCCCGTAGAGGAGAATAATAGAGAAGGAATAAGAAAGCTTACGAATGAGAGAAAAGAGGAGGAAGAAGAGATTTGGGTGGGCTATAAAGAACACAAGAGAACTCAGAAAGAAAGAAAGAAAGAAAGAAAAAAAAAAAAAAAAAAGGGGAAGGGCCCTTAGGGCCACTAGGGTGGATAACTATACTTAGGGTCATTTTTGGTCTCCGCTCAGTGTAATAGGATTTCTCCCGATCTAAAAATCCTCTTTTAAAGAAGAACTTGTACTTACAAAATAAAACGTACCTTACAATCTTCTCAATTGAAATCATAAATGGGGCTTGCATATAAAATCTAGTGGTGAAGCTAGGTCTCATTGAAGTGAACTTTTGTCAATGCTAATTTTCATAAAAGCTGTGATTTTGAACGATTTAAATAATATAAATGGTCCCACTAGTGGATTTCATAGCAATTCTTTCATTGCAATATAAAAAGAATACATGAGGCCTTTCTTACATAACACAAATCGCTAAAAACTCATTGATGGGCCTAAGTATGATTGAGGTAGAAATTAGCTGATTGCTAATTCTGAGCAAAATGGACTGGCCCACACGGTTTGAGGTTTTATGGATGAACCCTGCTAATGAATTTATAGTGTTTTTTTTCCATGGAAACATAAAAAAAAAACATTGGTTGGGTCATTTTATAGAATTCAATGATATAATTTGTGCGAAATTGAGAACACTGACAATTTATGGAATGAGCAGGTGAGTGTAAAGAACTTGGATTTATCATAAGGTTTACCCCACTGCCCAAAATAGAGAGAAAAGAAAGGGATATATATCTATAAGAATCTTCCTATTAATTTAAACTTCTTATTTTAAACCGGTGACAGATTGCATGTCAAAGTTTCTATTCTTTATCCTAGATTCTATCCTATCCACATCTCTTAGAGGCCTTTAAATTAAAATCACCTAAATTTTGGATGATGTGGCGGAGTGTTATTGGTCCACCCACGGTGAAGGTATAACAAATGCGATATGTGATCCGGACACCTAAATAAAAGTGAAACAACTCCTCTTTTCTTGTGTTACCAATAACTGGATGGCTCCTTTGAACCTGCGTTAGCATACATGGCACCCGAGACTTTTAACTATTGCACAAAAGCAATGACCAATATATATAGAGGAATTCTTAAAAACTCCCCATTTAGAAAAGGGGAGTTTTTGCCCCATTTGACTTGTCCAATGAGATTTTGCCACCTCACATAGGAAACAAAAGAAAAAAAAAGGAGAGTTTTTGAAAATTTAAATTTCTTATTCGCATTTAACTTGATGATGACACGTGTCATAATTTTATTGGCTTAGAAAAGGGGCTTATTTTTTATTTTTTTTTATTTTTTGAAAAGTGCCCAGGGAATTTTGTAGCGCTCCTCACACACACACACACACACACACACACACATATATATATATATATATAGAGCAAGGCTCTCCTAAGCTCAAGCTTAGGATAAAATCTCGTAAGCTCATGCTTGTGGGGCCCACCTTTGGTCCATCCAAATGAACCAAACACATGACCCTTCTAAATAACATATGTCCACCAATTTTTGGCCAGATCCGAATTTACTGGACCGTTGGATCAACTATATATCGATCCGATTGGACTATTAACCATTAAACTTTTGAGGCCATATGGAGATGATAGAAATCACGGTTGTGGCTGATTTTTTGTAGAGAGGAAGATCCCAAGGAGTCCTTGAAATCCCCCCCCCCCCCCTAATCCCCATGTGTGGGTCCCCAAGTAGGCCCCACCACAAACTTGAGCTTACCTTATCTTAAGCTTGAGCTTAGGAGAGCCTTGCTCATATATATATATATATATATATATATGAGAAATTCGACAGAATGCCCATGTTTGAAAGGGGTATTTTTGCCCCTATGTTATAGCCAAAGAGAGTGAGACATGTCATTTAGCAATGACTCATACCTTAAATGCCCCCATCTGTCTCATCCATTTCGTGCACTTTTATTTGCTCATCACTTGAGAAGTGTAGGAGAGAGAATATAAGATAAATAAGGCATGTTATAATATCAAGCTATTAAATAGGAGATTCAAATTTCAAAGACAAAATGAGATTCATTCCTTTGGATCACGTATATTGGAAATTCTCTAACCATTATACTTCTTTTTGAAAACAGGAAGCTCTTTAAAGTGATTTCTTATCTTATCTACTAGAGGGAAGGGAGGAGAAAAAATAGGAAAAAAATGACTGCGAATAAAGTTTCTTAACCGCTACACTTCTTTCCTTAAAAGTAGATCTTATCTTATTTGCTAGAGGGAAAGGAGGAGGAAAAATAGGGATTAAAATGCAGTGAGTAATTGCTTCATAAAGATGTTTAAATGTTTGGCTTTTCTCCCTAAAAAATAGTGCCCATGAAGAATAACCAAGCATCTTCATTCGTAAAAAAAAAAAGGGCATTTTTTCGGGGAGCGCTACACAGCACCTAGGCATTTTTAGGGGAAAACGCCCCTCCTAGTTGGGTCCATTGGGATGCATGATATATTTAGGGAGCGCTACACAACACCTAGGCATTTTTAGGAGAAAACGCCCCTCCTAGTTGAGTCCATTGGGATGCATGATATATTTTGGGAGCGCTACACAGCGCAAGGGAATTTTTAGGAGAAAACATCCCTCCTATTTGGGCCCATTGGGATGCATGATGATCATTAAAGTCCATTAGATGGAAAGATCCATATGAGGCCTACTTATATGCAAAATCTTAAGTCCATAAGATTATCCTAACCTTTAAATCCATGACTCTAAAATTTAATGGTTTAGAGGCATCATTTTATTATGATTTCAATCCAACAATGAGGAAAAGTCGGATGATTGTCAAACTTGGACTCGTGACTATTCATTGAGGGGGGGGGGGGGGGGGGGGGGGGTGGGGTGGGTACTGTGTGTGAATAGGCTGGATTACTCAAGGTGGGCCCCATGTCAATAAAAAGAGGGGCAAAAAATGGGTGTTTTTTAGAATCTTCCTATATATATATGAGTAATGCTTACCGTCATATGGAGCAAGCCACCTCGTGCGGCCCATTTGGTACCCCACTAATCATTGCCGGGGGGGGGGGGGGGGGGGGGTACTGAGATCCAAGTGGGACTAACCTAGTTGTCAAATTTGAATAACGGCTTTATATAAGATTATATATATATATATATATATATAAAGAGAGAGATGGAGAGATGTTTCAATTATACTATATGAAAGCTAAGCATTTTCAATCTAATTTACACCTTTTGCTGTGATTTTGACTGTAAGTTATTCTCTCGTCCCTTGTCTTTTGTAATTGCCCAATTCTTATCCCATGCAATATCTATTTCATCTCATGTAACTACCCATGTCTCTTGTAACTTTTCCATTTTTTCTTTTTCGTTTATGCAAAAGTGCCTATCTGCTCACATCTCCTATTTCGGCCATTTCTACATATTTTTCCATTTTTACCTCACTTCTCCTATTTGCTTTCTACTCGGCCTGCTCTTACTTGTGAAAATAGGTACGGTCATATATATATTATTTTTGTTTTCTTTCAAAAAGTTTACTGCTATGCAATGTATTTGGGCCGTCACTTTGGTCACAACAATTGTGAAAGTAAAGTCCCGGCTGCGAAAAATCTTACTTTTAATTTTCCAACCGCTAAGAAGTTTTACTTCATAAAACACAAGTAAACTTTTAAAAAATAAAACTTAAATCTGCTTTGGAGATTGATTTCTGATTGGATGCTCTTAACCTTGTCTTTACTTTGATTCTTTAAAAAATTTAAAAAGAACTCTAATTGAATATTAGAGAATAATATTTTCTAAAAAGTCTAATGCACTTAAACATCTATTTGATCAGTTAGTTATAAACCAAATATACCTGGTTTTTGGACTTGCTAAATGGCACCTCAAACTACTATAACTTCATGTTTTAGACTTTGACTGGACATGAACCAGATCCTTTGTAGATATTGGAATACTTTATTATAAAGATCATCTCACTTTAGCGACTACCTAGAATTGTAAGTTTATGACGTCCTCCATATCGGTGGAACTCTTGCTTAGGGTTATTGGAATCAATCAAGAGGCATGCTATGACTTGAATCAAGGACTTGTTTGATGGACCAGACACAGAGAACATGAAAAATGAATTGTTGGCACTACCCACTTTGTGGGTGGGATAACTAGAGGGATTGAAGATTAAAATTTTTAAGGGATATTTACCAAAAAGTCCCACTAAAAATGGGGACTACAACTAAGGATCCTAAAGATTTTAAATATTAGAGGAGGATGTCCAAGCCAAGTTTTCCTTCCCCCCACCCCCCCCCACCCCCCCCGACCCCCACCCCCCCATTCTGCCTCTAATTCGTTGATGTTGGCGAAATATTTATCTCCCAAATCGACAGAAAAGAGAAAGAAGAAGGAAAAGAAGACAAAAAATGTGTTGGAGCCCATCCTTCATCCCACCATCAAAACTCATGATTCTTCAGGTGCATTCACTTAACCTACACCTGTCATCATCTCCAATCCTAGATTCTCATTTATTCTCATCATCTTTATTCACCTCCATCTTTTCATCCCTTGAACCCATGTATCTTTCAATATTCTTATCTCTTTTCATCATCCCCATTCATATTCTTCTTTCCATCGGCCGAACCCACACCTCTTCCCATCTTCTCATCTCTTTTTATCTTCTCCATTCATCTCATTAACCCACTCTATTTTCTTGTTCTCTGCCTTGTGTACTTTCATCTCCATCTTATCATCTCCTTTTCCTTTTCTTTTCTCTTCTTCCCTACCCCATTGTTTACCTCCTTTTTTTCGTTTTCTCTTCTAATGCTTGTACATGGCTCGACGTTCTGTCTGTTTCCTCTAAATAGCCCCCCGGCCCCCCCCTCTCTCTGTTTTCTATTTGAGTCTTTTTTATATACCCCCTAAGAATTATAAGATTTGTAAATAATCACAGGTGATTTTAGTATTTGTAAATATGCCCCTTCTTTTTTGTCAATAGCCTTCTAACCACCATAAGTTTTTAGGGTGAAATGACATCGTTGCCCATCTCTTTATCTATATATGTATAATTTCAAAGGTTTGAACTTATTTTTCTCTAAAGCTTGTAATATTAACAATTACATTTAGTGGGAGAGAATAAGTACTCTCCATAAATCAATATTTTTTTTTTATCATTATAGGGTCAATCTCATTAAATCTAAATCGATCATAATGACAATCAACACTTGTAATTATAATTGGTTATAATTGATTTGATCCATGCATGACCCACTATTAGATTGATAAAAGCTTCAAAATACAAGATTGGGCTGCATGTGCATGAGAGAGTTAATTGATGTAAGGACAAAGTTGTCATTTTTATAAAAATTCAACACAAACCTTATGGTGGGTGCCCATTCTCATTAGGAATACTGATTTTGGGGATATAGAAGGTATTAAGATAAAAAAATCAGGGGCCTATTTACAAATACTAAAACCAGAGGGGCCTATTTACAAATATTAGAAACCTTAGGGGAGTTTATACAAAAGCCTCTTTTTTTTTTTTTTAATGTTTGTTGATTTTCTCCATAATTTTTTGCAATCTGTATTTCAAGGAACGTGATATTTGTTGTATTTCACTTTAATGGAGAGTTTGATTGGAATATGACCAATCTGGTGTAGAAGGAGGTGAACAGGATATGGAGAATTCGATTGGAATAAGTAAAACAAGATATTTATTGTATTCCATTTTTTGTAATGCGGTGCATTGAATAGTGGAGCAATTTTTATTTTTTTTAATGGTGGATGCATTTTTTATGGATGTAACCATGTTTTTTTTCTTTCTTTTTTTTTAATGATAGATGCGAATTTTCTTACTGAATCCAAATGAACATGTAACTATGAAGTAACAATGCTTTCTTGTAATGAGGAACAAAACAACCATGTTCCTTTGAGTTTGGTTGGATCTTGGTCAATGGTTAATTGTAAATGCAAAGATAGTGGCAATCATGTGAAACTAAAAGACATGTTAGTTGATATAAAAAATAGATAGACAATTTTCATGTCATTCAAATAAAACACTATTTGTCGATGTCAACTAAAAACTTGTTGATATCAATAAATAATTGGTCGATATCAACAAATAAGTATTGATAGCCAATTTTTACATTTATAGAGAAGAAAACACTATTCTTCGATGTCAACAAAAGATTAGACGACATCAAACAATCAATTAGTCAATGTTGATGACTCTGCAATGATAGCCGATTTTTATTCATAGAGTAAAACACAATATTCGTCGATGTCAACTAAAAACTCATCAATATTAACAAGTAATTAGTCGATATTGACGAATAAGTATTGATATGCAACTTTTGGATCCCAAAGAAGCAAACAATATTCGTCGATGTCAACAATAGTGTACACAATAAATTCATACAGAAATGCAATAAAATTCATTGAATACAAATTTTCCTCGATTTAATGGAAGGTTTTACATTCAATTTGTGGGTACATCATACTCTTGATCGTGAGAATTCATTGACCGTTAATTACATCTTTAATGGAAAACCTCTGATTATCAGGACATACGACTCATAAAGTTTACAAAGAAAATACAGAAAATTAAATAAACAAAAAACATTGACAGGTTCATGCTCTTCGCCTTTGCTATTTGAAGTCATCCTTTGTTTTCATCTGGATCTACATAATTCATTGCTCAATCGAGTTTAAAAGTTGATGAAATTCATGGTAGTATTTTTTAGTGGACCATTCTTTGAATTTTATTGGCCCATTAGAGTTATGCCTATAATGGGTTTTGAAATGACCAGGCCTCACTTGTTGAACAGGTTAAACTGGGTTGAATGACCCATAATTTTGGTTAGATGGGTGAGCTTTGACTTTTTCTCCTAGAGAGATTTGTTTTTTTATTTGAAAAGGGGTGGTTTGAGCTCCCTTGTATCAAGGATCAGATCTCAACCTTCTCCCTCTTATCCCTTTTAACTTCCTACACCCATTCCATCTTACATATGAGTTAATGAGTTCAGAAAATTTGAATTTGCTGAGACACTGAAGATGTTGGAACTGGCAAAAGTGCCACCCTATTAGAGATCAAGTCAAAAGTGAGGTATGTTGACCTCTTTTCCTTTTTTTTTTTTATGTATAGTTGAGCATTTCTTCTGCTTTTTTTTATATTATAAAATATCCATAGTCCGGAAGTATATTATGTATGTCAAATGCTGTTTAGAAGCATAGCATTAGGTTGAGTAGCAAATTCATTTTTTGATGGACACATGTAATGATTTATTCCAATCATTTTTTAGCCGGTATTTCAACCCAACTTTGATCATCATCATATCCAAATCTCTACAAAAATCAGGGTTGTAACTTAGTCCAATTTCTAGTCATTGTATGAATTGAGAGCCATCCCCATTTCAGTCATTTCTTTGGCCAATAGTGAGATGATTTGGTAGGAGACCCTTTAGAACAACCCGCTAGCTAGAGAAATTCATTCTGGGTTGGTACTTCTAACCCATAGTTTGATTTAGTTTTCTCTGACATATTTATAGAACCAATTCTGGGTAGAGTTTTAACCCATCTTTTAAAACAAAAAGAAAAAAGGGTTGAACTCCAACCCATTTAAAGAAACCAGTTTGGGTTAAATTTTAACCCATTCAGTGAAACAGTTTGGATTGGCTTCCTAAATCCATTTGTAATCTCTCCATAGACCAATGTACGCAATAATACTAGTCTAAATTCAATCTTTGCTTGGGCTGGGTTTCAATTTTTTGCAATACAGCCAAATTAGATTATTTGGCTACATATTCAATGCATTTGTTGAAAACCCAACATTTTTGTTTAATGAAATTTAGACAATATGTAGCCTGGGTTCACTCTTTCACTACAACAAATTGTATATTTGCTGATGAATCTTGCCGACGTAGTCTAAAGACGTCGCAGAAAATGTATTTAGCCGACGCATCACAACGTTGGCAAAATGATTACGCGACGCTAGCTTCTGCGTGTCGGAACATCTCGTTGGTAGAGAGGATGGCGCCATTTGGGTCTTGGAGTGAATATTTTCTCGACATGAATTACATTTTCTCCGATGCAGTACAGCGTCGGGAAATAAACATTCGGAAAGATAACGCACAAACTGTGTTGAAAATTATGAATACCTAGTTGCCGACGTTGAGCTATGTCGGCAAGGGTCTTAACAATAATTAACGACACTCACGTTGCACGTTGAGGAATGTGTTTTAACCTAAGTTAAGTCATCCCAGCGAATGTGTTTTTTGGCCCAGTCTAACTCAATCTCGCCCCACTCTCTCTCTCTCTCGATCACGACCCCCCCCCCCCCCAACCCCCCTTCTTTAGTAATCGCAAAGCCTCCTCCCCCTCTCCCTCTCTTCAGTAATCTACCCATGTAACAAAAGCTAAATCACTTTCTCCCTAAATGCACAGACCTAAATACAGACCCTAAACCTCCTAATGTCTGAATCCGAACCCAAATCTGTAAATCCCTAAAGCCAAGAAATACAAAAATGTCTTGCCTTATCCTGCCACCGATTCTCTTTTTTAGATATTTTCTTTTCTAGTTTTGTTTCATTGTGGTTTATATTTGTAAATTTTATTTGGTTTATAATTTAATTGTGGTTTATATTGGTTTATGTTTATGTTTCTTTGTAAATTTCATTATCAATGCCTAAGCAACTCAAATTAGCACTAGGTTTAATTTTACTGGGGTTTTGTCGTTTTTATTTATTTATTTTATGTATTGATGGATTTTGATCTTCTTCGTCTGATTTCAATGCATGAAGCCCAAATCTATATTGTTTGGATCTATTCGAAAGTAAGGGGAATTTCTTGGTTCCTTAACTTCATCTTATTGAATGGGCATGGGCGTTATAACATTATTACTTCATCTTATTCTCAGTCCGGGTCCTCTGGTGACACTATCCTCCAAAATTTCCTTGCTTGTATTATAGTTTAATTTACCCAAACTATAAATCAACCAATCTCTTTGATTGTTCCTGTGTGGGAAAATACCATAATACCGAGATTAGGCTAAACCTCGGTAACAGTACCAGCTAGTCGCCTTGATCTCGGTAACCACAGCTCGGCAGCTCGGCAAAGAGTGCCAGCTCGGCAGTGTATTAGCTTGGTAGCTTGGCAAGACCATTCCTGGTCTCGGTAAAGGTACTGAAGGCCGGGAGTGGGCCATCACACTCCTATGAGAAGTACGGGCATGCTCTGACAGATAGGGTGGCGCATTATGGAGATAAGAAGTTGGCTTTATCATTCCATCACGTCAGCTGTCCAAGGGGAATGAGAGCGTCCGATGGGATGTTCCCTTTTTACCTACCACTGGATGTCAGGGTAAGGCCTGATGGGACCTTACCCCACCTACCCCCACTTATTAAGAGAACGACGAGGATTCCGTCTACAAATACACATGGGATCAACCCCATGAAGGTACGCAATGCACAAGCACATGCCCAATCTCATTTCTCTCCTCCACTCTCCCCCTGCTTAGTTTCTAAAACTAACTCAGGCATTGGAGTACCTTCGGCTGACGGCAGCGAGGGCCTCTAACTCCAGTTTCCATCCTTCCCTTTCAGGTCTCCGGTGTTCGGTCTTTCCCGTGATCAAAGTTCTATTTCCTTCTAATTAAGTGGGTGTTGTTTTTGGCACTTACAGTTGGCTTCGTCTGTGGGAAACGACTGAACAAAATCTACAAACACTATGCCTCTAAAGACCAGAAACGGTGAAGGATCATCCAAGGGCCCGTCCTTACAACCTATACTGTCACAGAAACTACCACCTCCGCCCCCTCGACAAAGAAGTTTCGGAGGAAGGTCTGGCGCCGTGAGCGTCACGGTCAAGTCATGCTCATCGTTGTTGACACAAAAAATGTCACTTTGCCTCATCAACATCAAAAGCTATATGGAGCCGCATCTTACTACAAACAGGCAAAGCTGCTTCAAGCATCAGATCTTGACAAAACCAAACAAAAACTACAAGATCTTTCAAAGTAGCCAAAAGAAGGGTACACATGAAGTTTCGGGCCATTTCGACACCATTTGGCCTAACTTCAATCCTCCAACAGCTGAGCGGGAGCTCCCGACGGCGACAATGTCAAATACATCAAATCTTCGATCAGAGTCTATGGATGGTCTCAAAATACCTCCAAAAGGCTCCATGTCGAATTTCAAGTCAAACAGACACCGTTTGACCCTCCATCAACTCTCTAACGGCGAAATCAAGCCTCCCGGCGGCGAGAACCTCTGATGCCGCCACTTATCAAACAAAACACATGAGTAGCTTCTGCATGCTTCCAAAGGGCTGCACGTCAAATTTCAGGTCATTCCGACAACGTTTGACCCGGTTTTGATGCTCCGAAGCAAAATCAAGCCTACAGGCGGCGAAGCTCCCCGGGACCATGGCACCCAAATCGGAGCTAATGGATCATCTCAAAATGACTCCAATAGGCTCCCCGTCAAATTTCAGGTCAATCGGACATCAGATGACCATACATCAAAGCTCGACATCTTCCGCACGGTGAAATCAAGTCAAGCATCGACGGGACCCCAAATGGCTTCAAAACTCAAATAAAAGCTCATGGTTGGTCCTATCTAATGCCCAAGAAGCTTCACCTCAAATTTCAGGTCATTCCAACATCGTTTGACCTAGTTTCAACTCTTGGCGGAAAATCGGCTACGGAGTCTTCGGCTTTTCCAAAAATAGGAAACTTTGTGCTTTGATTTGCACAGCCTTTCGACAGGTTTTCTTCAGAGGAATTAAGCCAATAAATGAGCAAAAATGTCAAAGAAAAATACAGGAGAAAATAGAAGCGAAAAAGCCAGAGAAACGACCAAGAAACGGCAATCGGAAGGTGACCGGAAAGTGGACCAAAGTCCAAGGTCGCCAGCAACCTTGGCCCATGGTCGCTGGCGACCATGGCCCAAGGTTGCCAGCCCCATGGTCGCTGGCGACCATGGGTGCATGGTCGCCGGCGACCCTGGAAATCCGGGTCGCCGGATTTCCGCCAAAAGTGCCGTTTTTCCGTTCTTTTTCACTTTTCGCGATGTTTGGCCCCTGTGATTTTCTTAAAATCTGATTTTTGAGACATGATATCCCTCGATCTTCGTCAACATCACGGATCCGCCATCGAAATCATTTGATCATCATCGGACACTCCGAAACTGCCAACTGGCCGACCAAGAAAGCACACTTTCTGCCCGACCGATCAAGAAATCGACTGGACAGATGTTGCCGGCCCCATTAGTGGCAACCAATGTCTGAATTTTCATCGTCATCTGACATCAAGCAACATACGGATCCATTGATGATCATCGCAAGAAGAATTCCAAAAGACGCGGCGAGGCCCTCGACTCTTCAAGCGACTCGGCAGCCAATTAATGAAGTTAAATGACCCTTTTATGGTAATTTATTAGGGTCATTAACTCATTATTTTGAACGGCCCAATCAGAAGCCAAGAAATGGGAGTTAGAAGTCCAATTAATCATGACAATTAACCATGTAACTCCTATCATTATGGAGATTAATCATGGTAATTAATCATGAAACTCCCATCATCATGAAGATTAAATGCCCATTATTCTCCATCGGCCAATCAAAATCCAAGAAAAAGGAGTTACAATATAAAGAATTAAATACTTGTAACTCCTCCCATCATGGAGCATTAATATACCATTAATGCCCATAAAACCCTCCTAATGGCCACCAAAAGCCTATAAATAGGCGGTCATTCCAAAGGGAAAAGCCCGAAGAAAAAATCATCTGAAGGATCCTGAAAAATTGTCTGAAAACTATCTTGAAGAATTCTCTGCAAAAAGAAGCTCTCTCACTTTGAAGAAACTCTGCTGCAAATTCTACAAGGTGATCGAAGTCCCTTGGGGGGCCACCCCCCACAAGATCTCCTCTCTTCTTCTATCCAACATGGCCTAGATGCGGCTTTTCAGCCCGTCTACTTGGTTGTTTATTGGATATAAGACCTTCCTTTGGTCTTTGTCCTCTAAAAATCCGAGGTCCAAGCCAACCCAAGTGAACTAAAGCATCAAGTGTTCTCATCTGAAGGACGATGGCGGAGTCCATACATGACTCGCGACCGTTGATCTGAACGAGTCCCCACAATCGCTTGAGAAGTCAGATCCCTTTTTCTTTCTTCTCTATTGTATTTTATATTTTTAAAAGCGACAAAAATCACAATTCTTGTCTTTCATCATTGATAAGATTTGTAAATCGCCTTCCATGGCAAAATTGCCTTCTATGGCACAAAACTGCCTTTCACGGCAAACTAAACAAAATCGCCTCTCACGACATTTTAAAATCTTGTCTCTTTCTTTAAATATAAATGCAATGGAAAGTTAGAAAGAAAGGTTTGATTTCCTTTCTACTTGTGAAAGTGAATCTCCGGATCACCATTTCAAATTCCAAGTAGAATAGAAAACCTGGCATACCCGTACAAAAAGAAAAAAATGTTGATGCTCACCTCTTTTTTTCTTCACCGCGCCGCACTCCGGCGGAAGGCAGAGAGAGAAAAAGACGGGTCCATCAAGTTGGCACACCCGGTGGGACTTGTTCAATTGAGAACGCGATGCTTAGAATCCTTGGCTCCCTTCTAGTCGGTGGCCTATGTTGGATCTTGTTTCTAAAAAAAAAACATGAGATGAGATTCTTTGGAAACTTATTTCTTTGAACTTGTTTCCATTCTTTCTTTTCTCAACAAAAAAAAAGGTTTTTTCTCTCTTTTGGTTTCAAATTAGAGAAACTTTGGTTCTTTTCCTTTTCGTACAATGGCTCGTGGAAATGTTTGGGCCAACGTTCGGATTGGGAGGGGCCATTTCCCTCTTTTTGATGGGTCCGTTGGAGATCTTTCAAAAAAAAATTAAAAAAAAAAGCTTTTCAAATTTCTCTCTTTTGGATTCAAATTAGAGAAACTTTGGTTTTTTTCTTTTCGTACAATGGCTCGCAGAAATGTTTGAGCCAACGTTCGGATGGGGAGGGGCCATTTCCCTCTCTTTGATGGGTCCATCGGAGATCTTTCAAAAAAAAAAAGAAAAGTTCAAAAAAAAACTTTTCAAATTTCTCTCTTTTGGATTTAAATTAGAGAAACTTTGGTTCTTTCCTTTTCGTATAATGGCTCACAGAAATGTTTGAGCCAATGTTCGGATGGGGAGGGGCCATTTCCCTCTCTTTGATGGGTCCATCGGAGATCTTTCAAAAAAAAAAAAAAGAAAAGTTCAATTTTTTTTTTCAAATTTCTCTCTTTTGGATTCAAATTAGAGAAACTTTGGTTCTTTCCTTTTCGTACATTGGCTCGCAGAAATGTTTGAGCCAACGTTCGGATTGGGAGGGGCCATTTCCCTCTCTTTGATGGGTCCATCGGAGATCTTTCAAAAAAAAAGAAGAGAAAAGTTCAAAAAAAGAAACTTTTCAAATTTCTTTCTTTTGGATTCAAATTAGAGAAACTTTGGTTCTTTTCTTTTCGTACAATGGCTCGCAGAAATGTTTGAGCCAACGTTCGGATGGGGAGGGGTCGTTTCCCTCTCTTTGATGGGTCCATCGGAGATCTTAAAAAAAAAAAAGAGAGCATTAAGGTTGCATCAATTGCGTTCTTTGACCAAAGTGGATCTAAGAAAAGCCTTGTCCAGAGTGTGGAGGCAGCAAGACTGTTCGAGGTAAAGGTCCTTCAAACGGGTTCATTAAGTAATTCTACCCTTACCTTGGGGCTAATCTATCCACTAAGGTTTCATAAGACCGAATTGGAAGACCTATGTGCACTCTTAAAAAAAAAAACAAATTAAAAAAAAAAAAAACTTCTGTCACTGTTGTGCTCAAATTGGAGGAATCTTGGTTCTTTCCTTTTTCGGATATAGGCTCGCAGAAATGTTTGAACATGTATTTGGATTGGAATACCATTTGCCCTCTTTTATGGATTCAATCTTGACTTTTATTAAAAAAAAAAAAAAAAACTCTCGTCACTATTGGATTCAAATATGAGAAATCCTGGTTCTTTCCTTTTTCGGATCTAGGCTCGCAGAAATGTTTGAACCTGTATTCGGATTGGAATACCATTTGCTCTCTTTTGCGAATCCAATCTTGACATTTAAAAAAATCCCATCTCGTGTCCTACAAGGATGCGATTTACAACATTTGTGTCTAGCGGTGCTAGTATGCCCTTTCGGGTCTACTGTATTCGCGACCGACACATTTGTATCTCTAACCTAATATCATTTTACCTCGAGTGAGCTTTGCTTCTCGGTAATTTGAATTAAGATTTACAATTGCTTTTAACAGTCCCTGGAACGCTCATTTCGAGCCGACCATACTTGCGTTTAGAATAATTGTACCATCAATGGCTTTTGGCCTTCTTCATTACGCTCAGAACGGGCCATGCCCCTGAGCGATTTGAAAACACAAAACCATAGTATAGTCCATTTATGATCACCATATTCTTGTGATTACTAATGGATGTGGTCTTGTTTCAGAAAAGTTTTTCAAAACTAACAATGGCAGCTTCGTTGACCATCACCTTCGATGAGAACAAGTACCAAGTCATGCTTCAAGAGAAGCAAAGAAATGGCACTTTTAAGTGCCCCGTCAGCTGCCGAAGCATCACCTCCCTCGGCAACTCCCAAAACACCGGGTCGATCTCCACTGCCCGGACCATCGTCTTCGGGTCACTGGGACCATTCCCACTACCCGCAGAAGAGGCGGTGCCTGCAAAGAAGCAGAAGACCGGCCCCCAACGTGTCACTACCCCGACACCAAAGGCGGTCACCAAGAAACCTGAGGCTCGTGGCAATCCTATGAGGCCTTAACCTACAAAAAACCAAGTCTGTCCCAAGACTTGGTCCCCGCGATGTTCACCAAAACAAAGAAGGTCCCGGACATCTACAAAGCCAGCATACCTGGCTCCTCTCAAGGAGAACCGGTTTTATCCTCTTGCTTACATCAAAGGAGAGAAACCTACCCTCCACCGAACTACAAAAACTACTTAGCACGAGCCGGCTTGCTCATACAAGCCCAAAATCAAGTCGTGCATCACAAGGCCTCGACAAGAACTTGCCAGGGCCTGCTCTCCTGCAACTCGACCCTTCATCTCAACAGGGGACGAGCTTGCAAAATTTAAAGCTTCGTTGCAACAGGCTAAGGACCGTGTCCAAATCCTGTCCATGCCAGTCTTCATGGAAGACAAGCTTGGTTGCTGCGCACGAGGGACCATGTCCTTCATTGGCAGAGCACAGCCCGAGCTAACCGAAGCTCAAATTGCTCGTCGCATACGTCGCCGCGCGGCATATCGACAAAAGAGATTAGAGAAGCAAAGAACCCAGCATTCTGAGCTTCAAATCTCCCAAAAATGGGTCGAAAAAGAAAGACCTGACCAAGTTGCTGCTGTCCACATGGTTGGCAAAACCAAAAGACGCCAGAAGCCAGTGACGAAAATACATGCCAGAAGACCGGTGATACGCAGCGTCTCCCGGACGAGAAGACATCAGGAAGACTCTCCCACTCTTTCAAGCCAGGGACATCGGAGTGATCATTCATCGGGCTCTTCATCTAAAAGAATGAGCTCCAGCTCAGTCACTAAGACAGTATCCTCTTTCGACTCACGAAGGATGAATGTCTTGGTCACAAACTCTGAGCAACCTCCACCACATGAAGACATGGCTCTACGCATTCAGCAGCTAGAGCAAGGACAGCAGAGAATAGAGGTTCTGATGGAAAACCTCCTTCTCACTCTCCAGCGTCCACCAAACAATGAGGAAGTTCCTCCACAAGATGAGGCAAACGGTGGAGAAGATGAGTCACGCGCCCTTACTAAAAAGGACGTGGACAATATCCTCGCCAAAGCAAAAAAAGAGGATACACTGAAGGAGCATGGGATCAAGCCACCATATCCCTTATGGATGGACTCGGTTCCGTTTCCCTCAAAGTTCAAACAACCTCTTCTCCGAACATATACGGGGAAAGGTTCAGCTAGACAGCATGTCATCCACTTCAAGATCCTGACAGGAACGATTGCGGATCAAGATGCACTCAAGATCCGGCTCTTTGCAAGTACCCTAAAAGTACAGCCTTTGATTGGTATTCCACTCTGCCAGAGGACTCCATTCAAAATTGGACCATGCTAGAGACACGTTTCCTGACCCACTTCAAAGGTGAGGATCATCCTGTTACTATGGCTCAGCTCTGCAGCCTTAAACAGGGAGAGAATGAGTCGACATACGACTTCATTCACAAGTGGAAAGCAATGGCATACAAATGCCCAGAGGTGCTGCCACAAGCGTCGCTAGTCGACATTTACCGAAACAACATGAGAGCAAGTATCCGCTCCATGATCATCGGCAACAAATCAAAAAACTTGGGAGAACTCCTAGAAGCATCTATGGAGGCTGAAATGGTGATCAAAGACCTCAACAGTTAGAAGTCATCAAAGAAGGAGCAGATCGCCATTTCGACCTCCAAGCCAAAGAAAAAGGAGGTTCTCAATGTGCAAACCAAGTCAGCTCCTCAGCCACCAAAGAAAGTTGAAAATAAAGCTGCAGGTAAGAGACCTGAACTCTCTGATGCCTTCAAAGAACGAGTAGAAAAGAAATACCCGTTCGATGAAGATGTTGAAGAAATATTTGGGGCTCTCTTGGCAAATGACAAACTCACTTTGCCTGACCTCAAAAGACCGGGAGGTGTTGGCAAAACCGACGATCCCCGATATTGTCCATACCACCAAATGGTCTCGCATCCTCTCAACCAATGTTTCATTGTGAGAGAGAAGATCAACGAGATGTGGAAAAACGAAGTCATCACCTTTGACAAAAACTATGGGTCTGCCTCCATTAACATGGTGTCATATGAACAAACATCCAAATCATTAAAGGAAAAAGTCACTACTTCCTTCAAGGTGATAAAAATGACCCAAACGTCCCAAGAGCTGGTGCCTTACCCAACACCAGAGGGACAGCCCATATGGGTACATCCCGATCTCCTAGAAGATGAAAATTGGGAGATCGTCAAAACAAAGCCGACCGCTCAACAGCGAAGGCAAGCCAAGAGACAAGTCCGCAAGCTCAAACAGCAGGAGAAGGCTAAACAAACAACAAGAGGTCCCTGAAAAAGCAGAAACCTCCTTTACCGCTTCACTGGGGGCAACAGAGGGGTCTCTCCCCAAAGTTCCAAGAGTGATAAGAAAATTCACTCTCAGTGATTTCATGCCACCACGGCTCAAAGATGAGACTACGCAGGGGGCATCATATTGTTGTAACTCGGTAGTTGGATTCTCCATGAATGGATACGAGTCCAGTGACACTGCCAATGACATCGATGAGTGGGAGGAATCCCTTGAAACCGAAGAATATCTCTCCGACGAAGAATGAATCCCGGAATCTCACCTTATGCCAGTAATCTGGTATAACCCCTTCCAGCCACAAGGATCCTAGTCTGATGATGATGAAGACCAAGAGGCTTCCCAAAATGCTGTTAACACAGCACAAACAAATGCTCTAGTGGATCCCAACCAGGTCGAACCACAAGGGGCAGAAGAAGAAGAAGATTTGGCTCCTATGCTTGATCTTGAAGAATATGCGAGGATCTTGCAGCGTCTAGCCATAGAGCAGGAGCAGGATCGCATCAACTAACTTCATCAAAATCCAGAACCGGAAGTCCCGGAAAATCTACAAGCATCTCCTCCAGTGACTCCGGAAAATGAAGAAAGTTGCTGGATTGATGATCCTCTTACATCGAAGGATGAGTCTGATTCCCAACGGTCCATTATGGAGGCATATTCTATCAAAGTTGCCTGTAATGTGATAGTTCAGGATGATAGTGCCTCTGAAGCTCCATTTGCTAAGGCCACGGACTCTCAAAATGTATCTGGTAGCATATCTTTTGGAGCTACATATTCTCGGGTGACTTCCACTGAGATAGCACCTTCTCAGCCATCGTCTCCTGAAACAGTGACATCAGAATTCAAGCCTCTTTTGACTGATCACCATGAAGAAGCTCTGGCTGATGAGGTCTTCAAAGAAAACCCAGTCAATTGGTCCCAGGTACCCAACCTCATAGGAGATGTCTGGACCGATGAAATACTGGACAAAGAAGAAAAGTTGTTGGAAGTTGTTCAAGACTTGTTCTCGGAAAATGCTCCATGCAATGCAATAACTAAAGACGGCAATGCTGCTACAGAAGCGTTTTCAGCAAATCAGGAGGATCAGCCCCTTGAGCCCGAAGGGGGTCTTCCGAAAGAAGAACCACCTCTAGAAGCTTTTGAAGTTGGAAAAGGTACCCGCTCTGGCCGGGATTACCACAAAAACTATAACCAACCTTCTTCTTCTTCTTATGTAAATCCTTCGGGAAAACAAGCTGTAAATGCCCCAAGCGGCGGTGATAATGAAAATGCAGACCTAAAGGAGGCTTTCAAGTATGACTTGATCGAGCACTTCAAACACACACTTGCACGACTGCACATCTTAGACTTATTACGAATGTCACCACAAACTCGTGATAGTCTCATTTCAGAACTGCAAAGGTTGAATCTGGATGTCGACAAACATGCCCAGCAAGTCCTGCAAATTGAAATGGACTATAGGGTCACAAAATCAAAAACCTCCTCAAAGGGAGAAAAGAAAGAAGCTGGAGGACCTTGCACTGAATGCCTCTCGGTCCAAAAAGCCGCAAGTGCTACCATCGCCTTCAATAAGGAAGACCTCCTGCTAGGCGAGACGAAGCACAACCGACCCTTGTACTTCACAGGGTACATCAAAGAGATGCCGATGCATAGAGTCCAGACTGACCCGGGTTCTGCACTCAACCTCATCTCTACTTCGGCACTCGAAGAGCTGGGTATCCCACCTAGCAAACTAAGCCACACATCTGTGTCCATCTTTGGATACAATGGGAGTGCTCAAAGGCCCACTGGCAAAATTCGGTTCAGGTTGCAAATCGGCGATCTTATTTCTGAGGTCACCGTATATGCAATAAAAACCCCTTCATGCTACAACATCCTTCTTGGACGCCCTTGGATACACGAGAACGGTGTCGTTCTCGACTCTACATCAGTGCATCAAGTTTGTTGGCGACGACGGCTTGATACATCGAGTGTTTGCAGACAAAAAGCCCTATAAAGGCAAGGAAGTCCATTTTGCAGACTCTCAGATGTACAAGGATGAAAAAGAAGAAAAGGAGGAGAAAACATCATCCTTTGCCGGCAATCTCCAAAAAGATAAAGGCAAGGCTCCTCAGCAATCATCGGAAGAAAACAAACCTTCCGGCAAACTCAAAGAGAGCAATCAGTCTCCCTTCGTCATCTCCTTCAAATCTTCCAAACCTTTGGTAATCACTACTAAAGCAAAGAAGACAAAGCAAAAGACAGGGGGCAAGTTTGCTGTCTCCTTCGTGTCTATCATATAAGACACGGATTCGGATTCAGAGACTGAAGACGATACATCGTCAAGCCAAGCTGATATTCAGCAAGTTCGGCCTGCTCTCACTCCATTGGAGACCCTTGCTGACGTAGAAGATCCTGCGTCTGCTACCTTCGTCGTTCCGGAAACGTCGGCAAAAGATAAACCAATCTTCTTCCATAGATCAAACGCTTCTTCATTAAACTGCCTGCTTGAGCCTTTCCAAAATGAAGGTATGCCTCAACTATCCTTGTCTAGTCCAATGGCACAAGCTATCATAAAGAAAATGGGCTATGACGCTCAAAATCCAATTGGTTTGGGAGGTGGCCGTGGTATTCTCACACCATTGGGACCCACCCTGACCAAAAGTCAGCTGGAAGATTGGAAACTCCACCGTCTTATAGACAAGTCTTCATACGGATTGGGGTATGATCTTGACACTCCGATGAGACAGCTGACACAAAGGCTGCAGAGTCGTTTTGCCGACCAAGCCTCAACATCTCATGTCAATGAAGATATCGATCTCCCTGGATATCTCTTTGAAGAGTTACCCGAAAAGGAACCCGGAAGCTCATCAAATTGGTATGATTTCTCTGATGATGAAGAGGAATTGTCCGATGACACAGACGCACGGTTTTTTGATTCAGAAGAGCCATCATCTCCAAAAGAAGTGCCTTACTTCGACCCGTTTCAGCTGGTGATTGGGATCATCTCATAGCAAGTGTTGAGAAGAATACCGATCAAGAAGATTTATGGACAGAAACGGAGCCATGGTCTGAAAACGCCCTTGGAAATCCAGAAGGTCTTGTTGAGCTGGAAGCCTTCGAAAATATTGTGGAGGAACCACCTTCAAACCTTCCGACAGAAGATTCTGTTCAAAAGATACACTTGGGAACACCAGATAACCCACGTCCTGTATTCATAAGCAAGAATATAAAGGATGATGAGTTACCCGAGTATGTCTCTTTTCTTCGTGAGTTTGTTGATTGTTTTGTATGATCTTACGCTGAAATGCCTGGCTTAGATCCCAAAATAACAGTTTACAAACTCAACCTGCAAGAAAATGTCAGGCCTGTAAAACAAGGCCAAAGAAGATTCCATCTTGATGTGATGGACAAAATTGAACAAGAAGTTCAAAAACTCAAAAACGTTGGCTTCATCCGCGAGGAACAGTATCCTGAATGGTTGGCCAACATCGTCCCTGTGACAAAGAAAAATGGGCAAATCAGAGTCTGTATTGACTATAGAGACCTGAATAATGCATGCCCCAAAGATGAATTCCCGCTCCCCATACCGGAGGTAATGGTTGACAACACCTGCGGGTTTGAGCGAATGACTTTCATGGACGGCTTCTCTGGCTACAACCAGATAAAGATGCGTCCCGAAGATGAAAGGCATACATCCTTTCGGACCCCATTTGGCGTGTATTGCTACACTGTCATGCCATTTGGTCTGAAAAATGCTGGTGCAACATATCAAAGGGCTATGATGAAGACATTCCAAGATATGCAGCACAAGACAGTCGAATGTTATGTTGATGACCTCGCCGTCAAAAGCAAAAGGAAAGAAGACCATCTCCAAGATCTTCGAGAAGTCTTCCTCCGGCTTCGCAAACACAAACTACGAATGAATCCCCTCAAACACTTCTTCGGTGTCTCATCGGGTAAGTTCCTCGGATTCATAGTTCGGAAAGCTGGAATAGAACTTGACCCCATCAAAGTCAAGGCAATTCTAGAAATGCCATCTCCAAGAACCCTAAGAGAACTAAAAGGGCTTCAAGGAAGATTGGCATACATCCGACGATTCATTTCCAATCTATCAGGAAAATGCCGTCCATTTTCTCACCTGATGAAGAAAGGTGTAGACTTTGTTTGGGATGCTGAATGTGAAGCTGCATTTCAAGACATCAAGTCATACCTGACCAAGCCTCCGATGTTGGCTGTTCCCACAACCGGAAAATCATTCATCTTGTACACAAGAGCTCTCGACTATTCTTTGGGCACTCTACTTGCACAAGAAAATGATGGAGCAAAAGAAGTTGCTCTGTACTACCTCAGTCGCATGTTGGTAGGTGCAGAGCATCGCTACTCTCCAGTCGAAAAAGAATGCTTGGCAGTGATGTTCGCCGTACAAAAGCTGCGTCACTATTTGCTGTCAAACACAGTATACCTGATATCGAGGATCAATCTCTTAAAGGTTCTTGTCACAAAAGCAGGTTCTCTTAATGCCCGGCTGGGAAAATGGTCCATCCTTCTGTCACAATTTGATATTAGGTATGTACCACAGAAAGGAATCAAAGGTCAAGCTCTGGCAGACTTTCTCGCAGAGCATCCACTGCCTAAGGATTCTCCGCTCAGGGATGATCTCCCAGACGAACCTGTCTACAGCGTGGAGACTTTCTCACCAAATGCCTCCTGGAACATGTACTTCGATGGTGCAACCAGGACAAATGAAAAGGGAAAGCCGATAACGGGAATTGGCATTCTCTTTGTTAGCCCCGATAAATACATGATTCCACATGCATTTTCGCTACTGGAACCATGTTCAAACAATGCAGCTGAGTACCAAGCTCTGATTATAGGACTAGAACTAGCCCTCGAATTTGGCATCACCATGCTGGAAGTATTTGGGGATTCTCAACTGATCGTCAACCAGATGAATCAAGAATATGAAATCAGGAAGCCTGATCTGTTGCCTTACTACAACAAGGCGCAATCGCTTCGTCAAAACTTTGACATCTGTCACATCACCCACATCCGCAGAAGTGAAAACATCCGTGCAGATGCCCTGGCTGGACTTGCTGCATCCATGGCAACCCAAGAAGGGGAAAACATGCAAATTACAGTGTGTCAAAGAACGATTCTCCCTCCTCTCAACACACACCAAGCAGTTGCTGAAAGCCACCGAGTGATCGGAGGTCGAATTTTCATCCTTAAACCTCCGATAGGTGACTGGAGGGATCCGTTCATTGATTATATTATGTTCGGAATCCTACCTGAAGATCTAAAAGAGCGGGTAAGTATCCAAAGACGAGCCCCAAACTTTCATTTGGATATTCCCTCCAAAATGCTTTACAGAAAATCCTTCAATGGAGTACTTTTACGCTGCTTGTCACAACAAGAGGCGAAAGAAACTCTAAAAGAAGTTCATGCTGGTCTTTGTGGAGCCCTTCAGGCTGGTCCCAAGCTCTACGATCAGATAAAAAGGTTAGGTTATTATTGGCCTACCATGGTGGCTGACGTAATACAATTTACTAAACGTTGCCAACAATGCCAAGTTCATGGAGATTATGTATTGTAACACCCTGTCCCGAGTTAATTAAGATTAACTCTAATTAATCGGGATTAATGCTAATTCAACATGCATTATGGAATTAATGTTGCTTAACGGCTAGAATTTGGCTCAAATGGTCAAATTGAACTTGATGAAAAGAATAATGAAGGTTTTGAATGGAATTAGATTGATTTTAGGCTAAATCAAGTAAAGGAAGGACTTTTTCGTAAATACGAACTTACACGTATTTTGTCGAATACGGAAACTCTTGATACTCACACGTAGATCTCGAGGAGTACGTTAACTGTTATAACTGTGACGATTCCATTCGACGTGAATTGGGTCAAATGACCATTCAATTGACTTAAATTGTAATTAGAGGAAATAGGAGGGGGTTTGATGCAAAAATGGGGATTATAAGATGAGGATGAACTCATTTGAGTTCATTCCTCCAGCACAGCCGATCTCTTTCTTTCTCTTCTTCTCCTTTCTTCCAATTCTCTTCCTTGGGTGATGATTGAGAGAGCCAACAAGTGCTTGTGAAGAGGGATTCCACCTTCACCATCCTCTTCTTCATCTCTTTTCTTACTATTTTGGGAGTTTCAACTTGAGAAGAGCTCAAGATTTCCACCAAGAAGCTAACAAGTAAGTGTTGAGTTGAATTCAGCACTTCTCTAGTTTCATTATTGAATTCTGGCTCAAAGAATTCACAAGAATTCTGTTTTGTGAATTGATTTTGGCCTTTAGGTTCAAAAGGAGGTTTAATTTGAGGGATTCAGCTTGGATTCAAGCTAGACAAGGAACTTCTTGCTAAGAAGTGTCCAAACAAGGCAAGTATACTCAATTTCATTGATTTCAATTGTTAGTTGAATTGTTAGAACTCAAGAAGTTCAATTACAGAGAATTCGGTTCAGAAGTTTCTGAACTTCTGGGCGCAATTCGGTCAGCCGCCAGGCTGACCGACACCTAACCTAGAGCTGACCGACAGAGGTCGGCTAGCCGAAACTGCAAGTTCGGCTAGCCGCGGGTTAACCGTAAGGTGACCGCAAATCTTGTCAGGGTTTTCCAGCAGAAATCGAGCTTCTGGAAAACGAACCGTAAGCTGACCGAATAAATTCGGCTAACCGAAAGTTGAATTTCGGCCAGCCGTGAGGGTGACCGCGTAGGTGACCGAATTTGGACAAAGTGTCCTGTAGAAATTGAATTTTTGGAAGCTGACCGAATGTGGTTCGGTCAGCCGAAACCCCTCATGCGGCTAACCGCTAGGTAACCGCCGAGGTGACCGAAATTGAGGGAATATTAGAATTAATTTCTGATAATTTCCTAAACCTCCATGGGTGTTAGCTAAACTTATGTGAATGTAAATTTCACTAAAAAGTGATGTCATCCACAATAACACCTACATTGCATAATGAACGTTTCACCCGAATGTTGTTTTAGGAAATTTACTTGTTTATGACTTGAGTTGGCTTGTCCTCTCTCGTCTCTTACGATTATGCTCCTTGTTGAGCTTCATTGAATAATGTCTTGAATGAATACACTGAAATGTAATGAAATGAAAAGAAAAGAACTGAAATGAACAAACACTGTAATGTATGAAAGACTAAGTCTGCTGCAGTAGATGGAGCGTTCCGGAGCTCCGTGGTGATGCCGGTGATCTCTGATCAAGACACTGGTAAATCCCACACATTTGATAAGCCACCTAATAAAGTGCGTAACCATTTGAAAAGCCACTTAATAAAGTGAGCAATAATGAAATGAAATGAGTCCTTGAAAGGCTGGGTTGTGAATGGTGCGCCTTCCACCTATGCTAGAGGACAACGAAAAGACACTTGATAAAGTGTATATGGATGAATGGAATGCTCTCTTCAGGGGAGACTCACATGAATTGCATGCTTCCTTCGGGGAAGACTTATATGACTTGAATTGAATTAAATTGAATTGAATTGAATTGATTTGAATATTATTGTTATCTATTGGAATCGAATTGCTAACATGCGATTATCATAGAATTGTGTATACATTGTTGAACCGTCGTGTTCACAGTGTTATTGATGACATTACAGGCCCAGTTGGCCGTTCCAGTGGTACCGAGACCGCGCCGCCAGCGGAGGAGACCAGTTCGGTTCCCCCAGGAGGGTTGAACGAATGGATATGAATCGGAGGCGACCGGTTTAGCAATTTTGGGAACATTTTGAATAGATTCATTTTGTTGTAAACAGTGATCACATGCATTATATTTGAATATGCATGGATGATTTAAATAGGAAATGAGATGTATAAGTAAACTTTACTTTTGGTAAAGAATTTGTACATATTAAAGTTGAAGGTCAATGTATATATATTTCCGCAAAATTGTACATTTGACAGGTATATGTAAGATCCCTTGTGAATCTCGTATTGACTTCGGTGATGCGAGGTTTACGGGAGTAAGTATGGTAATCGCGACTCGGGGTTTGGCCGTGGTAACCCTAATCTCGGGCCCGGGTCGTGACATGTATACATGCCTCCAGAATGGCTACATCCTACAGCGATCTCATGGCCCTCCGAAGCCTGGGGTATGGACATCATAGGTCCTATCTCTCCCCCGTCAAGCAAAGGTCATCGCTTCATCTTCGCCGCTACGGATTATTTCTCTAAGTAGTCAGAAGCATTTGCGTTCAGTGAAATGAAGACCTCGCCAGTCATTCAATTCTTACGAACCAACATCTTTTGTCGCTTCGGCATACCTAAAAGATTCGTCCATGATAACGGACCACAATTCCGGGATCACAGATTCTACAGGTTCTGCGACAAATACAAAATCCAAAGTTGTCCTTCGACTCCGTATAACCCGGCAGCAAATGGACTAGCAGAAGCCTTCAACAAGACACTGCAAAATTCTCAAGAAAATGGTCTCTACTCGCAAAAGAGACAGGAGCGACAAACTGCCTGAAGCTTTATGGGCCTACCGGACTACCGTTCTAGGACCAACCCATAGCACACCATTCTCCTTGGTCTATGGATGTGAAGCAGTTGTCCCCCTAGAGGTACAAATTCCTTCTTTAAGGGTATCTCTACAAAATGAAATGACGCAAGAAAGCAACGTCAAATTGAGACTCCAAGAACTGGATAATCTCGATGAAAGACGACTCGAAGCTCTACAAAGCGTTGAGCTTTACCAAGCACGCATGGCAGGATCTTTTGACAAAAGGGTCAGGCAACGCGCCCACAAAAAGGGTGACTTGGTTCTTGCGGTGAAAAGGCCAATGGTTTTTGCCCACAAATCCAAAGGCAAATTCGAACCAAAATGAGAGGGACCCTTCGTCATCGACAAAGTCTTCTCCAATGGCGCATATGCTCTCCTAAACATGGAAGGTGACAGATGTATGCTGCCCATCAATGGAAAGTTCTTGAAGCGGTACTACCCTTGAAGACTTCCTACATCGGGTCAGAGTGATGCCTGCATGGCCAAAGCCTATTCCTAGGTACTTGCTCGTCAAACCCACCCCTTTTAGAGTTTTCATCCCTATGTTGAAATTTCTAAAAAGAAAAAAACAATGCTTACTTTCAATGTTTCATTGTTAAAAAAAAAATCAAACCCAAAATCCAAGTTTAGGAGCCTCTTCCCTAACTTGACCAAAACTTTCAATCCTTGAACCCAAAATTCATGGTTTGAAACAAAAATCAGGACTTAGGAATTTCCACCCTAGTCCGCCCTGACTTTTACCACCAAAGATGGTTTTGAGTCAAAATTTACGACCCTCGTGTCCTTAAACAAAAAATGGTTTTTCAAAAAACCGTGGGGAAGCGACATTTAGTCGATACTCACACAAAACCCAAAAATCGAAGGGATGCGAACCCTATTCGATACTTCCAAAACCTCAAAATCGTAAGAAAGCGACACTTCGTCGATACTTGCAAAATTTCAAAAAAAAAAAAAATCGTGGAGACACAACGTTTCAGTTGATATCCACAACCCAAATTTCAAAACAAAAAAAACAAAGGTTCGAAAAAACCTCAAATTTCAAAAATCGTGGGGAGGCGACATTCCATCGATACCCACAAAACCAAATTTTTGAGAAAAAAACAAGGATGCGACATTCAGTCGATACTTGCACCCAAATCCGCGAGGAGGCGACATTCAGTCGATACTTGCACCCAAATCCGCGAGGAAGTGACATTCCATCGATACTCACAACCGAATGAGCAAGGAAGCGACATCCCATCGATACTTGCAATACCATTCAGCAGGGAGGCGACTCTTAGTCGATACTTGCATTTTTGAAAACCAAAAACCTGGCTTTCACTCCAAAACCCGACTTTCACGCCAAAACCCGACTTTTATGCCAAAAACCTGGCTTTCATGCCAAAAACCAAAATCTGGCTTCCATGCTAACAAAACAAAAACCTGGCTTTCATGCCAAAAATAAAAAAATCTGGCTTCCATGTCAACAAAACAAAACTTGGTTTTCAAAAAACTTGGCTTCTATGCACACAAAATCTGGCTTTCACGCCAAACAAACAAAAATCGGCTTCCATGCCACAAAACAAAATTGGCTCCCATGCCATAAAACAAAATTTGGCTCCCATGCCACAAAATCTTTGGCTTCCATGCCACAAAACCAAAACTTGGCTTTCACGCCACAAAAATCGGCTCTCATGCCAAAAACCGGCTTCCATGCCACAAAACCAAAACTTGGCTTTCACGCCACAAAAATCGGCTCTCATGCCAAAAACCGGCTTTCATGCCAAACAAAATTTTGGCTTTCACGCCATCCAAAATTCAGCTTTCAAGCCATAAAAAAACCAGGCTTTTTGCCACAAAATCTGGCTTTCATGCCTAAAAACAACCATTTGACAAAAGATTTTCACAAAATGACAACCTTTTGATCAAATTTTCAAACAAACCATTCCCATTCAATTTTTGCTTATGTTTTCATCAAAAGTGAATTTAAGTGAAATAAGGGGATACAAAAAAAAGAAGTGCCAAAAATGTTTATACATGGAGGTACCAAAAGAAAAGAAGAAAAAGTTTGTTACAAATCAGGAGGCTAGTCCGACATGGCCTTCAGCCATAGGCTTAACTCCTCAAACAAACACTTGGCCTTAGCCTCCAAAGCTTCCAGGCCGCTTTCCTCAGCATCTTCCCATAAAAAGCAGTAGGCCGTCGCGATCCATCCTCAACACGAGGAAGCTCTTCCCAGAGAATCTGCCATTGTTCATATTCTTGAGTCTTCCTCCGGAGATTGCTTTCGACCTCCTCAACTTGGCGAATGAGAGTCCTCTCTCTATCACGAGCTTTCAAAGTGGCAGTCCACTTGGCAGCGGCTTGTTCTTCCAATAGCTCAAGGCGCTGTCTGGCTTCGGTGACCTCCCTATCAAGGCGGTGCTGGTCCTGTGTCAGCTCAATAATAGCCAACTCGGTGACGTTCCTCTCCCGAACGAGCTGCTTCCGAATCCACGAGATCTCCTTCAAATCAGATTTGTCCTCACTGGAAGGCTTCAAAAACATCTCGTTGAAGAAATCATCATTCGGAAAGCTCTTGGTCTCAGTCCACTTGTTGCCTAGAGCGATGACTTCATCAACAAAAGCCTTGGCATCTATAATGTCCAAACCGACTTCTTCGCTATCGGCAAGAATGTCCTGCACACGCTTCACCATGCCAAAACCAGCCTCTAAATGGCTAGAAGAAAGAGTCTCGACCCATAAGCTCAAGACTCTCTTCAACACCTTCCTTGCAAACTGACGGGATGGCTCAGATGAAGACTCGCCATGCTCCGTTGGTCGACTACCCGTGTCAGGCACCGTTGAAAGAGTAATCAAGAAGCTCTTTCCAATCGGAGCCGCTGGGGAAGGAATATCAGTAGGCGGACTCGTCTCTTCCTCATCAAAATTGGTGGAAGAAGCCCCTACTCCTGGACCGGTCATAGGTACCCCCTGGTCTGGTTTTGAAAAAGATTGAGGAACTTCTTCTGTCACCTCACAACCTGCCAATGAAAAATGAAAAAGGTATGAATATGATCTTGTCAAAAATCAAAATATCAAGATTATCATTACAAAGTACCTTCTTCGACGACTGGTGGAATGCTTTCTGCCTCCATGAGCTCATTCGAAACACCATCAAAAGTTGTGTCCATGGATGGCTCAAAGTCGTCGGAATCCTCTGGCAAGTCAGCTGGCAAAAAAAAATATATATGTCAGCAAGTGGCGATAAAAAAAAAGAAGAAAAAAATCATACCAGGAGGAGATTCTGGATCTACTTTAGAATCTCTTGGTTCTTCCTCGGATGCCACGATAGGATCCGTCACCGCCTCATCGGTCGGAACCTCGGGCATCATCAAACCATCATCTTCTGCCAAAAGAAAGAAAGCAGTAGATCAAAACAAAAGCTCTCATGAAAGAAAAGAAACGGAAAGAGAAAAGGGAAAAGCATACCATCATCAATGGTCTCTTCCCCTTGGCTTCTCTTCTCTAGAGGCTCGTCATCATCCCCTGATGCCTCCTCAACAATGGTGGAAGGAATTTCCAGATCAGGAGAACTTTCGTGCTGCCTCTGACTTCGGCGGTGTCCCCTTCTCCTCTTGCTCCTACCGGACGAACTGCTGGAAGCACCCTCCCCACCATCAAAATCAGGCCTCTCACCAAAGTCCTCACTGGATGGTCTGCTCTTGCCAGTAGACTCCATGGAAGCCTTTGCTCGCTCTGCTTGTATCCAAGCAGCAACCTTAGCCTCCTCCTCGGCAAGCTATTCCAAGACCTCACCAGGTATCTCTTGTGCAGCTCCCAGTTTGATGACGTCCTGTTCCTCGAGAAAACCTGTTCTGTGCCTTTCTCCAGAAAGGAAAGCCAGAACTTCTTCTCATCGAACGCCGTTTGACTTCCCAAGGCCTTTCCCGGAAGTGTGCTTTACATCAAGCTCTTTCTTGGAAAGCGCCCAGTATGCTGAAAAGCTCTCCACAAACCATTTTGTGAAGCCAGCCGTCCGGAAAGTAGGCAACTCAGGATAAGAAATCAGGGCAGTAGTGTGTTCCGCGCTATAAAAGGCCCATGCATTTCTCCCGTCCTGCAGACCTCCAAAACGCTTCACCTTGCTCGAAGGCGCTCCAACAACGCCATGAGAGAAGCCCAACTGCATGGCAAAACGCGAGGGAACATACGGCTTGATGTCGACGAAAAGATGTCTGTGGTACACCATCGTGCCGATACGTATGTTAAAAAGCCAACTCCTCTCTGCATTTGTCAAAGAATAGTGTCTCCCAGACCCTGCCCTAGTCGAATCACGGGAGGCACCAAAATCAAAAGCCTTCTTCCTCAAACCCGGAAAAAGCTTCACTGAAGACTACCCCATCTCGACGTCCCAGAATCGTCAGATCCTCAAACGGCCAGATAAAAGAGATTCGGAAACAGGCTTCCTTCTAGCCAACCGAATCATAAACGGGTCATCGTCCTGAGTAGCACCCAATCGGTGGAAACTGGGACAGTGGTATACATACCACGAATAGAAAATGTGGGTTGAAAATACCCTGTTCATTGGAAGCCCAAGCCGAACTAGGAAAGCAGCAGCCTGTAGTTCGGTACACAAATACGAGTAAAGAGCAAGCACCAAAGCAAGCCGCTCTCTGAAAGCCATCTGACAAGCCAAAAAAATGCAATGCAGCCTGATGTGCGTTCCATCTCCTCCAGCAAAAACAGCCTCACCCAGCCAATAAGTGAGGTAGACAGCGAGATCTCTCCGCAGCGTAATTTTAGAATGAATGGCGTCTGTGCTTACGAAGAATACCCTCAAATTCTCTCGCATGACGGAGATCTTCTTCGAATCCGGGTTCTTAACCCTGGCTTCCTGGGTCGTACTCTTAGAAGACTCCCCGCTGTCAAAGAAGTTGGAAGACAAAAAGCTACCACTCCTCCAACTGCTACACCGGACTTTCGAGCCCTCCTTCTCCTTCAAAAAATCATAGAAGGCGACGAGCTGAAAGTACAAAAGCCTGAACTCCTCAGACTGCTCCTCAAGGACGCTGTTGATAGGCATAAACTCCTCATAGAGATTGCCGAGGATAGGCAGCCCAGTGATGGCACTCAGTTCCTTTAAAGAAAAACCAATCTCACCATTCGTGACAACGAAGGTGTTGGTTTGTGGAAGGAACGACTCCAGCATGGTCATAAAGGCCTCATCGGAGAAAACCACGGTTTGCCGAAAAGCGCGAACTGCATAAAAAATCTCGGCCTCCTTCAGAATGGCACCGCCAACCTGCAAGATGTGATCAGTCCATGACTCCCAGCTCGAGTCAGCACTGAAACAGCCACGAAGTTGAGAAGGCTTCACCCAATTGCTGCCATCGCCTTTGAAAATGCCAAGGCCCACCAGTCTCAAATCGACCGAAGAATGGTCTGAACCTTGGCAGCCGCTGGCCGGCATCAAAATGTCCATACGGGCAGGCGACTTCTCTGCAAAAGCAGAAGGGCCGCCAACAAAAACCCCGGGGTTTATCACATTTGTCCTCTTCACCCAGCTTGGAGGATCTTCCCTCTTCGAGCATGTGGAGGAAAGGCTCATGATCGAGATTGTCTGATCGAAGGACAACCGGGTAGAAACAGTTCTCTTCTCACCATCAACTGTGAAAGAGAACTGAAAACATCTCCTTTGGTATGTTGAATCGTCGGGGACGGCATCACCAAAGAAGAAGGTAGGCTTGGGCACAATGCTCTGATCGTCCGTGACCCAGGGACGGTTGCTTACCATAATCTTATAATACTCCTCATCCTTGAGGGCAATCAAACGTTGCCTCATCTCATCTCGGTTGAGCGAGTCACACTCTTCCAAGTTCCTTTCAACATACTGAACCTCCTCCCAGGCCTGCTGTACGGCTGCATTAGAGGATCTGGTAGAACGGCGAGGCGCATCAGTGACTGGCTCTTTACCCTTGTTTGTTCTAGAGGAACTACCTGCAAAGGATGGAAAGAAAAAAAAATCAATCATCAAAATGACAGAATTTTGCTAAAAAAATCTAACGAAATTTTGGCATGATTCTGGGGCAATTCCGAAGAAAAAGGGAAACACCCCGAAAGAAATAGGAGCTTGAAGATGGGCTCAACATCGCTGCAAGTCCATAATCATGGAAAATTCTCGAAGAAGGTTCGAACTCAAACATTGCTGCGAGATCAAGCCAAAGCTTATCAAATATCTGCAAGATCGGAAAAGGGCTCAACATTGCTGCGAGCTCCAGAATCCAAAACTTGTAAAGCTCCTCAAAAAATCCCCGCAAGACCAAGAAAGGGCTTAACATTGCCGCGAGCTTCAAATCCCAAGACTTGCGAAAAGATTTCCAGGTGTGCACTATCATACTTCCAATTACATTTTCTAAAAAAAAAAATGCATAGAAGGAAAGTTGTCATGCATGCGCATCTCAGAATTCAAAAAAAAGACGAAAATCTCTTTAAAAAAAAAAAAGAGAAAAATTTTTGCCCATAGGCCACTTGGCCATACGGCCACACAAAAAAGAAAAAGAAGATAAAAAAAAAAGAAAAAAAAAACACACGGTAAAAAAAAAAGAGAAACCGTGAGAAAAAAAAAAAAGAGAGAGAGAAAATCGTGCAAGAAAAAGAAAAAAAAAGAAAAAGAAGAAAGAAAAAAAAAAGAAAGAAAGAAAAAAAAAACGTGTAAAAAAAAAAGATGCACATGAAAAAGAAAAAAAAAAGAAGAGTAAGAAAAAGAAAAGAAAAGAAAAGGAAAGAATGAAAACCTTTTTCTATTCCTACATGGGGTTTTTTAAGGAAAAGAAAGAAACTTACTTGAAGCCATTGATGGAGAAGAAGAAGAAAAAGCTTGAAGATCCTTGAAGAAGAAGAATTCTTGATCTTGGAGCACTCTTGAAGGTTCTTGCAAAAAGAAAGCAATAGGAACAAGAGATCCAACCTCCCCTTGCTTTTATAGAAGAGAGCAAACCAAAAGAGGAAAGGAGGAGAAAAGGAAGGAGGTAAGTGCTACAAATTAGCAAACTTCCTATAAGAAAGGAATTATGGAATATTCTTTCCCAATGATGAGTTCTTTTGAGAAATTCTCTCCAAAAAGAGAGGGATTATGAGAAACTTTCTCCCAAAGAAAGATACTTTGAGAAAATCTCTCCCAAAATCAAAGAAACTTGAGAGATTCTCTCATAGTAAGAATATTTTTAGATATTCTCTACCAAAAAGAGATATTTTTAGATATTCTTAACAAAAATGACACCACATGAGATCTAAGCCATCTTTAAAGCTTAAGGTCCCATGGGTTAGCCCACATGAGCCAGGTTTGACCACCTAGGCACTAAAAGTGGCTTTTAGTCAAAATTCCTCTTACCAAGAGCATACAAAAATGGTTCCATGCCTCCTTTGAGTTGATTGGACCATGCAAAATATCCAAGCCTAATGAGTTTCCAAAAGTCCAAACCATCCCACCTCATGAACCAAATTAAGCCAAAACCTTGAAATTAGCATTCCACAAAAACCCAAACCACTCCAACGGACCCAAAGTTGTCCCAAAGAGTGACCAAAATCCAAACCATGATCTCCTAACTCGCCACATGCAGCTTGTTGGGTCGCAAGGCCAAAACAAAACCAAATCCCGGTCCCCTAACTTGCCACATACAGCTTGTTGGGTCACAAGACCAAAATCAAAATTCAAAACCCGAACCCCTAACCTGCCACATACAGCTTGTTAGGTCACAAGGTCAAAAACCAAAAACCTTCTTGACCTCCTGATGCGCAACACAAAGCCCTTAGGTTCACAAGGTCAAAAAGAAAATCCAAAACCCAAAAACCCAATCCAAATGTCATTTTCAAAATTTTGCTTTGAGATGGTACGTGATGTCTCTCACTGCCATAAAATAAACTTGGAAACTCAAAAGGCTACACTATCAAGAAAAATGCTCAAAGTCTCTTGGTCAAGTCAAAAGTTCTCCTTCAAAGTTTTCTTCGAGGCGCATCGACTGCAAAGGCTATCCAATTCGTCGCTGTACCTCGAGGGGTCATTTGTTGACACAAAAAATGTCACTTTGCCTCATCAACATCAAAAGCTATATGGAGCCGCATCCTACTACAAACAGGCAAAGCTGCTTCAAGCATCAGATCTTGACAAAACCAAACAAAAACTACAAGATCTTTCAAAGTAGCCAAAAGAAGGGTACACATGAAGTTTCGGCAATTTCGACACCATTTGGCCTAACTTCAATCCTCCAACAGCTGAGCGGGAGCTCCCGATGGTGACAATGTCAAATACATCAAATCTTCGATCAGAGTCTACGGATGGTCTCAAAATACCTCCAAAAGGCTCCATGTCGAATTTCAAGTCAAACCGACACCGTTTAACCCTCCATAAACTCTCGAACGGCGAAATCAAGCCCCCCGGCGGCGAGAACCTCTGATGCCGCCACTCATCAAGCAAAACACATGAGTAGTTTCTGCATGCTTCCAAAGGGCTGCATGTCAAATTTCAGGTCATTCCGACAACGTTTAACCCGGTTTTGATGCACCGAAGCAAAATCAAGCTTACCGGCGGCGAAGCTCCCCGGGACCATGGCACCCAAATCGGAGCTAATGGATCACCTCAAAATGACTCCAATAGGCTCCCCGTCAAATTTCAGGTCAATCGGACATCAGATGACCATACATCAAAGCTCGACATCTTCCGCACGGTGAGATCAAGTCAAGCATCGACGGGACCCCAAATGGCTTCAAAACTCAAAAAAAAGCCCATGGTTGGTCCTATCTAATGCCCAAGAAGCTTCACCTCAAATTTCAGGTCATTCTGACATTGTATGACCTAGTTTCAACTCTTGGCGGAAAATCGGCTACGGAGTCTTCGGCTTTTTCAAAAATAGGGAACTTTGTGATTTGATTTGCACAGCCTTTCAATAGGTTTTCTTCAGAGAAATTAATCCAATAAATGAGGAAAAATGTCAAAGAAAAATACAGGAGAAAACAGAAGCGAAAAACCCCGAGAAACGACCAAGAAACGGCGACTGGAAGGCGACCGGAAAGTGGACCAAAGTCCAAGGTCATTGGCGACCTTGGCCCATGGTCGCCAGCCCCATTGTTGCCGGCGACCATGGGTGCATGGTCGCCGGCGACCCTGGAAATCCAGGTCGCCGGATTTCTGCCAAAAGTGCCGTTTTTCAATTCTTTTTCGCGTTTCGCGATGTTTGGCCCCTCTGATTTTCTTAAAATCTGATTTTTGAGGCATAATATCCGTCGATCTTCGTCAACATCACGGATCCGCCATCGAAATCATTTGATCATCATCGGACACTCCGAAACTGCCAACTGGCCAACCAAGAAAGCACACTTTCTGCCCGACCGATCAAGAAATCGACTGGACAGATGTTGCCGGCCCCATTAGTGGCAACCAATGTCTGAATTTTCATCGTCATCCGACATCAAGCAACATACGGATCCATTGATGATCATCGCAAGAAGAATTCCAAAAGACGCGGCGAGGCCCGCGACTCTTCAAGCGACTCGGCAGCCAATTAATGAAGTTAAATGACCCTTTTATGGCAATTTATTAGGGTCATTAACTCATTATTTTGAACGGCCCAATCAGAAGCCAAGAAATGGGAGTTAGAAGTCCAATTAATCATGACAATTAACCATGTAACTCCTATCATTATGGAGATTAATCATGGTAATTAATCATGAAACTCCCATCATCATGAAGATTAAATGCCCATTATTCTCCATCGGCCAATCAAAATCCAAGAAAAAGGAGTTACAATATAAAGAATTAAATACTTGTAACTCCTCCCATCATGGAGCATTAATACCATTAATGCCCATAAAACCCTCCTAATGGCCACCAAAAGCCTATAAATAGGCGGTCATTCCAAAGGGAAAAGCCCGAAGAAAAAATCATCTGAAGGATCCTGAAAAATTGTCTGAAAACTATCCTGAAGAATTCTCTGCAAAAAGAAGCTCTCTCACTTTGAAGAAACTCTGCTGCAAATTCTACAAGGTGATCGAAGTCCCTTGGGGGGCCACCCCCCCCCCCCCCCCAAGATCTCCTCTCTTCTTCTATCCAACATGGCCTAGATGCGGCTTTTCAGCCCGTCTACTTGGTTGTTTATTGGATATAAGACCTTCCTTTGGTCTTTGTCCTCTAAAAATCCGAGGTCCAAGCCAAGCCAAGTGAACTAAAGCATCAAGTGTTCTCATCTGAAGGACGATGGCGGAGTCCATACATGACTCGCGACTGTCGATCTGAACGAGTCCCCACAATCGCTTGAGAAGTCAGATCCCTTTTTCTTTCTTCTCTATTGTATTTTATATTTTTAAAAGAGACAAAAATCACAATTCTTGTCTTTCATCATTGATAAGATTTGTAAATCGCTTTCCATGGCAAAATTGCCTTCTACAGCACAAAACTGCCTTTCACGGCAAACAAAACAAAATCGCCTCTCACTGCATTTTAAAATCTTGTCTCTTTCTTTAAATATAAATGCAATGGAAAGTTAGAAAAAAAGGTTTGATTTCCTTTCTACTTGTGAAGGTGAATCTCCGGACCATCATTTCAAATTCCAAGTAGAATAGAAAACCTGGCATACCCGTATAAAAAGAAAAAAATGTTGATGCTCGCCTCTTTTTTTCTTCACCCCGCCGCACCCCGACGGACCCGGGACGGAGGAAGGCAGAGAGAGAAAAAGACGGGTCCATCAATCGTCAAGGGGGGTGACAACACCTTCTTGAGAAGACGTTCCACCGCTAGAACAACCTCGCCAGAGCAAGGAACACACCAAGCGAGGTGAGAAATCAGCCACCAAGCAAGGTGAGGAGTCAGCACTGGGCAAATCTCAGTTCCATCATCAAGCCAACCCCTACGACAACGATGACCCTCTCTTGGAGGATATCAGGGCCTAGAACCTTGTTATCCAGGAGAAGGACAAGCTCATTCGTCAACTTTAATGGCAGCTCCGAGAAAGAAGGAGGGCTCCGAGTCCACCTCCCAGGCGCAGCCATGCTCCAAGTCCACCTCCCAGGCACGGCCAGGCTCCTCCTACTGCCGAGCAAGATCTAAGGCACGTCCTCAACAATAAGAGGAGTGACCGGGTCTATGATGAAGGCTCCAGCAGCAGCCATCTGCATGAAGAATCCAAGAAGCAGCGCCAAAAGCCAGAGGGTGAGGGTGACTTGAAGGAATGGCTTGACCAGCAGTAGACAATTTGGCAAATCATGGAGATCGCTGGCATCGCCCGAGATCGGTATAGTACCTTTGAGGCAGAGGATCTCGGCGCGTCTCCTTTCTCCTAGGAGGTCAGAAAGTTCTCTCTTCCAGAGAAGTTCAGCATCCCGAGGTTCGTCCTTTATAATGGAACCTCGGACCCTGCAGCGCACCTCCGACAGTTCATCAAGAGGATGTCGGTATGGGGGATGAGGATTACCTGAACTGTCGAGTCTTTTCCTCCAGTTTGGGAGACCTCCCTCTGAGATGGTTCTGCTCGCTTCCCGAGGGCTCCATTTCAAGCTGGCGGTAGCTCTGGAATTCCTTCTTGGAGAAGTTCCAGGCCCATAGGGTCATCCCAAAAACGGACGTTGACCTTATGGCTCTTAGGATGCAGCAGGATGAGAACGTCACCCAGTTTGCCGAAAGATTTTACACGCTCTACAGCCAGATTGAAGGCGCTTCTGACGAGGTGGTTGTCAACCTTCCAGCAGGCTCTGCGGCCAGGCATCGAGCTCCGGACGGATCTGGTACGATTCCCCGTGGTCACAATGAAAGCTCTAATGGCTCGGGCAAACCAGTTCATCAGAGCAGAAGAAGACGAGGCTCGAGGCTGAGAGAACTTTGGCCTTTACCAGGAGGACAAGCCATCCAAGAAGGATAAGAAATCCTCCATGAGGGAGGAGTCAGACAGGCACAGGAACCCGTCCACCTCGGCAGCAGCCTCGGTCCCCACCTTGGGGAGCGGCAAGAAGTTTAAGCGTGAAGCCACAGCCTACAAAGCTGTAGACACGATCTTCAAGGAGCCAATCTATAAGCTCCTCAGCAAGATTAAGACGCAGCCTTTCTTCAGCTGGCCGCAACCGATGAAAGGTGATCCATCCTCTCGAGATTAGAACAAGTTCTGTGCCTACCACAAACATAATGGGCATAGACTCGAGGACTGCAAAGCCTTTAAGGCTAACCTCGAAAATCTTGTAAAGGACGGGCACTTGCGAGACTACATCAAGGAAGAGAGCAGAGACAACAGCCGACCTCACCACCGAGATGACGACGGCCACGACAGTGATGAACCAGAAGGCATCATCAATGTCATCCACCTTGCCCCTCCACCAAAGGGGAGCTCTCAAGCCCGTGTCGAGGCCAGGAGGGCCTCCCACCAGAAGCAAGTGATGACTGCCGAGCTGGAGCCTGCTGCGAAGAAAGCGTGGATAGAAGGGCCCAAAATCTGGTTCTCAGATAGGGACCTAGATGGCGTCCATGTCCCCCACAACAATCCTCTAGTTCTCACCTTGAAGTTAAAAAACTTCTTGGTTCAAAGAGTACTGGTGGATCCCGGGAGCTCGAGATCGTCTACTATGATTGCTTTAAGAAGATGGGACTCAAGGATGAGGATCTCCAAGTAGCCCGCACCCCTCTGGTGGGTTTCAGCTCGAAGCTAATGTACCCTAAGGGTAGAATCTCCCTCAAAGTCCAAGTAGGAAGCGCCTTCAAGCAGGCAGACTTCCTGGTGGTCGACGTACCATCCCCATACAATGTAATAATGGGGAGGACTTGGCTGCACAGCATGGAAGCCGTGCCCTCCACCCGCCACCAAAAGCTCAAGTTTCCATTGGAAAGCAAGTCCGGCCGAATAGAAGTGGTTACGGTCAGGGGCGACCAGCACATGGCCAAACAGTGCTTGATGGTCGTGCTGCCCGGCGAAGCCGAGTCCTCACAAGTCCACATGGCCAAGTTGGACAGAGAAGCCGAGCTCGTGGATGTCGGCCGGCCCCTAGCGCAGAAGAGCATTGAAGACCTCACAGAGATCAAGCGCGACCCTGACGACCCTGACATATTTTTTTTGCTAGGGAGTCAACTTCCCAAGCTCGAGAAGACCAAACTGCTCGACCTCCTGTTACAGAATAAGGAGGTCTTTGCTTGGACTCTTTATGAGATGCCTGGCATCAGCCCCGAGATCATGTGCCATAAGCTAAATGTGGACCCCAAACCCAAACCCGTCATCCAGAAAGCCCGTAGAACCGGGGGTCTCACAAACTGAGGCCGTGATCGAGGAGGTCCAGAAGCTATTCGAAGCCTAGGCGATCAAGGAAGTCCACTATCCGGAGCGGCTGGCCAACACTGTGGTGGTCAAGAAGAAGAATGGGAAGTGGAGGGTCAAGAAGAAGAATAAGAAGTGGAGGGTCTGCGTGGACTTCACCGGCCTTAATAAAGCGTGCCCCAAGGACAGCTTCCCCCTTCCGAAGATCGACCAGCTGATTGATGCCACCGCCGGACACGACCGGATGAGTTTTCTCGATGCTTACCGAGGTTACCATCAGATCCCGCTGTCCAAACCTGACCAGGAGAAAACTGCCTTCATCACACCCCGAGGCATCTACTGTTACAAAGTCATGCCCTTCGGGTTGAAGAACGCAAGAGCGACGTACCAGCGGCTGGTCACCAAGATATTTCAAGCCCAGCTCGGTAAGACAATGGAGCTCTATATTGACGACATGTTTTCAAGTCTAAATGGTCACAAGACCACTTGGCAGACCTAAGTCAGCCATTTGATGTCCTCCGGCAGTTCCAATTGAAACTGAACGCCTCCGAATGTGCATTCGGCGTCGGCTCTGGCAAATTCTTGGGGAGCTTGGTCACGAGAAGAGGGATCGAAGCAAACCCGGATCAGATCACGGCGATCCAGGAGATGTTGAGTCAGACCTCGGCGAAGCAAATTAAGAGACTGACCGGCATGGCTGCCGCACTCAACCGCTTCGTCAGCCGAGCTTTCGACAAGTGCTGACCTTTCTTTCAGCTTCTGCGGAAAAGCTCCAACTTCCAGTGGACGCCGGACTGCGACCAAGCCCTGCAGCAGCTCAAGCATTATTTGTCTTCCCAACCGCTGCTGTGAACTCCAATGCAAGGCGAAATGCAGTACTTGTACCTGGCGGTCTCGGATCATGCGGTGAGCTCAGTACTCATCAGAGAAGAAAACGACCAACAGAGGCATATTTACTACACGAGCAAGACCCTCCTCGACGCTGAGACCAGGTACTTGCAGCTAGAGAAGCTTGCATTAACACTCGTTAGTGCTTCTCGCAAACTCTCTCACTATTTCCAGACATACACTATCGTGGTTGTTACAGAGCATTCACTCAAGACACTATTTAGGAAAGCGGACTTTTCCGGCAGAATCTCAAAATGGGCTGTTGAACTTGGACAATATGATATCAAGTATCAACCCAGAACAACCATCAAAGCCTAGGTTTTGGCAGATTTCATTGTAGAGTTCACCTCTCCGAGTTCGGCACCGAGACTGCTTGACACCGAACTGGGGGGCAATAAGGATATGGAGGCAGTCACCGAGACGGAATAAGAGCGGTCCTGGAAACAGTTCCTTGACTCAGTTTGGAAGGTCTTCGTCGACGGGTCCTCAATATCCAAAAGGGCTGGCACTGGCATAGTCCTCCAATCTCCGGAGGGCCTTGTCATTGAGCAAGCCCTGACACTTAGCTTCAAGGCATCCAATAATGAAGCTGAGTACGAAGCACTCATCGCAGGACTGAACAGAGCCAAAATCCTAGCAGCTCGGCATTTGGTGGTCTTCAGCGATTTCCAGCTAGTGACGAGGCAGCTTAGCGGAGACTACCAAGCTCACAACGACAGGATGGGGGCCTACCTGGCTCATGCAAAGGAACTCCTCTCCCGGTTTGAAAGAGCTGAAGTCCAGCTGATCGGCAGAGAGTCCAATTCTCATGCTGATGCCCTCGCCAGCCTCGCCTCGGCTGTTGAGGCCGGGAACAAAAGAACTGTCAAAGTGGAGACACTTGGAAAGCCAAGCATAGAGCTCCAGCCACCTCGGCAGCTCATGTGTGTTGATCTCGGTCCAAGCTAGATGGACCCAATCACTGCCTACCTAAGAGACGACCAGCTGCCTGGAGACAAGAACGAAGCTCACAAGATTAGGCTGAAAACAGCCCGGTTTTGGCTGTCCCCTGATGGCAGGCTCTATAGGAAGTCATACACCGGACCCTACCTCCAGTGCGTCCATCCAAGCAAGGTTGAGGACTTCCTGTATGAAATTCACGAAGGGATTTGTGGCAGTTACATTGGATGCCGGTCACTGGCATACCGAGCTATCAACTAGGGCTCTTGGTGGCCCTAGATGCAAAAGGATGCCCAGCTTTACTCAAGAAAATGCGAAAAGTGCCAGAAGTTCTCACGCTCCCTCCACCAGCCAGTGCAGGATCTGAGCCCACTCTCCAGTCCGTGGCCCTTCGCTCAGTGGGGGTTGGATATTATGGGACCGCTCCATCGAACTCCAGCGAATAAAATGTGGCTACGATTATTTCACCAAGTGGATCGAAGACGAACCTCTGTCCTCTATCACCGAGCAGGACATGAAGAACTTTGTGTGGAGGAACATCATTACAAGATTTGGGATCCCACGGACTTTAATATCGGATAACGGGACTCAGTTTGATTCCAACTTCTTCAGAAACTTCTGCCAGGAACTCGGCATTAGAAACGTCTACTCGACCCCGGTGTACCCCCAAAGTAACGGCCAGGCTGAAATCTCGAACAAGGTGATCCTCGACTGGCTCAAAAAGAGACTTAACCGAGTTAAAGGAAGGTGGGCGGAAGAGCTCCTGAGTGTTCTGTGGGCATACAGAACCACTCCGAGACGTTCCACCGCGACAACCCCATTCTCCTTGGCCTACGGAATAGAAGCAGTGATCACTCTTGAGGTTGGCTTCCTGACCTTGAGATCCGAGCTCTGCGATCAAGGACTAAATGACGTAAACCTGGCTCGGGAATTAGACCTCGCCGAGGAACGGAAAGAAGCAGCAGATATCCGCCTAGCCGCCTCTTAGTAGCAGTTGGCCAGGGGCTACAATCGGAAGGTCAAAGAAAAGGGGTTCTCGATTGGAGAACTGGTCCTGAAGAAAATGCTCCCCGGGGACAAAAACCCAAACGAAGGCAAGCTGGCACCTAACTAGCACGAATCATTCAAAGTGCTCTCAACTGCAGGACGATTCGCGTACAGACTCGAGGACATGGAGGGTAAGGAGTTACCACGGCCATGGAATCGACTCACCTCAAGAAGTACTACTTCTAAAAATGTATTCAAAGTTTAAATATCAATGAAAGAAACATTCTTTTGGAACGGATTTGTCTTTCTCAAGAAATGCCTCAAGTTACTCAGCTCGGTGACAGCACCAGCTACAACTCGGCAATAGTGCCAACTTCATTGGGCTCGGTAACAGTACTAGCCCCGGCTCGGTAATAGTACCAACCATGGTTTAAAATTTCAGTTTCGGTCGTGGTCTCGGCCGGGCCGAAAAATCGATATGATATCGGTATCGGTCGCGGATATCGGTTCGTCGTGGTCGTCGCGGTGTGAATTTTTTTTTAATCCAAAAAATTTGTAAAAATATCCAAAAAATCCAGAATATTAGAAAATGCTGGAAAACAATATTTTTTTTCCATTAGTAACAACAATTAATCAAAATCTCGGTCACCTTAAGTTATGAGTCATGTCTGTATCGCAGTTCGCTGTCTTCTCCAGTATTTCATATAATGCAACCATTATTGATGCTCATGATCAATTTATTAGTGTAAAAATATAAGAAAATAAAGATAACATATCAATCATCATTTAATATTAACTCAATCAACAAATAAGTTAAGAAATTCAAGACCATGAGTGTATGACAGATTGACAGATTGATAGCCTAATTCCAAGTGGAGTGTTGCCCAGGCTCGATATCATCATTATCATCATCATCATCATCATCATCATCATTTCTTCGGTATTGGTTAAAAAGATATGCTCCATACTGTTGCGTAGCACTATCACACCCATGAACATATTCAGGTTGTTCCTGATAAGATGATGAACTATGTTGATCCCCTGTAGATTGAGATGGCTGGTTGAAATCTAATGGCATGAAATAAAAATGAGGGGCATGAATAGGTCGTTGGGGAAGTCGTGGGGGAAGCCTTCCTTGCTCAATTAACATCTGTTCGATAGAAAGTATCAGTGTTGGTGAAGGGGGTACCCAATTAGGGTCATATGAATAATCCTCATACTGTCCATACATGGCACCTTCTTGGTCAATATAACCTCCATAATGACCATGAGTACCTTCCCCCACTCCTTGTCCAGCAGGGCCCACGCCACTACTACTCCTTGCCTCGGTCCCTCCAACATGTCTGACATAGCCACGACGAGGATCCAACTCGGTAGCACCAGGAAAATGCTCAACTGTCTCATAAGTGAGAGGCTCATCATTTCTATAATGACCCTCATCCCCGGGAGAGTCAGGTGGAATTCCTGCTGATGATGATGAAGTAGAAATACTTGACTCACTCTCCTCGTCAACCTCCTTTCCCCTTGGTTCACTTGTATTAGGTGCGTGCACCTGTTGCATTGTGAAGTTTATTTCTTCCATCCATTCTGAGGCCTTTACTGGCTCAGGCCTATCCGCAGTCAATTCCTCCATCAACTCCTCAAAATCTGGGTCTTTATCTAACATTGGTTCCTCTTGTTCCTCCAACCATTCATCTAACACTGTATCCTCTTCTGAAAAGATGTAGTCCAAATTAATTGGACAAAAATAATCCCGTTGATCCTCAAATTGTCTTCTCTTTCTATTTCTACTCCGGAGCTTGAGGTTGTAGTGGATGTAGACCAATTTATTTAGCTTCTGCATTATTAATCTATTTCTTGGTCTTGTGTGGATAAATGAGAAGGTACTCCAGTTTCTTTAACAATTAGAAGACGATGTAGTTTGACTAAGGACTTTAATAGCAATCGTCCTTAGTGCAGGAGCACTCTCTCCATAATTCAACCACCATTCAACTGAAAATAAAAATAGAAATGATATTAGAGTCAATAAAATAATAATTAGAGTCCTTGAATAATATAGAGATGACATTACAATCAATACCAGGATTGGTTTGTGTGATAGCTCTTCGCGCAGTCATCGTTCCAAAGCTTCCAGCACGTACATTGTATATGTCGATTTGAAGACATTGAAGATTTGAAGTAGAGAAATAAATTAGAGAACTTACATTCTTACAATGTCATATACTTTTTCGATTTTTCCCTTAATTAGCCTACTGCCTACCTGATTAGTAGCCCAAATTGCTTCATCTGTATTCTCTGCTAGTCTTTCAGTTATATTTTTTAGTCCAAAACGGATTTCATCAGATATGTGCCCATCCGTAAATTGTGGATTAAAGAAGTATCCTGTAAAAGTGTGAAACCAATGAATTTTAGTCAATGATAAATTAATATAATGAGAAGAATTGAATAAAAATAATTCAAGTATTAAAGGAAATAGCCTTCACTTACCAGCAGAGTGTAAATCATGTTTCAATTGTCGTCCCCATCGATCGTCAATGATCTTCCAATACTTTTTATAGTAACTACAATCTGCTTGAATAGCCAACTTTGATCTCTCCATGGCCTCATGTAAGAAGCCCATTGTTGGCTTATCATCACCATCAACCAATCGAAGAACCTTTATTAGGGGATAAAAAACATTCAAAACACCCTTCACATAAGGCCAAAATTTGTTGGACTCAATTGGTTTACATACTTCTTTTGTAATGGGACTTGGCCTCTTTCCCCATTTTGAATTCACGAACTCTTGTGATTTTATCAATTGGAGAAGTCCATCTCTATACTTGTAAACACATTCGATGGCAATGAAGTGGGTGGCAAATCTAGTGATTCCAGGCCGCAGTAGCTCATGGTTGTCTGTATATGTTTTCATCATAGAAATGAGTCTATATGATTGATAAAAAAAATTTGTCATCTTCTTTATCTTACCAATCACTTGCACCATGACTTTTCATTTTGCAATATCTTCAAGCATTAAATCCAGGCAATGTGCTGCACATGGAGACCAGAAAATCCTTGGCCTTTGTTTCAAAAGCAACATTCCTGCAACCTTCATGTTTGCAGCATTGTCAGTAACAACCTGAACTACACAATCTACCCCAATTTCTTCAATCACCTCATTCAATAACCTATTAATATATTTTGCATCTTGGATGTAATCAGTTGCATCAACTGATTTGATAAACACTATGCCCATAGATGAATAGACTAGAAAATTCAAGAGATGACGATGTGTGATGGTTGTCCACCCATCACACATTAGTGTGCAACCTCTTTCCCTCCATGCCCATTTGAAAGTTTGTACCCAAGCCTGCAATTCCTCATACTCTTTCTTAACACAGACCTGCCCAATCTCATAAGGGGTGGGTGCCTTTATACCTGAAACAAGTTTTGCAGCCACATCTAACATGGTGGTGAAATAAGGAGAAGATGCCTTGTTGGGTGGGATGCCTCCATGCAAAAAAAAACTTCCCAGTAGCTCTCACTAGATGTTCTCTTGCTTTACCAAGTTTGCCCTTTAGAGCTTTTATAATGCCGGGCTGCTTTGATGTTGGTTTTCTATAAGCAAATGGGTCTGTTAGGCCCACCACATCTGGCCTACGAGGTGCATGTGTAGGAGGTTCAACCTCCTCAATGTCTGGATCTTCACAAACACGGGGTTGTTTTTGACTAACTGCCCGACGCAAACTCGCCCCTCCCCCCCCAGTCCAGATGACCCACCACCATGCTCATATTGGATACCTATAGCGGCTGCTTCATATTGCATTCTTCTCCTCTCTTCCTCCTCCTGAAGTGACCTCACACTTTCTCTCCTAGCCGTCCTCATGTGCGAGTCTTCATCGTCATCATTGGAGGTACAAAATATTTCTTCTCTGCATGCATCAAGTTCCTCAGTTCTTCTTCTTACTTGTACATCCTTTTTTTTTTTTTTTGTAGATGCATCAATGAGCACATGCATTTCAGCCCTCACATTTGGTGGCACTTTATGACATTTTGCCACCTGTCCTGATACATGTGCCAAATGTTGTTTCAATCGGGTAATCCCCCCCACTGATCACTCGTCCACAATAGTTACATTTTACTTTACTTTTGCTTCTGATTGGTTCCCCATGGCTCCAAGATGAATCTAGGTCACGCACCATTGTTCCTAACTTCCTATAAAATAAGAAATTTATGTAATAGTAATACTCTAACAACAATTATTTTTAGAAAAAGTAAAAGATTTAATAAAATCATTTTGAAAATACTAAATATATAGATCTAGCATAAAAGTATGTAAATCAATCATTTATAAACCACACAATGATCATGAATCATTAAAACAACATATTTATGATGAAATCCCCAAAAAATGATATATTATAATTCAAATATTGAAAAATCCGAAAATAAAATAATTAAAAAAAAATTCAAAATCATGTTTATGACTATGAGTAGAAGTAGATCTATCATCTACACACTATTAATAAGCCTTTGGTATCTTAAATACTCTAACAAGTAATAACAATTATTTTTAGAAAAATCAAGATTTAATAAAATCATTTGTAAAAATACTAAATATATAGATTTAGCATAAAAGTATGTAAATCAATCATTTATAAACCACACAATGATCATGAATCATTAAAACAACATATTTATGATGAAATCCTCAAAAAATGATATATTATAATTCAAATATTGAAAAATCCGAAAATAAAATAATTAAAAAAAATTCAAAATCATGTTTATGACTATGAGTAGATGTAGATCTATCATCTACACACTATTAATAAGCCTTTGGTATCATAAATACTCTAACAAACAAGTAAAAACAATTATTTTTAGAAAAATCAAGATTTAAGAAAATCATTTTCAAAATACTAAATATATAGATCTAGCATAAAAGTATGTAAATCAATCATTTATAAACCACACAACGATCATGAATCATTAAAACAACATATTTATGATGAAATCCCCAAAAAATGATATATTATAATTCAAATATTGAAAAATCTGAAAAAAAAATAATTCAAAAAAATTCAAAATCATGTTTATGACTATGAGTAGATGTAGATCTATCATCCACACACTATTAATAAGCCTTTGGTATAAAAAATACTCTAACAACTAACAAGTAAAAACAATTATTTTTAGAAAAATCAAGATTTAATAAAATCATTTTCAAAATACTAAATATATAGATCTAGCATAAAAGTATGTAAATCAATCATTTATAAACCACACAATGATCATGAATCATTAAAACAACATATTTATGATGAAATCCCCAAAAAATGATATATTATAATTCAAATATTGAAAAATCCGAAAATAAAATAATTAAAAAAAAAATTCAAAATCATGTTTATGACTATGAGTAGAAGTAGATCTATCATCTACACACTATTAATAAGCCTTTGGTATCTTAAATACTCTAACAAGTAATAACAATTATTTTTAGAAAAATCAAGATTTAATAAAATCATTTGTAAAAATACTAAATATATAGATCTAGCATAAAAGTATGTAAATCAATCATTTATAAACCACACAATGATCATGAATCATTAAAACAACATATTTATGATGAAATCCTCAAAAAATGATATATTATAATTCAAATATTGAATAATCCGAAAATAAAATAATTAAAAAAAATTCAAAATCATGTTTATGACTATGAGTAGATGTAGATCTATCATCTACACACTATTAATAAGCCTTTGGTATCATAAATACTCTAACAAACAAGTAAAAACAATTATTTTTAGAAAAATCAAGATTTAATAAAATCATTTTCAAAATACTAAATATATAGATCTAGCATAAAAGTATGTAAATCAATCATTTATAAACCACACAACGATCATGAATCATTAAAACAACATATTTATGATGAAATCCCCAAAAAATGATATATTATAATTCAAATATTGAAAAATCTGAAAATAAAATAATTCAAAAAAATTCAAAATCATGTTTAAGACTATGAGTAGATGTAGATCTATCATCCACACACTATTAATAAGCCTTTGGTATCAAAAATACTCTAACAACTAACAAGTAACAACAATTATTTTTAGAAAAATCAAGATTTAATAAAATCATTTTGAAATTACTAAATATATAGATCTAGCATAAAAGTATGTAAATCAATCATTTATAAACCACACAATGATCATGAATCATTAAAACAACATATTTATGATGAAATCCCCAAAAAATGATATATTATAATTCAAATATTGAAAAATCCGAAAATAAAATAATTAAAAAAAAATTCAAAATCATGTTTATGACTATGAGTAGAAGTAGATCTATCATCTACACACTATTAATAAGCCTTTGGTATCTTAAATACTCTAACAAGTAATAACAATTATTTTTAGAAAAATCAAGATTTAATAAAATCATTTGTAAAAATACTAAATATATAGATCTAGCATAAAAGTATGTAAATCAATCATTTATAAACCACACAATGATCATGAATCATTAAAACAACATATTTATGATGAAATCCTCAAAAAATGATATATTATAATTCAAATATTGAAAAATCCGAAAAAAAAATAATTCAAAAAAATTCAAAATCATGTTTATGACTATGAGTAGATGTAGATCTATCATCTACACACTATTAATAAGCCTTTGGTATCATAAATACTCTAACAAACAAGTAAAAACAATTATTTTTAGAAAAATCAAGATTTAATAAAATCATTTTCAAAATACTAAATATATAGATCTAGCATAAAAGTATGTAAATCAATCATTTATAAACCACACAATGATCATGAATCAATAAAACAACATATTTATGATGAAATCCCCAAAAAATGATATATTATAATTCAAATATTGAAAAATCTGAAAATAAAATAATTCAAAAAAAATTCAAAATCATGTTTATGACTATGAGTAGATGTAGATCTATCATCCACACACTATTAATAAGCCTTTGGTATCAAAAATACTCTAACAACTAACAAGTAACAACAATTATTTTTAGAAAAATCAAGATTTAATAAAATCATTTTCAAAATACTAAATATATAGATCTAGCATAAAAGTATGTAAATCAATCATTTATAAACCACACAACGATCATGAATCATTAAAACAACATATTTATGATGAAATCCCAGAAAAATGATATATTATAATTCAAATATTGAAAAATTCGAAAATAAATTAATTAAAAAAAATTCAAAATCATGTTTATGACTATGAGTAGATGTAGATCTATCATCTACACACTATTAATAAGCCTTTGGTATCATAAATACTCTAACAACTAACAAGTAACAACAATTAGTTTTAGAATAATCAAGATTTGATAAAATCATTTTCAAAATACTAAATATATAGATCTAACATAAAAGTATGTAAATCAATCATTTATATACCACACAATGATCATGAATCATTAAAACAACATATTTATGATGAAATTCCCAAAAAATGATATATTATAATTCAAATATTGAAAAATCCGAAAATAAATAAATTAAAAAAAAATTCAAAATCATGTTTATGACTATGAGTAAATGTAGATCTATCATCTACACACTATTAATAAGCCTTTGGTATCAGAGATACTCTAACAACTATCAAGTTACAACAATTATTTTTAGAATAATCAAGATTTAATAAAATAATTTTCAAAATACTAAATATATAGATCTAGCATAAAAGTATGTAAATCAATCATTTATAAACCACACAATGATCATGAATCATTAAAACGACATATTTATGATGAAATCCCCAAAAAATGATATATTATAATTCAAATATTGAAAAATCAGAAAATAAAATAATTAAAAAAAAAATTCAAAATCATGTGTATGAGTAGATCTAGCATGAAAGTATGTAGATCTAACTTGTAAGTGTAGAATACAACCAAAGTGACAAACCAAATGATTTCTATGCTTCATCCATTAAAAAAATAAAGTAAAAAACACATAATAAAATGGTGTAAGCTGATTTTCTCTTACCTTAGGGCTTGAATAATATTTTCTTTAAGAAATAAATGTGGGATTTGAAAAGATGGAAGAGGGATGTGTGGTTGCAGACCCTAAGGAGTAATGAGATTAGAGGAGAGGAGAAGAAGAGGAAGATGGGGGATTTTTTTACAAAAGGTAGGGTTTTTTACAATATATATTATCTCAGCCGATATTTTGAAAAATATCGGCCGAGATATCGGTTCTGCCGATATATTCAAAATATCGGCCGATATTTTGGCGATATTTTACCTGCGATACCAAAACCGATATCGCAGGCAAAATATCTGTTCGGTATAAGCCGATACCGGTTCATATCGGCCGATATGAACTGGTATCGGCCGATATTTTATACCATGGTACCAGTCATCCTTAGCTCCGTGACAGCACTAGCTGCAGCTCGGCAATAGTGTCAGCTTCATTGGCCTCGGTAATAGTACCAGCTCTGGTTCGGTAACAGTACCAGCTATCCTTAGCTCGGTGACAGCATCAGCTATAGCTCGACAAAAGTGCCAACTTCATTGGGCTCGGTAACAGTACCAGCCCCGGCTTGGTAAGAGTACCAGCCATCCTTAGCTCGGTGACAGCACCAGCTACCGCTCGGTAACAGTGTCAGCTTCATTGGGCTCGGTAACAGTACCAGCCATCCTTAGCTCGGTGACAGTACCAGCTACAGCTCGGCAATAGTATCAGCTTCATTGGGCTCGGTAAGAGTACCAGCCATCCTCAGCTCGATGACAGCACTAGCTACGGTGCGGTAGTAGAGCCAACACTCGGAGGTACACTTGGTTGCAGAACCAGGTACACTACCACCAGAGAAGAAAAAAGCTAAAAATGGTCCAAGGCTTCGACCCTGGCGTCTAAGAGTACCTTGGGTTGGAGAACCGAGGTGGATTTCTTAACGCCAAAAAGAAAGGTTTGGCTCAGCTCATTCTTCCAATGACTGTGGGTGCAAGTTCCTGGGATTCCGGCTGCTGAACCAAACCCAGTTACTTGAGCTAAAGTCCAGTTTTAGGCTTACAAGGGGTTCGGTTACCGAGATCAGCTACTTAAGCAAAAAACGAACATTCCATATAGCCATTTCATCAAACAAACGTGGAAGAAACAATTTTCAGTTAGGATATGAGAAAAATGCTGTTCCATTGATAGAAAATTTTGTTACATCAAATAAAAAAAAAAAAAAAAACAATGGAGGAAATACAAAAAGAAAGAAAAAAGTCAAAGGGCTATAACTTCAGCATTGCAGTCAATCTCTTGGGGAACTTCAGGTTCGGCCGGGCTTGCTTCGGGATCGGCTGGAGTGGCTTTGGAGATTGCCGGACAAGCTTCAGGCGCAGCTTCCACTGCTGGAGGAGCTTCAGAGGACGGGCCAGGGGTAGAAGGTGGATCGGCAATGGAGGGAAGGGTAGAGCCCGAGCTGGGAAACTTGGGAGGATTCCTGAAAGCAGGATCATCCTCAAGAACCGCAGCCTTCTTCAGGGCGGTTTTCCACCCGAGCTCCCAGGCTCGCTCCGGGATCTTTTGCAACTGTGCTTTGTAATTCGCAGTCACTTCCTGGATTCCCTCTTCCATAGCAGCATCGAACTCGGCCCCACATTTCTCTTCGAGTTCGGCCTTCTGCTTTGCCAAAGCATACTCGAGTTCGGCTGCCTTCTCCGCCAGGGTAGTTTCTAACTTAGCCCTCTCCTGATTCCTCTCGGTAACCAGGTCAATGTTTGCTCTCCTCTCATGCCCCATGTCCTCTTCCAGCTGCTCTACCTCGGCCTACGCCTTTTAAAGGTCGGCAGCCAGATCGGCATTCTTGCTCGCTCCTCCCTCAGCAGCTCGTCCTTGGCCTCCAAGGCCTACTGCAGCTCCTCCTTCTCTGTTGTCCACTCTGCTGCCTTGGCTTCGGCTTCCGCCAGCCTCCCAATTCTGAGCTGGCATTTTTGTACCACATGCGGAAGAAAAACAAGCGTCAAAAGATAGTTGCTGAAGTGAAGAACTTGAGAGATTCTGTCAGAGATTTACCGAGATCGTCGACCGCATTTTCGAAAGCAGAAGCGTCCCGTTATCCATTTTCCCCCATCGCTCCATTTCCAGAGGCAGGGCGCATGCTCGCCCCAGCGCGGCGAGCACCAAGGGGTTACTGCCTATATGGTCCGTTATGGGCAGCGACCTCCCAAGCATACCCTCAATGTCCGGTCTCCATATGTTTGGCTGAGGAGGCTGGGAAGCTGCCTCGATGGGCGACGGCGGGGGGAGAACTGGACTAGGCCTCGATTCTGGGCCTCTTCTTTAGACGACCTCTTTCCTCCACGACCTCGGTGGGGCGCTCCCGGTCTCCCGCATTTGGAGAAAACGTAGGGGGGGAGTCAACAACCAGGATGGCAGCTGGAGACAGGGGGACAGAGGGGGCTTCGGCGGCAGTAGCAGGAGGAGGTGAAGCCTGAGCATCACCAGCATGCTGGGGGGCATCCGAGGCCTTGTCCCCGAAAGCCAAGGCCTCAAGGTCCTCCACCACAAAGCGCTTATGGCGTCGGCGCAACATTCTCTCCTCCTATTCTTCCTCCGAGTTGGAGGCTACTGCGGCTCTCCTCCTCGGTTGCGAAGAGGTCCCGGCTTCGGCCGCTGCGGTCTCGACAGGCCCCAAGTCCGAGCGAGATGCAGAAGCCCGGTCCCCGGACTCGATTAGATGCCCTGTAGGGATGGCAACGGTCACTTGCTCCGAGCTTGTCCCTTCCCCAAAGAGTAGGGAATCTATCTCGGTCGCCTTCTTCTTAGTATTGAAAGAACGGTACCTCAGCTCGTACCCCAGCAGCGACCAAGCAGCTCGGGTGTGATGCCCGTGATAGTTCTTCACTTGCTGGAGCCAGGCATTGTTTCTCACCCAACCGGTTCTTTGGGCCCTTAGTCTTCTCTAGCGAAAATCTGCACAGCAAACAGAAACATTAGTCCGGCAGGTATAGAGACAGAAGAGAAAAGAAAGTCGAAAGATCTCGGTCTTTACTTGGAGGGGTCCTTAGGCGACGAGGGATCCGGACTAGTTTCGACGGCTCTGACTCACCGAACTCCTATTCACCCGAGACGAATACTCGGTCGTCTCCCGCATATCGGTTCGAGTCCTCGAGGGCAGTGACGAAGCCGGACCGTCTTGCCCTCGCCTAGAGGTAGTAGACGTTTTCATCCCTGGACTTGCACATGTCGTACACATCCTCGATGTCTGAGACACCGAGGTCGATTCCTAAGATCCTATTCAACTCTACCACCCCCATGATGATTTTGATGCCGTTCGGCATCAACTGGCAGGGGCAGAGGTTCCACTCCCTGGGGCAGTCCCTTAAGAGTGGATGAAGGGGGAACCGGACCCACCTTCTATCACGGCCACTAGCCAAAACGATAACCAACCATTGTTGAAGGCGAGGCCGTCAAGGAGGTCCTCGGGGTTTTCTAACCTAACCTGAACGTTGTCCGGGATCCTATACTGAGCCTTAAACTCAGCTATGGCGTGTGGATTTTCTAGCCTATATTTATAAGTTCCCATTTTCAGAACTTAGAAAAGACAAAGGGGAAAAGAGAAAGCAGAGAAACCCTAGGAAGGGGAACGCACATAAGAGGATGAAGACGACTTAAGGACAAAAAAACTCGAAGACAACAAAGTTCTCTTCGACAACAAGAAATTTTGTTCTCCAAATAGACGCAGAAGAAGAAGAAGAAGACCAAGACAATGATGACGCCCTGATTTATAAGGGACAGAGGCGCCGTTTCGACTTTCAAGAACGCCCATACGAGGCGTTACCTCGAGCAACCCTAATGTCACCTTGAAGCGATTGGGCGGCAGCCAAGGAGACGACGCGTGGCACTAACAGCGCTTTTTCCGAAGGCTATTTATTGTCTTGGGCAGACGAAGGGGCACATCTTGATAAGGATCGGACATTAGCGACCGTCATCAGGATAAGGACGAGCTTCCGCTCCGAACTTATCTCTCAGAAAGGCTCCACCATCACGGTACTCCTTTTCTGCGCTTCGGCAACAGTGCCAACATGACAGCTTCTGTTCGGCAGCCATCTTCAGCACGATAGCAATACCAGCTCGACAGGACCATTTAACTTCTGACCTCCGAGAGTTGAAGAACTCTGAAAGGTCACAAGCTAGGGGGCAATTGTGTGGGGAAATACCATAATACCGAGATTAGGCTAAACCTCGATAACAGTACCAGCTAGTCGCCCTAATCTCGGTAACCACAGCTCGGTAGCTCGGCGAAGAGTGCCAGCTCGGCAGTGTATTAGCTTGGCAGCTCGGCAAGACCATTCCTGGTCTCGGTAAAGGTACTGAAGGCCGGGAGTGGGCCATCACACTACTATGAGAAGTACGGGCATGCTCTGACAGATAGGGTGGCGCATTATAGAGATAAGAAGTTGGCTTTATCATTCCATCACGTCAGCTGTCCAAGGGGAATGAGAGCGTGTAATCCCCCAATTCCGAATACCGAAGATAACGTTAAGGTACCTGAAGTTGGCGCGCTACTTCCCGGAAAATTCGAGAACTTCCAAAATCGCAGTCCACAGTGAGGTCAAATTTTTAAAACTTTTTAAACAACATCATAATCAACAGTTGTATTGCGGAAGCGAAATAAAAGATAGCGGAAGCAATAGTATCATGTAATAATCAGATGTAACAATGCGGAAGTCTAATATAAATCTTAAGTGTAGTTATCAAAATGTTTATACAAATCATACTATCTACCCATGTCTCACTACAAAATACTCTCAAATCCCAAAATGAACTGCACTCAGTCCCCCTGTGCAGGCGCTCCTTCTTCCGGCTCAACCACTTGGTCCGCTGGCCCCCACCCGTAGTCACCTACTACAGGCATCTCACAGATCGCGTCGTCCGTGGGGTCATGGTCTGGACCTAAGCACCAAAGATGGGTCAGATCCAAGGATCTGGCAATGCATCATATGCAGATAACACAAGATGTATACAACAAAAGAGAGTAATGGCAGGTACATAATCATAAGAGTAATGAGAAAACATGATCTAGGCAATTGAGCAGTAATAGCAGTTTAGAATCAGAAATGTAAAGTACACTAATCTAATCAGACAACAAAGGGCATATTCACACAAGTTAGATACACCGCGGGATATTATGCCACGGCCCTCCCGTACTGTAAACGTCCCATACCATAATCAGTTTGCGGCGGGGAAAGGGTAATAACCATGCAAGGGATAACAACCTTAAAATAATCATAACATACAATATATAACACCGATCACACCCTTTTATCCCACCGATCACACCCCTTTATCAGATTAACCCAGACGCGGTATCACACCGCCCGTCTAAATCACAACTCATCATGATAGCTCTAAGTAACCAATATATAGCTCCTGCCAGAGATGATCAGTCAACTGGCTGAGCTTAGAACAACTGAGTGAATGTTTAGTGCTGACTCGGGAAACAAGTGCGGGTCTGTGTCTGTCTAGGCTTATCTTGCGTGAGCAAGGTCCTAACAAAGTCTCTAAGAGATTAAGGCATAACAACATGGAACACAGTCCAATATCCAAGTCTAAGTCCAATCATCATTGGATCCACTCTAAGGCTCACAACCGTGGCCTGAGGCAACACAAGTACCATACCATGTCCATTCCACAAGTAACCATCCTATGCTCATACACAATGAGCTAACCAACAATTTATCCTAAACTCTTCATGCTATGGTTTCACATCCCCAACCTTAGGCCGTACGAGGGCCCGCCTAGACACAGACATGGGTCATTTATCTCCAAACACAACTTAGGGTCACCACTAAGTAATCCTAGGTTCAGGTCCTTCAATTTCCATTAATTAATACGTTTAAGACAACAATGAGGATAAGAGGGGAGAATAACAGAAGAAGTCCTCAAAACATGGAATCAAGTAGAAATAGTCAAATGACCAGTCCTAGGTAATGGTCCACTCTTGGTTCAGGCCTCATTATGTGATTGGATCCTTAACGGTAGTCTCAGGTGTCAAAAAATGGTAATTCTGGTGCTCCTGAAGTTGTGGACACCATGGACTACAATTAAGGGTCTAATCATTGACGATTTGAATCCCAAAACTTCAATTGGTGGACCCCACGAGTCAAGGCTGAGCCATGCCATTGATTCGTGTATGGCACACTTTATGGAAGGCTATTTGGATGGTCAATGGACCCCATAAATGATTAAACATAAAAAACATAGAAGTCCGAAAAATCTCACTAATCACAATTTACCCGGTCGACATCACACCCTGGGATGTCGACCGGGTGAACTGGATGTTGACCTCCCGGGTCGACATCCTGCGGTGTCCCCGATTGACATCATGGCCGTGATGTCGATCGGCTCCACTGGGACTTGGTGTCAAGCAGCTAGGGGGTCTCGTAGGTTTCCCTGTGTATCCAGTCGACATCATGGCCGTGATGTCGACCGGGTACACTGGATTCCCGACTGTCTGAGAATTAACAGGTCTCAGCAATCTCTGCAGATTCCTGTGTATCCGGTCGACCGGGTACAGGGTCCGGTCGACCGGGTACACTGCCTGTGCATTTTTACAAAGGCTAACTGGGACTTGCATTTCTCAGTGTTTAGTGTGCCCGGTCGACCGAGACAGGGTCCGATTGACCGGGTACACGTAGAGAGCTGAAATCCAGATTTTTGGGATTTTCCCCATTTCAATCCAATTTTCATCCAAACCATCCCAAATGTCCTCCATACATCACAAGATCATATAAAACATAGAAACACTTCTATAATCCATCCATCCATCAACAACCGGGCCATTGATCTTCCAAATGGGAGAATCCATCCATCAATGGCCATTTTTCCATGAAACAAGCTCAAAAGGAAGATCTATACAAGTATATCCATCTAATTGAAATGCAATTACAGAAACAAGGAAAGAGAGCATGCATCTAATCAAATTGCATATGGTACTTGCCTCAATTTAGAATTGGTGATAGTGTAGAGAGAGAGAGAGGAGGGATCCAAGCTTCTATTAGAGTTGTAGCTGAAATTGGGGTGGTCTCTAGCCTCCTTGTGCTGGGATTTGGGCAATTTGGGTTGCTTGGGGAAGAAGATAGGACAATTGAGAGAGATGAGTGGAGATTAGGGTTTTGGGTAATGTTGCAATAGCTTCGGTTTTATAACTTAGGGTTTAGGCTAATTACTAAAAGGGTATTTTGGTTGTATATGGAAATGAAATGGGGCCATGGGTATTTGGGTAATTTGGTGGGGTTCTAGAATGTTCTAATTCTCAAGGCCCTTCCCATTAGTGCTAATGATAATCAAATCCAAATCTAATCCAATCTATTAAATTAAATAAAAGCTACATCTAAGACTTAGGAATATTAGACATCTACTCCACTAATTCCTAATACTTAGCATATTAAAGTAGAAAAACCTTATTAATTATTATTTAAATCAAACTGAGGGCCCACAAGGGGTGGGCCCTCACAGAGCGTCCGATGGGATGCTCCCTTTTTACCTACCACCGGATGTTAAGGTAAGGCATGATGGGACCTTACCCCACCTACCCCCACTCACCAAGAGAATGACGAGGATTCCGTCTACAAATACACATAGGATCAGCCCCATGAAGGTACGTAATGCGCAAGCATATGCACAATCTCATTTCTCTCCTCCACTCTCCCCCTGCTTAGTTTCTAGAACTAACTCAGGCATTGGAGTGCCTTTGGCCGACGGCAGCCAAGGCCTCTGACTCCAGTTTCCCTCCTTCCGTTTCAGGTCTCCAGCGTTCAATCTTTCCTGTGATCAAAGTTCTCTTTCCTCCTAATTAAGTGGGTGTCGTTTTTGGCACTTACAGTTCCTAATGTAATAATAGTAACACACATGATTGTGAATTATTTTTGATTGATCAACTTTAGAAGGTGATCAATTTGGGTCCACCTTCACAATTGATAATGTACAAATCACTTAAGGGTCACAAGTATATATCAGGTATATATCAACTTGATATTGAGGATTTTTTGCATGGGCTTCTAAAATGAAGAGATTCTATAATAATGTCAAAAATCATGTGCTTGGAATTATTTGGATGAATGGGGATTGAGATTAATTTCTTCTTGCAAATTCATGGATTTGGAGAATCCCTAAAAACGGAGAATTTGGGGCTAGAAAAAGAGATCCCTTCATGAAGTGCTGCTATTTTGGAATACTGTCAATTAACATGCTAGAGACTCTGCTAAAGTGCTACTAAGATTCAGACGTGTTCAACAGGCAACCCTTAAAAAAACAAAGAAAAAAAATACATTGTTTTGTTTTGATTAATGCTTTATGCTTGATTAATGCCCACCAGGGGTGTTATCTTCTTCTTTCCTCGAAATTGCATTGTTTTGAGTCACTTCAAGAGGAAATGACTTGAGTATTGGGCAGCGAGCTTCACCATTCTTAAAGATGGCATTGCTCTGAGAAACATTATCCACTCTTCCTCTAGTATGTACAAATTCATCAAAGATAATACCTCAATTTTCCAATTCCCATCCCAAAACTCGGGGCTCATATACCTAAGAGGGCTTCCAAAATAGATGCATAGAAACTTTAAATGGCGAAGGGAGGTCGGGTTCAACCAGACAGGTGTACTTTCTCCAGGATACTCAATAAGCAGCAACTCTTCTAAACATTAAGGAGGAAAAAGTAGATGATTCAATTTGCTGACAGAGGCATCACCTTCATAATCATAATGATAAAAATAAATTCCCAAGAAACGAAGATGTTTAAGCTCTGACAGTACATTCAATATCAGTTCTTGCAAATAGTTTTGGTTTTCTATCTCCACATGAAGTACTTGTTCAATAGCGGTTGCACTTCTCTTCTTAAGAGTTATAAAATCCAGGGGACCGGTAAAACTTCTTATATATTATCAAATTGTTGAATTCTCGAATGATGGTTCCCACAACAGCCATACCAAGTTTCCCTAGATCGTTGTCAACAAAATTGAAAATAAAGCCTGAATGTGTTCTGAAAAAGTCGGCCTTAACACAGGCTCGGGTTCTAACCAACCGATCTCTACTAGATTTCAATAATAGCGATTAAACTAGTGATTGATCATAGATCTGATTAAAATCAAGCAATCCACACAAAGAGAAGGACACAGGATTTATAAGTAGAAAACCTTACTCGGGAAAAAACCACGGGCCTTATCGTCTAGGCCAACAGACAACTAAGCACTATAACTTGAAAGTTACAAGAAAACTCACAACCTTTTTCCAGTTGCTAACTCAACTTAAGGACTACGCGATCTTGCCGACTACTCGCAGTGCACCTTCACCGTACTTGAATCAAATACCTCGAAGCTGTCTTCAAGGAGTCGCTACTTCAGATGAGTAGAATGGAGCATAACCAAAGCTTAGATCTTTAGCACTTCAGATGATAGCCTTGGGGGAAGGGGGATCTCTCAGGTTCTCTCTAGGGTTTGATCTTGATAAAGAGGTGAACTTGAATAGAGAGATAAAAGCTTTATATAGGCCTAGATTCGTGCCTCAAGTGTTGTAGTTTTAGTGGGAATCAGCATGGCACCTTGAGACAATTCGGGAGAGAAATTCTGGGCAAGTTTCTATTTTTGTGCCCAGATTCGCTCAAGCGACCATGCTTCTATCTTTGAAATTTTGAACTTCAGTTGCTGGCTCGAGCGAACATATAACTAGGGTCAAGCGAAGGAAGTTCTGTCTCGGGTTCGCTCGAGTAGTCAATAACATCGCTCGAGCGAACTATGTTATGGCTTTAGATTTGAAAGATGGCTCGAGCGAATAGAAAGAGAAGCTTGAGTGATGAATGTTTTGTGAGCGGTTTGCTCGAGCGGTCTTTGACTTCGCTCGAGCGATGATCATTCTGCCTTTTTTTTGGAGGATGGCTCGAGCAAAAGATAAATGTGGCTTCAGCGAAGGGTCTTCTGTGAGGGGTTCGCTCGAGCGAATATATGTTCGCTTGAGTGACCAATGCCACTTCACTTTACATTAGAATTCTTGAAAAACGATCTTGGCAGTCCTATTCTAGTCAAACTTACATTGTAAAGGAACCTGATTTTGTCCATAACTCAATGAATTAGACAACCTAAAAGCTAACATGTTCTGATCCATATAATTTATTCTCTGCATTTTGAGATTGGGTCCTAATGTGTTCTAATCCCCAAGAGTTTGTATTGGTGTGGATAAATGAAACAAATGTCTATTAACAAGGAGTTGTTTGTACAGGTGTTGGACCCTAAAAATAAAAATTTTCAAAATTTGAAAGTGCATGAATTCTCAGATTTTGTACTGGTGTCTACTTTGTGAGTTTTGCTGGAATGTAGTTGGCTATGTAACAGGCTAATGAGTTGGATTTTTATTTGATGGATAGAGAGATGTAGATGTAGTGGTGCGGCGTTGGTGGTGAGATGAGAATGGGTTGAGTGGGTACTTTTAAGAGGAACTCGCCTTGGTGTTCTAGGCTTCTTTTCAACTTTCTCTGCACCCGTTTTCATTTTGAATGGTCATGAATAGGAGGAGAATGGGGCTTTTAAGAATCTCATCTATACACTTTCATGTGTGGGTCATACATGTGAACTTAAAGTGGAAACCACATGGGCCTTCACATGAAAGCAACACTTGCCTCACTAATTTGGTTAGTTCTGGTATGAATGTGCAACTATAGTTAAATTGATTCTGACCCAAAAGGGAAGGAACCAATCTTAGGGAAAGGACAGGGACTATAAAATAAATTTAACTTCCTTTTTTTTTTTTCCTGATGATTGACTTGTTTCTTTGTTGAACTTTGGGCTATATATATCATTTTTCATTTTATGAAGTTTAATACCTCATTTCTTTGTGCATGTTTTTGTCATCATATGCACATGTGTTTGTGTGTTCTCTCTTAAATATGAAATGGGTTTTTGTTAGGTTTCTGATATGGGTTCTGTTATGGAGTCTCCTGTTTTTGTTTGGGTTCTATTTGATCATCTATTTTGGCTGTGATGGCTTTTTTTTTAGAAGAATTTAATGGTTTTGCTTTTGAAAGATTGGTCATGATTTTTATTTTTTATTTTTATTTTAATTTTATAAAGACTTGCTCTACTTCCATGTGAATTGGTTAAGAGCACACTTGAGGGCCATCATTGCAGTTTGGAGCGGGCAGATGCTTTTCTTCTGCTGCAATGGCATGTGGCAACCAAACTCAAGGTTTTCGTGGTTTTGGGTGAAATCATATTGAATCCACCCTACCCAATTTGGTGTTTTCAGGCCAGTTCCAAATGCTTTGAAAACACAGTTTTTGCGCAACCCCACTTTCTGTAGATATTGGTAGTTTCCCAAAACTATATGCAGCCTGAATATATGTAGGAGTCGTTCCATTCTTTGTGACAAGATACTAGCAGAGAAATAGTGGATCCAGGGCGGGGTTGGTTTCTGTTTGGTCTGGTCTTGTCTGTAGCTGCACAATTAATAATTTTCAAGTGTTTGGTTTGACATGGATGGTTAATTTCCTTCCTGGATTCATTTAGATGACTGCTGGCTTTAATTTGAAATCCATCAGGTAGTTTAAAAAGATAGCTAGTATTGGTATCTATTTGAGCGTTTCCTCTATTTACTCCTATGGTTTGGCATGGAGTGTGGAATTTTTTGTCTGATGTTTGCAAATGCCTTGATGTTGTTATGGATTGCATTAGGCTAGCCATATGTTTGGATGTGTTTTCCGTTCCTTCTGCCCAAATCTTATGGAAGGTAAATATCCATGCACAATGCGTTTTGTGTTATGTAGAGCAGCAGCTTGCATAGTGGAGATGTCCCTACGTTGATATGGACAACAAACCATCCCATCTAGGTTTCAACGTCACTTCTGTTTCAATGATAATTTTTTGTTTTGATATTCCTACTCAGAATTTCAGTAAATTGACTCTTTTGTATACTGAAATCTATATTTATTTTTTGTATAAAGAAAATTGAAGAAGCCCAACCCAAATTTCACTTCTGATTGAGACGGGCCACCAACATAAGTTGCATACTTTTACATCATTATGTGCCTCTGCGGCAGATGCGACAGGTCATTAGGTGGACCACAAACAATGCAATGAATGATTCTCGACGTTGGGCCTAGCGGATGAAGAGAACGCCTTCATTTTCTATTTGTTAGATCCAGAGTCACAAGCCCAGCCATGGGTGTAATTAATCTGCATTGACCTAGCTCAAGCTCAATTTCTGATCAATGACTTGAGCTTGAATTGACTCCACAAGTTTGGGTTTATCTTCAACTTACAGAGGTACTAAACTAATCAGGTACAACTACAAGCCCAATTCTAAACAAGCAATAAATACTTGGTGTAAACCCTGCAGTGGCCACGAAAAACCAACATGCATTAGCTGATTTTTAATTGATTCACTTACCTTTTTATTTTTTGGTGCATGCAGAGTGGATTTTAAGAATTATATATTCATTTGAATTCTTTGTTGATCATTGGCTTAACTGATGTTTTCGGTTTAGTTTTGTGACAGTTTTTATTGGTTTTACTGTTCAACTCATTTACGTAAGTAAATTTCTCAAATATTTTCATATTTTGTTACTAATATTGGTTTGAGTGTGTATATTAATATAATATATATTTAAATATCCAATTATATATGTTCAGGCACCAATGGAGATTTGAGGGTGCTATTCAAAAGAAAAATGGGGATTTGACCATACATGTGTACGACTGGCTCCTTTTGTCTCGGAACAACATGGTTCATGCTCATAGCATCTTGAAAGGATTTCAAACTAAAGTAGAAGCACACATTTTTTAGCTCCCTGAACTTGTATCCTTTAGCATCCCTGCACAAGAGTTTATGTTCCCTCAAGTTTCTTTTAAATGGTTATGTTCCCTCAAGTTTCTTTCAAATAAGCTAACTACATTGTCTATTACTGTAAGGCTAAAAAGTCAAAAAACATGGGCTGGCAAAATTATGTCTCACTATAGCGAGAATCATTCTCGTTATAGCGAGAAGTAATGAAGGGCTGAACGTTTTCCTATAGCAGGTCTCGCTGTAGTGAGACTAATGCTCGCTATAGCGAGCCTGGGCGGTGAAAACTAGTCTAATCCGGACTCTTACGAGAAGTTTGACACAAACTGCTATTATGAGTGGATTATGATTAGGAGCCTTTTGCACGAACTTAAAACTATATATAGGGTGTTTCTCTCAACCCTAAAGGACACACCACCACTCTAATTAATCTGAGTCAGAGATATCTTAGAGAGGGATTATTCTCTAGAGCCATTGAGAGATCATTCTGAAGGGCTGCTCTAGAAGATGTTTGCTGCTTCTGCTCTCTTGTAGAAGATTGATCATTTTGTTTGACAAGGTGCGAGGAGATCAAGTAAGGAGAACAGTGCACGGTGGAAGTCGTGTTAGTGGATTATGTGCAAGAACAACTACAGTCCTTAGGTCGAGGTACAGACTGAGGTAAAGGAGCTGTGAGTATATCTTGTAAACTGTTCGTAAAATCTTGATTTCTAGTTCGTGGTTTTTCTCTGTGGAAAGGGTTTCCACGTTAAATTTGTGTTTGCCTTCTTGTGGTGATTGCTTGGTAGATTTATTTGCTAGTTCTATATTTTGTGATTGGTTACATCCGCTGCATTGATTGGTTAAATTAGAACTAATATCCATTTTAGTGGGTCCTGCAAAACCCTTAATTGGTATCAGAGCAGGTTACACTATTTTATTGTGTTGATCCTATTTTTGCTGAGAATGGATATCCATCGCGAAAGCACTTCAACCAATAAGCCTCCTCTGTTGGATGGTAGCAATTATGCTTATTGGAAAGCCAGGATGGCTGCCTTCTTGAAAGCCATAGATCTGAAAGTTTGGAAATCTGCTGTGAATGGCTATTCCTTGCCCACTATTATTACTGATGGGGTAACTGGTTCCAAACCTGAAGATAAGTGGACTAAGGAAGAAGAGTTGGCTGCCACTTGCAACTCTAGAGCTTTGAATGCTATTTATAATGGAGTTAGCATGTCTGAGTTTCGTAGAATTTCTACATGCACTACTGCAAAAGAGGCTTCGAATATTCTGCAGACTGTGCATGAAGGGATTGACACTGTCAAACAGTCGAAACTTCAGAAATTGTATACAGCCTTCGAAACCATAAAGATGGAAGATCATGAAACTTTTGATGAGTTCAATATGAAGCTGAATGCAATTATGAATGACACATTTACTTCGGAAGAGCCAGTTCCTGAAAATAGAATTGTGAAAAAGATTCTGAGGTCTCATCCAGAAAGGTTTGATGCAAAGGTTGTGGCTATAAAGGAAAATAAAAATCTGAATACACTCAAAGTTGATGAGTTTATTGGCAACCTACAAATTTTTGAAGCAAACCTCAGGTCTCATGGGAAGACACAATCTAAAGGTATTGCTTTGAAAGCGTCCAAGGGATCATACAAGAAAGCTGCAAGTGATTCAGATTCAGATTTCGAGGAAATTGATCCCCAAGTTGCTATACAGTTTATGAAGCACTTCAAACTTTTTATGAAGGGGCAGAAAACCAATGTGAGGATCCCTAAAAATTCTGGAAAGAAGAAATCTTTTAAAGGGATTCAATGCTATGAGTGTCAAGGCTATGGACACATTGCTAATGACTGCGGAAACAAAAAATCTAAAAAGAAGGCTTTGAATACTACTTGGGAAGATGAAACTTCTGATGAGAATGATGCAACTCCTGAGTCTGATAAAAATGACATTGGCAAGGGAAAGTTTATTGCTTTTATGGCAACTTCTGGTTCTGCTACTTCCAATGTTTCTTCCGAAGCTAAGACTAATCAAGATACTGAGTCAGATGAAGAACCAAATTGGAAACTTGAATATGAAACACTTTTCAAGAAAGCCATGAAGATGGTTAAAGTGAATGAAAAAATTGCTATCAACTGGAAAGTGTCTGAAGAGAAGAATTCCTCATTGAAAGCTGAACTTGCAGAAGCACTTGCAAAAGTATAAAAATTGGAGGATGAAAATGATAAGTTGGCTGACAAATTGACTGCAGAATTACAAAAGTGTGACATACTTGATTCTGATATGAAGACTTTGCAAGCAGAAAATTCTGACCTGAATGGAAGACTCAAGATGGTTCTATCTGAGTTAAATACCGCTAAGGCTTCATTGAATAGGATGAGCATTGGATCGAAAACATTAGATGACATCCTATGCAGTCAAAAGGCACACACTGACAAGCATGGCATTGGCTAAGCTGACGGAGCATCCACTTCGAATGCCAAAGGTAAAAATTAATTTGCTAAAAATTCAGTTGTTATTAATCCTGTTGTTAGTGTTGCAAAACAAGCTCTAAAGAAGCATAATGTGTCACGTCCTGAACGAATTCCCACATGCCATCATTGTGGAATAAAAGGACACATTCGCCCCCGTTGCAATAAGCTGCGAAGTTTACCGAATCAAAAGCAATGGAAAACGCGGAAGGCTGAGCTGAAAAAGAAGAATACAAAAGCTGTTTGGGTAAAGAAAGAAGACCTCTCTTCTGTATTGGTACACACTATGTTGAAAAATTTCAATTCACAAGTGTCTGTGCCTAATCTTCATCACTCATGATATGCAAGATCAAGCCCCCACCCCAGTGCTGATACGAAGATCATATTGAGGGGGAGTCCATATTGAGAGGGAGCTACCGCATCCGGACTGACAGAAGCTGCCTGATATATTTGTTTGTCAATTGTGGACAAATGCAGGGAGAGAAGAATGGAGCTAGTGGGAGCTTTATAAGTCAAGGCAATTCAAGAGCTGCATATTCAAGCAAAGGCTATACAAGATCTACACTGCTGAATTTCTTTATTTTAAAATTCAATGTATTTTGGGTTTTTCTTTTGGGCAGATCATATTGTATTGTTCTAAGGGATTTGGTCCAAAAATTGTCAAAAGGGGGAGATTGTAAGGCTAAAAAGTCAAAAAACGTGGGCTAGCAGAATTGTGTCTCGCTATAGCGAGAAGTGATGAAGGGCTGAATGTTTTCCAGTAGCAAGTCTCGTTAGCCTGGGCGGTGAAAAACGGTCTGATCCGGACTCTTATGGGAAGTTTGACACAAACTGCTATTCTGAGTGGATTATGATTAGGAGCCTTTTGCACGAACTTGAAGCTATAGATAGGGTGTTTCTCTCAACCCTAAAGGACACACCACCACTCTCATTAATCTGAGTCAGAGATATCTTAGAGGGAGATTATTCTCTAGAGCCATTGAGAGATTGTTCTGAAGGGTTGCTCTAGAAGATGTTTGCTACTTCTACTCTCCTAGAGAAGATTGATCATCGTGTTTGATAAGGTGCGAGGAGAACAAGTAAGAAGAACGGTGCACGGTGTAAGTCTTGTTAGTGGATTCTGTGCAAGAACAACTACAGTCCTTAGGTCGAGGTACAGATTGAGGTAAAGGAGCTGTGAGTATATCTTGTAAACTGTTCGTGAAATCTTGATTTCTAGATCGTGATTTATCTCCCTGGAAAAGAGTTTCCACGTTAAATTTGTGTTTGCCTTCTTGTGGTGATTGCTTGGTAGATTTATTTGCTAGTTCTATATTTTTGTGATTGGTTACATCCGCTGCATTGATTAGTTAAATTAGAACTAATATCCATTTTAGTGGGTCCTGCAAAATCCTCAATTACTTGTAATTTTCAGCGTAAGTCACAGAGGAATTCAGAGAGCCGGAGCAAAGTGAAGACGCTTCATACAGCTGGATCTCAATCATTTGCAGCCCAGTTCTCGATCATGCAGGCAGATGAGTAGCAAGCTCTTCCCTCTCAACCTGATTTATATCGACAGTGACACTATAGTAAGAAGAAAAACAGATGGATCACAGATCATGCTGAGGAGACACATGTGAGTTGTTTCCTTAACAATATTGTAAATCATTGTTTATTTTAGTTGCGTAATATATACTAATTAAATGACATATTTGAATGCTTTGATAATGCAGAGAAGAATGGAGGCGGCACTGTCGGAGTATGAAATTAACTCTCTAGTGGCTAAGAAATAGGTGATCGAGAATCTGCTAGGGAAGAGGGTCGTGAGAAGGAGTCACGACCCGAGCCCGAAGTACAATAATCCCGAGCCGTGATCCCATACTTACTCCCGTAAACTCCGAATTAAGCGAAGTTAATATGGAATCTACAAGAGATAGACATTTACAAATACCTATCCATTACACAATTTTGCGGAATTATTTTTAATTGACATCATCAATTTACGATTTTACATGTATACAAAATAAAGTTCTTTATACATGTATCATTTCTATCATTCATTTGCTTTTATCAACTCCTGCATATTCAAATACAATGCCGATTGATGACTATTCAAGTTCTCAAAATATTACATTCCAAAATGAATGCCAACTATTAAAAAAAAAGTTCTCAAAAGAATTTCCGATCCACTACGCACTCGCATAACCGTTCAAAGGTTATCCCGTCCGTTCCATTCTATTAGTCCTCCTGGAGAAACCGCAACGGTCTCCTCCGCTGCCGCACCGGCATTGGCAATCGGGCCTGTAATGCCATTAATAAGACTAGTGAGCACCACGGTTCAACAAAGCATAAACAGAACTTATGATAGCACATGTTAATACATATACTAAATTCATTCAATCTATTTAGTAGACAATTCCAATTCTAGACAAGTCTAGATAATTCTTACAATGACAATGGTTGAGCACAATAAGTCAATTAATAGACATGTGCAAATAGCAACTACCATAGCATTCATTTCAATTCATTTCATTGAATTTCATTTCATTTACCATCTTCCCTCAAAAGAAGGATTCATCTTCGAAATGGAAGGCATCAATCATTACTCATAGATATTATCGGAATTGTGAGACTTACCAGTGTCCGAGCCAGGGACAGTAGCATCACCACGGAGCTCTGGAACGACCCCAAATCCATCTACTGCAGTTGGAATAGTCATTTGGCTCGGGGCGAAAGGGGGCACCATTCATGACCAGGCCTCAAGAAAGGAATCATTTATTCATTTATTAATTCATTTAGAACTTAATACAATAGCTAGGTAGTGTTAGACTCAAGAGTCAATACATTAAATCCATTTCTGGATTCATCCCAGTTCAGTGATTCCATTCTTAACAATTGAAAGGAATAAACAGTAACATCAATCTCATTAGATTGGGATACCGTGATACAGGATATAATACAATGAGAGAATTACTAACAATTTATGACTCTACTCATTTCTATTTCAATTCTAAACAACCATTTAGGTGTAACCATTGGTTATCCAATGCACCTGTTATTCTTGATGGACACCACATTTATATAATGTGTGCATTAGAGTCCCTGTAGTTAATACCTATGGAAGTTTAGTACATACTCAATTAGCCATTGGAACAATGGTTCAATTATAAAAATTCTCCTCTCATTATTCTTAATTCTCACAATCTCAATCTACATTATAATTAGTCTGAAAACTAATTTAAAGGACACTTATGGACCTAAGAAGTATCCATGTTTTCTACAAAATTCAAAACCAACTGGACTCAAACAGAGAAGGGGTCGCTCGAGCGAACCCTTGTTCGCTCGAGTGAATGCTTCAGAAATTCAACCCGAAGTTTTGAACCATTCTCTCTGCTTCCACTTCTTTCTCCATTACAATCACATAACCTGCAACAAAGATTGGAACCTCCTGTTCCCTCCTCATACACATATCCATCCCCAAAGTAACACTTCTAATCATCCATTAATCAATTCTAAAACTCAATAGAAAATGCACAAAAAAAAACCTAATTCAATGGGATTTCTATAAACCTCTACAATAATCAACATCAATCACAAGAAAAGGTTTATACTTGCCTCTCTTGAGGCTTCTTTACAAAATCCCCATTTTCTTAGCTTGGTGTAAGGTCCCCGACCTTAATAGGGTATTTAATTTTCTAATAATGGCGATTAGCCTAATTAATTGTGATTCTAGCTAATTAGGTAAGTTTAGTGGCTAAGCAAGTTTCTTTTATCATTAGAAAGATGTTCCCAAAGTTTCATTTGATTCCGAGTGCGATTAGTCTTAATAGGGGGTGAGGTTGTAATTAATTGGAAAACTGAGTATTTTTCTGAAAAATTCCGTTTTCGTCAAATTTGGACTAGTTGGAAAGATCTCGTTGCGCTCGTCACTTTTTGTTCTTGACTCGTCACGATTCGATGCCCCAAAGTCCCTCAAATAAACACATTTCTCTCATTTCACTCAGGATGGGCATTTTTGGACTTTTCCCCTTCATCCCCTCATTTTAAACCCTAAACCCAACTATTCCCATTCGTTTCTCCTCATCAGCTGCTGGAACTTCTTCTTCTTCTTCCTCCTTCTTCATCTCTCTTCTTGCAAGTGGAGATTGGAGGCATTCCAAGAGAAACCAAGCACACATCTTCTTCCTTTCTTCTTTCTCTACCTCTTTATCTAAATTTGGTGAGTTTTCCTCTTCTTTTCCCTCCCCATCTCATTTCTCAAGGCTGTAAATGGGTTACATGTTGATGGTTTTCTTCTTTTCTTCTTCCTTGGTGTTCTTTGAGTGTAGAAGAGAGACTTTGGAAAGTGAGTTTGGCTAGGGTGTGTAAGGGAGCTCTCCTCTTCAAGCTTCTCTCTCTAATTTCCATCTCTTCCATCCCCTTTGGTGAAGGCAAGTTGATTAGATTTATTTATTGTTCATGCATGTATGTCATTTTCATTCTTGACAATGTAATTGTTAGAAATTCCTAAATCCCAAGCTTGTAATATGTTTCATTGGATTTCACATGTTAATTAAGTAAATAATGTTAATGGACTTAAATGGAATGGGTTGGATGCTTTTGTTGCATGATATGGATGGTTTATAGGTATGGAATGTGAGGTTTCTAAAGCTAGTGATGTGTGTTTCAAAAAATGACTGAAAAGCTTCTGAAACTCCATATTCAGCATGGGCGGTCACCACGCGGTCAGCCAGTGTGGTGACCGCCTACCCAGAAACTTCACCCGGACAAGTGCAGTTGTGCACGAGGCTACCCCCGCGGTCAGCTCTCAGCCGACCGCCTGATCAGAATAGAACCTCTCTAGGTTCTGTCTCGCACGCAGTGACCCGGCGGTCCCCGTGTGGCTGGCCGACCTAACAAAATCCCACGCGAGTAGTCTCTGCACTACATGCGGTGACCTGGTGGTCACCACTTGACGACCTGGCTGTCAGCCGCCAACCCCCAAGCGGTTAGCCGCCTGTTTAGAACCTGTTTTAGAAATGGGGTCTCTTCCTTAGGTTTTGACTTTATATGTGGGACCTCTTGACCCTACCCTTGCATGACCAATTGGGAAAATGGAAACGGAGCATGATTGGCTTTTGTGCTTCGTCGGTTGTTCGGGATTTTCCGTATATTGATGTTACTTGGCCGAATGCGTGTGGTTTTGATTTAATTGGTGCTTAACAACTTCCGTACACCATGGGCCCGCCAAATTAGGACACCATTGACTCATTTTCCATACGTACTCCATTGGGAACACATTCGATACACGATGGACAACTCTTGACTTATGATTGGCTCATTCTTCACTCTTGACTCGCAAATCTTGTATCTGTAGGTTATATTACCTTGTACACTCTATCTTGTATACTTGTATAACTTGTGATTCAACTTGTAGAATTAGGATGTGACAGGACTTAGAGTATATCCTTAGGTATCTTGTCTTGTATTGATGGACATGTGTGGATAGACTTGAAAGAGGACTACTCGTAGAACTTGGAATTAGGCTTGTATCTTGGCTTGACTTGGAGTAGCCCTTGGCTTCTCATCTTGTAATTGGAAACCTATCCACGTGTATTTGTCTTGGAATTTGGTTCATGTGTAAACCATCATCATCATCTTGCATTCATGACCAGCTGCAGACTGAGGAATTTTAAAGTTTGTCGGCTACCGAACACTAAGGTGGGCAGTCAGCTTTGGACGGCGTCCATGGCGCGAATAGTAAGGAGCAGGCTAGGACTGTGCTGCCATTCCTAGGACCGGGAGCTAGGATCCCCCTAGAGCTGTACTTTGGGTATTCGTAGTTGGCTTGGATGTCACTTATACCCCTGGGAGATGGCATTGGATATCCTCAGAGTCTCCTATTGCTTGCATTGTATTTCATTGATGGTTATTCTTGTTTATCTTACTAGGATTTATCTTGTTACTTGATTCTCGTATTATTCATGCTTTATGCCTAGCTTGTACCTTGTTATATTACGATCATGTACTTGTCTTTATTCTTCTTTGAAACATGTTATGAATAATGTATATTGCTTATCTCCTTGCCAACATTTTGTTGATCATTTATCACATGGTGTGCAGAGGACACCTACTACTACCCTTACGCAGACCCGAATGCCGAGGCAATCCTAGAGGATCCTCCACCAGGGGAGGAGGACGAGTTACAAGAGTGGGGTGTCGATGACGTAGCTTAGCGTCATCACTCCCAGCACTAGTGCGCGTTACACGGGAATATTTCTCATCGTGCCACCTCATTTCATCTTTTGGTCTAGATCTTTTGTACCTACCATATTTTGTATATCTTTTATACCAGGACCTAAGTTTTGGGGATGATCCTGATGTTTATAAACTTTATATGTTTTTATCTTTTGAAACTTGAATATATAATGGAATGAAATCCATACTTGCTTCGATATCTCTAAAGGTTTAATGAATATGTTAGCTGGACAAGCCCCGTTGATTAAATTGTTAATGAGGCTCAACTACACAATCCTCACAGCAGACTTCATTCCTTGGGCATTAAGGGATTTTTTTTTAATTAGCCCTAAATTTCACACCCCGGATCCGGTTTAATTACTAATCGGGTTCGCGGCCGTGACACTTGGTTTGAGACTATTCTTCCCCGAACTCAAACCCTAATCCAAGCAAACATGAAAAAGGGTGTCCCATGAGTCAACCATGCTAGAAATCCCTCCAAACCAACCAATAGAACTTAAAGGTTCTATAAAAAAAACACTGGACTACTTACTTGTGGTCCAAAGGAGAGACTTTTGAGATCTTTCTCAAGCTTTACACACCTCAACAATGGAGGATGCTCAATGGAGAAGATGAAGTAGCTATCATCTTCACTTGGATCCCTCCAATCTTAACCTTGATGAAGAAGAATGGAAGAAAGAAGAAGAAGAAAGAGCCTAGAGTTTCTTGAGGTGAAATGAGTGAATGAGCTCTTGAGCTCATCTCATTCTAATATAAGAAACTTTCACACTAAAACCCCCTTTCATTTAGTCTAATTACATTTTGAGTCAAACAAAGGCACATTTGATCAATCTTAGGTCAAATGAAATCAAGTATATTATGAAAGTTGACGTACTCTTCGAGATACACACGTTGGTATCAAGAATTTTCGTATTCGATGAAATACGTGAAAACCCGTATTTATGAAAAAGTCCTTAGCCTACCTTGTTTGAGTCTAAACTCAATTTAATTAAACTAATTTCATGTAAGCCCATTCCATTATGCTTAATGCATCTTTTGAGACTAATTTGTCTCTCTTTGGTCATTAACCATCATTAATCCAATTAACCATGCTTAATTAGCATTAATCTCAATCAATTAGCCTTAATCATGATTAGTTCGGGTCGGGGTGAAACAGGAGGCAAGGGTACCGCTCAAGGGGCCCATCATCATCTTCTACTAGTATCTTGATGTCTTTTGAGATGAACACCCTACGGCAGCAGCTAGCTGATTCGTTGAAAGCACAAGAAGAGTTGTGGCGACAGTAGGAGGACTCGCATAAGCAAATGCAAGATTCGGCAGCTATGCAGGTTCACATGCAGAGTCAAATTTAGTTATTGCTTTCCTGGGTCGGTATGGTCGGTTCGGGCTCCTCCAAAAGATAAAGAATTGATGATTTGGTGAATCGGCTTGGTTCGTACCTCTAACAAGTTCATTATGCTCCTAACTGGCCGTGTTTCACTGTGTACTTTCGATATTTGATGATGATTAGATTTTAGTTGGGATTTACTTTATTGAGATATTTGACTTTTTTTTATGTGGGATATTACATTTTATGTGGCATGGACAAGTTTTATGGTTGGTTTTAGTTTATTGATGACTTTTTTTTTTCTTCTTTTTATTGTTTCATGATGAATGTGGGGTTCTTTGTTGTTTATCAATGTTTATGCTTGTGCAATGTTGAAAATATAGATTTGAATAGGAAAATATTGTACATGAAAATTTTTCTGATTTTTTCAATTATTTCTTAATTGATAAGAAAAGCTATTGCCCGACACACTCTCTACGTTGCCAAAAGAAATTTCCTCCCCTCTTTGAAGACATTTCATGACGTTTCAATATATAGGAATATGTTTTACCGACACCGTTTATTCATCGTTAAATATGTTTTCCGACGCTGGTATGTGCGTTGGCAAATTTAAAACCAAAGGTAAAGCTATTTCTCGACGCATGCTCTGCGTCGTCAATAGTAAATTTCCTGCATCGTTGAAGACATTTCCCAACACTTCAACATGTCGGGATATGTATTATCGGTGCTGTGTATGCGTCGTTAAATATGCATTTCGACGCTAGTATGTGTGTTGGCAAATGTATAACCGATGTTGTTTTGTGTCGGCAATGAGGTGAGGTTGATCACTAAGTTTGATTTTTTTACTGACGCTGTTGACATTGCTGACGTTTGGGACAATGCACCATTGCATCGGCGAATGACTCTTTTTAGCCGATGCTAAACATTATTACGTTGGGAATGGTTTTCCATGCGTCTGGTAGCCGATGTGGTGCCGACGCATTGTACTGCAACGGTAAAGCCTGTCTCGACGTGGTTTACAAAATGGTCGACGCGGAGTGTGCGTAGGCAAATATGTAAAACTATATCTAATTTTTTTTTTTGAAAGTACCTCCAGTGAACATAATTTGGGAAACTACGGTTAACTAAGGGTTAGCTCACGATTAACCGTAAGTGACATACGCGCTGACATAAAAAATATCACTTTATCTCTTCATACACTTTCAACATTAAAAAAGCTATATGAAATTGCATCAGGCCACGAAGGGCGACCCTGCTTCAAGTATCAGGTCTTGTTGAAACCATTTGAGAACTTCAAGATCCTTCAAAACAGTCATGAGAAGTGTACAACCGAAGTTTTGGGCCATTTCAATGTCATTTGGCCAGACTTCACTCTTCCAACAGCCAGGCAGGAGCTCCTGGTGGCGATGAAGTTGGGGACCTTATTTTACAAAATGGAGCACACAGTTAGTCTCAAAATGCCACTAGAACGCTCCATATCAAATTCCAAGCCGTTCCGACATCGTTTGGCCCAAAATGTAAAAGTCGCATTCTCCATGTGGCAAAGTCAGCTCTTCCAACAACAACAACATCGAAGACATCAAATCTTCAATTAGAACCTGTAGGTGGTCTTAAAATACTTCCAAGAGGCTTTATGTCAAATTTCAGTTTAAATAGACAGCATTTGACCTAACATCAACCCTAGAGGTGGCAAAATATGACCCGACCCGCAAAACCAACCCGACCCGACCCGTATATTACCCGCTTAACATGACTCGTTTGATAGGCGGGTCGGTCACGGGTCAAGTATTCATGACCTGCAATTAAGCGGGTCGGGTTAGGATTGACCCGCTTAACCCACATAACCCGCATTAATTCTTATCTTTAAGATAACCAAAATTTATTTAAAAATGTACGTGGGCAGGCATTAACTTAACTCTAGGGTTCATCCTCACGGTTCTTCTACTTCCATCGTTCCACATTCGTTGCCTTCTTCATCACAGTTATCACTCAATTATGTAGGATCTTTTATTTTTATATGATATTTTTTATTTTTATAAAAAAAAAAACTATTTTATTTCTAATAGTTTTGTTATTCCATTTTTATTTTCATTATTTAAAATATATATTCTACTCAAAGAATGGATCTTTACCAACTTAACCTCACCCTTTTTATTAATGGAAAGCAAGGTAATGCGCATCAAATGATTGTTGAAATTAGATTAGACCAAATTTGAGCTTAAAAGTCGGTTTTGGTCAGGCGGGAAACCATGGATGAGTCGATTGAATCACTAGATGGATGTGGCTTAAGCGGGTCAACCTAACATGTATAACCCGCAATGGCTATGCGGGTTAAAGTGGGTCGGGTCGGGTTGACCCGTGGTGTGTGCAGGTCAGGGTTTTCCAACCCGTTTAATAAACAGGTCGGATGCGGGTTAGGCTTGTCTAGCTCGTTTAATAAACGGGTTCGACCCGTTTAGCACAACCTAACCTGATTACCACCTTTAATCAACCCTCAAGTAACAAAACCAGGCCTCATGACGGAGGAGACCGAAGCCATCACTCATCAAACAGAGCACATGGATGGTCTCAAAATACTTCCAAGGGCCTACATGTCAAGTTTCAGGTCATTTTGACATCATTTGACCCAACTTTGACCCCCTAGTAGCTAAACCAGGTCTTCCGGCGACGGAGCCCATCGGGACTATGATTTGAAAATCTGAGCTGATGGATCATCTTAAAATGGTCCCATGAGGCTTCCTGTCAAAATTTCAGGTCAATCGGACATCGTTTAACTGCACATCAAAGCACAGTGTCTTCCTCATGATAAAATCAAGTCTACTGGCGACCGGACCCCTAACGGCTTCAAAATCCAAACAAAAGCCTACGTTGGTCCTATTTCTTGCCCATGAAGCTTCACTTCAAATTTAAGGTCATTCTGACATTGCTTGACCCAATTTTGGCTTATGGTGGCAAATTGACACCCCAGCACGACAAAGTTTTCAGCTTTTCCAGAAAATCAGAAACTTTGCCTACTATTTTGCATGGTTTCTTATCAAGTTTTATGTAGGGAAATCAAAGCAAAAAATTGTACAAAAATACCAAGAAAAAGATGTCAAAAAGGAAAAATTAGAAAAAACCAGGGAAAGGCTGAAAAAGGCAACCGATCGGGCAAAATTGCCCATGGTCGTTGGTGACCCTGGAAATCCTGGGTCGTTGGATCTCCGTGAAACCCCATTTTTTGGGTTGTTTTCGCATTTTGAGCCATTTGACTTCTATGATTTTCTAGAAATCTGATGTTTAGGGCACGAATCCATCGATCTTTAACAGCATCATAGATTCGCCATCGAAATGATGGGTTCGTCATCAGACGCCTTGAAATCATTAACTGGCAAACAAAGAAAGCATACTTTCTGCTCGACCGATCGAGAAATCGATAGGACAGATAGTACTCACCCGCTTGTGACAATCAATGTTTGAAATTGCATGATCATCCGACAACAATCAATATAAGAAATCCATCGACAATCACGGTTCCTTACATCCCGGGTAGAATTCCAAAAGATACGGCGTGGCCCGTGACTCTTATTTTATTTATTTCTGAAATTTCTTTTATGTTGATTAAACAAAGTAATATGAACTCTGAATGCATTCAAATGTAGGATGGGCTGATTTTTAGGAAAGGATCCAGCATCAATGGTTTTTTTTTTTTTTTTAAATAAAGATATATAACATTGACCACAAATTTCAAAAAAAAAATAGAATTATTTTTATTTTCTCTTTAAAAACTTTTATGTTACTTAAACAGAACATAAACTTTGATTTGCATGAACTCTGCAATAATTTCTATTCTCTTCTCTCTTTTTTTCTAAAATTGTCGAGTCTTCCTCTACTCTAATTAATTAGTGTTTTCCATTCTTTTTTTTTAGGCTTTTCTGAATAAAATAGAACAAAAACTTTGATTTGCATACATATATAGGGTAGGTTGATTGTCCATAAAGCATACTAAAAATAAGAGGATTTTACCAAGAAAATCCCCTTTAGATCGAGTCTAGGAAGACCAAAAGGCCGTCAAATTTCAAGATAGACCATAAAAGCCTTCCCGCCAATTCTTTATTTTTGATGAGCAATGATATCCCCACGCAACTATATACAAGAGCCTGCCTAAATGCTTATGGGATTTTAAACGTTTCATGTTGAATTGAGACGAAATTTGACTTAAAATCCAGGATTATGATTTACATATTTTCGATGTGGGACTGATGGAGTCACTTGTATCTCAAGTGTAGGATTTTAAATGGATCTGCCACCTTGGCCTAGGCCCGCTTGATCTTACAATTTTTTGGGTAAATATCCTCAAAACTGTATTCTCAAGTCATATTTTTGATAGACAGATTGTCCTCAAATCAGTCCTAAGAATACACACTTGGACTATTTTCACAAACAAAAACATGATTTTTCATCATTTGGGGAGAAACCATGATTTGAAATTCTTTTTTTTTTTTTTTTAATTTATAATTTCCTGGGATGTATCTATTACCATATGTGACTATAATCTTCTTCTTTTTTTCTTTTTTTCTTTTTTTCATTCTGCAGAAATGTAAAAGATTGAACAGAGCAGTAACTATCTTTGAATCTGAAGGGGCTAAAACTTTATGTCTTCTACTTCCATCTATTACCCAAACTTGACAATTGAGTGTTTAGATTGTTGATACAATTAGATTCAGTTATGCGAAGATGAAGTTGAAGGATCTAACACAACACTTGCATATTATGATGCACTGGCAAAACCCCGTGCTATGCACGGACCACGGAACCACCAAATGCACATACTTATATGAATTAATTTTATTAAATTTATTAATTAGTAAACTTTTGAGTCCTTCTTTTTGTTGCTAATTTGATCTTTATGTGTTTTTCCAGATGTTTTATTCTTTACGTGAGGTGTAAATGGAGTTTGATGAAGCCCGGGCAAGTGTAAAAAAATAAAATAAAATACATAATCTGGCCTAAATTAGGTTGCATTCTGGCCTGATTTAGGCTTGTAATTCGGGCCTAATCTTGGCCTGTTTTTTTACCCATAAATCTAAACTGGTTTAGAATTATAAGTATGGACTAATTCTGGACCGACTTGAATCTATAATTCTTGCTTGATTTGGACTGCCATTCTGGCCTAAGTTAGACCCATAATTATGGCCTAAATTTTTACCCAAAATCTAGCTTGAAGTATACCCAATATTTTATCCTGAATTAGACCCAAATCTGGCCAAATTTAGACAAAAAAATTTGGCCTAGTTTAGACCCAATATTCTATATTTAATTAGACCCAAGTTCTTGTCTGATTTACATCCAAAAACCTGGCATGGTTTAGACCCAATATTCTGTTTTAAATTAGACCCAAAACCTGGCCTTATTTAGGCCCAAAATCTGGCCTGAATTAGACCCAATATCTTTGTCATTAATGAGCAGAAACTCTAGCCAATTTCAATCTCTTTCAGGCCAATAATGAAAGAGTTTACTAAGGGAAATTTGGGCAAATTGTAACCCAATAATGAGACAGTTTGCAATTATAGTTTGAGGTGAAACCCATTTAGGAAATCCAATTTGGGCCAAGTCTTAGCCCATTTAGAGAAACCAATTTGGGTCAAGTCGTAACCCATTTATAATCCCACCATAGACCAATGTAGCCAATCAAGCTAGAATCTAAATTCATTCTCTACTTGGATAAATTCAACACATTTGTTGAAAACCCAATATATTTAATGTTCTGATTGAATCGAGGTTATAGGTTTAGAGTACATGTTTAGTGAAGCCCAACCTGTATGTCTGATGTAACCCAATTTATTTTCAACCCTCATACAAGTTAGGTCTGAAACCATTTATAGTCACTATTTGAGACCATATTTAACCTTTGTAGAGCCACCTTTGGTTATGTACTACTGCTTTACATTCACACTTAGGCCCATGATACATATTTGTAGATCTCATTTATTGGCCCATTTAAAGCCATACTTGGGCTAATTTTAACCCCTTTCTATGGACAAACTTGGATTGAGTCTTCAACCTCAACTCATTTTTATTTGGCCATTTTTTTCTTAGCCTGCTTAGTCAAGGGTTCAGGCCTGTATTCATTAAAAACCTTTTTTTTCTTTTAAAGCCAATCCACTGTAACTAAATCCTATATGTAGCCAAACTCTGGAGTAACTTTAAGTCTATTCACAGACTTGATTTTTAGCCTTTTCATAGTAGTTTGCTGAGTCGGTTTTCAGTCCATTTAGGACTCTCTTTTATTATGTGTTTCAACCCACCACATCTATCTATTTGGGGTGGTTTTTTATCCAATTTTAGCTCTAGACTTGACCAAACTCTCAACCCATTTGCTATCGAAATCTGGCTGTAACCCAGCCCAATTAAAATTATCCACAAAAGCACATTTTTCCTCCCTCTGTCTTTTTTATTTTTTCATTTAGTCACATCTTTTACATATGAACAATAATTACCAGGCCTAATATCGGGCTCGGGTATGTAATTCATCACAGGCTTACAGTTAGACCCAGTATCCAATTCTTTAAGTTATTTAAGTTGACAATGCATTAAATTCTATATCATTTTTTGTTTATGAACAATAATTAATTCATTTTGGTTGTTGCTTTATTTTTTACTCTATTGAGGCCGGTTGTTATTATTTGGTGATGCTAACATATAATTCAACATGAACACATACAGAGTATTAAATACCTTAGTGTGAATCCTTAGAGCTTCTTTAATATACTTTTTCCTTATCAAGTTACGCGCTACAACCTGCGAGTCATTAAGGAAAGAAGAATCATAAAAAAAATCAAAAAGATATAAACATCTTGCAACAAAAACCTGTTGAAGAAAAATGTTATATGACTCGTTTATGCTTCAACATATGATTAGATGCCCAAAGACACATGATCCATAAGATATGACAAATCTCCATATAGAAATCCATAACATATAATTTGGAAATTATTAAAAATGAGGAAAAAGGTCATCGGACAATACCTTTAAATGGCTAGATATCCTTAATTGAATTTTTTTTTTAAACTGAGGAAATAATTTAAGATGATTGAAAACGTGTCCTCTTTTACTGAAATTGGCCAAATTTAAGTAAATTGATGTACATAATTTAATCAGATAATGTCATACTATAAATTATCAAATTTAAAGGGATTATAACTCTTGATATAAATTATTCTATGCAAATTATAATTATTATCGGACTAGAACATTTATAAGTGTGTCCCAACTTTGAATGAAATCCACTAAAGTAATTGTCAATAATTATTTCATAGGCTTCATATTGATGGTTATGATCATTTGGTAATACTAATATGGGGTCATTCCAATCAAATCCATCCATTATACTTTTGTTTCCCCACTTGGGATTGGCCTCATTTTTTAGTTAAAAATAGCATAGAATTTTCTAAGAGCCTTAGGATTTTGTATCATCTCAAATCCTTTGAATTCTTTAGCATCTATTGTGCTACAAAATTCATAACTGGGGCCCACCTTTGAATCCAATCCACAAAAATAAGTGTCTTACCTTTATTATACATGAGCCTGAATTTTGCTCCAATCAAGTCTACCAAATGTTGATTAGTGACATTTAGATCATGTGATTTGACTTTTTTTATTTTCTTATAATCTTTTTTTTGTGATCATTCTGAATTGGGTATAATTCTCATAGGAGTTAAATTTTTTCTAAAGATACTTTAAGGGGCACAATGACTCTGTTGTTTAGATAAATAGTGTATACTAATAGATTTATAACATTGATCCCACATGGAACCCTTGTAATTCTCATTTTAATTCTCATTTCAGACTTTTCATACATTATTTATTACGGTTAAAGATTAAACATTTTTAATAAAAGAAAATGATAGCCCCACTTGGGACTGGCCTTCTTGTTACTTCTTCATACATTTTTTTTTCCTATTTTGTGTATTTGCATTAGGAGATTGGAGAAAGAACAGTTCCAAAGTCAGTTAGAGAGAGCAGTTCCAAAGATGGTAGTGGAGAGAGAGGAGATTGGAGAGAGTGCAGAGAGAGGAGATTTAGGAGACTGGAGAGAGAGGGGAGTGGAGGGTAGATGCAGATTTTGACAGCTGTCATCATCTACTCTCTAATTTTAGTATATGAAATTTGAAGGAATGTGGTTCACCCAAGGGTAACGACATTCCAATGGAGATATAGATATCTGTACTTGGTGTCAAAATCAAGTTGTTCAACTGGGCTTAACGAACTACAAAACAGTGCCACATCATTTGCTTTAAAACATGTGGATTCTGTCCATCTGGTGATCTCACCTTTTGAAAGCCCATGATTCTCCCGGATCATGTTCTTTAAACCATGATTTGAAATTCTTTTTTTTTTTTATTATTATTATAAATTCTTGGGATGTATCTATTACCATATGTGACTATAATCAAAATTTCTTTTTCATTCTGCAGAAATGTAAAAGACTGAACAGAGCAGTAACTATCTTGAATCTGAAGGGGCTAAAGCATTATGTCTTCTACTTCCATCTATTACACAAAATTGACAATTGAGTGTCTAGATTGTTGATACAATTAGATTCAGTTATGCGCAGACGAAGTTAAAGGATCTAACACAACACTTGCATATTATGATGCATATCTGTACTCGGTGTCAAAATCAAGATGTTCAACTGGGCTTAACGAACTACACAACAGTACCAAATCATTTGCTTTAAAACATGTGGATTCTGTTCATCTGGTGAACTCACCTTTTGAATGCCCATGATTCTCCCGGATCATTATGATTGTTTTAATCCTAACCATTTGACTGGTAGCTTGGGAAAGGAATTTGTAACTATAAAGCCCAGTGACAGTGATTCTTTGTATGTTTATCTTTCAGGTTCCCTGAAAAAACAGGTGAAAATAATCGTAGGTTACTTCAATTCTGAAAACGGGGAAAGATATTATCGGTTCGTGCTACTGAGGGCTGTACAGACAGAAACGCAATAAGAGGAAAAAGTGGTTCTTAAGGAAAGCAAACCAATCCTGATTTGAAAACTTCTGATTTGCCTGCCTGGCTGTTGAAAACATTTGATTCCATGTCCTTTTTGAAAATTTCCCTTGTCTAAATAGACTTGGATTAAAGTAAACAAAAAGAAGGGGAAAACAAAAAAAGAGGCTACAGAGGGCAGATCAAATCCGACCACCACACTGAAAAGTCTATGGATGCCACTAGAGATATTTAAATTGGCTAACTCATGCGTCATGAGTAGCCATTATCCAAAAAAAAACACAAAAAAGAAGTTCAAATCAAAGGAACTAAAAAACACTGAAACGTCCAAAAATAATAAAATAAAAGAAAATAACTTGACATTCTTTTAAATATTTGACATAAATGCCATGCAGGATAAGCACCCTTTTTCATCTCTAAATTCTCTGTGAAACAGAAAAAAGTAGGCAGCTGCAGTTTAACATAAATAAACATAAAATAAAAGGAAACAAATCATTTTATTGTAGTCAGTTACATTTTGCCTTGCCAAAGAGCCAAGAAAAATTAAAGGATTTTTCTTCTCGCCTGGCCTTGAATACAAAGTTTGGATCAACCCAAATCTGTTTGGCATGTTCTTCACAACTGCTAAATTCTCCATTGAATTCCTTTGTCTGAAAAGAATAGAACACCGGATCATTGCAGCCTCTTTGAAATGCAGAGAAAAAAATCTTACCCTCCTTTCCTCTCACAACTGTAGAGAGAGATGTCGTTTGACCAAGAAACAATATTTTGTCTCCTAAGCTTCTCACCTTGATCCATTTCTCCACAGGCTGACTCCTGAACAGGGCAGACCGATCCAATCGAAAAACTTGAGTTTGATTGTCCTGACAAAAGATTGATAGAATCTCTCCTTGGGACTCCACTAAATAACAGTCATCATGCTTAGATAAAGGGCGGAGTCCTGTCGGTTTTTTAACTAAATCAATTGATTTTGCAGTAGAATTTTTGAAGAACCCTGTAATGGCTAAAGTACCGCTTTTGTTTAGATGATAAAAGGCCCCCCCAAAATAAAGGGTATTCTTATAATAAGTTGGCTGAAGTCCAAAGGGATCTTCAAAAATATCGACGTCACTTCTTCTTGAAAACCTGGACCATTCCAGATTACTATTCCCATGACTACATGTATGGACAGTATAGGGTAGTCGGTTAGGGTGGTGAGATGTCATTGCCAAAATAAGGAGAACCATGCAGTCTTGAGAAGTAGGTGGTGCCGAAAATGATGCAAAAACAGCCTCTAATTTGCCTGATCCGCCGCAATTAGTAAGGCTGGATTGGTTAGTTTTGGGTAGGTTGATCTTCTCATTGGTGAAGGGGTTAAAGAAGAAAAATTGGAACTGGTTATCATTCTGAGACAGAAGCAACCAGCCATCTTTTGAATAATGAAATGTTGCATCTAATAGTTCTGGGATGTAGGTAACACATATCTTCTTAGATAATGGGTCAAAGAAGTTACTACTCTGATTTTCTATGAACAAGAGGGCTGGGCTCTTGGAAGACAAGAATGATGGGGCAGTCCTTTGCCATGACTTGCAAGTAATAGATATACGAACATGATCTGCCAGATTCAAATGTTGTGTAACCAACATTAGAATATCCATCGGGAGATCAGACCACCGTACGCTTTTCAAGGCCCCAGAAGTTTTTTCATGCGAGATATCTATGGCTAATGCCATCTTCTTCACAAAAGTTATTTCTTTCTCATCCATAAATGATATATTTCCTGCAGAAAGGGCAACCGTATAACATTGAGAGAGAGAGAGAGAGAGAGAGGATAAGTGTATAATTACATAGGTCATGCATGCCAATTGCAATATATTTTCATTGTGTTATAGTGATGTAACTTAGTGAATTTTGAAAGAAAATAAAACATTTTCAATGTCTTCTTTTGTACTCTTAAAGAGTATCCAAGATATATGATAATTGTTGGTAAGTGTGATGAAGATGAAGATGAAGATGAAATTACATAGGGACATTTCTTGGAAAATGATTTTCACCACAAGGGAAGGTGTTTGACAAGGATTCTCGACTTTCTTTCTTTCTTTACTCCATGTTAGCAAGTAAATGAACTCCGCACAAAAATAGGTTCATTTCCTCAAAGACGAGGGATGAGAATAATTTTTATATGAAAATCTTACCTACAACTCATTCTCCAACCATACCCCCATTTGTCTTTGCAACCCTTCCTTTCATGAATTCCCTTCAAGTGGACACAGTTCTGTACATAGAGGAGTACCGTAGACATGAAATTGCCCACCAAAAGCCTGTTTCTTTATTGGAATTCAAAGAATCTCTGTCTTTACCAAAGAAAAAAAAAAAAAAAAGAATGAATCTCTGTGACATAGTAGAATTCCTGAATCCTCCTTTGTACTTGAGCATCCAGAAATTCCACCAAAAATTAAAAGGGGTGCAATTCTAGGAACTCCAAAGGTCATTTGAGACCTTTTAGGTGGCTTGAATTTTGGGGTTCTTATGAAGAAATGTGACATTTGCGAATGCTAGGGGAGAAGCCATCACGTTATGTCATGAATCCCCCAACACACTAAATTCTTATAAGAAATTCTAGTAAAGACATAGGCCCTAAAACATAGGATCGTTGTGGACATTGTTGATTGAGCACTAAAGATCGAACACATCCATTTCACTCTACACAATTTGAGGAAAAGCATAGACACCTAATTATGGAGCGAGATGATGGATAGCTTAGATCTACTTTGATCTATTTCTAGAAAAGGGTTTCTAAGAGGAAACTCTCCCCTTCATCTTTTATGCTCTCAAGGATAGATTTAATGAGGTCATTTTCAGGGGTTGTTCCACACGCTTTTATATAGGGATGAAAACCCTATTCAAATTTCAAAGGATAGGAGATGAGGATAAAAGAGGACAAGGATGGTCCCTCAGCTGAGTGTTAGGGACAAGGCGTGCGAGTAGAGTGTGTGATTTCAAAAGAATGTAAGAGAGAGAGAGAGAGAGGTTTGAGTTTTTCAAATCTTTATTACAAACTCTCGGCAGAACATCTAACCCAAGAGGTGCCCTATTCTAAGATTGGAACCCAAGTGCCCAACAATGTATGAACACATGTGAGCCCATCACATATGCACTGTCAAACCAATACATTCTGTAGAAAACTATGAATTCAATTCAATGAAAGTTCAGTTTACTCTCATCACGAATTGGTGATGAAGGTTACTGACTTTTTGATTCACTGTAGAAAGACTCCAAAGGCTCACATCTTGGACAAGTTTACATGGGCAGAACTACTATACTGCAGTAGGGTGCAATACCGCCCTTCTTAAATGCATGAGTGGGGCTCACCTATTCAAAATCCAAATCACTTGCATGCCCAACACCCTAATAGTGATCAACATTGATGCAATCCGGTATACTGGGCCCTGCCTAAAAGTTTTTGCTTGAAGGCCCAAGTCCAACAAGGCCCAATACACTTCGGGGATTTTTTTTTTTTTGTTTTTTTTTTTTTTGGGGGGGGGGGGGGGGGGGGGGGGGGGGGGGGGTGGTGGGGGTGTGGTTCCAATTTTGAAGACTTCCTGATTTTCCTAGATTTCCTAATTTTCAGCAGCAGCTAATATTTAGAGATAATTATTAGAAAGTCTATCTTGAAGTTGTTTCTGAAATTACTGGTTTGGAGTCTTTTTTATACAATGTTTTGCTCTAATGAATCTCAATATACACAGCAAAATCCAAAATTATCAGACTTAAAGAAAGAAGAAGAAAATGACTATATCCTTTGTTGAGTTCGCTAAAAAAAACAGTTCAAATCCATTACTACATCAAAAGTAAAAACTTTAACTTCGTAAACTCTTTTTAGTCTAAAAGCTCTAGTAATAGCAAATGAGTCGTCTTAGTCGACGGTTATTGCTCAAAAGGTTTGTGACATGTGTGTGTAAGTTTGTGTCTTTTGAAAATCAAATAAAAAAAAAAGGAGTCATTTGAACTCTACCGGCCATGGTATCATACCCAAAAAAGGTAAAACGCATCTCTTACATTAAGGCCCCAAAAGAAGAAACATAATAACTCACAAAATATACACAATGTAAAATAAAATGACATAATTTGGTTGCACTAACTAAAGCATACTTCTGCCACATTGCATAAAATTTGAGGGCATTTTTAATGGTTTGAACAGGTAGTGGCATAACATCAAATTGAATATACTGCCATGAAAAATGTTTAAATACTCCAATGAACAAAAGCACAAAGAATATAAAACATTTTGATTCTTGTTATCCGGGTTCTTCTTTGGATCCTATTAGTATGATACAACACATCCACAGTAAAAAGTATCACTATATTCAACATGCTTGTGGATTTGGCAAATCCAAATTAATGAATTTTAGATTCGGGAGAGATCCGAGTAAATTCAACAAACATAAAACATTGGTAAACACATTCGCCGGAATGGTTAAGGTTTTTTATCTAGTGGCCCACACGACAGTTACAGCCCGTCAATGAATACATTTGAAATGCCCAAAATATACATACAACTGAAACATGCACATCCAGCCTTGGGCAACATGTAAACAGGAAAATACAAAGAAGAAAAAGAAAAATGAAGCCATATTTGGTCAAAAGACTACTGAGATAAATTGGCCTTTGGTCCAGATTTAATCAATCTATGGTTTCATAGAGCTCAAAATGATCAATATGCCCAAAAGGTCTATCAAGCATGTATGAACTTGGGCTCTAAGATGAAGTCCAAATTCAGTATCAGTACTCTCAAGCAAACCTACTGGATGACAATGTGTCTGTCAGGTAAACCATCAATTGAAAGAAACACACTTAACTTGAAAGCAGATGTTTTCAACCAAAAAAAAAAAAAAAAAAAAAAACCTTATAACATGAAACAATGAAAGCAAAATTGCATATATATTCTTGGGGTGGGTGGGTGTTCTAAAACCCATATGAAAATTCTTCCAAACCCAGATGAAAATCCTTGGTTCTCTCCCAAAATACACATGAAAATCCCCCTCAAACCAAAATCCTGGGCCCTAGGAAGAATTAAGCATACCCCATAACCAGTATCCAATGCAGCCCTGTCCTTGGATTTGATTTGAAGTCACCCACTTGATTAAATGGGTCCATAAAAGGATTGTTTGCGTAAAATTTTTTAAGCAAAATCTCTTATAATGTTTACGCCCTGATTAATCTTCAGAGAAATCTGAGCCTGGACTGGAGTGTTTGAGCCTCGACTTGTTTACGCCCTAATTAATCTTCAGATAAATTTAAAGAATGCTTTTAAAGTGTTTTAGATCACATAAGAATATGTTCTCAAAGAAAGCAAACCCTAGTTGATTATGAAACGAATACAAGAAAAAACTGCAAAGGAGAGAGAGAGAGAGAACCCCTTTCTGTCGTCGACGCCTGTGGTGCTGCTTCTCCTTCTCCGCTTCTTTCTGTTCTTCTTCTTCTTTTGCTTTCCACCCTTTCTTCCATCCTCTTTTTTTCTCTTTCGGCGTCCAGAGGGAGAGGGCTACCCAGCCTATACAATATATAACTCGTCATAACCGTGTGACTTTCTTTTTTGTGTTGTGTTTTTTAATCTTTGGGGATTTTACTGGATAATTCTCAAAATATAGGCATATATCCAGTAGGGTCTCGGCAAAATTATCAATATTAATGGGGTCCGTTAGTACTATTTTGTATTTTTTTTTTTTAAATCTGGAGTAAGTGACGCTAGCGTCACTCTTATCTGAATCAAGTGACACTAGCGTCGTCGTTTGCCAACCCCTTTAAACCCAGTCGTCCCCATTTTAACCATCTGTAACTACTCCTTCTTCTCCATAGCCACGATGCCGCTTCAACTACATTATTTCTTCTATATAGTCCATCAACTTTTTTTCGATATCGCACATCTATATGAAGGTACGTCACATTAGCAACGTTTTTTCACATTATCTTCGGAGCATTATGTTTGTTTGGAGTTCTTGATGCTGTGTGTATGGTGTGAAATGTGTGTTGTGTATTTTCGATATCGCACATCTATGAAGGTATATAGTCCATCAACTTTTTTTCGATATTGCACATCTATATGAAGGTACGTCACATTAGCAACGTTTTTTCACATTATCTTCGGAGCATTATGTTTGTTTGGAGTTCTTGATGCTGTGTGTATGGTTTGAAATGTGTGTTGTGTATTTTCGCAGCATAATGTATGTTTGGAGCATCCGTTCTTCATTTTTTTTAATCTTGTAACCTACTATGTTCATTTTATTCTCTGATTTGCTCTTTTTCACATAGTTTGCAATCACGCATGTTAACTGTTCGATGAAATCTCACAATGGAGGTCCTCCCTTATTATCATTGCAAAATAGTTACTACCTTCTACCATTTTCAGTAGTGAAGTAATACACATGTTTAATATGTTCACAGTGCAAAAGAAAAGAACTGAATGGAATTGACAAATTTGTTAGATGGTCCATTTTCCTCGCACTTGGACCGATGGTGAGGACCATCCAATCAAATAATTCTTGTGCATCATGTCCAATAGAATATATGGATATATGATTATACCTCTGCTACTCTCCTCTAGATAACACAGGAAGCCAAAAAGAGGTCACTTGAAAATAGCTTGAAATGTTGTTGATTCAATTTCATTAAACCTAGGCCAACATCAACTATGGGAAGATCGTTCGTGATACCACCTCACCAAGTGCCCTAAGGAGATTGGTTTTCATGCCTTACTGTCACATATATAGTTCTCACTAAAATGCACATCATGTACATTAAATTTGCCATGTTCATTGGTTCAATGCAATGATAAATATTTTTGATAGAGCTATGGATGGCCTTCGTTCAAAATAGTTTTAAACCTAAATTTTATTTTGATAATTCTAATACATGACCCTTTTTCATATTTCATATGGTTTCAAGAGATGGCTTTGAAAATAAAGCATGCTTTTGATAAACTATTGTGACTTTTACTAATCTGGGTTACTACACCAAATGCTTCATATTACATGGTGTGAAATTGAACAGATGGCATCAAACAGTGAGTCGGATGATGAGGGGGAGTTGTTGTACGAGCAAGATGAAAATGTTTCATTAGCCATACTAAAAGGGTCTGAACTATGAAGTTATAGATGCATCAATACCAACCCAGACAAGAAGATACGGGTCTTATCCGACAAACAAAAAGAACATGTGAGAGATGCTGGTCTATCTCATCTGTCAGAGATAGACTATATGAGGATAGACCATGCTCTACTATCTGGGCTGGTGGAACAGTAGAGGCCTGAAATCAATACATTTCACCTACCAACGGGGGAAACAACAATCACTCTGGAAGACGTTGCCTACATTTATGGCCTCCCTATTGACGGTGAACCGGTTACGGGAAGAACCTTCAACAATGCATTTGTCCTGGAAGTCTGTAAAGAATTGCTTGAACTTGCCCCACGGCTAGGAAAAGACACTATTAGGGTTACCATAAAGTTCAAATGGTTGGAGGAGAACTTCAAACCATCCAAGAAAAGGAATGAAGTATGCAAGACTAGAGCATACCTATTTTTCCTGGTGTCCGGTCAGATATTTGCAAATTCTTCTAGTGCAAGGGGGCCAGCCTGGCAGCTAGAACTCTTTAGGGAGTTCAAGCCGTATGCATGGGGTCCAGCATGCCTTGCAAGCTTGTACAGGATGCTTGCGAGGGCTACGAGGTTGTTAAGAGGTGTAGAGGATGAGGAAAAGGAAGGGGAGGTTGAGGAGAAAAAAGAAAGTGGAAAACTTATATTGCTCAAGACTCTGACAGGCCCTCTTCAGCTGCTACAGGTTATTATATTTTTTCCAACCATGCTACATTTTTTTGTTATTACTAATCACAGCTTTGAAATTTACGTTAACTGTCTCTATTGTTTCATACTTGTAGATTTGGGCCTACTCTAGGATGGCAATTGGGAGGTGCCCTAAGCCCGATCCTAGTTGGCAGAAAGATCTTGAGTTCCCATTGTTTAAGACTTGGGAGAAAAGACTCGAAAGTTTAAAAAAGTTAACCAACATGAAAGAAATTCGTGCTTACATCAACAGTTTGAAGAAGATGGGGTATGAATGCACTTCAATATTTTTTCACACCTTATTCAATGCATTCAATTTAATTATCGAGATTGTTAATGGTTTTGTTTTATGTGTAGTTCTTATGACAACCATACGCGAAGATGCCGAAGAAACTCTTCCAATTAGTACCAAAAGGAGACAAAGAATTGTTCACATCTAACACCGCCCTTATCCATTACTGGGTCTTCGAGAGGCACAATGCAAACCGTGTATTGAAGCAATTTGGTTTATGACAAACGGTCCCCCCACCCTTCTCCTTACCATTCAAGCGAAATGAGCGCATTGAACGATGTGTTATTGACTACAGTCAAAACCATCCAGATGTGTTCAAAATATGGGAGTCAAGGAGGAATTCGGTTTTATCTAGAAAGAAAGACGCTTCCAAAAAACAAAGTGATAAATATCTTATCTGGTATGGATTGAATACCATTATGGAGATTGTATGTGGTGCCCATGGTGAAGGCGGCAGTCACCTGTTACATCCCAACCAAAAGCACCAAAGGAGAGGGTGGCAAAGGAGAAGGGCAAAGGGAGCTTGGGTCCACACGCTTCAATTGATGTCGCTACTCACAAACATGTGAGCATCAGCCAATCTGTCCACATTCTTCAAATGGATTAAATAAAATGTGTACTTACATATTTGCATCAACGTGTATCTTAGGTCGTTGATTTCTTGGACCACATGGAGTGGTCATCCTTTCATGCAGATTGCAAGAAGATTAAATTGGAGGATTTTACAACCCGACTGCAGAATAAGATAAAAAGCTTTAAAGATGCTTTCACAAACGCTTTCGAAGGCTTTGGTGGAAAATCTTGTTCTACCACTCAGTCAGACGAGGATAAGAAGGAGGTAATTATGTTATGAATAATTGATTTCAAATATACATCAATAGGGTTAGAATTTTATGACATATTTGCATGTTTTTCTTTATAAATGTTCGTTGGTGCATGTAGGGGTCGTCTTCAGTGTCTCGGAGAAGGGCAGTCCCAAAGGGGAGGGACCGAAAGAAATCATCGCCAACTATAAGGAAACTTCAGTATTCGAAGGAGCAAACTTCATTGAAAGAAGTTGTTGAGGTGGATTCGCCAACAATGTCACCTCCGGCAGCAGCAACATTCGCATCCCCAACCATGCAAAGATGGATGAGGTCTTCACGACTCCGATAAATGCACCTCCCGAACTGTAGGTCGTGCTACAGACACCCAAATCAGACATCAACACATTAATGTGGCGAATAAAAAGGTTGCATCGTGAGAGGAAGATACCCCGTTATTTCGAGGATTATGACCACCAAATGCAACGGTCGGCTTACGCTCTTACGGAGGGAAAGTTGACTCTACTAGAAGGCTTCCTCAGATTCTACAAAGAAAAGTAACTTCCTTGGATTTAGAATTGAGTTACTTGCCACTTGCGGCCATTATAACCAACATGCTAAATTTCGCTGGCTTTTTTTATAATCTTTACAGGCGAGATGAGCTTGACATCTATTGCACGATGGTTTCAACAGGTGCGTTGAAAAAGGCACTCGATGCCGGCACTTGGTTCAACACAAATCATGTATTGGTGGTTTGAGGTATCTCGCAGCCCGTATGAAGATTGCCTTCACATCTTCTGACATACCCTACTATCGAAGCAAGATACTTATAGACATCTATGCTAGAAGTTGGGAGCTGAACAGCAATCGTCTCCCAATTGATCCACTGTCCTAATGATGTATCAAACAACTTTTATTGATCCACTGACAGAATGAATGGTTTCCAGATGTGAATTTTTGTTTTGCAGCACATGGAAGAAATGAACTTTGTTTAATTTGTACAGTTGGGAAATGAAATTATCTAATTTTGGGAATCGGTTGTTTGTTTTTATTATGGTAGTGTGAATGAGAATATGTGTGGCTTTGAATGAAATTTTCATCATTTGTATGGGTCTCAATCTGTCCACGTCTAAAATGTAAGATGTACAAATTATTGACCTCTTACAGAATTGAACATTAGCTTGATACAGACTTAAGCAAGTGACGCTAGCGTCACTGTTGTCGTGTACATTTTCCAGACAGAATACAATTCTGGTGACACTAAAATCACTTAACTGTGTTCTGAAGCTAAATGTAAGTGACACTAGCGTCACTTACTTATTTTTGTACCAAGCTATGTTCAATTCTGTAACAGGTCAATAATTTGTACATTTTACATTTTAGACGCGGACAGATTGAAACCATTACAAATGATGAAAATTTCATTCAAAGCCACACATATTCTCATTCACACTACCACAATAAAAACAAACAACTAATTCCCAAAATTAGATCATTTCATTACTACAAAAAAGTATGCTCCAAATTCATTAATACAATATCTTACAAAAGTTTCTTACAAAAAGTGAGGTACAAAAATATGCTCCAAATTCATTAATACAATATCTTACAAAAAGTGAGGTACAAAAATATGCTCCAAATTCATTAATACAATATCTTACAAAAGTTTCTTACAAAAAGTGAGGTACAAAAATATGCTCCAAATTCATTGGAATTACAATTTCTTACAAAAGGAGTATTGTGTGGACTGTTGATTTAACAAAAAATTCTTGGTAAGTGTTTAGTTTTGAGCAGGCGGATTTCGACAACTTTGTTGATTGTGTCCTCTCTCGTTGCAATTGGAGCAAGTGAACACCCTACGCTGCCTGTAACAATCCTCAATTCGTATTATATTCTTCTTTGGTCTCCCGGGCTGTCTAGATGCAAGAGGAGGTAGAACTATTTCATTAGAACTGTGCTCACACGATTTGCTATCACGAGTAGCATGAATAACCTCGTTGTACATAGCTTGAAGTACACTTGTTAGATACCAATTGTCACAGAAATCATATGGATTATATTTCCTCACTCTCATTGAAGCGATTGCACGTGAACACGGGATCCCAAGTACTTCCCATTTGCGGCACGTGCAAGTCCGACAATCAAGATGAACAATGTCTACATAGTTTGTCGACTGAACTTGGAACTCGACTAGACCGGCAACGCAAATGTGCAGCCTCTGGGCTTCTTCTATCTCATGTCCGAGCATCTTCTCAGCATATTGAGTCAAACAACTGTTAATCATGAGGTTTTCCGTATGATGTTTTTGAAGGAACTCCATCAATCTAGCTCTTATCTCCTCCACTTGCTTAACTATCAGTAAAGCTCGAGTGCCTTTCAACATGCGGTTGGTGCACTCAGTGACATTACTTGTAAGCATGTCATATCGCCTGCCTTCAACAAATGCATTTACCTAATGCTGCCGACCAAATCTGTGTATATAATTATATGCATCTTGGCTGACAACCCTAATGTCTTCTATAAAAGCCTCATATTCGCACGCCCTGTATGCCTTTGTGGCACACCAAAATTTCATCACAACCGCCGGATCTTTGTAGGTTGATTTAATGTTTTCCGCGAGATGGCGACAACAGTAACAATGACTTGCACTTGGAATAACACTTGCCAACGCAAGAGCAAGGCCCTTCTGGCGGTCGGAGACAACTGTCAAGTTCGTAGGTTCTCTCAGTGTTACAGAAAGATTAACGAGGAACCACTCCCAGCTATCGCGCCTTTTTGCCTCCGCAAACGCAAAGGCTATTGGGAATAGCTTGTGGTTTGCATCGAGGGTCACGGACACCATCAAAACTCCTGGGTACTTGCCACGGAAATGTGATGCATCGACTGCAATCATTGGCCTAAGCGATGATGTGAATGACTGAATGCAAGGACCAAAAGCCCAAAATAATCTCTTGAACCTGTCGTTGTCTGACAAATCAATATTGGTCACAATACCTGGGTTCATCATTTTCAACTCCTCACAATACAGAGGGAGGATCTTAAACGATTCTTTATACGAGCCTCTAACTATGCGCAGTGCAATGTCCTTTGCCATGTGTGCCTTCCTGTAAGAAATTGTGACACCAAACTCCATTCGGTAGTCATTAATTATTTCCTTTGGCCTGATGTTGTGATTTAACCGTACTTTCTCCAAAATGTAATCTGCAATCAGTTCTGATGATGCCTGCCGATGTGCTGTGCCCATAATTGGCTTTGAACATTTATGGAGTGGGTTGTGGGTACGGACCTTGAAGCGTGGTCCACTCTCAATTATGGATGCATGAATGCGCCATGGACAGTCACATTCCTTGCAACGTGTAGTCACTTTGAACTGTTGTGTCTTCAAGTGCTGAAGAGTGAAGTTATTGTATATTGCAAATTTCGCTAAAGTCTTCCTAAAATCGTCACGATTTGCAAATTCGCTCCCAAGCCACATCTCCTGATGAACTGTGCTCCAACTGTGCATCAAATTCTTCGGGGACCATGTCATCTTCGAATATAACTTTCCGATTATGGGAGCTATGTTCTCCAACATTCTGCATTGGAGATCTTTTGCCTCTTACACTTGAACTCCCTGCAAGATTGGCTCTTGTGTCCGCAGATTTAATAGTGACAAACTATCTATCATCAGGAATGTTCACTACATCAACACGGTCAACGAGAACGCAATAACTTTCCTTCCCCAATTCATCGCTAGCAATGTTTTACTTTGTTGAGAAATAAATGTCTTCGTCTTCGCATAGATTGACAGTAAGATTTTCATGCCTTTCAACGGGAGGTACTTTGCACTTCACATCATGATTGCTTGCCGAGTAATCAGTTTGTTTGCCTCGTAAAGAATGCATGTCCATCCCAAATGACCTTCAAGACAAACACATGGAAAGAACTATATTAGACATTAACTATAAATAGTTTTCTACATTATTTAAAATACGAGAAAAAAAATTATGTACCTTCTCTGTTCTCCGATATGTTTGTCATAACCAATCAGTCTTGTATTGATGTATAAATATATCCCATTTGTATTCTGGTTTGCTAGTGTTAACATGCACTTGATGTCACTATCATCCTCTATGGCAGCCAATGAAAACATGTGACCATTGTGATGGAGATAATGTATGCTAAGGTTATCGCAAGTTCCCTGCCAATATGTGGTTTCAAGAGCTATGTTCACCAATTCGGGAAATGTTATGTCGCTTTGATTGAACCTCATCTTCTGATTTCCGCCTTCGTACATCAGGTGAATCATGTCATATTTAAATTCCCCGTCATAGTGAAAAATCACTATCAACTCACCACCCGACATCCTATTTTAAAAACAGAAAACAGTTATGTACGTCACATTACTGTACCAACATATGCTTCCAATGCCAACAACACCTCATTAAACAAAGAAGTGTGAGATTGCAAGGGGCTAAAGGCATAACACAGTGTCCTAAAACCACATAAACATAGAAAATTTCAAACATACATATTGGAAAGGGCATACATATTGGAAAAGGGCTAAACACGCTAATCTATGGCCTAAAACACCCAACACTCACAAATATTAAAAACTGCCTAGGGTTACAAATAATAAATACAAAATATATGCAAGAATATAGTATAGGCAATACGTTTCACACTACAAAATAAACAATACAAACGTCTGTAAGCTTGTCTAGCTTCTTTTATACCAAACCAAAAGGAAAAACACCACAAACGATAAATTATATTCAGTTTTTTCATGAAAATGTGCAAAAGTAGAGATAGATGCACAAACCTTTTAAATGGAGATCATCAACCACTAAAATGGAATCAAAATGACCGATGAAGTGAGTAAAGGAGCCCATTGAAAGTATCTGCCTTCAGTTGGAGAGAAAAGTAAAAGTTTTGAAAAAGGTTGGGTAGAAGAAGAATGGAAAACGGGAAACGACGTGTAGATATAGCAGGCGCGATAAATGACGATAGCGTCACTCAGTATTTTTTTGAGTGATGCTATCGTCACTAGTATTAAAAAATAAAAAAAAATAGAAAACTGGTGGGAAGACCACATTGGTGCTGCACATTTTCCGAGGACCCTTCGGGATAAATGGCTGTATTCTGGGATTTATCCAGTAAAAACCTCTTAATCTTTTGTGGGTTCTTTACTTATTAAAATAAAAACTTTTATATACCAAAAAAGTTGAAAGTCTCCTAATGTGAAAACCATAAATTGCAAATTATTATTATTATTATATAGGGATATTTAGTTCAAAAATCCCATTAAATAGGGTAACAACAATTGAGAATTCAAAATTTTTATAATGACAGCTAAGGACCTTCAGCCCAAAATTGAATATTTCATTCCGTTTTTACCCTTGGTTAGTTGATCTAATTTTTCTCCTTCCTCTATTCTACTGTTGCTACTGATTTGGAGGTGAAGAACACTTTTGTGGTTTTTTATTTATTTATTTTTTGTCTACTTGGTTTGTGCTGTTGAACATGGGTAGTGTGCGAACATATATTCTCCGTCGATTGCTGCACTGGTTTTACCATTTGGCTCTTTTTTTTTTTTTTTTTTTTTTTTTTTTGTAACTATGTTTTATGAATAACTTATTTCAAGGGACAGATGCATTGTTTCTTTTTCTTTTTAATCCGCACTCTTTGTTTAGATGGAGCAAGTATAAGCAGTTGTTTTTACTGTTATTAAATTGCTAAGCATGGCTTAATCAAAATTTATGCAGGAGCACCATTGTTTAGGCTACAAATGACTGTGTTTTATAGGTTCAAACATTTTAACTCCTGGCATTATTAGGAATTTGTGGTGAGTTATTTTGTATGAGTCATGGTTGTTACACCTTTTATTTTTTGTATGGTTATTACACTTTTACATCTACATTGTTCTGTTTCATTCTTTACAGATAACGTAGGAGCACCATTGGTTCTGTTATGAATTTCTTAAAATATAGATTGTTTTGTTCATAAGCTAACCTGTTTTAAAATCTGTTTGGGTCGTCTTCTTTTTTTATGCTGATATGGTTTGAAGACTATTATCAGGAAAGTGATTGAAGGAATTTATCTGTGTTGATTGTGGGGATTATGGTTGTTATAGTTATTGTGCTTCGGTTCAAGGAGCAAATGTTGATATGAGATGGGTTACTTTTTAAATTGAGATAGATGGTGTAGGCGGTAAAAACGACACCTACTTAGATTGAGAAGAGGTCGAGGTGAACTTCTTTGGACGGGAAATGCTGAACGCCAAGAACCTGAAAAGGAAGGAGAAAGGCTAGAGTCAGAGGCCCTGGCTACCGTGAGCCGAAGGCACTCCGATGGCGGAGTTAGTTCTGAGAAAACTAAACAGGAGGAAGAGGGGAATAAGACGATGTGGAGTATTGCAAGTTGTGTATTGCGTACCTCTTATGGGACTGATCCCATGTATATATAAGTGAGTGTTCCTCGTTCATTCTCTCTGTGAGTGGGGGTAGGTGAGGTGAGGTCCCATCGATCCTTACCCTGACTGGCAGCAGTAGACGAGATGGATAACACCCCTCCCTCTCTTTCCACGCCTTCAGCCAGTTGGCATACAGGGGTGATAAAGCGCACCTCTTATAGCCATAAATGAGCGATCCTATCGCCAAAAATGACTGCTCATATCTGTCAGGGTGCGCCGTATTTCCAGGAGGAAGGTGGCGGCCCACTCTGACTCTAGTACTGTGGTCTGGGACCAAAGATGGCTTGGCCGTGGCGCGCCTTTGTACCGAGCTGGCATTTATGCCGAGCTGCCGAACTGTGGTGCTGAGCTATCAAGCTATTGACCGAGCTGCCGAGGTGCTAAGCTATTGACCGAGCTACCGAGCTGACGATCTTCTACCACAGAGGCTGAGGTGTTCGGCGAGTTTAACTGTGATCTTTGCTCAAGTTTGTCATTACGGTGTTTTACCCACACAATTGCCCCCTAGCTTTTGACTTCTGAGAGCCTCCCATCTCGAGGAGGTCAGAAGCTTGATGACCGTACAGCTGGCTTTGCTACCGAGCTCAAGTGAGGGCTATCGTCATGAGGGTAAGTACCGGGACGAGGGAGCTTCAGATCGGGAGGGCCCCCTTGGGCCTGGAAGTCACTGCTATCGTGCGGTTTCCTTCGAGATGTCTCTTCGCCTGTCTTGGATATTCAATAGTCTTCGGATGTCGCGCTAGTGGTGACACGTGTTGCTTCTTTTAGCTGTCTTGCAATTATTTCGAGGAGACGTTAGGGCTGCGAGATGGGACGTTAGGGCTGATTAAGGGGATGCCTCTTAAAGGCTCTCCTCGAAAGTCGAATCGACGCCCCCAGGCTTTATAAATCAAGGCGTCTCCTTTGTTTCCACTTTCCTCTGCTTTCTTCAGATCTCTACTGCGCTTTGCAAGAGAACATTCTCCGACGCCTGCGGACTTCCGACGATCTTGATTGTGCAGTCCCTATTCGTAGGACTCTCCGTTTTCGTCGTCTTTTCTTTTAGATAGGTCCTCATCCGAGTCGAGAATGGGAGTCTATAGACATTTGTTAGGAGACCCGGGTTTTTCCGTAGACCATTTTAGGGATTTATACAAGGTCCCCTCCAATGTGGAGGTCAGACCGGATGGCCCCGATGACGGCCTCACCTATCGGGACGGCTGGATGTCGTTTTGGCTGGTCTCTGTAGTGGAAGGGGGGGTCCGCTTTCCCCTACACCCACTGGTCCGGGACTGCCTCTGGGAGTGGAGGTTGTGCCCATGCCAGCTGCTCCCCAATGGATACAAAATCATAATGGGGGTAGTGCGGCTCAACCAGATTCTGGGAATCGGCCTTGGTGTCCCGGATATCGAGGACACGTATGACCTCTGCAAATCCGCAGAAGGGGATACTTATTACCTCCGGCTGAGGGTCCGCCGGACTGGGTTCGTGACCGCGCTGGAGGACTCCAATAGGTACGCGGGCGAAGACCGAGTACTCGTCAGAGGTGGATGGGAGTTCGGTGAAGTAGAGCCTGCTACCACGGTCCGGGTCCCTCGAAAAATAGGGATTCCTCCAAGTAAAGGCCGAAGTTCTTTCGGTTTGCAGTTCTTTTCTTTCTTCCTCTGTCTGGCTCTTGACGCGATTTTGTCTATGCAGATTTTCGCGAAAAGAGGGAGCTCGCGAGGAGGAACCGCTGGAAAGTGAACAGCGCCTGGCACGAGCGAGTGAGGAACTACCGCGGCCACAACTGTCGTGCTGCATGGTCTCTCCTGGGGTACGTACCCCACTACAGGTCCTTCAACACCTCCAGAACGGTATCGGGAATAGACTCTGTGCTGAGCGGGGAAGGCGTGAGTCAAAGAACAGAGACGACCGTGGTGCCAGGCTCGGCGGTGGTGACCGTTGCGATTCCCACCGGTCGTCTGGTTGAGTCGGTAGAACGTGCTCCAGCAGTCTCCGCCGCGGAGCCTGCCGGAACTTCGAGAGCCAAGCCCCTGCCTTCCCCGAACGAGGCTAGTAGCTTCCAGTTCGGAGGAAGAGGAAGAGGAAGAGGAAATGCTACGCCAGCGTGGGTGACGCTACACTGCAGAGGACTTGTCCGCGGCGGCTTTCGGAGACATCGGAAGCGGGGTCCGGGATCCTCCACAGGCAGTGGCTGCGACGCCTCCGGCATTCCCGGGTGGTACTCCTGCCCCAGATGCCGAGGCGGTTGGTACTGCCGTGATTGTGGCTGCTCGGCCCGACGAGGCAGAGGTCGTCTTAGCTCCGCCTCCGGCCGTGATTGCGGATGACCCACCCTCTGACCGTGCCGTGGGGGCCGGATTTCGGGCTCGACCGGCCGAGGTCGTTGAGGGCGGACGACCCGAGAAGAGGGCAAGGGTCGAGGCCTCGCCTGGCCCCTCCTCGCCTCCGCCTACTAGTGGGACGATCCTACCTCCTCCTTTGGCTCCGTGGAGGCCGGCCATCGAGGAGGTTCTGGGGAGGCCGCTGGCCAAGACAGACCGCGCGATCGATCCCCAAGTGGTCGCAGCGCTGGGACGAGCCTGCGCCCTCCCTCAAGACATGGCAAGGTGGGCCGAGATGGACAACGAGTCACTCCTACTCTCCTCGATGCGATCCCTGGTGTCGGTAAGTACAGTATTTCTCCTTCAGCTTTTAGTCCGGTGTCGTTTTATTGACTTCGGGTTCTCATCTTGCAGCTGTTGCAGAGGTGCCAGGTGGGCATCGAGAGGCTTGATGCAGCCGAGGCGCGGGAGGCGGAATGGGTGGTCGAGAGGGACGAGCTGCGGGCGTCCGTGGCGTCCAAGGACGCGACGCTGGCAGAGGTGGCGCCCAGGAACGCCGGCCTCGTCTTTGATTTCGAGGAGTCAAAGGTCGAGGTCCAGCGCCTCAAGGACGAGCTGGAGGACGAGAAGAGCCAGAACCTCCACCTCGCCTCTGAGCTCGACGATCTCCGGATTGCTGCAAAGCGACTGGAAGACGACCTGGAGAGCGCGAAGGGGACAAACAGGAGACTCCTCTCTCAGCGGAACTAGGCGCAAGGTTCCCTGGAGATGGCTTTGAGGGGGAAGGCGGCCGAGATTAAGTCTGCCCTGGCAAAACAAGAGGCCAGGCTCAAGGAGGAGTTCCTCGCCGAGCACGACTCCATCATGGGGGAGGAGGTCGGCAGGCTGTCTGCTGATTACAAGGCTCAGCTGCCAGGGATCCGGGACCGAGCCTGGGAGCTTGGGTGGAAGGCAGCCTTGCGCAAGGCCGGGACCCCCGAGGATAGCCCTCTGTTCCTAAATCCCCCAAGTTTTTCCTGCTCGGACTCGGGACTCGCGGCCGTGTCTCGGGCTTCTGACCTTCCTTCGCAATCGTGTCCGGAGGCGAACGCCACTCCCGGGGCGCCTCCAGAGGCTCCAGCTGCCGGCGCTGATCTCGAGGGCAACCAAGTGGCTCTGGTCGTCGAGGCCCCTCCTGAAGCTGTCGTCCCCGAGGCTAGTGCTACCGAAGCGGGCGCGGCCGTTCCTGAAGCTACCCCGACCGCTCCTGAGGCCAGCGCGGTCGTGGCCGAGGTCCCTCCAGAGATTGACTGCAATGTGGAGGCCACAACCCTCTGAGGCTTTTTGTAATTTTTTCTTTTATCGTATCTCCGTTCATCTTGTAATCAGGAGCTTTGATTAATAAAAACTTTGAAACATTGCTCGCATTCTGGCTTCCTTTTTCCTTGTTTCTGATGAAATGGGTGTGGTCGACCTAATGTTGCAATGCTTTTCTCTGTTTAAGTTGTTGGTCCGGATAGCCGAACTCCTGGCCATTCTAGGAATTGAGAGATCCGTCAATGACCGAGACCCGGTGCATGAACCGTGGTCTCGGTCTGCTGTGTACCCATAATCTCCCCCCCAGCTTTTGACCTGCGAGCTCCTTGGAGCAGGTCGGAAGCTGAGTGGCTTTGTCAGGCCGGGAGTGATCTTGTTACCGAGGCGGAGGAGTCTCGGTTCAGGTAGGGCTCTCCCTTATCACCTTTTTGCTGATGTGGAGTGCCTCATTAAGTTCGCTTCGCCAGTCGAGGCAGTTGCCCTTTCGTCTGTCGAGGTATTTAATAGGTACTAAGCGAGGGCGGTTGGCCCTCTGAACAGAGGAGCCGAGCCGCGAGGGTGGTACCGGTACCGGACCCTGATGCTGTTGGCTGTGCCGCCCAGGCTAGTGCAGGCACCGAGCTCAGGACGGTTGGCCCTCTGAACAGAGGGGCCGAGCCGCGAGGGTGGTACTGATACCGAACCCTGATGTGCATATGGCTGTGCCGCCAGAGCTGGTGCAGGCACCAAGCTCAGGACGGTCGGCCCTCTGAACAGAGGCGCCGAGCCGCGAGGGTGGTACTGATACTGGACCCTGATGTGCATATGGCTGTGCCGCCAGAGCTGGTGCAGGCATTGAGCTCAGGACGGTTGGCCCTCTGAACAGAGGCCCCGAGCCGCGAGGGTGGTACTGATACCGGACCCTGATGTGCATATGGCTGTGCTGCCAGAGCTGGTGCGGGCACCGAGCTCAGGACGGTTGGCCCTCTGAACAGAGGCGCCGAGCCGCGAGAGTGGTACTGATACCGGACCCTGATGTGCATATGGCTGTGCCGCCAGAGCTGGTGCAGGCACCAAGCTCAGGACGGTTGGCCCTCTGAACAGAGGCGCCGAGCCGCGAGGGTGGTACTGATACCGGACCCTGATGTGCATATGGCTGTGCCGCTAGAGCTGGTGCAGGCACCGAGCTCAGGACGGTTGGCCCTCTGAACAGAGGCGCCGAGCCGCGAGGGTGGTACTGATACTGGACCCTGAAATGCATATGGCTGTGCCGCCAGAGCTGGTGCAGGCACCGAGCTCAGGACGGTTGGCCCTCTGAGCAGAGGCGCCGAGCCGCGAGGGTGGTACTGATACCAGACCCTGATGTGCATATGGCTGTGCCGCCAGAGCTGGTGTAGGCACCGAGCTCAGGACGGTTGGCCCTCTGAACAGAGGCGCCGAGCCGCGAGGGTGGTACTGATACCGGACCCTGATGCGTATGGTTCTGTCGAAGCTGGCGATGGCGCCGAGCGGACAGTTGATACTCCGAACAGAGGGTCGAGCCGCGGTGAATCTCGAAGCAATGCAGAGACTTTTTCCAGAAAAATCGCCTTTTATTGATATTTGATTTCTTTAATACATTTTTCAGAAGTAGAATTTTTTGAGATGCGTCGCATTCCATGGTCGCGGGAGCGCCTTCCCCTCCATATCTTCGAGTCGGTAGGCAGATCTCCCGGCTGTAGAGGCTATTCTGAACGGTCCCTGCCAGTTGGGCACCAGCTTGCCTTCGTTAGGATCTCGGTCGCCAGGAAGTGTTTTCTTCAAGACCAACTCTCCTATCGCGAATCTTCTTTCTTTGACCTTCGGGTTGTATCCCCTGGCCAACTGCTGTTGGTAGGCGGCCAGGCGGATAACTGCCGCCTCTCTTCGTTCTTCAGCCAAGTCCAGCTCTCACGCTACGTTCAGATCATTCAGACCCTGGTCACTGAGCTCCGACCTCAAGGTCGGGAGGCCGACCTTAAGGGGAATAACTGCTTCCACGCCGTAGGCAAGGGAGAACGGGGTAGCCGAGGTGGAATGCCTTGGAGTAGTTCGGTAGGCCCACAGAACACTTGGCAGCTCCTCTGCCCATCGACCTTTGGCTCGGTCGAGTCTCTTTTTAATTCCGTCGAGGAGCACTTTGTTTGAGATCTCGGCCTGACCGTTGCTCTGGGGATACACCGGGGTGGAGTAGATATTGCGAATGCCGTACTCTTGGCAGAAGCTTTTGAAGAAATTGGAATCAAACTGTGTTCTGTTGTCGGAAATGAGAGTACGGGGAATTCCAAATCTGGTGATGATGTTCTTCCACACAAAGTTCTTTGTGTCTAATTCGGTGATGGAGGACAAGGGTTCAGCTTCGACCCATTTCGTGAAGTAGTCCGTGGCCATTATCAACCACCTTTTGTTCCCTGGAGTTCGGTGAAGCGGTCCGACGATGTCCAGGCCCCACTGGGCGAAAGGCCACGGACTGGAGAGGGGGCTCAGGTCTTGGGCTGGCTGGTGGAGAGAGTGAGAGAACTTCTGGCACTTCTCACACTTTCTGGCATAGATCTGAGCGTCCTTTTGCATGTACGGCCACCAGTAACCCTGGCTGATAGCCCGGTAAGCAAGAGACCGACCTCCTATATGACTGCCGCAGATTCCTTCGTGAATCTCGTAGAGGAAATCGTCGACTTTGCTGGGGTGAACGCACTGGAGGTAAGGCCCTGTGAATGACTTTCTGTAGAGCTTGCTTTCTGGGGAGAGCCAGAACCGGGTCGCCTTCAATCTGACCTTTCGAGCTTCGGTCCTGTCCTCGGGTAGCTGGTCGTCCTTCAGGTATGCAATGATGGGGTCCATCCAGCTTGGGCCGAGACCAAGGCACATGAGCTGCCGGGGTTGCTGGAGGTCGATACTGGGCTCCTGCAGTGTTTCCACTTCAATAGTTCTCTTTTCACCGGCTTCCACAGCAGAGGCGAGGCTGGCGAGGGCGTCTGCATGGGAGTTGGACTCTCTGCCGATCTGCCGGACCTCGGCCCTTTCGAACTGGGAGAGAAGTCCCCGGGCGTGGGCAAGGTAGGCTGTCATCCTGTCATCCCGAGCCTGGTAGTCTCCGTTGAGCTGGCTTGTCACCAGCTGGGAATCGCTGAAAACCACAACGGACCGGGCTTCCAAGATTTTGGCACTGTTAAGTCCGGCAATGAGCGCTTCATATTCGGCCTCGTTGTTAGATGCCTTGAAACCAAGTGTCACAGCTTGTTCGATGACGAGACCTTCGGGAGACTGGAGAACTATGCCAGCGCCAGCTCTCTTGGATGTTGAGGATCATTCGACAAAGACTTTCCAGGACGAGTCTAGGAGTTCTCTCCAGGACCGTTCTTGCTCAGTCTCGGTGACAACCTCTGCACCCCTGTCGCCCCCCAGTTCGGTGTTAAGCGCGGTTGGTGCCGAACTCTGAGGAGTAAATTCCACAATGAAGTCCGTTAGGACTTGCACTTTGATGGCTGTTCTAGGCTGATAGCTGATGTCATATTGCCCCAGTTCGACAGCCCATTTGGAGATCCGTCCGGAGAAATCTGCCTTCCGGAGGAGAGCCTTTAGGGGGTATTCTGTTACGACCACTATTGTGAAGGTTTGGAAGTAGTGGGAGAGCTTCCGAGAGGCGCTGACGAGCGCCAAGGCGAGCTTTTCGAGTTGCAAATACCGGGTCTCGGCGTCCAGCAGGGTTTTGCTCGTGTAATAGATAGGCCTTTGCTGGCCGTTGTCCTCCCTGACGAGCACCGAGCTCACTGCATGGTCCGAGACCGACAGGTACAAGAATAGTGCCTCTCCAAAGGTTGGGGTGGAGAGCAGCGGTGGAGACGAAAGGTATTGTTTTAGCTGTTGCAGCGCCTGAGAACAGTCCGACGTCCACTGGAACTTGGACCCCTTTCGCAAGAGTTGGAAGAAAGGTCTGCACTTGTCCGAAGCGCGACTGATAAATCGGTTCAGGGCGGCAGCATGCCGGTCAGCTGCTGAACTTGTTTTGCCGAGGTCGGACACTGGAGCTCTTGGATCGCGGTGATCTGGTCAGGGTTCGCTTCGATCCCCCTTCTTGTGACCAAGCTCCCTAGGAACTTACCGGAACCGACACCAAAGGCGCACTTGGATGCATTCAGCTTCAACTAGTACTGGTGAAGGATGCCGAAAATTTGGCGGAGGTCGGTCAGGTGGTCCTGCGACCTCTTGGATTTGACGACCATATCATCGATGTAGACCTCCACCGTCTTCCCAAGCTGGGCCTGGAACATCTTAGTCACCAACCGCTGGTACGTTGCTCCCGCGTTCTTTAGCCCGAAGGGCATCACCTTATAACAATAGGTGCCCCTGGGAGTGATGAAAGCTGTCTTCTCCTGATCTGCCGCATACAGGGGGATCTGATGGTACCCCCGGTAGGCATCCAGGAAACTCATCCGGTCATGTCCGGCTGTGGCGTCGATGAGCTGGTCGATCTTCGGAATAGGGAAGCTATCTTTGGGACAGGCCTTATTGAGGTCGGTGAAGTCCACGCAGACCCTCCATTTTCCCGTCTTCTTTTTTACCACCACGGTGTTGGCTAGCCACTGCGGATAGTGAACCTCTTTTATTGCGCCTGCCTCGAGGAGTTTCTGAACTTCCTCAACCACGGCCTTAGTCTGCGGGACCCCAGTTCGGCGCGGTTTTTGAAGCACGGGCTGATGGTTGGGATCCACCTTCAGTTCATGGCAGATGACTGCCGGGTCAATGCCGGGCATCTCATAGGGTGTCCAGGCAAAGACCGCCTTATTCTCTACGAGGAGGTCGAGCAGTTCTGCCTTCTCGGACTCGGGGAGCTGGCTTCCCACGAGAAAGAACCTGTCGGGGTCAGCGGGATCAGTGTTGACCTTGGTGAGGTCCTCGATGCTTTTCTCCGCCGGAGTCCGGCCGACGTCCCCGAGCTCGGCCTCTCTATCCAGTTCGGCCATATTGACCTGGGATGACTCGGCCTCACCAAGCAGCACGGCCAGCAGGCATTGCCTGGCCATGTGCTGGTCGCCTCTGACGGTGATCACATCCGTTCGGCCCGACTGGTTTTCCAAAGGGAATTTGAGCTTCTGATGACATGTGGAGGGCACTGCCTCCATGCTATACAGCCACGTCCTCCCCATTATAACATTGTATGGGGAAGGGACATCGACCACTAGGAAGTCGACTTGCCTGCAGGCGCCACCAACTTGGACTCTAAGGGAGACCCTACCCTTGGGATAAACAGGCTTGGAGCTGAAGCCGACCAGAGGGGTGCGGGCAGCCTGGAGGTCCTCGTCCTTTAGTCCCAACTTTTTGAAGCAATCGTAGTAGAGGACTTCGGATGAACTGCCAGGGTCGACGAGGGCTCTCTGAACCAGGAAGTTTTGCAGCTTCAAGGTGAGCACTAGAGCGTCGTTGTGTGGGAGCTCGACGTCTTCCAAGTCCTTGTCAGAAAACCATATTCTGACCCCCTCGGTTTTAGCCTTCTTCGCGGCCGGCTCTGGTGCCGCGGTCAGCACCTGTTTTTGATGGGAGGCGCGCCTGGCCTCGGTGCGAGCCTGAGAGCTCTTCTTAGGTGGGGCGGCGAGGTGAATGACGTGGATGATGCCTTCTAGCTCGCTGTCCTGGTTGTCAGCGTCCCGCCGCAGAGGTCGGTTATCACCTCGGCCCTCCTGCTTGATGTATTCCCTTAGGTGCCCCTCCTTCACGAGGTTTTCCAGGTGGAACTTGTAGCTCCTACATTCGTCGGTCCTGTGCCCATTTTGCTTGTTGTAGGCACAGAACTTACTCTGGTCCCGAGAGGAGGGGTCGGTTGTCATCGGTCGCGGCCACTTGAAGAAAGGCTGCGCTTTTATTTTGTTGAGGAGCCTATAGATCGGCACCTTAAAGATGGTATTTACTGCCACGTAGGAGGTCGGCTCGTGGCCTGACCTTCGGCCGCTCCCTGACCCTGCTGCCGAGGCAGAGGGGGTTCGGCACTGCTCCGAGGACCGGACCTTGCGCCGATCCGAGGATGGATCCCTGCGACAATCCTCCCTTCTGGAGGACCTGCTGTCTCCCTTGGCCGGTTGGCTCTTCTTAGTGAGGCCGAAGTTCTCCCGACCTCGCGCTTCGTCTTCTTCTGTCAGGATGAACCGATTTGCTCGGGTCATCAGCTCCTTCATGGTGGTCACGGGGTACATGACCAACTGTGCCCGAAGCGGGATGCCTGGCTGCAGAGCCAGCTGGAAGGATCTCACTGCTAGCTCCTCAGAAGCGCACTCGATCTGGCTGTAGACAGTCCAGAACCGGCGAGCGAACTGGGTGACGTTCTCGTTCTCCTGCATCCGGAGGGCCATCAGGTCAGCATCGGTCTTCAGGATGACGCGATGAGCCTGGAATTTTCCCAGGAAGGAGGTCCGGAGCTGCCGCCAGCTGGAGATGGAATCCTCAGGAAGCGAGCAAAACCATCGCAGGGGGAGATCCGCCAAACTGGAGGAGAAAACTCGACAGTTTAGGGAATCGTCATCCCCCCAGACCGACATCCTCTGGACGTAATGTCGGAGGTGAGCAGCAGGGTCCGAGGTTCCGTCATACAGGGTGAACCTCGGGACGCTGAACTTCTCGGGGAGTGTATATTTTCTTATCTCCCTAGAGAAAGGAGACGCGCCAGTATCCTCAGCTTCAAAGGCGGTATACTGGTCCCGGTCGATACCAGCAGTCTCCATATTCTGGCGGATAGTCTGCTTCACCTGCTGGTCGATCCACTGCTTTAGCTCTTGATCTTCCGAGACCTGGCGTTGCTTCTTCGGCCCTTCATGCATGTGACTGCTGCTGGAGCCCTCTTCCCCTTGGTCTCGGCCGCGCCTCTTACTGTTGAGGACGTGCCTCAGGTCTCGCTCGTGGCCCAAGCGCCTGGGCGGCGGGCTCTGATCTTTCTTGTCGTCGAGTTGTTGTCTGAGCCGTTGGATAAGCTCATGATGTTCCTGGATGAGGCGGTTTTGTGCTCTGATGTCATCCAGGCGGGGGTCTTCGTTTTGGTCGAGGCTGGCTTGATGGTGTGATTGCGATTCAGCCCGCACTGACTTCTCGTGTGGCTTGGTGACTGACTTGTCGCCTTGCACGACCCACTTATGGCTATGGCGGGGCTGCTCTGGAGGTGGGACGTCGCGAAGGGATAGCATGGTCACTCCCCTAGACCGCGACTGTGTCTGGACCGTGGGAGACCTCCCGCCAGACCTTCTTTGCTGAGGGGTGGAGGTGGAAGATTCTGCGCCAGCGTAGGCTGTATGGACAAAGCCTTGCCCTTGGAGGGTCCTTCGCCATTTCTGGTTTTTGGAGGCATAGTGCTCACAAGCTTTTTGTTCAGTTTCCCACAGACGGCGCCAAACTGTAGGCGGTAAAAACGACACCTACTTAGATTGAGATGAGGTCGAGGTGAAATTCTTCGGACGGGAAATGCTGAACGCCAAGAACCTGAAAAGGAAGGAGAAAGGCTAGAGTCAGAGGCCCTGGCTGCCGTGAGCCGAAGGCACTCCGATGGCGGAGTTAGTTCTGAGAAAACTAAATAGGAGGAAGAGGGGAATAAGACGATGTGGAGTATTGCGAGTTGTGTATTGCGTACCTCTTATGGGACTGATCCCATGTATATATAAGTGAGTGTTCCTCGTTCATTCTCTCTGTGAGTGGGGGTAGGTGAGGTGAGGTCCCATCGATCCTTACCCTGACTGGCAGCAGTAGACGAGATGGAAAACACCCCTCCCTCTCTTTCCACGCCTTCAGCCAGTTGGCGTACAGGGGTGATAAAGCGACCTCCAGGCCCAAGGGGGCCCTCCCGATCCGAAGCTCCCTCGTCCCGGTACTTACCCTCATGACGATAGCCCTCACTTGAGCTCGGTAGCAGAGCCAGCTGTACGGTCATCAAGCTTCTGACCTCCTCGAGATGGGAGGCTCTCAGAAGTCAAAAGCTAGGGGGCAATTGTGTGGGTAAAACACCGTAATGACAAACTTGAGCAAAGATCACAGCTAAACTCGCCGAACACCTCAGCCTCTGTGGTAGAAGATCGTCAGCTCGGTAGCTCGGTCAATAGCTTGGCACCTCGGCAGCTCGGTCAATAGCTTGGTAGCTCAGCACCACAGTTCTGCAGCTCGGCATAAATGCCAGCTCGGTACAAAGGCGCGCCACGGCCAAGCCATCTTTGGTCCCAGACCACAGTACTAGAGTCAGAGTGGGCCGCCACCTTCCTCTTGGAAATACGGCGCACCCTGACAGATATGAGCAGTCATTTATGGCGATAGGATCGCTCATTTATGGCGATAAGAGGTGCGCTTTATCACCCCTGTACGCCAACTGGCTGAAGGCGTGGAAAGAGAGGGAGGGGTGTTGTCCATTTCGTCTACTGCTGCCAGTCAGGGTAAGGATCGATGGGACCTCACCTCACCTACCCCCACTCACAGAGAGAATGAACGAGGAACACTCACTTATATATACATGGGATCAGTCCCATAAGAGGTACGCAATACACAACTCGCAATACTCCACATCGTCTTATTCCCCTCTTCCTCCTGTTTAGTTTTCTCAGAACTAACTCCGCCATCGGAGTGCCTTCGGCTCACGGCAGCCAGGGCCTCTGACTCTAGCCTTTCTCCTTCCTTTTCAGGTTCTTGGCGTTCAGCATTTCCCGTCCGAAGAAGTTCACCTCGACCTCATCTCAATCTAAGTAGGTGTCGTTTTTACCGCCTACAGATGGTATTATGACTACGTGTTTCCCATGTTCAAACATTTTTAAGTCTTTGGATGCATGGGAATGTGGATATCGGTAAACATGCACATGCAGAAAATCTTCTAAGTTTGAATCCACAAGATAGTGGTGTTTATGCTGTTCTATCTAATTTGTATGCTACTAGAAACAGATGGAACGATGTAAAGATGGTAAGGATGATGATGAGAGATAGGGGAGTTAAAAAGACTCTTGGATGTAGTTCAATAGAGGTTGGTGGTAAATTCCATGAATTCTTGGTGGCTGATATATCACACTCTTTGTCACAAGAAATATGTTCAATGTTGGATGAAGTTTACTTCCAGTTAAAGTTGAAAGGCTATGTACCAAATGCATCCCAATTGATGGCTTTCAATGAAGTTAGTCATGGTGCCATTGTGGCCAGTTGAAGATTTGAAGTAACATCTTGACAATAATTAAAAAAAAAATTTCTACTTAAATCCCTTATCCCGTGTCATTTTATTTAGGAAGATTACACAAACATTTTACGAAACTATCTTATCTAACAGGCGAAATTCTATATAACACTGCAGCTTGTGGGTTTGTTCTACATATTGAAATAATAGTTTCCATGGCCATGAAAATAGAGGAGTAAAACTGTTGAAGAAAATGGTTAAGGAAGAGAAATCAACTTTGATAACTAACTTATTGAATGACTTCAATGTGATATTTTCCTAAATCTCTATAAAATCATGAAATGAAGATTGTGCAAAACATTAGCTAAATCATTTCATGTGCATGTATAACCAAACCCAGTGCATATAGGTGGTTAAGGAGCAAGGACTTCTAAAGTAGAACCAATTGTAGACAATGTTTTTTATCACCTTCTTTTTCTTCTATTATTTTTTGCATTCTCGTTTGATGGACTTGGAAAGGTCTGGTGGCAAAACACAATGATGCATGTATGTGTTTATAATTTAAAGTAGAAAAAAAAGTAGCAAGCATGTTAGCCACACCACTCCCACATCTATATAATGGTTCTTCTCTCCTTTCTATGCACTGTTTGCAACAAATTAAATACTTAATTGCATATGCTTTGCGATGAACTTGGAAAATTTACAAATACTCTATGTAAGCCAGTGTGGACAACTCTGAGGGAACTGTTGTGCTTCTAAATCTTGCAATTGCCAGGTGCCTTTGCTTGTGAATTTTATTATTTCCATAGGCACGGGAAACCCATCCACCGTTCGTAAAGACCTACATATCTGACATCCCATTTCTCTCAATAAATACTGCATCAGATGTTGCAAAATTAGTTGCTTTCCACAATAGTTTCTTAGTCTTATAACTATGGTTCATTTTAACTTTCCATTGCCATTACAACCTGCTTTATTTTCTTGCACGTTGGACAACTGGTGCATGACCATGCTTGGTCAATCTGTTTTTAAAACAGGCGATCTAACTTCATGCTGAAACAAGTCAAGCTGATCAAACTAGCCAGTTCACCCATATTGATAAACCAGCATGAGCATTGTCAAATAAATGTATTTCCAATTCTAAAATCCTAATCTATTTACTTCTGATTTGAACAGTAACCAGCCCAAGAAATACCTTTTTGGTCCGGTGTCCTACTTGTCTGAGAAACTGTTACTAGGCCATTTATAATAATAATAGAAGGGGGACGGTAACGAAAAAAATAATAAGAATAATAAAGAGTGAGGACTACCATAAGTACACACTTATGTCCATAAACTTCTCGTCTAGGAAAACACACCAGCACTACTATTCCAAATCTAGGAGTTGTAAAGATATCATTAAATCCATATCATCTTTAAGTACCACAACTTTTGAATCTATTAACTACATTGATTTTGCAAGGAGCAGTAAGCAAAATGTAGGGAAAAGGTCCATTTATTTTTGTTGATTGTGGGGATAATGGTTGTTAGTTATTGTGCTTTAGTTCGATGCGCAAATGTTGATATGAGATGGGTTAGTTATTGTGCTTCAATGGAGTAGCTCAAGGAACTGCAAAAGCAAAGGGGTGTTTGCTAATATGGTTCTTTTACTGGCTGGGTTTATAACATATTCGGTGGGATTTAAAATGTATAGATGGGTGTTTTGTGAATTTTTAATATATATAGATGGCTGCCGATTTGACAACAAAAGAAGACGCTTTACTATTTGAGCAACCACAACACATTTCAAATGTAATCTAGAATGGACAGGTGCGGGTCCATCTTTTTCTATTTGAGAAATAAAAATCTCATTTTCATTTCATAACTGTAACTAAATTATTTTCATGAATTGATTTTATAGGAAAGATGCAACTTAAGAATAATCGCAACCCCACACGATTTATCTAGCTTGGAGCTCACACATAGGCAGTAGGAATGTATACATATGTGTGGTTTGGAGCAACTCTCAAACATCTCTAGAATGACAATAGACCATGCATTGATCACTACATTGGTGGAGAGATGGAGGCTTGAAACTAACACATTCCATCTATCTTGTGGAGAGGCCACGGTCAACTTAGAGGACGTGGCTTATATCTACGGGCTTCCCATAGATGGCCCAGCAGTGACGGGTAAGGCACTATACAACACAGGAGACACTGCAAAACTATGTAAAGATTTGCTCCAAAAGGTACCGGTGCCAAAAAGAGACAGCATAGGGACATGAATAAAATTTGAATGGATGAAGGAAATATGTAAAGGTGAGAAGAAGAAGAAGGAAAAAAAATAAAGATGAGGAGACATGTAAGGTAAGAGCTTATTTATTTTGCTTAGATGGTGTTCAAATCGTGAGCAATTCAACCGTTACATCAGCCCCGGGATGGTTGTTGAGCTTATTTAAGCAATTTAAGAGATATGCATGGGGCCATGCATGCTTGGCTAACTTGTATAGAATGCTAAGCAAGGCAGCAATGTTATCCAGCTCGGGCGGTGAAAATGAAGATGAAAAGGGCAAGAAAGACAAGAAAAAGATTGAGATTAACTCTTCCAATACTTTGATCGGTCCCGTGCAACTTTTGCAGGTAACAAATTGGTTTTCATTGTTTTCTCTTTAACAAATATGAACTTATAATGGTTTGACTTCCATATACTATTTATCTACAGTTTTGGGCATATTTGAGAATGGCCTTTGTGCGACCAAATGACCATCATATATATATTTTACTGAATTTTGAATTCCCTCTATATAGACCGTGGATAAAATGCATTTCAAAATTAAGGCCTCCCATGAATCTTAAGGAGTGTCGGGATCAGCTAGACAATATGAAACATGAAGAGGTGAGGACTGTACGTATATTTGATATTTTCGTTTAATAAAAATTTATTTGTTTCAATACTTTCATATCATGAATAGTTGATTAACAACAGTTTCTACTTTGCAGTTTATATGGTCTCCGTATGAAGAGTTCATTGATAAGTTGACAAAGGTGGTTCATAAAAGGGATAGGAATCTCTTCACATCTGTAGGATCTTGCACCCCATTGAGGTACTGCTTATCCCAAAACCAATTGGTGATAGGAAACGGCACAACAATGGTTTTATAGTAAGGGCGAGGGTTCGACCACAATTATGACCACTCAGGAGCGAGGGTGGACGTTGACCTCAACAATCCCTCCCTCAACAGCACACTCGCCATGACTCCTGCTGCGCAACTCGCAAAACACGTGTCCCGTGACTCGAACACCCGACCTACTAGGCTCTGATACCACTTGTAAGATCTTGCACCCCATTAAGGTACTACTTGCCAAAAACCAATTGGTGGTGATAGGAAACGGCACAACAATGGTTTTATGGTGAGAGCGAGGGTTCGACCACAATTATGACCACTCAGGAGCGAGGGTGGACGTTGACCTCAACAACATCTAATGCAACAATGATTTTCTATTGGATAGTTGAGAGGCACAACTCAGAAAGGGTGATGAGGCAATTTGGTTTAAGGCAAATGGTCCCTATCCCTTTCCAGATGCCTTTCAATAGAGCCAGTAAAGCGAAAAAGTCTCTAGCTAATTATTCAATATCCATGAAAGAAGTCATTGCAATTTGGGAAACAAGGGAGAAGACATTGGTAAGAGGGAAATCTGATACTTCACCAATGCACGATGATAGTTATATGATGTGGTATGCTTCAGTGAAGGAGTTATGGATTGCTCCTCCCATTAAAAAGAAAGTTGATGATGAACCGTTAACTCCCACACATGCCACCAAAGGAGATGATGAAATACTCATCCCTCAAAAGCCAATAAGTTGAATTTTCCCATGATTGAAGTTGATAATTGAATGTCATTATACATTCTGTTATTCACTCCAGGTTTATTTTAAAGGTTTTATTCCTATTAGAAGACCTTAAGACATTCATGGATGGGAACAAAAGGAAAGCCGATGAAATGAACCCTGAGACAGTATTGCGTGTAGTTTGGAGTAAGGTTGGACACTTCATTGATACTGTTAAAGATCAATTTGCAAGATTCGGTTATGGGGAGACCTCCAAAAAGAAAACACTGGTGGAGAAGTCTTTGAGTCCAAAGATGAAAACCATATTGAAGAAAAAATGGAACAAACTCAAACTATGACTGGCTCAAAGGAGCATTCATCACCTGTATCCTCTAAAGAGTCTAGTCTCGTGCATTTGTCTTCTATATTATTCAAAAGAAGGAGTCCAAGATTATCAATATCAACTCCAGTTCAATGGTTTCTGATAGCACTCCCCCCAAAATCCAGAAAAAGGTCATTTCTGCTGGTCCTTCCACTAAGAAGGTGCCCTCGATTGTAATTCGTGTGAAGAATGCTACCCGCAAAAAAAAAAAAAAACTAGCTAAGTTTGATGGATTTAGTACGACCTTCAAGTGGCCCCAAATTCTGAATACAAGTTGATGGACGAGAAGACTACAACACTCAACCAATTTTGGGATGATTATTATAAAAAGTAAGCAACCATGACTTCTTTCTTATGGTTCTTTTAAGTTGCATGATTTTGATATGACCTTTTTTTTAGGATGGATGAGCTCTCTAGTTACCGTACTCCCCGCCTCCTGAAAAGCTAAAGAAACTTCTATCACAAGATTGGATGGACACAGGTATACTGTAAAACTGGTTTAATGCGAATCTCAAGGCAAAGGCACCGAATGCATATTTTATTAACGCCAATGCTTCGGTAAGTTCACAAGAAAATTCACAGTAGCAAGCATGATTCAACATCACTTTTTTATGGTCTGCAAATTTAACATTAACTCTTTACATAAATCTTGAAGGATATGTGGTTAAAGCAGGGTAAAGAGTCTTATCTACATATTTTTGGTGAAGATGAATGGAGGGTAGATCTAATGAGGAAATGAGAAGTTATTATCATACCGATAATCTACCTTGAGCATTTCATGGTCATAATTGGACATCCAAAAGAAGGAAATTGGGAGTTCTTCAATTCCATGCCGATGGATGAAAGACAATGGCCAAAAGCAGAAGAATTTGTAAGTCTTAAAAACTAAATTATTTAAATACTTGTATCTTCTTAAGACTTTTCTAACTGTATCTTGTTTTCCATGTAGATTTTTTGGTTGAACGATTGCTTCACTGAGTTTGGATGGAAGGACCCTAAAAGTTGGACAAGGCACCAAGTTGAAGACGCACTGATACAAGATAATTCAAACGATTGTGGATTCTTTATAATGGGATTTGTAGAGCATGCTGTCCTTAATCGAAAGATTGCTTTCACTCAATAGGACATGGTGTACTACAGGTGCAAATTAGTTGTCGACCTCGACATCAAGTAGCGTGAATTGTATGAGAAAAGTCTAAAATCTTCTGTTTGAGTTAAGTGTTTTGAGTCATGGTTTGAGTGGAGAAGACGGTGTCAAAACTTTGATGACTCTGTATTATGCAAAATTTGTGTGATTTAGATTCGTGGATAGAACTACTTTTATAAATGTATATGATTTTGAATGCTCTATTTAGATTGGAAATGACTTTTTTTGGCAAAAATGATAAAAATTGCCAAACAGGTTGTTAATAAGAAATACAATGCTAATATGGCAAAGCTTCAACAAATAAGAACTTGTAATGTGCGGTTGATGTTGACAAAAATGGATGTTGATAAGGGTGTGAATGTTTTTAGAAGGTGAGGATGGTCAATGTGATTGGGTGTTTTGGAGTTGTAAATGTGGGTGGTCAAGTTGAATGTGTATTTTGGAGCTTCTAAATGTGGGTGGAAACCGGTTAGTTTTTGTTTTATATGTTGGTGGTGCAAGATGAAAATTGCCAAAGAGGTTATTTTATGTTGATGTCGACGAATATTTTGTCAATGTCAACAAATTTATAGGGTCACTCATAGTGTTAGTTGGGCATTTTTGTTGACAACAACACAGTTTTATGTTGACGTTAACGAATCTTATGTCGACGACAACAAATTCACAGTGTCACTCATAGTGCCAACGGGGCATTTTTGCTGACGTTAATATAATTTTATGTTGATGTCGATGAATCTTCTGTCGACGTCAACAAATTCATAGCGTCACTGATTGTAATAACTGGGCATTTTTTGTTGGCGACAACACAATTTTATGTTGATGTCAACGAATATTCTGTTGACGTCAACAAATTTATAGATAGATGATTGTAATAACTGGGCGTTTTTGTTTATATCAACACAATTTTATGTTGATGTCGATGAATCTTGGACGTCAACAAATTCACAGCGTAGATGATTGTAATAACTGGGCATTTGTGTCGACGTTAATAAAAGTTTATGTGGATGTCGACTAATCTTCTGTCGACATCAACAAATTCACAGGGTCACTGATTGTCTTAACTAGGCGTTTGTGTCGTAGTTAACAAAAGTTTATGTTGACATCGATTTTTTTTTTGTTAATGTCAACAAATCCTATGTGTAAATGTTTAACCTATTCTATACAAGGATATTTCCAATGTTGTGAACGGATAATGTTTTAGGTACGACAAAACTCTTACATCAGCTGCACATTTAAGACAATCACACTTTTAAGAAATTGTTGCATACCCGACCATCATCATAGAAAGCATTTGAGAGATACATCAATAACACAATTCTTTGTTAACTTGGGGTTATCAACCAAATATATCAAAAATCAATTATCAACCAAGAACATAAAAGTAAGAAGGACAATGATCTGTTATGCATTTACAACGGCTGTATCCAAATCACAAAATAACATTAGCATCCAAATTGAATTAGTACAAAAAGAGAACATTTTTGCTCCTTTACAAACTTCTAAATAAGATGTGGCTCCACCATTACAAAATGACATGGTGCCACATTTACAATTTCAAATGGCCCTCCTTTACAAAAAGTAGCAAAAGAACTTCAACTCCACCAATATTACAAAAAGACATGGTGCCACATTCACAAAAAGAAATGAATAGTCCTTTACAAAAAGTAGTAAGAGAACATCAGCTCCACCATTGCAAAAAGACATGGCAATGGTATTACAAAAAGATAAGAGCCATAGTTTGTTGTTCAGTGATCAACTTCCTATCGATGAATTGCGGCACTTTTGTCGGTTGTGCCCTTGGTTTTTACATACAGAGCATGTTACCTGTCTCCTTTGTCGATTATGCTCTTCTGTACAAATCCTGTTCTTCTTTGGTCTTCTAGGTTGTCTGGTAGCAAGGGGAGGTTTCACCACCTCATGAGTACTGTGATCCCATTGGCGTATATCACGAGTTGGATGTATCACATGACTATAAGTACTAATATATGTATCGGATGTGTACCAATCCTCGCACCAATCATATGGATCCAGGCCTCTTTTATTGATTACTGACATGTCATGCTCGCACGGAATCCCAATCATTGCCCACATCCGACATGTGCAACTCTTTCTATCTAGGTGAACAACTTCAGTGAACTCCCAAGATTGAACCTCAAATTCATGTTCCCCTGCCTGCCAACAAATCAAACGTCGGGATCCTTCTTTTGAGTTTCTTAGAATTCTTTTTGCCCAAGGAGTTAGGCATGACCTCAACTGCATGGATGTAGTTCTTCGCAGATGGAAGAAGTCCATTAATTTTCCACGAATCCCATCAACCACTTTTGTTATTGGAAGCTCTTTATTATGCTTCAAGAGGCTGTTTAAGCATTCTGCAATGTTTTGAGTCAACATTTCGTATCACCGGCCCTCAACAAAGGCATTGGCCTAGTGTTGTCTTCCAATTCCATGAATATAGTTGTAAGTTTCTTCATTTACAGCCCTTATATCAGCCTCATACTCGCATGGCCTGTATGATTTAGCAACAAACCAAAATTTTTTAACTATCGCATCATCTTTAAATCTTGTCCGAACATTCCTCGCAATATGGCGACTACAATAGCAATTGTGGGCATTTGGAATAACTTCTTCCACAGCAGGAAGAAGACCTTTTTGTTGATTAGAAACAATTGTCAAGTCACAAGGTTCACCGAGAGCTATCTGAAGATTCGCAAAGAACCATGGCCAGCTATCTCGTTGCTCAGCCTCAACTATGGCAAAGGCAAGTGGGAATAGCTGATGGTTATCATTGTAAATAGCCGTCGTAAGTATAACACCTGATTACTTACCCCGAAGATGTGCCCCATCTACGGCCATCACTGGCCTCAACGATGAACGGAAGGATTCAATGCATGCACTGATTGCCTAGAATAATCTTCTAAAAGAGTCATCTTCATGCTTCACGATGTCAGTTCTTGTTCCAGGGTTCATCATTTGTAATTCCATGTAATAATGAGGAATGGTTTGAAAAGATTCCTTAAATGAACCTCGCATATCATGCATTGCAATCCCTTTGCTAAATGGGCGTTCCTATAACTTAACGACACTCCAAACTCCATTTGAAAGTCAAACATGATTTCCTTGGGTGTGTACTTATTATTAAATTGGAGCCTATCTTTAGCGAACTTTGCAATCAAGGCCGATCTCGCTTCTTTGTGTGCCATCCCCATCGTTGGTTTTGAGCATGAATGATTTGGATTGTATGTCCGGATTTGAAATTGTGGACCCGAATCCACAATAGAAGCATGTATACGACATGGACATGTTGCATCGCCACACCGTGCAGTAACCTTGTACTTGTTAGTCTTCAGATGCTTCAACACAAAATTCTTATACATTGCAAATTTTGCAAGAGTTTAAAATGTATCATGATCTGAAAACACTCGCCCTTTCCACAACTCATGCACAGTACTCTCGAGCAACTCGTTGCTGAAATCGTTAATGGTTACAACAGTGTCTTCAATGTTAGCATCTTTATTAACGTTCGATGGTTCGGCATGAGATCCCAAATTCTCTTGCATTTTTTCCCCTAATGGAGGATCATCATTAACAACCTCTTGCAGAAAATCTTCTGATGACAAGTGATCGGGCGAAAAGGAAAAAATGGCTTCAATGTCTTCCTCTGACATCCTATAGACACTGCAAAAAGAAAAAAAAATAAAACCACGTCATAAAAAATGTATAGTCCCAAGTTTCTCTTTGCTGAAGTCTTTATAAGGAACACGTTAAAACTATGCATCCTAAAATCTCTTGCACATTATTTTGTTTCCAAATAGAGTCCAGTGACTACTCTCTTTCTCACACTTACCACTTCATCAGTAAAAGTAGGGCTGCACAAAAAATTCGGTATCACCGCAAAACTAGACCGAACCGACCGAACCCGGCAGTTCGGATTGGTTTATAGTTGATCGGTTCGGTTAACGGTTTGGAAACCATAAAAACCGCTTAAACCAAACCGTATGTGTACATTAACTTCAAGTATTACTTTTTTACTATTTTAGCCTTTTGGTTTCGTTCACTATTTTCATAGTTACATTCGACAACTCATTCTTACATGAACTCAATACTGCCTCTGTGCCTCATAATTGATCGGTTTTGTGTCAGTTTTTTCCCCGCTCTATTTTCAACTTTTGAGATTTTCTTTTCTTTGTTGAATTGTAGAATTTCTATTCTATAATATGATTGTGCGCTTGCGTTTAGTCCAAACTCTATTTTTGGAGTATAATTATTTCTTATATGGATCACTGGAATGTTGGATTTTTATGTTTGCACTAAACATTGGAATAAATGAAAAGGATGGGGTCTCATCATTTTGAAAGTTTCAATGTCTGATTTAAAAAAAAAAAAAAACAATGGTTTAACCGACCGAACCGAACCGAACTGTTTGGTTCGGTTTAAGTCCTTTCCATCGGTCGGATCGGATTGGTTAATTAAAAAACCAAAAGGTTCGGTTTGGTTATTGGTTTTAGTGCCAAACCGATCCGAACCGCCCATGTACAGCACTAGGTAAAAAGTAACAAAAGACGCCAAACGAGGTATGTGTTGTGCACATATTTTATATTTGCATCATTACATAAACATATGATTTTACGTATCGATGCATATCTGTTTTAGGGGTCCACTTGAGATCAATAAATTGATTCAATTCACACCTGTTAAATCCATCCGTTGATTTGAAGAATCTAAGTGGTCGTATATAGTGTTGGAACAATAAAGGTTAGGTTTGTGCGCATAACTTGTCATGTGCACATGAATGCTTCTGCTATGCTTAGATTGTGGAGGTCCATTCATATTTGTAATTACTGCACTATAGTGACTGCAATTATAGATCAAAAGTGCCTTGAATGATCCAGACGATCCAATTATATATTATATAATGAAGCGAATTGATTCCAATTGAGAAATCAGCCCCTTCATTTCAATTTCATTTTGACTATCTTGACATCAATTTGACCCTCTTTAATGCCTCTTTAAATTCTTAATTTTCACCTTACCCTATTATTAACTCTTAAAACCGTTATGGCCGCAAATCTCATTAGGTCTTCTCTTCTCTACAAGAAGCTAAGGTATTTGCATATTTTTTACTCTTTTTTGTGACTTTAGTTTCCTTTTATGAACCTTAATCTCAATTCTTGACCTAGATCATTATGCGTAGGACCTGTATGTGGTAATGGAAATAGATATATTATTTTCTTGGTTGACGTATGACAACCAACTCATTGCCAAACCTGTCTTTAATTGGAAAATCTCACATTTTAAATTTCTTTTAATTTTTTCCATCTCAAAGTTTCATGTTTCTACTAAAAATCTTAAACTTCTATATTTATTATTCATTTAAATTTTCAGTTGTGTGATTTTTAAGAAAGCCTATAAAATTTTTGTGTGTGAGAAACACTTCTATATTAGATTCTATAAAATAAAAACATATGAAATCAAAATTAAAATTTTTATTTATGTCAAAAAATTAAATGATATTTTTTGTATGACTTTTAATACCCGTGCTAAGCACGGGGGCATTTTGCTAGTTATATATATTAAAGCAATAGGGGGGGTGGGCTGTGGAGGGTGCCACCCCAGCAACCCAATAATTCTCCTTTCAAGTAAATATGGAGAAAAAATATAAAGTGCTTTAAGGTGCCATGTCATCAAACGCCACAATTTTTTCTCTAAAAAAATCTCTTTATCCATATCCTCTATCTCCTAAAGTCTCCTAATTAATATCCCCTAAAAATCTCTCTATTTTGCTGCAGTTATTCTCTCTCTCAACACCATCTATCTTTCATCTTCTCAAGATTATCATCTTTTTATTTTAATATTTGGGGCCCACCTTTCAACAATTCACACTGAAAATCTTTTTATTAAAAATATCATTTTCTTTTAGTTTCCAAATAGAGCTCTACTCTATTCAAAGATTGTTACTTGTGAACAAAAATCAGACCCGACCTTCTGGTAGACCACCTCATGGATGGGCTTATGATAACAATGTTTTGAGGTTGGAGTTTTTTTTTTTTATTGAATCTTATAGGCATCCTTTTCTAATCTGATTATATAGACATATGACCCTAGGTTTGGCCCACCATAAATTACACTTCTGTGGCCCACATGGACTCATAATTGAGAGATATATACATTGATCCAAGGTGGGCCAATTATTATGTGATCAAATAACACTAGTATGTGGTTTTAAAGTCTCATAATTTATGTCTTTTAAAGTTAAGATGTTTATATATATATTTTTTTTAAATCTAAAGCTAAAAAATGGTTTGATTAGTTCTGAAATGGCATTGGTGCTACTTCAAAGAGGTAGAGAAGAAATTTGTGCGGAGGGATTGAAATGACCATTGACCTATGTGAAAATAAAAAAATTGTGCATTTGTGCAATGAGAGGATTGCACATTTTTATGATTTTCATTATTAACAATATTGTGTCGTTTGGTGTGATGTATTTTCCTTGCATAGAAGAAAAAAATGAATCATTTTTCCTTAATAGAGAGGACTTTAATTTTCTAGGAAAATAAAAAATCCCATTCTCATGATGAAATAAAAATGTGCATAAACTAGAATCTTGTATTTGTGATTGAAGATATGTTGACTATTTATAAATAGGGAGATGCTCATATGAGAGATATCTCTTACTTTATATGAGAGATAGGAGTGGGGGCCCTCACATTTAAGTTGTTGGAATTGGACATTGATGTGTGAGGTCCTTTTATATATAGGGAGATGCTCCTATGAGAGATATCTTTCACCCTATCTGAGAGATAAGAGTGAGGGCCCTCACATTTAAGTTGTTGGAATTTGATATGGATGTTAAGGCACTACCCAATCTCTCATTTAAGGTGAAAGATATCTCTCTTAAGAGCATCTCCTTTATATGTTTATAATTAATTTTGATATCTCATAAATTCAAAATGTAACATCCTTTTTTTTGCGAAGGGCTAAGAACGGGGGCTTGTTCCTAGTTATATATATATATATATATATACATACATATATATCTATATACATATATATGAAGCCGATTGGATTCATTTTTGAAATTAGGAAATTGGGTAGAATTGGTTTTGACTGTTTTTTGACCATCCGATTAAAATCCTCGATCTCCTTTCAACTTAAATGATCAGCCTCCTTAATACCGTAACTCCTCGTGTCATCAATTCCATTACTTCTCCGATGTTTTTTTAACTAAAAAGAAACCGTTCCGAAGCATTTTCTATGCTCCATCTCTTCATAGCTCATGAAAGATCACGTTACTTGGTTCTCTGGTTTGTTTCCTTCTCTTATCTTTTAGATTATTTGTTTTGAATTCTAGATTTGTCCTTTTTTTATTGAGTTTGTGGGTTTCCTTTTGAGCTTTTTTTATGTACCCCTAAGGTTTGTAGGATTTGTAAATATGCCTCTAAGATTTTAGTATTTGCAATTAGGCCCCTGCATTTTCATTTTAATACCTTCTGTGTCCCCAAAATAAATAGTCTTCCTACCACCGTAGGATTTTAGAGTAAAATGACACTTATGACCATCTCTTTTATCCTTATATGCATAATTTCAAAAGCTTAGATGTAATTTTTTTTTATAAAGCATGTAACATTAACAATTGCATTTAGTGGGAGATAATAACCCTACATAAATTCATTTTTTCTTACCAATACAGGGTTCATTTTATTAAATCCAAATTGATCATGATAACAATTGACACCTATACCTATAACCGATTATGATTTATTCAATCCATACATGACCCACCATTAGATTGATGAAAGTCTCCAAATACTTGATTATACTTCATGTATAGGGAGTTTAAAAAAAAATAGGAATTTTTACGAAATAATTAAATTTAAAGTCTTATTAGACGGTTTAATGAAGAATAACATTAAAACTACGAGTTTGTGGTTCGTACAAAATCTTCTTACCAAAATACCCCAATTGACGATATCATCAATTTGTGATGATATCGTCAACTGCCTTCATGTAAAAACTCATACCACTTGATTTCAAACACTACTCGTCTTCCTTCCATTTGGTTGCTCCACTAAGATGGGTTTTTTTTTTTTTTTTCATTTTTTGTATCCAGTTTTCTGGCTCACTTCGGGATGGTATCCGTTTATGCATTTGATGCTTAGTGTTAAAACAGATGTGTATAGGGATTTGAGTTAGTTGTATGACTGGATAGGAAAGAGAGATAGGTTGTTTGCTCAAATGTAGTGTTTGCAAGACTGGTAGCCTGTGAAAGTGGTCTGGTGATTGGTTTTTAATAAAACCAAAGGGAAACAGATAGGTGACGGATCAAAAATCAAACCGATCGAAAAACATATTGGTTTTTAATAAATCCGCCGATCCATAAAACCAATCCGATCCAATCTAATCCGTGGATTTTTAATCAAACCAAAGGGAAACATATAGGTGACGGATTGAAAATCTTCTAATCCATTAGCAACGGATCAGTGACGGATTTCACCCTCAATCCGCAGATTTAATCTGATCCAATCCGTGACATCAAATATAAATAAAAAAAACCTTATGGGGTCTAAATATAAGTTAAGAGGTCTAAATATAAAAGAAGAAAAAACATTAGGGGTCAATATGTAAGAGTTCAAGGTTTCAATAGATGGAATATGATTTTTATGAATTTAACATCATGTTTGGCTTTATTTGTTGATTAGATCTCTTTTGGTTGTAATGTGGATAAAAACAACTCTTTGTATTGATCAATTGGGTAGCATCCGGGTCAAAAAAACATATTTTTAATTTTTTTTTTTTTTTTTTGTGGATTGTTAGCTTGTATACTAAAACTCTTTACAACATATTTGATCTCTTTTTTTAACATTAGATTCAACGGATCGAACGGATTAAACCGATCCTATCCGGAGCTCCACGGATCAGATCTGATCGGTTTTTAACATCCATGGATTGGTGATGGATTCCAAATCCATCAATTTGTAGGTAACGGACTGGTGACGGATTTGACCTAATCCACACCAATCCGATCTATGTACACCCTTATCTAGCACCCTAAGTAATATAGTTCTTTCGCTGTGTTCAACAAATCTAATAAGTTTAGTTTCAGGGCAATTAAGTTTTAAGGACCTCAAGAAAATCTAATCACTTGGTTGTCCTTGCATTGAGATTCCACGTAGAATAAAATTACAGGCAGCTGTTACACAAGTTAGTCATACAAGACCTCAATTGCATGTATATTTTGCATTTTTTTTTATAAGTAACTCAGGTTAGTAATACAAAACCTCAGTTGCATGTGTATTATTGATCTTTATGAAACTTGGTTGTTATTTGTGCTATTTTTTCCACTCTTAACAAAACCTCAGTTGCATGTAATTATTGATCTTTATGAATCCAGTCGGCTTCATATATATAAATTGTATTATGATGAGTATAGGTTATCACATGATTCAATGGGTCGCTTAGTCTGGTGAAAGGTTCGTTAGTTGTAGTGATTATAATGTATCTAACATTGATGAGTTAGCTCCATCATAGTATTTCATCATAAGAAAGATCTCAGATTTATTCTTTTCGTTGAGTCCAAACATAGAAAATGATCATTTTGGCCTTATGTTTTGGAGCTATTCTCACCATCTGTACTATGTTTCTTTTGGTATACAGAATTATTGATGAGGTTGGAGTAGATAGGTCCACTATTTATCGTGAGATTTTTTTTAATCTAAGTCCAATTCTTCAATAAAGATGATAATAGATTTGGTTTTGAAGTTTGTTGTTAATTTATTCTATTGCATTTTATGAATCTTCAGTTATGTTAATTTGCTTGCCTATGTATTAAGATAGAAGAAGTGTACAATGTTGGAGGGAGCATTTACCCGGCCCAACCAAGTGTACATGTTTTCTAGAAAGCCAAATGTTGATGTTGCAGGTGGAGTGAGATGCTAATAACACAATCATTACTATACTATAGGGGTCCTTTAATTGTAGTTTATTAAAAGCCTGTAAGAGGTATTGTCTTTTTCACTATTTGGATTTGATGTATTTCAACGTTGTTTCTGATTTCAAATCTATGCTTATGTTCTTCTTTTTACATTTATTATATAGTATTGTATTGGAATCTGAAATCTTTTGTAAGATCTCTGTACTAGATTCCAAATCTATGTTTATGTTCTTCATTTTTGGTAAATATGTAAATATCTGTTCTCCGTTAATGAATAGTTTGAATACATCTTGTCGTTGTCTATTCAAGTTCCACTTCTTCATTAATAAAGTATTGATGTAATGACCAAAAATCAAAATTAAAAACAAAGCTAACACCTTTAGCTTCATGTCTTCCAACAACAGAACTGAAATCAGTGAACATGTGTGAATGTCTTCTTTTTGTTGGGATTTTGGGTTCAATTTATCAAATATTTTCAACTAGGTGGAAAGTCATTTTAAGTTACATTAACTTCTAATAATACATAAGTTACATGTTTTCATCCTTTTCCTTTGGATATGATTTTAAATTTTAGTTATTTATTGAAAGAAAAAAATTTAGATTATTAACTTAGCAGAAAGCCTGTGGGCTCGAGTTGGGCCAACATCCCCGAAAGTTTTCTTTCTATAGCTTAGTGTTGTTAAGTTTTTTTTATTCCTAACCACTATGCCAGCAGTAAATCATTATGGGCCCACCTAATCGGTTCAAATCTTTTATCTTTCCCTTACTCATTCCCTCATTTGGTTTTTTCTACAAATCTTTTTTTAATATTTTTTTCTTTTTTTTCGGGCCCATGTTGGGCACAGGACTCTCACACTAGTATCCATTGTGATATTCGACCCAGATGAACCAACATAAAGATTGTAAGGTCCCGACCCCTTTTCTAGCTTTATTTATGTTATTTATGCATGCTTGTGTGATTTTGGGGGTTATTAGCAGGGTGAGAGGCTCGATTTCAGGCTTAGGGGTGTTTTTTTGTCATAGTTTGGGAGTTTAAGGGGTTATTTATGATTTTGAGTGTTTTTATGATTTAGAGGGGTGTTTGTGATTTTGGAACAGTGTCTTAGATGTGATTTCGTCCTAGCATAGGCTTATTGGGAGAATTGTGCTTTTCCAAAATACCCTTTGAGCTTCTTCGTTAGCCATCACAGCGGCGCATTTTAGACATTTCACCCTCAAACCCAAACCTATTTAACTAACCTTCCCAGCCACCAACGACATTTCCCTTCTCTCATTTGATTTCCCTCTTTCTTTTTCTCTTTCCTTATTTCACAAGCTAGGGTTTTCTCTTATAATTCTAACTCTAAGCCACCTTCTTTAGCCATCGTTTAAGGGAGGGAGATTAGCCAGACAATACCTTTCCATATGTTCCTTCATATTGGGCATTAACATCCACTTGGTTGAAGAGTCTAGCCATGGCCTAATCACCTATGGTAGGGGTTAATATTGCTTTACCGTTTGATGAGTTTTCTTCAAGGTGGACATATGCTATTGGGTACCACATTTTGACACATAGACACTCGCACTTTGCACGGTACCAAAATCTGGCTGGCAGACTCCGATAACTTTGTTTTCGCTGGGGCTATGATCTCGTACATCCTGGCCACAACTCATGTATGGTACGGGAAGGCAGCATCATAATCTCATGGCACTAGCCTATGTTGATGTGCCAGTTGATTAGATGTATAGATTGATGTTAGGATTTTTCATTTACATTGATTCAGTACTTTATATTTAGATTGCTCAATCAGCCTAGCAATCTTCCATTGTTAGTCTATTGATCACGTCTATCGTCTTACTCTATTTTGATACTATGTTTTATATATTACTATTGCTGGATCTTATAAATCTTACTCTCTTTAATGTTAGTGTTGTAGCTGAGCCATTTGCCGATGTCCCGGAGGGTGAGACAGTACGTCTTTGAGATGCCGGCAGAGGCAGGCTTCAAGTGGGGCGTTGGTGATGTAACTGATCACTTGGCGGACTGAGAGTGATGCATTTGGCAGGCTGTTTATAGATGTCATTTAGTTGTGGGTTCATAGTGTTTTGGTGGATTGTAAAACATGATAACCTTGTGTTAGAACTAATATGATAGTTGGACTTGCAACTTGATTCGATATATGTTGTTGATACCTATATATGGAAGACTCTAAAAAATAGGTACCAACAACATATATCGAATCAAGTTGCAAGTCCAATTTGAAATTCAGGGACTAATTTGAAATACATACATAAATCTATGCAGCACTCTTATATGAAGACCCCTCCTGAATCTCTGTCTAAACCTTCAGAACCTCGCTTTAGATTCTGTCTCAGGCTATCTCTCTTTTCCGTCCCGGATCTGCAGCCATGCAGTCCTTTTAAACAAGTCTCTCGCCAAACACACTACACATACTAAACGCCATGGCAGTTCCTCAAACCACCCACCCAAGTGGCTGCCATGTCATCTCCAAGTCAACCAGCAATTATCTATGTGGAAAGGCATGCCACACAATACCAACTATTCCTTCCACGTGGGCTGCACGGGCCCAAGCACGAGGGGAAGGAACACTATGCACCAATCTAGCTTGCCACAACATCTAGTCGAGCCTCGTGGGTCCATGCACTAGGGTGTGGCCCCACCTGCCATTTTACCATACGAGCTCCACCAATGTTCAACTGATGCCACCAAGGCCATTGGTGTACCATACAGTGCACATCGTGTGCAAACAGCATGCATTGTCCATCTTTCCAGCCAACAGGCATACCTTCTACATAATAGAGGTATTTGCCACCTATTATTTCTCACCTCTTGAGTATAGATGTCTGAGATTGAAGAAATGGACGATGTAATCTATTTTTGCACCACCATGCACAAATTCTGCCACACAACAATTGTCATGCACGTCTGCCATGCAAACAAAGCCTCGGACATGCATTCATTGCTAGAAAACACAAGGTTAGTCGACGAGCTATTTTACAGCATGCAGCACTCGTGCGTCTTCTCTCGCAGCACCAGTGTGTCGTACATTGTTCGCAGCAACCGCAGCACCACTGCACTGCGTGCACGCAATCCAAGCAGCACGACGACTGCACACACACCACATGCTGAGCAGCACGTCGTGTACAACTTGAGAACTTAAAAAATAAAATTAAATTAAAAAAAAAATTCATTCCTTGAGAGTCCTATAGCTCTTTCCACAATGTTAGATGCACACTATACTTCCTCTTAAAAACAAAATCTTGTTTGTAAGCTGCTTTTGATGTTTATTAATTATCTATGCCAAGGATGCTTGGAAAATCACGCTTGTGTTAAATAGCGAAGAATGCACAGAAAGCTAAAGAGGAAGAAGAAGATAATCTTACCTAACTATTTGTTTAATATCTCACTTGCTTTCAGTTTTTATCACTATTTGCATGGTGGTGGGCTACTCCTATTTCTTACACCTTTTGGTTTTATATATGGTTGAGTTATATATATTTGGTATGAGATGCAAAGAGAAGTGGACTTGAATTGATCCGAGTTATGTGAATAGATTGCTACTGACAGCAATGTTCTTATTTACTATTTTTTGCATGTGAATGTTTTATACAGTTGATCATAATATATACTTGACAGAACAATTTGATGAGTTTGGTTTATTTCACTACCTGTAATCCTGCAAATGATTCGGCCTTCCTATTCGCATCAATCATGATTGGTTCAATTATCTTTTGTCTAGATTCTCCATTTGACAAATGATGGTACTTCTCTGCCCTGTTTGTGTTTCACGAGCAACTTTTGTTAGGGTTTGTGAATGGTCTCTTACCTTCAAGGCATTAGAATATAGGGGTGATCCCCTGCGCACTTCATGTTGTGGACCTCATGTGAGGGTGAAAGAGAGGAGGATCTGATATCATCTTAACTCCAGGATCAAGGCCAAAAGTTCAGCCATTATTGGGGAAAACTCAAACAAGGCCTAAAGATTTTTTTTTTTTTCAAACAAGGATATAAGTTTCAAAACTTTTCAAAATAATCACTATGTTTTTCAAGAATTTTTCAATTATGGACATTTGTCCATTTAAAAGCTATTCCTGGCAAATTTCTCCCTCAATTCTTTAAGAATATACAAAATATCCTTCATTGAAATAAAACTCTCATTCACTCCCTCTATATTTTCTTCATTTCCTTCATTTATGTCCTCGCAGTGATCAAGGACAACCAGTGATCTCACGATGATTAGCTGTATGTAGTGGTTGCAGAAACGATGTCATGGCTTTTAATGAAATGTAATTTGGGTATTTTAATAAAATTTAGAAAAAGAATCACCAAAAATATCTTTAAATGGCCGGATGTCCTTAATTGAGAATTAAATAAAATTTTAGGAACTAATTTGAAACCCTTTGAAGCTTATGTCCTTTTTGAAATATGGCAAAAACTTAAGAACTTATTTGAAAATTTTCATTTTATATTTACAAAAAAATGGATTTATTATATAAGAAGTTTCAATGGGGCCCAACTGTTGGTCCAATCTGGGGATGGAAAGATTTATGTGACACCACCTCAAGTATCAAATTAAAAAAAAAAAAAGAAGGATTCAACCATCGTTCCAACGGTTCAGTATGTGTGCTAATTCTTAGGACAAGTGACTATCGGGGGACCCTATTTGTGCATGATTTGGATGAGGTGCTAAGTGGACCCCACCAATTATTCTCACGGTTCTCACCTGATAATTTCCGTACAAAAAACTAGTCGAGATCAAACAATGGGATCGATGAGTGTCAGAGGAGCCCCTCTGAGTGGGCCATTTGGAATATGATTAGGTGGGGCCATTTGGAATATCATTTCTTTTTAACTTGCCCGGGTCATCCCGGTTTCTACAGATGTCACTAAGAAGTGCTCTCTCAGACTCGTTGACTTTCTAAGTCAAGTTTACTCAAGTTTCCAAGTTTTTAAACCCTGGATAGAAGGATTGAGTTGTGACTGCTTGTTCTTAGTTTTAATTACTCTTACTATTTTGGTAAAAAAAAACTGGCTTGTCCAGCCCAGATCACAGCTGTCCGGATTCAGGCTGCATGCCTCTCATTTTGTTATTGTTTGGATGACTAACTCTCATTTTATTCTCGTTTCTCACTCAGTTTTACTCTCCTCTGTCATGTTATTAGTATTTCATCACACCTATTTATTTCCCATCTCCATGCACCACTACTCATTGCTCTTTAACAGCTATCATATAGGTTGCTTTTTACCGCACAAATGCAAAATGCAACAAATCTTATGCCCCAAGCAGGCTGGGATGTTTCGGGCAGACAATATATTTTAACAGTAACGCAAAAAGAAAAAAAAGTCACTTTTTTATTTTTTTTAATTCTCTAAAATTATTTTTTTTTTATGAAATTCTTAATGTTTGTCTGTTATTTAGGTTAAATGCAAATCTTGTCAGCTTGAGAGACTTTTTGTCATAACGGTTGATTCTGGTCGTATGCAATACAGGGTACGTTTTCTTTTGATTTAATTCTTTTTTTTTTTTTTAAATATTGTATAGAATATTTATCTAATATTTATGTTTTGTAGTGCGAGCGTTGCAATAGCATTGGTTTTGTTCAAATGATCCTAGGACAAGGAGAAGAACACGCGTTCCAGCCGTATCAAAATGGACAGGAGGTGTTTTCTCAAGGTGTAGTTTTTGAAGTTGAAGATGTAGAGCTACTGACTTGTAATTTTGATGCTTTATGGTGGGCTGAATCGGTAAGTGTTTAACAAAATACTACGTTTGTTTTGATATTTGAAGTATTATTGTTTGGTACTAATTAACGTATATAATATTTCTTTTTCCAGATAGATGAAAGGAGGAAATCCTATTATGATATGGATCTGTTTAAGGAAGATTATACAGTTTATGATCAAGAACTAGGCGTCACTGTGGACATCTCGGGTCTTAAGACACGTCTCGAAAAGGATGAGGATGGGGATGGGGATGGGGATGACGACGATGACGGAGATGGAGATGAATACAGATATGGATATGGAGATGAATACGGATACGAAGATGAATATATCTATGACTATGGTGATGATGATGAATACTGATAAGAAGGTGAAGAAGTAAAGTAATAGGAACACTTACTATATGGCTATGGGGTGATGATGAAGAAGATGAAAATGATGAAGACAATATTAATTAATGACTATAATATTTATATTAGAACTTATATTTGGAATAGGCTTCTGAAATAAATGGTTATATATGTATGGATTAGAATTAAAGATTGAAGACAGTGATAAAAATGGAGACTATAAGAATATTATGTTTAGATTTATAATAGAATTTATATTTGGACTAGACTTAAAAATAAATGTTTACATATACATATATTAAAATTTATATTATGGAGATAAAATTCATATTTATATAATCCACATATTTAATCTAGGCGGGTTTTTAAGCATACAAATATCCAAATATAAAGCCCATTTACTGTCATGTCCAAAAAAGTCAATTCAGGCACAGTGCACATTCCAGAAAACATAGCTCCAATGCAGCACAGTACAGGCTGGCTCAGGTCAGACCGACTGCCCCAGCCAATGAGCACCCATTCTTGCATTAAAATTAATCAAATTCCATCTAGCATCCTGAATGGCTTATTTCTCATGGAATGAACCTCCCCGGGCCCTAATCAAGCCCACCCTTGGGGTGGATATGGGTTGCGTTATGGACCTGTGGAATAGGCTGGAGCCATAATTACAACCCAGTAACCGGGCTTGGTGTGGGCGTTTCTCTGCTAAATTAATGTGCAGGACCAGCTGGACATATTTGGCACAAAGGCATGTATATTTCTCAATGGACTAATCCAGGGACTAAATTTTCAAGCTAGACTGGTTCGAAGCCTAAATAACTAAAAAGGCTAGGTCTGGATAACACCCATCACGTACATAAAAAAGATTTGTTATAACAAGCATATCTCTCTGGAATAGCCTGGGAAAAAAAAAAAAGCAATTCCATGAGCTATTAAAACTGCTTTTGAAAACGTTTTTTAGAAATTTCTGCGATCAGAATATGGGACCCTCAAGTGATGAATTTTAGCAATGTGGGATGCCTTGTTTTTCAAAAAAAAAACCTACACTATGAGATGAAGTGACCAGTGACACACTCAAAGTTGTAAAGAAAAAAAATGAAATAGAGCCTGACGGGACCCTATTTGTGCTACACAATCTGTGAAGACCTTCTTAAAAAAATGACTAAAGTCTAAGAATATTTTTCCAGTAAAGTCCTCAAATAAACAAATTAAAAAGTGCAGCAAGGAATCAACAAAGAAATTGTAATCTAAATATAACACATACCAGAGAAACAAATGGGTGGAGCCTGGAGATGTTTCCCTCTGCCGGTGGATCTGTACGGGTGGAGTGGGTCTCACCATTGAGTGTTTATTGGCTTTCATAATATTGTGATTCCGAGTGATATCCATCATTGATTAATTGAATCACCCTCTCTGCTTTAATAGTGTTATGTATATTTTCAGACTTCATGTTGCTTTTTATAGATATCAATTGAAAAGAAAATCATCAATAGCGTAGTGTGATTGAGATGAGTTTTGAGGGATCACGAATCCAGTCTTTAAGTTCTCATCCCCTTACCTTCTCTCCCATTGAATGGACAGGATCCTAGGTGGGCTGCACATAGCATTCTGAGAGGAAGAACAGATTGACAAAAGAGAATATTTTCAAAATAAGAACTGACCATAAATTGGAGATTTCCAAACTAGTTCGTCCAAAGGCTGCATCTTAGGATTGTTTTGTGATCTAATCTCAATTTGGGCCCATTGACCTTCCATTTGGATTATGTTGGTTATGCCAGACATGAGTCAAGGGCCCGGCTTAAGGCGCCCTACTCTATGATGGGGCCAACCCACTTATGATCACACGTCGGCCCATAACATATGCACCATGAAACCAATACATTTTGTAGAAAACCTAGTGAATCAACTTGGTCATGAATTATTGCCGAATGTTGGCTCCTTGGAATTTCCCTGAGAAGACAAGTTTACATGGGTAGAATAGGGGCTCACCTTATAAAAAAGAGTTTTTTTGTATATACCCCCTAAGGTTTGTAGGATTTGTAAATAGGCTCCTAAGGTTTTAGTATTTGCAAATAGGCCCTTGCATTTTCATTTAATACCTTTTGTGTCCCCAAAATCAATAGTCTTCCAACCACCATAGGTTTTTAGAGTGAAACGACACTTTTGTCCTTCTCTTTTATCCTTATATGTATAATTTCAAAAGTTTGGACTCAAATTTTTTAAAAAAAAAGCATATAACATTAACAATTGCACTTAAATATGGGAGGTGTTGTTTGGCTCTATGTAAAAGAAACATTGTGGGGAGGGACAAACGTAAAAAATAATAATAATAATATTATTATTATTATTAATTTTTAGAATATGCAAGGAGAGGGGGAATTTAAACGTTTTTGAAATATGGGCAGGGGCTTTAGTCCCCATGCCCTTATACCTGGGTCCACCTCCGGTCATTTGTATTAAAGGGTTATTATTGAGAAAAACCATTGGGACTTGAGATAAAATAATGGAATCTTTATGAATAAAAACATACTCATTTTTGTTTAACGGATGTAAGGGCAAAGCTTTCTTTTATATAACAATCAAACACAAATCTCATGGTGGCTGCCCAATCTTGTTATGAATGTTGAGTTTGGGGACATATGAAAGGTATTAAAAAGAAAGGCAGGGGCCTATTTACAAATCCTACAAACCTCAGGGGTGTCTATACAAAAAGCTCTTTAAAATATCCAAATCACTTGGCTGGTATGCATCGATCCAAAGCATAACACCCATTATAGTGATCAATATAAAAAGAATTACTCAAATTAGTGAGATGGCAACTATGGGATGTTTTTTAACATGAGATGAACTTCCTTCACTTTTAATTTCTCTTCCAGATAGAAAGGGAATGAAACCTTGAGAAACAAAAAGGGAGAACGAAAACATAACACAACCACCAAAATAGAAAGTATGTTTAGCAAATAAAAATTATGTTAAATTTTAGTAGGACAATAAGAAAATTTAGAATAAGTTTCAGAAATTCCCACATGAATCCCCACATATCTACTTACCGTAGAAAATTGATGCATACATAATTATTTTTTCCCAAATAAATCTCCATATAAACACTAAATTCCAAAATTATTAAAAAAAGAAGAAAATCCCAAATAAATTATATCTCATGTTGAGTTCTCTTACAAAAACACCCCAAATCCAATACTACCTCCAAAAGTAAAAACATAAGAAAAAATAAGCAAACGTTGTCTTCATAAACTTTGAAATCTAAAAGCTATAGTTATACCAAATGAGTCATCTTAGCCCAAGGTTATTGCTGGAAAGGTCTATGACAAGTGCAGTATGTGTGAGTGCGTAAGTTTGAGTCTTTTATAAAGCAAATTAAAAAAAAAAAAAGAATCATTTGAACTATACCGACCATTATGTATTGTATCCAAAAAAGGCAAAACGCATATCTTTTATTAAATTCCCAAAAGAAGAAGCATAATAACTCACAAAAATTACACAATGTTAAAAAAAAAAATCAAAATAAATTACATAATTTTGTTAAACTAACTAAAGTGCGCTTGTCCCACTCATTGCATAAAATTTGAGGTATTTTATAGTGATTACATCAAATTGAATATCTTACCATGAAAAATGCTTAAATACTCCATGAATCAAAAGCACAAACAAAGAAAACAAAAAAGAACATAAAGCATTTCAATTCTCATTGTCCACGTACTTCTTTAGATCCTATTTATATTGTAAGTGCCAAAATTGACACAAACTTGATTAGATGAATATAGGACTCTTTGGGGAAAGACCGAACGCCTGAGACCTGAAAGAGAAGGAAAGAAACAGAGGTCAAAGGCCCTCGCTGCTGTCAACCGAAGACACTCCGATGCCTAAGTTAGTTCTGCAACTAGACAAAGGACGAGTGGAGAGGAGAAGAGTGTATATGGTTGGGTATATGCATGTGCATGTAAACGTTTAAGCGTACCTTTCTAGGACTGACCCTTTGCATATATATAGATGGGAGTATCATTGAGCTTTTCCTGAGTAGAAGTAGTTGGTGGTGAAGTCCCATCGGACCTTACCCTTACATGGCGGTAGGTGGAGGGAGAGTCCCATCGGACAGCTTCTCATTCCTTCTACTAACGTGACAGCCTGATAAGGACATCTCCTTTTTGCTATCAGTCGCCCACCCTATCTGACGGCATGTCCTATAACGTGTCCGTACTTTTCATAGGAGCATGGTTATACTTGACTAACATTCAGTACTCATACCGATATCAAAAGTAGCCATGAGAGGGATGTGTTCTGGCACTTGCCGAGATGCACATAGCTGGCACTGCTGCCAAGTTGAGTATAACCAGTACTGTTATCAAGATGGCACTGTTGCGGAGCTGACACTATTGCCGAGCTGCTCATGACCGAGACCAAGACAAATCCAGCCGGTACTATTACCGAAGCTTAGCGTAATCTTGGTGCTACGGGATTGCCCCCACATAATTGCCCCCCAGCTTTTGACCTCTTAGAGTTCTCCGACTCTTTGAGGTCAGAAGCTAAGTACTGTGATGGAGGAGTCTTTTGAGTTTGGAGCCCATGCTCTTTTTTATCTCGGTGCTGGTTGCTGATGTCTGATCCTTATCAAAATGTTGTTTCGTATGCCTGAGATAATTAATAGCCTGCCAGAATCGCCGCAGCAAATGTATCGGTGGCACCACATGTCACCGTTTGATTGGTTGTCCAATCACTTCGAGGAGATGTGTGGAGCACCCTAGGTGACGCCTCGCACGTGCATTCCTCAAAATTTGAAACGGCGCCCCTTTTTCATTATATATGGGGGTGCTGCTTCCCTGTTCTTCACTTCTGCATTTGCTTAGAGGAAAGAGGGTCCGCTTGAGAAATGCAAGCTGCCAAAGTCAAGCCTGCGCGAACCTGCTGTTCTCTAGAGTCTGCTTCGTAAGTTCTTCCCTCTTTCGTCCTCCTTGTTTCTTCTTCTATGGTTTCTTTTTTTCCTTTTACCAGTTTCTTTAAACTTAGGAATGGGGATTTATAGGCACTGGCTAGAAACCCCTATGGCCATAGCTGAGTTTAGGGCCAAGTATGAAATCCCTGACGACGTTCAGGTTAGATTAGATGACCCAGAAAACCCTTTCGATAGCCTTACTTTTACCAACGGCTGGATGCCGTTCCCTCTAGTGACTGTGATCGAGGGCGGGGTTCGATTTCCCTTTTCACCCTCTTCTGAGGACTTGCCTGAAAAAATGGCACCTCTGCCCCTGCCAGCTGATGCCCAACGGCTTCAAAATTATAATGGGCATTGCCAAGCTGAATAGGATCTTAGGCATTAACCTCAGCGTCCATGACATCGAGGATGTCTATGACCTGTGCAAGTCTGGAGGGGGTGACAACACCTACTACCTTCGGGTGAAAGCTAACCGTCAGTGCTTCGTCAACGAGCTGGAGGATTCCAACCGGTATGCTGGGGACGACCGCTTGTTCGTCTCGGGCAACTGGGAGTTCGGTGCATCCGAAGTGGAGAGACCTGATAGGGTTCCCTGCGGCTTCAGGACCCCTCCAAGTAAACATCGAACCCCCTTAGCGTTTTTCTATTCTTCTTTTGTTTCTGCCAAATTGACATCTTTTGTTTGTTGCGCAGACGCCCGCCAGAGAGGACAAGAAGCGAACCGGGTAGACTGGTCAAGAAACAACGCCTGGTTTCAGACGCTATACAGCTACCGAGATCACAAGTGTCGAGCTGCCTAGGCGCTCCTCGACTACGAGCCGAGGTATCACTCTTTTATTAAGAGAAGGATACCTCAAGGAGGGCGTCAGGCCTCTGAAGAAGAAAGGGCAGAACCGGCAAGGGCCCCGACCGACGTCGAATAGCAAGTCGCCTCTCATGCCTCCACCTCCTAGTCCGACCCGTACACCGCCGAGCCCGACGTAGCTGCTGCCGAGGCTGAGACTTCCTCGCGGCCCAGAGGACAAGTCGTTGATTCTTCTAACTCTGAGGAAGAAGAAGAGATGCAAAGATGCCATCGCCCATTAGTGATTGCGGACCTCGAGGCTCGAGTATTTGGAGACCGAGCTCCTTGCGCCCCCCTGTCTAGGGGTGTTACTCCTGTTGTTGCTGATACTGCCCCTGTAGTACCTATTGCCGCTGCCCCTACTTCTCCTCTAAGTACTGGAATTCGGCAGCGAGATGCAGAAACTCAAAGGGAGGAGGGTCCACCAGAAAAAAGGCCTAGGGTCGAGGCCTCATCTAGCTCTTTGGCCCCGCTGTCATCAAGTGTGGCAGCTACACCCCAGCCCACCAGGCCGGCTCCCTGCAGGCCCGACCTCGAAGTCAAGTTCGGAAGGCCAGTGATGGTGGAAGACAGCGTGGCCAACGACGCCTACGTTGTCACCGCGCTGGGGCGAGCCTGTGCCCTGCCTCGGGATATGGAGAGGTTGAGGAGATTGGATGACGTGAGGCAAGCGGTCTCGGCGATGCAGTCAACTATCTTGGTGAGTTTTTGAAAACATCTAACAAGTGTTTGATTTCGGTTACCACTTTCTGACATTTGTTTCTTTTGCAGATAGTACAAAAATGTCAAGTCGGCGTCGAAAGGCTTCGGGATGTTCACACCATGGTTATCGGGCTGGAGGCGGAGAAGAAAGGCCCCCAAGCACCCTTGGACACCAAAGATCAAAAGCTGAAGGAGGAGGCGAACAGGAATGCTGGCCTTACTACCGAGCTTGAGAAGGCGACGGCTGAGATCAACAGATTAAAAACAAAGAGAGAGGCTCCGGAGCAACGCGCTGCTCAGCTCGAAGCAACCTTGGAGAATCAGCAAGCCGAGCATGAGTCCGCTGTAGAGAAGTAGAAGGCCGAGCTCGAAGAAAAACTCCAGGCTGAGGCTGATGCTGCTCTTGAGGAAGGGGTGCAGGAGGTGACAGCGTCATATGAGGCTCAGGTCGTTAAAATAAACCAGAAGGTTTGGGAGCTCGGGTGGATGGCTGACCTAAAGAAGGCAGGAGTCTCCAAAGACCACCCTGTGTACAAAAATCCACCCAAGTTTCCAAGCTCGGATCCTGGATCGTCCTTTACCCCTGATCCGTCCTTCGAAGCCGACGCTGTGCAAATCGGGATTGGTGCCAACACTGGAGCTGCTACTTGAATTTTTTGTATTTTCTTTTGATGTAATGCTCAAATTTTGTACTTTCAGCTATACATCAATAAAATCACACTTCTTCAATGCTTGTCTCAAACATCTTTTGTGTGCTTGATCTCAATTCTCTAACCGAGCTCTTTACATGTTCATGATGTCAATTTTTGCTTAAGTGACTAAGTTCGGTTCAATAACCGGAACCCTGTACATTCTTAGGTTCTGTAACTCAAGAAACTTGTATCCGATTATCAAATTTGTCTCTAATGCAGCTCGGTTCGCAACCGAGCTCGACGAGAGCAAACCGGATTCAGTTTTTTAACATAAAGGATACAAGATATTCATCTAGGTGACAGAATATTTGGTTCCGCAACCGAACATATTCCCGAACACCGAGGTAGACATCGAGTTCTCTAACTTGGTGCACCTTAACCATTTAAGGCTTTTTCTTCATTTCCCTAATGCTCCGTAACAGTTAGGTAAGTAATTGCTGAGTTCAGTAACCTGGCGAGAAAGGATGCAAGATATTCACCTCGGTCATAGAATACGTGGTTCCGCAACTAAACATGTTTCCTAACGCCGAGATAGACACCAAGTTCTCTAACTTGGTGCGCCTTAACCATTTAAGGCTCTTCTTCACTTCCCTAATACTCCGCAACAGTTAGGTAGTGATTGCCGAGTTCAACAACTTGGAGAGAATTGAAGACATGAGAAAGCAATCCTTCCAGAAGAATAACTTTTGTTGATTTCAAAAATTGAATACAATTCAGAAATAATATTTTTTTCGCATTCCATGGCCGTGGTAACTCTTTACCCTCTATGTCCTCAAGTTTGTATGCTGATCGTTCAGCGGTCGAAATCACCCTGAATGGCCCGTGCCAATTTGGTGCCAGCTTGCCTTCGTTCGGGTTCTTGTCCCCGGGAAGTGTCTATTTCAAGACCAATTCTCCAAACGGGAATTTTCTTTCTTTGACCATTTGGTTGTAGCCCCTAGCCAATTGTTGCTGGTAGGCAGCTAGGCAGATAGTTGCTGCATCTCTTCGCTCTTCGGCTAGATCTAGCTCTCGGGCCAAATTCACATCGTTTTGGCCTTAATCTCAAAGCTCGGACCTCAAGGTCAGGAGAACGACCTTAAGCGGGATCACGACTTCCATTCCGTAGGCCAAAGAGAAGGGTGTTGCTGAGTGGAGCGTCTTGGAGTGTTCCTGTATGCCCATAGGACACTCAGAAGTTCTTCTACCCATTTCCCTTTAGCTCGGTCGAGCCTTTTCTTGAGCCCATCGAGCACCACCTTGTTCGAGATATCAGCTTGGTCGTTGCTTTGTGGGTATGCCGGAGTGGAGTAGATATTTCTGATGCCGAGCTCCTGGCAGAAGTTTCTAAAAAAGTTAGAATCGAACTGGGTTCCGTTGTCTAAGACCAAAGTTCGTGGGATCCCAGATCTTATGATGATGTTCTTCTACACAAAGTTTCTTGTGTCCTGTTTGGTGATAGAGGACAACGGTTCAGCCTCGATCCACTTGGTGAAATAATAGTAGCCACCACTTATTCTCTGGAGTTCAGTGGAGTGGTCCCACGATGTCCAAGCCCCACTAAGCAAAGGTCCATGGATTGGAGAGTAGACTCAGGTCCTGTGCTGGCTGGTGGAGGGAGTGTGAGAACTTCTGGCGCTTCTCGCATTTTCTGGCGTACAGCTGAGCATTTTTCTGCATGTAAGGCCACCAGTAGCCCTGACTGATAGCTCGGTATGCCAGAGACCGACCTCCAATGTGGCTTCCGTAGATTCTCTAATGAATTTCATAAAGGAAGTCTTCCACTTTGCTCAGGTGGACGCACTGGAGGTAGGGGTCGGTGTAGGACTTCCTGTAAAGCTTGCCATTTGGAGACAACCAAAATTGAGATGCTTTCAGCCTGATTTTGTGAGCCTCGTTCTTGTCTTCAGGAAGTCGATCATCCTTTAGATAGGCGATGATTGGGTCCATCTAACTTGGACCGAGATCAACACACATAACCTGCCGAGGTGGCTGGAGCTCTATACTTGGTCTCTCCAGCGTTTACACTTCGATGGTTCTCTTTTTCCCAACTTCGACAGCAGAGGCTAGATTGGCAAGAGCATCGGCATGAGAATTGAAGTCTCTGCCGATCTGTTTGACTTCAATTCTTTCAAACTGAGAGAGGAACTGCTTTGCATGAGCCAGGTAGGCTGCCATTCTTTTATCGTGAGCTTGGTAGTCTCCATTCAGCTGGCTCGTCACCAGTTAGGAGTCGCTAAAAACCACCAATTGTTGTGCCTCAGGGATTTTAGTGCTGTTGAGCCCCGCAATGAGTGCTTCATACTCAGCTTCATTATTGGACGCCTTGAAGCCAAGTGTTAAGGCTTGTTCGCTAACAAGGCCCTCCGGAGATTGGAGGACTATGCCAGCGCCGACCCTTTTGGACATTGAGGATCCGTCGACGAAGACCTTCCAAGCTGAATCAAGGAACTACTTCCAAGATCGTTCTTGCTCTGTCTCGGTGACATTTTCCTCATCCTTATTGCCCCCCCAGTTCGGTATCGAGTTGTCTCGGTGCCGAACTAAGATAAACGAATTCCCCGATAAAGTCTGCCAAAACTTGGGCCTTGATTACCGTTCTTGGTTAATGCTGGATATCATACTGCCCCAACTCGACGGCCCATCTTGAGATTCTTCTAGAGAAGTCTGCCTTTCTGAAAAGGGACTTGAACGGATGTTCTATAACAACCACTATGGTATATGTCTGGAAGTAGTGAGAGAGTTTGCGAGAAGTATTAACAAGTGCTAATGCAAGTTTCTCCAGTTGCGGGTACCTGGTCTCGGCATTGAGGAGGATCTTGCTCATATAGTAAATGGGCTTTTATTGCCCGTTCTCTTCCCTGATGAGTACCGAGCTCACTGCATGATCCGAGACCGCCAAATACAGGTAGAGCACTTCCCCCTGCCTAGGTGTTGACAGCAGGGGTGGTGAAAACAAATAGTATTTGAGCTCCTGCAGAACTCGGTCACACTCTGGAGTCCACTGAAATTTCGAACTTTTCTTTAAAAGCTGAAGGGTCATTTGATCCACTTCATGTCGAATGGAATCGCTACAATTACGAAAGTTAGCGTACTCCTCGAGATACACGTGAGGGTATCAAGAGTTTACGTATTTGATGAAATACGCGGAAATTCGTATTTACAAAAAAGTCCTCATATTCCTCAATCTAAGTCTAAAAACCACTTCAATTCATTTAGTAACCTTCATTACCTTTCCATTATGCTCAAATTAATCATTTGAGACATCTTCAATTCAATTTGGCTATTAAGCCACATTAATTCCTTAAAACACATCAGATTACCATTAATCCCGATTAATTAGAGTCAATCTTAATTAACTCGGGACAGGGTGTTACAACATGATAGAAATTGTGATAGATGCCATGTCAACAGTGATGCCACATCAGCGCCCAATCACGTTTCGATCATGTGCTTAATCAGATGGTGGCACCTACTCTTTTTAAATTAACACTTGAGGACCTAAGTATAGAGGGGATGGGATTCATCTTGAACAGTCTAAATTATCTTTATTTGAGACCCATTATGGAGTTATAGAAATTTGTTACATGGTTCCCATATAATATCTACGATAGAGGATCCAGACCCACAAGTGAGATGCTTGTTTTCCCAGTGCGTTGTAACCACGGATCAAAATAGTGGTTGCTACGTAGCATAGCGACCGCTATATTAGGCGTAGCAGTCTTAGAGAGTTTAGTGCCACTAGCAAATATACAAGCTGCTACGGGCTGCTACGGTCTTGCCACGAACCACTATAAACCGCTACTAGCTGCCACAAACCTGATACTAAGCACAATTGCCATTTACTCTACATAATTTTTTACAACACATAGCGGAGTTACTTTCTTCATCTCTTCTTTCCAAGCAACATTTTTATGCGACTTTTTTACCCTTTCTTGCTTAAAAGAACACTAAAAACACAAAAGTTTGTCGAATTGAGGCCGATATATAGAGTTTCCCTCAAACGCTTTTCTCTAGGTATATCATGGTAACACACCCTTTGGTATTAGTAGAGGTGTTATTTCCTCAACTTTCTCAAAAGTACACTATTTGTATTGAATGAAAGTTAATTCAACATTTGTTTTGAGCTTTAAGCTTTATTTAATCATTGTTTTATAATTGATTTATTTTGTGTTATGTACAGTTATGTTAAAATGCTTTTGAATTATGAATTTAGAAATGCATAGTAGTCTCTAACTTAGATTAACTAAAATGAAAACATGTGAAAAAATAGATACTTATTGTTGTATTATAATCATTCAGCTATACAGAGCTTCTATTTACTAAAAGGACGGCTAAATCCCCTATCTTACTTACTCTAGAAGAAAAAAAAATGGCATCAAATTCTAACATTTTTCAATATTCTGGAATTTTTTGATATTTTTGAAAATTTTCAGTTCACGCCATTACCCGTTACGTAGCGTTTTAGCCATCGGCCGCTACACTCGCCATTACCGTTATTTTGATCCTTGATTATGACTGTGAGGCATTTTCCAAAACCCTTTCATCCGTGTTTGTAAATGAAAGGAAATTCTATAAATAACTCGTGAGCTTGAGGTGGTCATTGGGTGCATGGATCCCTGCTCTTTTGTTGGTGTGGTGGCGTTATTTTAGCAGCAAAATAGCCATGTCTAGAAAAACCAGGCTACAAGCTATGCTGGAAAAGTAGATGGATTTTTTTTTTTTAAGATAGGTTTTTTATCTTTCAAAAAAAACTGAAAGATAAAGTTTTTTGAAAGTTAAAACTTTTTTTTTGAAAGACTAAATTAAAGTTGATGAGTTGATGTTAATTGCCGACCTTAGTTCTCCAAAAAAAAAGACCCCATAGAAATCATACTCTATTTTTCGTACTTGCCGGGGGGCCACGTTCATCAACCCAATTTATATTGAGTGGTTTAAGCATTTTCTAAAGAATATTGTTTTTAAGGAAATAATATATGCAAACACATTTATTTATAAAATGTCTCTTCAAATCTGTCTGTGCAAAAAAAAAAATAATAATAATAATAATTAATTAAAAGTTGAACAAGGACTTCCGTGAGTAGAATATGCTTAAAGACTATGTAAGTCAAGGTTTTTGTGTAGGTGTGCAGACCGAGACAAGCTCGTGGCGTTTCCATGTCGTCTGGACAAGAGTACCAATACAGCCACACCAGTCCTAAAAAGTTTCAAGAAATTAGAAAATAAAAAATAAAAAATTTAGAAAAAAATAAGAGTTACGTTATTTAAGTAGGGAAAATATTCATATGCATCTATCCCTCACCATGCTTCCATAAATGGTATTTTTCAAGTACAAAAGGATGATTTTAAGTACATAGAGTGAAGTATAAATGGGGGATTTATGTGCAAAAAGAAAAAGTGCCCTCACCCTATGGTGAGGGATAGATGGACACAAATTGCCCCCCTTTAAGTAGTATTGTATTTCATATATACTAATGCTCAGTGTTGTTGAGTGCTGAGTAGCTGATGGTTTAGCATATTACTGCTAGATCTTTTGGCTAAAGACCAAGGAAGCATGTTGATTGAAAGGCTCATGGATGCGAATTACAAAATATGTAATATCAAGCCAATATTGAAATGATTCTAGCCATTGGAGTTTGGTCCTCAGCGTTTTAAGAGCAAAATTATCTTTTTAGCCGAAGAGATAAGTCATTTTCAATTTTTTTTTAATAAAAAATTGGTCGAAATGACAAAACTGGAGGGTCTCATTTGGATGTAGATTAGGAAATATGTAACATCAACCATTCAAATAATCCTAGCTTTGGTTTTTGGTGTTTTAAGTTTGAGGGGCAGGCAAAAGTAAAACTATCTTTTTAACTTAAGGGATAAATCTAAAAAAACTATCTTTTTAACTTAAGGGATAAATCTAAAAAACCTCAAGGGATAAATCATTTGGGTTATTTTAAGGATATATTGACTAAAAAAAAAAAATATTGGAGGGTCTCATTCATTATTATCTAGTTAAACTATTAGTCCGTGGAGATTTTAATAAAAATTAAAAATATAACCCCCTTTAGGAAATTGTGTGAACATTAAAAAAAGTTGACTCTTCTTGGGATGGTATTCAAATCAATAATCTGAAGACCACATGCTCAGGACGCTGCACACTTTATGATCCGAAGATCACCTTTGTTTTCTCTATCTTTATGATCCTGCTCTCCACTAAACCATCTATCTCTCTGTACTCCTCCATTAAAACCGTCTCAGGATGTTTTACATAAATTGGGGTGAGTCTATATCGAGGTTGGAATATTGTTGTGCATAGGGGTTGATCTCTTCTGTATTGGCAGTGGCCACATATTCCGTCACGCCCCCAATCGTTAAAGTGGAGATTATGCGTGAGATTAGGGCCAATTAAAATTCTCCGACATTAATAAACAACACGAGGCCCCAATCATGTCCCATTTTGATCGAAGACTACTTAAACTTATAACTTTTTTTTCATTCCAATCTACCATATTCAATTTGTTCATCATTCCAATTCTACCAATGTAAACTTTATCTAAAAAGATTAGGGCCCATTTGAACTTGGATGAGTTAGGAATCCCCCGACGTATTGCCTTTTGGCAAAACAACAATCCCAATTCATTGTTTTAGAGACAAATGAATTGGTCCTTAATGTATTAACGCACCCTCTTCTATTTCTATGTTCTATGAGTTGGTTTTGGGATAGGGAGATTTTGTTTATCAAATCGGTGAGGTACAAACATTTCCTCGAATACATAAAACAAAAGCAGAAGCTGCATAAATACAAGTAGTATTTCAAGAAGTACAATTAAAAGCAAATACTAAAATATATTGTAGGATCTTATACCCCAATTGAGGTACCACTTATCCCAAAATCAATTGGTGATAGGAAATAGCACAACAATAGTTTTATGGTGAGAGCGAGGGCTTGATCAAGATTATGACCGTTCAGGAGCGAGGGTGGATGTTGACCTCAACAATCCCTCCCTCAACGGCACACCCGCCGCGACTCCTGCTACGAACTCGCAAAATGCGTGTCCCAAGACTCAAACACCCAATCTACCAGGCTCTAATACCACTTGTAAATCCAAGAGGGTCGATTAAGAGCAGACCCTAACAATAAAAAAGTCACAACACAGATTATAATATGGAAACAAGTAAAGCAATAATCTAAGTTATTCAAACAATCAACCACGCAGATGGACACATGATTTTATACGTGGAAAAACCCTAAATAGGGAAAAAAAAACCATGGGACCTCACACCGGTCAAAAAAAAATTAAGCACTAATCAAACGAAGGTTACAAGAAAAACTCACTACCCTTTACAGTTGAACTCAACCTAAGGACCGTAATGAATCTTGCCGATGAACACGCCGTTCACCTTCTCCAGTACTTCGATCTTCACGCCTTCAACAAGGCGAATCTACTTTGAACCTGAATGATGGATCTCTAGATGCATAAATCTTCAGCACATTAAACTCACAAGAAGGCTCTCTGGAGTGAAGAATTCTCTCAATAATGGTTTAGGGTTTTAAGATTATGAGAGGTACAATCTTTAGAGAGGCTAAAGCATTATATAAGGCTATTGAAATGTGTGGGAGAGATTATATTTGAACAGGATAGGAATTAGAGAAGAAAGAGGAGATTTCCAAAAATATAGGCGAAACCTGCCGCTGTCTGATCAATCGGACTGAGAGTCTGATCAATCGGTCTATCATTTTAACTGAGAGCATTTCAGGTCCGATCGATCGGTTTGAGGGTCCGATCGATCGGTCTGTCTTTTAACTGAGAGCATTCCAGGGACGATTGATCGGTCTGAGGGTACGATCGATTGGGCTGAGGTTCCAATCAATCGGTCTGTCGACACAAGATCTGCGATGAATCTTCGGATTTCTTCCATGCTGAGGCAGTCCAACTAAAAATATAAAATTACATGAATTTCTAAGTTTTGTCCATCCACATGAAGTAGCCAACACTCAGAAACTAACACCCTATAATTTCTTTGTCTATAGGTGTGGATGGAAGAGGGGAGTGGAACTCTCCATTTCTAAACTAAACAGAGAATTCGCTTCAGAATTCTGGGAGCAATTGGTTAACCGAACCTTGTTGTCGGTTAACCGAACTGCAGCTCGGTGACCTATCGGTTCCAATTACAACAAGCGAAATTTTGGAGGAGTTGTGCAATCGGTCACCTTGTCGGTCAATGCCTCGGTTAACCGAGCTGGTTGGTTAACCGACTATGGTATTTATTCTGACCGAATTCCTCTTTCAAAAAGGGATTGTCTCTCTGGTTTGAGGACTTAGGTGGAACATTTGCTGCCCTTTTTGGACTCATTTGACTATGTGTAAGGATGTTTTGAGCCAACATTTATTCCGGTTGTATCAGGATTCAAGCTAATTCAATCGTGAACGGTGTGGGGCAACGAGATACCCTTCTCTGTATCTATGCACGAAGATAATTCGTTCAGATATTGCGAACCCTAATTCCTTTCATTGACTGAGTAGGGACGTACGGTGCTTCGGGAATAACATTGTACTTATGATTGAATTGTCTATCGCTTTTGATTCTGAATTGTACCATCTGATACTTGTCTACATGTAATGAATATGTTCATTAGCATGCTTTACTTTGCTTTGTTTGGGATTACATGGAGAACTTAGATGATTGACTTAAGATCCCCTTTGATGTTCCGTTTATTCTAAAGTTTGATTGAGGTGTTGAGGATAGGTGGCTTTGATTGTAAATGCTTGATGATGACTACTTATGGTATTGATGTTTTGAAGAAAGCTTGCTCGTTTTAGTCTTGATTTGATGATAGAAAAGTAGTCTCTCTTTGTAAATAAATTTTGTCCACGCGAGAAAGCCTAGCCCCTCACTATTGTATGTTTATGACTCTTTGTGTTAGGCACCACTCAGCTGTTAACGTCCAGCACAGCTGGGGCACCACCATGTGTGAAGGATTTCCAATTTTGATGTCTGCAGTACGAATTTTGATATTTTAGATGGATGTACACCATCGGATACCCATTTGGAAAGAAGTATCGAAGTTTGATTATGAATGGTATCTCGCTTGATTGCTTGCCGCGACTTTATCTCGTATCTTGATTATCTCTACCACAACTCTATGAGAGTAAGGGAGGGCGATGTTAAACTATCCCGCGGTGATTAGCTCATGTGGACTGCCTACTTTGATAGATGTTTGTGTTAGATTGCTTTGATTCAAATGCTACGCATTTTCTATGATCTTGTCTATCGTCTACTTTGCTTCGTACTGCATATATATATTACTTGTCGGCCGTCGTGTCTGATGATGCTACTCTTGGTGCATAGGTACCGAGCCCTTCTACACCGAGGAGGAGACGACGAAGGAAGTTCAGGCGGATCAGCCTAATGACTTCCTAGATTATTCTACGGACGACGTTGTTTAGCCGTATCGACCTCGTACTTGAGAGCCTTCACACTATATCTGGGATTAGATTCATCTTTTGGTTATTTTTGTCTTTTGATTAGGCCCGAATTTTAGTGTAGCCTTTTATTATAAATAATACTTTTGGTTAATTGTTTCAAACTTGAACTCTAATATATATATATGTAGGATCTTACACCCCATTGAAGTACCACTTATCCCAAAACCAATTAGTGATAGGAAATGGTACAACAATAGTTTTATGGTGAGGGCGAGGGCCTGGCCACAATTATGACCGCTCAGGAGCAAGGGTGGACGTTGACCTCAACAATCCCTCCCTCAACGGCACACCCGCCACAACTCTTGCTGCGAACTAACAAAATACGTGTCCCGTGACTCGAACACCCGACCTAACAGGCTCTAATACCATTTGTAGGATCTTACACCCCATTGAGGTACCACTTATCTAAAACAAATTGATGATAGGAAACGGTACAACAATAGTTTTATGGTGAGGACGAGGCCCTACCACAATTATGACCGCTCAGGAGCGAGGGTGGGCGTTGACCTCAACAATGGGTCTAGGCCTCTTCAAATACCTTAGACATCCTCCAATCACAAGTCCATACACAACCCAACCAATTAAGAGTCCATTTCATTAACATAGAAACCTAATTATCATGTTTTTCCAAAATCAAAACATCAAATGAGCATAGGAATATCTAAACCATCATCAACCTCAAATCAAGGAAAGACAAACATATCAAAGCTCATATATACATATCTACTTGCCTTGATGAAGAGCTTCACTAAAACAAGGAAATTTGGGGTAGTCCCTCTTTGAGCTCAAACTTTGGAGAAAGAAGCACACAACTCAAAATCAATCCTATAAATGAATGCAATGAGTTGATGTGAGCTAGCCTAATCCATTTCTAAGCAAAAGGATAAAGAAAAGCTAAATCTAAAAGCTTTGGGAGCTTACCTTGAAGTGGATGTTGAGTGAGAGGTTACAAAAAAGAGATAGGTGAAGTCCTTGAAGCTTGAGGAAGAAGAAGAGAATGCTCGTTGACGACATTGGAACTCTGTTGGCCAGAAATGGTGAGGAGGCAATGAGAGGAGATGGGTTTTGGAAAGAAAGAGTGGAAAAGAGATTTCAAATGAGAGAAGAGAAATGAGTCCAACGGTTGAGGCTTATATTAGGTTAGGTTAATTGGTAATTCTAGTTTAGTCATTTGGTTCACTAATGATGACATTCGGGCCTCTTCGACACGTCAAATCAAAACGCGACAGAAGACTAAAGTTCATGAAATGACGAAACCTACCCAATGCACCCAAACTCACAAAAACTCATAATCTCATAAAAACCCCTGAAAACTTTCCGAAATTGCAAACCATCCCCCTACTATGCCCATACGCTCTCGAAATTGCGCGAGACTTCGCACGCGTGATCACCACGTCAAACTCGACTGGCTAAGACTCTAAACACACTTAATTAGCTAACACACAATTAATTATAATTAATATAGTATTAGGGGTCGCAGTATTACATCCTCTAACCCCCCCCCACCCCCAACCATTTGGTCCTCCAAATGACTAACACACCTCCAGAAGTAGATCTGGTTACTTCTCCTTGACCTGATCTATGAGTTTCCATGTTGTTTCTCACGGACCGTGATGCTCGCACTGTATCTTGACCCAATGAATGGTCACTGTCCTCAAAACCCATTCCTTAGTGTCTATGATCTTCTTCAACCTCTCAACAAATGTAACGTCTGGCTGAACAACTAAAAGCTTGTGATGTAGCACATGTGAAGGGTCTACGATGTATCTCCTCAGCATGGGAACATTAAAAATCTTGTGGACCCCTACTAACTCTGCTGGTAAGATCAATCTGTAAGCCACTTCACCCACGCACATATGAATTTCAAACGGTCCAATGTATCTCCAAGCCAATTTACCTTTCTATCATAACCTCATAATTCCTCTAATCGGTGAGACTTTGAGAAAAAATTTGTCTCCGACCTTGAACTCTAAATTTCTCCTCCTGAGGTCTGCGTAACTCTTATGGCGGTTTCTTGCAATCTTCAGCCTATCAATAATATGCTTCACTTTCTTACTGGTATCAGCGATGATCGAAGGTCCATGAAAACTCCGAACACCAATCTTTTCCCAACAAATCGGGGTTTTGCACTTCTGTTTGTATAATTCCTCGAATGGTGCTATCCCTATACTAGAGTGATAGCTGTAGTTGTAGGCAAAGTCACACAAAAGGAAGAGTCTTCTTTCAGTCTTTCCCGAAGTCTAGAATGCATGACCGCAACATATCCTCCATAGTCTAGTTCGTCCTCTCCGTCTGTCCATCGGTCTGAGGGTGATATGCAGTGCTGAAACTCAATGTAGTCACCAAGGCAGCTTGCAAACTAACCCAAAATTTGCCAACAAACCTCATATCTCTGTCTGACACAATGGAATCTCTGAAACGTTTTTTAAAAAGCTGACATTATTATTGTCTCCTTAGATTACAATTGTCTTTGATAAATCTTTTATTCATTTTTTAATGACGTGTTAGTTATATGAACTTGAAATTGTCTTTCAGTTGCTCTTTTCTTTTTTTGTTATTTTTTATTTAATAATAATGGTCCGTGCCCTTCATATATGTATTTAAGTTTTTTTTTTCTCTTTAGTAATAACGCCCGTGTTGAGCACATGCCTGCCCTGCTAGTTTATAAATAAATACATTACAATTGTTGGCATAGAACTTCATTAGTGACCGTGCTGGGCCTAACTCGGTCATGGCTGACTAACGGAATCTTAAACCATGCTATAAGTATGATTTACCAAAAAAAAAAAAAAAATGCTATATAAGTTCATGTTTGTTTGTGCTAATGCAAGTCGACAGAGCAATAGGATGTCTTGGTGAGGTGGTTTGACTAGTCGCCGATATCACATTATTATATCTTAAGCGTAAGCTCTCAAAAAAAATGATTCGTTAAATTTTTTTTTATATAACCGGGGGTGTCCAAGGCCTCTCAATAATACGAATCTTACTTTCACTTCACCTAATTCTTCATTTCACGGGAGTCGACATCTTTTGGCACTTCTCTTTCTGAAGGAGTAGGTTTCTTCCTTTTATGGTTTGGTTCTCACGGTCGCAGCCTACTTTAAGCTCTTCAGTAGTAGCAGGAAAAATTCGGGCTGAGGCGATTGCCCACCTTAGTGGCCCCATAATTTAGACCACCCATGATCTGAAATTTTTTCCGGCACCACGCTTAGTGGGTCCCATGATGGAAGAATTGGAGTGAGTTAACCCAATCGATTACATTAGAAAGGAAAATGGCTGATGATGATGGATAGGTAAGAAAGAAGTCACTCCTGTATTCCTGTCCAACAAACTCAATCTTCAACACCACTTGCGTGGCCTGACTCAGCTGTAGGGCCCACTTCACTGGACGGTCTGGAATGCATCTCTTTCCAATATGTCATCCCCGTCCCATCAGATGAAGCATCAGCAAGCAAGAATCCAAGCTTTTCCGCGAGAAGAACGCGTCCAGGTCATTCCAGTCAGAGCTAAACTGGTCAAGGTCCACACACTTGTAGAGTTAAAGCACGTGTACGAGATCCAACCCTTGGATCATCAGGCTGTCAAGTCAACACACGGGAGAACCGTGATATTGAGAGGTCTGGATTAAAGAGGTGGGCCACAGGTTGATTTGTCAGCGTGGCCAACCAAGGATAGTTAATCTGTCATTCGACCTTGTCCAGTCAAAACGTGTACTGTGGTAGTAGGAGTCTCTTTTCTACATTCTGCCATTTGACAGAAGAATTTTGTGTGTGGAATTGTAGCTTCAATCGATCCATATGCACCAGAAGCAGAGTCAATTGCCTATTCATACAGCTATTGTGTGAAACTTTTTTTTTAATTTGACTCTATCTACGAGCATTTTACATAAACTGAAATTATGTTGGAAAATGATATAAATATTAGTCAGCAAAAAGGTACGAAAGAATTAAGCTTAAATTATAATTAAACGACTTTATGAACAAAAATCATAAAATACTGACAAAGTTGTTCGTGTATTTTTTTTGTACTAAATTACTCAAATTCAATTGACGACATCATTTACTGAATTGATGATATCGTCAACCTTTACTGTAAAAATCTCTTTTGGTTCATCTTCTATCACCTAGTTTTTGAAGAAACTGATGATCCTCTCTTCTAAACCTTATTTTCAAATATAAAACTCTTCACCTTTCTCTTGCTTTCATTAATCTTGCTCTAAACCGTTCCATCAAAACCTATTTCTTTCATTCTACTCATTTTCCCCCGAACCCTATTTTTCCTTTCAAGCCACTCTTTTAGACTCATCTTGTGTTGGGTTCTCTACCTAAGAGTCCAAACTGACCCAAAGCGAGTGATTGAATCAAAAGGCTTTATAGACCAGCAAAAGGCTGTCTCGAACTTGAACTATGGAAACTACTTGTTTGGCCATGGCATTCTCTTCACTTTCCATCTTTATTTAACTCTATAGAATATACTTCTCATCTATATTTAACTCTACCAAAAACTTTCAAATGGCTTTCATATTTCAATTTCATCCTTTTATTCATTCATTGAACTACATTAGGTTTTAGCCTTCTTAGTTGCTCAAAAATTGCTATCCATTGACATGATGGTAAGACTCTTAGAAAAAAAATGAGAGTTTGATTTAAGTGAAGGTGATTACTCCATAGATTCTTTTTAAGAACTTCATATATAGACGCTAATTGGAATTGTTGGATTGAGAATTCAAAATGAGATGGATCTAAGTCCTAAGAGAGTTGTAAGAAGAACCAAAGAAGATGAGTTGCAGATTGACGATATCATCAACTAAGGAAATTTCACCAAAAAGAAATACAAGACCAACTCTGCAGCCATTTTGTAGTCTTTCTTCATTAAGTGGGTTGATTAAAATCTAAGTTTAATCTTCTTGTAAAAATCTCAACAAAAAAAATGTGTTCCCACTGTTAAAAAATGTATCTATTACAGTCAGTGGATGACGAACTAGGGCTCTGATCTTGTTTTATAAGTAGTTTTAATGAAGATTGGAAAACTTGGTGTGTTGACTTTTGACTCTGCCTCTCATTTTGACAAAAAAAAAAAAAATCAATTATAAAGTAGGCTCGGCCGTCAAATATAGAGTAATTAATGCTTAAGGTTTTGAATTAGCAATTTAAAAATGATTGATTATGATATAATAAATTTACTAATTTGAATTTATTATTATCATTAATACATGTAAGTATATGTATATCTAAAATTTATAAGTACTTGGCTTATTTTCAATTGCCATATTCTTGTGCGATTCGAGTGTGTCAACTAGACGCGATGGCCATCTATGGGGCCCACTGTTGGTCCAATCTAGATATGGGACTAAGGGGATGGGAAGATTCGAGTGATACCACCCCATGTATTAAGTTTGAAGTCAATCCCACGCCTTTTTCCATTCCATTCATGGTCCGCACTTTTAACGGCTTATATATATATTTATAATTTTGACCTTCGATTCAACAGTCCAATCCATTTGGATGGGTATCAAACCTTGAGATTGGTGACTATCAGACGTCCTTGTTTAATAATAAGTTTGGATTAGAGATAAGTGGGCTTTGAAAATTTCTATATTTCTAAATATTTTTAAAATGTTGTTTTAAAAACATAACTCTCCTGACTAGTCAAGTTAACTCTCTCATAATCAATAATTTAGAGTTAGATGAGTTGAGTCCGAGTTACGAGTTTTTCAAAATTAGTCCTAGGGAGTGACACTTATATTAAAAGTTTTCTTTGTCCACATACCCTAATCACTTAGGAGGTTAAGCCATGTGGGATAAGATCCAATCTGCTAATTTGAGATTTCCGCTAATTTGAGATTATCTCTCCACCCAACAAATCAAGTCTTTACCATTGATTGTTTGCGTTCCACTTGATCTACCGTGAAAACCATGGCATACTGGCCACATGATTTCTACATATAGGAATTTTTAGAAATTTTTTTTTAAGCTATATAAGTTTTTAAAATGCTTTCTGAAAGTAGGATTTTCAAATGCTAAGTAAAAACCCAGCATTTAAGAAGTTAGAAATTAGAGAATTTCACAAGTAAATTAACACTCTTTGCTATTGAATTCCAGTTATTAAAACAGGAATTCCCAAACACTCTATGAACATTCACATTCATTAACAATGTTGTCAGAACTAACAACACATAAAATTAAATTCCACAATCTTGGTAAAAAATTTCCTCTAAAAAATTCAATACATGCAACTGGCTCTAAATATATCATTAAGTGGGGGCCACTACAATGATCCTTACAATTAATATTGGAATCCAATCAATGGGAGGATTAGAAGGTAATAAAAAGAAGAAGCATGGACCCACATTGATGTTAGACTCTTCCATGTCAACCCTTGATCACCAAAGGATGGGCCACATTTGTACGAGGGATTCACGGCTCAGGACCCTATCTATCACTCTTCCTCTCCTATAAAAACACCCGTGCTGCTACACCAGACAAGTTCCAAATAGGTAGATACCCTACGCCACCAACCATCCATCCCAAAGCACAAGAACCAGAGCCAGAGAAAGAAAAGAGAGATGAAGAAGCTGTACGGAAAGGGCAAGGTCCATCCATCTCCATCCCCATCGGGAGTGGTCCATCATCCGTCGGACCACGTCGCTGCTCTTCTCTGCAATCTTCCTGCAACCATGATAACGCTCACAGCAGCCCTTCAGCCAGAAGAACGAGAAGTCTTGGCCTACCTCATCTCCAGCACTTGGAAATTCTCAGAAAACTGCAACAGGGAGATGAAGAAGAAGAAGAAAGAGCACCCACCTCACTTCAACTGCATCTGTTTCAGATGCTATATGAGCTTCTGGGCCCGATGGGATTCCTCCCCAAATCGTCATCTCATTCATGAAATCCTTGATGCTTTTGAAAATAGCCAGGATTCTGCGATGATTCCGAAGAACAAGAGGAAAGTTGAGAGACATGGGTCTGAAAGAGTTGAGTTGGGTGTGGAGATTTCAAGCACAGATGAAGAGATGGGTGTTTCAGAGATTGAAAGAGAATCGTCTGATGGAAATGGGACTGAAGGTGAGAAGGGATCAGTGAGGAGGTTTGTGAGTTTTCTGGGAGAGAGGATTTGGGGTGTTTGGAATCAGTAAAAAGATCAGAAAAGTTGGTTGTTTTTTTTTTTTTTGGTGGGTTTTTCCCCTTCTCTATTTGGTGTATAATATTTTGTAAGAACTAAAGAAGTTCTCATCTTTTTGCTATTTTTTCTTTTGTCTTTTTTATTTACATGATTTTAATGTAAGAACTGCAAGGAGTAAAAGGAAAGATAAGAGTTTACATGATTTTGATGAGAAACATCTCGAATTCACGCGTTTAGTTTTCTATCTGTTGGTTTTTGCGTTTTGATTTCTATGATTGATGGAATTCAATTTCATGGTGTTTTTCTTTGGGTTTTGATTTATATGAATGATTGAATTCAATTTCAAGGCGTTTTTTATGGTTTTTTTTTTTTTTTTCCTTCCTTTTTCTTTGGAAGCTATCTGCAGTGGAAAACCATACAGATTCTGAAAATTCAATGAAAAGCCGAGGGCTTGATGGTCACTCTTGAACTTTCCATGTTGGTGTAATTAAAGCAACCTTTTTCCATAACGATGGCGGTTGATATATGATTTTCCATGGTTGGGGGCATTTTTGTCATCTAAAGGTTTAAATTTTATCCGTTTCCACGTAGTTGCCGGTTGCCTTGACTTGGCTGTTGATCATTGATCAGGACATTTGAACTCAACATCAAGCATTAATTTGACCGTCGAGCTCTTTTTAGGCTTTCCTCTGTTCGAATTTGAATTAGGTGTGGTTACTCGCCACCCATTTCTTGTACGGTTCTGATTGCCATGCACGTAATTCAGTTCTCATGATATCCACAAGTTTCCAAGCTGGATCCTCCAAGGTCTCCACTCGTGAGAAATTCGTGAGGCTCAATCCAAACCCTTCAAACCGAATGGTTTCGGGGTCAAAATGATCCAAAGAGATGGGCCACACTAGAATCTGATGGACAGCAAAGGTCGATAAGTCATGACAATAGGATAGGTAGATGCCGTTTATTTTTAGATATATTTGTGTGGCCGGCGTGGCAGCTCTCGATTAAAGCGAGGGTGGACCGTGGAGGGGGAATACAGAGCCGAAAGCTTGTTTATTTTGTCCCCCAAGTAAAAGTGGGGTCGATTCTGATGCCCATGCCCCTCAATTTCCAAGGGAGGGCACATGAGTTGGGACGCAGGACAATAAAAAGTCCAGTTTTTGGGCTTGTTTCCTCCAGCCTTGTGTGTTTTTGTGGGTCCCATCAATTTGGTGATAGACAGTGAATGATTTGTTGCTAGACACACCTGGGCTATTTACATCGACTTTGTCGTTCTCATTCATTTGGATCGATTTTTGGTACATTAAATGAGTGGGGCCTAGTGAGGGTCGATGCTAGTCTTGGGTACGAATAAGATTATTGTTAACTAGAAAGAATTAAGAATTGAGCTTGATCTCGAGTGAAGGTGGTCTTGGTAGAGTGACTTGATCAGCTGAACAGACCTAACACAAGCTTGTCTTGGTTAGCTTACGAGTCGTGCTTTGGGAGAGAATGAGCCCCCTCAGTCTAGCCGTTTCATACAAGGGGCGACTATGGCCAACCTGAGTCATAAGTCCCCCCCACCCACCCCCCATAATTTTTTAAACCCAACATCCCTGTGGAAAAAAAGTCTTGTCTCTGCCGCTGCTTTGCACCCATTATTCCCTCTTGAGTTGCCACCAGCCCAAATTTGTTGCTCATACGAAAATTTCCAAGTTCTGTCTTTTGCTAAATTTGACACGCTATCCAATGGCTTGTGATTTGTCAAAGTTTAAGGTCCTCAAAATCTCATGGGTTTTTTCCTTTTCTTTTTTTTACACAGGAAAGTCTTAAAAGAGTCCTTTTCAAACCCCTAACATCTTATGTTATGCATGATTCATGCCTCCAACTGAGCCCCATATAAGCTCGGCCATTAGGGGTGCTTATGGACTAGGCCACTGCGATTTTGGCTTGGTCACTGTAATTTAGTACTCGGGCCGACTTGGATATTAATTTAGGCCCATTTAATAGATTGTCTAGGTTTAGATTTAGTTGTAGAAGACCCAAAGTCTAGCCCGGCCCTGCCCGATGGTAAAAATAATAACCAAAAAAGATATATAAAGCAAGGATTCGAACACGGGAAGTCTCACATAAAGATTCAAGACCAAACTAGTTATATTATAAAAAAAAAAGCTCTTTTTAAAATATTGTATATCTAACTAGCTCTGGGCTTCGGCCTAATGTTATTCAGGCTGGCAAGACTTGGGCCTACAGTTTATACGCCCGGCTAGGCCTGGATATTCCATAGTCCGGCATAGCTTCGCCCATGAACACCCCTATTTGCCACATCCTTAAGAATGGTGAGATTTATAATAAGGGGAATACCAAATAAATTGACACCAAACTCAATTTAATTTTCTTTCAAAACGCCCACTTTTGAATTTTTACAATAGGATTTCTCTCTCCTGTTTTTCTCACCTCATCCCCTCTTATCAAATCCAAAAAGGGTATGTCATAGTATCTATCATTTACACCGATCTTTACTCAAAACCAATATGGAGTCCTTGTCAGACGCAAAAATATAGGTGAGGAGGGAACCGAACATTTTTCTCCACCTTCTTTATTACTCAATTGAACAGGGGCTCGAGGAGAGTTGGAATCAGCCGTCGATTGAAATTTGAATGGGTCGGTTGCGATGGTCAACAAACACAAACAGACAAGGGGAGACAAATAGACTATAGATGACTTCTTGCAAAAGGCACCTAGAGTTTCACAAGTTTTCCCGGTCCACAAAGAGTGGACATACACAAGTTTTTGCGGACCACAAAGAGCGGGCATTCAATCCAACGGTCTAATCTATTGGGATGGGTGTCAAACCCTGAAATCGATGACTAAAAATGAGTCTCTATTTGTGATCTACTCATATGGATCATAAAATAGCCCCACTAGAAGTTGAGCCCACCACAAGGTTCACTCATAGGATTCTCTATTTGAGAAATGCTCCTTTTTGGCTTGATTATAGAGGGCCCACCATTGACCAAACCCACCCATTCACGCATAAAAAGATTCTTAGTTGGAACTAGTAGTGATTCACACTATTTTGGACATTATCCACCATTGGGTTTTATCATGAAAAGTTTACACATTATATAGTTACTAAGAGAACATAAAACTAAAAGCTGGGATAATTTGATCGAGTTGATATTAACTATTTCATTAATCCAAGTCAAGCCTTTCAAGTGTCATGCTTCCTTAGTTCAGCATGCATCCTGGTGGGCTTCATCTAACTTGGTTTGAATTGGGGAGATTGACTAAGCTTAAATGAAGGGAGGTTTTTTTTTTTTTTTTGGGTCATTTGTGTATAAAAAAAAACTAATAGTAATTTATTTTGACCAAATAAGTTATACTAAGAATACAAAAGATCCAGGCCTTTTGAGGTTTGAAAATCAAGGGTCCTTTTTTTTTTTCTTGTTAAAATATCACTATATATATAAGAAATTCTCAGAACCATCCTATTTCAAAAGGGGCATCGCCCCTTTTGATTTATCCAATTAAATGGTGCCACATCACAGTATAGTTGTTAGAATATTGGAGAGAGAAACCAAGAGAATAAGGAATCATGTTATGATGTAAACCTCCTTTGAGTACACCTATTATTTAGGAGATTTGAAATTTAGGAAAGTATTAGAAAGAGAAAGTCCAGAGATTTTTTTATCCACATTGGACCCACCACGAGACAATGGAAATATCAATTAATCCTAATCGATTTCACTCCAACTTGGGCCCACTATGAAATTATAAAAATATCAAGTTTCTTATATTTATCAATCTTAGGTTGGGTTGTTTGTGGACCCCACTAAGAACCATCGTGTGAAATTAAAAAATTTAAGTCTTTTTAGTGATCATTTAATAGTGGGCCCATTAAAATAGGGATGGGAGAAAAAAATGGAGATAAAATAGGGATGTGGACGTTGGTAGAGAGGAGATAAATAAAGGGAGTAAAATTAGGAGAGAAGAGAAAAAATAGGAGATTAAATGGTCGACCAAAATAAAAATTCCACATAAGTAATCCCTTATTAATTATCTCCTCTTTTCATTGGTTATTCAAAAGGGTGTCTTGTAGCCCTCCTATATATAAATATATATATATATATATATATAAGTCTAGCAACGCAATTGAAAATCTCATTTTGTTTGTTTGTTTTTGACACCTTACCTCGGGAAGTTTGTGTAAAAACTCTAAAAACAGAAAACTACAGTACAATCCAATTTGGAAGCATTGGGGTAGGAAGGTTGAGAGAGCCTGAAAGTTTAGTCTGTTGATTTGATTTGTTATCATTTAAAGAGTTGGTATGCAATATGCATTGACAGGACAGGTCCTCCAACTGACCCATTTGAAATTGAATCTTCAAACCCCAACATATTGACCGGCTCAATTTCAGTTCTTTTCTTTATTTTCCCTGTTTTTTGTTTTGGTATCTTGGCCTTGGGGCCTGAGATGAGACCCATTGAGAGGACTCGCACAAACAAGAAGACATCCGAAGTCCGAACACCAGGATGTAATGCGCAGTAAGCACATGGGATGAGAGGAGACCTACATGCGCAGGGAGGAAAGATTTGCATATATGAGTAGAGGAGACTCGTACACATAAGGAGGAACAGAATCTTGGATCAACCCTGTTCATCTAGGTTAGAACCAGGATTCTCAATCAACTTGCTCAATTTGTGTTCTTGATATTAAGAATTTGAAAAATCACTTGGGCCCGGTACTAGGTTCCTAGAAATCTTAGGATGCGTTTATGCCATAGAATTTTATAGTGCCGTCAAAAAGTGATTCTCAGCTCTTCTCATAGAAAATAGTTTCTCGCAAAATTAAGGAAAATAATTCAGTTTTTCCCTTTTGTGCAAAGAAAATTGCTGCACCAAATGGCAAAAATAAAAGAAAGTGCTGAAGAAATAAAAGTTTTCTGTGTTACCAAGAAATCTTCTGTGTAACACAAACATGTCCTAAGAAATTAATGCCTAGTGTTAACAGGGTTGTTAAAATTGAAAGTCATAAAAACAGGCTCTTCTTTAGTAAGCAATGATTGCACAGCCATCATCGGAATAAATCTTACTTCCCTCTAAATTTCTACCATTTATCATTCATTCATCCTCTATTATTACTCATTTATTAGACCACACTTTAAGAATTTCTAGGAATTCTATCTCATGTAAATAGATGGGCCTTTAGCTTTTGAATTTTGTTGACTTTCCGCCATTTTTAAATTCTATTTACCTAGTTAATATTGAATATGTAAGAATCTCAGAAAAATATTCATAAGAAAGTTGTTGAAATTGAAAAAATAAAGCTGAATAAAATAAAAGATCATTAAATAATCTTTCCTTTAGTGAGAAATGGAAACTTAGTCATTACCCAAGTAAATTTATCCCAGGAAAGTGAAGGTCTATCTACATCTACGCTTTGTATCCTTCACTATTTACCTCGTTTACATTCCTTTGTTGGAACCAATTTTAGCACAGATTGCTAGGAGTTCTTTTCCACACAAACAAACGGCATGTTGCTTTTTTAAAAGGTAATTGAAATATTAAAATTTTGAATATCTTAATTTGGGGTATTTGAAGGACAAGATCTAACTAGTTTTTGAAACTCTTAAAACATACTGAATTTTATTAAACAAGAAACCCCACAATTCTTTGACCTCGATATGGGTCTGTCCTAGAGCAAATGAGCAATACCCAAATCCATTCAGTGTCCCTAGTCCAGTAAGATTATCAATTACGAGTCCGGATCCTCTATGGCTCGAATCACAAGAAATTGAGGGCTCCTCGTTGGGGCCCACTTATGAAAGATGCAAGCCACTCAAAAATAAATCGACCCCTTTTGTATGAGCCGCGGCTAAAGTTCCAATGTAATAGAAGTTGGACCCACCATTAGATTAATCATTGATAAAAACACTTGAGGTCTTTTTTTTTTTTTTTTAATTACGAAGAAGTCTAGTGTTTTGTAGTGACCAATCAAGAATGGGCCCAACTCAAGCGATTAATATTTGACGAGAACCCATACAAGAGGAAAATTTTTATGACTAGTTTAAAATTTTCATAAGTGGGCCCAATCGTGAAGGGTGATGAGCTTCTTCTTGTGATCCAGAGGCCAGACATCACGTCTTCATCCGAGCAGTTTTGATCATAGCCCCCCCTCAATTTTTTATTTTTTTTTCAGAGTGGCCCCCTCAAGGAAGATTTCCTGGGTCCACCACTGCCCACACTGCAAAACTGGTAATTTGGACTTCCTAACTATCTTAATCAAAAGCTTGGGCATGTTTATACTGTAATAAGAAAGGTGGGATGAAGCATGTACTGAAGTAATGTTTGTGTTTGTTTTGCATGAAGTATAGTGTCTGAGAGAGAGAGAGAGAGAGAGAGAGAGAGAGAGAGAGAGAGAGAGAGAGAGAGAGTTTTAAATTAGACCCATTCAAAGAAATGACATCCAAGGAGAGGTGGGCCATGATATTCAAGAGGAAGTCTTCATCAAGATCAGGCAGCCAGAAGTGGAATAAAAAAAAACATTAAGGTGGTGAGAAACATTTCAAACATGTTCTTGGGTAGATTTAGAGCATGTTTGGTAACATCTGAGGAATACATAGAGCTGATGATTCTTCACTACCATTGGAATAAGGATTCATCGTTGGAGATTTGTATAATTGATGATTTCAATTGATATTGGTATATATCAATGCATATCGCTAAGAAAAATGGGGTTCAAAATGCAAATCCACGTAAGTAAGAATTCTCAAATTAATGTTATGGGGGATTGTCGGATTTGAAAATCCTAACAAATGAAGATTTCCATTCACTCATATCCCTAGGAATTTATAATCACCAAACATGAATTTATCACAGCTGTTAGAAAAACCGAAATCTTGTTCCTAAAGATCTGGTTGCTAAACGTGACCTTACGGATCCGAGACTTCCTCACTATCTTGGGATTTGTAAGGGCCCATTTGGTAGCTTCAATAGAATTGACTGGGTTTCATCATACAAGTATTAAAGAGATGATGGGTGAAAAATGCAAGGTGTAGTTGTAAATCAGACGGTCACTAAGCTCTGGGTAAAGGTTTCTTAGCTTTGGGGTAGAGGTTTTTTATTATTAAAAAAAGTTGTTGATTAGAGTAGGGACCCCAAATTGATGGAGTTAAAGGCTTTCTTGATGTAGATGATGACAGATCCAAGAAAACCACCTCATGATTCTAAATGAAATGAACGCTAATTGCCAGGTATATCAAAGAGGGAAGCACATCAATTTGCTAGTGTGGTGGGGGTTGTGGAATGCCATGACAACATGATCCATCTAAAGAGCCAATCACGACAGAGTCTCAGTGGTTGAGATGTCTTCTTCTACCCACCTACATTGTGACGACTGACGTTACACTGTAAAAATAACAGGGCCTTCACAGTTTTGGGTGTTTTCTGTGAGAAAATACGGGAAGGTGATGATAGGGGTGACATCATTGGCCGATGATGCACTCCTATTCCACCTGCTCCAACTTTAATTGTATGTAAATGGCTGTCAGAATTAGAAAAGGCAGAATGACTAGGAAGATGGCATTATAAATCAAGGAAATGGAGATGAGATATTTCTGATTCTTCTTCTCCAAGCAAGTAGGAGATGTTGTATTGTGCTGGCATGCCTATTTTACTAAGGTGATCAATGCATGTAAAGATGGCGAGGTTCCCAAATGGGATTTTCATTTCTCAATGAATGTTGGCTGATTTGTTTGCAGTTGAAGGAATATAAATGGTTTAACTTTCGCTTCAAAATGGTAAATGTCTTCAAGATGGGTGCAATTTCGACATATGGGTGGTGGGTGTATATAGAAATTATGCTATGCATACCCTGGGCAAAGTGTGCACCCATAGTGGGACCCATTGTTTTACCCAGTGCATATGGATAGGAAGGTTTGCATGTGCCCCCTAGGGATAGTTCTCGGCTGTTTAAAATCGACTGTCCCTCGACCTTAGGGCCAAAGGCTCATGAGTTGGGCTATGCGGGAGATACCCTGGGTTATAATAATAATAAAAAAAAAAGGAGTACACAGTCAATCAAACATCCAGTCCTCGAGGATGGTGATCGGTGACTATCCAGAGGGGGTCCCTATTTTATGGTCCACTCAAATGGATCACCAGGGGGCCCCACTAGGTACTAGGTATCGGTCCCCCTTGTTGAGCATTGGTGCTCAGGAAAGTTCTTGTGGGGCCCACCTGATCAAGGATGAAGATAATGCTAAGCCAGCCGCCAAAACGTTACGAAGCGGGCATTATGTAGTTGCGTAGCTATGCGTTTTGAAGAAAACGCCTAAAAATTCTAAACAAATTCCAGAAAATCCAGAATATTGGAAAATGATAGAAAATGTTTTTTTTTTTCTTTTTTTTTTTTTTTGCAAAAGTAACTAAGATAAGGGGGAGTAGTTTGGTGTGTGCGCAACCCCACTCCACCCCAGCTCTAGGGGGCCTATAGGAAATAGTGCTTACGTCCACCACACCTAACTGTGTATGGTGACAGAGGCTTGAATAATCATCCTAACCACTTGATCATCAACCGACTTGTTTTCAACATCTAAAATGAGTACACAGTCAACCAACGAGTGGTAGCTTAGTTGGCCAAGGACTCTGCGCCTCAAGAAGCGGAGAGGTTTTGTGTTTGGCACCTACCTCCATTGGCCACCTCCCATAGTTTTATCCAGTACATGTAGATAGGAAGGTTTGCATGTGCCACTACGGAATAGTTCTCGGCCGTCCAAAATCGACTGTCCCTCAGGCTTAGGGCCAAACGCTCATGGATTGGGCTAGGCACGAGATATCTTGGGTTATAAAAAAAAAAAAAGACTACACAGTCAATCGAACATCTAGTCCATGAGGATGGGTGCCAAACCCGGGATCGGTGACTATCCAGGGGTCCCTATTTTATGGTCCACTCAAATAGATCACCAGGTGAGCCCCACTAGTTAATAGGTATTTAGGCACTCACCTGAGGTATATACATACATACATACATACATACATACATATATATAGATATGGGAGGTGCTCCAATGAGAGACACTCTCACCAAGTTTATGAGAGATGGGTGGGGGCCTTCACTTCCATATCCACTCTCACCAACTTAAATGTAAGGGCCCTAAATATAAAAGTGAGGGCCCCCACCCATCTCTTATAAACTTTGTGAGAGTGTCTTTCATAGGAGCACCTCCCTATATATATAGATATATATCTGCCCCTCTTGTTGAGCGTCGGTGCTCAACAAAGTCCTTGTGGGGTCCACCTGACCAAGGATGAAGATAATGGTAGTGGCGGGCATAGCAGCCCGCCGCCAAAATGCTATGAAGCGGGCCTTACGTAGCCGCATAGCGATGCGTTTTGAAAAAAAAAGGCCTAAAAGTTCTGAAACAATTTCAGAAAATCCAGAATATTGGAAAATGATATAATTTTTTTTTTTTTTTTTTTTGCAAAAGTAACTAAGATAAGGGGGTGTAGCGGTCCTCTCATTATATGAGGTTCTGTATCACTGTATGAAGAAAATAATAGTAATGATCATTTTTTCCTAATGTATTCATGTTTCTTACTTATGCTAACTTAGAAACTAATGAAAAGTTCATAAAATAAATAAATAAATAAATAACCTAGGTCATGATGTATAGGATAAGACTTAAGAGTTAGGTATCTAATGAAGTGAACAATCAATACTTTAATGAAGTTGGCTATGGGCATTGATAAGTCCTTAAAAATGCATAATTCCATCATCATTTTAGAGTAATTAAGGACTTAATCATCAAATCATGCACCATTTTAATTTAAAAAAAAAACATGATTTTATGATTGTGGGCATCAAAGTTTGAATTCGACTAAAAATTCATTAGAAAATCACATTTTACATAAAATCATGAACTTCCCTATTTCTTAGCTTTGACAGTCACAAATTTCTCATAAGTTTTTATTCACACATAAATTGATGAGCTTTCTCTGCACCATTGATTTAATTAAAGAAGATTAGATAAAAATGTTACATTTTATGCATTTATTTTAGTGTGAATTGAGCCTGCATCTTGCATCACTCCTTTCCTTTATGAATAGATTATTCTTTGATGTTTGAATTTATGTTTTTGTAGGGAATTTAAGAAATTGGGGCCCGCCGAAGAGAGTTGATGAAGCAAATGCACCTTGGGGAACCACCTTTGGGAGTGGATTCCAAGATTAAAGGACAAGAAAGAAGAAAGGGAAGGAATCAAAGAAGAAGAAAAAAATGCCAAGGGAGAGATGTACGTCCAAGATCTTCCATTCAAGAATCACACATCCAAGTGGGGCCCATCATCTCTTACAAGTTGCAAACAAAAATCTGAATTTCAGATTTGGGTCAAGATCTTCTTGAAAATTCAAAAGTTTGAATTTGAAGGCAAGTAAGCATGGACGTCCATGGTATGGGAAAAACATTGCACGTTTTCGAAGTGGGGCCCACTCTTATATCATGTGTGCAATGAAATTAATTTTAGATTTGAGATGCTTTTTAAGGAGAAAGTGAGCCCATGTTAAGAGATTCTCAAGCCATGAAGAAGTTTAAAAAATTCAAGATTCTTGCTAGCCAAGCAATCCAAGTTGGAAACTAATCCAAAGAGCCCAAGATTGTTGCATAAAAGATTCCTAAAGATCTTTATAACTTGAAATTCAAATGCGGAAGGCTTCCAAAGATTTAAAAGATTTTTCTTCAAGCCAAGATTTATCCAAGAAGTATCACACGTCCAACACCTCTATCCAAGAAGAATTCACACGTCCAAGATGGGGGACCACATGCATCTCAAGATTTGTTTCAAATCTGAAATTTCAGATTTGAATTGTTTCTTAACGAAAGTGGGACCCTTTACAAGAAAAGCAAGCTACAAAGACAAGTTTAGATTAAGAAGGACTTTTGGTGGCAAGCCAATCAACAAGAAGATCCCAAGATTATTCAACCTCAGCCCTCCAAATCCTATCCCAACTTGGACCCCACACTTTAAACCCTTCGAAATCCAAATCCATTGCAACAAACCTTATCAAAAAAATATATAAAAAGACCCACAAAGGGGCTGAACGTCCGTACCATATCCCCCCATTCTCTTGGATGACCAGCAACACACAAAATTCCCCTTTTTCCATTATTTTTCTTCATCTCTCCTCCTTCCATCACTACTTCATCCAAGGCCTTCCCTAAGACTACCACCACTTGGATTTTTTCACAGCCATCACTCCACCATCCATCTACCTCTCCCTTGGTGAATGGTTGAATACTTGAAGATGGGATTATGTGCAAGTCCTATTTTCTTGATGTATTCGATATAGGGTAAGGAGAGATTTCTTTTTTCTAGTTTTGATTAATGTTGGGGAATTACTAGTGTATTGGTTCGTTTTAATCTAAAAGACGCAATCAGTGAGGTCAAGGTGTCCCGCCTTGGATCGGCATTGCGTGTTTGTGGGTGGTGATAGTACACACTTGGTACGGTGCTTTTGTAGTCTTTTATTAATTTTTCCAATGTAATGTCGTAATTTCCCAGTCTAGAATTCCTTTTATCCTTATTGCTGAATGATGTTATTATTGGATTTTTATTTTAAGGCATAATTTATTTGCTTTTACGCAATTGGTGGTTTAATGTCTTTTATGTTTTTGCAGTCTTTGGATTAGGATTCTTAGATTACGATTTTTATTTGGGATTGTAATTCTTAATTTGGATTTATAATTAAATTTCAATTTCAGTTTTGTAGAGATTTATTTGTATAGATTTTATTAGGTTAGCACTAATTTTCTAATAGGACAGGTTTTGCGGGATTAATTGCTCTCTGTAGATCGACCTCGGACTTCACTGAGTTATTACTACATCGCGGCCTTGCACTTGGGGCTATGATCAGGCATATTTCCAATTAGAGTGAATTTTGACAAAAGACATTAATTTCAATTAAGTAATGCTTGGCTAAGGCATGACTTTTTTATTTTAAAATTTGGGCCTCAACATGGAGCTTACCCATGGTTAAAAAGACAGCAAGTTCTCCGGCTTTTCTTCTTTTGGATGAGCCCATTCGGACACTTCGGTCTGGCCTCTAAATGAAATACTTCGGCCAATTCGAAAGGTTTGGTGAAATTTTTGGACTAATATTTTGAAAAAAAAAACATGAAAGTAGAAATATGTATATATAAAAAATTAAGAATAATATTAAGATTTATAAATATGAACTGATATCAAACCAGCCCACACTCCCCAGCCCAGGCCCAGCCAACTGCCAGCAACAAAGAAGGAAAAATTCCCTACCTCAAGCCCAGCCAGCTACCAGGAGCAAAAATGAGGAAATTTTAATAACAAAGGGCAGCCCACCCAAGCTCCCAAGTTCCAACCCCATCCCAAGCCTGGAAGACAGGGCCAAGCCAGCTGTTGGACAGCATGTCAGGAGAAAGAAAAAAACAGCAACTCAAGTCAGGAACAGCCAGCTACCGGTCAACTCCCAACTTCTTAAGACTGTAGAAAAAAAAAAAAAAAAAACCGAAATGTACACCTCTACTTATGTATGGTGTTTGCCACCGCTGCAGTCGATTTTTATAGCAGCCGATATTTTCATCCCTGAACCTAACCCCGTTCTCTTCCTCCTCTAAAGGGACATCCACACCCCTACTTGTGTATGGTGTTTGCGGCTCGAATTATAATACTAACAATTTGATCAATGGCCCATGCATTCTCACCACTCAAATCACCACTCAAACGAGTGCACAATCGATCTATTGGTTCAGTCCATGCAGATATGTACCAAACTTGTGATTAGTGACTATTGGGTCCTATTTTTATGGTCCAATCACAAGGATCATAAAGTGGACCCACTAGGTGCAGGGTTCATGATAACATGAGCGCCTATGCTCGACAAAGGTTTACATGTGTGTGTGTATGTGTGTGAGTTACGCTATAAAACTCCCCAGGCGTTTTCTTAATAAAAAGCCCTCTTTTTTAGCCAATAAGAGTGTGACACGTGTCATCAATCATACACACATATGATTCTCTCTCCTAAATATTCTCCTACAAAAGTGGATCTTTTAAAATACTAACAAATCATTAGTTATTAGCTATGGGCACTCCCCTTTTGAGATCGGGGAATTTTTGGGAATTTCCCCACATATATATATATAGAGAGAGAGACACCCGCATTGGGACCGTACGCACCGGACTGTGGGGCCCCACCTACGGCTAGGGCTTGGACCCGAGGGGGATTTCAAGATCTCGGTGGGATCTATCTACCTACCAAGTTTAGGTCCCATCCGATTATCATATCATCTTCATCCAGGCTCCACTAGTGTGTACAATCCATTTAGATGGGTGTACAGTCAATCTAAAGGTCTAGTCAATCGGGTGGGCCCCACTATGAGGTGCGCACATGTCGTCGTCATCATCAAAGCCTGGGGTTGGCTATATGAATTTTGTTTCTCCATTCCGATCTATCTTAATATCTTGAGTCAAATTTTAAGATAAGTTGCACTTCTTCGTATCTATTTTTACTACCTCCATCCATATCCTCTTCAACCTGTACACATTTCCCTTGGTAGGCCAGCAACTTACATAACCAAAATTTTCCTTACCTGTACTACTGTAGTACTGTGTTGGACAATGCCCAAATCATTCCAAATGATTTTCTCTAATTGTATACCCTTATTAATCTACCCCTGAATGCTCTAAAAAACGCTCATTTCTAATGTAATCATTCCTAGTTTTACCACACATCCACCTCAACATTCTCATTTGACCATTGTGGCGTTTGGCGTCTCTTATTTTTAGGTCTACTTATCTAAAAATTGTTTTAAAACACATTAAGATTGTTTGGCAATCACTTCTGCCACGTCTCTTCCAAACCTCATAAAAGAGGTGATATGTCTATTTGGGGAAGCCACCGTTTCTGCCAGATTTGAAACAATGTCTGAAGCGCACAAATGTTCATTGCTATAGTACTATTGACGTGTTTCTCCACTTCACCGGTATTTTGAATTCTTTCAAATAGTGGGACCCTCAAGGAACATCCGAAAAGTTGAAAATACTCCCAACATCAAACACGGCTATCAGGTTAAATTTGGTCCGTTGATCTGTCCAGAATCTCGAGATAATTGTGAAATGGTACAGAATTCTAGAAATTTATTTTAACTTCCGTGGGCCCCATATCGAGATCTAAAGCATTGATCTTGCTTGGAATATTGAAAACGGTAATGGGAATAAATTTCATCCACTGATTCGTAACGAATCTCGATAAAAATGTTGAAAAAACAAGAACCATGCGATAGATTCAGGTCAAAACTAAGGAGTTTTCACGTGATTTTTTCCATTCCGTGTTTTATTTTTTATTTTTTTATATTATAGGTAACTAAGTGACTATCAGAACCATTGAACACGTCCCCAGGATGAAACACAGCTAAGAGGTTAGATTTGACCTGTCTTGAATCTCGAGGTATTTGTGAAAAAGTGCAGAACCTTAGATCTATTTTTCTTTATTTATGTGGACACCAAATTTAGGATCCAAACCATCGATTGTCTTTGAAATTCTGAAAACAACTGTGGGGTAAAAATCTAGCGTCTAATTCATTGTAGATATCAAGAAATTAGTCAAAAAATTGAAAACCATTTGATTCCTAAAACATCTATTTCAACCAATATTCTTGTATTACCAAAGGATCTATTTGTGAAACATCTATTTCAAAAAGCACCTTTTGAAATAGATGTATATCATAAAGATCTATTTCATATAGACAATACTTGCCCAACAAGAAAAGTCTACGACAAATCGTAATCCCACAGGCATCACTTATTATATTTTGCACTAAAATGTATCGGTCACATTAATATATTTTCAAAAGCAGTTGATTATATCATTGTGAGCTTTGACCATTGTCTCTGTCCTCGCCAACGGCCTCAATATATCAAAATATTTATAGGCCATTTTTCCTTGCATCTACCTCGCAATCAAATTATATCAGATCTTGTTTCCACTTTTCCAGTCATTCTAGATAAAAAAATCGCAAATATTGGATCTTCCATTTTACAACAAAATGGCTACATCTGTGTAGACCATGGATCAATAGGTTAGAGGCATGGGAATGACATTCCTCAAGTCCTATCATCAGTGCTGCCTCATGTGGGCCCCAACGGCCCACCTCTACCGGAACGGGGCTCATATCTGTAGGTTCTCTAAACCCCCAACACGCACCCAATAAATGTTATTTTCTTCTATGGCCCAGGAATATAGTATAGTGAATGTAATGATTAATCTGACACCTCTTGGATTATTCGTGCCTTCTGAAGTCAGATCATTTTCCTCTAACATGATCTTAGTTATTGTCGTCCATGAAAATTTTTAAACCCAGTCCAAACCATCGTGATTTCTAGATGCCTACCTCAGAGTGATCTGGATTGATTTAATTGATTATACCCATTCCATTGCACAATAGTAAGATGTTCTAATTATCCAATTGTAAGATTTTATGAGATTGACCATGAGGAGTCCACCTACACTGTTCAGATTATGTCAATTGAAGTAGTGATTCGCTGAATGGACGGTAAAGGATCAATAAGCAGAAGAATGTTAATGCACCGCTGCTAATGATAAATAAAACCCACCATACAGTACGCATCGCGTGTATGTATATATATATATATATATATATATGGGGGACATTCATGTGCATCCTCTCTCACTATAGGGTGAGGGAACTTTCCCTTTTTGCATATGAATATTCCTTTTATGCATATGACCATATATGACTTTTCTTCTTTTGCACATGAAAATTTTCAATTATGGAAGCGTCCCTCACCCTATACGTATTTATCGCATATAACATTTACACGATGATAACAAAGCTCCTCTTTAGACACAATAGTTCAAAACAAGACTCTAAATTATTAGATTGATTGAAATCTTGGAGCTTCAGTTTTGAAATTCTAGATAATATTACATGTGCTGATGTGGACTATTCTTCCATTTTATTGAGCCCGACAGGCAAGATAAAAGGTCAGGAGATAGTAACTTCAGAAGTGAAATACCATATACTGTAAAAGACAAGTACTTTCCAAAATAAACTAAAAGAAACAGGCAGTTACAATCTTGAGGGGGTACCTCCTGCAACCACCAGAGTTTCACCTGTTATGAAAGCAGCATCATCAGAAGCAAGAAAAGCTGCTGCAGAAGCCATGTCTGCTGTGGTCCCTAGCCTCTTGAGTAATGTTCGATCCTCAAGAGCCTTCCTCTGCAAGCATACCATACATAATCCAGTTAATGGCAGTTAGGTAGGAAGCGAATCCAAGAACCCTCAATCTACCATAGTCAAGAAAACAATTACACCGTACAATCTATGCATGAGAAACAAGATAAGTTTAAAATTTTGGAACCCCCAAAAGATCAGATACACCGGCTTTTTTTTAATGGTTATAACACGCATTTTAAATACAAATCATTCCATAAAGCTCCAGCCGGTGAAAAATGCCATGCAAATAGACCATTAGAAACAACTGAGATGGCAGAGATTTTGTCCATCGACTGTGGACCTACAGATGAAGAATCCAGCCACTGAAAGATCCTAGCTGTATGCGATGACTGCCTCAATGCAAATGGTAAAGCAAACTGAGCATTGCATAGTACTATTTTAAAAGTGTAAGCATGGTGGAAAATTACAGTGGAGCCAATATTGCATAAAGAAAAACTCAAACGAAGAACAAAGGTTAAAAAAGGATAAGAGAGAAAAATAAAACTAGAAAAAAAGATGAGGAAAAAACAACATGGAATGAGCAAGTAGGAAATTGAATGCAAGCAGTTACTTACAGTTTCCTTGCTTCTTGTAAGAAAATCAGCGAAGTGTGTGGGCACAAACCCAGGAGCAACGCAATTGACTCTGGTAATGGGGCTCATTTCAGATGCAAGAGCCTACATAACAAGATAATCATTACTAATAACCATAAAGCATTGTAAATCAATAGCAAAAAGACATGCTAATACTTTATTGTAGAAAGACCATATTTCTCTTTTCTAATCCAATGGCAAATACCACAACCACCCCTGCACGTTGAATAACATAAATATACACATCATTGGAGCATTATTTTATTTTTTGGCTAAGCTGGGCTACTGGTTAAGAGTGATACTGTAAACTTAGAGACAGAAGGATCACAAGGATCAATCCCTATGTGAGTGATACTAAGGTGCCAACATCACTCAACAATTATTGAGAAAACCTCAAAAACAAGTGGTAGAGTTTGCACCAGATGGTAAAGATGATAGTCTTCACAGACAAATCTCTAAACTACTATAATCATCATCACCAACATCTTAGTCCTATCCTATCAATTTGGGGTCGGCTTAGAGTTTTATTACTTTCAACTATAAAAAGCTGTCACTTTATGTGTGTAGTTGCATGGGTGTATGGGAATAAAAAAGCAAGAGATACACTTATGGATGCATGGAAAGAATATAGTGCCCTAGACAACAATGAAAACCCTCCAAAAGAAAATACTGGACATTTCCAATATATGTATATAGGGAGATGCTCCTATGAGAGATATCTCTCACCTTAAATGAGAGATTAAGGTAGGGGCCCTCACATTTAAGTTGTTGGAATTGGATATGGATGTGAGGGCCCCCACCCAATCTCTCATTTAAGGTGAGAGATATCTCTCATAGGAGCATCTCCCATATATATATATATATATATGTCCTCATCAATGCATGTTCCTGGAATCCTAGAACATGCATTGATGAGGACATCATGCATCCTCTAAAAAACACAAAACACACATCGTAATATGCTACCCAGTGTCAGTAGCCTCTCCAACTAGTGTATATCACCGCTGGTCAGGTTACAGCCTACACTCATATTACATTACTACAGAAAGCACTCAAAAGGATCAAATAGATGGACAGATCAAAAGCCTACACAGAAGGATGTCACAAAAACAAAAAAATAAAAAAATAAAAACACCTACACAAAAGGAAACCGGAGGAAACTTCGCTAAGGTAATCATGTGTGTGATCACAGGTACAAATGCTAGCAGTATCTTGGCCATACCTATCAGACAGGACATTGGCATTGATGTTGGAAAGAAATGTCTGAAGTCAACATATTCCACAAAAAATGTATGGATGGAGATGATGGTGAGGAAGATCTAGTGATTAAAGATATCAAGACAGTGCCCAAAGCAAATCCCCAAGCAGAGCGTACAAATGACTGCTACATTAGATATTGACCAAGAAGGTCCTAAGGTTTAAGACAATATAACAGGAGATTTTGAACAAAGATCAATCAATGCAACTGCCAATTCTAACAACAAATGTCAACTCCACAATTCCAGATGAATTGGCCAAAAGTAATTTTGTCAATGAGTAGCACAAGTGGCAATCTAGAGTAAATCTAATAATTAGCTGAAATAAACTTTTATATCAGACAGTCCAATGGTGTTCATGAAAAAATACGACTGCTCATCAGCATGTATAGAACAACCCTACATATGGAAAATCTTATCACTGTACACACTCTATGGCAGCGGTCTAGAAGTTAGTTACAAGCTATGATGCCCAGATACGGCATGGATACTGCTAGGATATGCCATGGACACGGATTTTACACATAAAAAGTGAAGTATCGGATACGATACGACGCGACACGTTGCCCCATTTCGAAGTATCCGTGCATCATAGGTTACAAGATCTTATCCACAGTTGCCTAGTTCGCAGTTCAACTAATTTATATTCGAGTCCGCAATTTGTAATTCAAGACTTTGTCTGATCATAAAATTCAATGGAGTGGGTTCATTTGATTCGCTTTTCAATTTGTCTAGTTTGTAGTTCGAGTTCGACAAGTTCAATGAATTTTTGTGTCTATGTCTATGCTATAAGTCCATCACTAGGGCCCACATCTAACCTCCAAAGCATGCAAAAGGATGGTTCTTCTTTACATTTACTCTGAGCCTAATTTTACTTCGACCAGAGTCAGGCCCATCATCTGACTGATCACATGTAAAACACATGGTTAAAATAAAAAAAGAAAGTAAAATTCAATCTTTAACAGGTGATCTATCTTAAAGCAGGGCAAACTTTTATTGGAGCTAGATATGAGCTAGTGTTAATGCACTAGGGTGCAATGCTTATGAGCAGGTTGGTTTTGTTGGTACGCCCCACTGACAAATTTATAGGAATCAACTTGGTGAACTTTATGAGAATAGTTCGCCAGTAGTTCAAGTATGAAATGAACCATTTGCAATTCAAAGGCCCTAACAACAAACTAGGTAACGATGATCTTATCACTACCCACACACTATTCCATCCCTAACATATGCAACAGCCTCTCATCTACCGCCACAGATGGTTAAACCAGTCCCTACACTCAACCCAACCCAGTTCCATAACCCAGTCCCATGCAATCCCAAAATTAAATTGAATATCCTACACCATCCCTAATCTAAGCAGGAGCATCTTACCTACCCTCATAACCCACTCGAACAGAGCCAAAATAGTCCCCAAACAGCACTTTATTAGTTGCTGTCCCATAACCCAAACAGCCCTGAAGAAGTCCCTCCACCAGTACCTTAAATCAGTCCCTAAGCCCCTCCAAGTTCAAGCTAGTCGATCCCAATCAGCCCTAGCGACTATTAACATAAAAATCAGTTAACCAAAGGTTAATTTCCTAGCCAACCACAAGCTATATACTCTGTCCAGTCAAGTCCAGTCAAATGTAATGTCATCGTGTCTACTTGAATTGAACAATCCTTTCAGAAAGAGATGTACACCTTTTCAGAGATGAATTACACTAGACTGAATGACATTCCTAAGATTCAATTAGCAATAAACAAGTGCCTAAAACCCCACTAAAACACGAGAATATCTAACTGTCAGTATCCTTGACCTTGGCCATCAGATGACTCCATAGCCATAGGTGACACGACGACAGTAGTAGAATCTATTCAATGGATGTTCATACTAGAAAATTGGTTGAACTTATGCAAGCATGACGCAGAGACATAGTTTGCATTGTCATCATTGACATGGAAATTAATCAGAATATGGTCTCGCAGAAGTAATTGACAGGTTACATCTGCTAACCAATGCACATCCACATCTGTATCAAATAACCTGGGAGAATGAAACAGTCATGTAGGTGACAGGATGATGCGTGTTGAAATTCTGAATTAGAGATAACAAATACTCTACTTGGTGTGAAACAATTGACAATTCCTACAAATGTGACATGCTCTCCTCAGAAAATCATGGCTCTGCGAATGACAAGGGCAACATCATGGACTAACAAATCCTTGTGAGTTTAAGTTCCAAGGCAAGAGAATCTGCCTGATCCCCATGACAACAAAAGAAAAATGGGGCCAGAATCGACAAAAAATGAACTGGTAGCTCTATATGCAACACAGATTGGACCACAAAATTTGAAGTGTCATCCAAAGAGGAGCTAGTTATAAAGAATAAACAAAAGAAGATAATGTGGAACCGCAGGGAAGATGCGGGGCGGGTGATGAAAGTGGATGGAGATAGGCGAAGATTGGGCTCTCACCAAACTCCGAACCGGAGGAGTTACTGACTTGGGCTCTTACCAAACTCCAAACCAGGACGCATTGGAGATTTCGAGGAAGAGAACTCGAAGAAAACTGAAATTCATTAATCATCAACCATTACTAACTAGCCAAAGAGGCTTTACATCATTATATAGGAAAAGAAATAACCCTAGGACTAATATGGATCACCTAAACACATTGATGGCTAGGATTAAAACATCATACTAGAATAACACAAATAAAGCTCTAAATAATAGGATAATAACATAAAATAAATGGGTCGGGCCTATTGGCTGGTTGACCCATGGGGACCATGGGTTGAAGTCTGAACAATCAGTGGAAGTGCCATACTGCCATCTAAAGAAGATTTGGTTATAAATGAGATGAAAAAAGAAGCCACAGAACCATAACAAAAGAAGTCGTCTAAAATGAACAAATCAGCGCAAGTGTCATCCAAAGAAGAGCTAGTTCCAAAGGATATTTCAAAAGAACAAGTTGCAGAACCGATGGCAAAAGTCCAATTTCCAGAGTAACACTAAAGAACAATAATATAAGGGACAACAAAAGTTGAAGTGTCATCTAAAGAAGAGCTAGCTATAAGGACATTGTTGTCAAAATCCTACAATTCATATATCAAATCCTACGATTTGTATCGATTCCTAACGAAAATTATTCATATCTATGTGATGAATCCCATTAATAGGTGTGAGTCATAAACTCGCTTCATTGAATCTTACGATTCAAGTGATTCAGTTGACAAGAATGACTACAACCAAGAGGTTAATATTAATAAGCTTTTACTTTTTTCTTTCTTTTTTTTAGCGTTTCTATTTTTGAAAGGGTATTTAGTGGTTAACACACCACTTAAGATTTTTTACGATTTTGGGGAGGTTTTAAAGAAGAACAAGGAATATACATTCATGATTCAGCTAAAGCATTCAGCTGTACATATGGGGGTTTGTCCTGTATCCATTTAAAAAATAAAAAACTCTGACTTTCTTCATGTACACCTTTTCAACTTCATGAGATATCTTATCGTGTAATATTAATGATTTGGATTCTATTTTAATTTTTCTTGTTTGATTAAAATAAATATTGCAAGTTGTTTATTTTTCCCAATAACATTGATATCTAAAACATATGTAACTATTTACACATATCATTTATGATATATTAATATATATATATATATATATATATCAATGATGTTCTTCAAGTGATTGTATCATACTTTTATTTGTCATTGTATTACACTGCCATGGATGGAAAAATGTATGGATTATGAATGGGAATTTGATTCTTCCCCTTGAACGATTTGCAATACGATTCCAATTTTCAAAACAACAATAGAGGATATGACAGAAGAAGATGTAATAACATGTGAAGGTGTCTAAATTAAACAATCAGTAGAAGAGTCATTTAAAGAAGAGCTAGTTATAAAGGAGATGAAAAAAGAAGTCATTGAATCCATAACAAAAGAACAAGTCCAAAATGAACAATCAGTGCAAGTGTCACCTAGAGAAGAGCAAGTTATAAAGGCTATTTCAAAAGAAGTTGTAGAAGCAATGATAAAAGTCCAAATATGAACCATATCCAGAGGAAACTACGCCAATATAAATGATAGTCGAAGAAGAAGAAATAAAATAAGACTTCTGAAGAAGAATCCTTCTATAACATTAAGTAGTTCAGTATGTTACATAAGAACAAGTGATCAGATAGAATTTAAAAGGAAAACAGAAAGAAAGAAAATTAAGTGGATAAGATTCCAAAGCTGGGCAATGAGAAGGAAGAGCCAACACAAATTCACCTATGGAAACAGAAAATGACCATGGAAAAAATTTCCCAGAACTCAAGAGTCAAGAAGTTACACCTGATGATTCAAAATCAGATCAGATGGGTACAAAGTTAAATCCAAACAATGAGTTTTGACCCGCAGTAATCAATATCTATCACGCCACAGATTGTCTTAGGAATTGAGAATGGACATCAGAAAACAGATCAACAATCAGATCAAAGGATAGATCCCAGTCAAGGAAGAGCATGTATGATGCATACCTCTAACCCATTGTTAAACAAAGAATGAATTGCATGTTCCGGATACAAAGCGCCTGATGAGTGATGAACTGTCTAACTGAGAATTTGTACCATTTATATTTGACAAAGGATGGTAGTCACCGGCCGGATAAAAGTGCTCACATGACTCCATACCATGTGTGTACCATTCAATGGTCTCCCATTGTGCTATAACTGAAGAATCTCCCTCTGCCATCTGCGGTGATGCATTTTTTCTTCAGATTTGCTACCCCTAATTAAGAGATTATGATAAGCATTGAGTGCCTCTCCTGTCATTTTAAATAAAGGGCTTTACCATTTACCAAGCAACTTGGCCAGTACAGCTTCTTACAAATATCTCTTTCTTTACCATTGGCCTTTTGTTTGTACCTAGTTCTAGAGTATGACCATGTCTATCATGGTATCAAAGTATGGTACAGTGCAGGGCCATTGAGAAATCGTATCCATACCATATAATCCATCATCTATGGCCCCATCGAATGTTGCAGCCAAATAACAGGCTTTGGTTATTTGCTCTCCTGAACTTAAATGGCCCAAGTCCTTCAAGATTGTGTTCCTCCACCTCCAATGACACTTTTATAATGACATTGGCATTAACACCACTCATCTAGCTGCAAATCACATCCACCATGCATGCAGCTAACACATCAAGAATGAAAACCATTTTTACATGATAGGGTGGCTAAAGGTTCTCTTTCATATTCACTATCTTAATTGCTGAACATCCAGCTAATGTCTTCACAGATCATTTATCTGCTCATTTTCACAGTTCCAAGATCCAATCATGCTCATTTCTTAGGGGTGGAAAAACTTGACCCAACTTGCTAACTTGACCTTGAATTGACCTGCCAAACTCAACCCACATAAAATATAGGTCAGCACGTGTCAGGTTTTCTTAACCTGCATTAAAACGGGATGAATTTGGGTGAACCTGTTTAACCCACATGACCATACCAGTATTTGACACCAAAAAGCAATTAATTCATATAGTTCTTTAAATGAAGTTGACCTTGGGCTATGAGCCAACGATTGATAAATTGGTTCAATGCATGGGATAGAAAAATATTAATGGACCCTGGCCCAACTTTCTACAAATGAGAAACTAGGCAAAATGGACCTCATATAGTTCTTGGACTAGTGTTGAGCTTGGATCAGAGCTTTTACAAGTCGGGTCGAGATAGGTAGGAATAATTGGGTTGAACCTCATAGTTTGCGGGTTATGTGGGTCCATAACTCAATATGGGTCCATTTGGTTTGACCTGGATGAGTTGTAGGCAAGGTTCAAAAAATCGGACTCGGGACCTGACTCGGCCATGGCCGAGTCCGAGTTGACTTGGCCGAGTCGGGCCAAGTCCCGATTTCCAATAAAATGGTTGAAGGGCCGAGTCACGTGATTCAAATTCGAGTCCTATAGGACCGACTTAGTTGATTTTTTAAACCATGGTTGCAGGTCAAAGGGGATCGGGTTAGGTTGACTTGCACCGGGCGTGGGTTGGGGAAATTTAACCCATTCTAAAAATGGGTCAGATATGAGTTGGGCTCCAAACCATGGACCTCACCTGTTGAACTAGCCCAACCTGTTTACCTTCCCTATTGTCTCCATCAGGGATGAAAATATCTGCCGCGGCGGCAGCTACATTGAATTTAGCGGGTAACGCACCCGTAGCGGCCCGTAGCAGCTGCTACGCAAGCGTGGCGGCCGCTACGGGCCACTACAGGCCGTAGCGGCCGCTACTTGGCGCTAGGGGGTAATAAAACCCCCCTGACGAATTTTCGTTCTACCTTTTCAACTTTTTTCATCTTCCTTCCTCTTTTTTCTCCATTTTTACTGCTGTGAACCCTTTGTGTGTCCCCCTAGTGGTCCCAACTCCATTTTGTCAAGATTTGTTGCTACAAAATCAAGAGATTCAACTATTCTAAGGAATCTAAAGAAGATTCATTATCTAGGACTCATGGATTAAAATAGCGGGTGGCGGCCGATACATATCGGCAGTGTTAAACAAACAACCCCCCCCCCCCCCCCCCCCCCCCCCCTCACGACTTTTTCACTTTTTTTCAACTTTTGAGATTATCATTCTCTAACTACTATGAATCACAACTTTTAAGGAGGGGCACAGGTTCTGAAAGCAGAAATTCGATTTCAAAGGAAGAACTTCATAAAAAAATTCTGGTCTGGGGGCGCTGCCCCCTAGGCCCCCGCGAGCTGACCGGGCAACTCGATCCCCGCCGGGGGATACCCCCGGACCCCCTTTGCGAAACGCATGTTTTAAAGAAGTGGCAATCATGAAAACAAAAGGATCTTACTTGACCATGATAGCTATGCCTCTTTTACTGGTTGTCTTTCTTTGTTGTGCTTGGATGTCTATTATTATCATTATTTGTTAATATATGATATTAAGCATGTTTAATTATATTTGGAATGTGTGTAGTAGTATAGATATGGTTACCTATTACTACTAAATTTTAAACTGGTCTTAATTTAACTGTTTTAAAAGAACCCTCATTGTTAAATAACTAAGTGGGAGAGGCCCGAGAGGGAACTTCTTAAGTTCCCACGGTCTCCATCATTGTCTTGTAGGAGATGTAATTGATTTATGTGTTGACCTTGGAGTCTTCCTCTTAATCGGATGTGTCATCTTCTGAGGGGACGAGTGTTGACCACTTCATTTCTAAATTAGTGTTGAATGTTGAGTTGTTGAGTGTTGACCACTTCATTCACTTGATCGAATTTGAACCTTTAACCTTGAGGCTTAAAGTATTGACTATTGATTGTTCAATGTTCACTAATGACCTAACTCTTAAGTCTTATGCCTTTATTTCATGTTCTAGTTTTTTTTTTTTTTTTTTTTTTTTTTTTTAATGAGCTTTTCATTACTTTCTAAGTTAGCATGACTAAAGAACATGAATACATGTGAAAAAACTAATCATTACTATTATTTTCTATTTATATAGCGATACAGGACCTTATATATTGAGGGCACCGCTACACCCCCTTTTCTTATTTACTTTTGCAAAAGAACCACATTTTCTTTCATTTTACAATTTTCTGGATTTTCTGGAATTTTTTCAGATTTTTTTGGTGAGTATTTCAAATCACACCGCTACGCCGCTACATATCCCTGCTACGCTACGTATCGCCTGCTTCGTAGCGGTTTGGCGGCGGGCCGCTACGCCCGCCGCCACCGCTATTTTCATCCTTGGTCTCCATAGTGGACTAGGTAAGATACCAAGAGGATGCTGAAGCATGATATCTAATGATATCATTTTTTAAGATTAATAGTATTTTTTCCAAATGGATAGTTGATTCATGTAATATGCTTGTTATCTGTTAGGATGATCGGTATATTTTTATTAGACCATTGCAAATCTTCTTCCATTCATCGCCACCACCACCACTATCAACAAAGCCTTGTCCCAATGTTGGGGTTGGTTACATGAATTCTGTTTCTTTATTCTGATCGATCCCGAGCCAAATCCTAGAATAGGTTGCACTTCTTTAGATCCAACCTTACTACTTCCATCCACATCCACATCAACCTACCCTCTTGGTGGGCCATCATCCTACATTGAAAAGCTTTTCTTCACCAGCATAGCCTCTGGCATGCGTTGGGCATGTTCAAACCATCTCAAACAAGTTTCTCTTATTTTACTGTCTATTGATGCTACTCCTAAATGCTCCCACAAACACTCATTTACCTCCTCTTGAATATGACCGGTGAACTCAACTATAATCAATGTAAAGAGATAAGGGCTTAAGGTTGACCCCTGATGCAAACCTATGGTCACTGGAAAGTGGAAAGTCACATATCCCTCCACAGGTAGTTCTTACACTCGTTACCATTGCATCATACATGTCTTTAATGATTTCAATAGAACCTCTTGAAACACTCTTTTTGTTTAAAACCCACCATATTACATCTCTAGGTACCCTATCATAAGCTTTCTCTAGATCAATAAAGATATGCATATTTTTCCCATCGCTCGGTATTTTTCCATAAATTGCCTAAATGAGAAGATAGTTTTCATAGTTGACCTTCCTGACATGAAACCAAATTGATATTCAGATGTCTTGGTCCTTTGTCTAAGTCTTTGCTCCATTGGTCTCTTCCACAGTTTCATATTGTAACTCATGAGTTTCTATTTCTTTTCTTTTTTTGCTAATTGTGTGATTCATAAGTTTAATCCCACAATAATTGGTACAGGCTTGTATGTCTCATTTGGTCTTGTATATAGGTACTACAACATTTCTCCATTCATCCGGCATTTTCTTTATCATTAATATCTTATTGAAAAGCCTAGTTAACCAAATCCACTTAATTTCTCCTTGGCCATTTCTAAGCCTCTATCAGGATGTCATTTGGTCCCATAGCCTTCCTTGTCTTCATTTGAGTCATTGTTGTCTTCACTTCTACTACCCTAATTTTGGGGTAAAAGGTATGTCCTACTAATAAAGTATCTTCTCTTGCTCTTATGCCTCATATAGGATCTTCATTTGAAATTTTGTTGAAATATTCTCTCCACCTTTCTTTGATATCATTTTCCTTCGCTAAAACTTTTTGGCCATCACTCTTTATACATTTGACATAATCTAAGTTCCCACTTTTCCTTTCCCTTATTTTTGCAAGCTTAAAAATATCGTTCTCTCCTTCTCTTGTTCCCTTATTATATTTGTTCCCAAATCTTCTTGCATTGGTATGTTTAAATGGTATTTCATTCCCTATGAAAACAAGGTTCATAAAGATAAACAGGTAACACATTTTTTTTCCATATTTTCCACTACCCTAGACCGACATTGAATCGCATTCCTACAGGACTTTACAACCAAACAAATTCATTGCAAGTTGAAGAAATCTCCACCTTCTACTTCCTTGTACCTTAACAAGCCACTTCTTCACGTCAAGGTTGTTTCCAATCTTCGTGTACATGTCAAAACCAACTCAAACAACATTAATTGATTCTCTTTTAGTGAAGCCATGAAGGAAACATGACCAAGGATCATAGGTTCAACGGCAAAAAAGAGAGGTTAGTTGTTGTTGATCCAGCTACCTATGTTAGTTATACGAAACTGAATTCTACTCATAAGACTTGATATTGGAAAATCCTCAAATTCAAAAGAGAAAAGAATGCTTGCTACAAGGAGATTTGAAGAGATCAAGGGCATACTAAATATCTATTATGGACTTGCAAGCCACATAGAAGCCTTGAATTCGAGCTTCTTCGATCCACTTTCCAAATCTAATAAATCTTGCAAGTAATCAAAGGAGAGATCGATTGAGAAGAGACTCTCATTCTAGAGAAAAGTAAAGAAAAAAACTTCCAAACTTCTAATCCAAATGGCCCTTCCTTTCCTCCATTTAGCCCCAGTGCATAACATAGTGTTAGCCAGAAGTAAATTAATGAATATGAAGCAAGACTGTTCCCTCCCATCCCAAGAATAACTTAAGAGATTTATCTACGGTCACCAACATTGGCACATAAAAGGTAGGAATGGATAAATAACACATAATTAAAGGACTATATGGATTCTAAGCATGCATAAAATAGAAAGATGGACAAAGTTTCTTCTGGAAGTAACTACAGATAACATCACAACAGTTGGGCAATCAAACACGAGGTCAGAAGTGGAATATGAGTCGGACAAATCTGTGAATCGAGTGACAGCTCCCAATTCAATGATGCAGTAATAAACCTCTCCTTCTAATTCAGCACTCTCCGAAATGGGAAACTTTTCTACCACACTGCTCCCCAAGTTGATTTTCCACCGGAAACTTGTACCCAAATGGACTTGGAGAAATAGGTACAATCTGATAGTAAGCCCTTGTTTGGTATCTCTACTCTAATTCCAACAGAGCCATCCAAATAGAGCTATCAAAAAACGAGGCTAAAGCTCTTATTTTCACAAACCCGGAAATGAGGCCTTCCATTTTAAGAGGATTTCCCTCTACTTCTCTAAAGTGGGTTGAGGGTAGAATCATGTGCCAAATGCTCTTATTTTCCAAACCTCTACCCACTTTAGACATTTAGACAAAAAGAGGTTGGAAATAGAGATGCCAAACATGGGCTTAGATTTCCTCCTATTTACTCATTTCTAATTCTTCCCTTTATAAATTAGTTGCTACAAACATTGTTCTTAAAGTAAAACACAATATACCGTTCAGAAGAAAAAGAAGTAAAACACAATATGGGGGGTTAAGTTTTACAAATGATTGCCGATCAAACACAACCTCCACCTTTACCATCCATGGAAATTGGAAAAAACACATGGTAAGCACTTGACCTTTTTAATCCACTGAAGGTATGTCCTTGATACAAGGAAGCAACCAAGATAGTCCCTTCGTTGGCAAGATGACAATCACTTATTTTAAGAATAAAAGACATGAAACGTGCCAACAGACTCATGGTTGAGTGGTGTTGCCACCTTAGTATGACTTGCATGCCCAGGAATTAATCAATCCCTGGGCCTTCCAGCTAAAAGTATCACTCCTGACTAGTAGCTAACCCCACATATCCCGCCCCCACCCCCCCCCCCCCGCGCCCCCCCCCCGGCTCCCGGTTCCATAAATAAATAAAACAAAACACCTTCATTGCTGGGAAAAAAATAGCCTATGAACGGCAAGGACTCCATTGGCCAATTCAAAGATAAAACAATCTAAGAAACCAAGCTGCAGATTGCCAAGAATTAGAGAATCTATCTTTCACATGAAAGTCACTAATAAAAATCTCCTACTTTCCACAACATATGCACAATTGTACAATTGTATTCTCTCAACCAATACAAAACCATGTGAATCACTGAATAAAAAATGTAACAGTAAAAACAACGAGTTCCACGAAACCACCTTGGTAAGCCCGAACAGTGCTGTTTTTGTGACTCCATACATGGCTAATGGCACTTCCGGCTGATAGCCAGCAATTGAAGAGATAAAAACTACTGATGATCCATTCCTCAAATGAGGAGCAGCAACCTGAAATGAGAAATGATTAAAAACACTTCCAGATAAAAGCAACTAAATGTCAGCACAAGTAAGACTTGATTTGAATCATACCTGAAGGAGGAGGATCGAAGTCTTCACATTGACTTCCCAGAGCTTGTCGAGAACAGATTCTTGCATTTCCAATATGGTGCTTAAAGTTGGATTTGTAGCGGCATTGCACACAATCACATCGATATGGCCATATTTCTGCAACAACCAAAAATCTTTTTAATGCCACAGCGCACTAATGCATCCAAATTCTTCCTTTAATTAATAATCATCACGCCTAAAGATTATTGCCTAAGGACAACGAGTACAAATCACTAATAATTTGGCCCATACAACTACATATCCAATGTGTTTTCTACCCTTTTATGCCACATCAGTATTACCAAAGTAACTAAAGCGGATTTATGGCAAAAAAAAAAAAAAAGAACCTTTATATTAACACTGTCCCACTGAGAACAATCTTCAATTCCATCCCACCCTAAACATGCATTGCATGTGACAAATAAAACCATCCATTCCAGGAATATACGCAAACAGAACCAAGATCTGGGGTACTTCCCCAAACACCCAAACACCAACTAAATCTAAGATGGAAAAGAGTTTAACAAAAAAAAGGAGCTCTTGTTTTCCTCTCTTTCAAGTACAAAACGTACAGATAGAAGATGAAGTTCCTGCCAGTAGATCATAATTGGTGAGGAAGAGCTCCAGAAAGAATCTATCTAGGGAAGGTAATTTTGGGTACATCCAAAAACACCCAAAACCAATTAAATTTAACAAATTAAAAAAAAAAAATTATTGGAGTCCCTTCTTTCTCTTTTAAATACAAAAGCCAATACACAGAAGATGTTTTCCCCCAATATCGTATTTCGGTGCAGGCAGAGGAGCCCCAGAAAGAAATCTCATCTATGGAATTGAATGAATGAATTCTGACTTGTTGGGTTTGTTTGAAAATACCTGAACAGCCCTATCAATGAGATTCTTCCTTTGTTGGGCGTTGGAGACATGGCAAACCACACCAATGGCATCGATTCCTTGGGCTTTGAGCTTTTCAACTGCCTCATCTACGTTCTTCTGCAAGTAATTCAAACGAATCGAAAGAATGAAGAAATGGGAAAACAAAATCAAGTATAACCAATGTCTTCCTTACTTCCTACAAGAAGGAGAAGATATAGAAAAGAAAAATTGGAGAAGGAGACGACCTGCTTACGAGAGGAAATGACAACAGAAGCACCTTCTAAGCCAAGTCGCTCTGCGATGCCGAAACCGATTCCCTGCGTCGATGCTGTTACGATGGCTACCTTCCCCTCGAATCTATGCGCCTTCACCTTCTTCTCCATCTCTCTCTCTCTGGTTCTGGTTTGTTGTTTCCACACTACACAGGCCGGGGCAGGGTTGACCGAGCCGACAGATATCTTTCTTTCTTTCTTTCACATTAAATTGGGCCCACCTGCCTGGATTTCATTGGGATGTGGGCTCTTGTTATTGATTTCATCCCTTCGATTGGCCGGTTCACATTCACACCATTATATTTATAACTTATATATAAGAGGGTTGGGATGGGCCACCATATTTTTCATTGTTTTGATGAACGACCACGATGGCATTGTTTGGTGTATATCCTCTAAATCTCCGTCGGTAGAAACGCATCATTGGCTTAGTAGGCTGACAACTCTTTGTATTTTATTCTATCTTAATTTGATTTGACGCTTGATTTTAAAAAAAATATAAGGCAAAAAATGTTTTAGATGACTTTTCTAGGATTTGATCTAGAGTGACAGCCGGATATCCATTTTATCCTGAAAATTATCGATTACTGACGAACAATTCTGAATTTTCACCATGTTTCTACAATCTTAACCACTTTTAAAAATACATTTATTTGAATTCCAGAGAATCAAAAGAATACCGATGTAAAAAATTCCAAAGAATCCAGTATCTTAAAGCCGGTCAGAGCAGCACCTTGCACCAATGCATGGTTTTCGGAAAACAAAATTGAGGCAGCCCAGGCCATCATTAAACAATACGACGGCATAATATTCATTAAAAAAGTTCACCCATCATGCATGAGCTCTTTGTTTTTCATGGAAAGGAATAAACCCCAGCATCATCCAAACTTTGTCATGGAAAGGAATAATGAAAACCTCACCATCACCCAAAAATGTACACTAGGAATCACAGAAGCTCAGAAGAATTCAAAGTTGTCATGCCAACCAAGAATTCAACACTTAACCAGGCTAATGTGAGATTGAGCCCAGCCCGTCTACACATCTATGGACCCAGATGGGCCAGCCTAGTTTACATCCCTTTCTTTACTTGAAGAGACGTTTCTATTATTGGCTAACATTGCCAGCCTTGGGAGTACAAAGTTACTTCTGGGGGTGGGTCGCAAAATCATCCCAATTAAAACTAATATCCAGAACACACAAGAAATTTCATCTTACCCAATAAAAATATATATACAAGAAAAATTTTGCAGATCATATTTAAGTAAACCAAACAACATTCATATCTGAGTAAACCAAACACTCTTTTAACAACCCGCAACTGGCCTTTCGATACAAATATCTCATAAATAATAGAATAGAGGATCTAACCAGTAACGCTAGAAACAATGGATTGAAACAAAAAACACAATAAAATCAGATTTATACAACACCGCATATTTAAGTGACATATTCTAAGGTAATATAACTTTCCACTTCGTTTCATTTCATTTATATGGGTTTCTGAAATTCTTGCAACTATGTTTCACTTCATTCATATGGGTTTCTGAAGTTTTTGAGCAGGTCTGGAATATCGTATCCAAGCATATCATCAACAGCTTGTATCATCTTTGGCTTCAGCTTCTCAAACCTGTCGATACTGTAACCACTCAAGACTTCTTTGAAATGTTCAACATCAGGGAAGTCACCTGCAGGAAGATGGAATTCCCTTTGGACCTGTTTTCAATATAGGAAGAAAAATGGTTAAGCTGATTGTGTTATGGTGGGAGTGGGTCATCATGTTGCATGCACCAGATTAGAAATGTGGTAGACCACCTTGTAACCGTTTCTTTTTTTCAATTTTGACAACTTATTTACATTTTCAGGAGAGTCCTAATTGAATTAGAAGATGAGGAAACAGGTTTAAATATAAAGATAGTTTGCCCGTTAACCTTTCTTAAATAATAGGTATTCCTCTAACACTGTAAGAGGCGAAATGGGTTGATTTACATTCATCATGAATAAAGACACATATTATAAAATGGATTTATCCCATAAATACCATTTGTGTATTTTTCTCACGTTGTCACTTTTAGAAAACCCTCACCCCAAATCCCTCTAGGCCCCCATTGCAAGTACAGCTCTCCCTCCCATAGAGGGATCAACTACAGTCTCCATCTGAGTCCCCCACGATTATAATTATGTTTTGTTTCTTTTTTATTTTTTCAATTACTCCCGTGCAGTTATAGCTGTAAGCCATTTTCTTCTAAGACTTATAATAACAATGTTTATGAAGATTTTAAAATTAAAATAGAAAACATAATTTTTATATACAAAATGAAAATATACAACTCTAACCTCATTTTATCAGTTGTCTCTACTATCTTAATTATATTTTTTGTTAACTTTGGATCAAAATTATGAAAAGATTTAATAAAATGATTTAAAATTCAATTTATCAAACGGCAAGGTGTAATTCACATGTCCTAGCCATTCAAATTCACATATCCCCCATGAATTGACACACACCCAATTATGGCAAGCCCTTTCTCTATTTAAAACTATATATTTTAAAACTAACAAAAGATGACCCTGTAATAAGATCTTATTTGTATGTTTACCAAACATACTGCACTTAAGTTAGGGCTTTCTTTAGAATTTTAGCAAACAAAACAAAGTGAATTAGAACTTAAAAAGTTAAGGTCATTCGATCTTAGACTTAACTAGCATAGTTATCAGAATCCTACGATTCGTATCCCAAATCCCGATTCGTATCCCGAATCTTAAGGAAAACGATTTGTATCTATGAAATGAATCCCATTCACAAATAAATCTTAGGATTTAGGTGTGAATCCTACAATTCGATCCTCGTTTTATTGAATCTTACGATTCAAGCGATGCAACTAAGCGAGAATGGCTATAGCCAATGAGCTAATATTAATAATCTTTTACCTTTTTTCTTTCTTTATTCTCTTTCTTTTATCGCTTGTATTTTTAAAAGGTTATTTAGTAGTTAACAAAACTTCATAAGATTTTTTTATGGCTTTGATAAGGTTTTTAAATATGAATAAAGAACATGCATTTAACTAAAGCATTTGACTGTACGTATGGTGCTTGTTTATATCTTCTTCTTTTTTTAATCTATTTTTTCCTTTATGAACACTTTCTTAACTTTAAGAGATATCCCACTGTGTAAGATTGATGGTTTGGATTTTATTTTATTTTTATATTTTGATTTAAAGATAATAAAAAATATATATTGATACTTTAAGTTTATTTAACTATTTACACATCATTTGTTTAGTATATAAATATATATACATGGGAGGTGCTCCAATGAGAGACACTCTCACCAAGTTTATGAGAGATGGGTGGAGGCCCTCACTTCTATATTTGGGGTCCTTGCATTTAAGTTGGTGAGAGTGGATATGGAAGTGAGGGCCCCCACCCATCTCTCATAAACTTGGTGAGAGTCTCTCTCATAGAAGCACCTCCCTATATATAATAATAATAATAATAATAATAATAATGTCATAATGTTCTTGATATGATTGTATGATAGACTTGTTATTATATTTATACTACTATAAATGGAAAAAATGGATGGTTATGAATAATTACTTTTTTCCTTTTCTTTTAATTTTTAATTATTTTTCATTTTTATTAGAAAAATAAAAAAATCCTACGATTCACGATACGATTTGATTCATGGGTATTAACGATTTGCAATACGATTCCGATTTTGAAAACTATGCTTATTAGACTAAAACTTCTAAACAGGGCCTTAGCTAATGACTCCGATCAGATTAAAGTTTCTAAACAGGGCTCTAGCTAATGGTTGGACAATGCTAACTGTTTATACATTTGTTCTACTGTAAGTGAACTACGTCCACAATTGCGCTCCACTGAAATAGCTGACATAGTCCAATTGCCCGAGTTTTTACCTAGGCCCCCTCCACATGGTAGTCCAACCAGTCATTGCTCTGATCACCATCCTCTAGTACCCACATGTATGGAGCCATGGAGGTATTCTATATACACATTCCATTGATGGAACTCTATGGAGGATGGAAACCTAACATGGTGTTCTTTTTATTGAAACGAAAATGGAACACTTTAGAACCCAAGCAACAGTGACACCAGGATATTAAATTCTTTTTCTTTCTTTTTTTTTGAATTATAGGATATTAAATTCACTAAAGTAAATACTCAATCACGTCCATAGATGCAGAACACAGAAACGGACACGGTGGAAGAAGTTCAAACCTTTGCAAATTCATCGTCTAGATTGTCAATTAGTCGTTGTTGAGCCTTGGCCTTGCCCATCATTGCAGGCATCTCTTTCTTAAGATGGCTGATTATGTATGCATGAATTTTGGCAGCTCTAGCACGTTTTACAAATTCATTGATCTGCACTTGATAAAGAGGTTAGTAATTAACTCCATAGTGACTGATAACCAAGAAAACCCCAAGTACATTAATTAGCTTTCAAACATGAAAATGCATCAGAAAGTGGTAGCATCGTGGTACTATGAACATACCCGACGATCACAAGCCTTTTTAGGAATATCTTTTAGATCAGACAGAAGATCATCTTGTTCTCTCTCAAACAGCTCCTTCCCAATTGGACCGACAGCTGTTTCATTCACAGGTTTATCATTGAATGAGCTGTCAAAGTCGAGAAGCAATGTGTTAAACTCAGATCAATTAAGTCGATCAGAACAAACCAAATCAGATAATCAAATGACAATCATCCAAATGAGAACCTCACTGCATGAATAAAAATGCAGGGTAGCAAAAAGGCATTGACTTAGACAATATCAGGAGAAAACATTGAGATTTAAAACATATAAGAATCAGAGTAGTGCTTTTGATACAAGTGCACTTCACCAATGACATAAATATCTTACATGCATACATCCAAATCAAAATAAATACCATGAGGCATACACAGACCAGAATAAATTACGAAAATGAGCACTGCAAGACTGAAGGTACCAAGCAATTCTGTAAGTAAAAGATATAAACATGTGAGAGATTGTACCCAATGTAAACACGCATGACCTCAGGAGTGTTCAAAACTTTCCCAAGGGACCACATCAAGGCTCCATAAACTCTCATCAGCTACAATACAATACCAACCAGAAAACCGATTAATGCCATCACCAAACATTCGAAAAATAAATTAGTAAATTATATGGGATACTTGATTGAAATCAATGCCAAATTTTCTTCTAGTAAAATATAAATTCCAGACTTTATTTCTTTTGATTGGGCAGTATGGGCATTTTGGGTCCAGAATCAGACCACTTTTCACAAATATAAACTGTTCACCATGTGCAGCCCACCATAGAGTGGAGCAGCTGAGCAGCCCTGATATCAACCTTATTGGATGAATCTGGGTATCTGAGTTGGTTTTAAATGGAAAAACCAGTTAACCTTATTACAAATAAAAAGAGTAGAATAAAAACAGTTAGAATCATCCATTGGGAGATCTTTCAGATATTTTCCATTCACAAAGGCCACAAAATCAAAACAGTTTGGGTCACCCCCACATGGCACAATTGCAGGGGAGGAAGCAAATGATAGGACCATAGAATTTTACCTGTTGTGTGTCAATTTGGTCTGCCTTGTTCAGAACCACGCGTATCTTGTCATCATGACCACGTAGAGATCCAATCACACGCTTGAATTCATCACTAACATCGAGTTTATGAGGATCAAACAAAAGAAGAATGAGGTCACACTTTGCTGCAAACCATGAGGTAACACCAGTAAAATCATAGCTGCGTTGCGTTCGTTGTTTTTCTCCAGAGAGTACTCCAGGCGTATCCACAAATGAGATGTGCTCAAGCAGCTAACAGCATACAAAGCCATGAGTTTCCAACAATGGCAACGAAATAAATCATAAAGCTTCCTGTTAGGTATAGGATGAAATCTTACTGGGTGTGGCATCTGAGAGCACTGAAATTTTGATAAAAATGCACTTCCAAATGTTGTCAAGCCACTGAAAGGCATGTCGGCTTGTACAGCAATAGTGTTCCCTGGTATACTCCTTTCATCAGGTCCTGACTGTAAACGGCACAATTAAATTGTAAGCCTTTCAATTGTCTTACTACACAAGAAGTTTTGTGAAGTACACCCTATGAATAAGATCGACAGACGTAATATAAAAACAGTTATATTGAGACAGCAACTGAAGAACAGGAAATCAATCTTCGCAGCACATTTTTTTTTCCTTAAAACATATTAATGAAGAAGAGTAAAGATGCAAATGTGAAGAACAGGCAGAGAGCAATTCAATGCTCATTCCCTGACCCTAGGGCATGCATCAATGCCACAGTTAGCCTAAGAGCTAAGACAGCAGCAACGCATCGCACAAGATTCTCTAATACTATACCCTGATGCAAATTTTGAAAATGGAAAGGATTGTCACATCATGTAATAGTGATAACTTTGTCAGTTTAAAAATGCTCTTGCGAACAGAGTCCTAATTCTGATACACCTGCAAGTCCCTCTTAATTTTTATTGTGAGTAAGCCTTGATGCACAGACAGTCCTCTCATGGAGAGTGCCTCTGCCTTGCAGAACCTTATCACAAATCTCCTTAGTCTGCATCTCCATATAATCAAATTGGGTTCTTTGTGACGTACAAAACGGATTTAGTCCCTTCTCTTGCAACAAAGCATTTGCAGAGAATCCTGTGTGATTGTGACTGGGTTTCGAGGATGATAGATCAAGGCCTCTTGTTTTGACTAAGTTGTGCCATTTCATTTGTGGACACTTTGAAAATAGAACTATCACACTTCCACATCTCGTCTAGCCTCCACTTAGCTGACCTGTTCATGAAGGCCATGACTCGTCATCATCACAACTTTTTAATTAGCAAATTGATGCTCTTTGATAATCAGCAACAATTTGAGGGAGAGGGTCAACAGAATCCTAATTCTGATACACCTGCAACACACAGTATCTCTACAAATTTAAACCAAAGAAAGGATATCATCCTATATAATCGTGTAGATTGGTCTACAGGATTGAACCAAGGATAGGATATCATCCTATCTTGTAGACAGCTGTTAGCTTGTAGATAGCTGTTGTAAGTCGTTGCTTTCCAGCTCTACCATTCTACTTATCTTTTTTCTAAAAGGGGTATTTTTTAAATTGCATACAATGAAGATTGAGGTATAATCACGCTCTCCCACAAAGAGGGATACGAGTTTTTCCTGCAATTCTTCACTTATCAGTTCTAACTTCTACAGAATAAAAGTAACCCATGCATTAATTACTGCTCTAACCAAGCTACATGACCAATAACATATAAATTACATGTATTTTGACTTCTATTTGTACGAATCTCATCTGCTAGACTGAATGATATAAATTAAGTTCAACAGTTTCAACAAATATAGTTCTTACATTTACCAAAAAACAATATACTTCCTATAGAATTAGAGAGCAATCAAGACTTGAATGCAAGGAAAAAAAAATCGTCCGAGTCCGAGTCGACTCGGACTCGGCAGGGACCGATCCGAGTCCCCTGGACTCGGTACAGGTCCAGGGGGACTCGGCCGAGTCCCACTGGACTCGGACGAGTCCCCCTGTTGACGAAGGGGGGGGCTTTTAAAGCCCCCCAAAACCCTAAAATGCTCATTTTTTTGCCATTCTACTTTGTGGAGAGTGAAGGAGACCACTTCCAAATTGTGTTTCAAGCATCAAACATCATCAAATCCATCCATTTTTGAAGATCAAGCCTACCAAAGAATCCAACCACTATTCACATCAAAGAGGGTTTTTTTATTTCTCAACTTTGAGGTTTGTTTTCTTGATTCTACATGCATATATGGTTTAGAGAAGATGCTAAGATGAAGATATTGCTTGAAGATGGTTTGGAGGATCATTATTTTTTCTAAAAATGCATTTTTTTTAATTTTTGGGTCGTTTTTTTTAAAAAAAATTAAGAAATCCGAATTTTTTTTTGTTATTTACTTATGTTCTTTGTATGAAATTATTATTTTGGGTTTGTATAACATGGATCTATGGTTCTAACACTAGATCTATGCATATATGTGCAATAATAATATTTTCCTTACTTTTTCTTGTAAAAATAATTATTAATAATATGGATTTTTTGCATTTTACATTCTTAAATTATGTAGAGTAGATGATTACATGTGTGGGTTGTTTGTAGATGAAATTTCAACTATTTTTTGGTTAAAAGAATGTGATTTTCATGATTATGATGTAATTTTAAAAAGAAATAATGAGAAATCCGAATTTTTTTTTGTTATTTACTTATGTTCTTTGTATGAAATTATTATTTTGGGTTTGTATAACATGGATCTATGGTTCTAACACTAGATCTATGCATATATGTGCAATAATAATATTTTCCTTACTTTTTCTTGTAAAAATAATTATTAATAATATGGATTTTTTGCATTTTACATTCTTAAATTATGTAGAGTAGATGATTACATGTGTGGGTTGTTTGTAGATGAAATTTCAACTATTTTTTGGTTAAAAGAATGTGATTTTCATGATTATGATGTAATTTTAAAAAGAAATAATGAGAAATCCGAATTTTTTTTTGTTATTTTCATGATTGTGCAGATTACTATTACTCAGATAGTTAGATTATATCACAAATGGCCCCAAAAAATAAAGAGAAAGAAGTTGACCCCGGATGGGAACATGGGGAGATGGTTGCAGGAGACCGTCATAAGGTCAAATGCAAATGGTGTCATAAGATTCTCAGTGGTGGGATCCACAGATTTAAACAACACCTAGCAGGTATACAAGGGGAAGCTAGACCATGTGCAAATGTCCCCACTGAAGTGAGGAAAGAAATGAGAGACGTGTTGCTTGAAAAGAAGAATGAGAAAGAAAAGAAGAAAAAATTTGATGAGAGGGTTGTAAATATGCAGAGGATTGACACTTCTGATTCTGAGGATGACTCTGACGGTGATGGTGATGTTGAGGCGAGGGAGTTAAGGAGGGCTTTTAGAGCGAGCCGTGAACAATTTGCTTCTGAGCAGGCTCGTATGGATGAGACACGGGCTGGGGCTGGTTCTTCTAGAGCTCCTCCTGACCCTTATCGGGACACAGCAAGGAGAGAGGCAATGGATCCATTCTTACATCGGTCTCAAAGTACAAAACAACCAAAGATTAGTAGCTCTATCATGGGCGATATGAAAGTTAGAGCCACGAAAATGGGGAGAGCCATCTCAAAGTTCTTCCATTATAATCGGATTCCACCGAATGTTGCTAATTCACCATACTATCGCTCCATGGTTGATACTATAGCTGAGGTGGGGCCCGGAGTTAAACCTCCATCCGCTTATGAGATTGGCGGAAAGTATCTTGACATGGAAGTTTCTGATTATTGGAGATACTTGGAAGATCACTTCAAAACTTGGGAGGAGTATGGGTGCACGCTTATGTGTGATGGGTGGACAAGCAACAATAGGCGGCACATTATTAATTTCATGGCTTACTGTGTAACGGGAACAGTTTTTATCAGGTCTGTAGATACAAGCGGACATAGAATGGATGTTGAATATTTGTACAGTTTAATTGATGATACCTTGGCCATGGTTAACAATTGGCACAAATATGTTGTTGCAATTGTGACAGATAATGCGCCTAACTTTAAGGCCGCAGCGAAGAAATTGCGTGAAAAGGGTAAGGGTATTATTTGGGTGCCGTGCGCGGCACATTGTATTGATCTCATGCTGGAGGACATTGGCAAATTAGATGATGTCCGTGAGACTATTGATGAGGGAAAGATGGTGACATCTTTGATCTATAACCATCAGTTCATGACAGATCTACTAAGAGAAATGAACGAAGGTCGTGAGATTTTGAGGCCCGGTATCACACGCTTTGCTACGCACTTCGTAGCCCTTGAGAGTCTTTGTCGTGCCAAGGCTAACATAATGCAGATGTGGACCAGTACAGCATATGTGAAATCAAAATTTTCACGTCAACCTTTGGCACGCAAAGTACAACAGATTGTCCTTGGGGAGGATTTTTGGAAGAGGGCAGAACGAATTACTGACTTACTCGAGCCTCTTGTCTTGGTTTTGAAACTAGTGGATGCTGATACGAAGCCCACAATGGGCTTTGTGTATGATGCCATGAATAGAGCAAAGCTAGCTATAGAGCAAAGGTCCAGAGGAAAGTATGGGACTTATTATAAGAAGATATGAAAAATCATTGATAATCGATGGGACAACCAGATGCATCAAGACATACATGCGGCAGGTAATTTTTGACTATTAATTTATTATGGTTATTATAAATAGAATACTAACTAGTTATTGTTTATTACTTTATTTTGGAATCTAATAATCAATACTTATTACTTAATGACGTCATGGCATGCAGCGTACTACTTGAACCCAAGCTGCTTCTATAGCAAACACTTTTCTAACCATGAAGAAGTTTTCCGTGGCTTGAAAAAAACGTTAGAGGCTATGACAAATAACGCGCAACATCAAGTTACAATTCTTAACCAGGTAAAGATGTCATAGATCATGACATTATTATTCACAAATTAGTTGAAATTTGAAAAAGTGCTAACTGCTAGGTGCTAACTTCTAAATCTTAACTTTTATAGTTGAAAAACTACAAGGGCGCTCTAGGTAGTTTTGGATCAGACGCAGCCATATTGGGTCGTAAGCAGATGGATCCAGGTATTATTCTCAAATTTCAGTACTTAAATTAGATGAAATATAGATTTTTATGAATTATAACAAACATTTGATTTTATTGTTTTGGTCTTTTAACACAGCTGAATGGTGGGCTACATTTGGTGATGAGGTTCCCCATTTAAGATCTTTTGCAAAAAGAATATTGAGCCAAACAGCCTCATCTTCGGGATGTGAAAGGAATTGGAGCACATTCAGCTTGATACACACTAAGACCCGTAATCGCCTTACTATGGCTAAGTTGGAGAAGTTGGTCTTTGTCCATTACAACATGAGGTTACGGGCAAGGAACCTGATGAGAAGAGACAACGGCGACTACGAACCAATTAATTTGGATTATATATATTCGAGGAAGATGGCCCTCTTGATGAATGGTTGGCTGAAAGAGAGGAGCCAGTATTAAATGATACAACATTCCTCGATGAAGCAATGGCTGATGTTGAAGAATTTCAGTCGAATGAAGCACATATTTCCCCACCGCAGCAGCCGAGTTCCAGATCTGCTACGGCTACTTCTACAGCGCGATCAGCGCGCGATAAGGGTAAGGGTGTAGCAACCTCGTCATTGCAAGGCTCGGGACGTGGTCATAACCGTGGTCCAGAGTTGACACGTTCTACTTCAGAACATGTCGAGGGGGCTAGAGAAAGATCAAAACCAACTTTCCAATACACGCGAAAGTCAAAGGATAAGACTAAGAGCACTCATGCAAAGACAAGACAAGGCCAAAGGTTGGCCACTTATGAAGAAGAAGTGGAACAGCATAAAACATCATCTTCTAGCAAGAGTGGCTCACGAGAAGGAGGTGAACAGGGCCAGAACGAGGAGGCATACGAAGGTAGTGATGATAGACGTGGTGGTGGACATGACAACATTAATGTATATTATAGTCCAAGTGAGCCTATTGGTGGGTCACGTGAGGGGGGCAGAGGTGAAGGAAAAGGAAGTGAGCCAACGGATGAATATCCTCAGCCGCATCAAATGGCATCAAGCCCTTGGATCACAAGTTCTGATAGTTCATACGGATATGAGCAACAATATGGAGATCAATTTCATGATCCTTCGTCTGAGTATGGACTGCCGCATCAGTATGGTGGATACGGTGGTCCTTCGCATGGGTATGGGCAACAACAGTATGGAGTAACACCCCCACAAGTGCAACCGCCATATGAATATCCTCAACTTCAAGTTATGGCTCCATCATCAAACTATGGAGAAGGTCCTATAACTCCAAGAGCGGGGCAAGGGTTTTTTCATTTTGATGTTGCTCAATACTATCGTCAAAGTCAAAATAACGACGAAGATGAAGATCCAGAACCCGCAAGGCATTCAACATGGAATTAGCATTTAAATTTTAACAAGAAAGAGCTAAGGTATACTATGGTTTTACATTTTTATATGCTATAAATATAATTGAAATTTGAAGCTTAGTTACATCTTTGATGATTAATCTTACTAGTTGACTTGATAATTGACTAAATTGAGACTTGAGAGTGGATATTGAAAGTTGGAAACATGTACATTGTATTTTTTACTTTTTAGTTTTAAATTTTAAATTTTAATTGCAATTAAATTATAAAATGGCTTGCGATTTTGTTATTATTATTCTATATTTCTATCCTTAAATAACGTATTAGAATGATCAATGAAGAGAGTGAAACTTTATATATGGAATTATGAATGGATTGGATGGAAAAAAGGAGAAACAAAATTTTTCCTTTTTTTTTTTTTTTTTTTTTACTAAATATGGGGACTCGGCCGACTCGGCCGAGTCGACTCGGACTCGGCCCGAGCCGAGTCCGAGTCCGAGTCCGAGCTTTTAAACCCTGCTTGAATGTCATTTATGCATATGATACATATGTATATACTACTGAAGAAGGCTTATAAAAATCCAACATTTACTAAGGATTATATATATATATATATTGGAGTTTTTTGGTGTATTGAAAAATTCACTCTGATAACCAGTTTGTATAAAAAATAATGGATACATATCACTTTCCAGACTCGCTAGTGCACCTTCCAATCCCGAGGTTTTGAGCCTTGACTGTCTCTTATCACTTCTTTATATCAAATATACAGAAGGCGACATATTGAGCACATCTTGGCCCAGGCCCATTTGGCCTCGACCCAACAATGCCACCTCCTGTATATTTGATACGTTATTATCTAATGAACAACACCCACCATACAGAAGTGGCAGTCTAAAATTGCCTTCTAATTAACAAATGCCCATATAATTTTTTATAAGTCGTAGTTTGACAATTGTACAACATCTCACTGGCTCATCTCCACTTTGCCATCCTTTTGCAATATCCTGCTCAAACCCACCGTTTGATTTACCAAAATAAAAAATAAAAAATAAATCAAACCCACAGTTTCATTTTATAGATGCTCCCACATATTGGAATCTCTCACGTTGTGGGAGTAATTTATTTTAAGTTTCGACCAAATCATCTTCCCTACTCCCAAATCCACTAAAATGCACCTGCATGTAACTAGTGAAGCCCAATTCCAATATGGAAGCAGTCGTCTTTCTGTACACAGTTCTTACACATGTTACTGCCGCTTCATGATTACCTTATATAAACTCGATATATCCACAAGGGATGAGTTTTCTCTTTAAATTCTGCCATAGCAACTACTATGATACCCAATCATAGGCCTTCTATTAACCATACAAAACCTTTTCCTCTTCGTTATAAACCTTGTCATCAGTTTATATCAGTGTGAAAATAACTCTTATTGCAGATCTATCTCCCATATGCCCTAACTTGTCTCTGAAATATCATATTCTTGCCTCAGGTGTTGGTCAATGATTCCCATGGTAGTAAGCCCCGTATCCTTTATTCTTATAGAAAAGGGATGATCTTCTCCATTTTTCAGGCATTCTTCTTGTACCCAAAATTTTAACAAAGAATCGGGTTAAAGTAAGCACCAATTTCCCCATCAAACCCCATATTTCAATGTGTATACCATATGGTATTAACACTATTCTTCATCTTAGCCAAGCTATCAGTATTCTTCATCTTAGCCAAGCTATCAGTAGTTCTTTTCAGATATTTTTTCTAATCACACCTTGAATTATTTTTTATTCATTATCTGCTTCACTTGCATATTTCGTATCTTAGGTCCTTAAAATACATTCCCACCGACCATTAACTCAATATTCTTTCACTGAGACCCTTTGGTTTCATCTTTAATGTACCTTACATGACCAAGAGCTTTAATTCTCGATTCTCTTAAGTTGAAAAGCTTATATGGTTATGATATTGTAATTTAGAGATAATTTCAAAATCCTCCATTCATCAGAAGCTAATCAGATGAAGGGTGTGGACCCCGAAAACATAAGACTGTTACATTATGTTGACACTATAGAAACTGTAAATGTTTTGTTGCATCACAATTGAATAATTCCACTCTGGAGAAAACTGATTACATAATCGAGAGAGAGAGAGAGAGAGAGAGAGAGAGAGAGAGAGAGAGAGCTCATTAAATATCAACTCAAATGAAACAATAAAATTCAGAAACAAGAATGGAACAAAGTAGCTTTATAATACCATAACAACAACAAATCTATCTGTTGTAGGTTCTGGTCCAATGTGAGCTCCTGCACGACATGAAAGAAACGATCAGCAGATGCCTTACTTTGCCTTCCATGAAGTGATGAATACACAAAAATAGAAAGTTCTATATACCTGGATAGCCACTTTTAAGTAAATGCTTGATAAATGTGGTTTTCCCGGTGGAATATTGGCCCAAAAGCATAACCATGGGCTTGGCATCAAAATCACTATTTGTCTGGAGATAATGGACAGCGAGTTAACACAAACATCCATAACTTTTTCACAAAAAAAAAAAAAAAATGTAAATTATAAGAAATCAAATGAAATTAACTACATGGACAAGTAGCAACAAAATTTGATTGAAATGTCACACGTATGCTCCACTCACCAATAAAGGAGATGCAAAATCATTAAAACGGTAAGTAACTTCCAGTGGCTTTAGCTTTTCAATGTACAACCTTTTCAAGCCATCAATGATTGATGTAACAGAGCTTAGAGGTACCTAACAGTGCAAAGAGCATAAAGCAAGCACTAAAAGTCTAAAACAACCAAACAAAACGGTATACACATGACTCATGCAGATAATATAAATATACAAAAGTGATTGGAGTGATTAACAATCAACTGTACACTACGAATAATCCTATGCAAGACCTGAAAAATGAAATAAAATAACACTGGGAACCAACGTAAATTTTCAACTGGAGAACAGTGAACTTTGAGCACTTACATGAGTGTAGAATTTGGACCTTGATGTGATATGCAAATGCCACATGATTTAAATACACAAAACAAAAATGCATCTAACTTGCCTGCAAGATAGACATCAACCAAACCCAACCACAATCCGGCACATGTAATATTTATTTATTTTGTTTATTCTGAAATGGATGGCTTTACCAAGGTGGGAATATTTTTTATTTATCATTGCCCCCTAAAAACATGTATATGCATACTTCAAATTTTAAAGTTTGTGTTTATATTTACAAAACATAAACAGTGGGTTGTTATACTTGTGATTCAGATAAATTTATAATGGGTCCATACCCATGCTTGATTTTCTAGGGCAGTCCTCTGAGTTTTCAAGTATTCAGAGAGCCATTCTATCCCCTAAGAGAATAAAAATATTTCTAACCTATGTGGTGGGATAAAGCAACTTAAATTCTCCCACGAGTAACATTGATTTAGCAAGTAAGTTCAAGGGCCACAAGATAAGAGTTTGTTTGGGATGTCAGGCAACACTACATGGCCAGTTTGTTTCAAGCACTCAATGGAAGAGTACCGGGAACCCTCATAGAAAAGATTTTTTTCATGAGTTGGCACAATAGATCTTCTGGACCCCATCAGTTCTACACAAGGTTTGCACTTTCTATGAGAAACCACATATTTAATTATACAGCAAAAGTGTAGATAGACAATAGGTCTTGTGTTGTGTGTTGTTAATGTCCAAGCATGGAGGATGGTCAAGTGAAAATGCTAGCAACCAGAGTGTGATGCCAAAGTAGCAAGTAGCCAAGGAGGACTAGAACTCAAGGTCGAATTCAATTCCACAAGAAGAGAACAAAGACAGACTATGGGAACTATGCCACGATAACCGTGCAAGCAAACTAAGACACATTTATCATGACAAAGGGCCCAAGAAAAGGACATCTTAATGTTTATTTTATCAAATGACCTTCATTGGAATTTGCTTATTTGATCAAGAAGTCTAGTGATATGAGTATTTTTGTAATTTTTTGCTATGACAAATGTTCCTGATTAAGCTCAAAATATCTTAACCTTAGATTAGAAGTACCCATCTTTTTAAGGTTAACTTTCCATAAAAGTGATAAATAGCGTGCGATAAACTAGATGGCCATGTCATCAATATTATGAACAAAAATTTGAAAATGTTCTTCAAGGTTTGCAAATGTAGATCTTCATATTATTGGGCATGGATTTGCAAGAACTTAAGTGATAAGGTTGTTTTGTCATTTTTTATATTATCTTTGATTGATGAGTGAGATAAAAAATTAAAAACCGCTCAAGCCTAGATTTTAGATCTTTTTTAAACTGACTTCACAACAAGACGTACAAATCACATAAAAAAGTGTGAGATGCCAGGCAATCAATATGGTGAACGAATTAGAAAGCCTTCTTCAGGGTTTAAATTTGTAAACCTCTGTATATTGGGATTGATTTGTATTTCAGATATTGACTCCTATGTGTTTTCTATTTAGTTTTCTCTTGTATAATTCCTTTCGCCAATAGCATAGGGCAATCCACTGTCAAGGATCCAATTCCAACCTCCCAGTCCACTTCTTTGAATGGACCAATGCCTCCACAAACTGGAGGTCAGCCAGCAAGATAATTGTTATGTTCAACAAGAGCAAATAGGACATGATCTCCGGTTTTTCAGTCTACCGAGAGCACTGAGTTCTCTTTTTTTTTTTTTTTTTTTACCCCTTTTGGATGCATTTAAGGAAGACCATTTCTCTAATGTACAGTATGGCACTGCTCTATAGCCTTTATAATCTACCAATAAATAATTAAACTATTCTAACCACATCACTAATGAAAATGAACCTTCTAAGAAAAAAAATATACATGAAAGATATTATATCATGCAATAATGATACAAATGATGAAAGTGTCTGGCATAAATAAAGTTTACACAAGGTACCTTTACCACAAACAAGTAGAATTAAAAGAGAAACCTTAACTGTGGAGCAACTATGTGGAACAACAGAGGACACCACAACATATTAAGGCAAGCGAGGAGTACAGAAACACTGACATTAATTTTTTTTTATTCTTTATTCAACATACCTGTTGACAACTACTAGCCAAACCCTGTGCTATGCACGAACCACAGAACCACCAAATGCACAGACATATATGAATTATTTTTATTAAATTTATTAATTAGTAAACTTTTGAGTCCTTTTTGTTGCTAATTTGATCTTTAAGTATTTTTCCAGATGTTTTATTCTTTACGTGAGGTGTAAATGGAGTTTGATGAAGCGATGAAGCCCGGGCATGCTAAAAAAAATAATAAGACATATTCTGACCTACATTAGGCTGCATTCTGGCCTAATTTAGGCTTGTAATTCTGGCCAAATCTTGGCCTGTTTTTAACCCATAAGTCTAAACTGGTTTAGAATTATAAGTATGGACTAATTCTAGACTGACTTGAATCTGTAATTCTAGCCTGATTTGGACTGCCATTCTGGCCTGAGTTAGACCCATAATTCTAGCCTGATTTTTTACCTAAAATTTAGCCTGAATTAGATAGACCCAATATTTTGTCATGAATATTAATGTTCTAATTGAATTAGGATTATGGGTTCAGGGTACATGTTTAGTGAAGCCCAAACTGTATGTCTGATGTAACCTGATTTATTTTCAACCCTCATTCAAGCTAGGTCTGAAACCATTTATAGTCACCATTTGAGACCATATTTAACCTTTGTAGAGCCACATTTGGTTATGTACTGCTGCTTTATAGTCACACTTCGGCCCATGATACAGATTTATAGCTCTCGTTTATTGGCCCATTTAAAGCCATACTTAGGCAAATTTTAACCCCTTTCTAAGGACAAACTTGGGTTGAGTCTTCAACCTCAACCCATTTTTATTTGGCCAGTTCTTTTAGCCTACTTGGTCAAGGGTTCAGGCCTATATTCATTAAAAACCACTATCCTATGTATTACTCAAAAGAAAGTGGGTCCCAAAGCCCAATTAAAGAATCCAAACCATCCAAAGTTACTATCCTATGTACTCATCCTAGGCCAAGTTTTACTCCAAAATAGGTGGGTCTTGTCCAATTAAAATTATGCACAGAAGCACATATTTCCTCCCTCTCTTTTTTTGTTTTTTCATTTAGTCACATCTTTTACATATGATCCAATGAAAGTGGACCCCACTTTAATTCAGTCCATCCCTCATAAAAGAAGTGATGATGATTTCGAATAATTTGTGTCTAAGTGGTGGTCCCAACTGACGGATTCATTGGGGCATGTGTGAAGAGATGATAGTGGAGAGTTTTTTTTTTTTTTTTTCTTTTTTGGAGTAAGTTATGGGGCAGTTACTCTAGAGAGAGGATATAGTGGAGAGAATGGAGTAGAGAGAGAGGAGAGTTGGAATGGAAGGAGATCTTGATAACTGTTTTGAGGTATTTTTTAAATTTAGGATTCTTAGTTTGGAGGCCTATGGTTAACCGAAGAGAAACCACATTCCAATAGATATATAGATAGATTATCTATAAGGTGTTACCCCTATAACATAAAGGCATGTTGTATAAACTCTTTAAATTGCAATATGCAGTCAAACAAATGAGAGAATTCATAACAGATCCATCATCCACATATTTTCAGAAAGCCTCAAAGGCACAAATCAAAATCCAAAGCTCATGGATGAATAAAGAAAAACATCAGGGAAAAAAGGGAAAAGTGTTATCAGACTTTCTTTTGTAATAAAATATATTAAAAAAATGGAAATGTTGTCCATGACATGATAAGAATACAAATATGGTTAGCATCAAGCTTATTTTGTGGTTTTGTAACATAACTTATTCTGCCAACCCCAAATTGATGAAGAAGGTCATGAAATGATGATTATGACAATAACGATAAATCTGGTTGCCACAAAAAAGAATACCTTTTTTACGGACTTCGAGGAAAACCACTGCGATGATATTGTCTGTTGCTGATGAGTTCCTGCATCATTGGTCAATACAGTTAAGCTGATTTAAAACCAACAAAACAAACATGATTGCTTGCTCAATCCTTAAAATACAGGAGATATTCCTTACCATTAAGATCAGCATCACTTCTTTTCGACAAAGACTTATTTCTCTGAGAGCATAATAAGAAAGTTACAAATCAATACATGCATTACACATACACTAAATAGAGAGGAGAAGAAGAAGAAAAGATGCATACATTTAACAAGACATCCAAGCCTTCCATCAATGGAGGTTCCAATTTCTCCAAATCTAATATGAAAGAAGTACAAAGTCTTAATATGGTTTAAATAACTGAATCAAGAATCCAAACTGATAACAAGTACATTCATGTTAGTTCAAAATATTTTTTAAAAAAATTCTCAAAAATACATGATATTGCAAGAATGAAAGTTACCAGCAGACTTAAGGATGTCTAGAGTAAGCTCATTCCCGGCTTGAGCGAAAGCAACCAACTGATAATTTCAAAGGTTATCAATTCTCGAAGATCAAAATCAAATCCTTTTCAAATGACATCAATGTAAAATCCTAATATCAAAGGTGCTACAAGTTTTGGATTATATTATATACATATATATATATATATATGCCCATCAAATAATTACCCCATTATAGGAAATAGTTACCCACCCACTGCCTTAGTAAAGTAAGTACTAAGGAAGTGATCATTCACTCACTACACATTCTTAGGAATTAATATTAGAAGTAGACAAATGGAGCATAAGGGCACATTTCTTTAATTGATATTAAATTCCTAGAAACACACAAAAGTGAGCGATCAAAGGTGAATATTTCCGAGTAAATTGAATCCTAGGAAAGTAAACAGTCCCATCTACATCTCCACCCTTGACCTTCACTCCACTCCTCCTTAATACTCCTTCAATAAAAACCCCATTACTATAAATCCCAATCAGTTATATTATATCCTAAGCAGACAAACAGCCCTTAAGAGAGAAAGTTGTTAATCTAACCTGCATCGCAGTAATGAACTCTTTCAAACCCAAAAACCCCTGTCGCTTTGAGTCTGCAATCGCCCACACCTTTTCCAGAAACCCCATCAAGTTAATAGAGTCCCAAAAGTAAATATCACAAAGATAATGTAATTTTACAAGTAAATCTCTCTCTCTCTCTCTCTCTCTCACTCACCTGTTTGAGATCGGGCCGGGGAAGATTGGACATGGCGAAGAACTTGATAGCGTCATTCCCGGTGATTCTACCATCGTTATCTGAAGAATGGAAACATCAAATAACTTGGAGACGAAGAGATCTCAAGATAGAGTGAGAGATTGGAAGAGAAAGCATACCCGAATCTGCATAAGAAAACCATTCCTGGTAGATTTTCTGATGTTCTTTGGAGCAGGAACCGATCGAAGACGAGAGGATCTCCATAACGATCTAAATGAGAGAAATTGAAGAGAGAGAGAGAGAGAGAGCGAGGGGGGCTTTGAGAGGAGTTTCCGTGCTGCGATGCATTACGCGATTTTGAGTTTTGAGACAAATGAGTTGTACCTGCTTTGGATGCTTCCGCGGACTACGAAACGTTCATGCCTTTTTTTGGGGGAGTGTGTGGAGTCCTCTGCAACCGTCCATTTGGAGGCCTCCAATCATATAGTTCATTTCAAATGATTCTAAATTAGACATCTATCAAAACTTCATTTCTCTATTCACACTTTTGATCTAACGGCCTCTTTGGATGTACCGTGATTTGAAATAGGCTGAGGTGAAGCATAAAATCAGGAGGAAATAATAGTGTTTTATTTTTTTTTGTTGGGTATGGATTCTTGTTTACTTTTTTTTTTTTTATAGAAAAGTGATTATTTTTAGTCTTTTAGTGGAGAAAGGATTTTTTTTTAATTTTTAATTTTTTAATTTCGAAAGAAATTTTAAAACTGTATACTTTTGATATAATTCATTGTCATTTTTTGTCCAGATTCACTTGACTTTACTTTAACTAATTAATTGCCAAACACGTCCTAAAGGTCCACGTCCCATGGTTTTTTTTTTTTTTAAATATATTTTTACTATATGTGGATTGTATGTTATATTGTAAAAAAATATATATATTTGGCTATTTGCCAATTTTATCCATCCTTATTGATATGACCATGAATTTGTGGTAAAAAAAAAAATTCCAATGTCATATCCATTACATTGTAGTCCAAGGGCTCATCTAGCTGAGACTCCCTAACATTTTCATGGGTTTAATCTATAAGACATGTCTCACGTCAGACACAACTTTTTTACCATCTGGGAGGTCATTCCAGGTCAATCCAATTAACTTACACTTGCTAACACGGTATAAATTGGCACTCACTCTAATTTTATATTAATTCAAATTATACTCACCATTAGAATAGAATCATAAAAAAGTGAGAATTGATAAATTGCTGAACTTTAATGCCCAATGCTTGTGATGATCTAATTGAAATTAGTTTTGCATGAAATCATATCTACGGTAAGTGCTTTCTATCACATTATCCTCTATGATTTGCAAGCATCAAATGGTTCTTAGAAGAGGGCATATAATCTTGTCTCTCACATGAGTTGGGATGGATATCTCTCTCACTGGTGGGTCATCATATAATGCTAACATGAGATGTCAAATCCACTATAGCAGCATAGCTAGCAAAGTTAAGGTAGCATTAGGATGACAATAGGTCGGGCTACACATTTAACTACATTGACCCACTCTAATTAGAAGCAGATTTGGTGAATTTTTTTTTCTTTTTTCTTTTTTGGTGTGTGTGTTGAAAGCAGGTATTGATTTGATCCAAGTGGGATTCACAGTGAGTTTGAATTTTGGGTGCCATGCCTTGCTTGTAACTAGTTTGAGTGTTTCTTTTTTTAAGTGGAGTACAACAAATATATCTTGTAAAAATAAGGATTTGGTAATGATTAGGATGACCAATTTAGCTCCCATTAGCAATGATTTTGGTATTACTACTCATTTATGCAATTGGGTCAGGTTGGACGTCGGTTGTTTCAGCCCCCGCACCCTGCCTCCAAAATTTTCAATAATTCAAATTTCAAAATGGTTCAAGGAGTGCACTTGCTCAAGTAATTGCTTGCACCTGGCATATCGCCAAGGCAACAAGACAATTTATGCTGATGTCACATGGGTCGGCTCATGAAAAGTGTCACGTGACTTGGGTCCCCAGGCACCCTATTTTCCCTTAGAGTATTTCTATGGTTTGATGTCAGGAGAGAGCCCTTCATCTATTACATCCTACATGGTGTTTTACCCGACGACATTAAAAATCGAACTAGCATTCAAAAGCTTGCGCCCAAATTCTATTATGATCTTCCGTCTAAAAACCCTATATCAAAGGTCATTCAATGGAGTTTTGCTGCGGTGCCTATCTCAAAAGGAGACAGAAACTACGTTAAAAGAAATCCATGCAGAGTTATGTGGCGCTCATCAAGCTGGACCAAAATTATATGACCAGATACGGAGGCTGTGATATTATTGGCCTACAATGATTGCAGACTCCATACAATTCGCAAAGAAATGCAGAGAATGCCAAATCCATGGTGATTATATATATCAACCACCAACTTATCTGCACCCTACGACCGTATCTTGGCCATTCGAAGCTTGGGGTATGGACATCATCGGAAAAATTTATCCTCAATAGAACAGAGGTCACCACTTCATATTAGCAGCCACAGATTATTTCTCTCAACGGTCTGAGGCAGTTCCACTAGTTGAAGTAAAAGTGGATACCGTGGTTAACTTTGTCAAAAATCATATTATATGTCGTTTTGGTGTGCCTAAGCGTCTATATCACGACAATGGACCCCAGTTCAATAATGACAAATTCTATAGATTTTGTGATAAGTATAGCATTCACTGTTGCCCCTCCACCACATATAATCCCACAACAAACGAATTAGCAGAGGCTTTTAACAAAACTATTTACAAAATCCTGAAAAAGATGGTGTCCAACAACAAGAAGTCATAGGGAACAAAACTTCATGAAGTTCTCTGGGCTTATCGGACCACAGCCAGAGGTCCAGCTAAATCAACTCCATTTGCTCTTTTCTACGGGTGCGAAGCCGTCGTACCCTTAGTAATTCAATTACCTTTGCTCGGAGTAGCGGTTGCAAAAAAGATCACAGATGATCAAAATGGTGAGTTGAGGCTTCAAGAGTTAGAAAGTCATGACGAAAGAAGACTCACAGCCAGACAAAGTATCAAAATTTACCAAGCTAGGATGGCGGGTTTATTGGATAAAAAAGGTGCGATAAATGGTTTTCAAAAAAGGAGATTTAGTCCTTGCAGTCCGAAGACCTATGATCCTCACCCATAAATCCAAAAGAAAGTTTGAACCCAAGTGGGAAAGACCTTACATCATCAACAAAGTCTATTCAAATGGTGCATATGCAGTTCTCACCCTTAAAGGCGAAAGATGTATGATGCCTGTCAATGGAATGTTTCTTAAGCGCTACTATTCCTAAATGATTTTCATAATCACTCCACTCAGTCAAAGGCTGTTTCCTAAACCTCCCTAACCAAATCCTCAGACCTCATTTGACATCCCAAAATTTCCTTCATCTAATTCTGAAGAATCAAGACCGAACCCTGGCTAATGCCCCTACAAGACCCCAGCTAATGTTCATTTTTACCTGCTTAACTTCAGAATAAACCTACCAAATTAAGACCCCGGCCAATGTCCCTACAAGACCCCAGCTAATGTCTATTTCCAGCCCATTTCTCCATAATTTACTATTCTTTTCACTTAAGAACTAGTGAGTGATTGAATCTGAAAACCAAAATCATACATTCATCCCATGCCGAAAAGCCATGAAAGTATATACACAAAATTGTCACTTTTATTGATAGTATTCTTAAAAGAAATCACATATACACATCCAGTTACATCAATGGGTGACAAATAAAAAAAAGAGAGAGAAGACAATCTAGTTACTGCAAGAAGCTCGACACTTGGTGTCAAAATCCTTCATATGCCTCTTCGAAGTTTCTTCTATTACTGCAATGCATCTCTGCGCTCGAAGTTGATGTCACACATCCTTTATCTGGGGAGGATTCTAGCCCATCGATAGCAGCGATGGCAGCCTCAACATATCAGCCAGAGATCACCAAATATGCTGGCTTGGTTTGTGCATAAACTCATCGTGAAGCATGATCAAGGAGGTTCTTCTTTCTTTCCGAAAGGCAAATGATCATGAACCCCATCATATCATATTTTATGGAGGCGTATTAGCCAAAAGCAATGCGAGTCTGTAGGGACTAGTCGGCCCACACATTATCATGTCCTATGGGATGAAAACAAATTTTCTGCTGATGCATTGCAAATTTTGACTAATAATTTGTGCTACACATATGCCAAGTGCACTCGGTCTGCTTCTGTAATTTCG